>CP053620.1:4997846-6247307 GCA_013177335.1 Apiotrichum mycotoxinovorans | reverse complement strand
CAGGTGCCAGCTTCTATCTTCCGGCTTCCTAGCTACGTAGTTTTTGAGCAGTGCAAGGTCTCAGCTCGCAGCTCGCAGCTCGCGCAAAGTTGGACATGGAATCACGATCAATTCCACCACTTACTGGAGTACTGGAGTACTGGAGTACTGGAGTACTGGATGGAGTACTGGAGTACTGGAGTACTGGATGCATGTGATTCTGCACTGGTGACCGACCCCATGACCCCTCGGCCCTCAACCATGTCACAGCTGTGCAGACCGCGCGTTTAGTATTCTGGTTCACGTTTGCGTTTGCGACGACAGAGTCGGCTGTTACAGCACGAGCCCCATTATGCATGTCCTCAATTCCTCGAGTACGCGTTCATGTCCACTGCTTGGGACGTGAAAAATAGAATCGAGAGTACAGAATAGAACACAGGAAGGCACTGGGAATGGAGCACTTGGGTTGTTGCTGGTTGCTGACCCCGCTGTTTAAATGACTTGGAGACTGAGTTTGAGAGTGCGAACACCCTTGATGCAACTGGAACCCGAGCTGGAATCTCCGTTTCAGCACCGATCACTCGTTGACTCCGACGCCGACGCCGAATGGATACAGTATCTTTAGAGATCAAGCAGCGAGAGGCAGTGACGATATGGGGTACAGAGGGGAACAACAAGTGGTCTGAGTTGATCCAGCGAACTCTCCACCGTCATCGTTCCGCGTCTTCACCAGGCCACCAGGAGGAGAGTCACAGCGGTACAGTACTGTACGTTGCCAGCTAGGCGAATGCTATCGATATGATGGACGTGACGGCACACCATTTACAACGCGTTGCGGTGCACAAACTGCGCATATGTGCACCTCAGATTGTCACATTGGTTGCACGCTGCGGAACACGGCCAACTAAACGCGTCGCTCCAACTAAACGTCGGTGCGTAACGAGGATGCCAGCTGTTGAAGGTAACATGGTAATGGGCCATCGCGCACTGTTTCAACACAGAGAGTACAGAGTGCACAGAAATCTATATTTAGTCAACCCACACGATCGACGGGGATGAGGAATGCCCCCTGGTGCCTGGAAGAACTCTTCTGATGATACAGGGAATGCATGAAAATGCAACAAAGAGAGTCACGCTAACCGTGGGAATGCTACAATTTCCATGTGGTTTACGTGTGATAGCCACGTTAATCAAATCTCGCGGGAGTTTTAATGCCACCCCAAAGCATAATCCCGAAACCCCGTTCCAAATTCATTCGAAAAGATTCAACTTTGACAGAGGCTGCCAGAAGGGACCAGACGACCACACACCACAGGCTGTGGGTGGCAGGCCTGGCCTGGCCCACACGCTGGGGTGTGTGTGCCTGCAGCCGTTGAACATAGCGCTTTTCGTCTTCGCTGAGCCTTCCTCATCCACATCAAGCATCGCAAAAATGTGAGCCTCGACACGGCCGACGGCAGCGACAGTGACGGCGACGTTGGCTGGTACATCGACTTTGGGGTCCGCAACGGCGGGCGAGACGGCGAGGAGAAATGGCGAAGTGAACTGCTGCTGCGAGCATGGTCGTTCTGCGTCTGTTCGTCGCCGTCTCTCCCTGCTCTCCAGCCCGCCTGTACCCCCACCGCCTCCGCCTCCGTCTGTCGGCCAGTGTATTTCTTGAAGTGTGTTTTACTGACTGTTCACAGGGGTAAGGTCAGTCCTCACACTGGCCGCTCTCCGACCTGAAATATGGCGGAGACGCGGCATCGTTTGTCCAGTGCCGAATCTGGAGCAAATGGGACAAGTAGCTGACGGAAGGTCCTCTCTTGGTTGACCTGGTCTGGCTTCCACTTGTAACAGGGTACTCCCTCTTTGTGAGTACAGCTACAGGAACAGCGTTGCAGTTGCAGAAGCTGACTCTGTCTCCAGCGGTAAGCGCCACACCAAGTCGCACACCCTCTGCCGCCGCTGCGGCAACCGCTCGTTCCACAAGCAGAAGAGCAGTGAGTGCCATCCGACACGGGCACGGGCGAGGATCTCGGAAAGGGACAGGACGGGGGGTTATGGCATGGACGTCGGAGCTCGGTCGCTGTAACGATCGAGCCCAAACAGTTCCCATCTGCTTTGTTCCATCGGCAAAAGTTTTCGTCTTGTCTCCTCTCCCCGGGATCTTCGCTCGCATGCCTTGGTCCAACAACCCACTAACTCTTCTCTTCCAGCCTGCGCCCAGTGTGGTTACCCCGCCGCCAAGCTCCGTTCGTTCAACTGGGGCCAGAAGGCCAAGCGCAGGAAGACCACCGGCACCGGCCGTGCCGCCCACCTCAAGTCGGTCAACCGCCGCTTCAAGAACGGCTTCCGTGAGGGTGGCGCTGCCCCCAAGCGTGCCGCCAAGACCGAGGCTTAAATCTCTCTCTCCCATCACCATTGTTGAAGAGATGATGATTTAATGTCGCTGAGAGTTGGAGTTCGGCCAACCCCCCCAACCACCCCCGATTCATCGACCGACGACCTGCTCTTGCGCTCCGCCGTAGATGGGACCGAGAGAGAAGGATTAGGGATATAGGGCTGCAGGCATGCAGGACTTGATGTACTATCAGCTTCGGCTGTGTAGCAGATTAGCAGTTGCACTGGGTTTTCAAAGATGTGTTTCGATGGCGAAAGAATGGCAGTGAGCGGCTATCTTGCAGTTAGCAAACGGATGGTTAGCACAGAGTTGTTGTCTCCAGGGATGACCACCTTTCCATTATTGAAGGGGAGCGGCGGTGAGTTATAAAGTACAGTGCAAATGTTCATGTTGTTTGTTGTGCTATATCGATACGAATCATCTACGTGCCGTCTGTCTTTTCACCCCCCCCCCCCTCGTTTCTGTCTCGCTCTCGATCTGTGGGTGTCTCTCTCTCCTCGCAGGGGTCTCTCTCTCTGCTTCTGCGTTGTTGCTCTCTCTACGCCTGCTCTAGGTACTCTTGCCTTACGCGCAGCTGGCCGTTGGGACCCGCCACCTTTTCGGTAAAGGTCCTGATGTAGCGCAGGAAGATTTTCTGGTTCTTGTCGACGTTTTCGCCCGACGCCTTGATCTTGGGCGTGAACGCCGCAATGGCCGAAAGCATCTTGATGTCGCTCGGGTCCGGCTGCTGGCGGAGCCACGCGAGCACCTCGTCGCGCTCAATCATGCCCGGGAAGCTGATTTCCTCGGGCACAGGCGTGGCCGAGCCGCTCGACGCACGCGACTTCTTCTTCTTGGGCGGCGCGGCGGCGGCAGGGCTGTCCGCCGACGTCGGCGTCGGCGTGTCCTCGGGCGACTTGCGCTTGCCGGCGACCTTGGACGCTGCTCCTACTGGGGGCGCAGTGTCGCGGAGCGGCGACTCGGACGTGGCCTTGCGCTTGGCCGACTTGGTCTTGGGCTTGGCGCCGCCCGAGGGCGTGCCTTCGCGGCCACTCGCGGGCGAGCCCTCACGGCCGCCGGGACCGGCACCGGGTGCGGGGCTGCCGCCACGGGCGTCTGGGGACGAGCCGCGGACGAGCGGCGACGACGCGCGCGGGCGCGGCAGAGGGCTGGCGCCACGCGAGGCGGCACGCTTTGCGAGAAGCGCGGCACCGGCACCGGGAGGCGCGGTGCCCGCACGCTCGGGTGTCGGGGGCTGCAGCTTCCTGGCCGGGGAGCCGGTGTGTCCGCGCGAGTCCGGCCCCTTGGATCCTGCGCGGGACACCGGTCGGCTGGTGCCGCTCTTGTCCTTGTCCTTTGCGTCCTTGTCCTTGTCCTTTTCCTTCTCCTTTTCTTTATCCTTGTCCATGTCCTCGTCCTCGCTGCTGTCGTCCTCGTCCGACGACTCGTCGTACAGCTCGCCCTCCTCCTCGCCACGCTTGCGCATCATCTTGCGCAGACGCTTGCCCTCGGAATTGAGCTTGACGCCAAACAGGTCGTCGTCCTCCTCGATATCCTGGGCATCAGGGTGCTCGGCAA
The DNA here is from genome assembly GCA_013177335.1 of Apiotrichum mycotoxinovorans. Lineage (NCBI taxonomy): Eukaryota > Fungi > Basidiomycota > Tremellomycetes > Trichosporonales > Trichosporonaceae > Apiotrichum > Apiotrichum mycotoxinovorans. The sequence continues at coordinate 6,243,388 of CP053620.1, read as the reverse complement.
ACGTCGCGTTGGCCCAGCGATACTCCTGCTTCTGACGTTCCTGATTGTCAACCATTGGGCTCTCTCAATGGCGGGCACAGGTCTTCTCACCTCCTGGAGCTTCTTCTCCTCCTCCTCGCCCTTGTCGACGTAGAACGTATTGCTGTCCTCGTCGTCCTGGAAGTCCTCGGCGGCATCATAGTCGAGCTCCTCGTCAAAGTCGCCCTCGAGACCACGCCCGAGGCCGCGGCCCTCGCGGCGCAGGTCATCCTCAAACTGCTCCCTCTTGGGCTTGATGTCGGGGATCGCGCCCTTGTTGTTCGCAATGTTCCACTCCATGCGCGCAGCGCGGTTCGTGAATCGCGACATGTTCTCCTCCACTTTCACGAGGCCCGGGCCGACATCCTCCTGGCGCTGGCCCCAACGGTCGTGGACCTTGTACTTTGCCTGCATCTCAAACTGTGCTGTCAGTTGCGTGAACTTCGCACATCTTCCAACTCACGTATTTGTTCGCCTGGTCAGAGTCCATGACCTTGAATGGACGCTGCGACTCGAACCGATACGTCCTTCCGAGCGGAACCATGGTGAAGCTCGCGCCCTCGCCCTCGTTGATGAGAAGGATGGTAGGTAGCGATCCGGGCTCCTGCATGCGGCCGACCCAGTGCTCTGGAATCGCGGGCTTGACCGAGGGGTTCTTGGGCTCAAGAACCCACGGGTTAGCCTCCTCGCGACGGAGCTTGATGACCTCGACGTCCTGGTGGAACACCTCTTTCGTATTCCGTTTCCCACGGCGCTTGCTCGATGTCCCCGGCGCCGTTCCAACGAGCGACATGTCCATCTCGTTCTTCTTCTCCACGACAGGCTTGCCCTCGTCATCCAGCACGGGCTTGCCCTGCTCGTCGTACACGTATCGCCCGACAATGTTGCCCGACTCGTCGAGCTGGAACTGCGGCGGCTGTCGCGGCCCAGGCTGCTTGCGGTTCATCAGCAGCGGCCGCGGGAACTTTGACGGGTCGACATCGCGCGTAGAGTTGAGCTTCATGAGGTTGTACCGCAGCCCGGCGCCCGGTTCAGCGGACAGAATCTGAATCTCGACGAGGTTATCCTTGTTCGTCGTCTCGGTCTTGACCTCGGGCTTGGTGGCGGCGCCAAACTTGGAGGGACCGGGCGGCGGGGGGCCAAGGCGGCCGGGGAGCGGACGCGCGGGCATCGGACGCGTCGGGCGGCGCGCGGGCGGCGCCGGCGCGCCTGCCGCTAGTTCGGCAGGCGTGCCGTTCGGACGCGCGGCGCCCAGCTGGCGAGGCCGGGTCTTCTTCTTGAGAAAGAAGGCGTCGGCCATGGTGAGGAGGTTGGGTGAGGTGTGGGTGGTGGATGGAGTTGCAGCGAGCTAGCTGTTCAACCAGTTATTGTTCCTTCTGTTTGCAGTTGGGTGGCGACTTGGGTACTTGGGTGGTTGTAGCCGTGGTGGAGGATCCGCTCACGCACTGCACCTGGATGCCACATGGCCGGAGATAAGCGAAAACGCCGCTAGGCCGCCAGGCTGCTAGGCTGTGTGGTGGTAGTGCACCTGTGTGTGGTTCCCGATTTTGCCACCCAGCCCCTTTCCTCCACTTGGTAATGTGAGCGCTCGTGCTGGCTTCCTCAGCATCCCATTCATCCCATCGGTCACCCCTAATCATCCTTGTCGCCGGCAACAAGCACCAGCTTGACATCATCGCGCATCGTGAGCCCCAGCCTTTGCCCATTCTCGCCCGCACATACCGATCCAGCCGTCTCGCAGCTTTCGAGAATGTCGCTTCAAGCCAGGGAGGCCGAGGTGCGTCTGCTGAAGTGGTATTGCAGAGGAGCAGAGAGCTGACTTTTCTCACAGGTCGAACGCGTCCTTCGCGCCTTTAAGCTCAAGTGAGTCCGCTATTCCTGCTAAAAACAAATCGTACAGCAATCTGACACCGCGTCCTCCAGCCCGTACGATGTGCTTGATCTGCCGGTGTTCGCTACCGAAGCCGAGGTCAAGAAGCAGTACCGTAAGAAGTCGTTGCTGATCCACCCGGACAAGTTCCAGCATGAAAAGGGACATGAGGTGAGTACTTTCAGCTCTGAACCCGACGCTAACAACACAGGCATTTGATTTGTTGAAGAAGGTGAGCATGGAATCGCAGGCTTTACAGTCGACATGATTTCTAACGTTTAGGCCGAGAGTCAGCTGTCGGACCCCAATAAGCGTGCAGAGATTGACTCTATCATGACCTACTCACGCACTCTGGTGCTCAAGGCGTAAGTGCTAGCGTTTGCATGTACAGAGCAAGCGGGCTGACACTGCAGTGTTCTCGGTGACGCCTACACGACCAACATTGCGGCCGACGACCCTCGTCTCGCTGATCTCAAGCCCCCGTTCCAGATCCAGCTCCGCAACAAGGCCAAGGAGGTGTTCGTCGAGGACGAGCTCTCGAAGCGCAAGTGAGTCGCTACCAACCCCAGTGAGCGAATGGACAGCAACTGACCCCTGCAGGCGCCAGAACATGGTCAACATCAACGAGGCCGAGGAGCGCGCGCGTAAAGATGCTGAAATCGCCAAGCGCAAGCGCAAGCAGGAGGACGCAAAGTTGTGGGAAGGTGAGTCTCTCCACACGACTCGATGTTTGCGAGCGGCGGCCATGCCGAGTTCTCACCAGAGCACAGTGCCATTGTTGCGATGTCCCTCGTTTTCACACTTCTTCTCTTCTTCCCTTGTTGTGAGAATAAAGATGCTGACACACATGTCCTTCCCCCACTCTTGGCTTGGCTATTCCATTCGTATTTGACTTATTATTATTCCTCTTGCAGAGAACCGCGAGGCCCGTGTTGCCAACTACCGCGACTTTCTCAAGAACACCAAGGAGAAGAAGGCAAAGAAGGCCAAGAAGAACATGCACGTTCTCGGCTAGACGCCTCCCGTGCGACTGGAGCGTGTGACTGGTGGCTGTGGGAGCTCTCAAGGTGCATTAGACTGATACCCGTCTTTATTATGACAAGAATGTATGTATGAACAGTACCAAGCATGTTGGCAATAATGAGCGAGGCGGAATAGGATAGATGATCTAGTTAATGTCTATGGACATTGGAGTGGTAGTGAGGAGTGTGTAGGAGATGCTCGTGCCTGGTAGCTACGCGCTATGCCTTACGGCCCGCGTGTGCGCCAAGCCCGACGCGTCCACCAGCCTCGAGAATGCTGATAACCTGGCTAGGCGTGACGAACCACGACCACTTTTTCCCACCGTCGACCCCCCCACGAACGGGGTACATGACCCTCCCGAGGGCCGTGAACGAGGGCACGAGCACGTGGAGGTGGAGGTGGTGCACCGAGCTGAAAGGCGGGATGTGGAAACCCAGCTTGACATCGGCACCAGGCCGCAAGGCGCGCGCGCGCGCCGCCATCCGCTCAACTACGTTACACCGTCAGATATCCCCTCCCCTCCCCTGTTGTTGTAATGCAACTCACTCAGCCCGATATCCCCCGCCGTCAGCTCGGGGACCGTACCGGCCACGTGCCGCCGCGGTATGATCAGCAGGTGCTCCGCTGCGCGCGGCCACCGGTCATGGAACGCAATGAGCTCCTCGTCCTCCTCTGTCAGTGAAAGTGAGTTGCTGGTATCTCACCTCGTACTCGATCGCAAAGCCCGTGTCGGCCGACACGTCGCAGAAGACACAGCCGGCCTTGTATCCGTCGTCGTTGAGGAGCTGCTCGGGGTCCCCGTGCCGCTCCCGCGCGGACAGCGGGCGCCGGAAACAGTTGAGAATGGAAAGACCCATGGAGTGGTGAAAGGAGTGTGGTGCAGCTTGAGGCTGGGAAAGAAGTGTTTTGGTGAGTGTTGGAAGAGTGGTGTCAGTGTTAGTGTTACGGATCCTCAGACATCAGAGACATATCGGTTGTTATTGCCTTTGTCCCGGTGAGGTGGAGGTGGAGGTCTGCGAATTTGCGACACATGTGTGTGGCGGAATGGCACCCTCACAAGGTCGATGACACGGTCACGAATGCCACACCACAACCTCACAGCTCACAGACATGCAGATAACAGTCTCAGTCTCACATTGCACCTATGCTTGTACGATCGACATGCGCAGCGGCAACGAAGACCCGCCGAGGATCGGCGGCGATCGGCGACAAAAGCTCAGCATTCAGGACATTGTTGGTGAAACGGTATCATGCGTCGTTGCCATCGACGCGGCAGGGGTTCGACTCCCTTACAATGTATCCTTTTTGGAAGCGCCGAGGGCCGAGAGAGGTGCATGTGGTGGTGTGCACGACCTCCAGTCGGGTGAACGCTATAAACTGGCTAAATTGGGTGTTGGAGGCACTTTGCAACATGGGAGGTGTCCGAGTGTGCTGGGTCCGAGTGTGGCGCGTCTCCCATGCGGAATGTGGCACAGCACATTTCGCGTGGCTACGCACACCCAATAGTGGATCGATTGCAGCTGTTGGAATGATGCTCGAGTACATATGCGTCGCGTCCTGGTTTCCGAGTATACGAAGCGCCGATGTTGGACATCGTCGTCACCCCAATGCACCAATTTCTCGGCTTCGTGGGGCAACTTGGCTCCCTCAGCCGCTCTTACTCTCTTCCTGTGTTTGCTTCAGGAGAGGTCTGAGCCTCACCTGAGGTTTTTTGACAGAAGCGTTCATCGCCTCACTCGACTAGCGACCGTTTATTGCAGTTCAGGAACACTCTCGATGGTTTTGAAGTAAGCTGTTTGGGGCTATTCAAGCCCATTAGACTCGAGATAGACGCCTCGCGTCTCAGCTAACTGTCAGATGTGATGACAATCTGCAGCGAGGCGTGCCTTCCAGTCCACAGTCTATGATCCTCTGCGGCAGACCTCTAAAATCACGCCACTCCAGGATGGACCGAGAGGGGTGCGCCTCGTCGGTGGCGATACCTCCCCACCCCAACGAAAGAAGGAAAAAGAAGGGAAACAGAAAGGAAAATGGGAAAGACAGAAGGCAAAAGAATAGGCGACACATTGTATCTATACCCAAAGGCTCTGAAGCACTGCACAGACCGTGGCCCTCCTGAAGGAACTACCAGAGGCCAAATTGCTTTAACGACAGAGGTAAGGATGAGCAACATTTCAATGACATGCTGTGCATTGAGTGAGTGTGGGTCACTCACTGCTATTGAGGGACGCATACATGGTCCTGCATAAATGAACAGAACAGACGGAGAGTGACCGTATAATTGCATGCGCGTTCCGGTGCAGTGGTGACAGGCAATGTATCGATGCCGGGGAAACTTGTGGTAACGGAGGGCGGCTGGTTGGTAGAGTATTGTTTCGTGCTAGGAACAGTGATGCCCACTTTACGTGGACGATGTGGCCTTGTAGAAGCGGTTCTCTCCAACGCTGCAGTCCTCGCCCTCCGCCTGCCAAATGTCCCACCCGTTAGGGTATAGCGGGTTGTACTTGAGGACAACAGCGTCCTGAGACTCGAGGAAGCCATAGTTGTTACTGTCGTCGTCCATCCCGTCCCACTGCCACTGCGGGAGGATGCTGCCGGGGATAGACTCGTCCCAGCCCGCGACACTTTTGATCCACCCGCGGCGCACCTGGGCTTCAATGACGGCAATGCCGCCCACAAGACACTTGGTGTCATTGAACGAGCCACAGGTGACGATCTTCTGAAAGCTCTCCGAGTGCGTGCTCGTCTCCGCGTACTCAAACCCCAGGGAACCCCAGGGACGTCTTGATAGGTTCCCAGCGGAGTTCAGTGTTGACGGTGATCTTGACCGACTTGGTGACGCTGTCAGTCACGGTCCACGTCTTCGAGTCGGTCCCCCTTTCGCAGTCGGTGGGCAGGTCCCCGATGCGCCAGATGTCCGAGGTGACTTGCCGCATGGACTGAATGCACTCGACCTGCACGCCCGACAGGTCGGGCTTCATGGCGGTCACGTAGCACCGCTCGGTGGGCTTGTAGCTGATCGGGTCGCCGCGGTATCCCGCAATGACCCACTGGCCTTCTACATATGTAGTGGGCGTCCTTGGGTGCCGCTTGGCTGTTGAAGTGCACGGGGTCTGCGCGCGCCACGAGGCTGCCCCTGCCGCCGCTCACTGGGAAGCTAGCGCGCCAAGGGCCACAGAGGAAGAGGAAAGGAGGAGAGGGAGAATGGCGAGCATGTTGGATATGGCAGAGCGTGGCTGGTATGGGCAGGCAGGGTGTAGGAGAATAATGGAGATGGAGGATGGAGGTGAAGGGTATGGGGCGGTAGGAGGAGACACAAAAGGGAATTAGGATGGATATCAAGAGATCCATCTACTCCTCCTCTTTTATACCGTTTTGTTCTTCGCACACTTGCTCTTCTCTGAGCCCACTGTTCCCAACTTCATGACCCATGTCCAACTTTCAACTGGATTGCCACTTTACCCGCTACATGCCAATAAGGTCGCGTCCATAAGTCGGCACACCGAAACTTCCCTCGAGGCGATGGCACACACACTTAGCAGTCAGAGAGGGTCAGCAGCAAGCTTTGATGGCAGGAGTGATGGCAACAGCCTTGCGCTTATCGCAGAGTGCTGTGGACGCCGAGGGAGACGTGAGCAGGAAAGGACACATACCAAGTCGAACGGTGACTGCAGGCCGTGATGGCCGCCTAGGGTCCTGCCACCCACGGGTGCCACCTTCAGACGCATGGAGATGTTTGTTCGACTTGCATGTACTCTGACAGGTCGTCCCTATGCCCCTGGGCAAAATCAAACCTTAAGAGTCTATGTCCCATCAAGAGAGAGTGTGGATGAACCACGACGAAGGATAGAGCGAAATCCACGAACACTGTTGCAGACGACATAAAGCATCTCCTCTAGTTCCATGGTGAGACGCACCAACATGCCACACCTCCGCAAGCCGGACTTGTGCAGGAGCACCTTAAACCCATCCAAGGCCTCTCCTTCTCATACGATACAAAGGTGGCGATGCATATATGCATGACATGCAGACTTGTCCTATCACGCATGCAAAGGAATGAGTGACTAGATAAGCCTGCATACTGCAGTACTCCTTGCTCAACAATTCTCTGGTTTCATGGTGCTGTGCGCTGTTTGAGTACATTTCGCGTTGTGGTGCTATAAGGCGTAAGCCATGTCAAGAGCTTGGTGGAGTCAGCAATGTCGACATGCCAAAGCGTAGCATGCAGGCACGACAGTGCCCTTCACATGGCATTGGTCTGTATCTGACACTCACAGGCGCGACATGCCAAGGCTGCCAACACTTGTATCTGCGCTGGGGGAAGACGTCGGCTCTGGTCTGCGTCTGGTACTGTACTAGGTACTCTACCCCAGCCCCGAGCTCACCGACGTTGTAAGCAAAGCAGGAACGGGGATTGTCGCCAGCAGCGTCACAGGGCACTGGTCTCTTTCTGACACTCGCACGCACTCCTTCGTGACTGATACGAGATATATGATGCCCAGTATATTGCTTTGTGAGCGCGTCTAAGACAAAAAGCCCAGGACTAGAGCAGCGCCGTCCAGTGCCTGATCATGTCGACGGTTCGGGGTCCGCTGGCCGATGCTGTTAAAGTGGCGCCGACTGAAAGTTGGAGGTGGACGCTGGCACTGAGATTTACGCAACAGTCGTTGACTTGTCTGTCCCCCCTGTGGGCCAAATATTATCGAGAGTCATATACCGCCGAGAAGATGCTGTGGTGTGAGCCGCAGCAGTTCGTCGCTGCCGCCTCGTTCAGCTTGGCAGAGGAGGTTCTACAGAACGAAACGAACGCGTCCTCTGTCTGCAAGCACCTTTGGAGGGGAAGCTAGCTCTCAGCTGTCCAGCTCCGTTCAGCGTGCGTAAACATCTGCCCGCCACGCCACGACAAGTCAGGAGCAAAGGTACGAGCGAGAAACGTCAAGAACGTCAGTATGGTCAGTTGTGAACAGTGAGGGCGCCCGAATACATCGCCCCCCCGAACCCCAGTCTTCCGTCCCTTCCTTTGTCATTTACGGCCCCGCCTCATTCTCTCTCCTTGCCACCCTGGCGCTCCCCTGCAGCGTGCAAACGACCCGTGCGATGTGGATGAATCTCATGAGGAAGTAACCGCTAAGCGAAAAGAACGAGTAGCTTACTCGTCGTCCTCCTCGTCCTCCTCCTCCTCCTCGTCCTCCTCCTCGTCCTCCTCCTCGCGCTGGGACTCGAGGACGGCGGTGGCGATACGGTCAAGGTCACGCATGCCGTCCTGCGAGATCTTGCGGCCACCGTCGGGGTGGGCCTCAAGGACACCAATCTTCTCGAGGGCCTGGACGACGTTGCGCTCGACACCAGTGGCCGAGTCGCGGTGGTGGCCGGGGCGGACACCGCGGCGGTGCTTGGTGCCGTGGAGCTTGGCGAGGGCGCCAACACCGACGTGCTTGCGGAGGTAGATGTGACGGGCGACGGCGGCTATAAAAAAGGCGTTAGTTCGTTGTTTTCGTGCTATGTTGACGCAGAGCGCGCGCGTTGGCTTCCTGGAAAGACGCAAGTCCTGGGTGTACACGATCGTAGCCTTTCATGTGCGCATCCAAAAAATCCTTCCACGCCCGCTCTCCTGCCGCAATCAACTCACCGGCGCGGACGTAGAACCAGTCGGGGTCGTAGGGAGCGAGCTCCTTCTGGGCACCGGTCTTGACGATGTCGACCCAGGTGGGGATCTCGAGCTTACCCGAACGCTTGAGGTGGGCCGAGTAGGCCTTGATGAAGTCCTCGGCGCTGTAGGCGTAACGCGATCAAACGAACAGGGGGATAATGGCGGGCAGAAAGAAGGGGAGGAACATGAACACGCGCAGAAAAAAAAACGTAGTCGGTCGTTGAAGGAAGGCACTAGGTCAGCATTCCAGCCCGCATGATCCTTCTCCGCGACGATTCCAAGACCCAAGACCGCTTTGTCGACCCTTCCTCCCCGGTCCTCCAACAGCGCTCTCCGCCACTCCCAACTCCTCATTCGGCGCACATCCGCACTTCTCGCGGCCATCCGCTCGCGCGCGAACAGCATTTCGCCCTCTTCTCGACATCTTCAAATCTTCGCCCAGCACTCCATCCTCTCCCATCCACCGAAAATTCTCTCCATCCGTCTCGGTCGCGGGTCTTGGGTCTCGAAAGATCGTTTTTTCGCGGGGGTCGTTTAAAACGTACGAGATGTCACGAACGCCAGGCATTTTTGGGCTGGATGGTGTAAGTTACGAGGACTGATAGCGAGCGAACGGCGATGTTTACGCACAGTTTTCTAGGTCTTGCGGGGCAGCGGTGACGGCGAGACGAGCAAGTCGATGAGGAGCGACCGACGGGGGTGGGAGGGGGAGGGAGGGACTGGGCACACCGGTGGCTCTCTGCCAGCCGGGTCTCCTCCCTCCCAACCAACAGGATGCACCAGGGACGAGAGGTGGTGGTGCGTTGAAGGTCTGCAAGGGTTACGTAAACACTGTCGGCGTTAAGAATTTCGTTTCGCCGACTCTTGCGGGTTTTTCAATTCGATCGTTCACGTTCTCAAGTGGCGGCCACCGTGGGAATCTGGAAAGCTTTTTTGTGCCTGACTCCACCGTGGGAAGCTTCAAGATTTCCGCGGATCACTTTGTTGTGACGTTTTGCAAGATTAGTTGTCGGGGGTTGCAACGAGCTCTGATCTTGCAAGTTCTCGCCGCTGACTGCTATCGACAACAAACAAAAGATAACATGTAGGTTTACAGGTGGTGACTGTTAAGGGCAGCGCTGATTCCAGGTCGCGTCTCATCTTCCTCAACCTCCCGCCGACAATCACGCCAGAGGGCTTCAAGTCGAAGCTCACCGAGCCCAAGACGTTGTCCTCGACCGTGGTCACCGACACGCGCGTTGTACCCAAACGTCGTTTTGCGTTCGTCGGATACAAGACCGAGGAGGAGGCCAAGAAGGTCAAGGACTGGTTCAACGGCAGCTTTGCGTTTGGCGGAGGCAAGGTCAAGGTCGACTTTGTGCGCGACGATGATGTGAGTTAAACATTCTCACGCGACCTCGATGTCGATCCAAGGTACAGATGACTGACGTTTAGCCGCTGGCACCCAAGCCGTCCAAGAGGGCCAAGACCGAAAAGGACGAGAAGGAGCGCAAGAAGGATGACGTGCCCGAGGCGGGCCCCTCTGGTGGTTCCAAGCGGTTGAAGGAGTTCATGGACGTCATGAAGGGCGTCGATGCGACTGCGCCCACTGCTACGACCGCTGTTCCAGGAGAGGCAGGTTGGGTGGCCGAGGGCACCAAGGCAGCCAAGAGCCAGAAGGGAAAGGAGAAGGCTGTTGAGGAGCCCGAGGAAGAATCTGAAGACGCTGCTGCTGAGGACGAGGACGACGACGCCGCGTGGCTTGCTCGCCGCCAAAAGGCTGCCCTTGGCGGGGATGGAGATGAGGACATGGACGAGGAGGTGAGTCATAACAACAATAACATGTACTATGCTAACCCCAGCCCGCCACCAAGGTTGACCCCGAGGAGGCCCTCATCCTCTCTACAGGACGACTGTTCGTTCGTAACCTCGCGTTCGTCGCCACCGCGGAAGATCTGTCTGAGCACTTTGGGCGATTCGGACCGCTTGTCGATGTTCACTTGCCTGTATCGCAGAAAACAGGCGAGCCTCTTGGCACCGCCTTTATTCTCTTCCGCAACCCTGAGGACGCCCTCTCGGCCAAGAACGCTCTTGACAAGACGACCTTCCAGGGCCGTCTCCTCCATGTCCTGCCTGGGCGGGCACGACCCGGACAGGAGTCAACTACCGACACCAAGGGCATTACGGATGGCAAGGTCCTCGGCAAAGCTACCGAGACACGAGGAGAGGTCAAGAACAAGGTGGACGAGAAGCGCAAGGCCGACACCGCCAAGGGTGTCAACTGGGCTACTTTGTATATGAATGTGGGTTGCACAACGCGATGAAACGGCTAACCCTCAGAGCGATGCCGTTGCCGCGTCCGTTGCTGACCGTATGGGTGTCTCCAAGGCCGACCTGTTGAGTGGCTCCGACGACGTCAGTCCCGCTGTCAAGCTTGCCCTTGCCGAAACGCATGTTATTGCCGAGACAAAGGCGTACTTTGAGAAGGAGGGTATTGTTCTTGAGGCGCTTCAGCCCAAGGTGCCTAGGTCACAGACCATCATCCTCGTCAAGAACATTCCCTTCGGCACTACCATCCAGGGACTCCAGGACCTGTTTGCTCCCCACGGTGAACTCAAGAAGGTTCTCCTCCCTCCAGCAGGCACCCTCGGCGTGGTTGAATTTGTGAACGCCATGGACGCCGGCCGCGCATTCCGTGCCCTCTCTTACCGCCGACTGGGCAATGCAGTTCTTTACCTCGAGAAGGGCCCCAAGGGCATGTTCAAGGACCCCGACGCGATCTCAACCCCCGCATCCAAGGAGGCGGAGGAGCGCGCACGTCTCGCCAACAAGGTTGCCGAGGCCGAGTCGCAGATCCGCGACCAGCCTGCGGAGACGGACGAGGCTGGATCCACTCTCTTCCTCAAGAACCTCGCATGGGCGACCACCACCGAGCGTCTCTCGTCCGTTCTCTCCGCCCTGCCCGGCTTCTCCTTTGCTCGTGTCCAGACCAAGCCCGACCCCAAGCGTCCAGGACAGCGCCTGTCCATGGGTTTCGGTTTTGTTGGTTTCAAGACCAAGAAGGACGCGCAGAAGGCTCTCGGCGGTCTCCAGGGCTTCGAGGTCGACGGGCACGCCCTCGACGTTCGCTTCGCCCAGCGTGGTGGCGAGGACGAGAAGGAGGACAAGAAGGCCAAAACGGACGAAATGTCCGGAAAGACCGAGGGCACCAAGCTTCTCGTCAAGAACTTGCCGTTCGAGGCCACAAAGAAGGATGTGCGCGCCCTCTTCTCTGCATACGGAACACTCAAGTCGCTCCGTGTGCCCCGCAAGCCCACACTGTCGTCCACTGGTGCCGCCGCTTCGCGTGGTTTCGCCTTCCTCGAGTTTACGACACACGCCGAGGCGCAGCGCGCCATGGATGCCCTCAAGCACACCCATTTGCTCGGCCGCCACCTCGTCACCGAGTGGGCCAACGACGAGGACACGGTCGATGTCGATGCTCTCCGCGAAAAGGTTGGGCGCGATGCGCGTCTCGGTGATGTCGGTGGACGGAAGCGCAAGCTGGACCTCACTGGAAAGGGGGACGTGGACGAGAACGACGGTCTGGAGATGTAGGGCGTGGTATCATAGAGTTTTCTTTCAGTGTATGCATCTTTCTAGTCATTTGGGAAATGAAGACTGCACGAGACCTTTTGAACTTCATTAAGTTGGGTGGGTAGATCTCAGTGTCTGTGCCAAGTGCGAGCTGCAGACACATGGACACAGCTGCCTATAATATAATGAGATCAAGCAGGTTCGACACACTTTTGAATGTGTGGAATCTATGTGGAAACGGACTGGGGATTCTGTGTATGCGCAATGGGGTTTCTCGAAACTACAGATTCAAGACAAACTTGTATGGAATCTGTGTGGAACCCAATGGGGAGGAGCTGGAAAGCGACAGATTTGAGACATTTTTGGTATGGAATCTGTATGGCAAGCCAGTACGCTCCCCAATGGGGTGAGCTGGACAGCGTACAGATTCGAAACATTTTTGGTATGGAATCTGTGTGGCAAGCCAGTACGCTCCTCACTGGGGTGAGCTGGAAAGCGTACAGATTCGAGACATAATTTGTATGGAATCTGTGGTCGCCTCCACGATGCTAACGCGGACCCAGCACAGATTCGAGACATTATTGTTCGCGGCCAACTGAGTCATCCCTGTCCCTCGCGGCGCGGTACACTTCTTCAATCCTCCTTGCAAAAGGAATAGCTGATGCAGTACGCAGTGTGTGATAGGGAGACGTGGAGACCCACAACTCAACCGTCCTGTCGATTCTGTCATGCATCATGATCATCATGACGCTTCATGGAGCCCCAGACGTCCTCTTGCACCGTCCATCATGACACTTCAAATTCAAGATAGATGCCTCGGCGGCTGCAAGGCTGACCGGCCTGACTGTTTGCCACTGCACGCCCTGTGACCGCTGACAGTTTGATCTATGTTACAGGCTTATGACCACTCTCTACGCTGTACTGATGTCATAACAGCTCCAGTGCCAAGAATAGCTTGCTTGCAGCCAGCTTGCTCCATAATTTGTGCTCATGCATCTGTTGCTACTGGATTTTCTGTTCTTGTCTCGGTCATATGCTACATGCTCGCGGTGTATGTACCGCTGCAAGCTGATTATAAGGCAGTCGTGAACGTTCTGTGTGGGCGTTGACAGACATAGATGGATGTCACTGTGGTGGATGTGGCACATGTGGCGTGGGATTCTACAAAATTAAATCTGGGACGGATTCAGCCCTCTGACATATTGTTCCCACACTCACCGATAAACACGATTATTACTTGACGTGCATTAGGTGGAAGAAAGTAGGGCTTCGACGTGTTCAACGGCGCACGATCCATCGGCTCAAATGGTAGCATCCTTGATCTGGGACAGTCAGTATGAAAGGTAACGAGGGCGCGAGTACGGGGCGAACTGACCATGTCACGGACACATTCCGCCTGAGCGGGTTCGAGCTCGATCGAGTTCTTGAGGCTGCCAAAGTGGGAGCCCGACGGCGTATCGGTGGGCGATACCGAGTACGAGGAAGACCCAGACCCGCACGATGAGGATCTGGGGCTCATCTCTGGTACAGGTGGGATGGAAATACGTGCTTCCATGGGTGTCATCTCCATTGCGGCCGGTCCTTCGGGTTCAGGAAGCAAGGGCGTGTTCAGGAGGGCGATGAACGTTTGACGCGCCTTGAAGAGGAATGAGGGACCAGCAGGCATGTTTGCTCTGTATGAGTTTGATGTGTGAAGAGGTGATTAGGACGAGGTAGAGAAAGAAAGAGAATGGAAGGAACATCGCATGTGTATTCGCGCTGATAAGTAACCTGGGTATGCTTGATTCGGAGCAACATTTGAGGCGTCCGAGCTTGAATCAGTTACTCTTCTTGCTCTCGACTCCCAGTTGGCCACAACAAAAGGTATTACTGAACATTTTTTGGCGAATGCTCCGGGGGGGCGGGATCACGGAGAACCTAAAACAACACACAGGATGCAAAAATCGTGCCCAGGACCAAACACGGGACCCACCAGGCCACTGGGACGGATGGGCTCGGCTCTGCTTTGTCATGATGTCATTTACGTGAGCCGATGGAAGACTTACCAAAAACGGCTTGGCTAAAATTAAAGCGGGGGGAATAAACAATGGATTGTTCCGATCAGCTGGTCTCACCATTCCATTGGATCTCAAGTCGGTAATGAGGGGCTGTACGCGCTCGCCGATGTCTGTGTGGACGACGCGCTCGCCGGCCCCGGCGGAGCAATCCTGTACCTGTACACCTGGCTACACTCCTCTTGAGCGCGGCCCGTAATTGTTTTGATTCATGTAGCTTGGAGATGGGCAAGCCTTCCGTTTGTTGTATCGGACTTCCTTTGGGTATACAGTGGCTCAAACAGCACCGCTCTGTTGTTGCCGGTGCGGATGAGCTATGCGGGACCAAAAGGTTTGGGAGGGGCGTTGGTCGGGCCGGAGTGCAACAGGTGACTAGGTGACACGTCCTTGACACGCCAGCAACAGTAAACGTCCCGCTCAGGTTGGGTTAGCAAATGAAGAAAATACCACCAAGGACAGCCAACAGCAGACCCCGCCCGGCCAGCGCGCGCAGCGATGTTGTAGGGTTTAAAATGATCCATGGGTCTTGTGGCCTTGCCATCTCAACCCCCCATCCCACGTACTCTCCTTCTACACACATCATGTTCTCCAGACTGCCCCGTACATTGCTGGCAGTGTTCGCGCTGGGCGCGACAGTTGCATTTGCACACAAGACCTATATGTCGGCTGGTCACCACAAGGTGAGTGTGTGCAGTGTTCGGCCGGCTGCCGAAAAAGCGCCCGTGGCTGCATGGCTGAGCGCGGTGCCCCATGCTCGTGTAGCGTGTCGGCCAATCCTGATCCGTGTTGGATTGTCGCCGTGGCGCGACCACAACATGCACGCGAACAAGACACTGACACTCAACTTGCAACACACAGGAGGGTCAGGTAGTCTTTGCATCTCACGATCACAGCTTGCATCACAATCATTCCCATCACCATCACCATCATTCAGCGGGAGGCATGAAGCAGTTCTTCGACCTCCTTTTCCCTTTCCAGAGCCCAGCATGGAATGCCAGTGAGTAGCAAGCGCAGAGTGAGCTGTACGGCGACCACCATTCCACATCGACAACATATCTCGGAAGCCGCTTGTGGACCGACATTTTTGTGCATTCGTGTCCATGGCTTGAATATTGCGCATCAGAGGCCCATGCATGGTCTACGCGCTCTCTACCTGAACAAGCGACTAACTCTGTAGTCCTGGGCACGTTCTACATCTCGTCGATCCCCAACATCATTTTGTTGGCGGTTCCGGCCACTCTTGAGCCTTCATCGCTCAACACCATGATCGCGTTCGCGACTGGTGGTCTTCTCGGCGATGTCTTCCTCCACCTTGTTCCTCACGCGTTCTTTGGCGAAGGCGACCATGACGGTACCCGTACGATTGTGATCGACGAGCAGCGAAATATTATTATCGGGTGCGTGTCATCTCATCCGATTTCAACTGGAGTATGATCTGACACCCACCAGTGGAGCCATCTTCCTTGGCTTTGCGGCCTTCTTCGTTTTGGACAAGACTATGCGCGTGCTCAATGCCCAGGCTGGAAACGACGGCGGACATGGCCACTCGCATGGTCACGGCCACTCGCACGGCGGTCACTCGCACTCGCACGGCACATCGTCGGCTGTTGCCAAGTCTGAGGGCGAGCTGAGGAAGCGCAAGGGTGGCGATGACAAGGAGGAGGATGAGACTCAGGAGAGCAAGGAGGAGAAGAAGGAGGTCAACCCCTCGCTTCGTCTTTCGGCCTACCTTAACCTCTTTGGCGATTTCACTCACAACATCACTGATGGTCTTGCTATGGCTGCCAGCTTCTACTCGAGCCCAGCTCTCGGCGCCGTCACTACGATCGCTACTTTCTGCCACGAGATTCCCCATGAGGTGAGCAGCCCCATGGCAGACTTATTCTGACGTCAGGTTGCCGATTACTCGATCCTTATCAAGTCGGGCTTTACTAAGTACCAGGCTATGGGTTCGCAGTTCTTCACGGCCGTCGGCGCCTTTGTCGGCACCTTCATTGGCATCTGGATTGCGGAGACGACGGGCGCTGGCGACCACGCTCCCATCAAAGCTGGCGAGGGCATCTTCGGCACCTCTATCGGCGCTGGCGAGCTTGTTATTCCTATGACTGCCGGAGGTGAGCAACCAAGATACGCAGCTCCAATATACTAACGTTAGGCTTCCTCTACATTGCGAGCGTCAGCGTCATTCCCGATCTTCTCGAGGAATCCCGGAGTGCCCGCCAGGCACTGAAGGAGGTGAGTTAAGCGCCGTTGCAATTTCCCGCTGCGTGTGATCGCTAATGATGAACAGTACGCTGCGATGGCCTTTGGCGTCTTCTGCATGGTAGGTGGCGAGTCGGCTTCATTGTCTAACCGCAGGCGGTCATCGCGTGGAACGAGTAAAAGAAAACAAGAGTACACAGATACATGGAAGACCGTTATTGCATTTGCCCATATAGATAATCACGTCCCAGAATTGTATCTGGCAGGTCTGACAACAATCACTACTAATCTCGTCCACTCACCCCCAGATCCCTGCTGTCTTCAGGTAACTGCCTATACCCAGATGAGGCCCAAAGGAACAACTGGCCCTGCCTCCATTGTGATCGACAGGTCTATGCCGCGGCGGTCATGTGCTTGCAATCACGGTTCAGGGACTGCTCTATCCTTGTGTTCCAAAGTTTCTTGGAGCGCAGTACATGAACATGTGAGCTGAGGTCGAAAGAGTAAGCTAAGTCATGGACGAGAACTAGTACTGGGGGGTGCGATGGTGGTGGGTATTTGTGGTGGTGCAACATGGTGCACAGCAGGGCCGAAATTGCACAAGTGGCTAACATGGACGTCATATTCCTTATAATTATATTCCTTACGAGTTCACCTCGCAAAATTGCCGTGTGCTGTCCTTGGCCTTGCTGCACTGTTAATGCACGACAAAATATTACCCCAAAATTACCACATTGGGTCATTCTGCTTGTTCAGGCACCTGGTGACCGATTCGAAGACCAAAGCGACCAGGCAGGAAGACGACAGTCCTGACAGGTAGAGAGACTTTTGGCACCTGAGCACTGATATTGCATCCTGACGTCTAGTGTCCTGGGTCACAGTTGAGCTTCCATAATGGCAATATGGTCTGGTGGAACTGCATAGAGCCCAAAAAGTCTGCCACCTGGGAAAGTGGTCGAGCGCTTGAGCATGAGTTGCCTTAAGCTTGGGGGGCCTCTCCCTGAACAAGCGCTCAAGCCTTGATGCAGCCGATGGGTAGGGCTGCTTGGCGGCGACCTGCTCTCTGCTGGACCGCTCTCCCCGAGCTATACCATCTTGGGGCAGCCCAAGTTTGCCATCATATCCTCTCATTTCATTTGCATAATCTCCCCTTTTTCCATCTCGACATCCATCCCGACTTTTTTTCGCCTCTTGTTTCTTGTTCTTTCACTATATTCTTCTTCCTAACGATATCAACGACAACGACTACATGAGCAATCAGCACACTGCGACCTTTACGTGGGGCGCAGGACCCGGCGCGGTGAGTAGTGCTGTGCACAGCGTATCACGGACCCAAACGCAAAACGTCATTGAGCGGGATACAAGCCCGACTTTTCATGCCGGCCATTTCACCAAATCCCCCATGTCGGGTATCTGGAGTGATGGGCTCGGTCATGTATATGGAAACGACATCGCATCCATCCATCCACCCGCTCATATGCATGCGCATCCCCGTCCCTTCCTTGTGCCTCAGCGATAATGATAAGCAATGGATGCTGACACCTTTTTCTGTATCAATGACCAACGACTTCTGGTTGCCGGCTTCTGTTTCCCCCGACTTTTTTTTTCTGCCCCTCTAGGTCTATGTCGCCGGTAGTTTCAACGACTGGTCCGACAAGGCGACCCCGCTCACCAAGCTCCCGGACGGCAGCTTCTCGGGTTCCGTTCTCGTCCCCTTTGGCGAGAAGCAGGCATTCAAGTATGTTGTCGACAACGAGTGGAAGGTCCGCGAGGACGAGCCCAAGGAGTGGGGTAAGTACCCAGATTGTCTTATCAAGTCGGTCACAGGTCGCTAATCATCCACAGACGAGGCTGGTAACATGAACAATGTAGGTACAGACCTTAGACTTGGGCGGTCTGTGGGATCGCACGGTCCTTGCAGGCCGTCATGGGACCTGCGGCTTTTGCCCCCAAATGTCTGGCAAAGCACGGTTGGGGACTATGGTGCCCCACCCACTGTCTTGTTATCTTGGCTGCCTGTCTGTGCTGATGCTAACTTTGACACAGGTCTACATCGCTCCTGCTGCTGGAAGCACTGCTGTGGGTAACCAGGCTCCTTCGACTCTCGCCACTCAAGATCCTCAAACTGAGACCGCCCAGACTACCGAGACTGCTCAGCCTGCAGCCGAGACGTCGGCTGCCGACGCGACTTCGCCTGCTACCGCCCAGGAAACAGTTCTTGGCGCTACACCTGCCGCAGCGGCCGCAGACCGTGGCGTTACGGCTTCTGAAGCTGCTCCTGCGTCGATCAACACGCTCGCTACCGAGCCCAAGGCCGCTGAGACTACTGGTGCTACCGATGCTACTGGCATCTCGGGCACTACTGCCGCTCTTGGTGCTGCTGGTGCTGGTGCTGGCGCTGCCGGCCTGGTTGCAGCCTTCCTTGCTGCCCGCGAGAAGGGTGACAACGCTGCCGCCACAAACGTGAGTTGATGTGGTTTGATTATCAGATCAGCGGACCAGCGACTTCATCAATTCCCAGCTGTCAGCATGGCTAACAACCAGATCCTCGAGGAGGCCAAGGCGAAGGGTATAGACGTTTCATCGATTCCCAACCTCCCTACCACTTCCAACTTGAACGCCGAGTCTCTCACCGGCACTTCTGCTCCTGTCGGCGCTGTCTCTCAGCACCAGCAGATTGTCGACGGCATGAACACCGACGACGCCAAGGCTGCTGCTGGTAGGTTATGTGTCGGAGCGTAGTAACTGACATACCAGGCCTCACTGCTCCTGTTGCAGTTAACGCCGCTCCTGTTGATGCCGCGACCACAACTACCACTACCACCGAGGGTGTTGCTACCGACGCTCCCACTGCTGCTCTCGACGCCGCTGCCTCGTCGGCCCCTGCTGCTTCCACCACTGCCGCTGTCGACTCGGCGACCACCACCGCCGGTGTGACTGACGCCGCTCCTGTCACGCTCGCTCCCGTGACTGAGCAGACCAAGACTGAGACTGCTGCTGTGGACGCTCCTGCCGCATCCAAGGGTCTCTCCACTGGCGCATTCGCTGGTCTCGCTGGTGCTGGCGCCGGTATTGCTGGCCTTGCTACCGCCGCTGGTCTTTCTGCGAACAAGTCGGCTGACGCCACCACTGGTGACGAGAAGGCTGCCAGCGTCTCTGCCCCCACTGGCGCCCTTGGCAACTTTACCACCCAGGCTGGCAACCTCCGTGGCCAGGCTACTGGTTTCGTTGGTGACATGTCGACCAAGGCTACTGGCTCCATCAACGACGCTTCCACCCAGGCCACCGGCGCCATCAACAACTTCGCCGCCAAGGCCCCCGGTCCCCTCTCTGGCGCCGTTGGTGGATTCGCCGGCCAGGCTACCGGCGCTGTCAACAATGCCAGCGGCCAGGCTACTGGAGCCATTGACAACCTCTCGGGTCGCCTCGGTGGCTTCTCCACCCAGGCCACCGACGCGACCACAAACGCGTCCAACCAGGCGACTGGCACTCTTGGCGATCTGTCCAACCAGGCCACCGACGCATTCGGCACCGTCTCTAACCAGGCCACAGATGCCGCGACCACGGCCTCGTCAACCGCTACTGGAGCTGTTGGTGACGCGAGCAACCTCGCGACCAAGTCCCTCGACAATGCCTCCACCACTGCCACTGGTGCCTTTGACGATGTCAAGGCCTCGACCGGCAACGTCTTTGCTTCGGCCCCGTCTGGCGAGTCCAAGTTCCCCACTGGCGGTCTTGCTGCTACTGCTGGCGGTGCCCTTGCTGCAGGCGGTATCTCCTATGCTGCCCTTTCCGGCAAGGATAAGTCGACCGATGCCGCTGCTCCTGACGCTTCGATTGCCGCTCCCGACTCCGCGGCTACTGAGAAGGCCGCCGACCTAGCTGCCCCCGCCGCCGTTTCCGACGTCCCCGCTCTTCCTGGCGTGGAAGCCGCCACCCAGGGTGATAAGGTGGAGGCGAACCTCGCTGAGGGACCCGAGACCCTCGCTGGTCAGACTGTCTCGCCTGTCGAAGGCCGTAACCGCGAGCCCAGCCTTCCTGGCGTCGCGCCTCCTGAGGCTTCTCAGACCGGTCTCTTTGTCGCTCAGACTTCCTCCGCTGAAACCGGCGATGTCTCCGGCACCGCAGTCTCTGATGTTACCTCTCAGGCTACTGAGCCCACTTCGGCTCCTGATGTCTCGGCCACCGCTGCCGATGCCCCCTCGGCTACCACCGGCACCAAGGACCTTTCCGCCGCCGTCCCTGACGCCGACGCTTCTGCCCCCAGCACCGCCTTCGCAACTCCCGCTGAGATGCCCTCGTCTAGGATCCCCAGTCTTGACGCCGGTGTTCTCCCTACTACCAAGTCCGCTGCCGTCGACACTGGCGCGCCCGACGACAGCCTTACTGCTGCTATCCGCGACATTCCTTCCTCCTCCACCCCCTCCGACTCCAACAAGGGTCTTTCGGGTGGCGCCATCGCTGGTATCACTGCCGGCGGAGCTGGTCTCGTCGCCGCTGGTGCCGGTGTTGGTGCGCTCGCCACTGGCGCGTTTGACAAATCCTCGAAGGATGCCACCGGTGCCTTTGAGCAGGCAAAGACTGGTGATTTCTCGGGCGCCTCGTCGTCGTTCAATAACATTCAGAACACTGCTGCCGACACTCTGGACAGCACCTCGTCGACTGCAACTGGCGCTCTTGGCTCGTTCTCGTCTTCGGTCAAGAACCCCCCCAGCTCGCTCAACCCGTCCGCCGCTACGTTCCTCCCGGGTGGCGTCCAGTCGTTCGCGGACTCGACCACATCGACTGCTTCTGGCGCTATCGACTCGGCCTCCGCTAACGTTTCTGGCCTCACTGGCGACGCAAGCACTGCTGTCCGTGACTTTGGCGTGAACGCTCCTGCTGCCGACGCCCCTACTGTCGACACTTCCGTTCCCAACGTTGACGCCAAGATCCCCACCGCCGACGTCCCTGCGGTTGACGCTTCGCTTCCTTCTGTTGACGCCCCCAAGACCGATGCATCCATCCCCTCGGTGGGCGCTGCCGCGGTCGATGCCCCTCAGGTCGACGCCTCGATCCCCAACGTCGAGCGCTCCGTCCCTACCGCCGACGCCTCAGCGCCCCAGCTCGACACATCCATCCCGTCGGCTGACATTTCCAAGGGTGGTGTGCTCGCTGCGTCCGCCCCCTCCGCCGACGCCTCGGTTCCTTCTGTCGACGCCCCCAAGCTCGATGCCACCAAGCCCGACACTGGTCTCTCTGGCGGCGCTATTGCGGGCATTGCGGGCACGGGAGCCGCTGCTGCTGGTCTTGGCGCGTATGCGGCCAACAAGTTCCACTCGGACTCGACATCGACTGATATCCCTGATGTCCCGAAGTTTGACGCGACTGTTCCCACGACTGACGCTTCCGCTCCCTCGCTCGACGCATCCGTCCCTAAGACTGATGTCTCGATCCCCGCGGTTGATGCCACCGTTCCAAAGGGCGACGCCTCGGTCCCGTCATTCGACGCCCCCAAGGTTGACGCGTCGATCCCTAAGGCTGAGGACTCTCTTCCTACTACCGACGCCTCGGTCCCCAAGGTCGATGCTGCTATCCCCTCGGTTGACGCTTCGGCCCCCTCGGTTGACGCCTCCGCGCCCAAGGTCGACGCTTCGCTTCCTTCCGCCGAGGCTTCTGTTCCCGCAGTTGAGGCTCCCAAGGTTGACTCCTCCGCTCCCGACCTCGCCGCCCCGAAGGTCGCTACCGATGCCCTCAACGTCTCGGCCCCCACCGCCGACGTCACTGCCCCGACAGTTGATGCTTCCACTCCCGCTGCCAACGCTTCGGTTCCCACCGCCGAGACTGATGCCAAGGCCGATAAGGGCCTCTCGGGCGCTGCCATCGGCGGTATCGCTGGTGCTGGTGCGGTCGCTACCGGTCTTGGTGCGTTCGCGGCTAGCAAGCTCAAGAAGGGCGATGCTCCCGCCGCCTCCGCAGACGCGAGTGGTGCCGCCCCCTCCCTTGGCTTCGGCGACAAGATCAACTCGTTCGCTTCGGACGCTTCCAAGTCGGCTAACGGTGCGGTAACCTCTGCCTCGGGCGCTGCCAACGGCGCGATCAACAACGCGAGCACCTTTGCCAACGACAACATCGCCAAGGTTCCCACGTCGGGTCCCCTTGGCTCGGTCGGTACCTTCGCCACGGACGCCTCGACCAAGGCTACCGGCGCCGCTACTGGTGCTGTTAACACTGCTACCACCACCGCTACCGACGCGACCACGAAGGCCCAGAACTTTGCTACCTCGACCGCGCCCAGCGCCTTCGACTCGTCGAAGGCCGGCGGCTCCCCCAAGCTTGGCTTTGGTCGCCGCCTCTCTGGCGCGTTCAAGGGTCTCACTAGCAAGAAGTCCAGGGACGACTTTGGCACCAGCGCTGCTGCTGCCGGTGGAGCTGCTGCCGTCGCTGGCGGTGCTGCCGCTGCTTCTGCCTCGGCTGACAAGTCCGCCGCCCCCGCCGCTGATGTCCCTGCGGCTCAGGCTTCTGCTCCTGCTGCTGATGTCGCTGCTCCTTCCGCTGCCGCCCCTGCCCTTGACGCCTCAGCTAAGGCGCCCACCGTTGATGCCTCTGTCGCTGCTCCTTCTGCGGAGACCAAGGCACCCGCCCTTAACGCCGCTGCTGCTACTCCTGCCACTGAGGTCAAGGCGCCCGCCGTTGATGCTTCTGTTGCCACTCCTGCCGCGGAGAAGTCGATTCCTGAGACCTCGGCCTCGGCTCCCGCCACTGACGCTTCTCGCCCCGCTGCCGATGCACCTGTTGCTCCTTCGGCCCCTGCGACCACGGAGGCTGCCGCTCCTGCGGCTACCTCCGAGTTCGGAACGACGGCCGACAAGGGCAAGGCCTCGGAGACTGCCACGTTCGGCAACAACTCGATCGCGTCCCACATCGACTTTGGCAAGGACATTGGAAAGGAGAACCTCGCGTCGGGTCTGAGCTATGGCCAGGACACTGTCAACGGTGCGAAGTCCAGCGCCAGTGGCTTCGTCGACAATGCCTCTGCGTCGGCATCTAAGCTGGGCAAGGACGCTACCGGCGCTGCCACGGGCGCTGTTGGCGCCGTTGGTGCTGCTGGTGGCTCGGTCCTGTCTACTGGCGCAAACTTTGCCAAGGACACCTCGGCCGCGTTCGGCCTCAAGGGTTCGCGCACTGCTACCCCCGAGCCGGCGTCCCAGCTTGACGCGCAGGCACCCACTGCCTCGGCCTCTGCCCCCGTCACGCCGTCCAAGGTTCCTGTCACCCCCGCCGCCCCCGAGCCGTCTACTCCTGGCAACTCTATGCGCGTCAAGAAGAAGAAGTCTGGCTTCTTCCACAAGCTCAAGCATTTGTTCAAGCCCGAGAAGGAGAGCGGCAAGTAATAGGCGAGTATTGTTGCAGCTATCGTTCTGTGTTCCCTACCCCCCTCAAAATCCCGAACAATAATCTCTATACCCCGTTGTCGTCGAGACCAAGACGTAACCTGTCGGAGTGTTCTATGAGTTATCAGAATTTCGAAATATCGAGCTACGTTATCGAGTTCATTTTTATTTTCCATTTTTACTTTTATTTTTATACGACCAAGTAGTATCGAGTCGTTTTGCGCTTCAGCCCTCTATACATACTGTCGGCGATCGTCCTTCTTCGTATTCGAGTCTTCGGTCTTCGTTTTACTGCGATGCCGAGCACATGCCGCTGTGCAATGCATTTAATAGCGTGGATGCAGATGTGTGACCTATTTGAGGATGCCTTCTAACTGTCTCGCAGCGATGAGGACTGGCTTGTGGGACGGGAGATTAGAACCTAAGCGACTGCAAACTGTGCTGTCGTGTGCAAGTCCTTAAAACATATGATGACCATGATACATTCAGTGTGTAACTGCGAACAGCGACGATTGTACGAGAAACCACGCATTGGGTGGTTGTCCACAGCCTCACCCCACCTGCCTCCCTCCGACGATAATGTAATGACTTGACCCAACCTATACCTACATCACACCACACACCCATCCAGACACCCGCGAGGAGCTCAATCCGCGGGCTCCTCCGTGCGGCGCTTAAACATGGCCTTGACGCCAACGTCCGGCATGGCCGGACTCGCACTACGGCTCGGGCCGCCCTTGACGCGCTTGACGTTCGGGTAGTCGCCCGACGCGGGTGCCGGGCGCTTGAGGCCGCTAGGCGTGCCAGGTGTGCCGCGGTTCGGCGCGAGGGTGAACCCGGGTGCGCGCGCGGGCGTGCCAGGCTTGGCGGCGCCAGGCGTGCCGGGGCGCGGGGTGTAGTTGCCCGACGTGGGCGGCGCGGATGCGCGCGGGAACGGGGGCGCACGGGTGTGCCGGCGCTCGGGCGTCCGCCGCGGGGCACGAACGGCGTGCGCGGGCCGCGCGGCGGGGCAGGTTGGGCATCCCGTGCGCCGCTGCGCCGCCGGGTCCGTGGGCTCCTGGCGCTGCGTGTCCGCCATGGCCTCCGGGCCCCGAGATGCCCGGCGGCGCCGGCGAGCCAGGGAGGTCGGGCAGATCGGGCGCGACGCTCTGCGAGAGCCGGCTCGCCTTCTTCCGCCGCCGCCGTTCCTCGGCCTCGCGCACGCCCAGCTTCTCGCCAGACGCGTACCCCTCCACGCGCGTGCCTTGCTCGAGCCGCGCCGCGGAGAGCGCCTCGGGTGTCAGCGGGACCAGGGGGCCCTGCCACGAGACGAAGGGAGGTTTCTCGTGGTCGAGCATGTCGGGGATGAGGGGGAGGAGAGAGTGCTCCGCTTGGTTGCCCATCGGAATCGGGTCTAGAGAACGTGAGTTAGCTGTGCATATTCCAAGACAAACGAGTTTATGAGTGTATCCCAAATTACCTGGGCATCTATGACATAGAGAGCAGCGCGCAATGCGTACCCAGGCTCAAAATGGATGGATGTATGCGAGATACGTACCGATGCAGTCCTCGAGCAGACCGACATAACCCTTAGTCAGGCCCTGCTTCTTCTTGGCGCGCGGGCGTGCCGTAGCGTCCGCTTCGTCGTCCGTCTCGGGTACTGGGTCAAAGTATGGGCGGACGTAGGTGTTGTACAGCCCATCGAGGTGCAGGAGCGAAATGAGGTCTAGAGACGCGTGGAGATGTTTGGGCGGCGGTGCTGTAGATGTTAGTTCCACCATCGCAAACTGCAAGGCTCACCATCCCACACGGGAAGAATAAGCGCCTTTGCTGATGCGTTTTCTGCGGCTGGGGCCGACGAGCCGACAGGCGTGCGGCTGCTCTCCCCGTTCTTTGGAATGTTCATGTAGGATGGTATGTAGAGAGTACAGACATGCGAAAGTAAGTGTACAATCAATCAAGAACCTGTTGACTGCTGGACATCATTGAGGGGAGCAGGTCGAGCAGAGCCGCGGGCAGGACTAATAGACCTCGAGACCGCGCGAGACCGGCATGAACACCACGTGGCACGGAAAGGATCTGCCCACCCATGAAATCCTTGTCGCACCTTTTAGATCCCGCTCCTATACAAAACGGTGCAAGGTTGGGCTCCATCGTGCCCGCGCGGGCAGGTGGCAAGGTCTGCAAAGCAATACGCCTGATTATTCATGTATGCCTCATACCAACATCGTTTATCTCACTGCCAATGACCTATCTAGTCTCTTAGCAGTCACCCTCTAAGAGGTGGGGACATTTGAGCCTGCGCTTGTTGGGCATTTGCAGCTGATGATCAAGCTGCTGCTGGTTGAGGATGAGTCTGTGAGGGTACACCCTGAGTGCGGGCAAGCCCAAGTACCAAAGCCGCCCGACGCCGGTCATGGGTCAGCAGAGGCGTGCAGGCGCAAATTTACAATATAAATCAGAAGCTTATATAGAAATATAGAATATAGAGGAGAAGGTCGCCACGCACCCCACAGAGAAACTCCGCGTGGTTCCACGTGTTCACAGCTTAACAGCTAACAGGTGGCACTTTCATGCAAGTTATTTCAACCGGGCAACAGTACAACAGTGGCGGCCCTTCGATTCTACCATTTGAATCAGCCCACCCGGACCGATCTTGCACGAGAGACACAGTTTTGCATTAGAGAGTTAAAAAAGGAGGGAAAGTTGAAGGGTAACAAAAAGGAGGGAAAGTTGAAGGGTAACACTACGTAAGAGACTAAAAGGAATGTGGGACGGGACAGAGCCTCATGTTCTCTAATGTCAGCAGTAAACACCAAGTTGAACTTACATTTGACCGAGCACGGTCTCCTAAGTTCCAAAGTGAGTAAGGAAGGTGAACCCAGGCAAAGGTTTCTTAACAGTTAGTCACCTCCAGAGCATTTACCAATATACTTACAGTCGAGGCCCTCACCGACGACGGGAAGGTTGGCGGCAGCTAGGAAGTAAGCGGGCGACAAGCATCGAGAACGTACCGTTGTCAGCCAGAGAACCAGTGGTGCCAAGAGCATCCGACGGAATGAGATCGATGACTGGACAGTGAGTGCTCATTTCTGGCAAATCAAAGCAAACACTTACGACCACTGGCAAGCGCTTCCACAACACCCTCAAGGGCCTTGATCAGCTGACTAATGTTGTTGGTGTCGAGCGAAGGACCATCGCGGGCTGAATAAGAGAGAGGCAAGTCGCGGCGGCGGTCTTTTTGGGTCAGATAAGATCAAAGAGCATCAAGCAAGACTTACGGCTGTCCAAGCCATCGGTGGGTTCGGGGCCATCGACGTGGTCACCAGGCATAACGGAGGGAGCGACACGAAGGCCGAGGATGTCAAGGAGGTCCCCGACGATGTCATGAACTGACCGCAGCTGGCGACGGCTCAGATCGTTCTTGCCTACGGTAGCGCCGGGGGTGGGGACGGAGCCGGCAGGAGTGGGGTTGGGGAGGGGAAGACCGCCGATGGTGTCGAGAAGGTTTTTGATGACCCTGCTCAGTGACGCAACGACGTCAGTGGGCAGTTTGCCGATGAGACCCCCGAGGCTTTCAAGATCCATCTGGCGACGGTTGAGAGTGTCGTCAAGAGGGGGAAGAGGAAGACTACCGAGGAGTTCCTGAAGAAGATCCTGGACCAGCTTGAGGAGCCCGGCGACACCATCAGGACCAGTGGTCTGTGTGTCACGGCCTGGGGGTTAGCGAAACGCGGTCGAGGAACTATGAACTAACGGTTAATGGGGGTAACAGTAATGCCAGAAAGTCCGCCAGAAAGTCCGCCGGTGGCAGCTGCGTCGGAGGGAAGCCTAATAACACCGAGCAACTGGAGGATTTCTTGAACTAGGTTCAAAGCACCATCTGCCACAGGTCCCACGACAGGAACGGTGTCAATGGCATTACCTGCAGCCGAGTCACGGCCTTGGGCATTACTATGGGACGCTGAAGAAGGAATAGAACTCACTCAGAAGGCCACCGGGGACTTGAACAGGGAGTTTGCCGCCCAGGAGCTGCTTGATCAGGTCTTCGAGCGTCTTGACGAGGGCCTGGAGACCGGCAATGTCAGGAAGAGGACCAGTGACCGCACCAAGAGCTGTGTTGTCACGGCCTGAAGGGTTAGCATGCCAGAGTGATAAAGAGAGAACCTACGTTGCTGAGCAGAAGTTGAGGTGGGGAGAACGTCAAGGCCAGGGACTTCGCCAAGAACTGCCCCAAGAAGCTGCTGGACAAGGTCGGAGAGGTCCTGGAGAACGTCCTGGAGGCTGCCGAGGCCCGGGATGGCGTCGAGGGTCGAGCCACGGGCTTGTGCGTTAGACAAACACACAAATTAGGAAAGAACTCACCAGCAATGCCATCTGGGAGCGAAACGGGAACGTCGTTCAGAACTTTCTGGAGGACATTGAGGACAGGCTGAAGAGCCCGCAGGAGAGCACCGATGTCGGGAAGGGTAGGCGTAAGCGAGTCACGAGCTCGAGCGTTAAATAGGGACGCACAACCAGAAAAGAACTTACCAGCAATGCCATCCGGGAGGGGAACGGGCAGGTCACCCAGAAGTTTCTTCAGGAGATTGACAACGCCCTGGAGAACGCCCTGGAGAGCACTGATCTGGGGAAGGGCAGCGATAGGACCCGAATCACGGGCTAGAACGTTAAACAGGCTCACAGGAACTTCAAAATGACTCACGAACAACACCAGAGAGAGGACCAGAGGCACCTTGGAGAGTTCCAAGAATGTTCTTGAGAACGTCTCCAAGGGCTGTGAGAAGATCCTTGAGAGGATCCTCAATCTGAGCAACTGTAGTACCGCTGGGAAGGGAGTCGCGAGCTAAGAGTATAAGAATAGCTGACCGGAGAGACACTTACCGATGTTCTCAATCTCGCGCTTCTTGAGGTCCAGGATGTCGAGGGCATCAAGGTTGTCGAGAGCATCAAGAAGGTCGCCTGGTGTTAGGAAGGGCATGACGAGCATCTGCACACTTACCGAGACTAACACCAAACGCACCGGCGAGGCCATCTGAGAGGGTAAGTTCATGTCCAAGTCTTATTAACTCACTGTCGGTGAGAGCGGCCTGAACCTCAGCCTTAAGCTCGCCGATCTGCCCAGCAAGGGCTGCATGGGCGCCGCCGGGCGTAATGCTGGCCGCTCCTTCTGAATGGATGTTAGCGACAATATTTAAACAATCCTGAGAGGACTTACGAAGACTGGCGTCGGAGGCGCGCTCAACTGAAAGGTCAATATGTCTTGACGAGGTAAGGCGTTTATGGAATTTGTAGAGAAAGGGAAGGGCAATATATGAAAGGAACGGGGAATAGGAGAACACGAGGGAAGGCGGGAACAAACATGTTTGACGCCACGGAGGGAAGAAGGGAGAGTCCTCCATCAAGCATCTGGAAAAGAAGAACAACCGGACAACAGCTGAGGGGACAAAGAAGAATAGCAACCTTGAGGAGTGGAGGGAAGACGTAGAGAGGGGGAGGCAGAGGGCGTGACTCAAACATGACAGTGACGGAAACATGAACATGGACTCACCGGGAGGAAGAGGGGTGGCGTTGACGGCCGCCATGGCGGCGAGAACGCCCAGAAGGGCCTTGGTGGGACGCATTATGGCAACGAGTAAACTATTAACAAGGAGTGTGGTGGGTCGGAAGAAAGGCAATTATGTACAAGGGGGAGGCAAAGAAGAGAGAGAGTGGGGTGAAGAAAGAAGAGAAAGTTGCGAGGCTGGGGCCTGTTTATATATCTTTTGGAGCTCTTTCTTGAGGGGGTTGGGTGGGTTGAGTCAGCGCTAGGCGAGTGAACGTGAGGTTGTGCTGTCCGACTACCTGTGTCATGGGGCAGCGTGCGCAGATTGAGGGAAGGGTAGACCCTCGAGACCCAAATCTTGCGAGGAAGGTGTCAAATTTGGTTACAAGAGAACAAGAACCAGGCGCAAGAGCAGAGGTTGATGTGAGCTTGCCTTACCTTGTCCGGCTCACCTGCTGCGAATGAGAAGCTACTGGAATCTCCCTAAACTCTAGACTGTGGGCTGCTCGTCTGCTCGTCTGTGTGCTCTAGGTGCGAGGAAGGAAGACAGTTGTCACGACGACAGCCATCGATACTTGTGGGGATTGATCGTCTCCTGTCGCGTCTGTGTGTCCCGCTGGCGAGCGTGAGCTGCGATCGGAGAAGGTGGCTTGGAAAGAACACGGAACATGGCATATTAGCATATGAACGTTAATACTGTCCTATCTGTCCTGTCCGTCGTGTCTGTATCCGGTATACCTGGGGGAATGGGTGAGGTGCTTGAATGGCCAGGTGTGAATTATCACTTGAACGTTATGAACCTTGTTCGACTTGTCCAACATACTAGTCCAATATGGCCAATACCCAATACAGTGTTTGCAGTTGCAGGCAAGGACATGCACCCGTCATGGTTGATGGAAACTGTTTATGAGGCTCGCGCAGGATCGCGTCCTTTGTACTGTACCTTGGCGTTTTGCGTTTCAGGGCTTGATTACTCGCTAGCGCGTTATCAGAAACTCATCATGAGATCATCAGAGCTCGCCCTCCAGATCCATTTTAGTACACTCTAGTGAAGATACTTTCAAATATCTTTGATCCGTCGGACGAACCGTACGTTCGGCCGAAGTCGAAGCACATCAATGTGCTCGGCTTTCCGTTGTGTGCTACCAGGATCACCAGGAAAGTCCTCAGGCATCAGATTCGTTCGCGTCGGTGTGCATCTGCCTGTCTCACTCGAATTGAATTCAGCATGGTAGCCTCGACAAAGACGGCATGCCTTTGCTCAGGGTGCATCTCCAGCGCTCCAGGTGGACCCAGTCACGTTGGATGGTCAGAGAGCGTCAGCTGGTGAGCTGCCATATGCGCTGTTTGATATCCTTGCTATTTGCGTAACCAAGAGGTAGTTCATACCTGCTCAACATTCACACCCTAGCGACAGTTCCCGATGGTACCGCTGATGCCGATTCCACTGATGTGCGGTGCGAGCATTGAAGGTGAGCAGCAGGCGAGGGGCAAGGGGAAGGATCGGTCATGAGATCAGGAGTTATGGGTGACGGGTTCCAGCAATCGGTAGATCAGATCCGTGTGTGCCACATTCCCCCCGGACCCTGAAGTCAGTTCCAGTATTGGAATGTGGGTACCCACTGCACCCTTTCTCACTTGACCAGCACGGCGTACGGCCAGCTGCGACCAGGATTGGGTGGAAACATGAGCTCTTCCCAATCTTCGAATCTTCCCAGCTTTTTCCCAGGGCGCCAGCACACGAGGACACCACGCCAAATACCGTGTATCAAATATAGCAGCCTTAGAGGCATGCACCTCGCCTGTCATTCCGACAGCCAGCGTTCATCATTTTCCCCCTCACGCGCTCACTAGCGCTCACTCGATCACTCACAGATGACGGATTACAGATCACGGATATCACAGTTCCACGGCATGGACGGTTGTACGCGGCACGGTTGTCATGTTGCCACCCTAGCACCTCGCGCCTACCACGTCGTACCGCCTTTCTAGACCGTATACGCCTACGCCCAGATCACGTGACCACACCACACCGTCCCACAATTAGTCGTTCCTGTCTCCGTTCAGCGACAATGCAGTATATCCCGTGTCTAGCCTGGGCACCAAATGCTCCATTACTACAGCACTGCAACCCAGTATCCAGACAAGGTGATGCATGTCCCAAGTCAATGTGTACAGACCGAAAAGCAAGCACCAAACGCTTACTCGCGGGCGGCCTTGAAGGCGGCGATCTTGGCCTCGACGCGAGCGCGGCGCTCCTCGCGGGTGAGGCGCTTGGCGCGGAGCTTGACCGACTCGGCCTTCCACTTGGCGACGTCCTTCTCGGTGGGCTTGAACTCGGGGTTCTCACGGATGGCCTCGTAAGCCGAGGTGTAGATCTCCTCGATGTCCTCCGAGCCGATCTCGTCGGCGAGGTAGGTCGAGAACTGCTTCTTGAAGCGCTCGTCGTCCTCCTCCTCAAGGTCCTCCATGTATTCGGCGACGTGGCCACCGACAATGTACTTCTGGAGAACCTCAGCGTCGAGGGTCTTGGTCTCGGGGTCGTAGCCGGGGAAGCGCTTCTCGTTGTGGGGGATGAAGATACCACCGTCCGAGGCACCCTTCATGGCACCGAAGACACGGTTACCGGTCGAGGTGCGGCGGAGACCGACGTCGAGGTAAGCCTTGAAGGGGCGGGGCTCGTCGTCGCCGAGGGGCTCAACGAGCTCGAGCTCACCAGAGGGCTCGGTGAAGCCCTCGTACTTGTCGGCGAGGCCGAGCTTGGTAAGAGCACGGCGGGCGACAAGGAGACCAGTGGCGTAGGCGGCGGTCCAGTTGGTGAGACCGTGCTTGATGCCGTACTTGGGGAGCTCCTTCGACGAGGCGTGGGCAAGAACGAAGTCACCCTGGAGCTTGGCGTAGACAATCTGGCAGATCACCTGGCGGTTGGTGATGCGGACGACAAGGCGGTACTTGGGCGAGGCGTACTTGTTCTTGGCCTGAGCGACGAGACGCTTACGAGCGTAGTAGTCAGTCTTACCCTCGCGACGACGGCGGGGCTTGACCCTGGGCATGTTAGCAAACCCGATGGGAAACAGTAAGAGGGCATTGAGATTGATCGACAAAGAAGCGGGAAACAAAGGGCAAGTTGGTAGTTGGCTAGCTTTATGATACAACTCGAGGCAGCAAAGGCTGTTCGCTGTGGACGCTCCCGGCAAATGGCCCCAGTGTGTCTCCTTAACACTGCGACACTCCCAACTTGCCCAATCGAGTCCCTTCCCTGTCGACCTCTTCGCCCTGCTGCCCTCCTCGATTGAATACGCACTGGAAACGGCTCATGTAGGCCGAGTTCTTGACCAGCTGTAAAATGTTAGTACCATCCGACTTGCATTCCCGTGCGGAGAAGTCGAGAAAATATCGTTCGTGTCTGGAGTGGGATGTGATGCCCAGAGTCTGCTCTGCGGCCTCACTACGAGATCCGCGCATGACGGCCCTTCGCTCCAACGACGCCGCCTGTCCGATCTGCCACCAAAACACCACCGGACGACGACACGTTTCGGCTCGACATCGTCTTTTCGATCGCGCGGTACAATTTCCCATCCAGCAATCTCCATTCTCCCAAACTCGTTCCACTTCGTCCACGGGATCGCGATTTTCAACGTACCCTGCACCGTCAGCATGCCAGCCTACACTGTCCGCGCTCGCTGCTGGTACTCACTTGACGAAGGGCATCTTGGGCTGTTTTTTTTGATGGATGGTCGGAACGAGACACAGTGCTGAACAGTTTAGCACTATGCAGGCGGGAGCTGCCACTGTAGCACTCCCTCCAGCAGCAGACGATCCAACTTCTGCAGAAAGGCGGAATCAAATGTGGCCAAATTTTGAAAATGGGTGCGACGGCGGAAGGGTTCGGCGTTATGTTTTCAACGATGTGGCACATCTTCAATCTAAGTGTGCATTTCCTCAGCGTACTCAGCCTACTGTTGTGTTGCTCATGCAGTCACAGATCGCAGATACTGTGGGAGGAAGAACGATACATACAATGGGCACCACTGCTGTTGCTTGTTATCACCTACCGCCTCGTCATCGGGCGAGACACACAGTCAACGCCAACACTGTCGTCGACGATGCCTGTGGGCGATGAACGTTTGGTGTACTTGGTGTACGAATGTCGTGCATAGTGCTCAGATCACAGGGCTTTCACCGAAAAACTGACAAAAAGTCACCGTTGAGCAGTTACTTTTTCGGGCGGAGATTAAACGGTCTCCGCAGCATGGCGTTGTTTTGGTGTTTGAATGCTGGTCGCGCTACACAAACAACGTGTCCTGCTGAACATCCTCCATCCTTAGCCATGTCCTGGACACTGTTCCTTAACGGAACTGTGGGGGTGGGCAAGACAACGACTGCCCAAGCAGTCAGTCAAGCCTTGGAAGGACGACGAGTACCGCACGCGGTGATCGACACGGACGCTCTACGAACCCGGTGGCCAGCTCCTGTCGACGATCCGTTCGACCTCGAGCTGGAGCTGCGCAACCTCTCGGCCATGAGTTTCAACTACCGCGCTGCTGGGTCTTTTGGACTCATAGTTTCTGGCGTTATTGAAGATCGGGATACCGTCAAGCGATACGTCGAAGCCACATCGGCGGGCAATTCCCCAAACAAGTTCATTCTTGTTCGCCTCTCTGCACCCCTCGACGTCATTACACGTCGCATCGAGTCGCGACATCATGCGGATCAGGAAGAGAGGGACTGGCATTTGGCACGTGCGCCCCAGCTCGAGGCTATTCTCAACACCGCGGGATTCGACGATGTGCTTGTTAATACTAACTGACCGTTCCAAAACATCGTGGACGAACTATTGGAGTTTGTGATGCCCACTTTGGAAACACAGGTGCTATAGCGGTGGTCGGTTATGGACGTCATCGTTCCTTTCTTTGTCTTTCACCAGTTGACCTTGTTGCGATGACAGAATGCAGAAGCCGCCTGACCCTAGCCCATCAGATGACGCTGTGGCACAGCCACCGAAAGTCGATGTGCCTCGGCAGTTTCAGCTTCGTTGAGAAATACCGCCACATTAAGTCTCGACGTCACTGACAATTAACTGATGTTAGTGATAGACCTTTCAAACAGTACTGAACGTCACTTGAGCACGTCACTTGAGCTGATAAGTGTTTCGGCGGGAGAACCGCTCAGAGCAGGTCCCGGTCCAGGACTTTTCTTGACCATCATATTCTAAGAGGATATGTGGGGAGTTTGAAGACTGGCGTCATAAGGCCATGCCGGCACCCTCTTCTCAGTCCAGCTCGTCACGGGTTCCCAGTGCAATTAAGCGGCAATCGCGCGGTGAGGCACCCGTGCCGTACGCAGTCGTGTTGCTCTTCATGTCCGCCACTGGGGCCTAATTTAAGCTGGGGTCGTAGACAGGAGGATCCTATGAGCGTCGTCCAACATCATTGGGGACAGATTTGCATTAATGACGCCCATGGCCGTCCGGCTGGTCCTGCTCGATCATTCCGACCTTGTTGGATGTCGTACTCTCCTGTCTGGGCGCTCAAGTCGCATTCCATGTCGACTACAAGGTACAGACCCGTCTATCCATCTCGGGACATGCGAGAGCGGACCAGCAACAGTCCCACTATCCAATGCCCGTTCGTGACTGCCGTGCCGAGTGCCGCTATCCGGCGGCGTGGAACAACTTTCTGCCACTGGGGTGCGGATTGACGTTCCTTGTGGCACCATCTGTTACTCCCCGAGTCATGGCAACGGTACCTGTGAGGTGTTTCACCAGTCACAGGAGCCACGCCAGTAGATTAGTGCGTTACAGTCCATGGGTCAATAGGTTCAAGATTCCGCATTTCTCGTACAGCATGTCAACAGTAAGTCACTTGCGGCTCGTCGTTCAAGATTGTTCAGCCGGCAGCCGCGCGCGGTTCACGTGGCACCTCTGATCTGAGATCTGGTGAATCTTGGGTGTGGCGCCGAAGCCGAATCCGAGTCCGATCGCGGTGGGCTGGATTTTTTCGATCGATGCTGGCATGCTGGCATTTGTGGTGCTGCATTCCTCTGACCTCACTCGGCTGCTTTGGAGTGTTTCAGTACGATACTTTTATTTCCCAATGAAGAAATGTGTGCTTTCGCAAAGAAGATGAGACGTTCCTCATTACCATAAGGGACGCACGGCCATGCTCCGTAAAATTAAGTTTCTCCAGTTCTTGACATTTCGCCACATGGTCAGTCTCGAGTGTGCGCAAGTACTGTAGGGCGGCAGGGGTTGCTTGCTGGGGCGCTCGAGACTAACTGACGGCTGTCGCGCTGTCATGAGCCGTAGCACCTTGTTGGCACATTGATTCGAGGAACGGTTGCGACTAAACAAGGTACGAAAGGAACAAAATGAAGGACAGACTCGGCTCACCCATGAGGCACCACGCACTCCACCACATGGCCCACGTTTCGTCCTCGCCTCCCCGCGTCCCCGCGGCCGCACGTCTCAACACGACCGCGTTCCGCTGTAGCACACCCCGGTTCCCCACCACCCCGAAACATCCGCAACTCTATAGCAGCCCGACTCCGTTGTCCGTAGCGAACAACGTCCTCACCCTGTCGGCTTAATCTCAAGGTTGGACTCCATAGAGTTTAACTTCATACTCAAAGTGATAGTGCCTTAGCGTGTTCTAGTGGTTCCTGGAACCTGAACTTTATAAAAGACGGTATTTGTGAGCACGCGTAAACGCGTGTACGACGACCGCTACGTTGTCTTCGTCGTCGTCACGTCCGCGCGTGCATTGTCCATCACCGTCCGCAGATTTCTCGACGATACGAGGGTGCATCCACGGAGGCGGTTGTCGTCTGCTTGACCCAATTACTGGAATCGGGGACCCCGGAGGCTGTCGATCGCAGTACCAGTGGATTGTTCATGGGAATGAGCTAAATCTTTGGTGATAGGTACGGGGTCCACGAAGGCTGCCGGTGAATGGCCGTGTGAAGGAACGGAGACGTCTGCCTGTTTGTGAAATCACATACGAGTCTCCACGCCATGCACAAACCCGTATACCATTTTTGCAGCCCCAGTTAGCACGACTGGTGGCGAATGGTCAACGCCTGGCGTGAGAAATTCGCAAGTCGTACCGCAATGTAACGGTCACGTTATGGGAACGCGTCCCCACTCACCACAAATGGTGCTATGGCTGGACAGGGAATGAGAACAACGTAATTTGGTCAGAATGTGCGTTGAGAGGACCACTTGTGCCTGATTTCCGACCCGCCACTTCGGGGCAAGCCAGTCTGTGTTATCGGGATCAAAGAAGCAAGAATCAAGAGGTGTGGCGATGAGATGTTGAGGCAGGTCGATGGGCGCCACACTAATGGAGGCCGTCAGAACATGTGCTTCTCGCCTTTGCACTGAACTGCCACTTGCCTTCAAGTGCTTCCGCACACACCCACATGCACCCAAGATGATCCTTCACGTGACCGCCTCCCCCAAGCTTTAGACAACTGGGCGTTCTCGGCGGCCACACATCCGGGGAATGTGGCGGCACTGGACGAGCGCGATCGGGTTCTGACGAGGCCACCCGGATCGGGTAAGGCAATGTCGCTCTCGTCGACTCTGACGGACATTATGGGGTTAAAGAGAATGGCAAGATTAACCTGTTGAGTCAGCAATGCAAGCCAAGATTGTGGCTTGACCATGATGGCGGTGGTTTATTCTGGCGTGAAGTGCGTGTCATGTTCGCCGACGCCAGCGGCGCTACGAGCACTCGGTGGCGTCCCAAGTGGACAGCACCAGCGTGACTCGTCAGTGTGGCGGCGCCGTTGGCGTTGAGGCTGAAAGGCGGCCGTGACAATGGGCTGTTCACAAGCCAAGGTACGGAGGCGCTCAATGCGCTCGACCCCTCGATGGCAGATGGTCACCGGAGTCCGTCGGTCTTAGAATAGCGCGCTTCACGCCTACCTGTCATCGCCTCCGAAGGACACGGCCGCACTAGTAAATTACAAGACTGAGTTGCGCGACATGACTGCGGCTGACGCAAGGACCACAGCCCTGAAGCTAAGAAGGTCATGAACGGCGGTGAAGTTAGGCGTTTATTGTTCTCATTAGTCATGAGCACAGGTCGATGCTGGTCCGTGTACCGTATGGGACCAAAAAATCTGGTCACGAAAAAGGTCTCCTTTGCCGTCCTCGTTATTGTTCAGACCGTTGGCGGACACGTCCGACGGAGAGAAATGGTCGCGGGGTGTCGTTCTCCTAAAATACTTCATTATGGCGTCACGATCAGCCTGGCGCATGGATCTGTCTCCCTTCCAGCATGACTAGAGCCTCCGATCGGCTTCAGATCTTGACATGAACAGCTAGATTCATGGCCTTTGGGAGACGGAAGCAAAGCGTGCACGTCAAGGCTCCTCCACTCAATCTGGTCTCGTCTTGCCACCGCATATGGGCAGATCGAACGCCCAGCTTTAAATTCTAATGATTCCTAAACTGTCATGAGTGGCCATGAGTGGGGGTGGAATGTGAGCGCCATCGATGTTCCAATACGTTGACTCCGCTCCTTCGTCCAGTTCTCATTACAGGAATTGCCCGAGGCTAAGATGGGGCTTCCGAGCGATACCGTTGGATACAGTGTCGTTTGCGGTTGCCATTAATATCCGCGGCGGAGGTGTTGCCAATCCGAGCCGGAGTGTTGCTCCGCCTGCTGCTGTGGCTCAACAATGACAATGTAGAATGAAACGCGCCAGGTTCAGCATTGTTAGCGTCTTCTGGGTCAGAACAATAGCAATTATTAGCCACTCCGCATCAATTCTATCGCGTATGGGAGACTGGGACTTAAAGTCCCTACATGTGTTCTGCTGGTTGTATTGTCCCCCTTCCACGAAACAGGCACCGATGATGGTACCTGTCATGCTGTGCCTATCACTGATATGGTCTAGGAACGTCGGGAGAGGCTGCTTCCAGCGATACGACCACCTGCTGGGACGTTCCTGTGCGCTCACAGTCCCCCGCGGCCGGCTCGTTACTCTCCGCTTCCTAGTCGCCAAGAAAACCCCGCGGCCCCTGGTTTCTGTGGGGTGCCTTGTGGAGACAAGGTGTCCGTTGCTTCGCAGGTAGGTCGGGGCGGTACGCTGCGCAAGTCAAGTGACCGCGGCGAGTGGGGGCAACGGGTTGTGCAGAGGTGGAACGACGCATTGATACTGCGGTGGTGTTCGGAGACAGCCACATTGTGAGATGGGCACAGACCCGTTTGTGTCTCATTCCTCGGCCCCCTTCCGAGGGCCGGGTGTGGCCCGGGTGAGGATGATCACACAGTCCGGGAAATGGCATACGCACGACCCGCCAAAGGGCCAAGCGAACGGAATGAAATATCTGGCGATCGCTTACGACTTGAGTAAGACGTCATCTTGGGGGAGGCGCATAGCGCATAGATAGCTTCGAGGCGGCGAGGCATGTAGGTTGCGTTAGTGTGAACGTCCTGACGGTGCGCGGTCGGTTGTGCTTCTTCCACATGCCACACATCGTCACCAAGCCCTCGATTCCATTCCACAGATTGGGATCATTTCGAGGACCCCAAAATGCCCTTCTGCTCGACATGATAGATGCCACTTGCTCCACATTCCGGCCCCGCTTCTCCAAGTACCCAAGTCAAGCCAGGCATGTGTGAGCAACTTCATCTGGCCATCTCATCTGGAGTCAAGACATGTGCCTCCGCTGTGGCTTAGAGAAGCGCACGTTGTCAGCACTGAGAGGCAAGCGAGCGGCTAACATTCCATGGTCCTTGGGCCGTAAATAGTTACGCATGTACTCATTTATCACTCGGAGAGACCGACGGCAGAGCTTGACATTCAAGACCCAGCAGCAGCTGGCAGCCAGTTGGCCAGGTCACGAAGATTGTGAATGGCGCCATGTGTCAGGTAACTCACCTTCCAAGTGCTCAGTTCAGGCACTAATGCACTAATGAGTCGGGAACTGCGCCCGCGGACGCCTCTCGTATCTTGCTTTTCCTAGTGCAAACTTCGAAACGCGCCAACGAACGCCACCAACGCCGTCAAGGACCCACAAGGGATGGTAAAGCCGACCTGAAGGTTTGGTCCGGGCCTGGCTGTTGAACACCGAATAGTAAGAAAAACAGAAGAAAAAAAAAGTTGACAGGAACAATGAGCACCTGTGCTCGATGCATACTGCAGCTTGGTTGCGCAGAAGGAGCATGCTGCGCGCGGGCTCGTTAGCAACAGGGTAGAGTAGGTAGGGTGCGGCCTCACAGTTAGGTCAGGAAATCGGGTCGCTGGCTGCCAAGGGTATTGGCATCGGCGACGACGGCCATCATTGACTTGGTCTTGGTATTAGTCTGGCCGCAGCTGGCCGAGCTTATACTCCATTGGATTGGGGTAGCCTATCATCTATCGGCGACCCCGACCGCAGTCATGCACAGCACACAGCACAACGTGTCACCCCCACATATCTTACATCGCCGTTCCCATCCCAGGGATTCGGGGAATCAAATTAGCGTTCCGTGTTATTCTCTCCGACGACAACGCACTCTAAACACCCAGACTCAACTCCCACAGATGCCGTAAGTGGATCATCGTCTCCCCCTGTTGTCACTCAAGCTTACTGTATGAGCAGCGGCAAGTCCTTTAGAGCAGCTGATTTAAACTTTGTATGGTGTTCCGGGATCCAGGGCTATTGTCGTAAAGCAATGCTTTGTGCTTGTGAGAGTGCAACTAACGCAGCCTTTTTTGTCCCGTCCCGCGGTTGTCCACAGCACGCGTGTAACCTCTCCGGCAAGCAGGGATTGGTATGCTATGCCGTTGGCCTCGCGCTCTCCAAGAGCCCCATCCCCGTAGGTTGGTATCGTCCCGAAATCACGACATACCATTGATTAACTGGGCTGAAGCACAAGGGCAAAAAGGCTGAGGCACTCATCTCGAACGTGCGGGGAACAATTGGAATGATAAATGACAACAGAGCACGAGGGTCCAATCGATGATGTAACAAACAGCCCACGACGGCCCGCCCGGGAGGCAAACAACGGTCAGTGGTGGGCTATCGGTCACATGCAGTTGAACTGTTGAACAGTGTGACCACCGTCCAGAGACCGTTCGGGGACTCCTCCGTCTTGAGCTCCCACACAGCCGGGGCGTTGCAATTGCAAGTGAGTACGACCGATACTGCTGCGTTGTCCTGAGTATCTACAGTATCTCGTCCGCAAGTGGTCTGTGTGGTTTAACTGGACAGTCCTTGCTTGTTAGGGCTGTCAAGCTGCAAGGGCCAACTTGATGATCAAGTTCAAGGTGTTAAACAAAGCATCTCATAAACGCAGGGTGAACTAATCGCTTATGAATTCAAGGGATTCAGGCCATGGAATGGGGGTGGCAGCTTCATGCGCCATGCAGACCACCTTCGGGCCGCGAACAATCTGCAAAGCTGAAAATGACCAGGGAAATGGTGGGCTTGCGGGGTATTTGCGACGGTGGTTAGCCACCTTTGCATCTGTGCAGAGGGGTCATGAAAGCAAGGGAGGTGGCGGCTCGACAAGTTCGGGGACTGACGTCGCGTTCTTCTGCTGGTGGCAATGGCGGGTGACCTTGGCGCTGTGGAGCCCTAATGCCTCCTTGAGGGTCCGCTGGCTTAACCCTGTTGTTGACTTACCTTAGTTAAAGTGGACGCATGCCGTACCCCGACTAGAGTCCGTCGCAATGTACATTATAAAGTTCATCTTCACTCCCCTAATAACGCAACAAAGAAGAAAAACAACCACATCGAGGTCCCTGGCGCTCCAAAGGTAATAAATAAGAAGACCAAAACTGTTTGGAGCTTAACTATTGTTATGATAGAATTGCTCGAGCCCCACCTCCCCCACCCCCCGTTCACGGCCCCTAGCCCAAATCTTGCTTCCGAAGGTCTGCGGCATGCGTCAAAGGGGCTGGTAGTCTGCTTCCCTGTCAAAGTCGTTAAGATCGATAGTGCAACAAGATCAAGGGGCAGCGAGAAATGCCGGCGTTTATGGAGGTCACTTGAGACTTTGAAAAAGACTTGCTCAAGCCGAGTGTTTGCGTGCATCGGTCAAGGGGAGTCCTCCGCAGGTCGCAGGCAAGGACAGCAAGGACAGCAAGGACGCCAAGGGACACATCTAGTGATCTAGTGAACATATAGGGTTTCGGCTCACCCCCCGCCCTCCTCCTTCACT
Organism: Apiotrichum mycotoxinovorans; assembly: GCA_013177335.1. Lineage (NCBI taxonomy): Eukaryota > Fungi > Basidiomycota > Tremellomycetes > Trichosporonales > Trichosporonaceae > Apiotrichum > Apiotrichum mycotoxinovorans. The sequence goes on along the minus strand of CP053620.1, from coordinate 6,201,961 downwards.
TACTCAGAGCTCGTGTCTTTGCGGCTTTGCGGCTTTGCGGGCTTTTCGGTCGTTGCTTCCACAGGGAGGTATGCAGGGCTTCTAAAACATCCCACCTATGCCACTAGTCTCGATCTTCAACCACCACATGGATGAGTTGGGCGTCTCTATGACTGCATGGCTGGATGGCTTTGCACAAAAGTTGTCGCATGGCGCGCATGGCGGCCTGCGTTGCCCTTGGCTGTCCGTTGGCCCCGGTAAAAAAAAGCTTCAGTGGCTGCCGTGACCTGCGCATACTGTTTGTCCCCGGATTGCTCAAGGATAAGCAAAGACTTTTAGTGCACTGCAGCAGCCCTGGATGCTTGCCGTGCCTGGGTCTATTGGCTCTCTCCACACTTCTCCCTACCTTTGTTCAACATCATTACTGCGGACATCGTCATTACTTGTTTATTCTCGGCCTTTTCCCCCAAGCGCCCACCCCGACCAACGCCCCCCAGTACCCCAGTAGTACCTTGCCGGATAGTTGACCGCGATGAGCAGTAAATCAGGTGCAAATCCTTCACAGACTCTTGAATGTGAGAGGTACTGTACGAGCTGTACCCATGTACCATAGAGATTGATGAAAGCCACGTCCTCCCCCTTGCACCCCCCCCCCCCCTCTCTCTACTAAGCCAGCGAGCCAAAAGAAAGGAGCACCCCCACCCTGTCCCCTTTCACAGGCTGAAGAGAAAAATGAAGCGCTCACCATTTTCTATATGCCAAGGACCCCAACTCGAGGACACTTCGAACCCTCCTTTGGCATCTACCCTCCCACCCATTCCCCCCCCCCAGGTATCTTCGACCCTACATTTTCTCCACCTTTCATTTCCACAGTCTCGTCATCCTCCCACTGCTCACGTTCGTTCCTGGTCTGGCCTCCTTATTCCTCGGACAGCCGTAACGTTTTGCCGCACACTAGTCCAAGCAGCCTCTCCTCGGCGACGGCAGAGTTGCAGATCCGACGCCAGCGCGTGGTTCCCGCGGCCCGTCTGTCGTTAAGAGTCCCTACCACCACCAAACGTACCGAGGGCTATGGTTTAGAAGGGTGCCTTGAAAGCAAACTACCGATATCACAGTCTATCATGCTAAGCACCCTCTCGTTCCGCTCCGTCTTTTCGTGAACTAGCTTTCTCTTCTCACTTCCCTCCCCCTTCACTTTAACCCTCCTCGCTCGTACTCGTTCTTCTCTTTGGTCCTCCCACCACCACTACCTCCACCTCTCTCCTTCTGTGCGTCATTCCAACCGACTCGGACCGAGCACCACCTTCCTTCGAATTCAATTACTGGCGAACCGTGAGTATTGCAGATGACCTCGTGGTGCTCCGTTCCTTTGTCCCTAGCCTTCCTCCGGCTGTTTTCGATTCTACCGTCCTTTGCGAACGTTCTGGTTCTGTTCCCGTCTCTTCTTGTCTAGTGTGGCCCCTTCTTGCCTCTCCTCTTCTCCTGTGGCCTGTGGGCTCCTCTCTTCCTCTCCTCCTCGTGGTCGCGTTTGTGACCGACCTCTATCTGTGTCAAAGCCCCATCTCACCATGGTCCTAACGTCCTAAAAGGCACCGAGTGTGGCGTACTCGGACAACAGGACCTTTGAGAAAGGCACAGACAAAAGGATCAACGGATAAAACAGGACCTAAACGCAACGCCAGGAAAACCCACAACGCCGAGATCACATTTGGGCACGCAATGTGAGCCAAAGGTCTCTGGAATTTCGGCTGTCGCGTGGAAGGAGTCTGTTTTAGTCGTTCAGCTTTCAGTTTGCGCGGTTCCGCGGTTGCGCGGTTGCCAGGCATCGTAACGTGGGATCGAACGTTCAATGGCAGAGGAAACTCAAAGCTTTTCCTCCTTGACGTGAATAGCGCTCTGCCGAAAGGACGAGAGGTCATGGCCAGAGGCCGATGTATGCTCCTCCAAGGTACCAGGTACCAAAGAGCACACTCTATTGTTTATGTCCATACCGCCCTTCCTTCCTTGCCCCCGTCCCGAGTCGTCCGCCGGTCGCTCTGCCGTTCCCCTAATCCATGGTCTGTGGCTCGTGCTGTCGCGGATTGCGGACGCCGTCGCCACGGCTGTGTTGCCGCGCTGGCACAAGAGCCCACTTTCGCCCATTCCCTTTAGATTGTTTTCTTGTCCGATATCTTCAATGGTCCGGCCGCCGTTTCCCACTTCCCCGCCTCCTCCCGGGGGTGGCTCTAACCACCTCCTACCCCCCTCGTCCCCCGGATACCGTGCCCCATCCCATCTCATCCCCTTCATGTCAGACACCAAGTGCCTCCGCCTCCGCTTCCTCTCCTCATCCGACCCCTCGCTAACAGCCCCAAGCCACAAAGCGTCACGGTTTCCTCAGTCACTGGGAAACGCGCGTTCCTCGTTCGACCACTTGGCCCTCGTCATCGCGCCACTCTCCTCCTTCGTACGGCTTTCTCGAACTACAGTTCAACCGCGGCAGACCCTCGTTCTCTCTAGGACCTGCCTCTCCTTTTCTTCACTCTGCTTCGTTTATCCCCAATCATCTGCCAACTTACGACACCGACTCGTCTTAAGGACACTGCGACTCGTTCAACATATATAACCCCCCCCCCCTCCTGCTTTGACTGTTCTCCATCCAGCAGCAGCTCTACCTCCTCCCTCCACACACAAATCATAGTCGGCCTCCGCCACATATACTCAGCCACTAGACACAACCTTCTACACCTACACATTCTCACCCACCTTTTTGAGTGAACATCATGAAGTTCTCCATCGCTCTTGTCGCCACCATTATGTCGACTTCCGTTATCGCCGCCCCTCTGGCACAGTGGGGTGGCGGTGCCCCGGAGTGGAAGCGTGACGCCGACGCCGACGCCGCTGCGCAGTGGGGTGGAGGTGCCCCGGAGTGGAAGCGTGACGCCGACGCCGACGCCGCTGCGCAGTGGGGCGGTGGCGGACCTGACTGGAAGCGTGACGCCGCTGCGCAGTGGGGCGGTGGCGGACCTGACTGGAAGCGTGACGCCGCTGCGCAGTGGGGCGGTGGCGGACCTGACTGGAAGCGTGACGCCGACGCCGACGCCGCTCCGCAGTGGGGCGGTGGCGGACCTGACTGGAAGCGTGACGCCGACGCCGACGCCGCTCCGCAGTGGGGCGGTGGCGGACCTGACTGGAAGCGTGACGCCGACGCCGACGCCGCTCCGCAGTGGGGTGGCGGTGCCCCGGAGTGGAAGCGTGACGCCGCCGCCGACGCCGCTCCGCAGTGGGGCGGAGGTGGACCTGACTGGAAGCGCAACGCCGAGGTTGCTTCGCAGTAATCGTCGGGTCTGCGACGGATCATCACCGAGCTCCGAGAGTATGGCAACACGTGGCCACATGATCGGACCTGATATCTGGTATCGATAGACAGACGGTGAGTACCCTGTCTTACGTGATTGATCAGGTCGACTTACATTCCGAAGATGACGCTTCCTCATTTCCATTTTTCCCTGTTCACTTCCCCCAAAGCTGAAACGACTCTTGTACTCTACCTTTTTCTTCGAATCTACTCGCTCGTCCATTGGGTATCTACGCGACCCGGCTCGTCACTCATCTCGGTTGTCGCCCTCGTTTGTCGTCACGTACTTCAATGATCAAGCTCGTTGTCACATCGTCCTGAACGCGCCTAACGGCCTCCGCGCGGATTACGCTCCTCTCCCTCGCCGCGGGTCGCGTGGCATGTGTGTGGGTGACACCAGAGATGGTGCCGTGCCCGCCTTTGTGATATATATCTTTTTATTCTTTGGTGTCTTGTTGTTAAGAATGAAGAATTTTCGTAGGTGTTTCTGTGTGTCACGATAGCGTAAGCAACCAATACTGACGTTGGAGGCATGACTGGTGGTATTGAACCTTCGACTGGGAGATTTGGGTGGGGGTGAAGTAGAGTTGTGGCGTTGAGCAAGAACGCGGGGGGGGGATCTGGGACGTTCGGGATTGGGAAGGTCGGTAGAGTTGCAGAGACCGGAACAAGAATGGGCTAAATCGAAATGAGGACGGATCGACGAGCGTGAAGTCTGCATGTTGTGCGGAGGAGGCGTAGAAGTTTGTAACAGAAGGTCGGAGTGGAAGGTCGGGGTGGCGTTGCGGGTTGTGCGTCCCGGAAGTCAATCTGACCCAAGATCGACTAAAGGCTTAACTCAATCTCACTTCAGGCAGTTAACCATACTGAGCTTACCATTATAGATACGAAATTGCGATGGAGATTGTCCCCTGCTCCTTTGGACGGGACGTGGAGTGGAGACGGGAACGGGAACCTGAGACAGAAGTAAGGGGGTGTCGGCACCGAGTCTCAAGTCCACTGAGATGACTGACTTGCTTGTTTGACCCTCACAGTGTGGTGTGTGGTTGGAACGTGATTGCTGCCGACGAGGAGACTGGCAGTTGGGATGGAGTGTGAGCTGGAGGGAGCGCCTGTTATTGTTGCTGGAAGTGCTGTACGTGATTGTTCTTCTGTCGCCGAGGATTGTTGTGAAGGGGTGTTGTGTCAGTCGAAACCGAAAGGCCGAGGGTAAACGGGGAGTGAGACCGGAAGCAGCGGAAGGAGTGGGAGTCAGAACCGAGTGCGAAACGGAATGGAATATGGAGTGGTGGTTATTATCGCTGAAATTTCTCGGTCACTGTTGTCTCAAGGGCGAAGGGAGGGGGGTAAAGGTGAAGGGTGACAGGAAGCAGGGGAGAGGTGGGAGCAAGAGCGGCGGGCGAGGCGGAACGGAGTGTGAAGAGGAGTGGACGGCGGAATGGAGTGTGAAGCGAAGTCCGAAGAGCGATGAAGCGCGAGTGCAAATGAGGTACGAGTGGCGTAACGGTGCGAAGGATGTATCAGAAGTCGAGTTGCGTGTGGCGTTCCTAAAGGGCGAGTACGAAGTTGTGTGTGAGACATCGAAGGCTCGGGCTCGGACACGGATGCGGTTCTCGAGTCTACCGTCAATGTGACCAGGCATGTTTGGCGGCGTAGGAGTGGGAAAGCCGGATATGGTGAGGATCTTACCTCAACGAGTATGAAGGAGGCGGAAGATATCGTTCTTGAAGAGTACTTGACGACCCGGCAGCTTTGCGAAGGTTGTTGTCGAAGTGAGGAAGAGTAGACGGGGAGCGGCAAAGAGGCAGGAGGCCATGAGTTGAACTGACGCGAGAAGTTACGAAGAGTAGTGAAAGTATTGAACATGGAGAAAAATGAAGAGGGAGAAAAAGAAGAGACATAATGTAAAGGATTAAGGCGACCAGGACTTAAGAAAGACCAGAACGCTATCGGGACTGGAACTTCATTCGTTCCCGCAGGAGGCTCACAAGGACAAGGGTGCGAACACTGAATATCCCATCTCGCCCTTCCCCCCTGGCGCAATTGCACGCCTTGCAATGCCTCGTGTTGTTCTCATTGTTCATTATGCATTGTGGGTTGTGTGGATTGTGTGGTTAGTGACATACAGACTGAGCAGATGATGGATCTTGTGTTTTTTCTTTTCACATTCCCACAAAAAGCCACGGTGGCGGTTTAATTGTCTATTGTTCGTGTGTACATCTGTGTTGCACAATAGCAGCACCGAAAGGAGGGGCTTTGTGAGTTTCAATCGAATCAGAAGCCAGCGTGTCAAGTCCATGCAAGCTGTCACGAGCACCATGGCAATGGATAGCATGTTTACTTCTGTTGCTAGTGGAGAATAGCGGCATTGCAAGTGCCACTTTTCGTAGGGTGAGTGAGGTGGGCGTCCCGTTAACCGCGGCAATCCGGTGCTCGACACACAAACACACAACTGCCTGTTATCTGTTTCTATGTATCTCTCACTTTTCCATCTTGTTCTTTGCTTGCAGGCACACACCCCGACAGATTCATTTTTTCCGTCTGTGTTGTCCTTGCCGTGTTGTGTGCTGCGTCAACCTCGCAACACAACCCTAACACCGGCCGTTCCGCGAAGTACGTGCAGGTCTTCTCATCCTGAGTCGTGTTTCGGCGTACGCCGCTCACAGACAGAAACAAACAACCGCGAAGCATGAGGCGAGTAACGACCAAACCGTCTACGCCCCATCGTAGCGCCGCCGGAAGGGCGGCCGCCAGCAGCAGCGAGCATACGCTGGATGACTCGGACGACGATATCAGGATTCTGGACAGCCTGCCGCCACAGAGCGTGAAGCGTTCGTGCCCCACGCCGGGGGCCAAGAACAAGCCTGTCTATGTCGACGTTGACATAGATGAGGAGACGTATACGGAGACCCTCGGCGCCGATGACGACGTGATACTCGTCGACGGCGTCATGTCGTACACCCCGCGTCCGAAACGTCGCAAACCAGCGCCAACAAGGGACAAGCGAGCCTACGTCAACCTGATCGGACTTTGGGACTCTGATTCCGACAAGGACACACGTAAAGTTGGCTCCGAGTCCGACGATGATATCGTGATGACTGGGAGCAAGCCTCCCCCGTGTCGCTCACGAGGCACCGATGCGAACCCTATTGTGCTTGGCGGCGAGGACGATCTCGTCGACTACAGGCTCGTGCACCCCCACGCAGTCAAGCTCCCAATCGATGGGTTTCCGCACATTGTGCTTGACATTCTTCTCAACGCGCCGCCCGAGGCGGCGCCCAGCGTTGCGGGAATCAACCGCTGGTTCCTCGAGCAGATGGATAAGCGTTACCCCGAACACTACACCTTGACAGACTGCGACGGTGACGCGCTCACGTTCCGCGTTACATGCGGTCGCTATCTAGGCGTCAAACGCAAACCCCAGCTTCGCATGTTTAGAAACGGCCAAGCCTCCAATGAGGATCCCAGCTACGGCCTGCAGCAGGCGTTTCATCACTTGACACAGGCGTTGTATGCCAGCTTTTGGCCAACTCAGCCGCCGGTGGCAGCGCATCCACAGGGGCAGCAGCCAGACTCCGAGCCGCGACACTGGAAGGAAACGGACGCCCCCGAGAAAACGAGGTGCCGTGTCGTCGAGTTCCAGCGATATCCCCAGAAAGCGCCTGACGCATGTCTCCTTTCCAGACTGCCTCCTAAGGTCATGCGCGTGAACGTGGCTATGGCGGGGCACACCGCCGTTCCCCCCTGGCATGCCACCTCAGCCGCCTCGTGGGCCAATCTGTCGACATTTGTCATGTTCGGCCAGGCGGCCCCTGGGTCTGCCGTGAGTCTTCCCTGGCCCGTCAAACACGTCGTCTTCAACATCGAGGTGGAGCGCGGTGGGAAATTTTCCCTCCCGACAATTAAACACACCTATGGCCAAGTTCTCCAACAGTTTGTTTACGTCTTCAAGACGGGCACTGCAAAGTGCAAGACGTCCCTCCTCGTCGAACATATCGTTGCACACCAAAGGGGCCCGCAGTGCCAGCTGGCCGTCACGATTGTCAACTTTCCGGGCTCGCAGCGCCTAGTTGACACGGGTAACGAGCTCGGGAGACACCAGCACGAGGACGTTTTCCGCCGCACCGTTTACGATCGATTCAAGAACACGGCCGCAACCCGGCACAATAGGACGCCTGTCAACATCGAGTTTTTCACACATGCAGAGTACAAGCGCAAGCTCGGCGCCCTCGAGTACGCCGAGATGACCGCACCCATCAGCATGGAGTCCTGGCAAAAGCCGGTTCGTACTGCTCGTCGCCTCCGCTTTTGAGCAGAACAGTCAAGTCTCGGCCCCAAGAGACCAATATCAACCATCGAATGCTTTGAGAAAGATATCACCTCAGGTCTGCGCTATCTGCTTTAATATCATGTACAATGCATTATGTGTAGCTTAAATAAAAACAAAAGTATACAACAGCTGCTACAACTTGTAGCCGTAAAAAATGTCGTCTCTGGAATTGCGAGGCAGTACGGACTGGCGCGGCCTGCTTCAACTGGGCAGCTGGGGAACTCATGCAACGGGGCGGTTCTACACCTGCACCTCACCGAAAAAGTCGAACGTCTCTGGAAAGTCGATAGGCCAGTCAAAGGACACCAAGTAGTCAGGGAGCTGGAATTGCTGCTGTCCATCGCTGGGCATGGGTGGCGGATTAATCTTGAGCAGGTCGGCGACAAGTTGGGACGACGAAGGCGTGTAGATGGCCGCGGGGGCAGGGGTGGGCGGTAAGAGCTCGGCCACCTTCTCGGGCGGTGCGGGCGGCTGGCGCGTCTGCGGGCTCTCATCATTCGAGACTACACCCGCACTTGGTCCGGCTGTACCAGGCGATTGCGATGGAGCATCGACGCCTGGCGCCGCCTTACCGCCCCACGAAGATGTGGGCACGGCAGTCTGGTACACCTGCCCGCTGCGCGACTGGTCGAGCGCGGCTGCGGTCATGTAGTGATCGATGCGGGAGACGTGGTCGCGAAGCTTATCGGCGATGCCGCGCCCGAATGTCAGTGTCGATTCAAGTGACGCCAGGAGGTCGGCCATGGACAGTAAGACATGTCGGACCTGAATGTACGACGAGTGCGAGAGAGGAGACTGGATCACGCCGCCAAGAAGATGGCCGACGCCTGCGAGATGGTGGAGCTGTACCCGTCAGTCGTCCTGAACGACGCAGCGGTTAGGTATACGCACGATCGGGGACGAGATGGCCTGGATGTACGCCGTGGGCACGGTGCTGAGTGCGTCGAGCAGTTCGCCAGCGACAGCGCAGCGCTGCTCGACTGTCGAGTCCTGTAGTGCCAAAATCACCATTTTGAGAGTCTGCATCGAGACGATGATATCCGCAGCTGAGTGTCAGCCTGGCCACAATTCCCAACAAGCCCACTAGCATACCTTGGAACCCAAACCGGTCTTCGTCAAGGTTCCCGGTGACTGCCTTTGCCTGTTTGAACTCTGGCGAGAGGTCGGCATAGAGATTCTCCACAACGCTGAGGACCTCGTTCGCGGAGGGGCGGGACCGGTCGAGAAAGAGCGCAGTGACGCGCGACGTGTCGCTGGGGATGCGGCGCTGGCGGAGCTGGTCGAGACTGTGCTCGAGGATACGGTACAGATCATTTGTGAAATTCCACCCCTCCATCCAGCACAGCCGGCTCTCGCGCTGCACTATCCCGGTCTCGGTAATATCCTCGTCGTCTACAGCCGCAGGGTACATGACAGTGCACTGTAGCTCACGGTGGCGGACGATGGAGCCCCACGTTGTCGCAGTGTACACGTCAACGCTGTACGCCCCCCAAAACTGGGATCAGTAAGTATGAACTCAGTGGTGGCACCGATACCGTCGACTCACGAGACGCCTGCGTTCTTGTATTTCTGTCTCTTTCAAACCCGCCGGCCATCGCGCCTCCGTATGGAACCCGTCAGCGGCGCAGAGCGTCATGTATTCCCCAAAAGTCGTAGCCACCTGCGCGACCTGGCCGTACTGGATTCGTAAAATGGCGAGAATTATCTTGGCGCGCTTATAGTCGAAATCTTTTGCCTCGAACAGATCTACAGGGAACGCACGGTTGGCAGCGTCGCAGAATACTGTCGAGGCGGGCGAATCGTCGATTGCATGCGCGGAGACCCCGAACGCTTCACTTATGCCTCCCCCATCACGCAGGCGCGCCTTGGCGATCGCGCAGACGGCCATGACCGACGCGAAGAACGCGCGGTCCTGCATGTATCGCAGGGCTTTGATGTCGGCAATGAATGTCGGCCAGTGGAAGTATGGCAGCCTGTGCGTTAGAGAGAGACGTTTGTGATTATGTGAAATTAATGCATACATCGGGTACACGATGCGGTGGTAGGCATCGACCAGCAACTCGATCACCTCCGGGGACGCGACCGCCTCGTACTTCCACTTGTCTGTCTCGCTCTGCACTGGCCCTGCCGTGGATCCATTCGAGACCTCAGCGTGAGACGACATGATCCTTGGCGCCGGCTGGATTGAAGTCAGCTAGAGTTATCGCAGACGATGGGCTCACGCCTCGCCGCTTGACAGGCCGGTTGTAAGTGCATTCCGAGCCGAAAGCAGCACATGGCCCACAAATCGCCGGGTCAGCGGATGGGGCACACTGTTGACAATGTTAGCGATAATGTTTTCGAATCAGTAAGAGTGTAACAATCAGGAGTAAAGTGGAGGTTTCCAACATTGACAGCTCCGGATGACCGGCTTGGAAATGGTCAACCTCGTATATCCCGCTCTCGGCCGTATCATACGTATCAGTGTCGCAACGCAGATACATACCTTGACTCCACTTCTGTGACACCGATCGCACGCCCGCTAATACAAAGTCAGTCTGAGCCGGACGATGTGGATCAGAGATCAGAGAGATAGGCAGAGAGCGACTGTTGATTGTTTGATTGCCGTGTTGCCGTGTCTTGTCTTGTCTGATCGGTACGTACAGTGATCCTCCGCCGTTTCAGAGGCATGTTTCCGTCCGGGGCCGTGACCGTGGGCGGGTCTCGCGCCGCAGCGGATGGCGACATTGTGGAGAAATTGTAACCGGTGGTATGGAATGGGCACCTGGGGAGAGGAGGGTTTAGAAGGGGTTGCAAACAACGACGACGACGAAATGACTACTGCAGGCAACACAACATGCAGGTCACAAGTGGTGGTCTTGTCCGCTCGTAAGCTCTGCGGCTATCTTGTTGGTGTCGGTGGAGGTAACGGATTCGCGGCCCGTCTCACGTGGGGATCATCATCAAACGCAAACTGTCCCACGGTGGCTCTGCGGATTTGACTCAAGCCGGGGGTGGCCGATGACGGAATCAGAAGCGACAGTCACCGAGCAGGCTAGCAAGTCTGGCCAAGTCCGGGTTTAGATAGCCGGCTTCTCAGCATTGCTTGCCCAACACGGCCAAGAGAGCGTGCAGTGTGTGCCAACTGTCTACTGTACCGATCGCCAGTGAGGCAGAGAGAGCAGACTACGACCTTCATCTCCACGTTTCATTTCCAAGACCTCCACAGTTGTTGTCCCCATCTGCTCCAACAACAACAGATACATAAACGACCAGGACGCAAGACGAAAACAACCATCAGGCCAACATTGACCTCGTTGCCTCCATAACTCCCGACTCTTCTACACCTCCTCCTCCCGCCTTTCACCAAGGAAACAAGCGACCATGGCCGGAACGCACATGACGCTCACGCGCCCGGAGCCTGCCATCTGGCAGATCTCCTTCCACTCGGGCGAGGACAACCGCCTGCACCCCCACTTCCTCACTGAGCTGAGCGGCCTCCTCGACGTCGTCGAGGCCGAGTGGCGCAAGTCGGGCGGCGGAAACCGCAAGACTGCCGAGTCGAGCCCTACCAAGGGCGCCGGCGCGCTCATTCTCACGTCGTCGATCCCCAAGTTCTTCTCGAACGGCCTGCACCCCTCGTCGCTCGGTGACCCCGGAGGATTCTTCGAGAGTGAGTGCACCCACCGAGAAAACAATACGTGTCGAGTGTGGTCTCCGCCCACCTAAAGCTGGGGATCTGATGGAGGCGGCGTGGGCAACGCCGAAGGGTTTACCGCGAAAACGAATGCCGAAATCTCACTCAGTGCCTTTTCGTCCGGAATCATGAAAATCCAGCTGCATGTCACCGGGTGCCGTGGCCGCGGGCGGGGCTATACCAGCTTACCCCACATTCTCCCTCGTGGCGCCCCACCACGACTTGTGAATTCTTGCTGACCACCCGCAGACGTGTACGACCCCCTCATGTACCGCCTCATCACGTTCCCGCTCATCACCATCGCGGCGGTTAACGGCCACGGTGCGTTTGCAACTATGCATAGGCGAGGAACTACTAACAGTGTGCAGCCTTCGCCGGTGGCATGGTCCTCGCGCTCAGCTGCGACTTCCGCATCATGACAGGCCACAGGGGCATGATGTCGATGAACGAGGTGAGCCGCAGATCCTGAAACTACGAACAGCAAAAACAAAAACAACAACCAAGATATGTAACTAACCAATAAGATCTTCCTCGGCGTCCCGCTCCCCAACTCGTTCAACACCTGGCTCCGCCTCCGCCTCCCCTTCGTCGCGCTCCGCGACACCCTGCTCGGCAAGCGCTGGAAGCAGTCCGAGCTCCTGGCCGCCGGCATGATCGACGAGATTGTCGACGACGCCCCGCCCAACCAGAAGGCGCTCATCGACCGCGCCATCGCCCTCGGCAAGCAGGAGGGCCCCAAGGTCGCGCTCGGCGCCTGGGGCTCCATCAAGGACGGCATGTGGCACCAGGTCGCTGACGACTCGGGCAGCGTCCGCCAGCTCAAGCTCCCTCACCAGCTCGAGAAGGCGTTCTGGGACCGTGTCGATCGCCAGGAGAGGGCCGCCGCCGCTGCTGCCAAGCTCTAGGCGGAGAACCCCACGGAGGCGTGTCGGCTGAGGTTCAGATTCAGTAGTCTGCAAATCAATGGAATGAAATATGAAAGATTTCAAGGGAGTCAGTAACTGGAGCAGTGTAGAGATTTCGTTATCGCGTCCCCAAGGGGGCCCGTCGGTGTCAGCGAAGAGAAGTCAGTAATACCTTCATGTGTCCGAGATCAGTAGGTACGAGATGATGTACTGTAGTAGCAGACGTCGCTATCAGCACACAAAGGTGAAGACTGAAAAGCCATGTAAGTAAGTCACACAGGAGGCCTGCATGCCTTGCCCCGCCCTCCCGACGTCAGCAAATGAAGCACAGTCCCATCTACGGGTATCACACGACTCTGGATCCATGGGGACTCCGTGTAATCTATTAGAGGCCGAGGTAGTACGAGCGCTGGGTGAGCATCCAGACGACGCCGGAGGCTGCTGTCAGCTAATGTTTCAGGAGCTCGATTTCAAGGTGGTGGTAGTGAGCTGTGGGTAATGGGAGCACCGCGCAGAATAACTCCGCTACGCAGCGTATGCGCCAGGAAGTTACAAGGACCTGTCACCAGAGCGAATGCCTGCTGTCTCCAAACAATCGGACCTGCTCGTTTCGAATAGGGGGGCGGCCTCGTCTCCTATCCACACTGAAGGCTCTACACCCCGGCTGGGGTACTTTCGCTGTGGAGGACAGACAGCTCAGAGGCTCTCCACCTCCAACTCCGACCGCCGACCGGGTGGGATTCTGCCTTAACTTCACCTCCATCATCATTTCCCTCGCACTCTCCGCTAAGACTCTACCAACACCCCACTGTCCTCATCCCCAGAGAATCTAGACTCACAGCCAATAACGAGGGGACCAATGCTGGCACGGTTGGGCTTGACGGTGCCAAAGACGAGCCACTCCGTCACAAAGTGGAAGGTCGCAACGCCAAATGCGCCAATGGCAAGGGTGTACAGTCTGCAATCAGTATGTCTGTATTGGATACATCATGCGTGCCACCTCGTCCTCGTCGGGGCAAGTCATGGCGTCTGCCTGTACCGACGCGCACGCAATAGGGACCCGCGTGCTCGTTTCCTGCGTGCCGGCTCTGACTCACCCCTTGTTCGAAATGTCGTACGCCGCAAGCAAACGGATGCCAGCGGCCATGGCTGTCCATGCGCCGAAAAGACGGCCCGCAAGGGGGTTCACTGCGCGTTAGCTGACAGAACTGTACGCTGCTCCAGGGCCATCGTTTGGTCACAGTCGTTGTTGCGCTATACCGCCGTCGCGGCGCGTTCGGCGCAGTTCCTCCCAGTTCCTCTGCCCTCTTCCCCTTCCTTAATATTCTCCCATATCCTGTTCCTCCGCCCCAGATGCCCCAGATACGCACTCAGCTCGGGCTTGCCGCCGTACACCTCCTTGCTCTGCTTGAGCGTCACGTAGTTCTGGACCACATTGTAGAGGGACGCAACGCTCGTAATGAGGAGCCAGTATGGCAGGATACCGCCGCCGGCGGGAACGGGAGGCAGGTCTGCGCGTCAGTTTGGTACCGCGTATAAGGGGTGCGTACACTCGGCCATGTTGTAGAGCGGATGGTGGTGTGGACGATGTTGACCTTGTCCGAGTTGTCGCGTATCGTATCACATGGACCAGCGTATCATTCCAGGCACGGCCCCGGGGTCGGCCTCACGCGTGAGGGCGTATTTTGGCGACAAACGCTTACCTCCACTTTTTCGATTCTCGCTTTTTCGTTCATCGTTCTTGTCTTGGTCCCCCCACCAATATTACTCCAACCACATCATGTCGTGTGTCGCTCCCACGACCGAGCCCAAAAGTACTGGTCCCCCTGGACGGCGGATTCGTGAGTACATGTCTGCGAGTCTCCGTCTCTCCGTGTGCAACGGGATCCAGTTTGAGCACGCATTTCATCAAGCTGGCTTTGGTCCATGCTGAAGTGACTTTGCTGACACGCAGGTTCCGACGTGCCCAAGGATATTTGCATGAGATGTCGCGAGGCAAAGTGCCTGTACATTGTGCGCAGCGTGACGTTCTGCCGGTATGTTTATTTTCTAGCTCTGCAGCTGACGCCAGGCGGTGCTTCGAGAGCAATGTCGTCAGCAGGGTGTCTCGCGCCCTTCATCCGCCGATGCTGGAGGAGGAGCAGGCAAAGAAGTCGGCGGCCCCGAGGCCCAAAACTCAGGATACGGATGTTGTCCTTGCCCTCTCTGGAGGAGCAGGGAGCTCGGCTCTGTTGGATTTCCTCTCGGAGCGGGCATACCTCCCAAAGAACGGCGGCGAGGAGAGGAGGGGACGCCCGCCGGTCTGGAAGTGCGGATACGTTGTCCATGTGGACTTTTCGCACGTTGCCAACGTCGACAGCCAGTCTGAGCGGCTGAAGGCTATGGTGGAGGAGCGTGGGTGGAAGTTCGTCGGCGTCCTCGCTGAAGACGCGTTTGACCCCTCCTTCGTCTCCCGCCTCAGTGGGCTGGAGGGCAGCGGTAAAACGGTCGGCGTCGGGGTCAACCTCGCCGAGCCTGGTTTCCCGCTCATTTCGGCCCCGTCTTCGTCGACATCCACGCCGCTCGAGCAACTCCAGGCCGTTCTTGCTGCCCTTCCTGCACCATCGCGCCCCGCCCTCCTTGAAAACATCCTCGAGGGTCTTCTCGCGTGCGTCGCCGAGTCGCTGCCCAATATCGGCACACTTCTCATCGGCGAGACGAGCACGCGCGAGGCCCAGCGGGTCATTTCCGGGACGGCCTCGGGCCGCGGGTGGAGCTTGCCGCTCGAACTCGCCGTGTCGCGCACGCTCCCGACCAAGAACAAGGTCGTGCGGATCAAGGCGATGAAGGAGCTGTCCCTCAAGGAAGTGGCGTTCTGGTGCCATGGACGCCGCGTGCCGACATTTAATGAGCGGAGGTGGGACTCGACTGTCGGCGGGACCCGGAGGGACGCCCGTGGCAAGGGAACTATCGCGAGCATTGAGGCGCTCACAGAACGTAAGCTGATACTATGCGGTCCTTGCTGACTGGCTTCCAGGATTCATCGCCGGTCTGAACGTCACCCACCCCTCCACCGTATCGACTATCAACAGGACAGGCGACAAGCTGCGGTTTACGGGCGATAGCAACGCGCCGTTGTGCCCCGTCTGTGAATTGTAGGTGTACAGGTAAATGAGTAGACCTGACTGTCCAGGCCCGTCGACCCGTCCGCCATCGAATGGAAGGCGCAGGCGGCACTCACCGCGCTCCCTGGCCGCGGGACGGCGTCTTCCACTGGCGTTTCGAGCGCAAGTGCACCCGGCTCCCCCGGTGCCTCGCTCGCTCCGCTCCTCTGCTACGCCTGTCTCACTACCTTTACACCGCTGTCCGCCGCGCAGCGCGACAAACCCGCCAATGAGGCGATTCCCTTGCCACTCTACGTTGGAGAGCGTGCTGCCCGCCGTAACCTGACTCGCGAGGAGATGAAGGACCAGGTGGCTGAGTTCATGCTGGAGTAAAGGATCCCAGGAGAGCTGGGTACGTTTTGTATGCATGCATAGAGTGTAGATGGCCACCGTATCCACCATACGATGCACAATGGAGTAAAGGATTGTGTCGTCCAGACCTTTTAGGCATGCTGAAGCTTTGGCCTTTATTGCTATGCATGCCTAAATTGACCAATCTCATTATTGAATTGCCATTACATAAACTCATGTGCTTCAGGGTTTTCTTGACCCCAAAGTGCAATGTAGGCCTCAGTTCCCATGCTGTGATTGGCTATGGCCCAAACAAAATAAGGGAGGGGGCTAAAGCTATCTGAGCCTGGAGTTACCCGTTGGACGAGCCACTCGCCGTTTGGGCCCACGCGCCCAGCCCACCAGACGCGACCATAGAGGGACGGGCTAGACGGGATTGATTTCTTTTCCTCCCACGCCCCCCCGCGAAGCAACCCCATGCAGGAGCCAGTTTGCTCGTCGTTTTCTTGGGAAGGTCCACAACAACCAGCCTTCCGACCCAACATTGCTTTGCAAGATTCCACACATTCCACCTTTTGCTTTTGGCCACCACACCTACCAACAACAACAACATCATCGATTTCTGACATCTCTACTCCATTATCACCTTCTGTTCCCTACTCTCTCTCCGAATCCTCCTAGATTTTCTTCTTGTCTTGACTTGCTATTGCGTTCCCCTTAGTAAACATCCCCTCCCCCTCCCATAGGGCAAACGCCAGGAATGCCCGTCACGATCTCTACACCCACGACCCCACTGTTTGGCGGCTTTGGCGGCTTCCCTCTGTCGCCGGGCACCCCCGGGCGCGGCGGCAACCTCGAGCGCACGCGGTCCGTCGGCGGCCATGCACACTCGCACACGCGCTCGCAGAGCATCAGCACCACGCCAGGACCCAACCCGCACCCGACCCACACGCGCGGACAGAGCTTTTCGACAAACATGAGCATGAGCAAGAGCCCTGCGCCGATGCTCGGGTCGGAGCTCGCCTGGAGCGAGATCCAGAACAGGTGAGTGTTGTCCGGCTTTGGCTAGGAGTCGCTTTTACTGTTGTTTTGTTTGGAGAGATTTCCGAAGATGAGATTCCGTGTACTCGCGGAGGAGGTCTGTGCGGACAAGAACAAAACAACAAGACGACGAAGGCCCCGTTAATGTTGCAATTGTGAATCTTAGCTGACATTCCACAGGACGTTCTGTAAATGGTACGTAGGCACACATGCAGGCCACACTGCTGTGTACCCACCCCGCCGCTCACACTGACATGCAGGCTCAACACCAAGCTCGAGAGCCGCGGACTCGAGCCCATGTCGTCCCTCGGCAAGGACTTTTCTGATGGCGTAAAGTTGATTCAGGTATGCCCTATCTTGTTTTGCTGTCGGCTTTCCAAACTCCCTCACTGACTCGCGCAGCTTCTGGTATGTTGCTTTCGACGAGCTGCACACGATCTGTAGCAGGTTCTCACATCTCAGGAAATCATGTCGGACAGCACGCTGGGTCGGTACACTTTGAAGCCCAAGATGCGTGTCCAGAAGGCCGAGGTGAGTAGACGCGCATCTCATGTGTGAAACATGTACTCACCATGTCCTCAGAATGCAGCAAAGGCTCTCCAGTTCATCCGCGACCGAGGCGTAAAGCTCACGAACATTGGTTGGTATCATGCAAACAATAATGCGAAATTGGCTCGCAATTGAGAAACGCCACTGACGCCCCAGGTCCCGAGGACATTGTTGACGGAAACCTCAAGCTCATACTCGGCATGGTGCGATAGTTATAGAAGAAACACGGCTGACTGCAGATCTGGACTCTGATTCTCCGGTTCCAGATTTCCGGCATCACGTATGTCCTGTTTGTGGTTGTGGGTGCTGACATGGCAGCGAGGAAGGTCTTTCGGCGCGCGAGGGTCTCCTTCTCTGGTGCCAGCGCAAGACGACGCCATACGACGAGGTTGATGTTCAGAACTTTAGGCAGAGCTGGTCGGATGGTCTTGCATTGTGGGTGCTTCGCTTTGGTGATCGCTAACCCATCAGCTGTGCACTCATTCACCGCCACCGCCCCGAGCTCATTGACTGGGAGAAGCTCGACAAGACCGACCGCCGTGGAAACATTGCGCTTGCGTTCAAGATTGCTGAGGAGAGCCTTGGTATTCCCGTGAGTTTCTGAAGAACGGCTTCATCTAACTCTCAGCGCCTCCTCGAGGTCAGCGACGTATGTGATGTCCCCATTCCCGACGAGCGCTCCATCATGACCTATGTTGCCGAGTTCTTCCACAAGTTTTCCTCTGAAGGTGAGTACATCGCGCAAGCTAAACTGACGATCAGACAAGGCCGAGACTGGCGCCCGCCGTGTTGAGAAGTTCGCCGAGGTCATGCAGAGCATCTTCATGGCCTGCAACGATTTTGAGAAGCGCATGTCTGACCTCCTCAATGCCCTTAGCCAAACCCGGGCTGCCTGGGCATCGGCTGAGCGCCCCACGTCGTACCAGGAAGCTATTGCTCATCTGTCTGAGTTTGCCGACTGGAAGAAGACTGGAAAGCGCACCCGGGTTCGTGAGCGCCAGGAACTGGCTCAGCTGTACAGCAACATCCAGACCAAGCTTAAAACGTACTCTCTGCGTCCATGGGAGCCAACTCCGGGAATGCGCCTTGATGATCTCGAAGTCTCGTGGGCGGAGCTCAACACGGCCGAGGTGGCCCGCAGCCGTGTCATCAACGCTCGTATCCGAGAGTAAGTTTCCACATCTGGAATATCGGTCGCTGACCATCAGGATCAAGGAGGATCTGCGTAAGGAGTTTGCCAACCTTGCCAAAGCCTTTATCGACCGTGTGAAGAAGATTGAGCAGGCAATTGGATCTCTAAGTGGACAGCTCCAGGTGAGGCTGAGGAAATTGTCGTCTGCTAACTTGACAGGACCAGAAGCAGTTCCTCATGCAGTTGTCTGCCGCCCTGCCAGCGATGCGTGCCTCTCTCACGCAGGACATTGCAGCTGCCAACCAGCGGTGCGTCGAGGCCAAGGTCGATGAGAATGATTACACGGCATTCACATACGATGACCTCGAGTTTGAGCTCGAGATTGCCGAGGAGGGTCTGCGGAAGAAGATTGCGTTTGTGGACAACCAAATGGTCTCTGCCGCACACACCAACATCACCCCTGCAAAGCTCGAGGAGTTTGAGTCCACCTTCAAGCACTTTGACAAGGATGGCAGCAACGTGAGTGCCTTGTGTCTTATGTGACGCTGACATACAGGTTCTCACTGTGTACGAGATGCACTCGGCGCTGGCGTCGTTGGGTATCGTGTACCCGGACGAAGAGGTTGAGGCCATCTACTACCAGCTGGAGTCTCAGTTTGGCAGCCTTACCTACGAGGCTTGGCTCACTCTTCTGGTAGGTCCAGGTCCAAATATCCCCAGCAGCGACTGACATGCAGGTCGAAATCACCAAGGACGACGCGTCTTCCGCTGACCAGCTGCGTGAGGCGTTCCGCGACTTGGGAGGAGAAAAGGGCTATGTTACCAAGCAGGATCTCAAGTTTGCCAACCTCCCACCCGACACTGTGCGCTTCCTCTCCGAAGTCATGCCCACTGTCGAGTCGGAGCAGCCGGCGGATGGTCAGAGCAACGTTCTTGGATATGACTGTGAGTTGAACGATGTAGGTCCCTTTACTAACGCATCCAGACCATGCGTTCTTGGAGCAGGCGTTTGCGTGGCGTAGGATGGAGGAGGAGGCATGATGACATAGAGGATGTTGTATGAGATCGGGACGCGATGGTGTGCAGCTCTGAGTCTGGCGAGCTCGTGGACGACTTTGATAGTTGGTTGAACACGAACACGACGACTGTTATGTATGGACTTGCCTTGTGAACTGGCGATAGTGGAGCCAAGCTATACTGTCTGTCCCTGAAACACCCAGGTGTTAGCTGACTGACAATGTGGTTGAGTGAAACGAATATCTTGCCAGGAATTCTATTCTGGAGGTCTCGTCACAAGTCACACAACTGGGCGACCGCCGATCTTATCGGTATGCACTGGAGTCTAAATGCACACTTGTACTGATGAACCCGCAATGTAAGATCCGCAACGTATAGTTTGTGAATTGCTGGGTAGTGTGTCGTGTGGTGTGCAATGTATTTATATTCAATGTGCATACGTAAACTGCTGCCATTGCCGCAGTGTTGACACGCGAGACACCATGCAAGCTGCAAGCTCAAGCAGTGCAAGGCAAAAGCCAAAAGTGCCACATCCAAAGTCGCGAATGGGCCAATCTCATTACAGAAATCGCTGGGGCACACCACCTACCCAGCCAGGCAGGCAGCCAGGCGGAGGGGTTTAGAGGTTAGGGGTTCAGTCCAGGGTGCGTGAATCGCAAGGGGAGGGGGGGGGCACAACACTGGGAGTACTTGCACGTACTGCACACTGTTATACAAGTATGACGCTGGGGCCGGCTTTTTTCAGCGCCACGCCAGCAGCCTAGCAGAGTCTGGCGTGTGTGTGCTTTGCATAGCCCAAGCCTGTGTGTGCATCCCAATCCACCAACCACCAGCCCCTCGCGCGCTCTCCTCTCTCCACACTGCACACCACAGCACACACATCCACTCTCCCCATCTCTCACTCCTTCTCTTTCTCTCTCTCTATCCATACTATCTCTATCTATTCACTCTTCTCTTACATCCATACCCTTCTCCTTTCCCTGTCCCCTCCCATCCTCGAAAACCAATAACCATGGTACGTTCAGAAAGCACCGCATGCATGCACCCCCACGAAAAAGGTAGCGAGGGCTAACACATTCGCAGTCGTCCGGTGTCCAGCCCGTACGTACAGTGTTTGGTTCGCTTGTCGATGGTCGCGAATGATCGCTCACACAGTCTGTTCTTTCGTTGTTTCCTTCGATCCTGCATGTCTTGGCTCTATTACTTTCCTCTCGGCGTCGTCGCTTGCCAACTCATTATGTGTTCGACTTGGATTGGCGGTTGCATCCACTCCGGTAAACACTCGCCTTGAACGCCAACGCCGCCCCGACCCCGGACCCTCGCGCCCATGACCCTATCATCCGCACCGCCGCACACGACACGTCTATGCACGATACTGCGTCGTCTTGTCATTGCGTTCCCACTGCTCCGACTGATCTGTGTCCTCGTTCCATGACACTTGTGCGCTCTCGGCCACTTTGGTTTCATGTTCATCACGACGCGTGTGCACTCGTATCCTCTACGTTCCTCGGTCGATATCGAATGACGCGGCCCCTACTGTAACTGCCCACATGTCCACACTCGCTACTGGTACCGGGCACTCGCTTGCAACGAACCACGGCGGCTATCTCCCTTCGTCAACATGGCGCCCTCCTCTTCCTTCCTCATGCACCGCCCCTCCGTCCGGATCTGTGTTCGCGGTTGCTGACCTTGCTGCTACTCGCACCACAAATTCGGTACACTTGAATTTTCACCAAACAGGCCCAGGAGTGCATTGAGAAGTACCAGGAGCTCAAGCAGGGCAAGAAGCTCGCGTACGTCGTCTACGGCATCTCGGACGACAAGAAGTCGATTGTCGTCCTCAAGACCTCGGAGAGCCGCGACTTTGAGGAGTTTATCGCCGAGCTTCCCGAGAAGGAGTGCAGGTGGGCCGTCTACGACTTCCAGTACGAGCTCCCCGGTGGTGAGGGTATCCGCAACAAGCTCGTCTTTGTCCAGTGGTGAGTGGCATCCGGGAGTGCTTGGAAAATGTGTGGTGTGTGGTGTGTACGTGTGGGTCGGGTATTGTGCGCAGTCGGACCACAGCCTCGCCGAGGGAGCACTCTGGACTCTCGTGGCAGCGCTGCCTTGGTTCTGCGGCATGCTTGGTACATGTACACGCTTGCAGTCATCCATCCAACGACCCACAGACCCA
This sequence comes from Apiotrichum mycotoxinovorans, assembly GCA_013177335.1. NCBI lineage: Eukaryota > Fungi > Basidiomycota > Tremellomycetes > Trichosporonales > Trichosporonaceae > Apiotrichum > Apiotrichum mycotoxinovorans. The sequence goes on along the minus strand of CP053620.1, from coordinate 6,180,388 downwards.
TGCCCCGTCTGTGCGGTGCTCGCAAGTGTCGGAAACAAAAAAGGCCGCACCGGTTCCCCAAGCTGACACTCTCAGGTCGCCCGATGAGGCCAACGTCCGCAACAAGATGATCTACGCCTCTTCCAAGGACGCCCTCCACCGCCGTCTCGAGGGCATCCACATTGATGTCCAGGCCACCGACTTCTCGGAGATCACCAAGGAGACTCGTGAGTTTACACATGCCCACATGAAGCTAACTCTCCCACAGTCCTCGAGAAGGCCAACCGCCGGTAAATTTCGCGATACCACTATGATCCCTAAATATACCTTCTCGCTAAAGCTGTGCGGATGCGGTTGTGGTCGCCGTCGTCAGCTGGGTCCCAGCGGGCCTTATCGTCACCGTTGACCGGTTCCGGTGTGTCCCAAACTGCACAACTCCCCCGCCCCTTCTCGCTCGTCTTCCCTTGTTTCCCCTCATCCATCCCCCACCCCCATCCGTAAATCTAGATCTTCCCGGAGTACACCGGCGACGCACTGCGCAGCGGCATGCAACGAGATGTTCTGGTCGGCGCCCAAGTCATGTGGATGGCAGGTACTGAAACGTCTGACGCGATCGTCAAGTTTGGTTGACTGCAGATCGCGCAGCGCGTGCGAGGGACGCAAGGCCAGCACTCGACACTGGCAGCAATGCCGATAACTGACTTGACGCTGAATATCCTCCCAACTTGAGTGGGACTCGCGACGGAAACCTTGACAGCAACAAGCCCCACGTCCCAGTCTAACCCACTCAACAGCTAAGCTTCGTCCCAAGATTGATGGGGCCCACAAAACGTCACTCCATCCGTTGGGTACGTCGCAAAGTGGATGACCATGACATGAGTGCCGGCAATTCCTTTTTAACTCACGAGGAGGCCCCGCTCACGAGAGGGCATACCTGTTCACAGACCTCTTCCGTGGGTGGGATGCCCGAGTGGTTAAGGGGAATGATTAGAACGCGGTCGCCTCCAAAGGCCCGCTGACTTGTGATCATTTGTCGAGAGACGCCAGGGTTCAAGTCCCTGTCTCACCTGTTGTCTTTTTTGCTTGCTTGCTTGCTTGAGGAACGAGTGCAGACGACGGACATGTCAGACGCGAGATGCGGGGGCGGGGGGGTGCGTGTGGCATGTGTAGATGCGGCCGATGTGTAGGTGCTGCCAGTGGTGGCAGGGTGACCAGTCTAGGTAGGCAGCGTCTACGTTTGGCGTTCGTTTACTGCCATTCAACGTATCAAAGATAGCCAGCGGGATGAGGACTGACTGACCTGTGGGTGTGGGTCTGACCAGTACTCTCGCAAGGACGAAGATGACGCGAGAGATATACTCCACTCGCCCACATCATGAAACAACAGACATTAAGTAGACGCGCATGCCACTCGCGTCCCTCCTCCATCAACCATTCAGCCACACCCCGCCCGGGACCACCAGCCACTTCTGCCTCCCTCTCTTTCCTGCTTGCCACTCCTCGCTGGCAATCCCGCGCCCCGACGCGTTCCCAACAGCGGCCGCTTAGCTCAGCTGGTTAGAGCATCGTACTAATACGCAGCCAATCTCGTCGCCTTGTAATCGCAAGGCAGCGGAAGCGTATCAGTTTATGCGGAGGTCGGCAGTTCGATCCTGTCAGTGGTCAAGAGCGCGTGGAGCGTGTTCTTTTTAGGTCTGTGGAGGCCGGGGGCTGGATAAGGAGGTAGGAAGCATAGGAAGAATAGGAAGAACAGCACAGCACGAGCAAGGACAGCAACGACAGGTCGTAGGAGAGCAAAGAGGATGACTGGCACGACGGAGGAATGAATGATTCCCTGCAAGCGGAGGAGTACGTGTGGGAAGACAGCTGTGGCGAGAGATCAGTACCGATCACTGTATATATGCTGATGGAGAATTCAAATCTTGTTCACGGCCCCTGGCCACCTGGCGCCCTATCCTTGACATCAGTAGCGCCCCATCGTTTACTCTCCGCCCCGCCCCTCATCCTCCCGCTGCTTGCTCGCTTCGTGCTCTTCTGCTCGCCTCGTGCTCTCCTGCTCCCCTCGCGCTCCCCTTGCGCCAGCTCCCCAGTTTGCCTGTCCACCTCGGCTGAATTGCTAGAAATGCATCAAGAAATGTGAAGAAGCAAATATGAAAGGATAGATTCATTTTAGACCTTCGAAAAGTTTTGGTTAAGTTTAAGCGTCCTTGGCGTCCTTGCCCTTAATGCTCGCAGGCCTGCTGGGCGCACGGGACGGCGCCTTGGACCCACCGCGGCTCGGCCCGGCGCCGAGGCCGGCCTCGTGCACGAGCGACGCAAACACCGAGTCGGCCTTGGCGAGCAAGTTCTCTGGCGAGTCGTACTCTGCTACGCTGCCCTGGTCCATGACGAGCACCATGTCCGAGTCCATGATCGTGTTGATGCGGTGCGCGATCGTGATGGTCGTGACGCCTGCAAACTCGGGCCCACGCAGAATCTGCTGCACCGCGTCGTCTGTCTCGAGGTCGATCGACGACGTGGCCTCGTCGAGCACGAGGATCTTGGTGTGCCGCAGGAGCGCGCGCGCAAAGCACACAAGCTGCCGCTGGCCCGCCGACAGGTTCGAGCCGCCCTCGGAGATCTCGGCCTCGAGCGTGCCGCCCATGTTCTTCATAATGTGTTCCTTCAGATGCGCGTGCTCGAGAGCGACCCAGATATCCGCGTCAGATGCAGAGTTGGTCGGGTCGATGTTCGTGCGCAGCGAGCCCTCAAACAGCTGCGGGTCCTGCGGGATGATGCTCACGACGCTGCGGAGGTCGCGCAGGCCAATCGTCGAAATGTCAATGCCGTCAATGAGAATACGGCCGCCGGCGGCTTCGAGGATACGGAAGAGGGCGAGGGTGAGCGACGACTTGCCGGCACCGGTGCGGCCGACGACACCGACGCGGTCGCCGCCCTTGATCTTGACAGACACCTCCTTGAGGCAGAGCGGGAGCTCGGGACGATAGCGCATGGAGAACGCGTCAAACTCAATGGTGCCGGTCTCGGGCCACAAGGCCGGGGGCTTGGTGTCGGGAATCTCCTCGGCGGCCTCAGCGGCGAGGTTGGCATAGCCCATGACACGCTCGACAGAGACAATGTTCTGCTCGACCTCGGACGCCATACGCACGAGCCAGTTGAGCGAGCTCGTGACCGAGATCGTGTAGCTCATGAGCATACCGACGAGACCGGCGTCAACCGCGCGCCAGCCGTACAGGAGCGCAGCGACCGATACGAGCGCAGTGGTGAACATGAGGATCGAACCGAGGAACTCGAGACGCACAGCGAGCCAACGGTTGATCGCCATGGCAGGCTGGAAGCACGCCTGGTTGCGGTCGACGCGTGCCTCGTTGTTGGCAACAAAGCGCCTCGACTGGCCATAGGCGCGGATAACGGCCAGACCATTCAGAGTCTCACCAAAGAAAGAGAAGATGGGAGAACGCGAAACGGCGTCAAGACGCTTGAGCTCGCGCGACGTGGCGAGGTAGTACTTCATGACCATGCGGTAGAGAATCGTCAGGGGGATGAACGCGAGCAGGACCTGAGGGGCGCCCATGGCGATTACCGCCACGACACCCAGCACCTGGACGAGCTATGCGAGTCAGCTTTCCGAGTTCAGCTTCACAACTCACAGTTCGGAAGAAGCCACCGAGGGTCATAACGAGTACCTCGTCAATGACGTAAATGTCACGGGAGAAGAGGTTGAGAACACGGCCTGCGGGGGTGATCTCAAAGAAGCTGAGGGGCGAGCGCATGAGAGCCGCAAAGCTCAGATCGTGCATGACGCGGGCGGCGCGCAGGCCACAGTAGAGGCGGAGGACGAACATGGACAAGACCTGGAGGGCACCCGCCGAGAAGCCAGTGACGCCGTACGCGAGGAGGTACAAGGCGGTGTGGACGTTCTGGCCGGCGCGCGAGTTGGCGACAGCCCACCAGCGGAGAACATAGTTGGACGTGATACCCGCACCCTGGCCGAGAACAAGACAAAGAATGAAGAACAAGACGCCGGCGACGCTCGCGGCCGACATGTAACGCTTGTAAATGTCCCACTTGACGCTGCCCTTCTCCACGTGCTCCTTGGGCTTGGCCGACTCGCGCAGGTCCCGGATGGCGTCCTTCTTCTGCTGGCGGAGAGAGAGCACCGATGCACGACGCGTAGCCGTGCTCGCGCGGCGCTTCTGCCTTGATACCGAGTCGGACAGGTTGTCAATTTCATCGTCCGCGTCGCCCTCGTCGCTGCTGGCCACAATCGTCGGGGTAGCAGTTCCGGAGTCCTCGCCCTCGGCCTTGGCGGACTGCTTGCCGAGACCGGTGATGAGCTTGTACAGCTCGGACGACGTGTCCGCCATGGCGGCCTCGTAGTTGTTGCGCTCGATGATGATACCCTTGCGGAGCATGATAATCTGGCTAGCCTGAGGGAGAATGTTGACCGCGTTGGTGCACAGGATACGCGCCTTGTTCTTGAGGATACCGTTCGGGCCAAGGACGTTGTCGAAGATGTGACGGCCGACATGGGCGTCGACGGCAGACAGCGGGTCGTCGAGAAGGTAAATGTCCGCGCGGGCGTAGCACGCACGAGCGAGACAAATACGAGCCTTCTGTCCGCCCGAGAGCGAGACACCCTTCTCTCCGACCTCAGTCATGTGTCCGTCAGGCAGCACGGCAAGGTCGGCACGGAGCGAGCACGCATCGAGCACCTTGTCGTAGAAGACGGGGTCGAAGCGGTGGCCAAACACGATATTGTCCTTGACAGTCGCCGAGAGAATCCACGAGTTTTGGCTGAAATAGGCAACGTCGCCGCGGAGAGTGACCGAGCCCTCACTCTTGGTCATCTCGCCGAGAAGCGCCGACAGTAGAGACGACTTGCCGTCTCCAACACGTCCAATAACAGCGACAAGCTCGCCCTTCTTGACCGACAGGTCGATGTGCTCGAGAGTAGGCTCGACCGAGTCGGGGATCCACCTAAACTCGCCGTCCTTGACGGTAACGACCTCGTCGCCGACCTGGGCCTCGCCGTTGGGGTCCTCAGAAGGCAGGATAACGGTGCGGGCAGTAGGGTCAATCTCGTCGGCGGCCAGGAACTTTTCAAGACGGTCTGCCGAGACGAGGGCCTCGATAATGCTGTTGATAATGTTCGAGAAGACACTGAGGGGGAAAGCCAGGAGAGTGAAAAGCGAAATGGCAGGGAAGATCATCTCCGAGGTAAGTGGCTTGTCAGACGTCACGACGTAGGTGCTGAAAGTGGCAAAGGCGACCAGGAAGGGAATGGTCGACCAGAAGAAGCTGCTTCCAGACATGACGATGCCGATGCGACGAAGCATGGCGAGCTCATTGTTGTTACGAGCCTCGTACACCTTCTCGGCAAACGCGCGCTCCCAGCCGTAGAGCTTGATCGACTTGATGTTGTTGAGGAGCTCGCTCATGAGACGCGTGCGCACGTCCTTGATGGACATGAGGCGGCGCTGGAGACGTTTCTGGATGCGGCTGAGGTAGGTGGTGATGGGCAAGCTGATAATCATGACGGCAACACCAGTGAACGCCTGCCACCCAATGAGCTGGTAGAGCGAGACGAACGAGAGCACAATCTGGAACGGGCCCGACCAGGCAATGTGGCCATACTGAGCAATGTCACCGATACGAACGGCGTCGACACTCTGGAGGTTGACAATGTCACCGGAAGCACGGCCTGCACGCTCGCCCTGGCTGAGACGAAGCGACTTGCGGTAAATAAGCGTAATCAGACCAGTCTTGACACGCATGGTGGTCTGGAAGCAGCGGTCAAAGTACTGGTGCAGCATCGCGGTGGCCAGGTTGGCGACAAGGAACATGCCAATGGCAATGGCGAAACCGGCCGTCGGAGTCCATGGCTTGTCAGTGCTGTAGCTCGCGACAAATGCCAGGAGCAAACGCAGCATCTGAGGCTGCGTAAAGCTCATGCAGTCGTAGAAGCCCTTCAAAAAACCGGCAATCAAGTAGGGGAAGCCGTACGCCTGCGCGAGCGCAATCTTGAGCGAGGGCTTGCTCTTCTTGCCGCGCTTGACGAGGTCCAGTTGACGCTGCCATGCCTGGTCGAGACGGTCCGAAAGGGCTTCGGCCGAATCCGCCGGAGGCAGCATCCACATATCTTCCTCGCCAAGGAACTTGCGCGTGCCAAGCGACAAAAGCGGGGTCAGCCACGAAAATGTCAGGCTATAAGGGGCCATGTCAGCCTATCTCAAACCAAACTCTGTGTTCCGGGAAAGGACGCAAACACCTACCGTTCGTAAATGTTGGCCGTGGCGACGGGGCTCTCGACCTCGTCGTTTTCCTTTGCCTTTGTCGCGTCGCCATTGAACGAGTCCTGCTCCTCATCGTCTTCGAGACGAATACCACCACGTGCCCAGGGCGCGCGCCAAGCCTTCCAGTTCTTTTCCGGAGTGTAGAGCTCCAAGACGAACGCGATGAAGCCGAGACCAAGGGACGAAAACCACAGTGCCTCACGTGCAATCAGAAGACGGCCTGTGACGGTGTTCTTAAGGTCGCCCGAGAGAGCACCGGTCAGGATGGCCGTTCGGACGGAGATGACCGAGGCGAGCAGGTAGATTGGGAAGAAGAGGAGAACGAGCGTGGACGATGTACGGGACGTGTGGTGGTTGAGCCAGACGAGCTGGGCGAACAGAGCCAGCACGACCGTCAAGAGCGCATAGTGGATCAGCGGCCACGGCGACGTCCGGGCCTGAGGAGCGCTGAGGCCGGCCGACGCAGCGGCGAGGAGAGCCGCAAAACCAAAAAGGAACTGGAACAAAAGTCAGGATCATGCAAAACGTCGGCTACTAGGACCCTGGAGTGGAGACCGCGGGGGAGGGGGGCGGGGGGAGGGGGCAAGCAGCGTGAAAAGCTGGATGCACACTCACGGTTTTGATCCTTGCGACGCGCTCGTTGTTCGACGAGCGCCTGACCCAGTCGAGGCATCCGGGGCCCGTACGGCGGAGTCTCCGTGAGACGACCAAGATCTGGACGAGCGCGATGAAAGCCGCAAGGAGGAGGGGAGCAGGGAGGACGACCACAAGCTCAAAGCACTCTGTAAAGTCAAAATCGCGATCGCGGGACACGATGGGGATCGGCCACGAGCATGTCGGTTCGCCGGGAGGACGGCGTGTGTGCTTGTGGTGCCCCTTTGCGGCTGCCGTTACTGCCGCAGCGGTCGCAAACCACTGCGAGGCCATCGTGGTGGTGTGGAGTCGCGGCGGTGTTCGCGGTGGTGCCGATGAGTGGAGCCAAGTGAGACGAGACTCTGAAGTCCGGGTGTCGTCGTCGACAGCTGAATTCCTCTACTCTGTTATCTCACGGGGTCCCGATGATGGACGGACAGGTCCCCTTCTAATGTGATGCGAGTCAACAGCAAGAAGAAGCCAGTCGACAAGGTAGGAAGACACAAGAGAGAGTGGAGGGAGTGGAGGGATGAACGACAGTGAGATGGGCAACAGATTTCGATGGAAACTGCTAGGTATCACAGTGTGATCCCGCTCAGCCTCGGTTCCGATCACACCGAAGGGGCGTGTGTGGGTGTAATAAGATGAGCAGTGTGCCTTTTAGGCTTTGCGTTTTTTATCAGCAAAGACCGCCCAAGAGATCCTTTAAAAGAGTTTTATTAAAGCGAACGCTGTTTATGGAAAAATGGGGTGCGGGCCGGCGGGGCGGAGCCGGGGAAGTGGGGTGGAGATCTTGAACACCGCTGTTCTCCGTGACAATGATGCATCCTTCATATGGGGTATAAATGACTATAATGACTCAGCACCCAACCAAGGTTCCTGTCAAAGTGCCTGAAGATTGGGTCTGCTTCTGATGCACTGACGACCGAGGTGACTCTACGCCGAGGCAAGCAGATCAAGGTCAATTACACGTGGGAATCACGCGCTCAATGTAAAGTGTGATTTGAACTCTAATAGCTTCTAATCCAATATATTCTGCCCATTAGCGGAACCAAACCCAGTTTACCACGTACCCCGTCTTCGATATCAAAGACAGGTTACGTAAGCCATTTATTGTTTCCCTGCGGTAGATGTCTCTGAATTTTGGAAAGACTGTTGCAAGAAATTCATGACGTTCAGAAATTCAGAATATCGGCGACGGCAAGCAGACGAAGGTCACCTGGCACGCACGCAAACCTCACTCCAACTCTACTTGAGCTGTGACATACATCCACACTTTGCACTCCCATCCATCCATCGCCATGCCGAAGCGACCCGCCCCCACATCTCCCTCCGCGACGGCCACGAAGAAGGCCAAGGCCGCGCCCGCGCCCGCCAAGGCGCCCGCTGCTGCCAAGGGCGGCAAGAAGGCTGCTGCCGCCAAGGACAAGTCGACAATTGCTGCGGTCGCCGAGTCGGTGACCAAGAGCGCGAAGAAGGCCGCCGCCGAGATCTCGTCTGCTGTCGACAAGGCGGGCGACCTCCTCATTGATGACGTTGCCCCCGAGCCGGAGAAGAAGACCAAGGCGAAGAAGACGGCCGCTGCGGCCCCCGCTGCTCCTGCCCGCGGAACGAAGCGCAAGACCGCCGAGAACTTTATGGACAAGGCGGAGAAGGTCGTCGCGAGCGTGACCGACAAGGTCGGTGAAGCGCTTAGCGGCGTAGTCCGCGAGTTCGGAGAGGCAAGTGGGCTGATTGAGAAGACGACAGAGAAGAAGGCCAAGGCGCCCGCGAAGAAGGCCGCTGCGCCCGCCAAGGGCAAGGGAAAGAAGGCCGCCGAGCCTGAGCCCGAGGTCGAGGACGACGACGAGGACGACAACGACAACGACAACAACGAGGACGACGAGGGCTCCGAGGCCTCGTTCATCGGTGCCTTTGAGTCGGACGAGGAGATGGGCGGTGCCGACTCGTCCGACGACGAGTCTGATGCCGAGGACGCCGCCATTGCGGAGGCTGGCCGCAAGATCGACGTTTCTAAGCTCCCGCCGGCCAAGGACGACAAGTCGGTCGCTGCGCGTCTCAAGAAGGCTTCCAAGAAGAAGGTGAGGGATCAGAAACTAGTGAACACTGGCTGATCTGCAGGGCCTTCCCGTCGGCACCATCTTCCTCGGACGCATCCCCCACGGTTTCTACGAGGAGCAGATGAAGGAGTACTTTAACCAGTTCGGCGAGGTCACGCGTCTCCGTCTGGCTCGTAACCCCAAGGTACGAAAGAGTAGAGAAATATCGATCCTGACCACTTCTTAGACTGGCGCGTCGAGGCACTACGCGTACATCGAGTTCTCCTCGGCCGCCGTCGCTGAGATTGTCGCCGACACGATGAACAACTACCTCCTCATGGGCCACCTCCTCCGCTGCAGCGTCATCCCCTCCGACGAGGTCCACCCCGAGCTCTGGGTCGGCGCCAACAAGAAGTGGCGCATGGTGCCCCGCGCGCGTCTCGAGAAGGTCCGCCAGGACAAGGTGAGTGTGCAATCTTACCCCGAGCCTTTTCACTTGCTTCTTCATGACGAGAACTTTTCCTTTCAGTTATCCCTGTCTTAATCATTCGTGTCGACAGCTTTCGCGGTGGTACCGCATTCTTCTGATTCCCAACCTATCCTTCTTTATCACCTCACTTCGAGTCTCCTATCGCTGACATGACAGGCTAGGACAAAGGAGCAGCAGGACCGCGCCAACGCCAACCTCCTCAAGCGCCAGGAGGAGCGCAGGCAGAAGATCAAGGCTGCGGGCATCGACTACGAGTTCGACGGTCACCAGTAAACCAAAAGCACAAAAGTACACTAGTACGGTGTTCCCCTTTCCCCCCTTTCTTCTTCCCCCATAGATCGTTCTCAGTTTCGGTTCGCACGCACATCTTGACCATTTGCCTATTGCCCTCTCCCTGCCTCGAGAGCGCCCACATACACCCACACACCCACCTGCTCACGACGGATCTGTACAGTCCGGCGGCGGGGTCGCCCGTCTGACTACTGTGACCATGTATGACTTGACCTTGAGAGTTCCAGTTCGAAACTGGACGGAATGGAGGGGTGCGGACACGGGAACACGCGAGTGTTGACTGATTGAATAACGATCCCCAGAACGGAGGCTCAGGACGACTTCAGCACAGCTAGGATATGCTTTCCATGTACTGTGGACGACAAGTATGCTGAGGCACACAGTGAGAACCAGCCTGTTTCGCAGACAGTTCCAGTCGCCGTGTTGCATTGTGCACTGCCTCCTGCACCTCTATTGTCCATACTTGAGTGGGCTTGGTCGCCACACATGGTCTGAGCCACACTCGTCCCCCACCCATTGCTGCCATAGATAGTGTCCGCACTCGTGTGGAACGACAGTATTCCCCACCACGCCCGTCCACACTGGAAGGGGCGGCTGAGCGCTGAGCACCGAGCACCGTCCTGCCTCGTGCCGGTCAGAACCAGAGACAGCCTGCAATACATGTGTGACAACACACAACGCATACCAACGACACACTATACAAAATACACAACACAACGCTGGGCAAACACCTGAAATGTAAACAACCATGCACGTGCACAGGGTACGACAATGAGCGATGGCAGTGATTCTGATCTAGCTGCGGCGTCGACAAAGGACGGTCGCGGCCGCTTCTTTGTCCAATGCAGACAACTTTGAGCAACCATCACACCATCCATAGCCCGCTCTCGACCACCAAAAAGTTCGAGCTCGCTAATTCCTGCGAGCCATACCGACAACGACATGATTCGAACATGTGCTCCCGAAGGAAGTTGATTTCGAGTCAACCGCGTTAACCACTCCGCCACGTTGCCGATGACGAACATTTTGTTGGGCGTCCAGCGCGGGTGGACGGTTGCCGTGCTCTCGTAAAATGAGAGTTGTTGATGGTGAGAAGCGTGGGGACAGTCTTTGGTAGAGAAGGGGGTTGGTAAATGTCTCTGATGGCACGTCTCGTTCCGTCTTGCCACTTTTGGAAGTTCATTCCGGGAAGCGTTCACCATAGTCATTGTCCAGACAGCGTCTCTTTCTTCTGTGGCGCGTGACAGATGATTCGTGACTTGTTTCGGTGTTTGCGATATTGGGGAGCCCATTTCCGATCTCATCCAGAACCAGTCTGCACCGATCAATCGAACCGCTGGGCGGGCGGCGTCACCACCCCGCCTTTCAAATAAACGGCTTCGAGAGACATTTGCACTGCACTATTTCCTGCCGGCCACTTGGGCCAGCTGCCTGTTCAAACGTTCCTCATTCCACCACCACCTCCCATGTTCCATGGCCCAACGACGTGTACGTCGACGTGTTCCCTGGCGTGTTCCACGGTTCCATGGGTCCTGTGGCACGTTCGTTCCACAGTTACGGTCACTGCGTCTTCCTGCTTCGGGCGAAACAGAAACGCGGAATGTGGCACCCAAAGCGCCACTGTGGGAGATGTGTATACATTTACACATAGCTGCGCTTGGGCCCCGGTGTCTGTGGCATGTGGCGTGGCGCGGGGTGGCGACCGCTGTGTATCTTTGGTCTGCTGATGCATGACGCTGGGGAGGGGGCGGGAATGTGAACTTCACATTGACACTGATTGGAGTTGGGGATGAGGATGCGAGATGCTTGTGAGGGACACTTGCGGGTGGATCGGGAATGTCGAGCATTCCTGTCGGGCATGGCGATGGCGACGGTGATGGGGTCACGTCTGCTCAGACGACACTGACAATATTGGCGTTCCTCCAGGCGGGCGTTACAATACTGTGGAACGGCGGCAAGGAACGCAAAGGAAAGCAAAACAGCCGCAAAGACTGGCAAGTGCCACTGTCGCACCTCGCGGTCAGTGCACTTTTTGTTTCTGGTACGTTAGCCAACCAACTTAGAAGCAGTGCATGCCGCAGTCCCTGGGAGATATAAGATCTGAAGGACGCACGAGAGAGAGAGAGAGCGAGAGGCCGCTGCAATCCACTAGGTAACTGTCGGGCGGATATCGCCCCTCGAGACTATATCCAAGGGGAAGAAACGAAGGGTGCAGAAAATGTGTGAGGTCCGGCGTAATATCGTGTTACTGTACGTTTCGCGCCCGACTTGGCGTCGGAGAATGACACTAATGCCAAGTGGTCGACCGCGTCGACCAAGCAGAGTGGCCCACACCGCGATGGTGCCGGACAGTGGGGCATGCCGCTTCTCGCTGTAGATTCCCAGTGGCCCAGGGAATGATGCAGTGCGAAGCGAACAGTATCATGCTATCCGACCGGGTCGGGAGGGGAGAACGTTGGGGAAACCGATGCGGGGAGAGGAATGGCGACAACGGTGCTGTTTGGAGATGCTTGAGAGTGGGAGGCGGGATGGGAGGGGCCGTCATCTCACAGTCCATCGTGCCTGCCTTCTCGACCAGTCTCGGGGCCTGCGTGTTCCAGAGTATTATACACAGCCCAACTTCGCGGAGGTCAGGTGTCAGGTGTCAGATATAGGTGTCAGCGGCCAGTGCCACACTGTTCCATCCATCAGACGCTCACGTCCTTCTCTTTCTGTTTACCTGGGAATCACAGATTTTACACAACAGGCCGTTTCTCATGCAGGAGTCTTGCTCGGCTCCCTGCCAAGCCAAGACCCTAACCGACGGTCGTCTTCCCAGCTTGGTGCCCCGTTGTGTTAGACTGCGCCACGGCTCGGCGTGGCGCCGCCCAGCGCCCAGGCCGAGAGGAACATTCTCTTTTCTCTTGGGTCTTGTCGTGTCGCTTCGCCAATTCAATCAAAAGTGCACAAATTCTCTCAATGCGCCGTACACTGTGAGGTACTGAACGAATCACCGTTTATTGAATATGGCGCCGGCGCCCCTGCCGCCGTTTGTCGGCCGTTCCTGTCTGCCGGTCACGAACGGCCAAAGACGCCGGTTCCGGGCCTGGCTGGTAGCTCTGAGGTTTGAGCTTGATGGTGGTGTACCAGGTCCGGCACGATTTTACGCTCTTGCTCAATCGACACTTGCTGTTAGAAATTCTGTTCTAGAGTCATTCCGTGTTCCTGTCTAGTGATCCATGTCCGTCTGTGTGTTGCAGAGTGCAGAATGCGGGTACATGCAGGACTCTGACACACACAGGACTCCAGACACCAGCCCGTGTCCTACCCAGCAGAGATAAGCATGCATCAAGGAACCCCTGAATGCCAACAGCATGCTGAGCGCAGGGGTCTCGAAGTCCGCCCCGATGACCCCCCATTCTTGGCCTTGCGTTTGGCTTTCCGTGTTCGATGCGCCATCGCGCCACATCGCTCCGTGCGATATGTTTTTCCAATCCTTCTGTTGATGGCACTAGTCCTCCCGACGAATGCATTGTGAGACATGCAGAATGTTCAGACTCCAGTCGGGAGATCGATCTACACCGCCCCAGTTCCTTGTCCGTGCGATCCGGTTGTAACTGCGATATCAGATATGGTCGAGGGAATAGAACGATAAGAAGCCTCGGCACCCCTGTCGTCAACGTCGTTCTCAGGTCAGCTCAGCGAGTCATGAGGTCACCAGCTGAACAGCTAGCTCATCAGGCATGAGCCAGGGAAGACGAAACGGTTGCCGCCATGGCCGTCGAGAGTGTGTCATCGCGGGCCACCAACATATCATGTGACACCGATCTGTGGCACAGCTGGCACAGTGACCGCGGAATGTACGGAATCTTGTTCGGCACCCAGGTGCTGCACTGCAGCTTTTGGATTCATACAATTGAATCTTCCACCGAACATGCGAACACAAAAGAAAAAAAAAGTCTCCGTGCGTTTCTTCTCCTTTGGGTGCTTGCGGGCTGTCGTTATGATGAGAGATATCCTGCGTGGAGACATGTACCACGATAAATACGTGTACGAGGCTGGTGGCGGGGAATGAGTAAAACGAGGGGGCGAGCCACAGGCCACCGGGTCGGATCTGGACATCTGGATGTCGTTTGACCATGGCACAAGGGGTGGCATGTGGGGAGCGAGAGCCAGAGAACCAGAGATCCAGAGAGCCAGAGAGCCAGAGAGACGGTGACATACCAAGGAAAGCATGAGACAGGCTCCCTCGGGCCCAGATTTGGACAATCTGGATCCGGCCGCACACAAGGACAAAGGGAAGGGCGAAAGGGCGAGGGGGGGTGTATGTCAGGCAGATCGGCAGAGAGGGACCAACAGATGCGGCACCTCCCTCAAGGCCCAGTAAATGTGCGCAAACTTTGGCACCAAGATATGGGATATATGGGATGACGTGAGGTTAAAGGGGGTTTTTTTTTTTTTTTTTTTTCGTTTTTCAATATTACCTGTTGCCTGTAACCAATTTTGTTATAAAAGACATCGTTATTGTATTATACGGTGTAACAATTCCATGCACCGGACAAGGGAAACAGGTACATGCAGTGGTTTGGTACTGTTTGAAAGACAGCAGTAAGCGCAGAAAATGAAGAAAAGGAGTTGGAATCCTATCGACGCCGGTAGTTTGACAGCTGACAGATCCAGAAGGCAGACCGATAGCGAGATAGTACATACAGGGGGCTAATAGGCCAAGGACCAAGCGGGCCAAGCACTGAAAGGAGGAAAACAAGAGAGAGAGGAGGCGAGGAAAAGGGAGGGGAATAGTGATTTCTGCTGGTTTCCGCGGCCGTCGCGCACTTCCCCCCTCCCCCCCCCTCCCTTTTGCAGATCGCTCCCTCGCCGTTTGTTGAGTGATTGACAGACTTTCCTTTCATGTCCCTTTTTCTTTTCTGGATTTCTGTGGTCGTCCCCTAACGCCATCATGCCATAATGCCACCATCACCCAGTGGGCTGTTATGGAAAGTATCCATGTCCCGGAATCACAAACGACCCGCGGCAATTGCGAGCAGTATCCCATGGGTATGGATACTCTTGGATGGCTGCCCATTCCTATACTCTCCAAACTTCCCAAGTTGCTAGAGTAGAGTTGCCAGAGAGATCAAAAAAGAAGATTGCCATGCTTTTGTAGAGTACAGCGCTGGGGCAGGAAATACTCTGGGTGCACGAGTCAATCTCATGTATTTTTTTTTTGCAGTTTTTCCTTTTTGTGTCCGAACGTCCGAAGAGGAACCGACGCGCGAGCCGAAAGGTTCCAAAAACAAAAATTTACCCGTTCCTCTGCCCATCAAGTAAAGTTTCGTTTTCTCTTTCTTTTTACCTTGACCCAGATATTTGGTCCTCCCCAAGCTCCCACGCAATCTACTTTTGTCCTTCTGTCCTTGCTGCCCTGCGAGTAGTATGGAGTCATGTCTTTCCTTCCCTCCCCCTGCTTCGGTCCTCCTCTGTCTGGCTGTGGAACATCGGCCAACTCGGGTTCCTATGATGTGTCACTTTCGTCTTCCTAGGACAAGTATGATTTACAGTTTCAGTCCAGAATGTACTGTGCAAATGAACTGTGCGCACTGCGGGAGTGAGGGAATACTACTACTTTGTCTTTGGGCTTCTGTCCAATGTCAGTTGAGAATCTCCGATTCCCATGGCGCACAAGCGGTACTCCCCCTCCCTCCCTCTCCCTTCCCCTCTACCCCTCTCCACTTTTGCTTTCCCCCCTTCCCTCTAGATCCCCCTTCCTTCCCCTGCCGCGCCTGCTCCATCCACCCCTGCCCGCCATGTTAATCTGTTCCCCTCCCCTTTGCTTCTTCATCCCTGGCCACTCATGCCGGTCATGCCGTTCTGCGCAATCCTTTGGTCATTAACCTCCAGCAAACCCTTTCGATCATCATTTCTGGCTTGAATGTGGCTGTAAAAGTCGTCCACAGTCTGTTTGTCAGTCAAGACCATCATCCGCACATTTACAGAACACGTTTCTTGCATTCCTCCAGCAGCTCCAGCGGTCCAAGATCCAAGACGGGCAAGACGATAAGACGACCAAGACCGTTAAGACGACGCACAAGGACACGCGGCACCACGCTTAAAAGTTCACACGCACGACGAACACGCACGACGAACACGCACGACGAACACCGAGAGACAGTCCGGGCAGAACGACAAGCGACGTAACAGATTGTCTTATCATGATGACTATTCAAGTGTTTGTCACGGCGAGTGAGTCACAGTGAGTGGGTCATTCCCCTGTACCAACATCGCTTCTTGTGAATGGAAGCAACATTCCCGGAGCCAAGACTTCCTCCCACGGCCTCATTCCAGGACAAAGGTGTACACGGTCCCCGTCGATTGCTTGCCAAGGACAAAGATGGCAGATGGAATTGATCACAATGTCCTTTCTTCCCTCCTTGCTTCCTTCCTTGCTCTCGATTTGAAGTGCGATTTGTTCTCTTCCATCCAATGTCTTATGTTTCAAGCGAATTTTCTCTTCCTTACATGTTAAAGATGCACAGAAAGTTACA
This sequence comes from Apiotrichum mycotoxinovorans, assembly GCA_013177335.1. Classification (NCBI taxonomy): domain Eukaryota; kingdom Fungi; phylum Basidiomycota; class Tremellomycetes; order Trichosporonales; family Trichosporonaceae; genus Apiotrichum; species Apiotrichum mycotoxinovorans. The sequence continues at coordinate 6,164,139 of CP053620.1, read as the reverse complement.
CTGAAGACAGAAAAAAGCGACCGAAACAAGAGTGAGACAAATGCACACAGACACACACACGTACACACGGACATAATAACACACCATATTCGCTATATTGAATCCCACAGCACGGAGCGAGAGACGCCACCGATCCCTTTTTCCCTTATCCTACCCCCCACTCTCCGATCTCTTGTGTCTCTCGCATTCCTTCGATTCTCCTTCATCACCATTATCTGTCCTTTCCGCCTCTGTTACCCTATCTACGCCCCTTTTCTGTGAGATCCCTTTGGAACTTCTTTTTGAACTGCTGGAAACAGGCGAAAGAACTTGTAAAGGAAAGTAAGGAAACAAGGAAGACGATACCCGACTACAACTTTTTTTTTTTTTTTTAGCTTTTCCCTTTACACTTTTCTTTTTTATTGTAAATTATGCAGGTAATGCTGCAGAGTACGCATGCCACTCCCTGGGTTGCCCACGTAGAACAGGACGAAACCACCACTGTGGTACGCCATAATCCTGCCCCTTCGGCCCCTTCTTTCCCTGGTCCCTTGTCTTTCTTTCTCCCCCCCCCCTGATCTCTCCTTGCGAGACTTCCTTGCTCCTTGCCCCTCTGCCTCCCCTCCTCCCTTCTCCTGTCTCTCCCCGTTCCTCTCCCCCCCTTGTTCCCGTTCCCCCTTATAATAAATAACGTTCACGATTTTCATTTATTAAATTTGCTCAGAAAGGTCTCCCACTAAAATAAATAAAAACAGGCCCAGCCCGATTTCATTTCAATACAAACCCCCCACCTTCAATCGTTCACCCACTCCACCGACCTGTCCACCACCATTCATTCATTCACTACCACCACAATCCTCATCGTCATTATCATCCTCGCTTTCATCAATCGACCTCACCTATAAACCTGTCCTGAACACTTTTCTGCATTCTACATTCCCACAACAATCGACGCACCCGACAACCATCGACTGCACCTCTCGCCCCAATTCACTCCCACCTCGCCCTCAACGCCGCACGTGTTCCCATTCTGAAGGTCGCTGCTGCGGGGCTCGGCGGGGGAAGCCAAAGCCGTCGGCAAGCGAGACGCATTACCACCCCCGTTCCTCCCCTGCCTATCGTCCTTTTGTGCGCTCACGCTGATACTCGCACCCTTCTCTCCATTTTGATTTTATTTTTTTATTTTCTTGACGGGGTTGTCGGTCGCTTACCATCAAGTCGTCACGGCCTTTCAACTTGTGTGCTTCATCTCACCTCGTTTATCGACCATTTATTACACAACTCGTGTGTATTGGGATATTGGAATCCAGTTCCAGGCGTTCCCCCCAACACCCTCAACCACGGTCCTTCTTCCCTCAACGCCTACTTGCCTTCCTGTCTTGACTCACCTACCCTCAATCTCACCGAGCTTTGGCGCAATCAACCCCTCTCTATCACGCGACTCACCATCCTACATTCCGCGCTCGACACTTGCCTTTCCTTTCTCCGACGTACGGGGGTTCGGTTTGTGACTGTGAACGCAGACCTCCTAGTGTCCCCTTCCCCGTTTCACGTGCCAACAACGCGTTAAGGCCATGTCGCAGAGTTCACGGTCATCGTCACCGTCTAATGCCTTCCCCCCGACATCAGCGTTGGACGATACCAGCCAACGGGTGGCGCCAACGGCTCTCGAGATGACGTCGAAGGCTGAAACGGAGGCTGAGGACCCGGTCCCAGAGTCCTTACCACCACAACCGATATCTCCATCTCCATCACCGTCGACTGCGCCGACTGCGGCGCAACCTACAGCCCCGCCCGTGCCAATACATCCGTTCGCGTTTGGGAGCGCTGACTCTGACTCGTCAAGTGCAGTCTCATCAAATCGCCCGTCTTTGGATGACGCGCGGCCTGTCACGCGGAGAGATCCCCCTGATGTCGATACGTTTGCGACAAGTCGGGGACATGCTGTACGCGCTCAAGACTATGCCTTCCAGCCCTTCCATCCGGCGGCCGGGAGTGACAGTGATCGGGGGGGATCGCCAATTTCGATCGATTTGCCAGTGCTTGGCGGTCACACCACGCAACAGCTACGCGAGCGCGAGGTTCGATGGCAACTTCCAGACCGTCCCGACCCAACGCGCCCGGACACTGTCGACTCGGAGAAGGACCTCCCGTCACGCCAGTTTCGCCCAGAGGGCAGTGACAGCGACAAGTACGACGACGACGACGACGACGATGATGGAAACGATAACGTCTTTGCATTTAGTCGGCCACCGACTGCGCCGCAGGCCGATGTGACCGCGTCCGATTCGACGATCCCTACAGACTCGTCTCTGCACGCCAACATGATGGACGAAGCCCCCATCGGAGGCTACGAGGCGGACCACCACCGTATCTACGACCGAGCACATCCTCCGCCATACAGCGGGCGAAGTAACATGAACAACGGCGTGTTTGCGTTCTCCTACGGTATGCGCAACCGCTATGGCGGCTCGCAACCTTCCACTGGGATTGGACGTTACCCTCCCACCACGGCCACCACCATGACTACTGATTTGTCGCCGGATGGGCTTGAACACCAAGAGCCTACATTGCATCACGGTGGCCCATTTATGCGCATACCGCAGCAGCGTCCGTCAACAGGTCGACCGTCCACGGGCCGTCCCTCAACGATGGCGTCAACCTTCATGACCGAGTCGGAATGGACCGAGGACGGCGAATCGCAGTATCGTCCCCGTACAAGAGACAGCCGTGCTATCACCGAGTTGAGTGGTGACGCAACTGTTCCCGATGGGGTGACAACCTGGGGTGACGGCCTAGGTGGCGAACTCAAGACAAACTCGGACCAAGACGGCTCCGAGGGCCAGTGGTATGAGGAAGATAGCCCCTACGCAGAAGTCCGCGCGTCTGTTTCCAATCTAGATGACAGCGAAATGCCCGCTTTGACACTGCGATCCTGGTGTCTCGGCATGTTCCTTGTCGTCATTGCCGCTGGCGCCAACACGTTCTTCTCCTTTCGCAACCCGACTCCGACCATCCCCATTCTTGTCGTTCAGGTCTTGGCGTACCCGCTGGGCCGATTCCTTGCGTGGTCGCTTCCCATCCGAGACTTTACCATGCCGTCATGGCTAGGGGGGTTCACCTTCAGCCTCAACCCCTGCCCCTTCAACGTCAAAGAACACACGGTCATTGTCATGATGGCCAATGTCGCCATTATGCCCGCGTTCGGTATAAGCACTTTGGTCGTGAGCGAGGTCTGGTACCACCAACCGCTCAGCATTGGGTTCAGCTTCTTGTACATTTTGGCAAGCCAGTTGACAGGCCTCTCCATGGCTGGTATCGCGCGCCGTTTTGTCGTTTGGCCAGCGTCCATGATCTGGCCTGGCGTCCTCGTCATGACTACCAACCTCAACACTCTCCACGCTGAGGCTGATCCAGGATCTGGCAGCATGACCCGACTACGCTTCTTTATCATTGCAGGAATTGCAGCGTTTGCGTACTACTTTCTTCCAGGTGAGCACAGCTCGACTTGTTTGTCGGCTAACGAAACAAGGCTTCCTATTCCAAGCACTCTCGTACTTTTCGTACATTTGCTGGGCGGCACCCAACAGCCCCGTGGTCAACCAGCTATTTGGGGTCAGCACCGGTCTTGGAATGGGCATTCTCAACTTTGACTGGGCCCAAATCGCCTGGACTGGGTCACCATTGGCCAACCCTTGGTGGGCCCAGGTGAACGTTGGCATTGGGTTTGTGTTGTTCTACTGGATCATCGTGCCCGCCATGTACTATACCAACGTACGTACCCGATTGTGTGTCCTTGCTCTAACATTACAGGTTTGGTACACCAAACACTTGCCCATCATGTCCCTCCAGGCGGCGGATCGATATGGCCAGATCTACAACGTTTCCAAGCTTCTTACGCCGGAGTACACGCTCAACGTGACGGCCTACGCAGAATACTCGCCCGTCTATCTCACCGCAACGTTCACCATGACCTACATGCTCGCCTACGCTCTAACGACATCGCTTATTGTGTACACTGCCCTCGTTCATGGGAGACGCCTTATTCAGACTGTCCGGAAAATGCAGGTCGAGCCTGACGACATTCATCTCAAGCTCATGAGGGTGTATCCCGAGGTTCCTGACTGGTGGTACGTCGCTGCCCTTGCCGTTTGCCTGGTTCTCGGCATTGTGACTGTCGAGGTCTTCCCAACAACACTTCCAGTCTGGGGCTACCTCGTTTCTGTCGTCATGGCGTTCATTTACATTATTCCCGCGGCCATCATGTACGCCCTGAGCAATCTCGAACCAGCGGTCAACTTGATTGCCGAGCTCATTGCCGGCTTTGCGTTCCAGGGTCGCCCGCTGGCCGGCATGATCTTCAAGACATTTGCTGTCCAAACGCTTGTCGAGTCCCTGTACTTTGTGCGCGACATGAAGATTGGACATTACATGAAGGTACCCCCTCGATCCATGTTTGTCGCCCAGATGTCGGCCTGTGCGATCGCTTGTTTTGTCCAAGTTGGCGTCAAGACCTGGATGTTCTCAACGATTCCCGACATGTGCTCCACAACCCAAAAGGACCTTCTCATCTGCAGCTCGCAACGCACATCCTACTCGGCCTCGATTATCTGGGGCCTGATCGGACCTGAACGCCTGTTCAGCAAGGGAGGCATCTACCACCCTCAACTGTGGATGTTGCTCGTCGGTGCTGTTCTTCCCATTCCCTTTTGGCTCTGGTGCCGCCGGTATCCTCGCTCAATCATCCGCAACATCAATGTCTGTGTGATCTTCTGCGTCTGCGTGTTCACACCGCCGGCGAGCGGCATCAACGTGGCGAGCTTCCTCTTTGTGGGCTTCATTTTCCAGTACTGGATCCGTCGCTATCGTTTTGCGTGGTGGTCAAAGTACAACTATGTTCTCAGCGCGGCACTCGACGTTGGCACTCTCCTGTCGGCCCTCTTCATCTTTCTCACCATCCGTCTACCCGGTGGCAAGCTCAGTTGGTGGGGTAACAGCGTGTACAAACAAAGTGAGTCGAAAAGTCGCGAGCATTTGCTAACGTTTCGCAGCAATGGACTGGGCCGGAACAGCACGATCGGCAACCACTCCTTCGGAAGGGTTCGGCCCAGATACTTGTGAGTGATCTATTAACACGACGTCGAGCTGACATTTAACAGGGAAGATTTAATCGTGTCTTCCAAGTGCACCACAACTTGCACTACAACTTGCGACATATTCTTGTCTCGATACTTTTCTTTTGCTTTCTCTTTCTCTCTTTGGATTCCGGGATCTAGGCGTGAACAATCAGCACAAGCAACAACAGCACCAATACATCAATCAATCAGCAATACGACATGTTCCTTCTCTTCTCTTTTACAGCAACTAGTACGGATACTTTTCTTCTCGCGCATAGGATTTCTTCGGGGTTTGGGTTTGGGTCGTCGACTCTCATGTAACTAGTGGCGCACGGGGTTTGGATGAACCCGTGACGCATCATCTCATGCATACAATGCAATGTTGATACTTGATGAAGACATGGTGAAAAAAGGCTTCTGAAGTTCTTGGACGCCTTGGGCGACTCTCATTTCATTACGTCCTGGCCTCCGGCGTACTTATCCGCTTTCTGTACACATTGTTCATTTCTCTCATTCTCATCCTTCCTATTCATCGCACTGTCTCGTCCATCCATTCTCCCACAACAACGACGGTCACCGCCTAACGCTCCAACTCGCCTCATTTGATGTCCCATGTACATTGATATATCGAGTATGAACGCGTGACGCTCGCCACTTGACGTAGCTTGACGTAGCTTGACGTAGCTTGACGTATTGGCGGTACCAAAATACCCAAAAATCGAATTCAGAAATCTAAGACAGTATGTACAGTACTCTGCCAGACCCAAAGTTATAACAAGTTAATTTCTCGCTTGAAAAATCAATCCCGTGGGCCGTGAGGCCGTACGCTCGTCATTTTCATTTCACCCGTTCCAGCGGTACTGTATTATAGTGTTTCCATTCCGCACCACGCCCGAGTGACCTCACCTGCGCCTCACATTACTCACCCACCTCGAGTGTCGACACAGAGGGGTACTTGTCCATACAATACGCCAACAAAACGCGCTCTTTCCCACTCCATATCCCATCCCACACCGACTCTACTCACCTCGCATCGGAGCATCCTAGCATCCTAGCATATCCTACCTATCCATCCCCCATATAAAGCAGCAGACACCATGGCCGGATACCGTGAGTCCATCCATATCCATATCACCGGACAGTAACCGGGAACTTTAACTGGCGCTAGAGCTGGAACTGGAACTGGAACTGGAACTGGAGCTGGAGCTGCTACTGGAGCTGGAACTGGAACTGACTCAACCCAACAGGCCTCGAGTACTCGCCGACCAACCGCGCTAAATGTAACGGAAAGAAGCCGTGCTCGGGCACACCGATCCTCAAAGGCGAGCTGCGCGTCGGCACCTGGGTCGAGATCAAGGGCAACGGGTCGTTCAAGTGGCGCCACTGGGGGTGTGAGTTGCCGCGACTGCGAAGGATCGAGCGTGAAGGATAGGGGATGGCCGATGGACGATGGGCGATGGAGGATGGAGGATGAAGCCGGATGATCGTCGCCCGGGGGAAGGAAGGACGTGTAAGCAGTGTGGAAATCGAACATGAGCTAGATCCAAGGCGGCGGGCATCCCTCCTGCCTTCCCTCTGACCTTCCCTCCAACTTTCCCTCCCACCATCCGTATTCTCTGCCCCGCCCCCTCCCCCTCCTCTCACCCCCCCCCCCTTTAGCTGACAGCAGGCACCACGCCCAAGATGATCTCCAACTTCAAGGAGATGTTCGACGAGGCGGACGAGCTCGACGGCTTCGAGGACCTGAGCGCCGAGGACCAGGCGCGCGTACGCAAGGCGTGGGCCGTGGGCGACGGTGAGCTATCTCTCCGTGACGCGCAAAGCTGACAGATGCAGTCGACCCCGCGGACATTCCCGAGAGCGCAAAGGTCGGCGACGACGAGGAGTCCGCCTCCGATGACGACAAGCCCAAGAAGGCGGCAGCGAAGAAGGCGGCGGTCCCCAAGAAGGCCCCCGCCAAGGCCAAGGCTAAGGCCAAGAAGGCCGACTCGGACTCGGAAGATGAGGACGAGGACGCGTACGAGGACGAGAAGCCCAAGAAGAAGGCGCCGGCCAAGAAGGCGCCCGCTAAGAAGGCCCCTCCAAAGGTACGACCTCTTTACCAGCTCTGCTGTGAAGTGATTCCTTTAGCTGACGCCACCGCCAGTCGCGCAAGAAGAAGGCCGAGACGCCCTCCGAGTCGGAGATGAGCGACGAGGACGACATGTCGCCTACGCCTGCGCCGTCCGAGTCCGAGTCGGAGGCGGAGATGAGCGAGTCGGAGAGCGAGGAGGAGAAGCCCAAGAAAAAGAAGGGCGGAAAGCGTGCCGCCTCCTCTGATTCGGAGGACGACGAGCCCAAGGTGAGCAGTAACGCACACGGGGACCTGGAGAGTAATGGCTGACCATTTCAGTCGAAGCGCACCAAGCCTGCTTCCAAGGGCAAGCCGGCGTCTAAGGGCAAGCCTGCTAGCAAGGGAAAGCCCGCCAGCAAGGACAAGCCGGCGAGCAAGGGCAAGCCTGCGTCCAAGGGCAAGCCGGCCAGCAAGCGCAAGGTCGTCGCCGCGAGCGACGAGGACAGCGACTAAGAATGCGGTAGCCGTGCGCATGCGATTGGAGCCGAATGGGATCACGCCGGACTGGAAGGCAGTAACGGAAGCGGAAGCGAGGAAAAGCTATGGTAATGGGGCTTGGCATGAGCGGAACGCATTGAATTGGGATGGAGCCGAACACAGCGGATACGATACGATAAGATCGATAGGATACCACGGTCCCCGGAGGCAGAGTATACCCCCGCCCATACTATAGCAGGAAGAGCGACATGACATGAATGAGCATTGTGGCGTAGTGACGTCCGCCTCCGTCGTCCTGTGTATGAGGTTGAGGGCCGGAATACTTGGTATGTGTCTCGGGTGTACTTTACCAGCAGCGGCGACGGTGCAGTGCCCACGGGCAGCTTCCGAGGGACCTCAAGACCCAGATGCTCGGCATTTCGTGGTCGCGTTCAACTTGCCGCTGAACAAATAGTGGTCATGGCCAGAGTGGAGAGGCACGAACGTGTGGCATGTGGCGCTTTGAGGTGGCGGCTGAGCCACTCGCCTAGTGCCAACAACGAGGGCACATACATGCACTCAAGGCGACTCCACCCCATTCGAGTATCGCGTTTGCAGGGCCGTGAGCGAGTTGTCAGAACGCAGCGAATCGCCAGCGTCTCAGCAACGAGAGGCCACGGCCCAGAAAGAGGTATAATACAGCGACAGAACCAGACGCGACCGTCAGTGGCAGAGACACGAAGGGTGGAGCCGCATCGTCACGCCGCGTGTACCCGTGTTCCTGTACTATTAGCGTCCCATGAGACCGTGAGCTTCACTAGAGACGCAAGCTGTGGAATGGACGTGCCCACCGCCCCCATCTTCTTGAGCCTCGAACACCGCCCCACTTATCGACTCAAGCAGACAGATGCCACCTGCCGCAAATGCAAGCACAGCGAGGACGCTGCCTTCTGTCGCTTGTCCTCCACTCGCTCCCTTCCCTCCCGGTCTCTATCGGCCAACCTCGACCATCGTCCGCTCTCTATCCCTATCTCTATCTCGACACCTCTTGCCTCTCCGCCCCGTAAGTCGACGTCGAGCGGGAGCGCAGCCGAGATTCGAGATTCGAGCTCGAGCGCGCGCTAGAGCTGGCCTAGACCTGCGTGCCTTACGGACACGGTTTGCACCTCGTTAGCGGTCAGTGGACATGCCAATCACTTCAGTCAGTTCAGTAAGTGCCAGTGCTTGCGTCTCGTCCTGTTGCGCCTGTCGTGCCTCATCCTTCTTTGGGCATCTTGTGTCCGCGTCCGCGTCCGCGTCTGCCACTTTTATCGACTTTGGTCCTGATGTTAGCCACATCCTTGGCCCTCACGTCCCACGAAGCGCCACACCCGCCTCGTTCGTTCCCTTCTCCGGCGTCCTCGGCATCCTCTCTCCCGTCAACCCTCCGTGCAGATATGCATGCTACAGCCCTGTTGGCCTTTTACGCCTACAATCAGGCCCCAAGTCGGGGTCTCTGCGGATTGTTGATGGAATTGGGATGGGTAGGGATCGGGATCGGGGTTGGTTCCGGTTTACAAGACAAAGGAGGAAGAAGGGGAGGAGGAGGGCTTTCTAGAGTTTATTTCACACCCTTCATCTGTGTTGTGTGTTGTTTTTGCATCCACAATTCATCTTTGCCTCATCCCGCTTAGTGGTGGGCGCCGGCGCCGTGGTCGTTGACCTTGTAGCCAACGAGGTGGCGGCGGCCGATGATCTCGCCGATCTTGTAGATGCCGTAGGCCTCGACTCCCTGTGGATGTTAGTATTGAGGCCCGAGTCCGGGGAGGCAGGCAGAGCGAGCGAGGTTCGGATTAGCTGGCGAATGTGGGTTACGGGCGGCAAGAGAAACAAACAGGCAAGCACATCCTGCCGACGCGCAGGACATGAATATGAACAGTCTCGGAGGCAGCAATGGTCGCGTGCGGGGCTCGCGCAGCCTCCCGGGCCACCACCCAAGCTGGCACTGGTACACTCTGCCGCCTCCGCTATCCAGCCCTACTTCCATCCGGCCGTTTTCTACTCACAGCAACAGCGACCTTGGCCCACTCGCCCGACGCAAAGGCCTGGCGCCACCACGCGCCCGAGGTGGCGCGCGCCCAGATGGTAGCGTAGGCGGTGGCCCACTGCGCGAGCGAGGTGGGGGGCGCGAGCTTCTCGGCCTTGTAGACCTGGCGGACGAGCGAGGTGAAGACGTTCCAGTTGTAGGTCAGGGGCTGGCGGTACGCTGCGAGTGTTAGCGGATGCGGGGAGAGTGTAAGAATGGAGAAGGGCATGAGGAGAGTAGCGGAGAAACGTAAGACTGCTGGGGTCGCTGTGGATGCGGTTGCTGCTGCGGTTGATGCCGGCACGAGTGGGCAGAGATCACCCTAGATGTTGACTTCCGAGACCGAGGGCGTGAGATCACCGCTCTGGCCGTGATCTCGACCGTTCGGCGCCGGGGACAGTGACTCAAGTGCGTGCCGGACCACATCCACACCCACAGCCCGCGGCGCTACCGCTCTCCACTTGCTGGTTGAAGTTTGCGCTCGGGAGCAGCGGCCCGAGGCCGAACTTGGCTTGGCTTGGTTTGGCTCGACTCGTTCCGTTCGGTGCGGCACGGGTCGGCTCCGCTCAGCGACCCTCAGCGGCAGCGCAAACCGCGCGCACTCAAGCCCAAAACAAGCGAGACTCCGAGCTTCGAGCCCGCTCTCACGCATATATCTGAAGGACAACCCCGGTCCATCATTTTCCCTCTCCGGAAGGAGATTTTTAAAGGTGCACTGAAACTCACAGCCAAGGAGCGAGCCGACACGGTCGCCAACGGGGCCCGCGACGCGCTTGACGGCCTGCGCGCCCTGGTTGTAGATGGCCGAGGCCTGCTCAACGGCCTGCTTGACCTGGGGGTTCTCGAGGGGGTTCTGGGCCTTGGTCGAGTTGGCGCGGCGGCCGACAGCGCGGGCGGAGCGGGCGATGATCTGGGGGCGCATTTTGGGTGGACGGGGTAGCGGGCGGGGACCGGGGAGGGAAGGAGGGGAGAGAGAGGAGGGAGGGGGGAGAAAGCAGAAAAAAAAACAACGAGCGAGCGACGAGGGAGGAGGAGAAGGAGAGTGGAGGGTGTGTGGTAGTGAGGACGACGACGAGCACGGCGGGCACAGTGCCTACCACCTGCCTCTACCTGCCTCTTGTCTGCCTCTGCCTGCCGCGGTCAAACGAGCTGCCTGCATCCTGCCTGCATCCTACTAGCTACGACCCTGCCCTGGCAGCCATCCCATCCATCCACCTTGCCTATATTGCCTTCTGTATGCCCGCAAAATGACTGATTTCCCAATTCTTTCAATTCTGCCGAATCCTGACTGGCTCGTTGAAAATGGTCCCTCCGATACCTCGGCTCGAAAGTAGAATGCTGGTTAACAACACAAGTTACTCCGCTCTATGCTCTATGGCTCTTCACTTTGGCTTTGGCTAATGCTCTTTGACTGTTAGATAATACAATAAGGAACCCGGGATAATCCGGCGCAGAGCGGGCAGGAAGAATCGGTAATTGATATTGCCACGTTGTGTGGCACTTTTAATTTTGTGTTTGATAGCCATGCGATATTTGCATGGATTCCATATGGCCGACCCCGAGGCTTGGCGGAGATTGGATCTGATTCCGCTTGGACAATTGGGCGCTTTGCAGTAATTGCAGACGGTGGGTACGCAATGTGTTGTCAGATAACGCAAGCAACAGAGGAGCCAAATAAGAAAACAGCAGCAAAAGGCGGGGGCACAGCCAGGGGGGCAGCCAGCTAGGAGCAGGGAATACTCGAATGCCAAAAGTCGGATGCTACATGCGATACGAGCTATTTGCATGCGATGCAGTGATACCTGCCTGTGGCCACGTTGACCACTGACAGAGCCGCGGAGCCGTGAGCCATGTAAGCCTCGGTTGGCGGCGGGCGGACCGCTGACCGACACTATCATAGCTGGGGCTGGCGCGGCGTGTTGCTGCATGCGGAAGATGGCCCACTGGACTTTCGGGCACAGCACCGAGGAGGCAGGCGAGCAAGCATGGACATGGTCGTTGGTGACATGGCATGGTGCATGGTGGATCATTATGGATATAGAGGCTGGCTGGCCATGGCTGGTTGGATCCTGGCTGGCTGGAGGAAAAATGTTTCAGGGAAATTTTGCATGGAGCCCACATCAGCCCACCCCACTCTACTAGCCCTTGGCCCTGGGTGTGGTGGCACGCTGGCACGCTGGCACGCTGGCGAATGCGGCGACCGGTCACCGGCGGCCAACCACGCGCACACATGCGGCCAGAGCTCTAGAGCCAGAGCGAGCTAACCAGCTGAGCGAGGCGCCGACATGATATTTCGACCAGCTTCCACCCCGACACACCAATCCTTTCCACTCTCCCCAACACACTCGTTTTCTTTTCCTTTATTCTTTTATTCCTTCCTTTTCACTCTCTTTCCTCGATACCGTCCGACTCGGCGCCGCTCCCTCGACACTGCACCTCAGCACACCGCACCGCACAGACACCATGAACCCCGCCTTCACGAACCTTGCCGTCTCTATCGGCGCGATGCAGAGTAAGTCTATTTCTACAAGGTCGCGTGGGCCATGGGCGCGCCCTGCTGGACATGAGTGCACACGACGGTTCATATCGTGCGAGCATGGGCATGACTCTGGCTGTGATGGCTGTAATGGATGATAAAGGGCCGATGGCGAGAAGGTCGGCGCTGTACGGCCTTCTCTGCCCAAGCTCGACATCACCAGCCAGAGTCGTCTGACCTAGCCTGCCGAAACACCATCGCACCGCATTATCATTCCACCGAAAGTGTGCACTCACATATCTGCAGTCGCTCGCCGCCTCCCGACCGAGGACCCCCAGGTCGTCCAGTACCTCCGCTACGGCTACCTCGGTGCTCAGCTCCTCTCGTTCCTCATCTACTACTGGATCACCATGAAGGTGCGTCGCGCTGAAAGGTGGAAGGGCATGGAAGGTGGCTGGAATCTGTGTGTGGAGCTGCTCAGCGGCAAGAGTCTTGTCGGCGGTGACTGTGACTGCATCGCCGGCGGCCTGCCTGAGCTGCTGAAGCTCCACCACCTCTGTACTCTGTGCCGAAGTCGCTTGGGGTCCCCGTTCTTCCTTGCTGACAGCCAGATCCGCGCCAAGAACGACCTCACCGTCGTCAAGTACGTCCAGCCCAAGTCGCCCATGGTGAGTGCATCATGCAGCCTGCGGAGGTCGAGTGGTGGTAAACGTGGTGTGCGTCCTGGTTGGCCTCCCGGGTTCAACCAACGCTCCAACTCGCACCACGATGACATTACTTGTCACTAACCATTGCTCACTTCGTCCGAGGTCGCCTGACCCCGCCTCTTGAATACCACTTCTAACTTTGCAGAACCCCGACTCGAAGGACGAGCTCGTCACGACCACCGTCCGCGACTACGACCTCGCCGAGGTAGCCAAGGCCCAGAAGGGTCTCATCACCGGTGCCGCCTTCATGGCCTTCCTCCACCTCTACATGGGCTACGTCCCTCCTGTAAGTTGCACAGAATGCCAACCCTTTTATTTTCCTTTCCTGACATCGCCCAGCTCTTCGTCCAGTCGATCACGACCCTCAAGGGCGTCCTCGAGTCGAACGAGGCCAAGCTCCACATCTGGAACTCGAAGCCCGAGGGCGAGCTCGCGCGTCCCTTCAAGGCCGCCCCCGGTTTCCTCGAGCAGCTCACTGGCGCCCAGTCCGGCCCCCAGACCGACGCCGCCGCCATCAAGGAGGCCGAGAAGCCCAGCAAGAAGGCCAACTAAAAAGAAACAAAAAACGAAGAAAAAATCGCGCGCGCGTGTATCTGGGGTCGTGCATTTTTCTTTCCTTTTTCCCTTCTTGTTGTGATGTGATTTCTTCGCCATCTCGTCTGTCTGTTTTGGGTGGCACCAGGCGCGCGCGCGGTCATCCCTGTCACCCGTGCTGGTGGCTGGGAGGGTGGAGTCGAGAGCGAGAGTGAGAGTACGGGTCGTGTGGAGGGGGAGTCGGAATGGAAGTGGGGATGAAGGGTGGGCGGAGGTGGCGGTAGCGTTCGTTAGGGACGAGCCATACGCCGTCGTGGTCGTCTGACCATGCGGCGAATCCATTAATATATGCATCAGAGATAGCTGCTGTGACTCTTGACTGCCACCGGCGTTCCCGAACTGCGAGCGAACTGCAGCGGGGAGACAAGTGGGGACGGATACTGATCGCCATCTGGGCAGGCCACTATCCTCATTCCCAAATGGGACAACGGAACACGATAGATAGATAACCGTAACCATGCGTACGGATATCCGACTGAAACAAACAAGAACACAACGCACGACCGTGGCATCGTCCATCGGAGCAGGGCACGGTCGGGGGTATCTATGGCACTGTTTTACGACACTACTGTCACCGGGGAGCCACAAGGCATCCCCGCAAGCAAGAGCACAGAAAGCACCAGTAGCAGAGGGCATGCACCGGCCGCGAGGCAGGTAATTAACATGACTGACTATTCGGGTGCCGCTATCGTGGCGGCTACTCTCTCAAAGGGCTGATCCACAGGCTACCACCAGCTCTGCACCGGGCGTCGCGCGTTCCATTGACAGCGCATGTAGATTAACCGTGCCGACCGCCACTCTAACATTGCAGCGCTGCAGCCCTGTGTGTGGCACGCCGTCCATGAGAACCAGCGCGCCATTCTCGTACGCACGCCTCCAATGGCCGAAGCGGGGCATCCCAGCGGACAGCACCGCCCATGTACTATGACAGGCGAGGCGCGATGAGGCTGCTTTCCTGCCAGAATCTACTGACACCTCATGACCTGCAAGCGGTGTCTGAGAGACTGTGATGGCCATGGCTCCCGATCAACGCCACTTCACTAGCGGACGTCGATGGTCCTTGCAATTAGCGCTGGTTTTGGCTTCGTCGCTCTTGTCTCCAGAGCTCCAGAATGCACTGATCAGCGGAGAACAAGAGAATACACGAGCGCGAGATGGCGGAACGACTGTCTCTGGCCGCCTTGCAATGTGGGCCTGCACCTGTGGCTCGAGCTCCTCTAGCATCGTGGCCCCCCACCATCGAGCTCCCACTCCATCGCGACCATGCCTCGCCTGCTCCTTGGGCTTCTCGCTAGTCCCTCCTCAGTGTACCCCGTCCATCTCAGCCACAACAAGCAACACGACGGTCCGAGCCCGTGCTGTCCGTGGCCTTGACTCGTCATGCCTCGACCAGGCTGCCTCAGCACTCCGTCAACTACTGCCTGTTCCTGCCGCCGTTTCTCACATCCCCTCCTTTCCCCCACGCCGCCTCACCCCCCGCACGCAGGCTTCCATTCTTATGCATGTCAAAGTACCGCGGGCGGAACCGGCAGGCCACTTAGTGGTGGCCGTTCTTGTGGTGCTTGAGGTGCATCTGGTAGTCGATGGTGTAGCCGATGCCGAAGAGGATGAAGATGGTGGCGACGAGGGGCTTGCTGAGCATGTTAGCTAAACTGCATGTAGTTGGCCGGGGGGTGGAGATCGGCGGGGAGGGGAGGGGAGGGGTTGCGCGCGATACTGGCGGGGTTTGCGGCGCGGAGGGTAAAGGCGGGGGCGTCGGCGCTGGGAGTTTGGGGTTCACGGCGAATGTCTTGGTGCGGAACGACATCACCGAAAACTGACAAAACAACGTCGGCCTCGTCCTCGGGAATCTGCTCCGCATCCAAGCCCGCGTCCCCATCGTCCGAACACCCCGACACTGTATACACCAGGGTGGGGTGTATGTTTTGCCCACCACAGCCCAGCGATCCATGCCCGCCAACTCGGAAGGAGGCATCGCGCGCGCCGTCGTGCGGGTCCGCTTCCCCCTTGCGCTCGTTTCCAGCCGCCGACAACCCCTCCAACGACGCCCGAATAGCTGCCCTGCAACCACGACCAAAAACACTCACGCCGAAGCGTTCTTGCCCTCAAAGTACTTGCCGCGGAGGCCGCCAGCCTGCTCCGAGGCGGGGATGGGGCCCTTGGGGAGCTTCGAGTAGAAGTCGATGACCTGCTGGGTGCGCTGCGAGGTGGCGCCCGACGACTGCGGTGTTAGCAACGAGCGTTGGAGGTCCGGAGGTCCGGAGGTCCGGAGGAAGGAGGAGTGTGAAGGTCCAGCTCGGCGTGGGTGGGTTTGCCGAGTGAATTTGCGACAACGCCCGAACGCGAACGAGGAAACTTAAGAGGGGTACGCACGACGGCACCGGGGGTGGCGATCTTGGGGGGGATGAGGCCCGAGAGGGAGCGGCGCGCGGCGGTGGCGAACATTTTTGGTAGGGGGTAGACGAGTGGTGTTCGGTGGTAGAGGCTGTGGTGAGGTTGTAGTGGTTGATGTCGACGAGCGAGCAGGAGCGAGCGGGAGGGAGCGAGTGCAGAGCGTGCAGAGAGACTGCCCAGGGCTGCGACGGAACCAGACGGGGATGCTGGCCAGCCTAGCCAGTCAGCCCAGCCAGCGAGCCCCAGCCAGCCAGTCAGTTAGCCAGCCAGGCCAAGCCAGCCAAAGGCTCACCTCACCCACCATGACTTGCCCCCCCCACCAAGTCCTCTGCCATTCTGCTACCCCAACTCTCCTCCGTCAAGCCAGGCCAGCCAATCCCCCAGCCCTGCCTCCAGCCAACCAGCTGTCCAGACTCGTCTACCCAGCCAGGAGCCATGCCCCCAATCCAGCGCTCCCATCCCATCCCAGCCAGCCAGTTCAAGGCTGGCCACGGTAACGGCCGGACTGCCCAGCAGCCCAGCCAGCAGATACCGCCGGAAAATCCCGGCCGTGGCGTTCTTATGGTTCGGTGCCAAGTTCGTATAAGTACCATCTCAATTCCCACGTGAACCCCATGCGACATTTCCCTGTTCAAGCATGCAAGCATGCCAGTGGTTTTGTCCTCCTTAGCCTGGCCTTAATGGCTTTGGGTCGAGTCGAGATGGGGGTAAAGGGTAATAGCGACGCGGAATAAGAGGATTAGAGTTTATGAGACCTTTTCTTTTTGTTGCAGGCTGTGCCTGTATAACATGCAAGTGTGTATCTCTCTCTTTGAACGTCTGTATCGCTGTATTGCTGGCTGTATCGTGCATTCTAATTTGCTGCTTGTATAATAGTAACAAAGTGCATGGCCATATGGCCTGCTTGCAGTTGGCTGGCTAGGTGAATTAGGTGGCCATGGGGAATCTCTTCTGTTGTCGGGACGAGGTGGGAATTGCATAGCGTAAAAAAGTCAAGCTCGATGTAAAAAGTCTGGTCCCAGTGCTGGTCCAATCTCTCTGGGGCAGGTCGGTCGGTCGTTATCTCGCTTGCCCGACCAGATGAACACACTTTTTTTTTTTCTCCGCTACGTCTGTATCTTTCCGCTTTCTTTATTCGTCTTTCGATCATTCTTTCTCTTTCCCTTGTGCTTGCTTCACATCGCGCGGGTGGCTTCGATCCTTTGATATCGCTCGAGTCCCACATCTTTAAAAAACAGGACGGCTCAAAAAAACGTACTTGGCATTATTATCTATACCCCTACCCCCAACCCCGTCCATTTTATTCCGTGTTAAAAATGTCCCCCTCCGGCGACTTCAAGCGTGAGAGCGGCACCGCCCGTATCCTCGGCTCTGGTACTTCGGGTGAGTGCTCGCGACCAATACACTGATACATGCGACCGGCGTATCGCGCGCGTGCTGGCATGTGTGTATGTGATCCGAGGAGGCGGCACGGCGAGGCGGCAGAGGTCGGCATGGTGGGATGGGGTGTCGCGATATCGATCGACATTTCACAGTTTCACACGCACGCCGCACACACACGATATGACGTCTAGCTCCTAGATTCGCCCCACCCCCGTCGGCGCACACACTGACAT
Organism: Apiotrichum mycotoxinovorans; assembly: GCA_013177335.1. Classification (NCBI taxonomy): domain Eukaryota; kingdom Fungi; phylum Basidiomycota; class Tremellomycetes; order Trichosporonales; family Trichosporonaceae; genus Apiotrichum; species Apiotrichum mycotoxinovorans. The sequence goes on along the minus strand of CP053620.1, from coordinate 6,146,661 downwards.
CGGGAACAGGTATCGCCGAGCTCATGGTCTTCCACCCCGTCGACACGGTCGCCAAGCGCCTCATGTCGAACCGCGGGCACGTCACCCTCGGCACTCTCAACCAGATCATCTTCAAGAACGCCGCCGACGCGTCCGTCGCCCGCAAGTTCCTCTCCCTCTTCCCCGGTCTCGGCTACGCTGCCGGATACAAGATTGCCCAGCGTGTCTACAAGTTTGGCGGTCAGCCCTACTTCCGTGACCTGATCGACTCGAACGGCGGCGACTGGTTCCGCTCGACCTTTGGCAAGAAGACGGGCGGCATGCTCATGCACGCCACCGCTGGCTCGTGAGTGTCCTCAGTGATGTCCTGTGGGCGGCGGCGAGGTCGGCGAGGGTCTATCATCTCTCTGTGAGGCTGCATCGGCAGCATCGCGCGTCCCTCTCTGTCTTGTGCTGCGGGGTGGCTTTTCTCCTCCTCAAGTCGATTGCAAACTTTTGTGGCGCCACCAAATGATTCTGAACCCCCCACCCTTACACCCCCTACCCTCACGCCACAAGACACCAGACAGCAGCAGCAGCAGCAGCAGCAGCAGCAGCAGCGACAGCAGCATTGTGCCGGGTGCTAACGAACAGGCTCACTGGTATCGGAGAGGTCGTTCTCCTTCCCCTTGACGTCCTCAAGATCAAGATGCAGACCAACCCCGAGGCCATCAAGGGCCGTGGTCTCGTCAAGCTCATCACCGAGGAGGGTATCGCCTCGCTCTACCGCGGCTGGGGATGGACCATGGCCCGTAACGCTCCCGGCTCGTTCGCTGTGAGTAACCGCAGATACCCATGAGGGCGTGTACACACCAGTTTCACCACGACTTATGCGCCTGTGACACGCGTCTCGATACTCGTCGATGTCCGTTAAATACTGACGTGCAGCTCTTCGGTGGTTCCGCCATCACTAAGGAGTGGATCTTCCACCTCGAGGACTACTCCAAGGCCACCTGGACCCAGAGTGAGTACCCTTATGTCGGGTCGCGTGATGAGAACTGTCACTCACTTGCCACTCAGACTTCATCGCCTCGATCGCCGGTGCCGTCGCCTCCATCACTGTTGCCGCTCCCCTTGACGTCGTCAAGACCCGTATCCAGAACGCCAACTTCAACACCAACGTCTCGGGTGTCACCGTCATCCGCGACATGGTCCGCACAGAGGGTGTCGGCGCCTTCTTCAAGGGTCTTACCCCCAAGGTGAGTACCTTTGCGAGCGGGAGCGGTAGTCAGGAGAGTCATTGCCGCGCGACTGCAGCGAGACTGCTGGGCGGTGCCAGAGTTTAAAGACCGACGAGGTCAGACGGTGATGGTGGCGCAGAACAGTGGAGGCGGTCTCAATGTGGAGGACAAGGAATATGGCTGCACGACGAGTGCATGAAGGAGGCGACCAAAATGGTGGCTTTGTCTGGACGAGGAATAAAAGACAGGGAAGCCAGGACACAATGTCCCTTGGATGGTGCTCTCATGTCTGTTGTGGATCCATTCATTGCGATATTCCAGATATCTGAGATATCTGAGTTTGATATCGCACTGCGGACGATCATGGATACGATCGGCCGCTGGCCCGCCCCGCGGCGTTTATCGCTGCCCCCTTGGACGTGTGACAGTGGAGGCCCAGCATATATACTTTGTGCACTGTGGCTTGGTATACCTGCAGCCTCCACCACGCTAGGTCTTGGGCTGCAGTGCTGTGACTGTTGCCGATATCTCCCCCTCCTGCCGTCGGTGCTTGTTGGCCATCCTCCCCGTCCCCCGTCTCTATCGCGGGCGCCCCTGCCCGTATCCCGCCCAGCCCCACACCGCTGCCCGCAATCGACAAGACTATGATCATGGCTACCTGCCCTGCAATTGCCTCGAGCTCCTCACGGCAACGGATTCACGCTGACAAACTCCAGATTCTCGTCGTTGGCCCCAAGCTGGTCTTCTCGTACACCCTTGCTCAGTCGCTCATTCCCTTCTTTGGCAAGTACGTCTAAGCGTGCCCACTGCTACTGCTGTACTGTATACCCCACACCGCTCGATGCATACATTAGGATCAACTTGGGAGATTGCGAAGGTGAATATGAAAGGAAAAGAAGGAAAAGACGGCAGAGGTGGATCAACAACAGGGCCAGATTGTGCCTTTATTGTCAACATGAGTCGGAGTGCCTTTGTCTGCCAAAGGTTAAGTGGCCCATGGCCATTGGTGTCGGCCTTGGTCGTTGGTTGTCGGCTGAACCAGAAATGGACAGGGTGGAGGAAGTGGAGGGCTGTGGAGGATGTCACTGGGTCGGTTTTCGGCTGTTCGTGCCGGTCTCGCACGGCCGGAACTGCGAGATATTAGGCGAGGCGGGCGATGCCTGCCGCGCAAGGACGCGGCCCAGCGCATGCATCAACCATCAATAATCGCTGCAAAGTGCGTGCATAAGGCACCTGGTGAACGCATGCCATAGGAGAGACATGGATGTAAAATGCATAATTAAAATACAGTATATCGAAATATCGATGACTGGTCGGCATGGTCAGTGGAAGCCTGCCGCCACAGAAGGGAGGGCACAAAGACGGAAGTGCCAAGGGCAAACGAAGGCAAGACAGACAGCAACGAACCGGTAATAGCAAGGAACCACTGGGCAAGAGAGTGGGAGTTTGAGCGGGGCAAAGCCACAGAACCTCTGGGACTCTGGGCATGCTGGGCAGTAGGTGAGTAGCCACTACGTACCGTACTGTATGTAGGTGGTAGGTTCGGGTAAAGTGAGTTTTGCTGTCTGGGTACGGAACAGTGCCCCGGGTGGATTACGGAGCTAAGCCACGGTGTTTAGGTCATGCACCGAGACAGTCCACACGCCTCGGCACTTCGGCTGTTGCTGCAAGACAGAAGACAGTCAGACAAAATCCCTCTGCTCACTAATAATCTCTCATATCTTTGAATCTTTGCGTCTCCTCGTCACTTAATCCCCAGTTCTCATCATCACATATACTGTTGTTCATCGTACAAGTCGTACCATCGAACACTCAAGTCGTCCCACATATCGCATCGTCTCAGCCAATCGCCGTCCCTGAGCCAGCGCACCCCACCCAACCCGCTTGCCCCCCCCCCCCTTCCCTCCACCTCACGTTTGCCCCCAACCCTCCAGCCCCAGCCCCAGCCCCAGCCTAGCCGCACCCAAATCGTACGAGACACGCCCAGCTGCTCGTACCCCGTCAAGAGTCGATAATCCCAATGTTCAACCGCTCCATTCGCTCAGTCTCCAACCTCGCCCGCCAGTCGCGCAGCATGGTAAGTTTTAATGCTCGGTGTACATGACGAACGCACGACAAGCACAAGCTCAGCAGTGACGCGAGCCTTGTTGCTCAGCGGGCAACTGCTTACAAATGCGGGATGGAACTTGGATCTGCTGGCGTTCGCGTCGTGTCAACGATAAAAATCCCATTCACCAACAACTACAACTACAAGCTACAAGCATCCCCCTTCCTCTTGTTCCCCTTTGTTCACCACCACTTGCTGTTCTATTCTATTTGCAAGGATGCTCACCGCCCACCAGTCCACCAAGCCCGTCTACATCGTCAGCGCCTCGCGCACGCCCATTGGCGCCAAGGACGGCTCGCTCGCGTCCCTCACTGCCCCCGAGCTCGGTGTCGTCGCCGTCAAGGACGTCCTCGCCAAGTCGGGCGTCAAGCCCGACCTCGTCGAGGAGATCTTCATGGGCAACGTCGTCCAGGCCGGCGTTGGACAGTCGCCCGCCCGCCAGGTCGGCATTGGTGCTGGGTGAGTAGCTGATTTTTTTTTCTTCTTTGAATAATAATAATGGGACGTGGAACGCGATCTGGTGCCAGGGCGCTTCCATGATCAACGTGGTGTCTACACTAGCACGCGCGTCCCTAGTGTCCTGACCTTTTCGCTATAGCTCAGCCTTTGTACCAGTTACTAACTCCGCAGCCTCCCCCTCTCGACTGACGCGACCACCATCAACAAGGTCTGCGCCTCGGGTCTCAAGACCATCATGATGGCCTCGCAGGCTATCGAGCTCGGCCAGCGCGACGTCATGGTCGCTGGTGGAATGGAGTCCATGTCGAACGCTCCGTGAGTAGAAGAATTGGGTGCGGTGCACAGAGTATTGTACCGGGTGTGCAGCTGTTATGCGTGTTGGGGGCTACTGTCACGCTGGCTTTCTCAGCCGACCTCAACACGTTGCGGTGACTACCTGCGCATGTTCCCCGTTCTCTGTTCTTCTGGACCTCTGCTAATATATCCAGCTTCCTCACCTCGCGCAAGCTCCCCGCCTTTGGCCACTACGAGGTCAAGGACTCGCTCGTTGTTGACGGTCTCTTTGACGTCTACAACAAGTTCCCCATGGGCAACTGCGCCGAGCACACTGCCAAGACCCTCGGCATCACCCGTGAGGAGCAGGACGACCACTGCCTCTCGTCGTACGAGCGTGCCGAGCAGTCCTGGGCCCAGGGTCTCTTCAAGGACGAGATTGCCCCCGTCACCGTCAAGACCCGCAAGGGCGACGTTGTTGTTTCCGAGGACGAGGACTACAAGAAGCTCCTCAAGGACAAGTTCCGCGGCATCAAGCCCGTCTTTGTCCGTGACGGCACTGGATCGGTCACCGCCGCCAACTCGTCGACCCTGAACGACGGTGCCGCCGCCGTTGTCCTCGCCTCGGGCGACATTGTCGAGAAGGAGGGCCTCAAGCCCGTCGCCAGGATCCTGGGCTACGCCGACGCCGCTACCGCCCCCATCGACTTCCCCACCGCCCCCACCCTCGCCGTCCCCAAGGCCCTCGAGGCTGCCGGCGTCAAGAAGGAGGACATTGCCCTCTGGGAGTTCAACGAGGCCTTCTCCGTCGTCGCCGTCGCCGCTGAGAAGGTCCTCGGCCTCGACCGCTCGATCGTCAACACCCGCGGTGGTGCCGTCGCTCTCGGCCACCCCATCGGCTGCTCGGGCACCCGTATCATTGTCACCCTCATCCACGCCCTCAAGCCCGGACAGAAGGGTGTCGCCGCCATCTGCAACGGCGGTGGTGCCGCTTCCGCCATGGTCATTGAGCGCCTCTAGGATGAGGTGCGGGCGGGCGTGAGTCAGACCAGCAAGTTGTGAGGCGCCATCACCGTGGCGTGCGGCGAGAGGAGATGTGGTTGGGGGAGGAGGTAGCAGGTTTGTCGGCGGCGCGTCGTATCAGGGTCGGAGTCGGCAGCTCGAACAATTGTTTGTTCACTAGAGAGTGTAGAGCCTGCTGCTCCGCAATGTCTGCGACCGCCGCTGGCGACCGAAGCGGCTGACTCAGCGCGGGTAATAAAACCGCTCGCACCCAGTTCCAGTACCATCAGGCTCTTTATTCTTTGCCTCTACTTTGTCGTACCGGTTGAGATGGGTTTGTACCAAAAACAAGCAGCAAAAGGCATATGCAGTAGCTATACAGTACCATGAGGTGGAATGAGCATGAGCACGGGAGCGCAAGCAGGAGTGGGGGACATGTGTGGTCGGTGGTGGAGAGCGAGTACAACCAGGCGGCATGAGTAAGAGCACCACGATCACCTTCATCCGTACCCGCGACGTGGTGGAACAGTGCTGCATGCTGCATTGGCGCAAGTCGCGGCACAGGCGCCGCGGAGATGCACGCTTCTACTTGTCAGATATTGCGTGGACGCGTTTTAGACCAGGAAGAGCCAGCTTCACCCAGTCAATCACGGACCAGCGGCGCATAGCGACGGCATGCACCGGCAAGGGCGGGCCTCCACGGTCAGTCCACGGGGCCACCGGTCAATTGATCCCGGCAAGAACCGATGACGTCCACCACTGCAGCCACTGTACCACATTGCATACAGTACACGGTCACGCTTTGTTCACGAGAGTACAATGCACAGAGCAACATACCCATGACAACCCCGACCATCAGTAGACCATTATCCAGCTAGCCGCTTCCCATCTTCTTCTTCCACTTTTTTTGTTTTTTTCTTCTTCTTCTTCTTTCAACACCCAAGCAGCGTCCCACTCACTAAAACAGCACGGCACGACACATTAACGTACAGCAAGCACGCACGCACGCACCACCGACCACAGACCACCGACCACTGCTCCACATCTCACGTCCACAATGTCGGCGGTACAATCGCGGCCCGCCCGCCTCCCGGAGGTACAAGCCAAGCTGCGCGGGCTGCTCGACACGTACATGCGCCACCGGACGGGCGCGCAGCGCGTGCTCACCGCGGGCTTTGTCGTCTTCTGCATCTACAGTGCGGCGGGCAACCTGCTGGGCAAGTACCACAAGCCGGGGCAGGAGAGCGGCCCGTCCAAGGGCTCCCGCCGACATAGCCGCAAGAAGGCCGGGGGCGGCAAAACAAGCGTCTCGGATCCCGTCTTCCAGCAGAACCTCAAGCGCCTGTTGCGTATCGTTATCCCGGGGCTGCGGAGCCGCGAGAGCGCGATGCTCGTCCTCCACACTGTGTTCCTCGTTGCGAGGACCGCGCTCAGTCTCTACGTTGCGGATCTCGACGGGCGGTGAGTGTGGTCAAGTGACGGTATGGGGTGGTGGCGATGGATGGCCGGGTGGATGGGTGGACAGTACAACATGGGGCCCGAAGCGCCGCGCGCTATCGTCGTGTATCTGCCCGAGATCTCATATTTCCATTTACAGTGCACCTGCTGACTGCAACACAGAATCGTCTCGTCCATGGTCACAGGCCAGTGGCGCCTCTTCCTGCTGAACATTGCGCGCTTCTGCGCCATTGCCATCCCGGCAACATACACAAACTCGATGATCGTGTACCTCCAGAACGAGCTCGCTCTGGCGTACCGCACGAGGTGAGTGCAACTATGTGCCTGGCAGATAGTCGGCTACCGTATCTAACACCAGACTCTCAAAGCACATTCTCAAAGAATACCTCACATCGGCGGGCACCGACGGCGAGGACCTCAAGCTCTACTACAAGCTCACGAATCTCGACGACCGCATCAAGAATGCTGACCAGTACGTCACCGTCGACGTGCAGCAGTTTAGCACCAAGCTGGCGGAAATCTACTCGTCGCTCGCCAAGCCCGTACTCGACGTTATTCTGTACAACTACCAGCTGTCGCGCAACGTCGGCGCCGAGGGTCTGATCCTGCTCACGTTCCTTGTGCAGTCGTCCGCGCTCGTCCTCAAGGCGATCACGCCGCCGTTTGGCGCGTACGCCGCGCACGAGGCGACCCTCGAGGGCGAGCTGCGCTTTACGCACTCGCGCCTGCTCGAGAACGCCGAGGAGGTCGCGTTCTACCACGGCGAAGAGTACGAGAAGAATGTCATTGAGCGCGGATACTTTGCGCTCGTCAAGCACGTCAACCGCGTGCTCCGCACGCGTGTGTGGCACGCTATGGCCGAGGAGGGCATCATCAAGTGGGCGTGGGGATCGTTTGGGCTTATTGTCTGCGCGATCCCCGTCTTCCTCGGCGACAAGCTCGGCGTCGGATCTGGCGACCTCGGAAGCAGGACCGAGGGTGTGTTCAGAAACACATATTGATACTGTGCTAACACTCGCAGGCTTTGTCACCAACCGCCGACTGCTCGTGTCCTCGTCCGACGCGTTCGGCCGCGTCATGTACAGCTACAAGGAGCTGTCTGAGCTCGCGGGCTACACGTCGCGCGTCACGGATCTCCTCAACGCAATGGACGACGTCAAGAAGGGCGTCTACCACAAGAAGCTCGTGTCGAGCGCGAGCACCGAGGAGAATGCAAAGCTGCTCCAGGGCCGCGGGCAGGTGATCGAGTCGGACGAGATCCGCTTTGACCAGGTCCCGCTCATTTCGCCCAACGGCGACGTGCTCATCAAGTCGATGAGCTTCAACGTCGAGCCGGGAAAACACCTGCTCGTCGTCGGGCCCAACGGGTGCGGCAAGTCGTCCCTCTTCCGCATTCTCGGCGGTCTGTGGCCCGTGTACGGCGGGACCGTGTACAAGCCGCGCGAGTCCGAGTTTACGTACATCCCGCAGCGGCCGTACCTGTGCCGCGGCACGCTGCGCGACCAGGTCATCTACCCCGACTCGCACAAGGACATGCTCGCCAAGAACGTGACGGACGCCGACCTGCGCGCGATGCTCGAGGTCGTCGACATGGGCCACATTGTCGAGCGCGAGGGCGGGTGGGAGACGGTCCGCGAGTGGCGCGACGCCCTGTCCGGCGGCGACAAGCAGCGCATCGCCATGGCGCGCCTCTTCTACCACAAGCCAAAGTACGCCATTCTCGACGAGAGCACGTCGGCAGTCACGCTCGAGATTGAAAAGGTGTTTTACGACCGCGCGACGGGTAAGTGGAACACACAACCTGCTTAGTCGGATGCTGACGGGCAAGAACTGGGCATCACGCTCATGACCGTGTCGCACCGCCCCTCCCTGTGGAAGTACCACTCGATGGTGCTACAGTATGACGGCATGGGCGGCTACGTTTTCTGCGAGCTCGACGCCGAACGCCGCCTCGCGCTCCAGGAGGAGAAACAGGACCTCGAGCACCGGCTCCTCGAGGTGCCAAAGCTCCGCGCGCGCCTCGAGGAGCTCAAGTCGATCAAGGCGCACCGCGAGATGTGAGCCAGAGGAGGGGTCAACGCATGGTCATAGGGCCAGGAGGCGCAGCGGGCGCGTTGAGAGGCGAGTAGAGAGTGGGGATCGGCGAGCTGCTAGCAGCGGGCCGGAGAAGCCTGACGAGCTGCTGGTCCCCGGCCAGACGCAGGCCGGTGTTGTAGAGTAGACATGATAATATATGAGCGATCCCATACATATGCAGCCATACCACTGGGCAGCGTTGTCGTCGGGTTCCTGAGGACCTTGGGACGTAACTCTGAGCGTATCCTTCTTCTACTGTAGTCTTTTTTTCTCGCCGGTCACTGTCTCTCCCTCGACTTTTAGGACTGGCGGGTCCCTCCCCTGCTCATTCGTCGCCCACGCCCATTATCTTCTCATCAATGCTCGCTGTTCCCCTCACAGTATAATACAGTGCACAGTATCCTCACTCGTGGGCGTGTGGTGGAGGTTTCGGTTCAGTAAACTGGTTAACTGTCATCATTCATTGTGTCCCCACACATGGCCACACAAACATCATGTAAGTGTCGTCCCTCATGTCTCCAATGCTGCATAAGAAATGCGAAGCTCGCCTGCAATTCTCTTTCTTTCCCCCTTTTGTAGTGTATAACACACCAAAAGGTCGGCGAGTTCGTATCAGGAAGGATAGTCAGACTTACTTGTGGGTGCTGGTTGCTGGAACAAATCGCAGTATGAGATCTGACGTCAGGGCAGCTCATCGCTCAACTCCGGCCATCGGTGGCCCCCGGCGACGTGTTGTTACACAGTGCCATCTTGCTTAGCTTCCTCAACCCCTTTACTCTCTCTCTCTCTCTCTTTACCCCTGTGTCTCGTATCCTGGTGCAACATGTCACGAAGATGCTGATGCTGATGCTGATGCTGATGCTGATGCTGATGCTGAGCTGTGCTAAAATCAGTGCCCAGTGCACCGAAGTCCTAAACTCGACGACAGAAAGCACCCATCCAAGGCACCGTGGTCCTGTCCTCCTCGACGACCACGACAGACGACAGGTCGGCCAACATTGCTGAGCAACATGCGGGTGTCACTGGACCACGGGCACGAGTCCAGACCGCAGACCACCGGCCATTTATCACTAGATCACTGAATCACTGAATCACTGAATCACTGAATCACTGAATCACTGAATCACTGAATCACTGAATCACTGGCGCTGAATATCATCATAAATTACTCGTCGCTCGAAAGTATGAGTCTCTTTCGTAAAAATGTAAGCAAAAATCTGGAAGTCTGGAACAGCTCCCCATCATCCCACCACATCCATTCCATTCTCTCCATTCCAGTTATCCTTTTTCACAATCCTTAGGGGACCTTAGGGACCTTGAGACGAAACAAAAGAGAAGAGGCGTTGTCCGTTTCTCCTATTTCACCTCCCTTGAGTGCCTTTCAGGCGGTGTGATCCTGTCTCCCCTTTTGGGACCTATCCCAGAATAACAACAGGTGTCACACGTGCAACCCCCGTACTACCAGCTACCAGCTACCAGCTACCAGCTACCAGCTACCCAACTGGCCCAACTGGGTCAACTGGGCCAACTGCCATCGGCCCGTCGCCGCCAACTTCGAGCTCGGCCACTTTGAGTGAGGTATTCCAGATCGCGTCGTCGTTGGCAGGACCGACCTTTTCTTTGGTTTTTTGGGCAGTGCGAGTACGGCTCGGCTCAGTACGTTGCAGATCCCCGAGATCCAGAACCGGATTGCTTGTTGTATGCATGCTGCGCGCGGGATACGGGTTTGCTGCTTTTTGTGCGACCCTCAAGTAGCCTCTCACCCACCATCACCACCACCACCCATTACCGCGTGACACTTGAAGCGTAACCCGACTGGTAGTCGTCGTGCGCTGCATCTAAATACTACAGAGCTTGGTACTCCAGTAACTGCATGCTGCTCGGCACTTTATACATCTTCCTTTTTTACCTTAATCGTTAGCTCGGTTCTTTGTACTGGCGTGATCATCCGAGACAACGACGACACACACACACTTCACACATCTGCCCCTTGCAACAAGACCGAGACACTGCATACATACACTGCACTACCACTGGCCCGTACCCTTCCACGACTCTGTCTCTCACTCTCTCCCTGGCGCCCGTCACTGCTAGCTGTCGCTTGCATCGCTTGCCTTGTCTTGCATTACGTGACGAGTCTGCCTTGAAGTTCACGTTCTTATACAGTACTACGTACGCCAACATCTACACCTACACTCTCTCCTCCTCGTTGTCTATATTCCACCTACCACATCGTATCTCTCGCCTCCCCGATCACTCCTCGTCCCAATCCTTTTTTGTTTTTATCTCGCACATCAGAAGTCGCAACCTGGCATAAAGAAGCTCTCTTGTGTGTGTGTGTGGGTGTGCGTGTGTGCGTGTGTGCGTGTGTACTTGTGCACACAAATCCCAACAATCTGTTAGAATCCGCCATCCCATTTCATCTCTCCATCCCCGCTTTTATCGTCTTTCCTTTCCTTGTGCCCACCTGTTTGCCGCCGCCCCCGCGCTTCCGCCTCCGCCTCCGCCTTCCTCCCCCTCCGCTCATCGGCTGACAAAGGTAGAGTTGGGAAGGCGGTTCCCTGTTTTGGTGATCGACGAAACTATCGTTAATATCGTCAAATCCAGTCTTAGCGTGCAAAACAGTGAGGGGGGACAAAATATCACAATCGGAACAAGCCCATCACCCAAACATTGAAATCACCTCTCGCTTTGTTTTCCCTCCTGATAATTAAATAAACCAGCGGCGTCATCAATATCTCTCCTGGCATCTCGACCTTCCACATCATCATCATCACTTATTGCCCGCTAGCCGTCAGCGGTAGCACCCACAATGTCGGACACACCACCACAACCACCACCACCACAGCCGCAGCCATCTGGCCGCAGCAGCGCAGGGACCGGCGGCGACAACCAAAACAACCCTGCAGCAACGACCCCAGCCCCGGCTTCAAGCTATGCAGCTGCACCTACAACTGCAACTGCGACTGGGACGTCCCCGACGTCGACTATCCGCCAGCCGCGCCCTGCCGCTGCGCCCTCGCCGCTGGGTCTGGGTGGCCTTGGGCTCCCGGGCTCAAACCTGTCACCCCATCGCATCGGCATTGGCCGCCCCGGCGCCCCTAGCTCTGATCTCGTACGTACCCACATATTGTGTTCAACCCCAGACAAGGGGAGAGTGTGTTGGTGGGTGTGTTGTGTGTTTTATCCCGCTGTCACTTTCAATATCACACACACGTCACGGTCATGACAACGGTCTACTGTGGAGTGTAATGTGGCGATGACGGCGGATAAGACAAAGGACAAGACAAGCAAGACACAGAAGTGGAGGAATAGGAAAACGAAATGCACAAATCAGAGCGCAGCAGGCAGGACTGACATCTTGGCGCAGCATTCGCCTGCAAGTTCACCGGCCACCCCGCTGTCCCCTCCCCAGGGTGTCGCCGTCCCTGGTCGTGCTGGCTCCATCTCGTCGATTGACTATTCTGATGATGGAGAATCACACGCTACTCCTCGTACTGCTGCTGGCGGATACTTTCCTCCCATGGAGTCCATGTCTCGTCGCGTAAGTGACGTGCGCAGCGCGCAAGGTTCCCAAACTGGCCACCAACGCTCCCCCACCCCCGCCGGACAGCACAACACCGGCTCAGGCGGCCACGGCCGTTCTGCCCGCCCACGTCTCAACATGAAGGACGGCGACGCATCGCAGCAGCGCTCCGCGGCCGTCTCGCGCTCGGCATCGCGCGCCCGACTCGCCCCCGCACACGTGCCCGCCCCGACGCTCAAGGACATGGACGACGACGAGGTCGAGTTTATCGACCGCGGCGAAGACCTCATCCGCCGCCGTATCAAGGAACGCAAGCGCGCCAAGCGTGAGCGCGAGCGCGAGCGCCGTCTCGCAGCGGCCGAGGCCGCAGGCGAGGAGGAGGACGACGAAGACGAAGCGCTGAGCGTACCCACCTCTGCGCAGACGGAGACGTTTGCGCCGCGTACAGCGCTCTCCCCGGTGCGGGCTGGTCGTGCGTACTCGCGCACCCGTGCGTCTAGCGCTGGCTCGCGTCATCCCTCGCAGACGGGCTACCCCTCGTTGTCTGGCAGCGTGAGCGACATTGAGCGCGCCGAGAGCCTCCTGTCGGTTCCCACTGAGGAGAACTCTGACGATCTCGCGGCTGACGAAGCCGGGGAGACGCCGGGCGCCACTCCGCAGATGGACGAGGAGCTCGAAGGCGGGTCATCTGGTAACGAGGAGGACGACGAGAGTGGCAGTAACGAAGAAGCGGAGGGAGTCACCGTCCGCGATCGCCAGGATGTGAGTGTTCTAACCCACCATGGCCACATGATTCCGAGTGTCATGGCGACATGAGGATGCCCTTGCATCTTCGGCGCACGGCCTTGGCTACTACTACCTTGGTTACATGCATCTCTGCGACTCGCGGCTGACACAAAACAGGCGATCAATATTGAACACCCCTTCGGTCTGCCCATTTGGAAGCCCGCCCTGTACCGCAAGTCACGTTCGGTTACTCGCAATGCTGAGTCGGCGCTCCACTCGATGCCATCGGCGGCTGCTGAGCGTCACCTGCTTCCCGGTAACATTCTCTGGACTGTCATGTTTGGCTGGTGGCTCGCGCTGTCGTGCCTTGCGGTCGCGGTGGTGGTTAGCGCTGTTGAGCTCGTTGCTGGCGGCCGCGGTGGGTATGGGCAGACGCTGCGTGGCCTGGCTTGGTACATTGGCTGGCCGTTTGGCAAGTATGTCGAGGGCGAGGGCGCACCGGACAACCATGAGGACGATGACGACAGTGAGGCCCGTGACGACACTGGTCCTCGCGACGAGGAGAGCAACAACAACAACTATGGAAGCACGGCTACTGGAACTACCGACCAGGCGCAATTCATCAACCCCTTCCAGCAGCGCACCCTGACTGCGTCCACGTCCTCGACGGTGACAGTGCGGCCGTCTGATCTGATCAACGACGATCCAGTGTCGCCGACGGAGCCCACACGTTCTCTCCGTCGCGGCCACGGCGTATCGTTTGCGCCTGGCGTCAAGGCGCCAGACGAGACAGTCCCCCTCGTCCGCAGCTGCCGCAGGAGGCTCAACCGTCGTGCCCGCCAGCTCGGCCGTCTCGCTTACTGGCCCGGCTTCTTCCTCGTCGTGGCTCCCGCCATGCTCATCGTCTGCGTCATTTGCTGGTTCTTCGTTATCACCATCCCGATGGCCAAGCTCACCTGGGAGCTGCTCTGTCTCCTTTACTACCGCCCCCTCGAGATCAGCTTCCGCTCCGCCCCCAAAATCCCTGTGGCGGATGCGGACGCCAAGGACAATGGCAACGGCAACGGCGCAGCCGCTGGTGACAATGCGGCCAACTCGCCCACTTCGCTCCGCCACGCCCGCCTCCAGGCCGGCCAGGTCGCACCCACTGCGGGCCCTACCTCTACCGTGCTGCTGTGTACCTACCGCGCCGTCGGTCTCCAGTACTACAAGTACACGGTCGGCGGTGTGAACATCATGTTCATCAACCTCTTACCGCTCGTCTTTTTCACCATCTTTGATGGCATCGTTCTGCTGCCCATGGTCGAGAAGGCGCACCACGAGGGCCGCCCCGTGTCTCGGTTCCTCACCATCATTGCCTCACAGCCACTCATTTTTGTGCTCGGTCTCGCCAGTGTCATTCCGCTCTCGTACTTCCTCGGCATGGCTGTTGCGTCCATCTCGGCGCAGTCTAGTATCGGCATGGGCGCGGTTATCAACGCGACCTTTGGTTCCATCATCGAGATTGTGCTATACGGCATTGCGCTCACGCAGGGCAAGGGCCGTCTGGTCGAGGGATCCATCGTCGGCTCGATTCTCGCCGGTGTTCTCCTCATGCCTGGCGCGTCAATGTGCTCTGGAGCCCTCAAGCGAAAGGAGCAAAAGTTCAATGCCAAGAGTGCTGGTGTCACGTCTACGATGCTGATCATGGCGATCATCGGTACGCTGACGCCGACAATGTTCTACCAGACGTACGGCTCGTTCCAGATCCATTGCGAGGGCTGTCCCAAGCCTGGCGAGGTCATCCACGACCCGAACGAGGCCTGGAAGTGCAACCGCTGCTTCTACGAGTACCCTGAGCCTACGACCGACCCGTTCTACCAGAATCAGGTCAAGTCACTCATGTACGCTTGCGCAGCGATTCTGCTGCTGTCGTACCTCATCGGACTGTGGTTCTCGCTCCGCACGCACGCGTCCCAAATCTGGCAGAACCCGCAGCAGGTCATGGCCAAGGAGGAGATCCACCCCGTCGCTCGCACTCTGGCTCGCATCGCTCCCGCAGCTCTCAATAACCCGGTACTTCCGGTCCACCAGACACACCACAAGACTGGATCCATGGACGGCGCTGCTACTCCCCGCCGAGTCGTTTCCGCCTCGCCGCACCGTCGTATTGGCAACCGCACACCGTCGTCGGAGCAGCCTCCCTCGCCGTTGGCTACCCGCAAGGATCTGCCCCAGCCCCAGGCCGACGCCCGCGGTGATGCTCGCGGTGGTCCCGAAGCGCGCGACGCGCCCCATACGACCTACCCCCGTACCGGATACACCCCCTTACTCGAGAGTTTCAACGGCAACAAGGCCGCCAACCTGGACGCCATTCCGCCCCTCCCGGCGCAGATGACGCAGGAGGACTTCCGCCGCGCAGTACACACTATTGCGTCGGCGATTCGCGACAAGAAGCATCCGCATGTGGAGGACGACGGCGGCGACGGCGGCGGCCACGAGGCGCCGAGCTGGACGCGTGGTGTCTCTGCGGCTGTGCTCCTTGGCTGCACGCTGCTGTACGCCATTATCGCCGAGGTGCTCGTCGACGTTGTGGACGTCGTCCTGGCCGGCAGCGGCGTCGACGAAAAATTCCTCGGCCTGACTCTGTTCGCCCTCGTCCCCAACACGACCGAGTTTATGAACGCCATGTCGTTTGCGATGCACGGCAATATTGCTCTCAGGTGAGTTAGCGGTACTAAAACCCTTTGCTGACGAGTCAGTATGGAGATTGGATCGGCGTACGCGCTGCAGGTGTGTCTGCTCCAGATCCCGGCTATGGTGGCCTTCAGCGCGTTCACGAACCCGGCCAAGTTTGGTGACCAGATCGACACGTTCACCCTCATCTTCCCCCGCTGGGACGTCATCGCCATCATCCTGTCCATCTTCCTCCTTACGTACACGTACATTGAGGCGAGGAGTAACTACCACCGTGGCTCGATCCTGGTTCTTGCGTGAGTACAGTATGGTGGGAGGGACGTCGGGTGGAGTGGCGGCCTCGAGGCAGCGCGCGCGCAAGCTCGGGCTTGCCGCGGCTGCTAGGACGCGGGCGGTGGCGTGGGGAGCACCCAGATTGGGCCTGCCAAGACCGCGCGCCGTTGTGTTCAGGATCGCCAAGTAAAGTGTGTGCTGACCTTACCAGCTACTGCGTCCTTGTCATGGGCTTCTACTATGCGCCGTCCCGTACGGCGGACACGGACGCCGGCGGCGTCATCGTTGGGTACGAGCACGTTGCGAATGTCGCGTCGAGCTTGTCAACGACTGTCAGCAGCGGCGTGTCTCTGGCCATGTCCAAGCTGTGGGCGTACCCTTCGTCCACGTGAACAGTAACCAGTAAGCAGTGGAAGGACGAGAACATGGGACGTGTTTATGAAACGCTCCCCGGCGCCGTCTGACCGCTGTCTAAATCGCTCATCGAGCATTGCGCGATATCCTGGCGGTGCACGATAGCTTGTAAACCGCGCACAGAAGTACAGTGCCAAGACAGATACGCTACACGCTACGGAAATCGCTCACCACAACGACTATTCTTCATTTTTATTCACTCTGCCGTTCCATTCCAATTCCACTCGACTCCCATTTCATTTTCATTCCATTCCACTTCATTCCATCCCATCCACCCACTCCAACACTGAGCCACCCCGCTTCCACCCCACCCAAATCCCACTCCCACTTCACCACTTGACTCCCCCCCACCCCCATTCTCACTCCACTTCATTCCACTTCACTTCACTTTCACATCCCCATTTTGTTCAGTTGTTTCAATCTAGCCACGACATTACGAAGAAAACCAGTTCTTATGCATCAGTGAAACTTGTACTGCCACAGTATGGATCTAATGGAACGGCGGAGCGGGGCTGTGAAGCTGCGAGCGCGTGGCGCAAGTGGGCATCCGGCGCGATAGGACAGATAGGATAAAGGGCGATTACGATGCGGAGACACGTTGATATTGATAGGCGAAAGGGCTTGGCAATGGGCATCGTTCGAAGCCAGCTCGACGCCATTGCCGCACGGCCGCGGTCTTGGTAGTCTTGGCAGCTGCCACGGTTGTCATTGGTGTCATTGGTGTCATTGGTGTCATTGGTGTCATTGGTGTCATTGGTGTCATTGGTGTCATTGGTGTCATTGGTGTCATTGGTGTCATTGGTGACATGATGGGTGACATTGGTGTCATTGGTGTCATGGCTGCATCATGGAATGCACACGTGTACACGTGCCCGTCGTCACTGACACGCTGACACTGTGAATACATTCTGATTCTGCACGCCGCACGCCGATCACTCTCAGCATGAAATGGGGCTTGGCATCGACACGTTGGCTGTATGATGATGGGGATACGCCGACGCGACGACGCGACAACGCAACGCAACGCAACGCAACGCAACGCAACGCAACGCAACGCAACGCAACGCAACGCAACGCAACGCAACGCAACGTGCACCCGACGACGCAACCGCAGTCGCAGTCGCAATCGCAATTGTTCCCCGCCTCCTTCCCCGCAATTGCCCCCGATCGCGATCATCGGGGTGCGGGGCGCGGTGGTTCTGCTTCTAAAGCCGATACCCGGGCGGGCTGAGACGAGACCGAGCTGGAGCGAGGAGCCAGCGATGCACTATGCAACGGAGCACGGAGCACCGGAACACGACACGACACAACACGACACAACACGACACGACACGACACGAGACGGATATGCACGTGTGGCACGGAACCGATACGCGATACTGATGCGATACGATACGGGGCTATCTACCGTACTACCGTATCAGCACGACGACCGATCACTTGGCCGCGTTCATTGATTCTGATGACCTGAATGGCCTGATACAGTAGCGATAGTGGTCGGGCCGCCTGGAATCGTGGATTGTGGGATCGTGGATTGTGGATCTTGGCAGGGGTTGGATCCAGTGCATCCTGCATTTGAGGGTCCAGGGATGGATGGCATGGGATGAGATGAGATGAGATGGTGTGCAGGGCCGAGTCTGGTGTGCAGGGCCGAGTCTGGTGGAGGGTGACATGGAGATGGAGATGGAGGTGGAGGCGAGGATGGACACTGACGTGGAGAGTGGCATGGAGGCTGACATGGAGGCTGACATGGAGGCTGGCATGGAGACTGGCATGGAGACTGGCATGAACGTGAGGTGAGGTAATGCCGGCCCCCGACGAACACGAACACAAACAAGGCACGAACACAAACACGAACACATGGACATGGACATGGACATGATAAGGCCGATGCGCCGAAGGACAAGGCCTTAGGGACGCGGGCACGATGTTCGGCATGCAGGGTTAGATTGCAGGGTTGCAGAACAGCTGTGGTGGCGGCCTCGTGCAAAAGTGGTCCAGACATGCCAGGCCATGGCACGCCACGCCACGCCTCGTATTCCCTGTTCGGGCGTCGATGATCGATTTAGCCGTCCACATCCCACTTCGAGCACATCCACGTTCGTTTCACCCGATCACATCTATCTCCATTCGGTCGTCTCTACGTCTGCAGCTCTGTAATTTACACACTGTGTTGTATTATACAAGCTCATGTCCACGTTCGCCGTCACATCCTCTGAATGGACGCAGCGGCGGCGGACGGATCGGATGATATCGATGAGGACCCCATCGGTCTCCCCCGCTACAATACCATTTTGGTGTCTGTATTGCTCGAATTGAACTGATTGAACGTGAACGAACTTCGCTCATCTGCAGACGCCGGACGCCGGGGGCGCACAGCGATTGGCGGCCCAAAGACGGCGCGTGGCGTGCCTCCTTTTCTGCCCCGCGCAATAGCGAATGGCGAATGGATGGCTGGGTATGGCGATGCGATGTGATCATGAGATCTACCGCCATGTCATCCTCCTGGCCTCCCGGCCTCCTGGCTGCTGAACATTGGGTCCGGTTGCACGGGGACAGCTAGTAGCTGCCAGCTGCCAGCTGCCAGGCGGCGTCCAATCGCACGCGCACGTGCCGGCGGCGCCGGCCGCACTTACGTTTTACTGTCGCCCTCTGCCGCGGATGTCATGTGTCGGACCCGAGATGGGCGATCTGCGTCGTACGGCAGCACGGCCACGGCACTACGGCAGTGGACGTACCCGGGCAGGATGTGGCAAGCTGTGGGCGTGCAGTGGGAGGAGGAGGGTCAAGGAACGAAGTGCAAGGGTGCAGAGGGGATGCACTGGAGGGCATCGGGTACTCTTAATTCCCGCGGTCGCAACCCGCCGCCGCCGCAGACGCTCCCAGACCGCTAGCCCGAGTACACAGTGTGGTTGGGTGGGTGGGTTTTATTGACGTGTTCTTACCCTATGCAGTCCAGGCCCCAACCTTTTATTCTGCTGCTGACGCGAATTGAGTGCAGAGCGCAGCGCAGTTGCATGCAGAGAGGCGATGGGATCATTTGTATTTTGGCGGTGACGCTGGGCCCCATGATTCAAGGTTTCACACCCCCCGTCGGCGCAGCGGCCTAAGGCCCGGCACGCGAGGGCTTGAAGCGAGACCGAGGGACGAGGGGGGGACGCTCACACACTTTGCCTCATTCTGACGTTATGCATGCTTTTTGTCTCGTTTGAAAAAATGCGAATGAAATGCGAGTGCGGGGCCGTGAAATTGTGATTCATGATTCATGGGCGGGGAGACGGGGGGAGGGAGAGGGTGGAGGCACCGCAGCCAGGTGGGAGTGCGGCCATGTCAAAGCTCTGCCAACTGCTCTCGTGATAAATTGTGGTGGTTGAGCATTCATCCTGGCTCGCTTTCATTCTGGGTGTACATTATGTTTAGATCAAAATGCGCTGTTATTGCCATATGTGTTGCCTTGGTGTTTCTGGCAAAATTGCTACATGCTACAATTACTGCAATTTGCAGGCGTTGCTTTGATTGCTTGTGGCAATATCATATCATGCCAATAAATGCCAAGCCACTACCTGAGCGAGTAGCCCGTTTATTATAGTCTAACCCCCAAGCCTACTCAACCCCTACAGATTACTAGGGCCCCTACTCTACACCGTCTTGCCGTCTTTGATCTACTAAAGTCTACTGTAGTTGGGTATCCACGTCGGAACGATCTAAGCTAGTCTCCTCCGCTGCAGTGTCTCCGTTCCGATTCCGAGGGTGTAGCACCCCGCTATTGGCCCATTAGCCTCCTTTGGTTTCTCTTCTCGTTTTGTCGTTTCCAACCCGCCCCGCCCCGCCCCGCACGCCAACCCGCCCCGCACATTGTCTCCTTGTCTCCTGGGACCTTGACCTGACGGCAACTGTCAGGCAACGCAACAGCAACACTTGTCATTTAGCGAGCAGAGACGTGCTTTCAGATTGCAGTGTTCAAGCAAATCAGAAACCGAGCTGGCGACTACAATATCGTAATCCAGAACAATAACCCAGTGTCATCGAAGAAGAGAAGAGGGAAGCGAGCGGGGATCTGCAATCTCATGCTCTCTTGATAAACAGTCACAGGTGGGGGGCATTGGGCATGAGAGCAGAGGGAAATCAATCTCGTCGGAAACCCGGGAAAAGGAAGACACACATAAAGTGATACAAAATGGCAATGCCAAGACTTTTTTGATTTTTGTATTATATTTTGTATTTTTATTTTTATTATGGTCGCGCAGCTCATCTCTCTCTCTCTTTTTCCCCTTCTTCCCTGAATTGCAATGACGAACGAGACACGAGACCAGATCAAAAAAAGTGGGGGGGCATTCCTTGGATGTCCTGCCTCTTTTCGAAGACGAGTCAGACAAATGGATGGGTCCCGACTTTGGAAAAAGGGAAAAAAAGAGGGAAAAAGGAGTAGAAAGTGAGATTAAGGGGGGCTCGCTAACCCTTTTTCTCGACTCACTTCGTTGTGCTGACTTTAGTCTTCCCCCGGCTCTACCCCCTGACGTGGCAAATCCCTCCTCCCCCCCCCCCTTGCCTGTCCTTTCCCCACGCTCCCCCACCCCCGCGTTCCCCCTTTTCCCTCCCTTTTGTGTCTTCCCCGCGCGCTCTATTACTCTTTTACGCTCAAAACTTAGTACTGGAACGTCATTACTCTCTACCCCCCCCGGAGAGAGAAGGAGAATGAAATCTCAGTAGCAACAAACGGAGGACCCGTTCAATATCCATCTCATCCCACATCCCACATCCCTCATCCTGGCAGGCAAGGCTGGCTTTGATCATTGATTCTTTGTTACTCATCTCGTTTCTCGTCATCCTATCTCTTTCAATCTTTCCAACATCATTTTCCTTTTCCATTCTTTTTATCATTCATTATCGTTGTACTTTATCTATCGACCACTGTTTACAACGACGACCCCGACGACGACGACAACAACAACAACAAGCGCACAGGACATCACATCTGCTAAACGACGAAGAACCTTCCCCCACGCCCCCGCCCCTGTCACAGCACCTACCTACCTGCGTATCACATCTGGCACGCGGCAATCGTGTTCACCTGACCACTTTGGCAGCCGACCGACTCCATCGCTACCTGGTTTTTTTTTTTACAGTTTCTCTCCCTTGTTCCTCGGCTCCTCGCTCTCGTCTCCGTCACTACCTGGCTGTAGCTCCACGACGGCCGTCCACTGCTACTCACGCACTCTAGGACTTGCTCATCTCCCACTTTGGAGTGCACCACCGTCGTTTTGTCGTTCACACATACGACCACTCGACACTGGATCGAACACCAGACGCACGTTTCTACAGCCATCCT
The DNA here is from genome assembly GCA_013177335.1 of Apiotrichum mycotoxinovorans. Taxonomy (NCBI): domain Eukaryota; kingdom Fungi; phylum Basidiomycota; class Tremellomycetes; order Trichosporonales; family Trichosporonaceae; genus Apiotrichum; species Apiotrichum mycotoxinovorans. Next base: position 6,125,143 of record CP053620.1, on the reverse strand, counting down.
TTGTGGCTAACTTGCACGCACTTTCAAGACCACCACGGTTAGCAGCGGCAGCAACAGCAGCTACACAGCCATATCCCCGCATACCGCGGCGACAACACGTCGAGTGTCGAGCCGTCCCTACCTCCACCCGGCTCCGGCGCCCCCGCAATTCGATCGCTGATCGCGCTCTCTAATATCACAAAAAGCACAGCCCCGAGAGTTTCCACCAAGCTCCCAGCTACCCGGGTTGTGCAATCTACCTCGTCAACAAGCACCCCCCAGCTCGACTCTGAACTCTTCCCGCCTTCACACTCTAATCCACCATGGCGTCCCCCATTCCCCGCTCCAGCTTCCAGACCGCAGAATTTCCCCGATCCGGCGGAGGTATTCTCCTCAATGCCGCAGACTCGCCACCGCTATCCGCCCCTGGCGCCGGCTACGGCCAGCGGGGCCGTCCCGCCGCCATCACCATTGTCCGCTCCGGGTCTTCTCAGGCGTCCCCTACCGATACCACGCCGCACCATGACGGCGGCGAAATGAGCTCGTCGCCGCGTATTCGCTTCGCCCCACTGCCCGACCCGCATAGGCCCCGATCGCTCTCGACAGGGCGCAATGTTGGTCTCCGCGGCTCGGAGGGTCCCAACGGCGAGCGCGAGTACAGTATGGAGCTTCAGCACATGGAGGACGGCGACGACCATGCTATTGATGATGACTACGACGACGACAATGAGGGAAGCGAGTCGTCAGACGGCCGTCGCCGCTCGTGGGTGCCGTCCATGGGCATGGGACAGATGGGCTCCAAAATGACAATGGGATCAATGGGCTCGTGGATGGGCATGGGCAGCTCGAAGAAGGGCAAAAAGGAGGATGACTCGTTGATGGGTGCACCGCTCAGGAAGAGCGCCTCGTCTGGAATGACCCCGACGTGAGTGACACAAGGGAAGGAAGGCAGCAAGGGGTAGCACATGTCGACACGTAGGCAAACGCCACCCGACGTGCCGCGTCCGACCTGTCCTTCCCAGGATCTTGCTTGTTTCTACGGAATGCAACAGAACCACTGACATGAACCAGCTCGCCATTCAAGCTCGGTAGCGGCGACTCGGGAGGCAGGCGGGGCAGCACGGCGCTGCTGGGTACGTCTCCCGGCTCGTCCTTCTTTGGATCGCACCGTCGTGGTGGCTCCGATGCAGGGTCAGCGGGGACCTCGGCACCAAAGGTCCGCATGCTCAACGGCCGTGTCTACGGTGCTCGCCGTGCCTCTGAGGCCGCCGCCGCCGAGGAGATGCGCCGCCGCAAGATGGAGCCCGAGTTTGTCGAGTGGGGATCTGGCCAGAACAAGTCGGTCGGCTCGCAGATGGGCAGCAACACCAAGACGATCGACGACGACGACGGTGGGGGCATGGCCTGGGTTCGCAAGCGCCGCGAGGAGCGCGAGCGTAGGGAACGGGAGGAGCGTGAGGCCCGAGAGCGCGCCGAGGCCGCCGCCGCCGCTGCGGCCGAGGGTGGCGACAATGACGCTGCCGCCCAGGCCGAAGCGGACGCCGAAGCCGAAGCCAACGAGGGCCGCCCTGCCAGCTTGTCCTCCTCTGCATCCTCCTCATCTGGTGCCCGCGGCCTCGGCCCCGGCCCCCTCACCCCCCACGAGCCCCCCGCCGAGCTCGTCGCCTTCCCCCCAGCCATCCAGGTTGTCCCTCCCGCCGGCAGCGGGACCCCACCACCTGGCACCTTGGCCGGCAAGGGCCCGATGCCGCGCCACCCGCAGCCCACACCTGCGGGCGAAAACGACCACGTCGTGCAGGCCATTGCCATTCCCGGCGCGGGCCGTCCTCGCCGGCAGCCGTCCGAAGACGGCGACGACGACGAGGAAGACTACGACTATGAAAACGACCACGACTTTGATGACGAGGACGAGGACGAGGAGGACATGGAGGGCGTTAACCGCTTCACGTGCTCTGCTGCCGGTGTCGAGATTCTTAGTCGGCACAAGGCGGGAGCCAAAGCGTAAGCGAGCAAACGAGCGAGCAGCCCCTCACTCTCCGTTCCGCCCACCCATCATCATCATCACCTCCATCTCTCCGCCCTCATCACCCTCATCGCTAATCGCCCACCTCATCATCACATAGTCCCGCTTATCGCCTCATCACCTAGTTTTCCCATAGCAGCACCTGCCATTTATCACCACTCCACCGACACCATCCTCTCCCGCTCACCTCACCCACATCATCACCTCCCCTCCACGGCTGCTGGCACAGCACCCCTCGCACACTGCTTGCACACCGCACCCCACTCACCACCAGAGCCTGTAAATGAAACGAAGAAACGACCGAACAAGTGAAAAGTTCAAAGCTATAGCCCCAGCCATTTCTCTCCCCCCTTGACATTGTATTTGTTGCGTGTAGTTTGGTTGCCGTGAGTTGAGAGACTCGTCGCCCGTGTTGGAATGCATTTTTGTGAATCGATGGGGGGTTGGGAGGGATCGCGAAAGGTCGGCACGATGATCGTGAGAGTGTGGTGTAAGAAGAGGGGCCACAGTGGCAGTCAAGGACCTAATCACTTGGCCGCCGGCGACAGTGAGCGCAGACGACAAAGTGATCAGATCACTGGCGCCAGGGTACCGGCCGGAGGCGAGCGGAAGCGGACGCCTGGGGGTGGGAAAGGGGGGGGAATGGGACTTGGTGGCGGTTCGGGGAGGAATGGGAACCCCCCGTTGATATGGCGGACGGTAGCACGCGGGGAGAGTCGGCGAGAGGAGGCCAGGGGACACAGTGGCTCGCGTTGGACATCACCGCGGTGGTGAGTCCCGGCGGCAGATCATCAGCCCTCGACGTTCGGTCCCGGCGCTAGATCCGCGTTGCGAATACGCAGAACTCCAGATGTCATGGACAAGTAGTTGAATCCAAAGACGTAACTCACACACACTCTCTCTCTGTCGTATCCCCACTCTTTATCCTCTAACCTCCATTCTCATCCGTCCCCAATCCTCCATCCTTCATCCCCCATCGTGCTATTTCACCACGGGACTCACGCACATGACTCGTTCCAGTCTCACAATTCCTCCAACCGCGGAATACGGGCGGGGAAAGCGAGGGGGGCGAGGACAGAAAGGGGGAGAGCGGTGGGAGCGCGAGGGAGTCAGAGGTCTTAGAGGAGGTCCGAGCGCGATGAATGGACGACTGTCACTATTGTTGCGCTCACGTACGCCACATGACCTTGCTGTCTGTTCGACTGTTCATTGTGTTACGGTCTGGTATTCGTATTCGTTGGGCGTGTCGCGATGATGCAGCAGTCGTATAGTCCCGTCTCCCGTCTCCAGTGCAGTCTACAGTCGAGGTCAAGCGTTCTCTTCTTTAACATTATCGCTGTCGTTACGCTGTCGTCAGCGCTGTTGTTGTCGTTTGGCGTTCGCGTCCGTGGGACATCGCTATGCGTAGAATTAGAATCCAACTCTAGTGCTCATATAGACAAAGCACAGAGTGACCCCAGGTATGCGGAGTGCAACTGTTGGGGCTGGGGCGGTAGGGGGGGCGAGGGGGGCGGAGGGAACAAACAGCCGGGCAGGCGAGCGAGACGAGGATTATCCGGCGGCGCGAAGCAGGGCGAGCGAGCGTGAGCACCAGCACGAGCACGAGTACAAGTGCGCGACAAACGTAAAGCGATACAATGTGCAAGTGCAGGAGAGTGCAGGCGGGAGAATACCCATGCACGGGCTCCCTCTATATATGCTACCTGCACCACGCCAGGCAGCATGCTTCTTTGACGCCTTTCAAGCCTTGTTTTTTTTTTCCGTCGTTACAGTGTTATCGAAGCAAAGTAAGTAAGCGCCATGCGTCGTCGTTCGGAGGCCGGCGCGCGTGCCGACGTAGCCGAGATGAAGGGACGGAATGGCTGCTCGTCATTCATGACTGATAGATCAGGCAGTACTGAAGTGTAACTACTGTAACCACCTTTGCTGGACGGAGCTGATCAAGACGTGTGCTCCGTACAACCTCCGCCCTCGCCTTGCGGGTCTCGATCCTATCTCGTCCCCCCCTACTCGATCCCACTAATCTGTCTCCATGGTCCAACGAACGCACACAATATGAATGATGATGAGGGTGGATGTATGATGGTGATCGTCGGATGTGGCCGTGGTGTTGGCGTTACTGTACTGTAGTGTAATGTACTGTACAGTCAGGTTTGGGCTCCGATGCTGCTGCTGCACGAGCTGCAGGACAGGGGATAATGCCTCATAGTCTTATATTCTGCAGTGTCCCAGACTCCGGGTCGGAATGTCGACGACACCACTGCACCCAGATATCAGAGTCCAGATACTGACGACCGGGTCCACAACGTCCAGGCCCGGAATCAAAGCTGTAAAAAAAGGCTCAGAACGCAGAACCTCCAGCCACAAGCCGCGCGGATTCATTGTATCAGATATCAGTGGCCTGCGGAGCGACTGCCCAAGCGCGCAGACAGAGGGCGTGATGATGCCAGCGGCTGTGTACGAGTTTACTGGACGGTGTGAACAGTCGCCACTGATGTATGGTACTGTGGGTGTGGGTGTCTCCTGGGGGCCTCTTGTGGGCCTCCACATTCACCGAACCTTGGACCTTTGACTTTTGAGGACGCGTCATGTGCTCGCGCATTGCTCGAAATGAGAACACGCAAGAAGCACAGCTCACTTTCACTTTGACTCTCACACAGTAACTCTTTTTCTTAACCCTCACGCTCAGCCTCATCATCACACTCGCCCTAGGCCTCACCCTCGCCCTCGGCCTCACCCTCACCCTCACTCTCACCCCACCCCTCACTCACTCTTACTTTCACTCTCAGTCTCTTTCACTCGCGCACCCTCGCTCGCCTCGCCCCCCCCACTCACCCAGCGAACCTCCTCCGGAGAGCTGACGCACACGATGCGCACACGGAGCAGCACGAAACGCAAGGTCGAGTCGGCGGCAGGGTCGTCGGCGGACGCGGAAGCGGGCGCGCCTGGACTATCTAGCTCGAGCTCATGTGCGGTCGCGCGGCGAGGGCGGAAGCGTGTCGCGGACATCGAGGATGAAGACGGCGACGAAGCCTACGACGATCAAGAGCAGGAGGAAGTGGACGGAGAGAAGAACAAGCTCGAGTCTAAGACGTGGATTGCATCGTCGACCAAGAGGTCCAGGACCGACGGCAAGACACCGGGGGCAAGGGCAAAGGCGAAGGCAAAGGCGAAGGCGAAGGCGAAGGCCGAGGAGAAGGCAAATGCCGCACGCAGGCGCACTTCCGCCACCAAAGCCAAGGGCAAGGGGGAGGGCAAGGCCACCCGCACAGCAAGCACGCGCACAGAGTCCGAGTCCGAACCTACGCTCACGACCAAGTCCGAGGCGGCGCCCACGCCCTCCCCCACGCGCCCAGACCCAGCCCGCGCCTCGCTCGACCCCGCCTTCTACCCACACCTCTTTGACCAGATCCTCGACGAGCAAAGCGCGCCCGAGCTCGTGGCGCTGCGCGCGACCTGCCGCGCGCTGCGGGCCCGCGTCGACGCCCAGCTGGCGCGGCACCTCGTGCTGAAATTCCGCACCGCAGCAAAGGACAGCGTGCACGTCGTCCCGCGCGTGTTTGAGCGCGACTACCGCTTCGCGGCGCTGCGCGGGTCGTGGGGGGCGCTGTCGCACTGGCGGCTGTGGTTTGAGCGCACGCGCGTGCTCGACCTGTGCGGCGGCGTCGCGGCGCTCGTGGACGACACCGACTGGCAGCACCTGCGCCACGTCCCCGTCCTCCGGCTCCGGGGCGCCGTGGGCGCCGTCCCCGCGCTGGATAGCGGCGTGCTCCGCCCCCAGACCATCGTGGTCATTGACGGCCATGGCCCGCGCCCCGATTTCCCCCGGCGTGCCCCCGAGCGTTCCGAGGGTTCCGACGCCGAGGCCATGGCGGCGCGGGCTGGGGCGGGGGGCACGCTCTCCAAACTCGTGTTCGCCCTCGCGTACCGGCCCCCCGCGTGCGCGCCCGATCTGCGCGGCACAGCGACCCCCCACGCGAGCGAGATTGTGTATCTGGTGGACAGGCGCGCCGAGAAGAAGAAGCCAAAGCCGACGCCGCAGCCGCAGCCGCAGTCGACGCTGCCGTTCGTCGTGGACAACGACTACACCCATATCGACTTTTATGATGTCGTGGACGTCCTTGTCACACTGAGCCGCATGGACACGGACATGGACATGGACGCGCGGCCAAAAGTCACGTTTGTCAACATGGCGCTCAACATGACGGGTCGGCCGCGTAAATTCTACGAGGTCGAGGCCGAGTACGCCGAGTACGCCGGGGACGACGAGCAGGAAGGGGGCGGGGGCGAGGGCGCGGACGGGGACGGGGACGAGGACGCACAGCGCCAGCGCCAGCGCCTTCTGGATGCTCTGGACACGTACTCAATCTCGGACTTTCACCGCCGCCTAGCACGCTTGTTCCGCTGGTCAGTTCGCCAGCTCCTCCACGACAAGGCCGATCGCTGTCCCCCGTTTGAGTTTGTCACTCGCAAAGAGTACAGGGCCAGAGTGGGCGACGAGGCGTTTGCGCTCGAGCAGGGCGTGTGAGGTAGGGCGGGAAGGGGGAGCATGCAGAACGTGGAAACTGTGAAGGGGAAGGTGCAGGTGGACAATAAAGGTGGGTTCCTCGGTTCCTCCCTGCGCGCTGGATATTCAACACTGTTAACGACTAACGCGTAGGCGTAGGCGGTAGGCGTAGGCGTGGACGTGGCGTACAGGTATCCAGACATAGAACTCATTGCGAAGGCATGAGGAACACGACAAGCGCGATGGAAACGGGTGCCGGGGAGCTTGATATGGACCACGGGCTGAGCCAGAGGCCTACGATACGTACGATACGGTGAGATGCAGTCTTCCCATGAGAGCTCAAGGCGCGGGGTGGGGTGGAGACGAAGTGACAGGTGTCGCGAGGCTGTAGAGAAGGGGTGCCGGAACGCCCGGAAGCCGGGAAGCTGCGGCGATGCAGCGCTGCAGAGACCCACAGTTGCAGAGATGTAGAGATGCAGAGATGCAGAGTTGTAGAGTACAAGCGTACCTGCGAACATTGCAACGGCTTCGGAAGCGTCGTCAGGACTATATCCTATACCAGGATCGAGGGCCATGTACGCGTACGCTCATATTGTCCTACCAGCTCTGTGGATCTATGGGCGTTTCGGACGAGCCTTTCTTACGCGGCATCGATCACATCCACGTCCACGTCTGAGAATCATGTACGGACTACATTGCCCACCTGGACCCTCTGATTCCCGTATCGTGAGCAGCAGCTCCTATGCCTTCGAATGCTGGGTGACCACAAACAGTATAGGACAGTATTGTTGCTCGCTCCAGTGCCTCCGGGACCGCCACGGAGACCCGAGAGATCGTCTTCTTGCGAAAGAGTTGCCTAACTCCCGCACGAGTTTATGCTCAGTCTCCACAACAAGACGGGAACTGCAAATACAGCGACACCTCGAACGTTAGTGAATGTGAGCACTCTGATCCCTTCCTCCCTGGCCCTTCCAACAACAACTGTGCTCTCGCGGACTCGCTCCTGGTCATACAACAGCCAGAGGGCCATACATGGCGGACCTGCCGCGCTACAATGTGTGGCTGTGCAGTGCTGGGTACGTAGGTAGTGTAGGTGCACGGATGGGTGGGTCGGGAGGGTGGACAAGGTGGAAATGGAAGTGGAAGTGAAATTCAAGCAAATGTAGAGTGGGAGCCATCAATCTTGTCGGAATGTCGCAACAGTGAGAAGAGGGGAGAGAGAGCGTGTGTGGGGAAATTTGTCTTTGAGGGCCATACGTCCAGGTGGAAGAGAAAAGGAAAAGAGAACAAGGAGAGTTGTCGATATTAAGTATGGAAGCGCATGCGTATGTGTGTGCACGCCGTTTTCACACTTCATAACTGGTCTCCGCTCGTGAGAGGAGACCATACGAGGATGGTAGCGATGGTGTGTGGCGTCTAGTTTATAATGCTATAGCCCTGCGCTCTGCGCTGGCGCCTGCGCCTGTGGCGGGCATCAAGCCCGTTTCGAATCAGAACAGTTCGGGGGAAGGGAGTCGGACAGGATCGGGGATCGGGTTTGTCGGTCGGTCCAGATGTTTGTTTGCACATGTTTTCGTTCATTCGTTATCTTGGCTCGTGCGCGTAGTATGCATGCAAGGCGCTCGAGGGCGCGCTTGCTTCACACGGCGAACACCCATGCTTCACATTGGGCTACATTTCTGTATCCACCTCGGTCGGATTCGTGTAAGAGCTAGAGATAGTGTTGCACAAAGAACGCGTCTTCCAAGGAGTTGGGTGAATGGGCGAATGAACGAAAAACGAATAACGTTGAGGCGGGGACAAGCGACTAGTGGTGCTAGTGACTGGTCGTCCTGCTCAAACATGTACTAGGCGATTAGGACTGGCGCCGTGGCGATTCTGGTGGGCCGAAAATGTCGCCATATGCGGGCGGGAGGTGAAGCGTGTCGCCCTCGCTCTCAGGAACAGCATCCTCGAATGCCAAGCCCGCGTCGGCGTGGCGCACGATGGTCTGTCCCCGGGACAAGCTCGCCCCTTGCTCGGTAGGCGACGCCGTTTGTGCGGCTGCGACCGCAGCTATAACCGCCGGATCACCAGGAGCCGGGCCAGGTTCTGTCGTAGAGTATGGGAGATCGGTGGTCGTGCGTGGTGCGACGAGTGGGCGAGTCTGGCTCGCGAATGATCCGCCTCGCTGGTCCATGGTGGGCGACATGACAGTGCGCGCACGGGGATCGACAGGTGTGGACGGTGTTCCTGTCGCAGGCGGGACCGCATTGCGGACAAGGGCCGTGCTCGACCGGGAGGCCCACTGCGACGAGGACGGTCCGCCCATGGTCGAGGGCGTGCTCGAGGAATCCTCATTCCAGATGATCGGCTGCTTGGTATCCACGAGCAGACGTGGTGCAGGAATACGCTGATGCGGCGGCGACTGCGGCTGCATCTGAGACGGAACGGCTTGATCATCGCGAACCTCGTAGAATGACGGACGGAGGGGGCGAGCGGCTGCGTTGTGCGGCGACAGCGGGGATGCACCTGTATTTGACGCATAGACGCTCGCGACTCCAACAGGGACGATGAATCCCTGCGCGGTGTGAGCCGTACCCGGGTGATACGTGCCAGGCTGGGAAGGCGGCGGGTAGGCCATTGCGTTGAAAGACCCATTGCTGCCAGGGAACGTGCCGCCAAATGTACCGCCAGAGTGAGACGAGACAAACGTGCCTTCGGGCGAGTGAGCAGCTATGCCGTTGGCGTTGGGGTAAACGCGCTGCGCAGTGTGGAAGGTGGCTCCGGGGTCGTTCTCGAGATTGTACTCCGAGTTGGGCTGCGTCACTGTGCTGATGGTGCGCGCAATAGTCGATCCGTCATGCGCGAACACGTCCACCTCCGAGTTGTCGGCCCATATCGACGAGCGGTCGCTGTTTGAATAGTTGTTGTTGACGCGCGACCCGGGCACAAACAATTCGGAACGGGATGCGCCGGGAGCGACCGTGTTGAGGGGGTACTGCATCCTGACCGACTCGCGAGCCTCGCCGTGGGTGATCTCGTGGCCGCGGCGGTTCGGGAGTGGGTACGGCGTAACGTCCGGCGGTGGTGGGCTGAGAATACGTTGGTCCTTTGGCTCAGGGTCCAGTGACCTCCGCCATCCAGAGCGCGACAGACGCTGTGACCGCCGGCGCCAGTCAATGCCGGGGCCCAGAACGTCGTCCTCGAGCGCTGATCTGTGACGCCTCCTGCGTTGGCGGGCGATGAACCAACAGCATCCAACGATGAGCAGGACAAACACTGCACCACCGACGATAATGCCGATAAGAGTGCTGCTGGAAAAGTTAAAGCCGGACGAGGACCCAGCACTGGGAACCATGGTGCCCGTGGCGCTAGGGGACACGGACGGTTCCGTCTGGGACCCCGTGTCCGCGCCCGTGTCAGTCGCTGGCGGCGGCGGTGTGTACGCGGAGGTGGAGGGCGTGATGGGAGCGGAAGATGGGGTATGGTCAGAAGTAGGTTGATGTGCCGCCGACGAGGTGGATGCAGGCGGGGTGCTGACCTGCGCTGGCGGCGGCGACGAGGTGGACGAAGAGGTAGATGGGGAGTGGGAAGAGGAGGTAGGGGCGACGGGGGATGTCGACGTAGGCCGGGGCGTCGAGACAGTTGATGGTGATGGCGTTGTTGATGGCGTTGCCGGCGCTTTAGACTCTGTTGGTGAGCTCGAAGTCGCTGCTGTCGTGGACGAGGCTCGAGACGTGACGACAGACAAGGGAGGCGCGACTGCGGCCGCGCCAGACTCCGAGTCGACCGCGGCGAGAATCGCCCTCGCGTCGAGGAAGGGCGCGTTCATGGTTGGTTGCTGCCTGCCGGGTAGAGTTTCTGTAAAAGTCGTAGCGCGCGAAACAAACCGGCCAGAACGAAGTAAACAAGATCAATAATAAGAAGATAAGAAAAAAAGAAGAAGAAAGAAAGGAGAGTAATGGTGAAGAAGAAGCAAAAGGAAAATGTTGTTGTTTTTAGTAAAAGAGCGTGGAGAGCATAGAAGAGGCAACGGGGTGTCGACAAGAGAGAAGAAGAACAGAGAGAGCGAGTGAGTGGTGGGGCTAGAAGTTGTCTTCGTAGTCGTCGCACACACACACACACACACACAAATGGAATGGGGTTACCCAAGACAAAAGGGAGAGAGAGAGAGAGGGAATAGAAAGAGAGAGACACTAGACTACAGAACGGAGAGAAAGAGAAAGAGAAAGAGAGCAGAGAGAGAACCGTAGGGGGGAAGCGATAGCCAAAAGGGAAAGGTGAGCGTGGGGTGGGTGGCTGCGACAATAGGGAAAAATGGATCGAATGGATATGGGAGAAACAACAACCTTTACCTTTCAGTGAAGCAGGTACAGCAGAGCAGATTACAGGGTCGGATTGCCAGGTTGGCTTGCTGGGCTGCGCAGGTAGAGGAGGTGAGCGCAGGGTGCATGGTGCATGGGGAGCTCCATGCACACAGACACACACATTAAAAAAGTGGCTAGCAGACAAATCCCCCCCTTTGTCCAGAAAACACCGCCAAACCCAAAGAAAAGGAACAGAGGAACAAGAAATCCGCCAAGTTTATAGCATGTTTTACAGTACAGTAGCTGCAACACCCCCACTTACGCGTTTTGCGCGTGCGTTTTGCGCGTCGACAAACATTCCCACGGACTACGAAAAACAAAATACTGTAGCTGAAAGTGAAACGAAAGAAATTAGTGGTGCCTGGCCTCGAAATGTGCTGGTAAATTACAGTATTGATTTTCGGTAAAATAGGTTCTATAGTCCCCCCCAGAAATAATAATAGAAAAAGCTTGGAATGAAGTTGGAAAAGCTGGATCAAGGCACAAATTAAAAAGGAAAAAGGAAAAGAAGAAAAAGAGAAAAAAGAGAAAAAAGAGAAAAAGAAATCACGCTCGCATCCCAATAAGTCCCGTATGTAGTTGTCCGGCGCGGCCCCCAACAATGAGGAAAACGTACTACGCTGTACCATGCATCACTAATACACATGCACGATGCACAAAATAAAGAAACTTTGGTCGTTTTCAGTGCAGGTCATCTCCCGTCTATACTCACTCCCGTTCATGTAACGACTACATCCTCACATTCAATGAAAAAGGGACATTTTAAACCCGCAGTTCAAAGGATCAATGGAGCAGTTGGGCCGTGAAGGGAGGGAGAGAACGTTTGACCTCCCCTGTTACTTGTTGCTCTTGGCTTGAATGATTTTTTGGTGCCTCAGCTTACCCCTAGTTGGCGTAGGCTGTTTCCATCGGTTGGGTCAGTTTGACCGCTCATCTTGGAATGAGACTCGAATCGAGTCCCCGGTCACCCGGTCAGTAGACCCAGTTCATGCAGTTTAATGGCATTGATGCATGGCGCCCAGCAGCACCCATGTCATGGATCGTGGATCATGGAATGCGTGAGCATGTGGCAGCCATACATCATGTACCATGCACTGTAACTGTTGTGGCACGTGAGAACATGAGAATATAGCATATAGAACGAGATCAACGAGAACGCTAGATTGGATAGGTGCACAGCCATGGTCGACGTAGACAAGGTACAGTACACGGTGTATGCGCATATGTATACCTCGAGTTCAGGCGTCGTAGATGCCAGGTCGATCACCATGTGTTCCATGTTCCTGTTCCTCACACAGTTCCAGGTCCGACAACACCCCGTATCGACGATTCCGCCAGGAGCTGTGTGGCATGCAATGAGGATATTAGCTTTGTGAGTATGGCCATTGACACGTCTCAATGAGGCCATGGAATCTGTTGCAGATATGTCCTGGAGTTGTAGATCGGTCATGGAAGGAGAAAAATGTTGGAATCATTCGCGCTGCTCTGTAGGGACCACATTTGCTTTGGATAGATTTGGGCACCAGATTTCTTGCAGAGAAATAGGAGTAGCTGGATACGTACCCCTTCTGAGCTTCCATTGTCAGCTGGCTTCTGAAGTGTTCTCGCCATAAACTGTATCGGAGGTATGGTGCATATTTTTGATTTGGAGTTGGTATAGATTTACATGTGGGTTTGAGTACATGGTATATAATGGCAGTATGGCAAGCTCAAGCTCGGTGTAGAAACTGCGCGAGCATGTGATGATGGGAAGAGGGAGGAGGAGGTTGAGGAGGCCGCCGGGGCGGAGCTGGATGAGGGTGGTGAATGGTGGAACCGAGACCGGGAGGATTTATCTATCGTCGTTGTCTCGGCTGCCTGCGACTCTGCCCCAACAGGTCTGAGCTATGGGCGGCATCCGCCACGCTGTCCACTCTATGAAACGTCTAGAACAAGGGGCAGAGGGATGCGATGTTGCAAGGGGTGGGTTGTGATTTAGAATCCCCACTCGACCTCGTGGAACTCGACCTGGTGCTTGCCGAGCCACTTCTTGGCCTGGGCCTTGAGCGCCTTGGCCTCCTTGGCCTTTGCGGCGGCGTCGTCGCTCTGTTCGGCGGCGGCGGCTGCAGCCTTGTCGCTGCCGCCCTGGGTGGCCTCGACAGACTTCTCCGCGACCTCGACCTCGGGGGTGCTGCCGGCGGCCTGGACGGCGGCGGCCCACTTGCACCAAAACTCATAGTCGTGCGCCCGCGTGGAGCACTTTGCGTACGAGCCCATGTACTTGTCCCATGCGCGCCAGAAGAGGCCAAAGTTGACGCGGCGGTGCGAGTGGTGCATCTGGTGGTCGCCGACCGTGAGCATCATGGGCCCGGAGACGACGGCGATGGGCCCCGCAAGCGGGTGGAAGAGCATGAGCCACGGGTTGGAGCGGTATCCGGAGTGGCCGATGAGGGTGGAGAAGAGGACAAACGACAGGGGGGCGAGCCAGTACCACCAGTTGTGGCCCGCGATGCGCGTCCATGCCAGCCAGGGGAGGCCGACCTGCAGGAAGTTTTCGATAATCTCGGCGTGCCCCACAATGTAGACGTGCATCGCGTACGAGTACTCGTGGTGCATGGCGTGCAGGCGGTCGTAGAGGGGGCGCACGACGTGGAACGTGCGGTGGCACCAGTAGAAGAAGGTGTCGTGGATGACCATGTAGAGCGCCATGTACCCGGCCATGTGGATGGGGCTGAACTCGAGCGAGATGGGCTTGTCGCGCTGCAGGTAGATGTACGCGTAGATGGCGGTCGGGATGGTGAACGACATGCTGTTGATCCATGCGGTGGTAGCACCGCGCTCCTTGGGCAGAGGGTAGTAGCGCTGCAGCTTGCCACGCTTGTACAGGAAGGCCGTGCCCTGGAAGAGCACCTCGCTGTAGGCGATAGCGACGCTCGAGGCCGCGACACCCAGTGCAATAGCCGTGAGCCACTGCAGAGTGAGGGCGCTGTCAAGCAGAAGAGGGGTGCCGGGAATGGAAATAAAGTGTGACGAGGACGAGCCCATGACTGTGGCGCCGGTCATCGCCAGCCGTGATGCAGGGGAATCGAATGTGGCGTTCTGTGGGTAACGTCAGACTGAGTTCCAAAGCCACACATGACGACCGGTCGTCCAGCCAACTTACCATGATGTTATGATCTTCTCCAGCTAACTGGTGGCAGAGAAATGAGGATGAGAGATGATGAAGGAGTGGATGGGTAACAAGACTCGATTCGATGTCGGGTCTCTTTATAGCTGGCCGGAGACATTACAATCCTCATCTCGAGCAAAGAGTTCACTCGTCTCTCCTCTTCTCTTCCCCCTGCTCCTCATCTCAAACACACCCTCCTCCTCCCTCTAGCCTCTAACCCTCGGTAAGATTTGTCGGGTGGGTGTCGCGACGCAACCCAATCCAATGCCTCACACATTCCATAGCCTATCACCCTCGAACACCCAGCCGCAACCTGCGTGACTGGACCTAGCGGCCCGGGATTCTTTTTTCTGCTCTGTTTTCCTGGGTGCTCCTTACGCACCTCGGGCCTTATCCTTCATCGTCTCGCAACTCGCCATCCTCGCTCCCTAGTTTCTTTTGCTCGTCGCTCTCGGCCATGGAACACGTATCGTAACCCCCGCCACGCTGCCCGGCAGCTCGGGCCTGTAAATCTTTCATTCTTACCAAATGGTGTCAGGAGGATCCCTGGGACCTGACGGTGCCTGGAAAAAGAAGACGGAAAAAGAGGTGGAGACAGAACGGCAGTCGGCGAGAGAATGAGAAGAAGAAGAAGAAGAAGCAGAAAGAACAAGTCTTCGGCCCTTCTGCCTGCACGACACGCCGAGGCCCGAAGGAGGGGAAAATCCGAGAAAAAGGGACCAGAGCCCAGGAACAGGGTTCCTGGGTCACCCACATTGTCGCCATGTCGCCATGCCGTGTGGTTCCCTGTCATGCTGTCTCATGTCGAGCAGCATGCACTTGGTGTCCTGCACCACACGAACATGAACAGGTGCATACAGATGTACAGGAGAATGCGCACCAGCGTGGCGGCTCGAGATATGCCGCGATGCACAGCATACGAATGCAGTGCGCCCGCAGATCTCCATGGATCTACATTCCCAATGCATGTGGCATGTGGCATGATCTCCCGAGGCATGAAAGACGAGCACGTAACCCCGATAACGGAGAGGGAGGCACCCGGCGCGCCTCCAAACGATATGTTACCAGTACTGTGGCACCATGGGACGGAGCGGCGAACGCGCGCGACTGGGAGGAAAGAGAGGCAACTGCAGTCGTTTGACTTTCACGACGTCTCAGCCTCCGCCGTTTCCGCGGCGCACTGCCGCTCAGTCCAACGGAGGAATGTACAGTACAGCACGGCTGTATTAATATAGTAGTCCGAGGCGAGGCGAGGCGTGGCCAGAGGCATGTGTACAGTAGTATCAGCATCCCGCGGTCAAGGCGGCGGTGCGTCGCTTCTCGGCCAAGGCCATGTGATGATGCCTGCTACAACAAGGTGGCGGAGTGCAGCAGCTCGTGCCGTAAGACTTGCACAGGGCACCCAGAAACTAGTCCGCTGTGCACTTGGGGGCGCTGGTCATTCAGCTCTCACTGCTGCTGCCTTTTGGCGTGCCTCCATCTGCATCTCTCGATCTGTGATCTTTGAACTGACGCTATCACTGCCTTCCCGACGACCCGTCAGCACCGCTGCTCGCGGGAACACTGCATACCAGCACAGCAGAACATCTAATGCAGGAAAAGGGAAATCGGAGCCAGCGGGACGAACAGCCCAAGAACCTAAACCCAAGCTTAGGCCGATAGAATGCAAGCTGCAAGGCAACTAGGCAACCAGCCCGCCATCCGCATCCGTATCCGTCCTATTCATTCCCTTATCGATGGAACATGCCTCTTTCGGCCATAGGCAGCGCAAGCGCAGTGTTACGGATCTCGGCTTGGAGACATTGGCTGATCGGGATCATCCCTTTCTCTTGTTCTCTGGCTCTCTTGCACAGGTGTAGCGTCTGGTGCGATGCAGGGACAGCATATCGCTACCTCTTTTTGCCCATTAAAGTTTGGAAAGGTGGAAGGGCTTACGCTAGACGTGGCCCGGTATCCCACCGACGACCGTCGACTGTCACTTCCGCTCGGATGGTCACTACATGCAGTATTAATACGGCGATTGCTCGTCCTGCGCGTTCCGACGCGCCGTTTCGCGCGGCAGCTACTGTAATGATCTTGCGGTATCCACTGACGACGCCAGCAGACCCAGAACCCTGTGCATTCAACGACGAACTCAAAAGCAGCTTTGTGTTGACGCAGTCGGACCAAGTACGTCGTTGCATAGGAAAGAAGTCTACTGTCGATGGCCCGAAACCCCGAGACGACCCGGAGCTCTGCAGAAGGCAAGACGAGACGAGCCGCTTCGGTCCTAAAGTATATTGAGGCACTGTTCTGCGAAAGGAGGCGTTGCGTGCCGTGGAAGCAAGTGCGGCAATCTGACAAATACCGCAGCTCCTACCCCGTCTTCCGGCGGGTTGGGCTGGCTTGCAGCATCCAGGATCCAGAATTTAGAACAAACCGTCAACTGTCGAGGCACGAGGGTGATTGACCACGACCGCGACTGAGTGAGCCCTCATGTACGACCAGTCCAGTCTTGCGAGGCCTTGAGGGTAGAGATTGGAGAGAGGGCCCAAGGCAAGGGGAATGTGTCGTTTCTGCACACTTCCATGCGGGACAGGTCCAGTTTAGGTGACGTTTACGCGTCTTGTTGCGTGAACCGGCCCTGAGATGGCAATCTACACCACCTCTAGGCCTCTAACGGCTCTAAGGAGACCCTGCGTGTACGAAACTGCTGCTCTGCCTCATGCTCTCTTCCCGTATGGAAGCTGTGCACATGAGAAGAAGAGCTCAGAAGTTTAAACGGGACCCAAGAAACGTGGGATCTTCGAATGGAAAACCGCACAGAAGCGTCCCATAACTCAAACGACAGCCGACTGCTACAAAAGCCAAAGGATATTTTCAGGAACGAAACATCTGCTTTGCCAAACAAGGGGTCCAAGGACTAGGCTAAGAGGCTTCAGTGCACCCAGGTACTGTGCTAAAGGGACTATAATAAGGCATCTTGACGACGCCAGAGACGATGCCGCAATCTCGGGACAGCGCGACGACCGCCACAGCGGCAGCCACAGAGACAGCAAGCCACCACCTATTATTATACAGTGGCCACAGATCACAGAACACCGTTATCGATTTATCTTGTATCGTGACCCTATGGGTTGAACTTTATGATCCAGTTGCTACTCTTGATACTCCTTGGCCTTCGTCGTTGCATTGCCAGCTCAGCGGTCCAGCCGCAGCACCACGCTGGAGCCTGCTCAGGACGCAAGTCTGGAGGTTGCAGCTTGCGAGTTGCATGTTGCAGTTGCCCATGCTGGGCTTGCCGACCCGGCATTCGTAATGTCACGCTCGAGCTTACGCTCACTCGCAAAGCAGACACCGACCAAAGACTTGCGTTCAGGCGCCGCAGATCTTCTCCCCCTCTCTTGCAGTGTGCAATGCCTGCGGAACAATCGCCTCATGCCTCACGTACCGCTCACGTCTTCCGGTTTCCAGCTTCCAGATATGCAGTCCCGTGTCTCCGTTCCACAGGTACATGCGTCCGAGATCACCACCGCGTCGTCCGCGCCCAGATCATATCCCGGGCCACCCGACCCGGAGATACGCCAAGCCACCAGGCGGGACCCAGGCGGCGTTTGGCATTCTCGTCACCGAGCTGCTGGAGCCCAGACTCGGAAACCCCGGTCCAGAGCACGCTGGTGATTTTGTGGGCTGTTGTGATTGCCTGAACTCGTGAGAGTAAAAACTGGTGAGTTGCAGCGCCTGAACTCGTAAACTCTGAGCTCGTGATAGTGTGAGCCGCAAAGTCGTGACGTCGTGGCCCGTGGACTACAGTAGTTTGTCGACCAGGTGGACGGGGTGCGGCACCCCCTCACGTTTATTCTGCACGCATGAATTGTACCTGTGGACCTGTTGCTTCGGACCATTGGAGGTTTCCAGTGTTCGCCGAGTCGGGTCGAGAAAACAGGCTCCCGGTCGGCTGAGCATCCAGCCACACCACGCCGCGCAGAAGGCCCTATGCCGTACTCCCACCCCGGGGACGTGGTGGTCGTGCCGGTGTGCTCCGCCACAGCAACACGTGAGCAGTCTCGCCAAAGAGCTCTCAGAGATAAGGCAGTGTACCGCGTGATCTGGCGGTGTTCTTGTCCCATGTGTTTCCACCCGTTGCGCCACCATGTTCTGCACCGTCTCCGTACATGCTTTACCTCCGACGTGTCCGCCGCCGTGCCACCCGCCCGCTCCGCCGCCTACGTCGCCTTCCGTCCCTCGCGTCCAGATCCTCTTCGGAGGCTAATCCGACTCGGGGGCTTGATCTCCGCGCGGAGAGCCTCGGAGGCCGAAGGAGCACTTGGTATCGTGCGCCGCTGATCCTCGTGAAGCGTACCATATACCAGCATGGGCATCCTGGCTTGTGGCCGCCCACGTACGACCGCAGTAGGCGATGAGTCCGGCATGCGGCGCACTGTCACACGCTGCAGGCGTGACGAGTGCTGTAAGAAGGCACATGGAGTATACTGTATATTGACCTTCGAGCGTGAGTAATCAAACCTTTAATACACGGATTTCGCTGTGGCTGCCTGCTCGAAGTTGACCCCTGGCTTCGAACACGGCACTTAATATCGCCAGTCTAGAGTTGTTCCTTACTTGCGCTCTGGGCTTCCGAACAGTCTTCGTTGTCCTCTTCGCACTGCCATCATGCTTACGGCCCCGGTGTGGTAATGCGTATGCAAGCTGCCCTCATGCTGCTAACCGGGCGTCATTCGCGGCCCAGGTCTGAAAAGGCGGAGTGGCCATGCGGTAATGCCAACGTAAATTGTGAGGCGTTGACGTTGGTTGTGGCAGACTAGGCCGCTAGTCCATATGAACGAAAATTGAAGGAAATTACACAGCAAAAGGATAAAGTCATGTCTATGCCCATGTCCATGTCAATATCGCATGTTCACAATCTGGCGCAATTGACGCGTGGACGCTAAGAGCACGAGCATGAACTTGAGCACCGTGGGCCAGAAAGTACCGAGTACGGATAAATGCCCAGCAGCTGTCTAGGCATCAGTGCATACCCCGAAACCCACCCTTAAGATTGTAGCCGGTGCCTGCGTGGCACCCGACAGGTCTGCCGCTCGATCGGTGTCGGCATCATTGTCCGTTAGGCGCTGCGGTCCTCGTGGTGCACAATCCGCCGCGAGCCGGGGGCGGAGACGACGGTTATGCTTGCATTGCTTCCTTGTTCTGCACCATTGCTCCCTTCGTGCCCGAGACGAGCCACTTGTGCGTGCCCGTTCGTGGCAGTGAAAGTGCCAGTGGCGCCCGGCAGTCCTTGCTTCACCGCGCACTGTCGAATGTGCCACGTTCAGTACAGTGGAGTCCCGGACAGTACAGTTATGTCGCCAGTGTCCTCTTTGCGTGGACCTCGACACATGCGTAGCTTTCTGTTTGTGTCGACTCGTCGCTGGTCCGACCTGGGGGAACCCGCGGACAGGATGAGCCAGGAGAAGGCTGCAGGAGACAGGAATGTGGAGGTATGGCGGCCATGGCAGGTCCGTAAACAGCGGCAAAACACACCTACAGCACAGAGGTCTCCATCTCATTTTCTGTCATTAACACAAGCCGCCCTCCTGTATCACCATTTTTGCCCCCCCCCCCCCAACCCTGTCGCTCTGTGGGACGTCTGTCTGTGACATTCGTGTTGCACTCCTGGGTCTCCACGCCCTTCGTGTCCTCCGTGTCCTCCGTGTCCTCCGTGTCCTCCGTGTCCTCCGTGTCCTCCGTGCCCTTTGGGCCCTCTGAGTCATCTGGGCCCTCTGGGTCCTCTGTGTCTTGCGCACGCTGCCACCAGTACCAAACTCGTCTCACGCCTCCCAAGAACCTGACCTCACCCTCACCTCACCTGCCTCGTCCTCTGTTCGCCCTCTGCACGGTCACGGTTTACCCCAGTAAGTAAAATTTAACATTCAGCCCAGAAACAAACTCAGGATAACAGACAACAAGACAGGACGTGCCATAAGTCTCAGGACTGTTCTGGAGGGCCACCAAACCAGCTGTGGGGGAGTGTATCAGACAGAACAAGAGCGCCGCGGCCGGACAGGGGGTGATCGTGTAAGCATATACGGCACGTACAGGTCAGAGGCACGTACTCAATAAACCATAATTACACAATTCATTATACAGAGGTCATGGCTAACTGTAGGTACAGTAGGCGCAGAGCTTAGCGTGTCGGGAGCCAGCAAGCCAGTGAGCTCTTGGAGCTTCAAGTACACGAGCAATTCATCCCTACTTGCCTGGAAACATCTCGAAACGCGTCGTGCGCCCCTACCCCTCGTATCTTATGTCATTCCTCGTGAGCTGATGATAAGTTTTGCATGAACTTCATCTCATGAACTAAACCCTGCGGCCTTTGTCCTTCCCCTCATTCTTCCCTCCGTCTCCTCCTCCTCCTCCTCTTCCTCCTCCTTCTCCTCCTCCACCTCCATCTCCACTTCCACCTCCTCCTCATCCTCCTCTCGTCTTCCACCTCCTTCTTGTCTTCCTCCTCCTCTTCCTGTCTTCCCCCCCCTCTCTTCCTTCTTCTCCCAGCTCTAGTCGCCCTTGCTCCCTTGGTCCCTTCTTCACCTCTCCACAACCCCGCTAACCCCCCGCCTCCGAGGTATGCGGCAGGCGCCCACGAGTCCAGCCACTCCGGCCGTTCCGGCCCCCTAGTCTTCCAGTTTCTCTAGTTCCTCCAGTTCCTCTAGTCCCCTAGTCCTTCTAGCCCCTCTAGTCCCCCTGGTCCCCCTAGTGCCTATACTACCTTCTAGTCCCTCTAGTCCCTCTATTCCCTCTACTCCTTCAGGCGTTCAAGAGGCACCAACTGCTTGTCTTCCTACCCTCGTCCTCATCCTTGTCCTCGTCCTTGTCCTCGTCCTTGTCCTCGTCCTAGTCCGAGTGCCACCTGCCCCTGCCTGCTCCGTCGTAGCGCCGCACCGACTGGCCTCTCACCCTGTGCGTGCCACAAGCATGCATTGCCTCCGTGTCGGAATTCCGCGATTTTGGTGCACCGAGGGATCAGCGTGCCGTCGGCTCTCGGGTGGAATGGAATATGGTAGTGGTGCTGTTGGTTGTCCGCGTGTGGCACTTTGCGTTCACATGTGGACTGCCCGCGATCGGCTGCCTCGTTTAATCACAGGTGTTGTACGTGGTGAGTTCGTCAGTACTAGTGCACTAGTGTCAGCAGTAACATGTGTTCATGACGACAGGGCACGTGGCCGCCGTGCATGCCATATGCCATATATGGCACTCGCATGCAAAAACTGAAGATGCTGCAGTGATTTAATGCTCGTCACGAATGCCTCTGGACCTCTGTAGCCCATGCGGAACATTATACAGGAACAAAAAATGTCTACAACACGTCCGGGTGGAGACCTACGAGAGATTGGGCCTGTGTTTGTCAGCGAGTGAACGTAGAGGGAGTGGAGGTTCGGATGGAAGTGCCATAGCGTAAAGATCCACAGCGCTGGCCATATACCACTCCGGCACTGGCGCAGGAGCGCGGAGTACAACGCCGAGGCCGACATTTTAGGTATCAAACAGCCGGCAAGTAGATCCCCGCTCGATGGCTTGATGAGATCTCCAGTCGACAACTGATCTACGACGCCTTGTCCTTTGTTTCACCTCATCTCGACAAATGTACTCACCAGATGTGGTCCTTCTGGAAACCTTGGGCAATGGCGCGCAGCTCGTCGACTTCGACCCGTGGCTTGATGGGCTTGAAGCCAAGCACGCGCTTGATGCGCGATGCGTCGAGGCAGATTGCCATTTCTGCGGTCAGTGTGAATGCTTAATTAACTGAGAGAGTTCATCATCACTGGGCGCGCCCGCATTCGGTGACTGCGTTCTCTCACTCTCAAACTCACTTCGGAAGGCGTGCGGATCAAGGAAGGGTGAGAGGGGACTCGAGTCAATTGGCGGGTTTGACGCAGCGAGCATTCGGGACCACGCCTCGACGTGCTGAGGCGTCAGCGGCTTCCAACCACTACTCTGGGCTCGACATACCTTTTCATTGACGTCCTCGACCATCTCATTAAAGTCGGTCTGCGGTGTGAGCATGCAGCCTTCCTTCAACGGTGGACATTTCCACGGCCCCGAAGGACAGGAGGTCACCAACCCACCTTTGCAAACTTCTCCACCAGCGACACGACCGTGTTCCCAAGGAACCCATACTTGATCCCCCATACCTCGGCCACGGCAGCGGCGAGCGAGTCCTGCGTCGAATCCCCGTCGTCCGTGACGTTGAACATGGGGACTGTGACGACCTGCTTCTCTGGAATCACAGAGTTGATCGTCTTCCACATATCTGTAAACGATGTCGAGCGCCGAAGCGACCCGATCGCGAATGGCGACGAGGTCGGCGGGGTGAAGCTGAACGCGAGCTCGGTACCGGCGACCTTTAGTGCCTCTGCGCGCGGCGTGACCATGAGCCACCGGCCAGCGAGGTACAGTGCCTGCGCAACGTCGACGGCGTGCACGGTGTGGATCCTCAGGTCCGCGCTGTGGTGATGTCAGAACCCCTGCAGGGACGCGCTCCGCGCATAGTTTAACTCACTTGTACAGAAACTTCATTTCCTCCTTGAGGTACTGGTACACGTTACCGACGACGAGACGCGGCACGACCTCCGAGTCCCATGTCCCCGGACCGTACCAGGACGCACAGCGCACGACGCCAAAGTTGATCCCCTCCATCGCGCCGATGCCGCGCAGCGTCTCGTGCCACCACCGACCGCGGACGCCATCGGGCTTGAGCTTGTCGCCCTCGGCGTGCGGCGTGTTCTTCATTTCGTAATAGGGCTGGTGGAGACGGATGCATGCGACAGGGCGCAGCTCGGCCCTCATGTTGTGGCACGACGTCGCCAGCGTGAAGGCCATCTGGTATGTGTGCGAGATTTGCATCTGCAGGTATATCAGCGACAATGACGATACGCGTCTATAAGACGTGGCATTCAGCGGTAGAGCTGGGCGGCACCTTGCTCTGCCGCGGCTTTGTGACATACCAACTCGTGCTTATCAAAGCCCATCTCGCCAGTGAGATCAAACAGCACGTCGAACCGCGTCCACCCCGTCTCCTCGCCCTCCCACTCGGTAGGAGGCGTGAACACCTCGACATGGCGCTCAGGATTCGCAAGGTTCACCTGTCGGTACTCGAGCTTGCAGGCTGGATCGTTCAGAAGGTCCAGAAAGCCCTTGTCAATGTACCTGGGAGTCAGCAACGAGCACGGGAGATGATATGCATGCGGTAGTCCTAGCGACCGCATTGTGGTGTCCCATCTGCAAACACAACGCTTTGCCACTCACGTCGTTGGTGGCTTGACAGAAAACCGGTCCGCTGTCAGTCAGCTCACACACATTTTGGTACTGTAAACAAATTGCGCCCCTGCCGTCCCGCTCCTAGGTTCAATTGCACCGCGGCGAATGCCTTGGCTGGAGGCGTCCGCGGTCCCAAGTCACATGCGGCATACAGGGAGCCAGAAGGCCAGTGCCAACGACCGCATACCCCAGACCATCCCAAGCCAGAATGCACATACACACAGTGCGATAGCAAGAACGACGGCACGGTGGAGATTGTGACCACAAGAGGAAATATGGACATGTCCGCCCGCGCCGCCCGTGCCGCACAGACGACACAACCGTGACGACGCAGACCGCCCTGGCTCCTTCCATTACAAGTCCGCATCGAGTAACGGCACCCGTGGGAGCGGCGTTGCTCCCATCGGCGTCGTCACTGGAGTTGGTACCAAAGGGACTGCCCGCAGCATTTCCGTTTCGAGCGGTGGACAAACCGCCCTCGACAAGGTTACCAAAGGCGGGCCGGGTGGCCTCCACAACTTGTATACAACGCGAGAGTGCGAGACAACGACGTACCAAGACGGACAAACTGTGCGCAGTGTGTCAGCAATGTATCCAAGCTGCTATCCGTGTAGAACAACTGTACATGCACCCGTCCTCCACCGGGCTTGCTGCGTCGGTACAGCGTAATGTACATACCTTTGCGCGGTTCTCGTTCGGGTCGAGGAGGTAGACGGCCAGTGCGCGCGCGACAGTCGTAGTCCCGCCTGAAATGGGGTGAGCGCGAGCTTGATAACCAAAGGAAAGGAGGGTACTGAGCAGGATCCAGATTGGGTGGCATGGGGTGGACTGGCGCAAGGATTCGAACCTGCCGCTAACGCGCGCCGGGCCGTCCAATGGTACTGTGCAGCGGACCACATTCCGCACGCAGATCCCACGCCAGGACCCTCCGAACCATCTGAACCCATCCAAACCACGACCGACCACCTGGCCACCTGGCCACCGCTAACCCCGAAGTCTGAACCCGAAGCCTGGGGGTGCTCTACGTACCGAGGATCAGCGCCGTGACGGGCTCGGAGGGTTTTGGTGGTGTGGACATGTCGAAGGGGGGGAGGGAAGGAATGAGGAATGGAGATGAGGTAAGACGATGTGGTGGAATATATGCGATGGTGGTATGCGAGGGTGGACGACGGGTGCGGACGTCGTGCTGTCTGTCAGATTGACTGGGAAACGTCAAGTCGTTCCCGGAAAGCCAAGTTCAGTCTATGATATGCGAGTAGCAAGTCGAGTATCGGCCGTCCTGTCCTGTCTCGTCTTGTCTCGTCTTGTCAAGCGTCGAGAGTAACAAGTGCAAGCCTAGCAGTGTGTCTAGCCAAGTGACGTTGAGAACAACTCAAAAACAAAAACCAAAAGAGAGCACGAAACAAAGGTATGCCGTGATGCGTGATGGGTGTGATGACGACCACGGAACGACCGACCCCAGCCGACCTGGAACAACTCAAACCCACCCCCACTTTTCAACTCGTGCCGCTCAAATCTCCGGAGTCCGTCCATTCCTGTTCCTCTCAGCTCGAACCCGTCACTCACACACACTCACTAGCCAGCCCGCTAACTGGTTCCTTTGTTTTATTATCCATTGTCTGAAGCGCCTGTTTTGCATCTTTGTGCAACGGTGAGTGGTGCGGAATGGAAGGACCCAAGGATCCCAAGGAACGCGCCCCAGACGTCAGGACTCGCGCGTATTCGCGCGCATTCGCGCGCGAGTTCCTTTGGTTTTGGACTGTTGGAGGACCCTCGACGGCCCTCGATCCCCTCGACGGCCCTGGAGTCGGGGCAGCCACACCATTGTATTGGTAGGGTTCGTTGGAATCTGGCCGGTGGGGAGCAATAGCAAGTCAGAGATCGAGAGAGAGAGAGGGCCGACCCGTCTGCAGCTGGGGTACAGTACTGTACGGTATGTCGGGGCACCCGCGCCAAACGGCGGGAACGGGTGAAGATGGCCATACACGAGTGCGAGGAGGGGCAATCGACGAACGGGCGCGCGTTGGCATCGGCGGGACGCATGTACTTTGGACCGCGCTGAACTCCACTTTCCCCCTGCTGTCTTGTGCTAGTGTTCGTAGTGACAATGTGTGCAGCTTGATTTGCAGAGAGTGGGCATACAGTTGATCAGTTGACTTGTCGGACACTGGACACATACACTGAGGACACCGCCGACAACTTTGAGCACGTACCGCTGAAACGATCTTTGCAAGACATACGATGTCGGTATTCTTTGTCGTTTGTCAAAAGTGGCGTTGCGTTACGGCCAATTAGCGTGGCGTGCAAAGTTCTTGCGTACTGTATGTATGTAACACGACAATGGCAGATTGGGGAACGTCTACAATGATAGTATGTCCAGCTTTCTTCTCCAACCATAGCGCCGTAACTCTATAGCTCACTACACTCGCCACGTGTCTGAATGCTTTTCTGTACGCTCTGCACTGACATGTTGACGTCGGGGATAAGAGGATGAGGACGAGCTCACGTTCCGTACGAGCCGACACAAGCCATGTTCTGGACTGTGTTACATGGATGCCGTGTGCCACTAAATAGCGGACTGCATATCGACCTGGACATGAGCCTGACCTCGCAAGTTACACGTGCCACCAGCGGTGTCTCGGATGGTACGCTGTGCTGGTCGTCGCTGCAACGACTGGGGCTGGGACGTGATCCCGTAGGACTCAGAACTAGATGCAAATCTCGCTGTTGGAGATACTGCGAGAAATTAGTCGTCATTAACAGTGTGGCACCACCGCCTGGCGAGCACAGTGTAGCGCACCACTACTCAAGTATTCATTGACTGCACGTATACATCGTGTCCACTGACTCGCTACATCCCCGGTTCCTCCTCTGCTGCGCACTTATAGCCCAGTCCGTGCCGCGCTCACGAGCAGAAGCAGGACCCCCAGGAGGGGCACCAGCGGCGGCTGCAGCACACCCGACACTGCGCCGCTGAATGACCCGGGGGTAAGGCACACCATAGTGTCACTAGCATTGCACCCCGAAAAGTTGTACTGGCCCCCGTAGACGAGTTGCGCCGTGTCGTAGTCGGCCGTGCAGTGGGCGGGTGCCCTGTCGCTGCTGATGCTGTGCTTCAAGAGGATGTCCTGCGGATCACTATCGATTACAGCGCTGTCCTGCGGCCAGCACACGGCCTTTGCGCAGTCGGACGAGGTGAACGCACACGTTGTGAGGTTGGTGGTGGCCACCCGCCACTCGAGCACCTTACTGGCGTCAAAGGACAGTGGGTCGGTGGGATATCCCTTGCATTCGTTGTGGGCCGCAAGGCCACTGAGCGTGCGGTTCGGGTTGCACGGGCACGAGACGAATGCGACGTATCCGGCGTCCGTTTTGACAATGGCCACGCTCTGCCCGCTGCCCTGCCCCGCGCACAGGTTCTTGGCGCACGTCGTGTCCACTTCGGACTTGAAGGTGCATTAAAAGTACGGGATTGCCGCGCCAGGCGAGTCCTTTGGTGCGATGTAGGTGGTGTCGAAGAGGGTTGGAGACGGCGACGCCGACGACATGCTGAGTGGCTGTGGCTGTGAAAGAGTGAGGATGAGGAGAGCGGTGTGGGTAACAAACTCATTCACCTGATGCTTACTTGGCTTATATGCTTTATCTGCGGAGTTAGCAGTACCGCGGCGTGCACTTGGAGTCGCGTGCCCACTGTAACAAGTATCAGGCGTACGACTCGTACATCGCCATGCACGTCATTCGATCTGGCGATCTGGCAGTGCTCTCTAGCGTGCTAAAGGGTGGTGTGGTGTACGTGGTGTCGAATCACATGTCACATGAGCAAGATCAATAAGAGCAGGTACCGTATCGATGGAGACAGCCGCGTGTCTCAAGTGCGATATCGATCTTCGGGACAGGGACGTTTATTTGCCGTGCCGTGCATGTCGGCTGCGTCCTGATATTTACCGATTCCAACTCACCAAGGAACGGAGCACTGCTGTCATGGCGCCGCAAACGCTGTCGGTACCTGCTGCGCTGAGTGCCTCACAGACGGTGACAGTCAGCCAAAGATGCCTTAGTGCGACACCACTATGTCTTCAGACGATACCATCAAGGCCGTAGACATTTTAGCTACGCCTATGCTATACCACGATATCCACTGTGAACAATGTCCGAGGCACGCACTGCACCATCGCGGCCACGCTTCCATCTCCGACACGGACTTCCAAATCTGCAGACATGAATCCATACTGATGATACTATAAGAGGCGCAGCCACAAGACAGAGCGGAGCTGGGGCGAACGACGGTGTGAGGACGACGTTGGGGTAGAGGACATAGGTTGATGATCGCAGCGTGTTTGTTGTACAACCACAAGCGCGACGGGACAAGAGTAAGAGGGAGGAACGAAATGGCTTAGTCGTCGGCTTGGAGAAGTTAGCAGAAGCAAGGAGGGAGTGTGGGTGAAAGAGGGTGGTGGTGGTTGTAGGGCTACACGGTGCTCTGTCTTTCTGGCTGGATTACGGTGGGGACAAGTAGTGTATGATGTATTGAACACGATACTGCGCTGCCGGGATCCTTCTGTTATAGCCTGACTCTCAGGCTACACCATGGTGTTGAACACCACGGGTACTGCCTGGAGCCTAGGCCGGAATGGACTGGGTTGCTTTGGTACCAATGGCAGTCTCTCCAGGAGACTCGTCGGCGTTGTCGACAGCGTTGGCGTCGGCATCAGCCCCCGTGTCCATGTGGTCTGCCCAGTACTCGACATCGGGAGCCACAGCTCCGTCAAGCATCTGAGCACCAGCCACACCACCCTCGCCACGGAGGGAACCAGGACGCTCACCAGTTGTAGGCTCCTCACGAGCAGGTGCCTTGTCAGCGCGGCGGGATTGGGACGAAGCATCCTCCGTCGGGTCCGAGGGTCCAGCTTCGGGCTTGGCCTTCTTCTCAAGCTGACATTAGTCTGCGAAGTGCCTAGATGTACTCACAGCGTAGCCGTTGGGACCAATCTCGACCTGCGCGTTACCCTGCGTGTAGGCCGGCACCTCTTCGTGCTCCTCGGCATGGTGGTGGTGCAGCTCGGCCTCCTCCTCGTGCTCCTCGTCGATAGACGAGCCCTCCTCGTCCTCGTCTTCGTCGTCCATCTCCTCCTCGGACACGTATCCGATGCTGCGGACGGCCTGGGCAATAGGACCGTCGCGCTCGATCTGCTCCGAAGCGACGAGGTAGCGGGCAACGAGCATGCGGAGATCGTTCCAGACCTCCATCATCTCCTCGTGTGAGCGCGCGCGGAACGTGTACGCCTCGGTCGAACCGAAGAGTTTGGTGCCAGGAGTCTTGCCGAATGCCGAGGTGCCGTCCTTGCGGACTTCGATGTGGAACTTGTGCGACTTTGCGGTGACAGCGTTCGAGGGCGGGCCGAGGGTGCAGAGAGGAAGGAACAGAGACCAGATGGGGAACGTCGACGTCTTGGGGTCGGACGACGTGTACTCGTGGAGGTAGCCAGCGGGGGTAAGGACGTAGAAGCCCTCCTTGTAGTTCTTGGTGAAGCGCTTCTTGCGCTCGAGGAGACCAGCATGAACAGGAACAACCGAGGGGTCGTTGCGGCCGGGGTAGTCGATGTTGTCGGGGTTGCGGAGAGGAGTCTCGGGGTCGAGGAGGTGGTCCGAGCGGGCGGCGAAGGCGATCCACTCGCGGTCGGGCATGAGCTGGGCCATGTCGAGGCCAAGGTGACGCCAGGTCTCCTGGACCGAGAGCGACATGCGCGACTGCCACTCGTCAAAGGTGGCCCAGGCCGACTGGATCGAGCGGACGATACCCTCCTCAAAGTGGGCCGAGTTCTGCTGCATAATGACAATCGACTTCTGGAGGGCGTTCTCCTCGTGGACCTGCTTCATGAGCTGCTTGTGCACAGCGAGGTTGACAGCGAAGGGGTCCTCCTTGGCGTGGACCTGCATGGGCGTGTGGTTGACGGCAGTGATAGCCTTGGCAAGGTCTGCAATCATCTTGTGCGACATCTCACGCTCGCGCGCAACCGATGCGGCGAGCTTGCCCGTGTCGTTCTGGACGTTCTTAATGTGGGCCTTGATCTCGGTGCGCAGCTTCTGGAGGTGCTGGACAATCGACGACTCGATGGTGCGAGCCAGCGAGGCGTGCGAGTCGGCAATAGCACGGGTCTTGTCGCGGATAGTGTAAAAGACATCCTGCATGCCGCCCTCGCCAAGGAACTGGTTTCCAGGCCTGAAGGGAACCTGGATCACAGCACCAAGCTTGGTGAGCTCCTTGGAGGTGTTGGCCTCAATGTCGGCCACTCCTTCAAAGTAGGCTACTGTCAGAGATTGTATAGACTTTGCTGCGCTACTCACAGATGAGCATCTTGACAATCTGCTTCCAAGCAGTGAAGCGCTCGATAAGAATGTCCGAGGGCTTGAGCTCATGGGAGGCAGTGTTCTTCTTGATCTTGCAGGGATGTGAGTAAACCTATCGTCCTAAAGGAGCTGGTGACTACTTACAAGAGACTGGGAGCGCGAGGTTGTCGAGCCTCGGTTCGAGGTCGTGCGCGACAGAGTGTCAAAGTGGGACGACGCCGACATGTTGATAGCGGCCCCTAGAGGTTATTGAGATGGAGAGGGAGGCAAGGATGGATCCAAAAATAAAAGTAAAGCACCAAGGACCTTTCTTGGAGAGTATCGAAAGTAGTAATATAAGATGGATGGATGGATGGATGGATAAAGATGCGTAGATGGAGAAGTGTACAAAAGAGAAAGCGGGTGGTGGATGTGAGCGGCGAGATATGATGAGAGGAAATGTAGGCGACGAAGGAAGAGAGAGAGTGGAGTTGTGGGGTGATGATGATGGTGGTGCTAGTGATGGTGATGAGTGGTGTGGTACGCCCGACTTTGACCAGGTACGCCGAAGGGGCTGTGTGGGCTGCTGCTCCTCTGTCTTCCTTCCTCTGTCTTCCTTTCTCTGTCTTCCTGCCTTAGCTTCCTCTTTGCTCTCCTCCATAATGTGCCTTGCCTTTTTTTTCCTTTTTCTTGTCGCTCCCAAATGTGCATGACCCCTGTTTTCTTGTTCTTTCACTTGCCTCCAAAGGTGTGGCCGGCAGCCCCAGGGGCCCAGCTCCCAAGCTCCCAAGCTCCCAAGCTCCCAGCTGAGCTCCCAGCTTAGAAGCACGCGCGTCATCGCAAAAACATAACTTGGGGCCGGGCAGCCAGGCGAGTTTCCCCCCCCCCCCCCGGCTCTGCGGGCACACGCACCTCTTCCCCCGGAAAAATAGTTTTTTATTTAATCCCTCAACTTTATTTTTCTAGCCTTATTTGGCTCAGCGGTGATGACGCACTGACGTCATAATTGCATCATAGTACCGCAGCGCGGGATGTACGTGCCTCACAAGTGTTCCCTCTGCATCTCTCTATATCTCTTATATGTGGTGGAGGTCTGCAGGCTCTGCGGCTCTGCAGCTTCTCGTTGGGTGCTTTGTTTGTGTCTGCAGATCCCCTAGCACCCCCTGGGGCTGTGGATCCCGCTTGGCACCTACAGTATATTGCGCTCTAGGCTCTAATGATGGAACGCGTGACATGATATTACGATGCTTGTCATTCCAACACCACCTTTCTTCGGCTGGCGTCCGCGTCACCAATGACATGCTTCGGACTACCTCAGCAGCACCCTCTCATTACCCATTTAGCTTCTTGGCAAGGGGTTGGTTGGGGAGAAGGGGTCTCCACTCCTCCATGTGCTCTGGTACCCCCGTCGACCACTGGCTTTGTTTCTGGCAGCGGCTCCAAGCTCCATGCTCTTACCTACCCCTTTGATCCACCATCGACATATGTCCGCAACGATGACGGCCACAGTTACGGCGTCCGTAGTCCGAGTCCCCGGGTCAGGCCCAAGGGGGTGTGGAGGATCTGGATCAGGGGCCGGCAGGTCGTGGTCACCACTGGAGGGAGGGGACACGGAACCAGTACAGTAGATGCCAAAGGACAGTCAGCACGTACAGACCACACGGCGTGCACCGTCAGTATGTCTTCTATTCTCCGAACTGAGTAACTGGTTGATCATTGATCACTACGTAACTGATCTTACTGGCGGGTAGTGTACCCCTCGAGGGCATAGTATCTTTTGCTCGGTAGGCCCAGGACCGAACTCGGCGGTGCGCTGGCGGCGGACAATGAGGCTGACGCTGGCCGTGACGGGATAGTTGTGGAGTGAGCTGAATTATTAACTGGCGATTGGGTGGGTGGGGTGGAGACCCAGAAAACACCTCCGCATGCCATTCATGTCCCCGTCACCGGCACCACAGCTCGTCCATGTACAGATACCATATACCCCGCTGCCCCATGCCCCAGTCCTTGATTGTTGACGCTTGGGACCAGTCGGAAAACACGAGGTGGTGACTACTAACTTGCGGATTGCCAGATCCCGGACTCGAGTCATGCGTCCCCTTGGAGCAAATCACAGTCGCGGCGAGCATTTCCGAGCCCGGTAGACGCACCGATCCCGGTTCCTTGTCTTGCCCCAGCTGCATCCAGAGATCGAGAGATGGCCCCATGCCGAAACGCCTTGCCTCCTCCACGATCCACGATCAGTCCGAGCTCATGCCGCTCAGAACCCACCCCGCGTACTCGCCGCGATCCACGACATGGAGACTGGTGACGGCGGTGGACGAGGTGGGTGCCACACAGTCTGACTCTCAATTCATCCAGGCACTCCCAGCACGCAGCCACCTGACTGACTTCAACCTGATCCGTTTGTTCTCGTACACTTATTAGACGCATTGGGCCACCTTTCACATCGGAGGGTCCGGAAGATATCGCACAGACATGCACAGATTCCAAGGCTTCACAACGTCCATGCTGTGCGGCGCCTCGCGTTGCTGTGGTAATCTCGCCAAGGCTTGTCGGCGGCCGCACGCAAGGACCCAGTGCGACACGACACGGTCTGCCGGAGTGTCAGATGCTCGCTGGGACACTTATCATGCCTGCTTGTCTTGTTCATCTCATCACCCTTCAGCTCATTACTACGACTGACCCAAGCTCACATTCTCTAGACCTACAGCCCCAGCGTGGACACCCCTATCTCACGCCCCCTCCCCCGACTCACACTGCTCCACAGAATGGCCGAAGCTCTCCAACGCGCCGCGCCCGTCATCGCCGCCGCATCGTCCTCGTCCTCGACACCTCTCTCCCGCCTCTTCGCGACCGCCCTGCGCGCCATTGTCGCCCTCCTCGTCGCGCTGATCGGGTACAGCATGCTCCGCAACGGCGGCGTCGTGCCGCACCACCGGCTCGTCCACGAATAGGGGCGGTGGGCGCGCGCCGGCAACGGCAACGGCAACGGGACTGCAGCAGCTGGAGTCCCGGATTACGCTGTCGTCAATGGCCGCGTCCACATGCGCCATCCTCACGCGAGGAATCGCTACAACAACTACAACAGAAACGCCGGCCGGGATGGGAACGGGGGCAACAGGAATCGCCGCCCGACCATCCGCGGCTGCGCGCAGGGCCACGCACACGACAACAACGCGAACAGCCGGCACCGCGTAGCCCACGGCTACGGCAAAGGGTACGGCGGAGGGTTCTGCAGCGGCAGCGACCTGGAGACCATCCCAGAGTTGAGTTGCGTTGTCTCTTGCTCTTCGTCTTCGTCTCGCCTCGTTTTCGCCCCTACTCCGCAGCATGGCTCGGGCTCGAGCCTCGGATCCCCAGATCCCCAGATCCTCAGGACTTCGTTCCACGTGTTATCTCAACTCTTCTCGAGCTTCTCCTTCGTTCTTTCGATTCCCTTGTCGTCGCGCAACCCCTTATCCCCTCGTCGTCCGTACTCGTCTTGGTTCCTTGGTTGTCCTCGCTTCGATTCGAGTCTTGCCTTCAATTTTTTTTTTTTTTTTTTTTTTTCAGTCTCGCGAGTCTTTCCTTTTGATTCTCGACCACCTTATTTCGTCGTCGTTCTCGGAGACACTCGTCCAACTCTCGAGAGCCCAGAACCCAGTTGATGGCTCTCAACGGCGTTCCTCTCAAGAAGAACAGCATTCACACGTCTCCTAAGGGGTTGGAATATCCCATAGCCTTCCCACGACCCACATCCTCCACGTCCACCTTGCCGCACGTCCGACCCACCACACATTCGCTCGATTTCCGCCGCTTGATCCACGATTCACCATTCACGATCCCCAGAACCCACACCCAAGTTGAGATAAGCCCAAGATATTTCAGGAAAGTTTTGGAACTTCTTGATTTGCACGTCCACATTGCCCTCGAATCCCTCGTCGTTCTTCGTTGTTCCGACACAGAAGTCACCGCCTCGTCCCAAGTTGTTTTTAGTCTGTGTTCTCGCCGCCAGTCAATGTATTTCTCGCTCGCAGACCCATCGTAACGTATCCCAGCATGCTCCTGCTCAAGGCGGTTGAGCTATCTATTGTAAATGCATATGTCTGCGGCGTTAGCACTAGTCCTTTGCTTTGTGTCCACATCACTGACAGCTGAATCTACTCACCAAAACGCCTCATCCCGAACAAAACGGTTCACAGCCAATCTCGTGCTCGTATCCTAGAAAGCCTCTCCCCTCCGGACACGAATAGGCCCCGTCCTCTTCTCGCCCGCCGGCACAATCTCCCCATTAACGACGACCTCGACGGTCCGCTTGCCCGCCTCGTCCCACACGACCGCGCGCGTCGCGGGGATCAGCGCGCTCCAGTCGGGGTACGTCTCGGCGTTCTTGGCGCTGAGCGCCCGCGGCGCGCGCGACGGACAGATGGTGTCGGACTCGGGGATCCCGGCGAGGATGTCGTGCAGCGCGGCGCGGAGGTCGGCGACGAGCGCGGGGTCGGCCTCGAGCGAGGGCTCGGGTACGCCCGCGGCGGCACGCAGGGCGCGCACGCGGTCCTTTTGCTTTGCGCGGCGGCGGGCCGACGCCGCGAGCGTGGAGGCAGAGGAAGAAGCGGCGGGGGCGGGCTTGGCAGCTGGCGCCGGGGAGCTGCCTGCTTTCTTGGCCCTCTTCGTGCGCGGCTTGCGACCTCCGGCGGCAGCGACCGGGCTCCGGGACACGCGCTTGCTGGGCGTGCTGGCCTCCACCTCCGCCTCCTCCTGTGCGTTCTCGCTCGTGTCGTCCTCGGCGGTCTCAGCGGTCTGGGCGGTCTCGGGGATATCAGCCTCAGCCTCAAGCTCGGGCTCGACAGTCTTGGCTGCCTTGGCCATGGGCGAGTCGCGCGCACCGCCCGCGGCGCCGCGGCGCGGCGTCGACACCTTGACGGGCGTGCCGCCCAGGCTGGGCTGCTCGCTGGCAGCCCGCGATCCAGCGCGTGTAGTGACCATTTTAGGTGAAGACAATGGGAGTAGCGGTGGTGCTGGTGCTGTGTTGTCGGTGGTGTTGGCGGTGGTGATGGTGGTGGGTCTTGTGGTAGTGGTCTTGTGATCCACTGCAGCTTGTCGCAGTTGTCGAAAATGTTGGCTGGACAGAAGGTGGAGGTGTCAGTCTAACTTTTGATTTTTCTTTGGGCTTGCAGATGGCAAGTGGCGCCAACGCGCTAGGGTGAATGGTCGCGTGAGGTCTCCGTGGCTCTCGCGTGTGTTTGGTCAGTTTCGTGATCGCTCGTGAATGATTTTTTTGCATCCGCTCGAACGATTGAACAGCTCCCAAAGATCGCAAACTCGTTCCCCCCCCCAGTCCAGAGTTCGACTCCTATCCTCCCCCATTCTTAGTTTTAAGCGACCCCCCCCGTGCCCCACATAAATAAAGCCCCTTGGGATGATCGCTCGACTGTTTTACCAACGTAAATAAAGCCAAGAATGACGCAAGATCTTGTTCTTGTTTCCATGATTATTATATATGATTTGAGGTTTGCACAGCCTTTGGTTGCGTTCTTCTTTCTTGGCTCCTGGTCGCATGTGAAGCTACTCTTGATGCATGTATCTGCCTCCCCTTATGATCTTGTGAGGCTGTCTCCGTTCCTAGGGTTCCGTTCCCATGAAATTCGTCTCCGTCTTAATATGGACCGCTGTCTGTCTGCCTGTCTGTCTGCCTGTCTGTCTGCTGGCATATTAGGTGTGGGCAGAGCGCAAGTGGGAAAAAACTAAAAGAAGACAGCACGAGCCTGTTAAACATACAGTACGTATTCAGAGCAGTGCACGGGTGCAATCCTCGAAGACCCCAGGTTACATCCCCCCGATAGCTGTCAGCTGAACGCCAGAGAAATGAAAATAGATATGGACTGCCATCATTCTACCCGCTCCTCACCTCCTCAGAGACTACGAGGCGCAGCCATTTTGGGCCTCGACACGAACCACGCGCACAGAGTGGAGTGAGGAATATAATCCCCGAAAGCGTGCGTACGGCATTACGTGCAGAGTGCATTACTGTAGCTGTAGCTGTAGCTGTAGCTGTAGCTGTAGCTGTAGCTGTTGTCGCAGCTAGTGGGACCGAGCCCCTTGGTCTCGGCTGCCCTGGATGGCACCAGGGGCTGGTGGCCATTGGTCTGAGATGTGGAGCGGGTTGACATACCAGGATGACGGTACGACGGTGACCGTACGCTGTGATTGCAGTCTGGTACAATGGCTCCTGCTCAACAACGACGACCCACACGCCACAGCCAATGACCACGTACCACAGTACCACAGACGACAAGCGGACAAGACGGCCCGGCCTTGCCTCAATTCCTCGGTATATACCGTATCTGCATCCCTTGGGGCCTGAGAAAGTGGAAATGATACAAGACAAGACGCTCGGCGCGCTGAGGCACACTTGGTATAACTTGGAGCTCTGTCGTTTGATGTCTTGGCACCACCCTGTGGCACGAGGTGGGCTTGACGAGCAGCATCCGTCCAGGGAAAAGGAGACGCAGTCAGTCGCCTTGTTGCCTTCCTTGCAGTGTAAATTGCAGTGCAGTACTGTGTTATTGATGCAGTTGAGTACGATACTTGCAGTACAGTAGATCAGTAGATGGGCATCGTTTGTCAACCCGGCTTGAGGAACGATAAGAACCACAAAGGTCGGCAACACCACGAAGACGGATTGAGGAAGATACAGTACATTAAGGCTTTCGATGCAAACACCAAAGCTCGTCTCTCGTCTCGTCTCTCGTGGTCTCTTGCCTAAGTCCCTTTTTGCTCACCTGCCGGAGGAGAAACTGCCTGTTGACATGCGAGAGATGAAAGAGGTGAAGGCTGGTAGATGGCAGATGGCAGGTTGGGCGAGGCACATTTTGAGAATTGACAAGAGCTAATAATACTATGATACTATGATATGAGAAATCCCTTTTGTGGGAATCCATTGGCAGCAGCAAGCACCCAGAGAACTACAGTACACTTTTTTTTCTACACAAGTTTGTTTCTGTGCCGAAAACAAATGCACAGAACAATGGTGGTCGTTGCCTCGTTACAGTACGCGCTCGTGCTCTCTGTTTTTGTGTCTGCTCGTCCGCTCTCTTCCCGCATTTTGGGTTCACGCACTCTCGGATGGATATTTGTGGGCAGCACACCGCCCGCGCGCCAGCACGCAACAACACCAGACATGCGCAAGCCCCCGCGCCCCCCCGGCCCCTGTGCCCTGCCCTCGTTGGCCTCCTGCCCCTTTCTATTGTCTCGGCGCCCAGAGTAATGCAGATATCACGATCACCCACAAAGAGGCCAAGCAGAAAAGGAGGTCATTGTTTTTTTTTCTGTCCGCGCTCTCCGGGTAATTCACCGCTCTTTAATCCACAGGTATAGGTAAGCCCTCCGGCTCTCCTCTCTCTCTAATACCCTCCCTCTCTCTCTCTAGGTCTCTCTCTCTGCCATTCAATACTTTGGCTGTCAACTTCATCCTTCGACCTGAAAGAATCTCAGCCCAGCGTCAGCCCTCCAGTTCGGCCAGCCCCTGGCGCTCGCGGTCTCTCGTCACCCTCGTTCCTCCTTGTTCCTCCTTTTTGGGCCCCGTTCTCCTTTAGAGTTCTCACCCCACACACACCGTGCAAGCTGTATACACTGTGCCCTGCAGCCCTTTGGAGCTGTTCTTCTGACTCTATTACTTCTGGTCCTCTTACCTCACCCATCACGCACTCGGGCCAGCCTTTGGCATCAACAACGACACACACCCCACACCCCACTACTATCCACTCTCGCTCGCTCATTCATCTCATCTTCATCTCAACCCTCATCTTCTCAATTTCCACCACCACCACCACCACCTTGATCTCACTTCTCGCCAACCTACGCTCTTTTCGTTCACCGTCCCCCCATCTATCAAACACTTGCATATCGTTCCCACTGGTGGCCAACGCAACGTCGCAAGAAACCGAGGTCGACTCGTCTGCCTTCTCGAACACGAACTGAACCCTCCCTCCCCCCTATTCGCTATCCTATTCCACACACCTTGAAGGATTTCCAAGAGCAATGATGGCCCGCATCTCCGTCCCCCAGCTCTTTGTCTCCCTCGCTGTGCTCGTTGTTGCGTACGCACAGATCACCACTACCGTTGTCCGTGTGAGTCACTGAAACCGACGGTCGAGGTTCTTGTAAGGCCGCAAGGGGTCCGGTTCCCATCGTATGGTGTCCTCAACGCGTGGAACAGTTCGGGCGGGACGATGCCGATGACAAAGGAGTCGCGGGAAAGACAATAATCCTTGCACCAAGAACTAAGTCTAGTGGAGACTGCATCTCAGTGCGCAGAGTACCGGCGGCTTCGGTCTGGCCGCTAAGCTTGCTAGCCTTGTCAAAGACCCTGGTCTGGTCGTCACCATCCATCTTCGGGAACCTCCGCGCACACACACATCCACACACATTTACTGACGTGCCAGGCCGGTGTGTCCGTTGTTGAGGTCATCGACACCGACACTGACGGTCTCCCGACCGCGACTGAGATTGTGTAAGTGGTGCTTTGACGTGCCGAGCCACCACCAAGACGGTTTTGTCCTTGAGGGCACAATTAGTCTTGCGCAGCACAGGGTACGATACGCATGTGTCGGGTTCGCCTGCCGACCCGCTGGTCTCGCCATGCGTCCATCCTCGCGCCAATCCCTTATCGTTGCCCCCGTTCTTCCATCCACTACGCGGACTGACAACATCAGGGAAACGCTCAACGCTGCGGGTGCGCTCACAACGTCGGCCACCTCCACCTCGACGAGGGCCACGGCTGTCACTACCACCACATCGGCACTCGACGACGTGCTCACTGACACCGAGCTTCTTACGTCGACGACCAGCTCGACCCGTCTCGCCGGCGCCGTTACTGCCACGCGCACGTCGACGACGTCGTCGAGGACTTCGACGACCACCTCTCTCGACGACGGGGAGACGACAACAGACGACACCACCACGACCACCACCTCGACGCGCAGGGCCACTACGTGAGTCTGCCGCTTGGTGATCATAACGAAGAGCAGACTTGCTGACAGTTGCAGCCCCACTATCACTGTCGGCGCCGAAGTGCCTGCTGGAAGGTGAGTAGAGTCGTCCATGCGCTCATGTGTGTGGGCGGGCAGTGCTGGACACACGATTGTCGGGCAAATGTTTGTCTTGGTGAACGGGGCAATCCTTGATGGCATGACACATCATGAATGTCGCCTGGCATGCGTGGCCCATCGTGCTGGAGGCACCAGCCCCCGATCTGGCTTTCCTAAATGTCTCCGAACCTCCTGGTCCGAGGTTTGCAACCAACTACGCCTGAGACAGCATTGTGTGACGTGCTTGGCCACAGCGACCACTGCGGGAAAACGGGAAAACAGCTAACAAATGCAGCATCATGGCCGAGTCCGAGTACTCTGCGCTCGTCTCGTCGCGCTACGGCTCCCGCTACGACGAGTACACCCGCACTGGCGGCACCCCGCTTGCGACTGATTCTAGCGGTGCTGGTGCCATCGAGGTCCCCGCCATGGTTATCGCTATGGGCGTCATGGCCGCTGCTGTCTTCTAAGCTCCATGCGCACCCAGCGCATAGCGGCCGAGCTGGTTGCGTGCGAGCCGTCCAGCTCTGACAGACACGCCGTCCAGCTCTGACAGACTTGGCCTCTCCTTGACTGGCTTCATTCCCTCCCAATACCTCTGCATCTACCCTCTACCTCGTTACTTTGGGCACTGTTGCGCTTGGCGTAGCACCCACAACTCGATACGACACGTTCGCGTCTCTTCCCCCTCCACCTGTTCACGTTCACGTTCCAGTTTACGTTCACCATTCACACATCTCGACGCCCATGTCTTCTTGTTTACGTTTCCCGGTGACGCGCGGCGCCTCATCCCACTTCACCTTACCTCAACCTCGTATTACTACATCCCCCCGCCATATCGCAAGTACAACTCGTATTTTTAGTACCGCGCGATGCGTCCATGTCCACTTCCACCCCGTAGCCTCCCCTCCACGGACACTATGATACCTCTAGAGATGCATTGTACGATGATACACGGTGGGATGTC
The DNA here is from genome assembly GCA_013177335.1 of Apiotrichum mycotoxinovorans. Classification (NCBI taxonomy): domain Eukaryota; kingdom Fungi; phylum Basidiomycota; class Tremellomycetes; order Trichosporonales; family Trichosporonaceae; genus Apiotrichum; species Apiotrichum mycotoxinovorans. Next base: position 6,085,478 of record CP053620.1, on the reverse strand, counting down.
TATTGGGCGCGTAGGTGGGTAATGTACATGACAGTCTGCAGGTTTGGATATTCGGAGCATCAGAGCATGGAGATGGGCATGAGGGTATAGACAAGATGGAGGCCTCGGGCACAGTGGGAGGCCGCGGGAATGACGGGAGGGGTACCGACTTGAGCCATCAACGAATGGTCTTACTAACGGCGCTGTGCCGCGCCATTAGGTGTACCATGGCCGTCCCTGTCGCCGTCCCACCACCCGCCGCCCCCGCTCTCGTCGTCCGTCAACTCGTCCCCGCCGCCCATGACATAGAGTCCGCCCGGCCCATCACCCACGAGGCGCTCCTCGTTCTCCTCGTGATGCTGGTGGTGGTCCGCGTGCGCTTGCCGGTCCTCGGCGTGCTGGAGGAGGGGCGCGTCGTCGGGCGTGCGCTCGGGCATCGCGCGGCGCGGGTACGACCAGCCGTCCGTGTATGGTGGGACGACGAGGGGGAACAGCAGCGTGAGGCGCGAGTAGCCCCCCGGTCCGATGTTGAAGAAGTTTTCGAGGTTGCGCCGCTTGCCGAGATCAAAGGGGTTCAAGTAAATCTTGGCAGGAGTTAGTACATACCCCGCTTAGTTGGAGTGGTCGTACGCACCAGACCCTCGGACTTTGCCTTCTTGTCGAGATAGTCATTGTCGTGCGACTCGATCGACGTCTCGCCGCGAGCGACCATGAAGAGATGCCAGGAGCCGAGGACGAAGACGGCGGACCCGCACGCAATGGAGAGGATCCACGCAAGTGTGAAGAGTATCGGGGGCGTGACTGCCTTCCACTACGCCAACTGTCAGTAATAAATCCCACCTAGAGATCTCCTCTCTCTCTTCGTGCCACGCACATTGTCATTGTAGAAATCGATAGAGGGCCAGAAGTGCGGGTACCCGAGCACGGCGACAATGGCGGCGCCGAGCGAGAGCCACATCATGAAGAGCACAAAGTGGCGCTGGTTGTACAGCCCGACACAGGCGTTGATCCACGGGCAGTGGTGGTCCATCAGGAGCACGCAGCGCTTGCACACCGAGCAGTGGTGCGCGCGCACGGGTTTCGGCCCGTCGCACTTGCGGCACCGGCGAACGTGCTGCGGCCGCGGGGGAAGGTGAGCTGCGCCGCGCCGCCGGAATCCCCAGCGCTCCGGAGCGAGCAGGCCCTGCGGGTTCGGCGTGGTCCACCGCACGTCCTTTGGGTCCGTGGCGCCCGGATACCCGCCGGGAATGTGCGTGACGAGGTAGTAGTGAATGTACATGTTCCCCGGGACGAGAATGTACAGCGGGAGGAGGAGGAGGGTCGTGGGCCATGAGAGGTCGCGCGCGACGACGTCGACTACGGGTCAGTATGGGCTGTGCACTCGCGCGGTTGGTGGAACAAGCCTGATAGATCTAGCTAGTTGACTTCTTTCCATTGCATTTTACAATGCCACCAAGCGTGAAGCAATGGACATAGCGACGCCATCCCCGCCTGCTCTCGCTATCGAGCTCGATCTGCGGACGCTGCTCTCCTGCACTCTCAACTCTACCTTACACTACTCACAGAAGACAAACCCAATGAGACCCGTCAAGAGCCACGCCAACACGATGAACACGGGGCCCGCAGCGCCCGTGAGCACATCGGCGCAGTACTCTACGCGCTTGAAGCAGCGGATGACGAGCCCGGACGCGCCGCGTATGACGGGCATGATGGCGGGGTGTCGTGAGGAGGTTGGTGAGCGTGGGTATGGATAAAAGAGTGGGTAACAAAAAAGAGAGAGCTGGTGAGATGCGTATAAATGCATGCAGTAATTACTTTCCAGTTTCCGGTGCAGACAGACAGACAGACAGTAGCTAACCTGCCGCGGCATGGATGTGGTCAGGGCTTGGGCTGTGCACCTCTGTCTGGCTGGCTGCGCCTCGCCGCGCCTGGCTGGCTGGGCTCGCTGGGCTGGGCTCAAAGTCTTCCCGTTTGGAGCCAAGGCACCACCCCCCCTACAGCGCTACCGTACCCACGCATGGAGCTACTGTAGAGCCCCAGCCAGCCCAGCCAGCCCAGCCAGCCCAGCCAGGCCATCCAGCCGAGCCACGAGTTTGACACCTGACACGCAACAGGACACCCCAAGCTGCATGGTGATCCCCCCTCTCTCTCTCAATGTCCACATCCGGCCAACTTTGATTCTCCATATCCGCATCACCTCTCTTGTCCTTGTTGCACTACTGGTCCTTGCGAACCATTGGGAACTGCGCGACCAACTCCACCAGCGTCCTCGCCGCCTTGCATAGGGACCACGGGCATTGCACACGACAGCAGCGCGGCGCAGCGCGAGCCTACACATTGCAGACAGACTGAAAACGGACTGGCGAAATCCGAATCCGAGCATATCTACGTAGAGTGGACCTCAGACACCGCGACGCCGACGCCGACCACGAGCCCGACCGCACCCCTCTCTCCTCCTCTATTCCCCCTCTCCCTTTTCCCTCGTTACACGCGACGCGCCCCACGCTTCACGGCACAATGGCAAGCGACCACACGAACGGGACGGCTGAGGCCGGCCCCGGCCCGTCGTCAACCGCCAACTCGGCGGTCATGTCCCCGCGCGCCAGTGTCGAGATCCCGCGCCCGACGAGCGGGGCATCCACGGCGCCGGCTGGCTCGCTCGAGGCCGAGCTCGAGCGCACGCGCGCAGAAAAGGACCAGCTGAGCCACCAGTACCGCACGCTTCTGGGCAAGCTGACCGCGATGCGCAATACACTCGGAGAGAAGCTCAAGGAGGATGCTGTGAGTAGCTGCCCCTGCAGACTTAAGAGCACACGACGGCACAATGAAAAGGAAAACCAACAGAGCCCACAAGAGATTTCCGGCTGACACGCACACAGGAAGAGCTCGATCGGCGAGAGGGCGTGATCGCGACGCTGACCGCCGAGAACGAGGAGCTGTCCAAGAACGTTGAGTCGCTGCGCACCGAGCTCGAGAACGCGTCAGCAGAGAGCGCAAGCCTCAGCAGCCAACTCGCCCAGATGCGCAGCCAGAGCGATAACTCGAGCAGCGACGTGCTGTCCTTGACGCGGGAGATGCGCGAGCTGCGCGGCGAGATGGAGCGGCTGCGTGCCGAGCGCGAGGAGTGGGAGACGGAGGCCGAGCGTGAGCGCGAGCGCCGCGAGGCGATGGAGGAGGAAGTGCGTGCCACGGAGCGCAGAGAGCGGGAGGGGCGGGCGCAGTGGGAGAAGGCGACGGAAGACCTCGCGGCGGAGCGCGAGCGGGCGGCCAACCTTCAGGACGTGTTGAGCGAGTTCCAGCAGGGTGAGTTTGACGAGTTGAGAGTCAACAATAGGTTGTCGGCTGGCGCTGGACGCCATGGCGCCGCAGTCTGTTCGGACTCTGTGCCTATTCAGTCCCAACCAGCATGCTCGGGTTATTCACTGCCCACCGGCACATCTCATGTGTACCTCTGCTGACGTTCCCAGCCAAGGACTCGGAATTGCGACAGGCGACCGCCGAACTTGAGGGCCAGCTCAAGCTTGCAGTCGCCCAGCTGAGCGAGTACAAGCTCCGCGCTGCCAACGCCGAGAGCTCGCTGTCGAGCCTTGCGTCCGATGCCACGCGGGTCAGCGCGCTCGAGAAGGAGGTCCGCGATAAGAATGCGACCATCGCAAAACTGCGTCATGACGGTACGTCCCACGTCCGAGGCGAGGAGCTCCAACTAACGTCGCAGCGGTTGTCACAAACGAGCACCTCACGGAGGCCTTACGCCGACTCCGGAAAAACACGTCCGATAACAATGTTGACCGGTGAGTGGCCACAAGCATGCCCGCTCCTCGGCGACTGGGACACTCGGTGTTGAGTTGCACTGACGCCCACTCCAGACGGCTCGTGACCAACATTCTCCTCTCGTTCCTCACGACATCGCGCGCAGACAGCAAGCGCTTTGAGATGCTCTCGCTTCTCTCCACAATTCTGAGCTGGGACGACAGCGAGCGCGAGCGCGCGGGCCTCCAGCGCGGCGCCAAGCGGCCCCCGCAGCAGCGGCGAAAGTCGTCGGCGCTGCGGACGGCCGAGGACGAGGCGGCGCAGGCGGCGATGAACGAGAGCTTTTCAAACCTCTTTGTTGAGTTTCTGCTCAAGGAGGCATCGCAGGGCGAGGTTTCGCCGTCGGCCAGCACAGCGCCGTCGTCCTCGGCATTCTCGCCGCGCGCATCGGGCCTCGGCCTCCGGCCGCACTACGACACCATGTCCCCGCCGGCCAGCGGGTCCGGATCCGGCACCGGCACGCCGGGGACGCCGCGCGCGGGCGCGCGCACCATGTCGTCGTCGTCGCTCACGTCCATTGGCGAGTCGCCCACACAGTCCGTCAAGGGTATTGGGATCACGAGGAAGCCGAGCTTTGGGCTCCAGGAGGCCATGGGGCGGCAGTAGCAGTAGGAGGAGGGTAGTACTTGGGATACCGGCGATATGGGACATGGGACATGCGGTATGGGGTATGCAACATTGATGCACTAATGTTGTTGAACATCTGGAGAGCGGTAAAATGGAGGTTGGGCCACGGCGAGTGGTGCGCTGGGGCAGCTGACAGCAGTCACTTGGCATGAGCAGGCAGCGCGATGCAGCGTCAGAGTCAGTCACGATGAGGCGCCATGTACCAGAGTGCTCGTCGGATTCCAAAACATGTTCCGGTGGGCAGAATATCGGGCATTGGAGGAAAGAAACATCGGCCACGGAGCAACATCACGCTCGGTAACTGCGACAGAGCTGTCCTTCGAACTGGTCCTCCTTGTTCTATGTGACAAGATGCTGTACTGACTAAACTGGAGAAATCACCCGTCGTGCTGCGAAGGAGAGATATCTGTCTCACACACTGACACTGCACCCGACGCACACCACAACCAGAATCAGATCTGCAGAGAGGTATGCAATACATGTGAGATGCTAAGATTACAGCACCTAAAGAATGTCAGCCAAATTCTATCATCCTCTCCATCCATCCTCGGGAGACTCAGCTCTGCGCTGCCCTCTTGCTCGAGTGCGCTCATGCTCGAGCGGTAGCGCGCTTACTCACCTTGGGCGCCAGACCGAGGATCTTGTGCCAGCGGCCGTTGGGGTCGGCTCCGCCCGCGGCATTACGCAGCTCCTGGGCGACGACACCGTTGACACGTGTGCCGAGCATCTCGCCCTTGTTGTTGAGCAGGACGCAAGCGTTGTCGTCGAAGCTGGGGGTGTTAGCGTGTTTTCCTCCCATGATGTAATTCTGGAGGGGGAGCCTCTGCAGGGGCGGCGGAACGGAGCAAGAGGGCGAACGGTACTGTTGTCGACTGTCCGTTGGTGATACTCTCGACATAACTGTCGTCCGTTCTTCCAGCCTGAGGGAACGACCGTTCATGCCGGAAGTAGCTGGCAGCCTCTCGTGTCTCTGTTCCATCCTCTCATCTCCGTCCCCCTCGGCTCCCCCTCCTCCTCACTCCGATGTCTTCTACCTCCTGCACGGCACAGCTTCCTGCCTCCCATTCTCTCCATGGCTCGCCCTACTTACCGGACAACACGGCCGTCGGGGCGCATCACGGGTTTGCGGGTACGAACGACGACGGCGCGGCGGACATCACCCTTGCGGACCTTCTGGATGTTGCCGGTCGTGCCGGCCTGGGTGACGGGACGCGCCTTGTTGACGACGCAGACAATCTCGTCGCCTGTTGGAGTTAGCTTCAAGCGGTGAGAGAAGGGCAGTTTGGTAATGTCGCTCGTGATCCCAAGATGCGTAGACGTCCAACGATCCCCAGTCTCCTCTCCTCGACGACTCGCTCCTCGGCAAGCCAAACCGCCCACATCTCCCAGGCAGCACTCACCGACAGTAGCAAATCCAGTCGACTTGAGACGGGTCTTGACCTTGAGCACGTTGATGCACTCGGCGACAAGCGCGCCCGAGTTGTCAATGACGGTCATGCGTCCCTTGAGGCCGATCATTGTGAGAGTCGGGTGGGTTGGGGAGGACGAAAAAAAGGCGGCGGGGAAGTGGAGGGGGCGTTCGTTTCGCCGAGGGTGGTCGTTCCGCGCGGGGGTCCGTTGTCGAGGTCAGCGACCAGGGCGTTAGAGTAGTATTTTTATGACGGCGAGAGTGTCAAGGACGACGAGCAGGACAATTCGGAACTCTTTGCATCTCATTCCAATCATGTAGGCACACTCGACTTTTCCTTTAGGTCTTAAGGTCTTAGGTCTTGTGGAAAAACCACGTGGGAGTCTTGCGCGGGATCAAATCTGGGATAGCTGGTGCGGAAGTTGTTTCGGGCGTTCTGATTGTTGTCGCGCCTGTTGCAAGACGGAAGACGGCCGTTCCAGGATCCAGGAGTTAGGTTAGGGCGAGACTCTGAATCCCACAGGCGAAAGGTGGATTAATGTCACACTCGCGTCGCCATTCATTATTGTCAACATTTCTCTCTCTCTCACCTCTCACCTCTCACCTCTCACCGCGTTCTCGCACAAACAAATCATCGTCGTCATCGGCGCATCTCTACTATCTATAACCGCTACCCCGCCCCACGCCGTCCCTACCGCCTTCATTATTACGAGTCTGCATCATCCTAATCGTTTGTCTGAAAACAGCTGGCTACCTGCATAAACTATGTGCGAGGCAAACTTCAAGTCGACGCACCCCCGACTGCGCTGGCCGCGCAGCGATGCGTCGCCAGAGCACTGGCCCCAGACTGGACCCGAGCACAAGTCGGAGAAGGGCGCGTGGTTTGAGAAGTGTGCTCCGTGAGTAAATGCCGAGGCGGTGGGGAGGGCGACTTCGGGCTGCATTTCGCGTTCTGGAGGCCACGCCCTCGCTTTTGTGACGTACTTCCTCCCTCGCATCCTTGCTCGAATTCTCCTGGCTTTCTTTGCTCACGCTCCCAGCGACCATGCCAAATACAACTTTTACGCAAAGGGTATCGGAAAGCACCTCGCTACCGTCATGGGTCTCCCCAATCCGCGTGAGTATGCCGAATAGCCGCCTCGTTCGAAAGACCACCGCTGACGACAGCCGCTCAGCGTATGGATCTGCCAAAGGGCTACGCCGTCTTCGTCCACAACCAGCCTCGTCCAGGTGGTGAAATCCGTGAAGACTTCTACATCTTTGTGCGCTCCTTTCCGCCCCGACCGAGCTCTGCTCTGTTCACTACTGACCACACCAGGGATCTCCGAACGCAGGCAGGTTTCGCTCTCTCAAAGAGTTCCAGCCGCACGCCGAATGGCTGATGGACACGAACCGCCCATTGGATGACCACCATACAGTGAGGATTTGCCTCCTGCGATAGCTGCTGACGTAACAGTGTGAATGCCTGTACAACAGCACCAGTAAACTGGGCCAAGAGAAGAAGATGGGCCAGGCGCAGAATAGTGCCAAACGCGCGCTGGAGGACGACCGTGGGGACAGCCACAAACGCCAGAGGGTGGAGGGCAAGGACGACGGGACGTGTGTTCCTGAGCGCGCTATTGACTACCGCTCCCAGCGCCGCTACCGTATGTTGATGACGTTTTGGATACCAGTGCGCTGACACGCAGGCCGAGGCGAGCTCGTCTTCTTCCGGATCGAGAGCATTCCGGCGCCAGACGGCAAGGGCCTACCAGAGATTACGCACTGGCCGGGACTCATTGCCAACATTGTCGAGAAGACGGTTCACGAGGGACAGGAGGCTGAGGCTTCGCTCAAGGCCGCGTGGACGATGTTTGGCGCGGCGGCCCCGGACACGCTGCAAAAGTCCGAGCTCAAGCGCCAGTGGTCGCACTCGATTCGGCCGTTGGGCATGTTCGCGACAGGTTACGAGCGTCATGGTGTTTTGGCATCAGAGCTGCTGCCCTGGTCGGCTGGTGTTGAGCTCCTAGGTGGAAGCGAAGGATGGGCAAAGATTGGAGAGGAGGGCATGCGAATTCTCAACGAGGGCGTCCGTCGTGAGGCCAAAGAGGACCCGCCGAAGGAGGCAGACCTCCTTGATCCCGAGCTCACAAGACGGTGGAAGAGCCGCTGGGGAGAGCGCGTCAAGTTTGACCAGATGGACTGCTCGTGGGACGCCGCTGTCCTCCGTCTCGCTGTCGGCTTGCGTACTGGACGGGTGAGTTGCATTCACCGATCTCCAAGTCTGACACTTTTGCAGCAAATCGCCGAGTCGTGGACCCAGACGGACAAGATCATGTTCATCCCTCCGCACTCGTCACTCACGCCTCAAGACATTGACGACCTCGAGAACAACCGAAAGTCTCTCTTCCAGGGTGTGTGGTTGCGAGGAGAGCGCATCTGGTGCCAGGACATGGTCCGCATTCGCAAACACCGCAAAGACTTGCCAGTCGGGGAACTCCTCGCGCCTGGTCCGGGGGCAGACGACCGCGGCGTCTTCCTTCACATTAGGTGTGTAATTGGTGTGCCGCTTGAGCTGACAGTTGCCAGAACGATCGCACTCGAGACACTCACCCCTCCGGCCGGTGACGAGTCGGTTGCCGCTCTGCCCAAGGATGGCAAGTCTGAGGCTCGCGAGTCGTGGCGCTGTGTGTTCTACGGCGACGTGTTTGAGCTGGCCGAGGGTGAGGCCGAGAGCGAAATCGCGGAGCCGTCACAGGATATCCTCGCTGTCAAGCCAGAGGACAAGTTTATCAAGCCAAAGGCACCAAAGGGATACTACTATCGGTGTCTGAACTCCAAGGGCAACGAGGTCCTGGTCGATGTGTTTGACATTGCCGGCCGCTGCTACCCGGCCTTGCTCGACGTGGACTCTGCGTGGTTCTACCCGCCGGGCGACAGCGAGAAGAAGGGACGTGTGGAGGCGCCTGATACCGTCATGGCTCTGACGGGTCTGAAACCCTGCGTCGATATGGATTTCCCGGCGACCATGTGGAAGGGTGAGTTGTGACAGAATGATTAGCAACTGACGGCCAGACGACCTGTACGTCATTGTCCGCGACGCCCAGAGGGACATTGAGCGCGACATGCGGGTGCACTACGGCGAGGCCCTCAGCATAGAGCTCAACTACCGCCTTCCCGACTATGACCGGCCTGAGGGCAAGGTCGGCAACGGCAGTGGTAATGGCAACTCGTCGGGCACCAATGGCCGCAGTTGAAGTTGCAAAAAAGGACCGCGGTTGAAGATGAAGTCGCGACGTGTTGGTGGCCTTTCGATAAGCGATGACATGGCAGCACAGCATGGTGTTAGATTTGAGTAGCAGTATTGAGAGACCCATATCCTCTCCGATCCATTGTTCAGTAGTGTAATGCATGTGAGCTAGCAGCAAAGAGCCAAAGAGGCAGTCTTGAGGCCGAGGCCGCGGAGAACAAGGTGGAGGAGTGGGCGACTCCTGGGGGTGAGCGGAACCAAATGTCCAGATCACCCAGGAAAAGTTGGCCATCACAGTAAGTGGCCATTTCCTATCTCCTGCGAGCTCCATCTGGTGTAGCTGGTCGTTCTCCTCGATCTCACCGTCCAAACGTCTGCATTCAAACAAAAAAAAAAAACACACCACAAAAACGAACAAGGCCGCCAACAATGTTCGCCCGCGCCCTCGCCTCCAGCTCCCGCCTCGCACGCACGTACACGACGGCGACGCACGGCCCCGCATACTTTGTCGAGCGCACGTCGAACGGCATGCTGCCTGTCTACTCTGATATCCGGAATGGCGGCACGCAGGTCACGACGCTCGTGCGCAAGATCCAGGGCGATGTCGAGGTGAGTACCGGTGAAGCGGCGAGGTTGGAGGCTGGGAATGGGGGCATAGGAAGAGCCAGGGGAGGGCGGGCGACAAAGGACAAAGGACAAAGGACAAAGGACAAAGGACAAAGGACAAAGGACAAAGGACAAAGGACATCTTCTGGACCCGGATGTGGAACTCGAGGGACATGGCTTCGTGCCGGGACGGATAGCAGGACGGACGCGGACGCGGAGACAGAGACAGAGACGGATCCGGAGACACGTACGGAAACGGACATGGAGACACGTACCGAAACGGACACGGATACGGATACGGATACGGATACGGATACGGATACGGAAACAGAAACAGAAACAGAAACAGAAGGAATGCCCCGGCCATCACGGACAAGTCCAAGAGAAAACGGCACAGGGCCCTGGACCCTGCGTTGAACGGGGAAAACGTTCGCCCGGGGGAAAGCAGCCGTGGAATCTGTGTGCTACAGCGGTGTCGGACCTCGCGGAAGCTCCTCGGAGACGACAGGCAGGCAGACGAGCTGGGGCTTGGGCTGGACACCCGTTACGCCACTCATCAGCAGGCGATGGCGGGTGTCCTTGTACGCTCTAGTTGTGCGGGTGCTGGCTTGCGATTACGAGCCGCCGTTTGGACTGTGACTGGCCTCAGTGCGCAGTTGTTGGCCCTCTCGCTCTGCACTTGTCATAACTTGCGCGCTGGCATCTTGTCTCTACGTCTCCTCCTTCGGCATCCGCTGGCCTCGTCTTCTCTGTCCTCCGCGCTCCACGTCTAGTCCATTCTGTCCTGTCGTCCCCCCTCTGATCTCTACCCCCACCTTCCCCCCCCCATCACTCCCGCTTCACCCTCCTCCTCATCCCCCAGCTTCACCCCCCTCCCCCTTCCCTCCACCGCTCCTCCCCATATCGACATACACTAACCCGCAGGCCCTCCGCGCAGACCTGGCGCAGTACCTCGCCGACGGGCACATTGACCCCCTCAGCGCGCCTCCGGCCGTCACGGTGCGCCCGACCACCAAGCACATCGTCATCAAGGGCCGCGCCGTCGAGGAGGTCAAGGCGTGGCTTGAGATGCGGGGGTTCTAGATGACGAGAGCGGAGGAAGTATGCATTTGATTAGATCCGGAAGGAGGGGGTGTTGGGTTGGGGTGTTGGGTTGTCTGTGACGGCGAGGCGTGCAGAATACGATCTGGTCAGAACACTATACTCATTCGACGACGACCTAATCGCACACACAACGCTTCTCTCTCTCGGGATGTGCTGCGCCGACAGTCGGTCATATCAATGCAATGCAGTCTACTGAGAGGGGTTTACAAATGGAGAATGGAGGATGGAGGTTGGCACGGTCAGAAGGGGGGATGTACTACTGTATATCGGGGGATTCAAGGTCGAGGCATCCAGAATCAAGACGCTATCTCGGCTCCACCTACGCGCTCTCGCGCTTGGCAGCCCGTAACGCCTCGACGTGCCGGTCCATCTCGGCCGCCTCGTCCTTTTTGCCCGCCATGCGCAGGAGCTTGGCGCGGCGCTCGGCGGTCAGCAGCTCGACGGCCTCGCGGCCGCGCTCGGACCGGTGCGCAATGTACTCGAGCTTGAGGGCGTCGATGCGTTCTTGGGTGAGTCTGCGGTTAGTCTCTATTGCAAGGGGCAAGGGGGGGAAAGGGGAGAAGGGGGGGAGGGGGGGGGGGGAAGGGGCAGGCGCGTAAAGGGGGGCGAGGGGACCTTCTGCCTAGAGCTCAAGAGCATTGCCGAGCAGGTGGCTAGCTGTTCAAAGACCTTGCCAGACCTTGCGCGCTAGTCCTCCTCGTCCTCCTCGTCCTCTCAAGATCCGATACGCGGCGGCAGCACTCACTCGCGCTTCGTGCACTCGTTCATCGCCTTGAACGGCGCCGCGCACGCAAACGGCGTCGAGAACGTGCGTCCCTGTGCGCATTCCGCAAAGTCTGATGTGAGAGTCAGTATCGCTGCCCAGCATGGTTGGTAGAGCAGTGATATGCTGAAGCTGAAGTGTTTTGGCACCGGAGCTGTACAAGCTCAAGCCCGAAGCCCGAGCTCAAGTCCGAGTCTCGAGTCTCCATACGCCAGTCCCGATTGATCCTTGATCCTTGGACCTGCATGCCTCCAAAGTCTACACTATAGACTGTACACTTCCTCTTCCCCCCCATCGTAGACTCACCCTTGACGTACGAATCGCACTTGCGCAGCGCCTCGGACTTTGCGGCCGCCTCGATCTCCTGCTCTTCGCGGCGGGACAGGGCCTCCATTGTGCGTTGGGCTGGGTTGGGTTGGGTTCGGTGTTGTGGGTTTTGCGTGAGTGAGTGAGACCTCGAAGAACGGCAAGGTCAAAAGTCTTGTCTCCCCTCGTCTCGGCTTGCGGCTGTAATGTCGGACACGGCAGAGTCGTCCTCGGCCTCAATCGACATCCCGCGTCCAAAGTTCAAGTTGACGGAAAAGGCAGGCAACGCCCTAAGAACTCTCACGCGAGGAGCACATGACAAAAAGGCACAAGGTCACGTGATTACAAAAGTCAGAATTGGCCACCAGACCCCTGGTCCAAAGACTGTACGCAGGTACGCAGGTTTGTTATGACGAAATATTTCTTGCGTGCAAGACAACCTCTTGCCCCATCACATAACTCTCACCAAGAACAATGTCGCGGCAGAACCCACTTCCGCCCCGACCAGGCTTCGCGAGCGCATCGGGCGGTCCGGCTGTCTCCACACGCGGCGGTGGGGGCGGTGGGGGCGGCGGTGGCGGGCGCGGGGGAGGCAGGGGGCGAGGTCGTGGAGGATCTTCACGCGGCCGCGGCTCCAACCACTCCAACCACTCGATGCCGGTGAACGCGAACGCGAACGCGAATACGAGTTATAATCCCGGTGCGAACGCGAACGCCGCAGGCGGGTATCCTGCGGCCGGATACGGGTACATGAACTACACCTACGGGTACGGCTACGACGCGTCGGGGGGTTACGGCGGGTACGCTGCTGCTGCTGCTGCTGCCGCCGCCGCTGCGTCTGGTGCGGGTGGGTACTACCCCTTCGCGGGAGGGTATGGCTACTACCCGGAGTACAACTACGCCGCCGCCGCTCCGGGCGCAACCGCCACCGCGGCTCCCACCGTCCCGACGCCAGCACCAGCACCAGCACCAGCACCAGCACCAGCACCAGCACCAGCACCAGCACCAGCACAGGCCCCAGGGGTGCAGGCATGGCGCAACTGCTCGCACCCGGGGTGCAAGTACACGGGCCCCGGGGACCTGGTCGCGCAGCACGAGGGCGACCGGCACCTGATCTTCCCGCACGGGAAACCCGTCGAGCGGAGCGAGGAGGAGGAGCGATTTTTGGCCACGATGGCGCGCACAGGCATGCGCCCCACGATCCAGGGCACGGGCATCCGTCTCGAGACGGACGAGGATATCGCGCAGTGGATCGCGGAGCGGCGGCGCAAGTGGCCTACGAAGCAGCGCGTCGAGGAGAAGGTGCGTACCAGAACGGCTGAGGGGGGGGGGGTATCAGTACTGACGCGGGTAGGCGCAGGAGGACGCGGAGGCGATTGCGCGCGGGGAGAACCCGCGCAAGCGGCCGCGGCTGGACCCCGCGCGCGCGGCGGAGGAGTGGGGGCGGGATCCTGCTGCAAGCACGAGGGAGAGAGAGAGGGGGAAGGGCCGCGAGCGCGGGAGGGGGCGCGGCGCGGGGCGCATCGGCGATCGTGGAGAGCGGGAGCCTGTGACACCTGCTGCTACGACGGCAACGACGGAGGCAGCACCGGCCGCACCGAATGTGGCCAAGGCAACGACGGGCCTCGTGGCGTACTCGTCCGACCCGTCCGACAGCGAGTCCTCGGACTCCGACTCGTCCTCCTCGTCTTCTGATTCCGACTCGGACTCAGACTCTGACTCGGACTCGGCCGCGGACGGCGCAGGCTCCGAAGGCGAAGCAGGCGCCCTTCCCTCCTCCACCCCCGCCAAGCCCGCCCCCGTCGCCGCCGCTGCGAACAAGGACGCCCGCCCGGTGTGCACTTTTTTCCTGCGGGGAAAGTGCCGGCACGGTGCGCGCTGCCGATACCGGCACGAGCGGCCACACAACGGAGCCAACAAGGACGGGGACGGGGACGGGGAGGCAAGCATGGACAAGGACAAGGACAAGGACAGGGAGGACGAGCGCCGGAAACCCGCCGCGGCACCCGCGCCGACTGGTCCACCCAAGCCCCCGCCGCCGCGGCAGCCGGCGCCCAAGCGTCCTAACCCGTTTGCGCGGCCCAGTATGCTTGGTGCTGTGAGTGTGGAGCCGTCGCTGAATTTCAATGTTAATGCGCGTCTGCTGACGGTTTAGTTGCTAGCGAACCCGATTCAGAACACGCTGTCGCAGCTCACGCAGACGATCCGCTTCCTTGTCGCGAATGACATGCTGCGCAATGTGGAGACGCGTGCGGGCGAGGCGGAGGAGCAGGAGCGGGCGCGGAATAAGGTTGTGCTGGTGCAGGATGTTGCGAGCGGGGGTGAAGACGCTGGGGCTGGGGCTGGGGCTGGGGCTGGAGCGGGAGCGGGAGCGGGAGCTGGTGACAAGGAGATGAAGACAGAGGGAGAGGCAGAGGGAGAGGGAGAGGCGCAGGACAAGGACAAGGACGACGCCACGGCCGAGGTAGCGTAAGCATTACATTCCATACAACCACAGCACACGGCAGCATTCAGGTAGTGTACATGCATCACAGTCGTCTCATCAGTCAGTCTACTTTAGTGGATCGAAATCTCCCCAGTCGGCCGCAGACGGCTGGCCCGCACCCCATGCGGGCTTGGGCGCAGCGGTAGGCTGCATGAGCCCCCCGCTGCCCCATCCCGGTGGCGGGCGCGCCGCTGGCTGTGACGGGGCCATGACAGGCGCGGCGGGGGCAGCGGGGGCAGCAGGCTGCATTGGCGCAGAGGCGGAGGCAGACATGGCGGCGAACATGGACGGCGGCTGCGACATGCCACTCATGCCCATGCCCATGCCCATACCGCCACCCATGCCACCACCCATGACCCCACCCATGCCAACGCTCTGGGCCGCAGGCCGCGGCGGCGACTGCGACCGCGCGGGCTGAAGCGGCGCGCCGCCAAAGGTGGGGAACGTGGGTGACAACGGCTTGGCAACGGGTGCCTGCGGCGTCAGGCTGATGTTGTAGTTTGGACCAGACGACGGGGCGGACGGGCGCGCGGGCTGCGAGGCCGGTGTGGGCTGCAAGCCCGCAGAGCTGAATGACGCTTGCCGCGACTGCGGTTGCATGGCAGGAGTCATGGCAGGCGTTGTGAACGCTGCCGAGTTGAAGGACGACGAGGCAATGGGCTTGGCGCCGAGTTTGGAGGATCCCCGGCGGGGCGAGGTCGGCGTCGACGTTGCGGCTGGTAGTGTGGACGAAGAACTCGACGACAGGCTGAGACCAGGGAACATGGATGACTGTT
Organism: Apiotrichum mycotoxinovorans; assembly: GCA_013177335.1. Classification (NCBI taxonomy): domain Eukaryota; kingdom Fungi; phylum Basidiomycota; class Tremellomycetes; order Trichosporonales; family Trichosporonaceae; genus Apiotrichum; species Apiotrichum mycotoxinovorans. Next base: position 6,070,385 of record CP053620.1, on the reverse strand, counting down.
GTGAGCGAGGTACATAGAGGGTTGGCAGCTTACCAAGGAGTTGTCCGCCGGTGTAGGATCATCCCAGCCGTCGCCCCACGGGTCGGCAGCAGCGGCAGCAGACGCCGCAGCCGACGAAGTCGCACCGCCGCCCTTGACGAGCGCCTCAAAGTCGACCTCCTGCGATCCGCCCATGGAATTGAAGTCGAAGGGATTCTCAGAGTTGCCGTTTGCAAAGCTGTTGGTCTGCTCCTCCATCTTGCGGACCTCACGCAGATGTTTGCTGTGCTCCGTCTCGACACGAGCTCCCAGAGACTTGATAACAGTCATGAAGCGGCCGAATTGGTCCGCGTTCAACAGGGGACCCATCGACATGGACCACAGCTGCGGGAGCACCAGCGTCGCGATGGCCTCTAGCCCGACCTTTGCGCCCATCGCTTCATGCACTGCCAGGGTCGCCATCATGACCGCCGGCTCCTTGGTCTTGATCTTTGCCAGGAGCGGAACGAGCTTGGTCGTGAGTGTCGTTGCATCCAATGTCGACACCATTGCGCGGAAGCACTCGAGGGTCTGCACCTTGATGGTGAGAATGCGCGTGCGGGTGAAGAGAATCTGAAGAGTTAGACAGGAATTCGGTAGAGCTACACGCACCGCAATCTTGACGAGAAGGACGTTCTGGACTGTGCCATAGTCGAGGACTTCGCACAGATGCGGCACGGTCTTGAGCACACGCTCCTGCACCGGCACGTGCTCGCTCTCGAGCGAGTTGTAGATGAGTGGCATGACATCTGCGATCAGCGGAGTTCCAGTGCGAGCAACTCACTCTCTCGAAAGATGGCGGGTGTTGTCTTCTCCTCGAGCAAGGTAAGGTTTTCAATGAGAGCTGCGCAGGTTAGATCTACTCCACGTGATCCACCTACTGAGCATGTTCTGCGGCGGGTCCTTGAGGGCGAACAGGGGCTGCAGCTTGGGAAGAACAACTGCAAACTCGTCCTTGTTGAGGCCCTTTGAGATCTCAAACACGTTGGGGAGGAGAAACGGCAGAAGATACGGGTCCTTCATCTCCTCGAGCAAGCTGAGAAGAATCTTGCCCTTCTTTAAGCGCTCGGAAAAGTTGGGCAGCACACGGACGAGCCCACGGAGGAAGGTCGCCTTTTCTTCGCGCGGTTTGGACGCAAATGTTGTCGGGTCCAGAAAGTTGAGGGTCGAAATGGCGAGCGAGGAGAAGAACGGATGGTTGGGGAGAGACTGCAGCGTCATGCGGCTGTTGGCGGTGCGAGTCAGTAAGCGGGGGAGGAGATCTGCCGGTTAGCGAGGGACGAAGACCTGACCTACCCTTCAGCTCGCTGCTGCACCGCTCCCATAGCGCCCCCCGAGCGTACTCCCGTCGGCTGAGGGGGCCCTCGGCGTTTTCGCGGAGGCTGCTTAGGGAGCCCTTGTTGGAGAATGGTGGCCGTCCGCCGTTGTGGACGGCGTACAACACACATCCAAGCGAGTAAAGGTCGTTGGCCGGGGAGAGCTGGGAATCAAGTGCATACTCGGGTGCTGGTGGGTCAGCTGTGTCGCGAGGGCCCCATACCCACCGAGATAATCGAGCTTCCACTGGACCTGGGGCGGCAGACGGGCGTCAATCTCGGGGAACTGGGCCTTTGTCGGTGTGCCGTCTGGCGCGACCAGCGGTGTGGTTAGATTGAGGCCCGAGAGCTTCCAGTCTCCCTTGATGGGTCAGATGCAGAACCGATATCGCACTGCACCCACCTTGGCATTGATGAGAATCGCGTCGGGGTTAATATTCAAATGCACGCTCTTGGCCTGGACATGCATAAACGACAGACCCTTTGCGATCTGGAGTGTGCCCTTCTGGATCTCGACCTCGTCCAAATCGACCTCGCCGTCTCTTGGCCCTGCACCGCCCGCCCCTCCGCGCGCCGACCCGCTCTTCGCCGCCTTGAGCACGTTTCCCAGGCTCGCGGTGACAGTCTCAGTCACGAATGTGAGCTCGGTGCGCGACTCCTCGAGCGGCTCAACCATGTGCAGAATGTCCGGGTGCCGGAGGCGCGAGAGCGACGTTGCCTGCGTTGTCAGGTCTGCAACAGCACTAGCAAAGAATACGCACCTCCTTCTTGAGCTGCTCAATGACCCATTCCTTGCCGTTGCGCACGCCGTCCAGCAGCCGCTTCTCAAACACCCACACGCTCACGTCCTTGCCTGTCGTCTTGTGCGTCGCCGACATGACCTTCCACAGGCCGACGTTGAACGGGTGCGCATGCGCAGAGGGCGCAGGCGAGGAGCGGCCAGATTTGGACGATACACCGACTGTGGATCCCACGGCGGACGCGAGGTTGGTCGTCGATGACGACGGCGACGGACCGTTTGAGTGGACGGTGTACGCCGACAAAGTCGACGACTTGCCAAAGAGATTCGACGCGACGGCGAGCATGGTGCCGGCTGTCAATGTGTTGTGTGGGCCGTGCTTGGCCGCAAGACGACACGCAGATTAGGTAGGTGGGGGGTTAGGGATAGTCGCTGGTAGATGTGAAGTATGAAATGTGGAACAACAACAACAATTCTGTGACGATGATATACATACTTCCATTCCGACCTTCCTAGTCATCGACGAGAACGACCAGACGATCGATCATATGGCACGGCGTCAGCACGCGCCAGCCACGACCATGACCTCTCTCTCCATATGGTCTCTCTCCATTTAGCTGCTTCCCTTGGACCGGCGCGACTCCCTCCCCCACGTACGTCGCATACGTCGGGTGGTACGTGGTACGTTGTACAGAATCAATAATGACGTGGTTTACACGTGGACAAATTGAATCCGCCCCCCACTTAGCAGAAAGTTGATTTCATGTTTCTGATCGTCTCTCCACTTTCCTCCGGGTGACAGTGAACATTGTTCATCGAGCACCATCCCATCTCCCTCCAAAGTTTACAAAAACACCATAAAAACTTCATCGACGTCTGCGAGACATATTGACGGAGACGAGCTCGGGATCTTCTGAACGAAAACAAGTGGAAACGAGCTTTTTTGCCGCAACACAACACCCACACCCACGACCGAAACATCCAGGACTCTGGATCGCGGAATCATGAACGGCCAGCCCTCGAAGCGGCAGCTCAAGACGAGGTGAGTAGCCATATGTTTGCCGACTGCGGTTTATGTGCTCTAGAGTCTGATTCTAACGTCTAGCTTCCGCGCATCACCGACGTCGATCCGCCCGCTGTACACTGGCGGCCCTGTGCTCCTTACGCGCGATGGCGAGTGGCTGATCACGACGATGGGGGAGGAGGTGCTCGTGACTGAGGTCCGGACGGGCCGTGGCGTCGCCCGAGTCAAGGGTGTGAGTACAGAGAAACCTCCCACATAGCCAATGCTCAGAACTAACCGCTCTCGCAGGACACGACGGCCATCACTGCCCTCGCGCTCTCGTACCACACCTCGCCGCCGACACTGGTGACGTGCCACCAGTCCAACACGATCCGGTACTACCCTCTCCCCGAGGAGGTGGCGAGCACGCCCAAGCCTCCTCTCCTGACGTACGTCCGTGCGCTCCCGCGCGCGTCGTCCGCGCCGATCCTGCTCGCAACCGTCTCCCCGGACTCGACGCTGCTGGCCACCGGCTCGTCGGACGGCATCGTCAAGGTCTGGGACCTGGCCGGCGGGTACGTCACGCACCTGTTCCGCGGGCACGGCGGCCCAGTCTCGGCGCTGCACTTTTCGTTCCCGTCTACCGGAGAGGAGCGGCAGCGCATGGAGCTCTGGACGGGATCGACGGACACAAAGGTGCGCGTGTTTGACCTGCGCGACGCGAACGCACGGGTGGTGGTTGGCGGCTCGTCTGGCGGCGCCAAGCCCAAGGCCGTGCTCGAGGGCCATGTCAGCGTCGTGCGCGGCATTGCGGTGTCGGAGGACGGGCGGTGGGCGACCACCGGCGGGCGTGACAAGGTCGTGCTCGTCTGGGACCTGGGCACGGGAGACAAGAAGGGCAAGGGCGCAGCGCCCAAGATTGTCCAGACCCTGCTTGCCAACGAGCAGGTGGAGGCACTTGGCCTCCTGCCTACCGACCAGGCCGTCGCGGGATCCTCGGCCGGCCGCCTCCTCTGCTACACGGCTGGAGACGCAGGCAAGGTCCGTGTCTGGGACGTGCTCAAGGCGTCCGAAGTTGCGGTTATGAAGGGCGTCGAGGGTGTCGACGAGGTGGTCGACGACGAGGATGAGCAGCGCGGTGTGATCCAGGCAATGTAAGCTCAAAGAAAGGGAGCTTTGTGGCTGACACGACTAGGTACGACGCCTCGACGTCGTCGCTCGTCTCGGTGCACGCGGACCAGAACATCATCTTCCACTCGCTGTCTACGCTGTTGACAACGCGGCAGGTTGTCGGATTCAACGACGACATCGTCGACGTTGCCTTCTTGGCCTCTGAGACCGGTCCCGAGTCGCACGTGGCGCTCGCTACCAACTCTTCCTTGGTCCGCATCTACTCAACCGCGGACTTTGACGCCCGCCTCCTCAGCGGACACCGCGACATGGTGCTGTGTCTTGACCGCTCTCCCGACGGGCGCTGGCTCGTCACTGGCTCCAAGGACCGGACGGCGCGCGTGTGGGTCCCCTGCGGACCCAGCGGGTGGCGCTGCGTCGCGATCTGCGAGGGCCACGCCGAGGCTGTAGGCGCTGTCGTCTTCTCGAAGAAGATGGAGCCCGGGCAGGGCCGGTTCCTGTTCACGGCGTCGCAGGACCGCACAGTCAAGATGTGGGACCTGTCATCTATCAGCGAGGACGACCTCGATGCAGAAGACGACGAATTTGAGCCCATCAAGGCCCGGTCGCTCGCGACGCTCCCCATTGCCGACAAGGACATCAACTCGCTCGACCTCGCGCCCAATGACCGGTTCCTCGTCTCGGGCTCGCAGGACAAGCTCGTCAAGATTTTCGAGGTCGACTATGCGCCGGGCGCCACGCCGCAGGGTGGCATCAAGCACATTGGCACGTGCAAGGGCCACCGCCGCGGTGTGTGGACCGTCAAGTTTAGCCGCAACGACCGCATTGTTGCCTCCGGCGCAGCCGACCGCACCATCAAGCTCTGGTCCCTCGACGACTTTACGTGTCTCAAGACGTTTGAGGGGCATACCAACTCGGTGCTCCGTGTCGACTTTATGACCTCGGGCATGCAGCTCGTCTCGAGCGCGAGCGACGGTCTCGTCAAGCTGTGGAACATCAAGGACGAGGAGTGTGTGGCCACGCTGGACAACCACGAGGACAAGGTGAGGAGAACAGGCGGCTCGCGAGATTTGATTGTATTGTTTCTAACACACTAAAGGTCTGGGCACTGGCCGTCTCGCCCTCTGAATCGACCATTCTGTCCGCTGGCGCCGACTCGGTCGCGACGTTCTGGGAGGACTCGACCGAGATTGAGCAGGAGGAGAAGAACGCCGCGCTCATCGCCGCCGTCCAGTCCGAGCAGGACTTTAACAACTTTGTGCTTGTCAAGGACTACCGGCGCGCGATCCAGCTCGCGCTCGCCATGTCGCAGCCGGGCCGCCTGCTCTCGCTCTTCCGCACGGTGCTTGCATCCTCGTCCTCCTCATCTCAAGAGAGCGCAGACGGCGTGGACGCGGCCGTCGCGTCCATCTCGCCCGAGATCGACATGGTGATCAGCACACTGGCGCCGCTCGACCTCGTGCGCCTGCTCAAGCATGTGCGCGACTGGAATGCGAATGCGAAGAATGCGGCGGTCGCACAGGCTGTCCTGCACGCCGTGTTCCGCCTCAAGACGCCGGACGAGATCATGGCGGCGTTTGAGCGAGTGGCCAACCCGCCCAAGAACGCGGACGAGGACGAGGACAGCGGCAGCGAAGATGAGGACGACGAGCAGGCACAGGCGGCAAAACGGGCGGCCAAGAAGACGACGGCGCCGACCATTTCGATGCGCGAGCTGCTCGACTCGCTCATCCCGTACTCTGAGCGCCATATGGGCCGCGTCGACCGCCTCATCCAGGAGAGCTATGTGCTCGACTACACCATCTCCGAGATGGACGGCGGCATGTTTGGCACAGAGGTCATGGAGGTCGAGTAGCCGGCCGGTGTTCTTGCAACTTGCCTTTCTCTTTTCTCTTTCCATAGACTTTTCGGACTCGGATATTATCATGCATCGCATATTCTCATGAATCTATGGACAATGACTTTCCAAGTGACCACAAAAACGGTCGTGCCAGTGCCCAGGTAGTGTACACGCTACAGGCGAATATACAAACGTGTGCTGTAATGACTCGAAACCCCGGAAAATGAAGATGGGTCATGAATGTGAATGGAGGGCTAAAGTGAAGTGAAGCTGGGCAGTCGTAGTGCCACAGTTGGGAATGCGAAACATTGAATCGAATGGTGATTAAGGGCGTGAAGTAGTATGGTGTGTATGATGCTACTTGTGCTGTACGAGGTCTCAGAGCATGCCATGGAAGTTAGGTGTGCATCGCACAGTCGTGAATGGGTGAAATGGCCATGATACGTTAAAATAGGATACCGATCGCGAACTGGAGAGGGTAGGGGAGAGGAATAGAGTGTGTGTCTGTAGTGCCATGCTGAGTGTCACAGTCCGCTAGAGTGTCGGTTGTGCATGTGGCCCAAAGTGTGAATGGAATGCCTAAGTGGCGATCGACAGACCGAAACTGTGCCAAGGAACGTTGACCGGCAGGAGGAAAGCGTGCTGCATGCCCGGCCGGATGGTATCGCTTAGACGCTCACGGTGGAAAGGCGCTGCGCACCTGGCGCCGTACGACGGACAGTCTCGAAGATACGGAAGAGCGATAACACCATGTTACCACAGTAGAGCAGGAGCGCAAGAAGTGAAATCACAAAGCAGCCAACCTGGCGCTCACAGATGTGGTCGACAAGTGGCTCTTTTATGACGGACGCGGGGATGGCCGTGTCGACCGTCAAGGAAGGGTACGATGAGGCAGAGTACAACGACCGCTTTGTAGCTGCTGCCCCGTAGTAATCGCGCCCCGGGGTCCACCACGGCGCGAGCGGGGTGCAGTCCAGTGGTGTCTCGATATAGTCATTGATAGCTAGCGTCGTCGCACTAGACCATAAGGCGACGAACAGCAAGTCTAGGCACACCCAGAGCATCTTGGAGCGGAGACCCCAGAGACCGATCGGACGGCCAAAGTACTCGCGGTAGATGGCAGTAAGGACGTGCACCATTGTGAATGACGCATACGAGATGATAAGAGTTGTCGATGGACCAATAGCGCCAGGGTAGCCAAGCCTGTACAGCTCCAGACGGATCGTGATCGCAAGGGCTGTTGCTGTCAGTGTTTTGCAATGTCAATCATTCTTACCAAGAAGGGTGGTTACGATCGCGAGGTTGACCAGACGGATGTAGATGGTGATACGCGCATCGAGGAAGAGCATGCGCCTCACGCGTTGGCGGAACGTCAGACCGTCGAATGCACGCGGTTGGTTCCGGCGACCAAAGATACCCCACCGCCGACCTCTGGCATGTCCCTTCTCGTCTGCCCGCCCCTCATCGCCGGAGAACATGTACTCCTCGTCGATGCGGTCGAACGGGTTGACGTTGTCAAACGGGTTGGCATTAGGGTCGGCAGGCTGGTTGGAGTTGTTTGTTTGAACACTCCGGATCGAGGGCGTAAAGCCAAGTCCACCGGGAGTAGGAGGGACCTGCGCCGGGCGATAACGCTTCGACTTGCGCTGCTTGCGTTTCATCCGAACGGGTCGTTCGGTAGGTGCTTCCGATGAGGATCGTGTGATGGTCGGAGGACGAGCGGGAGCCGCAATCTTGACTCGCCCATTGGCATCAGGCGTGCCCGTGTCGGTGTCGGTACCAGTGCCATTACCGTCCAGCTCGCGCCGCATGATGCCCGATGGCGGGGTCGAGTTTGTGGTCGAGTTCTGCGTCGCGGCCACTGTCGGGGCGCTACCGGTCGCCTGGCGATGAAGACTCGGCGGGCCGTGGAGACTAACCGGACGGCCCTGTCCGTTTCCGTGTCCGATCATGTCCCTGTCCCTGCCACCACTCATCATGCTCTCCTCAAACACATCACCCGTGCGCAGCGCGTCGTGCCACGAGCCCGCATGCGGCCAGCCGTTGGCAAAATGCTGCGAGATCGGGGGCGGTAACCGGATCCTGAGATTATTGGTGTTGAGGCGGCGGAGTCTCTGCCCCGGTGTCGGGGTAGCTGTCCCCGAATCCTCAGGCGTGGGGTCCGATAGGTCAATCGTGTCCGATTCCTCGGGCACGCCTGTGAACCCGAACAGACGCTGCTTTGCCCTGAACCGAGGCGACGCAATCATGGTCGCCTCCGAATCTGTAAAATTATCGACACCGTCGACGCTGGTGCGCGACCGGTGGGGGAGGAAGCGGCGAACGGACGTGGGACGCTTGGGCGACTCGAGGCGGGCAGTGGGAGGAGCTTCTGTGTCGGTCATGCTCATCGGTTCCGGTGTGTTTGTGCGCTGAATTTCCATGTCCTCGGCAACCGCAGCCGCAGTGGACGGAGGGGGCGCTCCTGGGGCGGAGTTTGACCGCGTCATCGCGGGCGCCGCCGTGTCAGGAGTCGCTGGACCCGCCCCGGGCTGCTGCGTAGTGGCAGGTGCGACGGTCAAATCTGTTGAACGACGCGGGAGACGAAATGGCCGCTGATTAAACAATTTTGTGCCCGACGACCACCGCTCGGGAGTCGCCGACTCGCCAGTGTCCAGCCGTTCGGGAGGAGTCCGTCCCGGCGCTGGCCCGCGATCATGCGAACGCGACCGACGTTTGCGCGCGTTCTTGTCCTTTTCACGCGACGTCGTTTCGCGACCAGACTCGTATGCACTCTCCATTCCATGGTCGACGGATCCACGCATTGCGCGCAGCTTGTTCATGCCGCGCGCGGTAAATGTCCACCATGGTGGCTCGTCGTCCGAGGTGTCATCGGCGTCCGAGTCACGCGACGACGATTCGTCCGACGAAATGTATCGCACACGGCGACGATGTTTCGGGCGCGGGGGCCTCGACACGGGCTGTGCAGTGTCAAACGTCGGGTGACTTTCCAATGGAGGCGTCGGGGGGTCAAGCACGGCCGAAGCTGCAAACCAGAGTCAGTTAGTTCCTTTTTTTTTGTCGCCAAGTTGCGTTTCCAGACGCGGCGAGGGAAAGCGCCATGCCTAGGCATGCGGGGGTGGAACTGTTATACGTACGAGGAACGGTGCGCACTTTGCGCTGAGTAGGAGCAATAGAAGGGGTAGCAGTGTTAGGCCCCGAAGCGACAGGGGAGGGAGGTGCTGGCGCGACGGTCGTGGCATTTGAAACGGCCCGAGGTCTGCCAGAACGTCGTGTGTGCGTGGAGTCGAGTGTGCGGCGACTCGACGACGCCTCGGCGTTCGAGCCGTACATGGTGGCGGGAGAAGGTGGGTGAAGGTGGCGAGGATAGGAATCGATAGAAGAGAACAGTGCAAAGGGCTATGGGTCTTGGGTGGTGTGTCTGTTTTTATGCAAGGGACTGGAATGACAACAGTGGGCCGACTTTCATGGCGGGACCGGCGGGGGGGACGGGGCCGGGCAAATGAGGTGGACCAAACGGCGACGCGCAATGTGCTTTGAGCGTTGGGCTGCGGGGCGCGAATATAGGAAGTGAGGAAGAGACAAAGGGAGGTGGGGACGGGTGGCAGGGGGAAGCACAGACTTTTCAAAGGGCGGCGGCGATGCAAAAGGCGGTAGCGATCAAGGAGTAATGAGGAATGAGGAATGCAAGAAGCGAACAAAGGTGTGAGAATGAGGAATTATTTTACTTTGGCAAAGGTTTAAAGGAGTGTGGGGGGGTGTGAATGTGCAGACGTCGACGGCAATGAGTGAAAAGAGAGTGTGTGAGAGAACGAGAGCGAGCGAGAGGATGCGGGTGAGGATTGAGGAGAATGAAGAGAATAAGAGAAATGGAATCGAAAAGTAATAGTGGTGGGGATTGATCAAGACGGGATGGAAATGACCCGACGACGTTCGCTAGGTGAGGGGGATGGTCGACGGTGGCGCAGGCGACTGGGATCCACAGTGAGACAGACTGAACGCGTGTATCCGTTGTTGAATGAATGTCGACCGAGCACCACGGGTAGGAGAAGAGTGGAGAGTGGGGCTCTATCCAGGGATAATGAAGTTGAATGTGATGGCGTGGATTGGAGGCAAGTTGTACTGTAGCAACACCCAAATAATGCAAATAATATGTCGGCAGTTTGGTTTGTCTTTTTTATCTTTTAGGTACTGAGCATGGGCTGTGTCGAAAGGTCAATTGATAGTGAGCAGGTTATCAAAGATGGTGACGACGACACCAAACTCGACAACACGGACAACAGACCACTGTGCACAGTTCGCTCGTCCTGGCCTCCCTTTCACTTGCATTCACTTGTCTTCCTTCCTTCCGTTGCCTTCCCTCCCCCCCTTTCCCCTTTTCTCCCCGCGTGACTTTTGGAAGAAAAATAAACGCGCAGCCAAGCCAGAAATGGGACCTTTTTTTCTCTCTCTCCTTTTATTACACAGGTACACAAAACATGCAGAGCATGCAGAGGGGTACTTTGCATAAAAATAACAAAATAATAAATAAAAATAACAAAAAAAAAAAAACAGTCGATCGAGAGAACATGCTGTCTTCTGTCCGTCGTCCCCGACCCACCACCCCAACTCCCCTCTCCCTCCTCCCCCTTCTCTCGCAGCCCCCTGACCTTGAAAGTATAGTGGCCAAAACGGGATTTGTTTTCCGAGCCGCATGAGCCGCCGGCCCGCATTTTGGGCACGCTGTTCTTTTTCCTTTTTTTTTTGGTCCCCTCCCTTCCTCCGTTGCGGGTGTACTCGACAAGTGAAGTGTTGCTGGCTGTGTATTATACCATACATAATACTATACTGTGGTGGTTAGGCAGAAATGAATCTGTCAAATACAATACCACAGATTCCATCTAGTAATACGCCAGATTAGTCAAACCAAAAACCCCACAGAAAAGCTCTGTAAGAACATCACCAGTCCCAAGTCCCGCAAAGGACACAGTGCGCAAAGCGTCGCCCCCCCAAGACCAACTCAAGACACTGTAGAATATAATCACATCATTTACGAGTGGTGAAGCAGAGAGTAAGGTAAGGGAGGTGCGAGCAGGTATGTAGGTCTATTGCGGCTTGAGACTGCTGAATCCCTAAACACCTTCAGTGCAGACGGCTGTAAACTCGACAATAATCAACTTACCTTGGAGCGCTTGGAAGCAAAGAGGACTGAGGACATGAGGGTAGCCTGAATACAGTATGCTTCGCATCGTACTGTAAATCCATCACAGCTTCTACCTACCTCACCCACCAGCTCACCACAAGATCTCATCGGCTGACAGTCACTCACTGCCACTCACTACCACCCACAGCCGTTCACAGCCAGTCAACCAAGAACATGGCGCACACATCACCTCGCATCCCTCTTTCGCATACCGTGCTGCGCACCTCATGTCTTTATTTTAGGACAATCGTCAATACTCCCCTACAGTTGAACTTTTGCTCTGGCGGTGACTAACCCCCGCGAGTGTTACACAAGCGCACGCCAGCCCAGTCATTCCGCGGCATATCCAACTTGACCTATTGTCATCGGTAGCGACAGGGCCAGAAGACGTCCTGTCAAACGAGAGACAGATGCAGCGGTCTCGAAGCATAACCATCCTCGGAAGGGTTTGGCTCCAAGATTGCGCCCTAGGCAACAGGAGGAATGGGAAGGGTGATGATGTAACGGACGGGAAAGCATGTGTTCACGGAATGAAAATGGGATGACCGTTTGACTGTGTGGAGACCAAGGGACGAGAGACGAGTGACGAGCCCACTGGCCACTGGCCACTGCGGGCTGGCTGTGGACTCGATCCCAGGAATCGACCTGCTACCTCGGAATCGGGAGGGTGTCACTTGAATGGCTCACCAGGCCACCTTGCGTCCGATAATGGATCTTGTTGCATCTCACCGCATCATCCCATTGACCTGATACAATGCGCCATTCTAGACCTCTGAGCCTAGTTTCCGCCCTAGACAGGAAGCTTATCCGGATCCAAACCTCATGAGGGAAAATGAGGAATGGCAGAGAATGTGCCGTACGGTGGACCCCTCGGTCCTCTGGCCCAGTGACCGAGGACATGGACGTGTGTGTGGGACGCGGAATGTCGTTGCAGTGATAATAAATGGCGAGAAATGCTGTAAAGGCGTGGAAAATACCGCCAGCATATTTCTAGGGTATATCCGCAGACCTGCATTTGACCGATCGCGAGTGTGGCATTGGCACGGGTCGGAAATCAGCTCAGAGTGAACGGGATGCGTCCGCCCGAATACGCACGCGCCTCGTCGCGCAGTCGCCTCGCCCAGTGGCACAACGCGGCCCGTCCTGGACCCCAAACGAGAGCGTCAGTAAGCATAGAGTCGAGACTCGGTGTGCAAAGGGTGTAGCAGCAACCCTTGCTGGCTTGACTTTTGCTGCTTTCCTACAATTTGACGCCCCGGGAATCATCTCGCCCAGCTGTCGCCTCTGACAATTGTTTCATGAGGACAACTGCACTTTGGCAGCAATGTTACAGCCTCGCTCTCCTCCGTTGAGCCGAGTGTCCTCCGTGGAGCAGACTGCAGGAATTGGTCACGAGGGCACAATTCGCCGCCACCTTGCCCTTCCCTTTTACTGCTTTCCTGCCATTCGTGTCCGAGGAGCGTTTGAGCCCCCGCCAAAGACGCCACTAGGGCACATCGAACGAACGCCCACTCGGGTCCGGCTACAGGTTCAAGCAGCTGCGACACCTATCATTTCGCGAGGACGGCCGCGATGATTCTGATACTCCTTGTTTTAAGTAATTCTCTCGACATCGTTGGACGCCTCTGGCAACAGTGTCCTGGAGATCTGGAGAGTGGCTGATGCACACCGGGTGCGCGTTCCGACAGACAATGCAGCATGCAGAGGAGACATGATACCTTGGCCCTCGGGGTAGGTTGCAGAAACTGGAGGTGCATTGTGCGTTGCGTCACGAGGTGGCTGCCTGGAGAGCGGGAGAGCCGACGAGGAACGGGCGGAGACCGCTGCTGCGGCCCGTCCGGCGACGACCGAACGCTGGTCTGTGGTCTCTGCTCGCTGCTGTGGGTATATAAAGCCCATGATCATCTGTCTACTCCAGCTTCCTCCCCATTCTACCTTTTCCTTCCAGTTTGTAACTGGTTTCTTTGGCCCTCGGGCCTCACTGCGCTCTTTTCTTCCGACGTTCATTACACACCCCACACTCTCTCCTTCGTTCCCCACTACGCTCCCATTCTTTTCCTCCACGCTCCTTTTCTTCTTCTGCAATCATGTTCTCCCTCCTCCCCCTCCTCGCCCTCCCGCTGGCCTCGGCGCAGACCGTCGTCAAGTCCTGGACGGGCGTCAAGGCCACTGCGTGCGTAGCCTCCCCCACTTCATCCAAACTGAAAACTGACAGAGCAGATACTACGACCTCGAGCACCTGGACGTGTGCCTGTCAACCAACGGCGGGCCGTTCGCGCCAGGATGGTACGAAACCATCAACAACGGATACACCGCGTGCCAGGGGTCCGGCACCACGACGTACACGCTCAACTCGCTCGGGAGCAACCGCATCGTCGCGATAGATCTGAATACCGACGGCCTTGGACCAGAGTACTGGTGCGGCAAGGAGTGAGTAGATGCGCAAAATGGAGATAGCATATGGCCGATAGGGCTGGCCGAGATTTCGCAGAAGGTGGAGGCGGAGGCGGAGGCGTAAGGGCCAGATCTGAGATCTTATGCTGAGAAAGAGGTGAAATGGCGCGAGGCCCCTGCCCCGGCCCTGTGAGGAAGGGTGCATGCCCGTTTGTGCTCGATCCCTTCGATTCCTTCGTGTGGCAGGCCGCCACATTCTTGGGCAGAAGAGGGCAAATGTGGCACGCTGCCTTGCCTCCACTCTGACTACTTCCAGTCTCCACTCGCACCGTCCCAGCCTTCCGAAAGGACACACACCCTAACACCCGCAGAGTCCAGATCTTCAACGCGGACGGCACCGAGGTCGTCCTCGACGAGGGCCCCTTTGTCGTGTACGACAACTGCGGCGCGTGCGGCGGCGGCGCCATCATCGATGTGTCCGCCAAGGCGTTCGTGCAGATCAAGGGCGGCACGTGCGACGGAGACAACCCCACGGGACTTACGGTCAAGGTACTCGATGAGAGCGTTAGCCCCTCGGGAAAGATTGGGAACAGCGCCGCTGCGTCCACTGCCCAGGCGACCAGCACGGCGGCGACAGCGAGCTCGGCTGCTCCTACCTCGGCGGCTGCCTCCGCCGTGACTTCCAAAGCCACTACTTCCACTGCGGTCGCTACGTCCTCGACTGCCGAGGCTACATCTGCTGCTGTCTCTTCATCCGCTGTTCAGGGTTCCTCCGCTGCCCAGGCCACTTCCTCCGCTGCCCAGGCCACTTCCTCCGCTGCCCAGGCCACTTCATCCGCCTCGCCCGCCACAAGCACAGCCATGACCTACAGCCCGGCCCTCACCGCGGGCTCCTTCCCGCAGTCGTGGGTCGACGACGACGAGTGGGAGTACGTCTGCGAGGAATGGGACGACGGCACGACCGCGGCGCCCTCCTCAAGCGCCATCGCCACATCCACGACCACGTCTTCCGCGCCCGCGCGCCTTACGGACGCGACGCTCCCGGCCGACACGGACAACCTGGCCGTCGACGACGGATCGTCCTGCACGTTCGGCAAATACGTGTGCGATGGCCAAGAGCTCAAGATCTGCAACTACGTGACCTCGACTGACCTCGGGTGGCAGACGATCACGACGTGCCCGACCAGCTGCACCTTCAAGGGCGACAACCTCGAGTGTATCTAAGCACTCGGGTCGGTGGCATCTAAGCGGTGGTGGTTAGATGCCTCCGAATAACTCACACATCACTACCTTTGTCTTTCCTGACAACAGATAACCAGATACTTTCTCGTTCGTATTGCTGGCCGATGCGAATCCGGTTTTTTTTTTTTTTAGGCTTGTGTGTGTGTGCCGCATGGCGGTTTGTAGTCTGGAGGGCGGCTCCCTGTTTCGTTTTCCACTTGAGCACTTCCCGGGTTGTGTTCTGATTTCTGGTTGATATACCGCGTACGTCCCTGCCTATCCTTGGGCGTAGAAAGGCCAAGTGCCACACTTTGCAGGCGCCACAAGCCAGGAAACTACTGTAATCACAGCAGTGCAGCAGTATCTACACACTCACAGTTCTTATTAGCTTTGTGCGCCACGGACGTCTACAGAAACACGTAGTGTAGCACGATAGGAATATAGGAATATAGGACGTAGGACAGAGGCTCCCCCCTCTCCGTCTACGCTTCCCCGCACGAATCCCAACCCCACCTCCAGGCACATCCTCCCCGTTCGTCTCTGCCGCCTCTCGTCTCGCGGTACAGTAGTCACCCCGCCGCTTCGGCACCGAAAGCCCTCACCGAAAGCCCGCCCGTCGGAGAACCACGTCACCATGCTGATGTGTTGCTGACTGGTGTTCGGTGATCGCCGTCAACCCCATCCCGAAACAGCGGTTAGCTTGTCACGAGCTTGTCGTGAGCTTGTTGTGAGTGAGACTTGTTGTGGTGCTGTGAGGCGGTCGCCGCCTCAAGCGAGGATGACGATCCGATCTGCCGTGCCTAAATCCTAACCCTGGACATGGGCATGGGACGTCATTGTCATGTCCCGACACGCCGCTGTACTATCATACTGTAAAATGGCTGCCGTGATGGACGTAAAGGAGCTCTCAACCAGTGCTAATAAAGCACAGTATTAATACACATCTTGCTGTCCTTTGTATTGTCTACAGGTGTACGTACCGCCGAACCCACAACGAGGAACAAGCCAACCCATCTCGATTTCAAGCGAACGTTTACAGTCGGCTCCACCATCGCGTCCGATGAGATCGACAACCTTAGAATAATGAGGATAGGGGCGGTGACTACCGTCGTTTCGCATACATGAGTGATGATGACTTGTGGTACTGATCCAGAATGGGGACGCACAAAACCATCAGAGACAGGCGTCATCGTCAGATTCAGAACAAGCGCGGATAGCCATGGAGCAGCTGTACCTTTCTGCAACTGCCTGTGACGTGCGACGTTTGGTGGGTGTCACCCCATGTATAGTACGGGGCCTGTTTACAATATCTGTGCTGAAGCTACATAAAATAAAGCAGAAACGAAATCGAAAAAAAAAAATTGGGTCCAAAAAATAAATAAATAGGAACATGATAAAACCCACGCGGATACGGTCTCCACCGATATTGATCGTCCCGAGTGATCGTTGTTCCGGATCTGTTTTACGTTTTCGTTGCTGCGCACTTGTCACTGCAATGCCGAGAGGAGGCCTGGTGGAACCTGGAAAAAGGACCGCGGGTGCATCGGCGCATCCGGGATCGAGTGGCATCGGGATAAGGAAGCCCGCCATGCCTGCCATGCCTGCCAGCTGCCAGGTGGCCGGGGGGTCTCGAAACCTTACTCTACTCTGCATGGGCTCTGAAATTCTGAAAATAGCAATAAGGGCTCTCGCCGCGTGGGTGTGAATGAATGATCAACAGGGGCCACAAGGCGGGTCGATCACACACACACATCCTTCATCGCGCGTCGTAATGGATCACCTGCCTCATCCTATCTTAGCTCTCTTTTTTCAATGTAATTTGCCCTCGTGTTCAGCAGGGATATATCGATATAATCATGACGGCATCAGTTTTGCAATGTCCCTGCGACGAGGGGAAGGAAGCTGGACTCGGAGCTGTGGAGGAGACTGCCGAGTCGAGTCTCGAGCGTGGAGTATGTAATAGACAATGTGCGTCCCTCGCGGTGCTCGCGTTGGGTTCAGGTTTACCCCTCGTGCATTTACTGTGCAGAGTACATTATAAGCTTACACTAACACCTGTCGATGCCGGAATCCAAGGACAACACATGTTTTTAGGCTAGGTGCGCCGCTCGACAGACATTACAGTAAGTTGAGAGTTTGTTTATGAAATTCATGACGCTCTGTCTCTCGACTGATCGCAAGTAAAGTCAAGTCTCGGGTACTCGGGGTCCCTGCCTTGGCCATGCAGGTGTTACTGTTACCCAAAGTTAGGGTCTCCGTCGATCTCTTCTGGTAGTTTCAATTGTGCTTGATCCTTTGATATCGATATCGGGAGTGTTGGTTGGAGTTACAGGTCCAGGCTTGACAGATTCAGTTTCCATCTTTTCTTCTGTAACACTCGCTCCACCCTGATCATTGTGCCATGGCCAGACCACAAGTCCAGAATCCAGTCGAGTCCAGCCTCGTCCCGTCCAACCACTTCATCTCCGAGAGTACCGGACGCGCGGGAGTCGACGCCTCTAGGACGAGGACAATATGATAATGAAAAAGCAACACCGAAAAAGAGAGTATGCACTCCCACTCCAACTCGAACGTGAAGTTTATTGGTGGGCGATGACAGCAGCGAAAAATGCAACTGCAACGTCCGCTCGCTCCAACGCTTAGAGCACCAGTTTGCGAACAGAGTAATATGTACAGTAGCTCCAGAGGGTCCAGCGCGTCAAGATGAGGATGTAGAGTGGGTCCGAGATATGTACTTGCATACTTACATACTTTTACACTAACCCACCACTTTATCACCACGATACGCGCTGCTAATGTTGAAACTGTACCTGTCGTCGACATGTCGTCGACATGTCGTCTCTGGGCATCGCCGACAATCTTCAATCTTTAATCTGCCCTGGTGACTCCCCTTGTCAGGATCATGGTTCCAGGTCGACTATGTAAATTAGGTCCGTGATATCGTGGGCTCTGTGGGCGCGCATGGGCCATGCGGACGCACGGTTCCAGTCCCCATTTGTCCCCGTTCCAGCCGCAATTCCAGCTTATATACTGTCACCCCTCTCGTGATCCGTAGTGTCAATCTTGGAACCTTACCCCCCCGCTTTGGCACTCGCTTTTCACTCCTTTCTTCTCTTCTCGTTTGTTTTTTTCTGTTCTGTATCGTCTGCGGTAACTACCGCTTTGGACACACAAATCGCAAAAAGTGGCGAGCAGGACGGTGCCGTCAAAGCAAAGACCGATTGACAGGCACAAACGACGTTTTGGAACCCACGATTATAACATATTATGAATGTTAGTGTATGTAGGCACCAAGCAGGAAAGCAATAGTAGAGCAAAAAGAGTGTGATTGTGGGATTCGTGTGATTGACATTCTACGGTCGTGTTGGAGAGCTGGAGATATGAGAATGGAGATGACCGACCCATGCTATCTGCCAAGCTGTCACTCGGCGCCACAGCACATGTGGGCCCTCGGTTCTCTCGGTACCTCGGTCTCGCTGGCGTCATTCATTCCACACCGCCATGTGTGTCGAGTGTCGCGATCGCGGGGCATAGCCATACGTTTCGCGGTGGAAATTGTGGATGGCCCGGATGGGCATGTGAGACGCGCGCGCATGGGGTACATGGTGAAATGGGAAGGAAGGACTACAGCTTCGACGCCAAGCGCGTTGTGGCATGCGGTTGTGGGCTACAGTATCTGCGTTCTGGGGCACGCCGCCCCACCGCGCCGCCCTCCGTTTTTTACAGCCCGTCCCAGAGGGATAACGAGTGTGGAAAGAAAGTTTGAGAGTGTCCCCAGATTGCGTGCTGGAATGAATGAGTGGGAGGAGTTGGTTGTGGTTGCGGGGGTGGGTGGTCGGGCTGACGGATCCAGTAGCGCTTTGATACACGACAGTCATGGATCATGGAGTGGAGTGGAGGAGTACGAGTTTCTGAGCGCATACCCGGGGTTATTCCGATCTATAGCCCCGTTGCTCTTCTGTGCTAGCTCCCACTTCTTATGCAGCACATATTGCAGTCCAACAAGGGTAGGGTTTGGTTTCACGCAGACAGCAGTCGTCACAGGTACCATATCTATACTGATTGAACGTTGGCGCCAACCCCGACCCTAGGATGCTGGCATCTGTGCGCCACCTGTGCTGCAGGAGCAGACGGCGCGAGAAGAATGCATTTGCACGTATACATCTATGGGAACTGTACTGTACAATACATTTGTCTGCGCATATCTAGGACATGGGAACAATGAGGGAGCCTCGAGCCGTCCGATGTCGGAGATCGGACAGACGACAGGTCCAGGTTGGCCGCCACACTTGCCAGTCTTCTTCTCCGTCGGTCCGCGGTCCGCGGATTACTATGACTTGGGTTGCTCTTTACGAAACGGGCCCTCGCGTTAGTGTACATAAGTCCTGTTCTACTGTTATTAGGTTTTTATTGTGGTCGAGTACGACGCCGAGTCTCGTGTGTGACGGACTGCATACGCGCAATAACGATAGTGCAACATTCTCGCTTGGATGATGTTGGCGTGGAAAGGATGAGTAAGGGACAAAAAGCGATTAGGACAACGGGAGGGCATATCTGATATCATACCAAAGGGTCTGCAGCGTGCAAATTGCAAGATTGAGGAAGAGAGAGAGATCAGAGAGGGAAGTAGTAGAGTAGCTAGAGTAGAGTTAGTCTGGAGAGTATTGGTAGAGTAGAGAAATGCACAAGGTGATCAGACAAGAGCCACGGGCATGCAGCTCGTTTAAGCTTTCGAGGCATGCCCTTGCCTTACCTCCCCTTATGCATCCTCTGCATGCTCTACCATCAAACCATCTCGTCTCTCCCTCGTTTCCTACTCTTGTTAGGGTGTTTTTTTTTTTTTTTTTTTTTTTTATACATGCTTGACTCTCCTTGTCTTATCGTTTCGTTTCTCTCTCGCTCTTCTATTCTCCTTCTTACTGCCCGTCTGCACGCTACCCAAGTTGAAGATTGACGAGTGACTGGCTTGTCTTGTCGTCCTTTTGCTCCGTTTTACCTTTTGAAGTGTCCATTTTTTTTTTTTTTTTCTTTCTTTCTAATCACCACGGGTTTTCCCTTTGTTAATTTTCTCTCTTTAAATTTACTATATTGCCTTTTCTCAAAGCTCCCCCTATTGCCTTTTCTCCCTCAACCCTGGGTAGTGGACGTGCTGGTCTCTGGTTTTATGCCCTTGTGATTTGGTGCCCGCTCCTCACTGTGTTTTCAACATCATCCAACCCCCGAGTTGTTTCTCTCTCTCTCTTCGCAGTTGTCTCTCTCGGCATTCCCCTCTCCTTTGCCCTTGCCTCTCGGCCCTCGGCCTCATTCCTCCACCACCGCCGCTCTGCCCTCTGGCCTCTCTTCGTCTTCCCCCCCCCCCCCCCGGGCCTTCCCTCTTGCTCCTCCTCCCTCGTGCCCAAGTCTTCACTTTGCATTTTGCCGCCCCTTTTTTTTTGCCTTTTGGGCTGTCCCCCCCGCCCCGCCTTTGCGCCGATGTCTGCAAGCCAACGCAGCCACAGGCAGCATCCACAACACCCAACTGCGACCGCATCCACAGCTGTAGCTGTAGCCCTGCCAAACTGCATCCACCACTCCGTCCGCTCCATTCGATAGCCCCCCCTCCGCCTCATATCCATCTCTCTCTTTCTCTCTGTCGCTTTTTCTTCTGTTGGGCGTCTTGTACTCTGAAGACTGCCATCCACCACACCGCACCACACATTGCAACCACGCCTGTACCCTGTTGGCCTGTTGGAAACCCGGTCCGCTTTGGCAGCTTGCGCGTTGTCCGTCCGGCTTCGGGATCCCCTGCACACTCGGATCATCGACCCAACCCCACGCTGAACCACTCTGGCCGTCGGCCGTCGGCTTGGTTGTCGCTGTCGTCGTCGTCTTTGTCAACCGCTAGCCACCGTCGTCGTCTGCTGTTGTTTTCTTTTCAACCGCCTTTACCCCCATTTCTCTTTTCCTCTTTTCTTTCAAAACAACACATACGCCTCCTTTGACAAACAACGGCATTCACCTGACACACCCATCGACTTTCTTTTTTTATATATATATTTATTATCCTTGACACACACACACACCCCACACAGTCTCTCTGTCACGCCGACTCCATCCATCCATCCATCCATCCATCCCATAGTTTTATCTTTTATATTTTTATTTTTCATTTTCCATTATTTATTTATTTATTATTATTAATAATCTACCGCGCATCCACCGCAGACCCCCGCCGTGGCAAGCCGCCAACACCAAGCAGCAACGCATTCAAACGCATCACCAACACATCGACACTGAACACACCGCACACACCGCACATCCACCCAAAATACAAATCACACACAATACGACATTTGTTACATTTTACAATTTACACACTCCACCAACAAACTTGACAACCACCACTACCTCTACCACTCTCACCACCACCACTCGCTCCGCCGTCGAGGTCAACACACGGCTCCGACAACATCAACAGACCGCTCGGTCTAGGCCTTGCTATTTACAACTTTCCTTGCCACTTCTGCATCCCCCAGGCCCCCAGACTGCCGGGTTGGAATTGCGCCGCTTATCTCATGTCTCACTAAGCCGAGACATTTACATTGAGCCTTCGCCATTGCCATCCTCGTCGTCGCCAGGTCGCTAGTCGCTCGTCCTTGTCACTTGTCCGCCCCTTGACGCCCCTTTTTGGACTTGACCACGCGCGCATTGGGGACGACGCATTGGGGTTCGAATACGCCTCGTTTCTTTTCGTATTCAAGCCATCGAACCCGTTGAACCCATTTTTTTCTTTCTTTCCATCTTCAATCACTGGATTGGTTTAATCATCTCCTTCCATTACCTCGCGTCACGCTCGGCTCCGCTGCTTTGCTTTGCTTTGCCCGCGCACCTCACGCCTCGGAGCAGGTCTCGGTTGTTTGCCCTTGCGTGCCCATTGAACCGCCCGCCTTATTCTGCACGAGGATCACACCTCCATCGTCATCAATCAAATCAGAATCACTCAATCACAAGCACCCAAAGAGTGACGCCCACCACAAATCACACTTCTGAGACGCTATACCAGATTTCCTCCATCCCAGGCGCCCTCGACAGCCTCTGCGCGTCCAACACTTCACGCTCTTGCTTGTCGACTAGCCATTCAGCCTGCATGCGTCAAACCCATCCACTCGCGCCCACACATTCTCCGTGAATCACCATCCTCGCCGCGGGCTACGGACATCCCGTAAGCATGTCGTCGTGGGACGGTGCGGACAGTGCGAGCTCGCCCTCTAGCTCTGGGGGGCAGCCCTTGTCTCCCGTCCCAGCCGAGCTTCGGCAACATGCGACAATGCCTGCAGCCTCCCTTGGATCCTCGACAGGTCTAGAGACAGAAACACCAAGCCTCGTTCCAGGTACACAATCACCCATGGAGCAGCAGGACCCAAGCCATACCAGCCACGGTGTCAGTTCCGCCGCCGCCGCCGCGGTCCGTCCACGCAACAGCGCAGACAGCCTCGGAAGGTCATCCAGCCTCAGAAGGTCATCCAGCCTCAGAAGGTCACCACGACCGTCGTCCTCTGCGCAGTCACAGAGCGAGCCGCACTTTCTTCAGCAGCAGCAGCACCACCACCATCATCACCATCAGCATCATCAGCATCATCAGCATTCCTCTCCTCATATCGGCACGCGGCATCGGTCCTCAGGACATCAACGGTCGTCATCGTTAACCAGTCCGCCCCCACCACCGGCAGACTTCAATCCTGCTCCAGACTTTTCGTCCGAGCTGCCGTTGCATGGCATTTCATCACCGCCGCCCTCTGCGTCGCCCAACTCGTCATCGAACAGCATTACCACAGTTCACATCTCCGCCGGCGAGGTAGTGAGCAATACTCCCGACCGCCAAGGCGACTGGTGGGCGGACGAACTGGCGGCTCTCAGCCCGTCTCTCCTTCCCAACATGATCAGCAGTAGCAGCAGCGAGACAGTTGTCACCATATCTCAACGGCCGCAGCGACCACAAATCCGTGCCGTCCAGCGGGCGTCGAGCGAATCAGTTAACCGGTCACAACACAGCTCGGCGTCTACTTCGAGCCATACCGGTGGCAGCTCAACGTCTGACAGCGGGGAGGTGCTCGCCCAGCGCCGCGACGAACTGGTGTGCAGCATCTTGTCGGGCGAGGGGTCTGAGGAGCTGCAGCTTGCGCGTGCTCGCTCGTCGTCCTCGCCCGTTGCGAGCCCACCATTGGAGCCCACCGCCGAGGTCGATGCAGTGACTCCCACGATACCAGTCACCCGGTTGACAGAACAAACTCTCCACAACTTAGAGGAAACTGTCACTCCTGAGACTCGTGGGCGGTCTCGTTCTCTCTCAAACCAAACCGCAGACGAAGCGATTCATGCGTGGGACAGTGTAGTGAGTGTCGTGTTAAAAATGGGGGGAACGAAGACGACGGGGGGGGAGAGAGGGTTCTTTTACGTTTTTTCTTCTTCTCTCTCCTTTTTTCACGCTATATATTCTTTATATCCACAGAACCCTTGCCGCCTCACTCGTCATAGTCTGACCCTTGGTCTACCCTGTTGCTTCGAGATCCCACCCACAATGGCCTGCTCTCTTTGTTTTGCTGACCACATGTCCACAGTGGCCTGCAACGAACGCTCTTCGTCGTCTCAATGTCCCATTTGAACCTGGACCCTCTCGCTTTCCAATGGCGCCCATGTCGCCCTACGTGACGCCTTCATTCTCACCGGCCCTCGTTCAAGCACAGGCCGTCGCTTCGCGACGCTTATCGACGTCACCTCCTGCAACTATCGATTCATTGTTCACGGACCGCCCAGGCCCCAGGCCCTCGAGCCCGGGCCTCCGGGTTTTGTCTCAGACAACAACAATGTCTGCGTCGAAACATTCCGCATCCAGATCGGACGAGCCGTCTCACAGTCCTCCAGCAAGTCCTCAACCTCCAGCAAGTCCTCAACCCTCTTCATCAACAAACTCTTGGGGAACAGAGGAGCCACAGCCGGACTCACCGGTTGGGACGACGGGGCCTGGGGCCGGAACAGCTCGGACGAGACCGATTGGACATGCGCCAGGCTCACCAGGGCCAGGCAACAGCAGCAGGACTGGCACATTGAGCTCCTCGCCGCCGCCATTTCCCTCGATCTCCAGCCCTGGCCCAAGCAGAATACGCGTGGACCGCCCACCACCGTTTATAACACAGTTCACCGAGCTGGCGCCGCCATCTATTTCCCGTCGCGAACTCTCTACACCGCCGTCCAAGCTGACAAGGCGACTATCTGAAACTGCTATCGTCCGTCGTCCCGATGCTTCGCTCCGTCTCGCAGGTCAGGCCGGCCTATCATCTAGGATGACGGACATCGAACCGCGCCGCGGTCTCGACGATATGAGCGCCGCCGATATTCTCCTCTCGCCGCCCATGGCCCTCCCGCCAAACGTGCCCCGCCGAGTAAAGTCTGCGCAGGACACACATGACGGTACCCGACCAGCACCCGAGCAGTTTGCGATTCCATCCAGCACTGATGCCGTCACCACCGCATCACGCGACATGGGAGCCGAGGTTGACGACCGAATATCGTCGTCAGACGACTACTCTGGAGTGTTTGAGATGGAGGACGACCACGCGATTGCAGATGACGAGGATTCGGATAACGAGCAAGTGGGAGACAACGACAAGACACCGCAACCTGCACAGCCAACGACGCCGATTCCGTCCCCAGCTCCACCATCCGCCGAGGCGCCGTGGGAGGAGAGCAAGATGCCTGAACCTTTAGCGGTTTCCGAAACGGCATCGTGGACTCTTGTGGACGAGGGTGACCTTCTCCCATCCAACCCGACCATCATGGAGATGGATGTCACGTTTGACGATGAGGGCCTGAATACGCTCGAGCGCATCTTCCTTTTGAGTCGAAGCGAGTACGCTTTCCATCGGGCCTACGTAGCGCGTGTCCTGGGCGATCTGCTTGGGGACGTCGACCCCTGCGAGTCGGTCGAGTACGTGCTTCCCCTCATCTCCGCCTTCTCTCTCGACGAAGACGAAACGGTCAAGGAGGCGTTTGCGGCAGATTTGCATCGGATCCTGTGGTACTTCTTTACAGTACGTTTGACGTCATTGACACACACACACACGCACAAGAATGGCTCACACACGCGCGCGCAGACATGCCAGCTTCTTCCTGCCGAAGAGGAGGATCAGCTTCCGCTTTTGACCGAAGCCAGCCAGGCCGAGACTGTGTGGCCCACTGAGCCCGGGCTGAACGCGATGCCTGAGACAATTGCCAGACTCGAAAGTTTCCACCGCACAAAACCCATTGACATTGAAATTGGCGCCAACTCTATCCGCTCAGGACGCCCGCCATCGCCAGGCGGGGACTCGCCTAGCTCGCGCGATGCGTCGTCCAGCCGCGAATCGCGCCACACCAGCTTTGACCTGGGTGAATCCGCCCCGCTCCGGGGCGGCTTTGACACGGGCGGGGTCGACACGCCAGTAACGAGCATGTCCTCTGCGGACAATGGAATGACTTCGGCAGGCAAGTTCCTTGGCCCCGTCGGTGATGCTGGCGAGCGACCGTGGTCGGAAGAGGATACCGTAGCCGCACCAGCGCTCCACGTTAGCTTCTTCCGGCCGCTGTTGGGTACGATGCTGTTGAGCCACAACCCACAAGTCGCCAACCCAACGCGTGATGGTATCGTCCAGCTGATTGCTCGGTTGCGCGGCCACGGGACGATCTCTGTCGAAACCTGGGGTGCCACCGCGGACAGGGACAATGAGCGCCAGACCTTCCTGTCGCAAACCGGACCGCACTGCCACAAGCCGTTACCGTTTGATTCCGAGGCGCGCACCCTCGTTGAGCAGGAGCTTCTCTATGGCATCGTGCTGGGTATGGGCGCACTATCTACCGAAGTGCCCGATTCGCTCTTCAATGAAGGTGTCGAGATTCTGGGCGACGACGGCGAAGTCATCAACCAGGAGTACGAGGTCGAGATGTACCGGCAGCAGATGGTGCAGGAGGCGACGCTCGGACGCGCGTTGTCTCTGAGCTTTATCTCGGCAATGTGCGAGTTTTACACTCCGGAAGAGGTCGTCCAGTATCGGTTCGTCGACGAAGTAATCCGCGGGCAGGATGGGGATGTTTCCACGCGCGCAGAAGCTGCACTCGCCATTGGTAATGTCGCCCGGGCAGCCCCTCCAGACGAAATCCCCCGATTACAAGAGGCGTTTGTCAACTTTGCCAACGACGAGGATCCGCAGGTACGCCAATCGGCGTGTACTGGCCTCCCGGCGCTGTGCAAGCGTATACAGTCCGAGGAGGAACGACGCGATTTTGCGGTAACGGCCATGAAGGGCTTTATGGAGAATGGAAACGAAGAGGTCCAGTGCGCGGCACTCGAGTCACTCGGTGAGGTTATTTATTCGTTCGCCAAGGACTTTCTGGGACCACCGCACGAGTTGCTCGAAATCTACTGCAACGACAAGGACTCGTGCGACGAGGACTGCGACTGGGATATTTTGGCAAGCTTCAACTTTCCTGGCGTGTGTCTCACGCTTGGGCCTGATCGATGGTCCGAGCTTCGAGGGCTCTACCACCGTCTGGTCTCGCGTGCTGGCGACCGCGTCCTTCGCACCATTGCCGCGTCGCTGCACGAGCTCGCCAACATTCTCCATCCCGACCAAGTTGCTGAGGACATTCTGCCAGTGTACCATCGCTGCCTGACGTATGGCGACGATATCCGCGAGCTGATCTTTGAGCACATTGATGTGCTCATCGCGCGGCTCCCGCAGGCGCTCGGTTGGGCTTCGTTCAAGGACCTGACCGAAATGTGGAAGAATGACACGCTTGGTGGCTGGAGGGCGCGGGAGCGGCTTGCGCTGCATATTCCTTCCTTCCTTGAGACGTTCCACCAACACTCGGAAGTTGCCGTAGTGCTCGACATGATGAACAGCGCACTCCTCGACCGCTTTGCTGCCGTCCGCGACGCCGCGACGTTTGCCGTCCCCCGGTCATACGACATTCTGCGCCGCGCAAAGTGTTCCCAGGACGTTCTGCATAACATGCTCCTAAACCTCGGTTTCAGCTCAAACTATCGCCAACGGCTGACGTGAGTGACGAAGCTTTTTGAATAGCGCGCTAACATTCCTAGATTTGTGCGTTGTTTGCGCGAGTTTATCCGTCCCCCGCCGAATCGCGACGCGTTTGAACGGGTCTTTATGCCGACGCTGCTGCAGTTGTCACAGGACGTTGTCGACGTTCGTCTGGGCCTCGCAAAGGCCATCGCAGACCTGTTCATCGTTGGAGCCTTTTATGGCGACTCGACACTCCCCGTGCCCCCGCAGATCAAGCGGCTAGCCGCTGTGCTGGCGGACGACGACGCCGTCGACGTCTGCGAGGTCATCAAGCGTATCGGCGCAGACAGGTGGGCGGAAGAGCCGGCGCTAAAGGCGCTAGTGGACGGAGTGCAGCATACTTCGTCGCCCAAGGAGGTCGACGATGCGATCAAGAATGCGCTCTCGCCCGATGGCGCGCTCGAAGCAAACGTCTCCCCGCCCTCCGAGACGAGGCACGAGCGCGCCGCGCTGGCATCCCCGCCCGTCGTCCACGACGCCCCGCAGCTCGATCTCGACATGAACCTCGAGGAGAGCGCGTCCAACGACCCGTTCGCGACCTCGTTTGGTGCGGCCAGCTCGCCCACGAACAGCCATCACAGTGCCGGCAAGTAGATGTGAAGCGCAGCAGACAGCAGATTGAGCCAGACCCCATGTGACTGGCGTCAGTATTTCTTCCTCTCCAGTGCGGCTGTGCCCCGTGCCAGACCGAACAAAATATCCTCCTACCCTCGTCCCCTCGTCCCCCACATTCCCCTCTCCGCACGCCCCTCTCCGCACTCTCTCCCCAGGCTTTGACCAACATGATCGACTTTGTGAATACCAGGCAAAGGCGTGCGTTGTGTTGTGTTGTGAGACGTACACTACTGTATCTTGATAGTTGTTTACTAGAACGATGAAGTGCTTGATAGCTATGCACTGCATGACTGCGAGCGAATGACTGCAAGCGAATGACTGCGAGGGATCGGGTGCGGGGGCGGGAGTGGGTCGAGATCAGCGTGAGTGGAAGTGAGAATAGGGCTGGAGTTGATGATGGTGTAAGCGGATCACGGACGGCGCGTGCAGTCACTTCACTTGGGTGGGCTCATGATTCTCTCGCTTCAGTGAGGGTGCTCGCTTCTGCACACTGCGCTCCGGCAGACGGCGGGGGTGTGGATTTGTCACTGAGCAGACTGGCCCCCATGTCTCCCCGGTTGTGGCCTCCCGTCTCCTCAGTTCCTTGCGAAGACCATCGGCAAACCCCACGCTACATTAACCCGTCCAGCCTACTCGCGTCGCAAAAGTGCCACACTCCATTGTCGTTTCTGTAGTGTATTATTATACATCTCGGTGTCTATGCATTCATGGCCTCCTCCTCCTTCATGGCCACGTCGTCCTGGGGAGCAGCAACGGCCGTATCGCTCGCAACTGGCTCAACCGCCTCGTCGCCATCCTCCAGGACATCCTCCTCTCCTTCCTCTCCCTCCTCGCCTTCCCCAGTGCCCTCACCCTCGCCCTCACCCTCGCCCTCTCCCTCTCCCTCACCCTCAGCCTCGCCCTCCCGTGCACCCTCACTCTCCCTGCCCTTATTCGCAGCCTTCTTCTCCTCCTTGCCCGCAAAGTACTTGCGCTGCGGGATGACGGCCTCGAAGGCCGCCGCCCAGTCCCCGAGCGCGAGGTACTGCGAGAGAATCTCGAAGACCTGGAGCAAAAGTGTCAGTGGGAGCAGACGTGGATGTAATTAATTGACACAACACACCTGGTTCACGGTCAGGACCTTGCGCGTCGGCAGGTTGGCGAGGTACGTCCCGATCGGGAGGCGGGCGGTGCGGATGCCGAGGCGCTCGGCCTTGTTCTGGCAGAGCATCTGCGCGTGTGAGCCGGGAAGACCAGGACCCTTTCTTCACTTGCGGTGGACCCACCTTGTGTCGGTTGCGGTCGACAATGCCGCCAATGACATAGACCTCGTCCTCGGCGAGTGTGGTGAGCTCCTCGTCGGCGTCGGCGGAGAGGTACACGAGCTTGTGGGTGCGCGGGATCGCGGACGGGAGGGCGGGCGCGAGGTGCCGCGCGAGGTGGGCGTACGGGTCTGATGTCGAGGCCGGAGCTGGAGCCGCCGCGGACGTCGAGTCCTTTGCTGTTGGGGGCTCCGTTCCCTCCGTTCCCTCCGTTCCCTCGGCGTCTGGCTTGGCCTCAGCTTCAGGCCCTGCTTCGGCCTCGGCCTCGGCCTTGACCTCAGCCTCACCCGCCGCCTTGACTTCGGCCTCCGCCTCCGCCTCCGCCCCAACCTCCGCCGCAGTCTTCCCCAACACCTTTGCAATATCCCCAACATCCTCCTTCATAAACCACATGCGCGCCCAGCGCTGCCACTGCGCCTTGCCCATCTTGGCCCACAGGCGCGGACTCTCCGCGGGAGAAAACGAAGTGTGCACGACCGCCGAAAAGGGCCGCTTCGCAGTCCGGTTGATGCTGTACACGTACCCGAGCTGCGAGTGCATGCTCGTGATCTCCTGCTCGGTCATGAGGTCGTCGAACCCGAGGTCAATGACGACGCCGGCGGGATGCACGGTCCCAGCATCTCCGCCGCGCGAGCTCGCTTTCCGCGCACGCTTCATCTCGCGCTGCCTCTCGAACAGCGCCGTGTCTTCTGCAGACAGCGTGCCCGCCGCGTACCCCTCCGCAAGATAATGGGCGCGCTCGCGCCGCCGCGCGCGCTCCGCCGCGCGCTTCTCGAGCTTGTGCTCCTCGTACTTTGCCTGCGAGCGTTAGAGAGGCAAGGGAAAGGGGGGGGGGGAACACGTACCCTCTTCGCAGCGCGCTTCATTGCCTTCTTCGACATGGGGGCCTCGCCGGCTGGGGCTGCCAAAGGTGTTGCTGAGGGGCCCGCAACGACCTGCTCCCCGGCGGCGGCGGCGGCGTTGAGCGCCATTTCTTCGTCGGACATGCTGGGCGGAGTTGGTTGGTGATGTAGAGTGCTTGCCCGATGCGATCGCGATGATTTAGACTTTTGGAAGAGTCAGTGTTAGACTTTCCCACGGTGGTCGCCTGTGTTTTGCCACCCAACCCTCTTTTGTTTCCCTCGCCTTCCCCGTACCATCAGCCGCTTACGCTCTCTCCCAGCTCCCAGGCATGGCCAGGCACCACACACACTATCACAGTATAGTACAAGCGGACCTAGACGGTCATCATCGTCACTCACTGTACAAGCTCACTGTCTTCTCTCTCTCTCTCCCTCTCTCTTGTCTGTCGTTTCTCTTCATTCTTCTCATATCCCCCCCATCAGTCGATCTCTTTCTTCTCTTTCTTCTCTTTCTCTCTATTGTTGTTCGGCGTGACAGCGATAACCGAGCAGAACATATATCCCCCACACGACCTGCTTCCCCTTCCTCTCCCTTCCCTCTTCTTGACGCGACATCAAACTCACGATGGCTGACGCTCGGCTTCGGCGTGTGCAGAAGGAGATCAAGGGTTTGTTGACATTTTGCGACTCGCGGGGCCACGAGTAACTGACGGGGCAGCGTGCCAGGCGGACAAGCTGAGCCAGATCTCTATTGAGCGTGAGTGTCGAGTAGCGTGTGAGGAGCCGTAGTCATTGCGCGGCGGGGGTGGACCACCACGGACGGACGTTGATGGCGTCGAGTTGAGTTGAGTTGAGTTGAGCTCGAGCCTTCCCTCGTTCCTTTCCTGGACGGTCTAAGCGACTCGGTCATTAATCCTCGAGTGCTTGTTTCTCCCCCACGCGTTTTGCCGCAACCCCCCTTCCCACCCCCACACCTGCTGCATGGACATCAACGAGCTGACCGCAGTGGTCGAGGATAACCCTTTCCACCTCATCGGCTCCTTCCCTGGTCCTGTAAGCTGTAACCAGTGGTACGTTAGCTTACAGAACAGGGAGACACACCGTACGAGGGCGGATACTACGAGGTCGACATTGTGATTCCGGACGGATACCCGTTTGAGCCTGTGAAGATGAAGTTTATTACGTGCGTCGGCGGCGCTGTCTGGGGTGTTCATATGGCGCCATGGGGCCGGAATCGTGTTACTGACGTCTCAGCAAGGTGTACCGTGCGTAATCCACCCGGAGGGAAGACAGCACCCAGACATCTCGAGAGCGTTATAACTGACTTCACTGCTCAGACCCAAACATCTCCTCTGCAAGTGTGAGCATCGCCGTCGATTCCCCGCGTACATGCAGCTCGCTGACTTGCAGGGCGCCATCTGTCTGGACATTCTCAAAGACAAGTGGTCTCCGGTATGTGCTAGCAGGAACTTCGTTCTCCAGCACTAACGTCCAGGTCCTCACTCTTAAATCCACCCTCATCTCGCTGCAGTCGCTGCTGTGCTCGCCTGAACCGAGCGATCCACAGGACGCCGAAGGTGCGTTATCTTGAACTCCGCGACCTAACACACAGTCGCAAAGCACTTCCTCGCATCACGGGAAAGC
This sequence comes from Apiotrichum mycotoxinovorans, assembly GCA_013177335.1. Classification (NCBI taxonomy): domain Eukaryota; kingdom Fungi; phylum Basidiomycota; class Tremellomycetes; order Trichosporonales; family Trichosporonaceae; genus Apiotrichum; species Apiotrichum mycotoxinovorans. The sequence goes on along the minus strand of CP053620.1, from coordinate 6,039,044 downwards.
TTCAATGCCACAGCGCGCCACTGGACCGAGGCATATGCAAAGTCGCCTACACGCGGCGCGTCGCGTGCGGCCACAGACGCCGAGCTGGCGGGTCTGTCCGAGGAGAGCGTCGTCAAGTTTACCGACATGGGCTTTGACCGCAACACTGTTGTATGTAGCGCGGCCGGCACGTGAGCGACTACCCACTGACGCGTCGCAGATTGCCACCCTCAAGCGGCTCAACTACCGCGGGAACAATGTGTCCAACATCAACGAGAACACTGTGGGTTTTGAAGAGGCGGCCTGACCCGCAGTCCAGTCATGAATTTCGGCTAAACAAATACAGGTCATTGAGGCTCTCCTCAAGTAGACGACCGCGGTACGCGGTATGGAAAGGTGGCCACGAGTCGCTCCGTCCCGGCCAGCCGACGTTTGCATCACAGCGCGGCGCACGGCATGCCCGTGCCTGGGTCATATTACAATAGGGAGAGGTGCATACCAGTACATTATGTAGACGTCAACGGAGCTTTTTGCGCGCGTTGGGTGTATTGCGCGTCGCTCGCAGGCGCGGGGTGGCGTCGATTGGCGGCTGTGTGCGGAGATGAGGGCGGGGCCAGAGTGACAGACGCATAGGCAGACATCTGCATGAGCGTGCGGCGTTACCGCCTGGCGGCTTCGGCGTGCTGCTTGGCGGCGGCTTCGAGGGTCTTGGCGGAACGGAACTCGAGCACACGGCGCTTGTTGAAGTAGTCGATCTGGTGTGTGAGCGCAAGTTGGCCAGTGCACTTGCAGGCCGACGGGGACAGGCAGGATAGCAAGGGGTGGGGGGGGGGGGGGGAAGAAGCAGAGGGGTTGTCCGGACAAATGCTGACTGGAGGAGATTCGAGGCGGCAACGAGTCTGCCGGCGGGCACACTCAGTCGTTGCCGCACTCAAAGGTCTTTCGAGGCCACATCAGGGATCTCTCATGCCGACGATCAGTTCAGCATGCAGCAGGATAGGAACCAGCGATGTATTCCACCGCCGAGGAATGAGGAGGTGGGAGAGGGGAGGGGAGGGGTGCATCGAGAGCCCGTCGCTCGACTCCGCTCTCGCTCTCGCCCCCGCCATCGCCTCGGGATACTGCATTCCCCCTCCCGCTCCCCTTTTCCGGGGACCGCACCCGTCATGTCCGCCATGCCCGCCGGCCCAACCCAGCCCAACCCAACCCAACCCACCCCTACCTCCACCCCTACACCCCACCCCTACCACCTTACACCTCACACCTCCCCGCGAAGTGAAGTTGGACTCACCCAGCTCCGACCACAGTTACCCTCATACTCGGCGCGCTCCGCCTCGCATTTCCCCATCTTGTCCGCGAGCTCGCCGGCCCCGGCCCCGGCCGCCTTTTTGGGATCTCCGGGCTGGATCACGCCGTGCTTGTCCAGACACGCAAAGTAGGCGTCGCGCGTCGACCAGCACTTTGCGCGCTGCTCGCGCGTCGGCGCCGTGGGCTCCGGGGCGGGGGTGCTTGAGGAGGAGGACGACGAGGACCCGAAGCCGAACATCTTTTACAACAGTGAAAGAATGAAGAGAAAAAGGTGGATATGGAAGGGAAGGAAAGGAAAGGAAAGTGTGCGGCGTTGAGGTTGAGGACAGAGGGAGGCCGAGGGGAAATGTGGATGAGGGGGGATGGGTGGATGCCGGGTGTGGTGTGGAGGCTTTGCGATTTCGGCCTCGATCCTCTCCCATAATCCATCCTTTTGCAGCCTGCAATGTTGGTGAGATGGGGCTCTCTCTTCGAGCTCTGGCTGCATGGCTGAGGGGGATGGGATGGGAATGAGGGAGGGGTGCACCGTGGGAAATCTGCTCCCCTTTTAGCCTATGTACTCGTCGGCTCTCCATTTAGCACCCCCCGGTCCCCCCGCCCCCCCCCCCTAGCACCCCCACGGCCAGACGTCATTGCTATATCTCTGGCTTCTGGCCCGAACGAGCCTCGGCGAGGTGGGGAACGCCGACCGAGAGCGATGCACCCTCCACATCCAACCTCTCTAAAGCTCTTAAGGACGCCTCATTTCTTGGGGAGAACAAAGATCACTCAGTGCTTTTATTGTATTGGTACTACCGCCACCTCCGGTCGCTCGTCGTTACTATATAAATCCATTCTCAAGATACACTTTATTCGGTACAGACGACAGACGACAGACAACGCAGACACGATGCAGAAGATCAAGGCGGCGACGGAACGCACGAGATCGAAATCGAGGTCGGGATCAGGGTCGACGACAAGATCAACATCGGCATCGGCATCGGCATCAGTATCTGCATCGGCTTCGGTACCGGCAACAACGTCGGCAACAACAACATCGGCAACAACATCAACATCAAAATCTCGGCCGCGATCACGGTCACGGCCGGACGCAAACACGGAGACGGGGACCAAGCCGGAGACAAACGGGGAGCCCGGGACGGAGAGCGCGGCCGGGAGCAGGGCGGACAGAGACAGGGGTATATCGCTGTCGGAGCTCGGGGGCGTGCTCGAGCCTCCATCCGGGTCTCCCTCTCCGCGGCACGCGCCTCCAACCTCGACAGGTTTACCGACGTCTCCACCCACAGCACCCACATCCACATCCACAGCCACATCCACATCCACATCCTCGCCCACGACCAAAACCACAGAGCAGCACCCCCTCTTGCCGTCCCTCGAGCTCCTCCCGCCCTCGCCGACGCCGTCGCACTCGTCACTCGAGCTCGGCGCGTCCGACACTGACTCGGACGAGCCCGTTCGCTCGCCATCGCGCCTCGAGGAGATTGCGCGCATCTGCGTCGGGCTCGCGAGCGTGCGGTCGCGCGAGAGGGAGCGCGCGCGGGAGAGGGAGCGGGGCGTCATGGGTGTGTTCTCCCATCTCGGGCCAGACCACCACGATGACCACGGGCACGCACGTGTCCTCGGCATCGACACCGCGCCAGCACCAGCACCGCTCTCTCCGCTGTCGCCGCTGCAACTACAGGTCTCCCCCGGCCTGAGTGACCGGTCTAACGGGAGCGCAACCGCGAGCGCGAGCGCAGTGTCGGATGCCTCCGCCTCCGCCTCCGCCTCCACCTCGACCACAGGGACAGGGTTTGCGCGCTGGTGGCCGCGCTCCCGCCCGCCCAAGTCGCCGCCGATCGTGCTGGCCGTCGGAGAGCACGCGGGGGAGCGCGAGCCGTTTGCGCGCGATGTCGTCGTCAAGGGGTGGCAGGTGGTTGGGGGCAAGAGCTGGACGGGCGGGGGGAAGGTCGGGGCGTATGTCGGTGAGTATGAGTCGAGTTGGGGAGGCGGCGGGGGTGCTGCCGAGGGACCCCGGGAGGTGTTGGCCATGCCAAGGAGGAGTAAGAGGAGGAGGAGGGTGAGGACGGCGAAGAGGAGGAGGAGGACGACGAGGAGGAGGACGAGGACGAGGAGGATGAGGAGGAGGAGGAGGAGGAGGAGGAGGAGGAGGAGGAGGAGGAGGAGGAGGACGAGCAGGAGCAGGAAGGGGCAAGCCCATCTCATTGTTGAGAGCTTGTCGAAATCCAAAACAAACCTACATCCAGATACCCGGTTTCATTGACCCGTGTGCCACTGTACTGATGCTCCACAGTCTACGAGATCGACATTACGCTGCGCTCCGGCACGTCCGTATCCATTCTGCGGCGGTACACCGAGTTTGTGCGCCTGCGCGACGAGCTGCGCGCCGTGTTCCCTCACCTGGGCAAGACGATCCCCCCGCTGCCGGGCAAGAACCACATGTGTGAGTGAAGTCGGGAATCAGGTCTAAATTGTCTGTGAGGGCTGCCTTGCTCTTGCTTCCCTCTTTGCCTCGCAGTACACTCATACTGATGCCGTAGCCAAATTCTCGCCAGAGTTCCTCGAGGACCGGCGCCCCCGCCTCCAGCGGTTCCTCCGCACCGTCATGCTGCACCCGGAAATGGGCGTCGGGGGCGAGGAGAGCGTTATCGGCCGCTGGGTCGTCAAGCGCGGATGACGCGCGAGCGCAAACGTGTGCCTTTTTTGCTATTTCGGTCTCAATCCGTTACTATTAATCGCTAAGCTGGCTTGCGGCCAGCACTCTCATCTTGCACCATCTATCTTGTTTACTTGTTCACTTGCGTCCATCCCGGTCCATCTTGATGTTGTACTTCGTATCCACACTCAAATGCAATGTGCTACAATGTGCTATGTCTACGGCCCAAATTTCCCGTTATAGATCCATCCCCCTACGAGCCAGCGACGAACGGGTGAATAAGCGCCTCGCGCGGCGAAATGCGCCGCACGGGGTCGAGCATGAGGCACTTTTCGAGCAGGTCGATAAACTGCTGCAGCTGCTTGAGCTCGTCCTCCTTCATCTTGGCCTGCACGCTCGACGGCGGCATGAGCCGCGAGCGGAGGTCGCGCGTCGCCTTTGTGATGACCATCGTCTTGGTGATGGCCGCGCCCGTGATGCGGTCCTTTTCCTCCGAGATGAAATTGTTGTTCTCGTCAAAGTGCATGGCGCCAAGTGACGCCTTTTTGATCATGCGGTGCGGCAGCTTGCCCTTGACCTCCATCATGCACAGCAGCATGTGGTTGTTGGACCGGCCGGGGAACAGGATCTTGCCCGTGTACAGCTCAAACAGCGTGCAGCCCACGGCCCACATGTCGATCGCAGTGTCGTACGGCATCCCAAGGACTGGCGTTAGCTTCCGGTAGGGTCAAGGTGTTTCGCAGCTACTCACTGATCTCCGGTGCACGGTAGAAGCGGGAAACCAGGTAGGGCGTCACCTCCCCCTCGGACACCTCGGCTGCAGTGCCGAGGTCACACACCTTGAGGACGGCCTTGTTCTCAGACACGAGGATGTTGTCGGGCTTGATGTCGGCATGCACAATGTTGCACTTGCGCATGAGGGACAGCGCAAGGAGCATCTGGTGCGCGTACGCGCGGACAGCGCGCATATTCAAACCGACGTCCTTGCCAAACCGCTTGATGACGTCGCGCAGGTTCATGCTCAAGCTCTCCGTGACAATGGCTAGATGGCCCTTGTGCTCAAACGTGCGCTCCATGCGGACAATGTGCTTCTTGTCCTCGGGGTCCGCGTCGTTGAGAAGCTTGAGGATCTGGGCCTCCTTTCTCCCAGCAACGTACATGCTCTCCTGCGAGCGCATGAGCTTGATAGCAACCTCCTTGCCGACAACGTCCTGCCGCCGCTCCTGCCCGACGGCCTTGAGGACGGTAGCCTTGACGACAGCCGAGAACATGCCCTTGCCGAGTGTAACAGTGACCTGGTAGCGCCCATCGTCGAGCAGCTCGCCGGGGGTGATGCGGTAGTAACCCTCGACGTCGTCCACGTTGTCGACAACCTCGAGCACAGACTCCTTGTGCGACTTTGGCTTCTCGATGACGACTTCGCCGTTCGCGTTCTTCCGTCTCCGCACAGTGACCTTGCGCGTCTTCTTGACGGGTTCCTCGTCGCCAAACGCCGCAAACATGTCCATCTCGTCGTCCTCATCTTCAACCTCCATCTCGACCTCCTCCCACTCGTCCTCGTCGGGCTTGGCTTCGGGCTTGCGCTTCTGGAGCTTCTCGTTGTCAACCGTTGAGTCGTAGTTGGCGGCCGAGACGTCCTGCTCTGCGGTTGACGACACTCCCACCTTGTCCTCGCCGTGCTTTTCGAGATCAAAATCGTTGCCGAGGGGCGTATTCGCGAGCGTGGGCGAGTTGCCAATGGGGGTGAGGGCGGCGGTAATGGACCGTGTGCCGAGCATCTTGAGAAGCGGCGTGGCTCCTGTGCTGTAAGCGAACACTCCCACACGCGTGCTCGACTCACCAGTTTCAGTGTTCACACCGGCGAGGCCATTGCTGACCATGCTCTCCGCGCCGGATCCGGGTTCCGTCCGTCCAGGAGAAAGACTGGATGGAAGCGGTGGCTTGGCGCCTTCGCCCGCCCGGAACTTGGCCATGATGGCCTCGCGACGGCGTCGTTTCTCCTCGCGCTTCTTCTCGAGGTCGTCGTCGCCCATCTCCGGCTCCGACTCAGGCTCCGGGAGCACCTCCTCTGGCTCGGGCTTCGTGTCGGCTGCAAATGACACTGGAGGCGGCGGCGCCCTCGTCTCCTTCGTCTCGCTCCTGACGGAAATAGGCTGGAAGCCTCCGCGACGCGGAGGCGAGTTCCTGCGATCATCACGGCGTGGAGAGGAAATCTCACGGTTCCGGCTACGGTCACGGCTGTCGCCGCGACGGCCGCCGCCGTCATCACGACGCGGAGACAGCGGAGGACGCGACTCACGGGGACTCAGGAGACGTGCACTGGGTCGCGGCGGAGACTCAATCCTGTGCGTGGGTCAGTGCGTGCTATTCATTATCTTATCCACAGTACTCACTCGCCTTCCTCGCGCGACTCGTGGGACACGCGACGGGCCGAGGAATCATCTCTACGGGAAGGGAAGCCAACGCGGTCCCGGTCGCGCTCACGCTCACGTTCACGGTAGTTCAGCCCGCCGCTGCTGTTGTCGCGCAGCTCGTCGCGATGGCGGTCATACGCACGCTCGCGGTCCCGGTCGCGACGGTCATAGTCTCTGCGGTCATAGTCGCGGTCGCGGTGGTCGTCTCTCCGGTCGTAGTCATAGTCACGTCGGTCGCCGCCCCGGTTCCGGTCCCTATCGCGCTCACGCTCGTCGCGGCGGTATGAGCTCCCGCTGCCGCCCCTCGGGCTCCTATCGCGGTCGTCAAAAAACGCTTCGCGCCAATCGCGCGGCCGGTCCCGCCGCTCGCGCTCGTCGCTCGGTTTCACGTGCGGGTTCGGACGCTTGGTACCTGTGTGCGCGCCTGACATGGCCACGAGTGTGAGAAACGTCTGAAGGGGGCAGGCTCAAAGGGAGAGAGTTTACGTGTAAGAAGAGGACAAAACAAAAGGAGCTTATTTTGTCGAGCCTTCTGGCCGCAGTCGTGGGACTGGAGTGGGCACGGAGAGCGTAGAGGGTGGGATGTGTGGGTAGGTGCTGGTGCTGTTGAGAACGGGGTAAACGGTGGTGAGGAGGGAGAATCTGGTGGAATTGCAGCACAGAAAGGTGGCAACAACATGGGCCAGAGCGTTCCCTCACGTCATCTCCCATGTGCTCTGGCCCAGCCCAGGTCGCGGGGAAGATAATCCCGGATAACCCCGTGGCTGTGGCGTCTCACGCGTTTGCCTTTGGGATTCCGTCATTGACAACAACAATAACAATCAATCGTGCATCGTGCACGCCGTTTGCCCTCACTTTCGACCTCACACTTTGCCCTCTCAACCACCTCCAGCAGCTCTTCATTTTCCATTATTCACAATGATGACGATATCGCCAGCGGAGAAAGCGCAGATGGCACACGACCTGCGCACGGCCATCCGCGAACTGCGCGACCGCGGCATTCTCGTGGGCGCCAAGTGGTGAGCTCCCCAGCAGCGTGTTCCAGAGCTCACATTCCCACAGGGCATCAGAGCTCCTCTCGGCCCTGCCGGCAGAGTACCGCTCGGCGCCGTACCTCCCCTTTTCGCCACCGCAGAACCAGGTGGGGCTGTCGTCGTCGTCGTCGCCCGCGCACCGCGGCCCGCGGCAATCGGGCGCAACCGATTTCCTTGCGTCGCCCGGCGCGACCGGCTTCGACGACTACACTTACAACGGCGGGAACGTGGGAAATGCCGAGGCCGGCCCCTCGCGCCTGCACACGCGGGCCGGGGCGGAGATCGAAGAGGAGGACGACCCGCTGGAGGAGGACGTGTTCCAGCTCGCCAAGAGCTATTTCGACATCAAGGAGCTGGACCGCGTCGTGTTTGTCCTCCAAAAGGCCAGGGGGGCGCGGGCGCGCTTCCTGCGCAACTATGCTGCCTTTTTGGTGAGTAGGCTGAGATTAGGAGGAAGTTGACGCCCAGAGCGCGGACCGCAAGGCCCAGGAGTCGCTCCCGCACTTTCTCGACACCAAACAGGAACGACACGCGCTGTTCCCCATGCTGGGCCCCATTCTCGACGAGCTCGCGCACGAGACGGAGCCGTACCTCGTCTATCTCCGCGGACTGGTGTACATGCGTCTCGAGCAGCGCGACGAGGCTATCAAGTGCTTTGTGCAGAGCGTAAAGGAAAAGCCGTACAACTGGAGCTGCTGGAGCCAGCTCGCGCAGCTGGTGGACTCTGCCGACAAGGTGCGTTGTACCGGCAGGAGTATCGACTAACGCCCAGTTCATCGAGCTCAAGGAGCAGCTTCCCATGTCGCCCATGCTCACCTTCTTTGCCATCAACGTCATGCTGGACCTCCACACCGCCACCGACTTGGTCATGAACATGATCAAAGAGCTGCAGGAAATCTTCCCCGAGAGCGTGCACTTGAAGGCCCAGCGCGCCATGGTGTACTACCACATGAGGGGTGGGTATTTATAAAAGGTTTTGACTGACCCACCAGACTTTAACAAGGCCGAGCTGGAGTTTGACGCTGTCAAGGCACAGGATCCATACCGCATGGAGGAGGTGGACATCTTCTCGAACATGCTCTACGTCATGGAGAAACGCGACAAGCTGGGCCAGCTCGCACACGAGTACGCAGCAATTGACCGGAACCGCCCCGAGGTGTGCTGTCTCATTGGTGAGTTTTGAGAAAAAATGCAAGAGTATTAATTTACAGGAAACTACTACTCTGCGCGCACCGACCACACCAAGGCGATCGCATACTTCAAGCGCGCGCTCATGTTCAACCGCGAGTACCTCCCGGCATGGACGCTCATGGGCCACGAGTTTGTCGAGCTCAAGAACACACACGCGGCGATCGAAGCGTACCGCAAAGCCATTGACGTCAATGCCAAGGACTACCGCGCGTGGTATGGTCTAGGACAAGCGTATGAGCTATTGGAAATGCCCATGTACGCGATCGACTACTACAACCAGGCCACGTCCCTGCGGTACGTTTAGCTACAGAGATTGCAACAAGCTGACACTCAGCCCATACGACTGCCGCATGTGGGGCGCCCTGGCATCTGTGTACGAATCCCTGGGACGCATACAGGACGCGATCTCTGCCCACACCCGCGCACTTCTCGGCGCAGACCGCGTCCAGACGCCCGAGCACCTGCGCAAGCTCGCCGCGCTCCACATTACGCTGGACGCAAAGCGCGGCCTGCCCCCCGGCGCCGAGGCGATCGGGTACCACCGCAAGATTGTAGCCCTGGGACAGCGCGAGGGCCGCGTCACTGAAGACCTGGCGAACAGCTACATTGCGATTGCAGAGTACGAGATGCGGCACGGCGCGCGGGGCGGCGAGCGCGGCGACTGGGCTCTGGCGGCGCAGTACCTCGACAAGGTGGTGCTCAGCAATGCGCCGCAGCGCGAACGGGCTGAGGAGCTCCGCCGTGAACTGCGTGTGCGTGAGGCAAGGATGTGAGTGGAGAGCGGAGAGTGGAGAATGGAGCGTGGCGAGATTAGGCCTTGATGGGCGAAGGCATAACTGGCATTCGGTGGAGACTCTGGCATTGTATATTTTGCATTGAACTTTTTTTACATGGGATGGGAACGTGATGGCATTGATATTGTGGTGGACATTGGCATGGCCACGACTCAAGGCAGTTATCCGCTTGAACATCGCTTGGAAGCATGATACTAACCCAGCAAAACAACTTACATATTCCTGCCGGCCGAGAATAAAGGCTGTTTTGTCGCTTGGCTCGGCACGACTACCACATTGTTGGGTCGCCGGCGGCACGGTAACGAACTTAGCAGACAATCGGCATCGGCAATCAAGAATCACGTGTCAAACCGGTCATTGTGCATGCAGGGGACCGGGGCCCATGAGCCAATGAACAGCAGCGCAGCAGCCGGTAGACCGGCAATCACCGCCCGGACATCACGGTCCGAAAACGCGCCGGGTGCCTTGTGACAGCCAGGCTGAGTTGGGTCTGGAATGCAACGGCGTTGTCTTCGTTAACGGGATGCTGCTGCTGCGCTAGCAAGCGAGAACCGACGGATGCGATCGAGACCACCCACCTGGTCCGCCTCCCCAAGAGTTTGGACAGTGCTGGTGGGCAGGAAGCTGGCCATGAAAACAAGGTCGTCGACTTTGCAGAATAACAATAAATTCTGACTCCTTTTATTCCAAGGTTCGCATCCCCCATCGCATCCCAACCCATTGCGTCAACCCGCTCAGCCAAACTTACTACTCACGCACGATCCACAATCCACGATGAACGCGCTCTTCTCGCTCGAAAACAAGGTGTGCGTCATGACGGGCGGCGTCCGCGGCCTCGGCAACGTCATGCTGCGCGGGCTCATCGAGGCGGGCGCGACGCAGGTCGTCATCCTCGATCTGCGCGAGGCCGAGGCGGCCGCCGCGGCCGCCCAGCTCGTCGCGGACTTTAGCAGCAGCACCCGTACCGTCGAGGCGGAGGGGTACGCTGTCGACGTGGCGCAGGAGGCGAGTGTCGTCGCGGCCTTTGAGCGCATCAAGTCCCGCTTTGGCCGCGTCGACGTGCTCGTCACCTCGGCGGGCATCTGCGAAAACTTCCCCGCCGAAGCGTACCCCGCGCAACGCCTCCAGCTCCTCATGGACATCAACGTCAACGGGTCGTGGTTCTGCGCCGTCGAGGCATACAAGCTCATGGAGCGCGGGGGCAGCATCATCATGATTGGCAGCATGAGCGGAAGCGTGAGTTGCAGTTTCAAAGAGAGGTGCGCCGCTGACATGGGTCTAGATCGTCAATAGCCCCCAGAAGCAGACGCCGTACAACATGAGCAGTGAGTAGCTTTACATCCGAGTATTCCGAGTATTGTTGGCGTGCTGACAGTGCGCAGAGGCCGCCGTGCGCCACATGGTGCGCTCGCTCGCGATCGAGTGGGCCGAGAAGGGCGTCCGCGTTAACTGTATCTCGTGAGTGAGCCCAGCTGGAAGATACAGACGATGGAGGTGGAGTCCAAGTGGAGAGGAGAATGAGGGGGTGTGAGTGCCTGATGGCCGCGGGCCTTGCTGCTCTGCATGCGACGCCGACGTGGAACACGAAACAATTCCGCGGCACATAACAAGCCCACGAGCCCACAAGCGCACGTCGTTGCCCACGATGATGCCCACTGCGCTCCATGCACCATACTCCATGTCCCTTTTCCCACCGCGCCGGATCCGGCAGTCGGTTCGGCACGACCGCCCTGGGCTCTCAGAGGCCAGCCAGCATCAAGCTGTCACGAGAAGCTGTTGCCTGGTTCGCCGGGCTCTATTGAGCCCACCCGGCGCCCAGTCCGCCCACCCCGCCGGCCGAGGGCACTCTGCATCGGTGCCAAAGCGGCGTGCGCCCGTGCCTTCGGGTAATGGACACATGGACGTAAGCCACGGGACGGTGCGAAGCGTGGGCTCGCACGACCACAGACACCCGTCGCCACTTGGCGGGACGAGCCCCTTCCACCACATCTTTCTTCTTGTCGTCCCACGATATCTCGTCTTGATTCTTGGATTAGGACACGGCTGACTGACCCCAGGCCCGGATACATGCTCACGGACCTCACCAAGGTCATCATGGCCAACGACCCGGAGCTCCGCGATGCGTGGCTCAGCCGCATCCCCGTCGTGAGTACAGTCCACGCAAACGGTGATGATGAGACGAGATTTGTTCAAATCCACGCTTTGCCGACTGACACTACACACAGGGGCGCATGGGAGACCCAGACGACCTCAAGGGCGCGGTGGTCTACCTCGCCTCCAACGCAAGCAAGTACACCACCGGAGCGGAACTCGTCGTTGACGGCGGGTACACCTGCGTCTAAGGTGGAATAACATGGACACGACACGACGAGACATCAAGACAATTCTCAAGGACACTGCTACATATCGCCAATTGTCGACGGCTCACCGCCCAGGCCCCCGTTCCCCCCCTCCGTCCCGGTTCTCACACGTTTCTCCTTCTCACACTCTTTCTCACGTTGACACTTTTTCCCTCTTGTCCCTCCCTGCTCTCGTACACTATTCTTCCTTGTTCTATTTTCTATCATCTTCCCGCTCCTATTCTCATGTTCTTGCTTCTCGATGACTCTTGCGCCTGGTATGAGGACAGAGGACACGAGGCACCCGATGGCCTTCGTAGGCGTGTGCTGTAATGTATTCACAGAAGGTATCCGGCAGACAACGGCACGATGAACCGGTTTTGGATCTCGGAATGAGCTCGGGGGCGCGCGGGGCGCATGGCGTGCGGGCGTCAGTGGCCATGAGGGGCTGGGCGTGCGGGGTCGGTGGCTATGGCGATATCGGATAGACGGAAAACGGACGGCCGTGCGTGCCTGCATGGACGTTCCCAGAGTCGCAGCTTCTCAGAGTCCAAGAGTCCCAAACTCCCATAGTCCCAGCAACCCACGGTGTCTGATCACAGTGCGGCAATGTGTCCCACCAAAGGGCGACGTCTGGCCCCCGGCCTGCCCCCCCCAGAATGCCGCAAGAAGCACGGAAAAGTGCTGACAGTCGGCTGGGACTGGCAGCTGGGACGTGCGGCTTACGAGGTACAGTACTGGTTGCGACGATTCATTAGTGTCAGTCGAGAAGGGGCGCCGTTGACAGACGAGTCGGGAGGCTGGGTGCTATGGCAGTGAACCCGGCACTGTTGCATTGTCCTGTTCGCAGGAGATGTGTTGTTCAACATTGGCAGCTCCGGCTTGAGTGCGCAACATCAGCGCTGTCCAGGTATCATTGTCATTCTCTTCATCCCCTCGCGACATGATGAGCGCCCCCCTCCTGGTACTTTCTCACCTCCATTCAATTATGTGCTCTCCTCATGTCTCAGCGCCTCAACTGCCTCAACTTGCCCAAACAAGTCAGACATTCTGCCAAACACAAGAGGGCCGAGGGGCGCATCAAACATCGTATCCCGATCGCATTTGAGCAATCCCCGAAGCGACGTTTTCATTCCCCGATTATGTATGCCCCTTCACTGTCGACAATAGTCTGTTAGCTAGCAGTCAGCGGCTAGCTGGTGTCGAATGTGTAGATGCGACTAGAGGTTAACCGACAGATGACAGACGGGCGTCCTGCGCACTCTTTGACTGGCGTGACCGGAACGACTGGAATGCGAAAGCGCCTCGATGCTTGATGTGAAACATTCAACAGGCTATCAGTGCAATTGTTTTATACACAATGTAATAACATGCCATGCATCCAGCTCGTTTGCTATGGACCGCGACTTGGCATGGCAGTTAAGGCGAGAGGCAACACGGTGCCTTCGACTTTTCTTTTCAGTCCGTCTCCTGGCCTCCGAAGCACTGAATGCAGTCAGTGCATGAGCGGGATACATTTGAGCTCGACGAACAGACGTTTGTACACACACACACAAACAGAAGAGGAGGCAAGATCAGACGCACGCATCGGAAAAGCAAGCACGGAATGGGTGGTCGCCACGCAGACATTGCCAGACATTGACTGCCAACCCCGCACGATCGATCCACATCCGAGAGTCAGTTTCAGGAACACTGTCGCGAGCCGAGCGGAGCGTGGGGGTACGATTGGTAAGGGTGTGAATGGTGTGAAGGGTGCAGGGTGGGGGAGCGGGGACAGCCGAGGCCGTGGCCTGGGGTCGCCGCTGGGTGAGTGAAGTGGAGTGGGGAGTCATTGAACAAGCATACTGGTTAGCCCACCAAGAGCCCAACTTGCGCGACTCGGCCGGGTTGATAACCTTCCAATCCACGACCAACTAACTCTCTCTCTCTCTTGCCTTCTCCACTTTCCATCTTTCATCTTTCATCTTGCTTTTACATATTTATACTTTTGTCTTTCTCCCTCACTCTTGCGTCTCTCTCCCCTCTCTTGAGCTCTCTTTCTTGCTCTCTTTCTCTCGCTCCTGCTCTCTCCCCCCTCTTCTCCCCAGTCTTTCTCCCTCTCATCTATCCTTCTGTCGCCGATCGCGCGTTGCTTGCAAGTCACCTCGTGCTTGCTGCCAACAGCCTACACGCCATCCGCTGCTCTCAACCTATCAACCTTGCAATCGTTGCAGTTACAGTTACAGTAACATCTACCACGCCCCAAGCACGCGCAGCCGAACCCCCGCCAGTCGCTTGAACTTGATACTCGAGTGATACGCCTCGCCGTCCACCGTTGTCCACCCGCTCCGACACTAACACTCCCCTGATCATTCCACAATGGCCCTCATCAACGCCAAGCCCTTCCGCCTCGCGCTGCTCCAGCTCGCGGGCTTGAATGCCTCCAAGGCAAACAACATTGCCGTCGCGCGCAAGGCCGTTGCGGCGGCCGCGGCGTCCGTCCCCAAGCCGGACCTCATCGTCCTCCCCGAGGTGTGGAACTCGCCGTACGCCGTCACTGCGTTCCGCGAGTACTCTGAGCAGGTGCCGCATGTCAAGGACGGCAAGGAGGTCGCGCTCGCGCCGCAGGCCAAGGAGGGCGAGTCGATCACAGCCCTGCGGGAGATGGCGCGCGAGGCTGGCGTCTGGCTCATTGGCGGTAAGTTGATGTCGTTGCTGGAGGACTCGGTAGAGCGCAGAAGGCGGACAGAGGAGGGATGGACGGCGGAGGAGGGAGAGACTAGCGCGATGTGGACCGCAATCGACAAGGATAGCTAGACCATTGACTCGATTCGACTCGCCCTATCTTGAGGGTGCTGTACAACACCCAGAGAGCAGCTCCGGCGACCGGCAACCGGAGCCGGAGGGTCTGGCGAGCGAGCAGCAAGCTGCGCACGGCGGTCTGTCCCCATGATGGCTCCACATCTGTGGCAACTCGCTCCGCACAGCTCTTGCTCAAAGTGCATGCGGTCCTACACATCGCATCCCACCATACACCATCCTGTCTCTCCCGCATAGCTCCTGTTTCCTCTCCAGTTCACTCACTCGTTCTCGCTCCCATGGGCCTTGCCCCTCCTGATAATTGCTCACTCTCACAGGATCAATTCCCGAAATCGAGACGGAGACGGACAATATCTACAACACGTTGACCGCGTACAACCCTGAGGGTGAGCAGCCAGTATCCCGGTCTGCTTACTAACGTGCCAGGCAACATGGTCGCAAAGCACCGCAAGGTCCACCTCTTCGACATTGACATTCCCGGCCGCCAGACCTTCAAGGTTTGTCCATTCCCCCCTCCCCTTCCAGTTCATTCACCGCGGCTATCCATTCTTGTCTTGGTCACCGCGCCTTGAACGCCTTCTGAGACCTTGAGCTGCGAGCGGCGGATGTCCGTCCCGGCTATGTCGCGGCCTGTCTCTCTGTCAGCTGTCGCGCCACAGCCACCGCTCCCACAGCGATGGGCCCGAAGCTTTCTCGTTGCTTCTGATTTGCTATTCCCGAAAGACATGCGCGCGAGTCAGTCCGTGCTGCGACGTCTGGTGATGGTCTGGAGCTCCGGGTTCCATATACAGACGTACGATTGGCGCGTGCTGCGCGCTGGTTAGCGCAGGATTATCCCAGAGTTGAAGCGCTCTACTTCTTTCAGCCCCGTTACCATCGTTCCCTGCATGTTTAGACCCCACCGCGATCGTTGTGCTCACGCTCTGCAGGAGTCCGAGACGCTCTCGCCGGGCACATGGCTTACTTCGTTTGAGGCGCCGTTTGGCAAGATTGGTGTTGGAATCTGCTACGACATTGTGAGTCGCGTCAACAAAGAATCACACGGTGCATTCCCGAGATCGCCGTAGATCACCGAGCCGAGATCGGCGGGCCGAGATCGCCGTACGCTAACAGCTGATAGCGTTTCCCCGAGATGGCCATGATCGCCGCCCGTCAAGGTAGGTACCTTCAGGGGTCCAGTCCCCTGTCGAGCATGAAGCCCAACTTGCGACACGGGGATGGAGCATCGCAAAGCACACTCGGCCAAGTCTGTAGCTTTGAAGAGCCCCATTCGCCTGCGCTCGCTCGTTCTCGTGCTAACTGCCAGGGTGTGTCGCTATGGTCTACCCCGCCGCGTTCAACACGACTACTGGCCCCATGCACTGGACCCTCCTGCAGCGCTCTCGGTGGGTACTTACTGCATGCGTGCGTCCTTGCTGACCCCCCAGTGCCAACGACAACCAAATCTACGTTGCCATGTGCTCGCCGTCGCGCCACCCGGGCGCCGCGTACCAGGCTGTGAGTGTCTTCTGGTTGAGTGTAGGGATGTCCGCTGCGGAGGTAGTTGTCCTTAGAAGTTGGTTCCAAGGGGTCGCCCCCGTTGTCTGGAAGCATGCCGTTCGAGGCGCCGTAGGGGCAGCAGAGCAGGACGAGAGGGCGTTTCCCGACTTTCCCTCTTACGGGAAGGCATTGCTTGCCTAGGGCACTGGAACTCTGCATCGACACCCCGCCCCGACTCGAGTATATCCTCAACAACATACTGACCCCCAGTACGGCCACTCGTCCGTCGTCAACCCCCTCGGCGACGTCATTGCCGAGGCCGACGAGAAGGAGGCCATTGTCTACGCTGACATTGGTAAGCTGAATCCTGCGCACCTTTTGTGGCTGACCAGCACCAGACACTGACATGCTCGCAACGACCCGCCGCAACCTCCCGGTCACCATCCAGAGGCGGTTCGACGTCTACCCCGACGTTGCTGGTGGATCCCAGTAGAGCGCTCGACGAAAATGAGTGCAGTGCAGTGTGCGCGGAGTGCGAAGCTGCACGTGCACTTGCTCTGCGCGCCCCCTTCTTGTGTGTCACAGCCTTCTAGCTTCTAGTTTAGGGTTGTTTTCCTATCTCTTCAGGCTTCATCTCGTGCGATTGAGCCCGTGTAGGAGATGAGGGAACTGAGGTAATGTAGTGTAAAGGTCTAGTCGCAGCAGCATCATACAGTCACAGCCAACCACTGGCCACCGGGTTTATTCTGTAGTAGGGTTTAGTAAGGGTTACATACAGAGAAAGGTGTGAAAAAGCGTGCGTTGTGCGGTGCGTTTTCTGTGCTTGTGAAACCAAGTCGTGAAGAGTGGCTGCGCCACCTTGGAGTACGGAGTACTGCTTGCAACTTGCTACTTGCTACTTCCTATTTCTGTGTTCATCCGGCCGATGGTTTCCTCCCCGCCCTTCTGCCGTGTTGCCTGTATATAGAGGTGGGTAATTGGTATGGTATGTCGCTTGTCGTGCTGTATGCGGAGGAGTGTGCCGCCCAAGTCGCGTGAAGTGGCAAAAAGTGGTGTGTCTGAGGTCGTGGAGTGTGGCTGCCACATGTGAAAAAATGATGGGTCATAGGCTAGCAGCTACCCAGGCGCAGCTGGCAGGCATTAGCATCTGCAGCACTAAATACAGCACCGCCCAAGCACCGAGACAGACGGAATCAATTTTCACATTTTTTTTTTTTTTTCTTAATGCCACGCGCCCTTCCCCTAGCGCATCCCTCAGAGCTCAGAGAGCTCAGATCCTCAGCCAGCAGCCAGCAGCCAGCAGCCAGCGAGCACCCAGCCAGCACTCAGCCAGCGCTTTCGGGTCCGCCCAGTTGATTTTGCCAGCCAGCCAGCCAGGCTTTACACGGGCAAAAAAAAAAAAAAAAGGCCAACCCCGCATTGTCCAC
Organism: Apiotrichum mycotoxinovorans; assembly: GCA_013177335.1. Lineage (NCBI taxonomy): Eukaryota > Fungi > Basidiomycota > Tremellomycetes > Trichosporonales > Trichosporonaceae > Apiotrichum > Apiotrichum mycotoxinovorans. Next base: position 6,021,624 of record CP053620.1, on the reverse strand, counting down.
TGAACGCTCGACGACCTCGACCATTTGATTGCCACCATCTCGCTCTTCACACTACATTGAGCAATCACATCCGACGAAATATAGATAGATAGAACTAGACTCTCTTTGTCTCTGTTCTCTCGTCGTCAACCACCAACAGAAAGAAGAAAAAAAGGAAGAGCACTCCTCCTTAATTGTATTGTATAAATACCAGAAACGACAAAAGGCCGTCCACGACTGTACGGCACATATCCTCGACCTTTCACCACCGTTACCCCCCACTAGACTCTATACACCATGTCTTCGGCTGAGGAGGTACGTCTGCGATTTGGGCTTTGACTTTGGCTTTGTCTGGGGTGTGGATCCTCCGGCTTCGAGTTGGGCATGATGGGAGACGAGGGGGGACGACCGCGAGGCGGTTCAGGCGGACAAAGGTGGTGGCCAAGACCCATGGCAGGTGCACACCCAACAGTAGCCATGACAATGACAATGACAAAGACAAAGACAAGGCCCCGGACACAAGTGAATAGCTGCTGACATGCCCAGACCGACCAGGCCATCGAGGTACGTTTCTGCCGACCGCCGATGCAACGATTACCAACCGGAACAAGAACAAGGACAAGTACAAGAGCTAACGTGTAGATCTGGCGCTACCGCAAGCTTCTCAACATGCTTGCCGCGTCCCGTGGTGCCGGTACCTCGTGTATCACCCTCATTATGCCCCCTCGTGAGTGAGATTCCGGAGTCTGTGTCGGGTGGATGTTTGGGTGTGGTATCGGCGGTCGTGTGGTGGGGCGGAAAGAGCGCGGCTCCAGATAAATAGGTGGAGCGAGATCCGGCTCCGAACGAAGTCTGGCCGGGAGACTACGGTACAGGAGGTGCTCTGCGGACAGTGACAAGGATGGGCCAAGTGCGTCTTGGACCCACTTGCGCGCTGGCTGGCCTGACTTGGGTCGTGGTCGTGCATACACGCGCGTCCCGACCGGTCCTTCATTAATCATATCGCTGGAACTGGTGCACATTGCAGAGCAAGGCTGACATTCAGGCTCCCAGATTTCGCAGTACAGCAGCATGCTTACCACCGAGTACGGTACTGCCTCAAACATCAAGTCGCGTGTCAACCGGTACGTTGCACCAAGCTCTGGCCTGTTCCCGCTAACAACTCGCAGTCTCTCGGTTCTTTCCGCCATCACCTCGACGCAGCAGAAGCTCAAGCTCTACTCGCGTGTCCCCGACAATGGTCTCTGTGTCTTTGTCGGCACTGTTCTGAACGAGGAGGGCAAGGAGAAGAAGATTTCGTTTGCCCTCGAGCCCTTCAAGCCCATCAACACGTCGCTGTATATGTGCGACTCGCGCTTCCACGTCGAGGCCCTCGAGGAGCTCCTCGAGAACGACTCCAAGTGGGGTTTCATTATCATGGACGGTAACGGATCGCTCTTTGGTACCCTTTCGGGCAACACCCGTGAGGTCCTTCACAAGTTCAACGTCGACCTTCCCAAGAAGCACGGCCGTGGTGGTCAGTCGGCGCTTCGTTTCTCGCGTCTGCGTGAGGAGGCCCGTCGTAACTATGTTCGTAAGGTTGCCGAGCTCGCCGTCCAGCACTTTATCACCGCCGACAAGGTCAACGTTGCCGGTCTCGTTCTTGCCGGTTCCGCCGAGTTGAAGACCGACCTTTCGGGTTCCGACCTCTTTGACCCCCGTCTCCTCGCCAAGGTCGTCAAGGTCGTTGACGTCTCGTACGGTGGCGAGAACGGTTTCAACCAGGCTATCGAGCTTGCCGCCGACTCGCTTGCCAACGTCAAGTTTGTCCAGGAGAAGAAGCTCATCCAGAAGTACTTTGACGAGATTGCCCTCGATACTGGCAAGTACTGCTTTGGTATCAACGACACGCTCAAGGGCCTTGACATGGGTGCCGTCGAGACCCTCATTGTCTGGGAGGGCCTCGACACCATCCGCAACACGCTCCGTAACGCTGCCGGCGACGAGGTCATTGTCTTCTCGTCCCCCGGCGACAAGGACCGCGAAAAGTTCATCGACAAGGCCACTGGAACCGAGATGGAGGCCACCGCCGACCCCCAGCCCCTGCTCGAGTGGTTCGCCGAGAACTACAAGCAATTCGGTGCCACCCTCGAGTTTGTCACCAACAAGTCGCAGGAGGGATCCCAGTTCGTCAAGGGCTTCGGTGGTATCGGCGGTCTCCTCCGTTACAAGGTTTCGTTCGAGGACCTCGGCGACCTCGAGGACGACGACGACGAGTTCTACGGCTCGGACGAGGACAGCGACATCTAAGCGGCTCAGGTCGCGGTCGCAGTCACAGTCGCAGCGCGTCCTGCCCCCAGGCGCTGTGCGGCAGTCGAGGAGGAGGAGGCGAGGCAAGGGGAGTGGCGTGAAGAGCAGCAGGCGAGGGGGGTTGAGCGTGGTACTGGTATCGGTCGGCGTGGGGTACAGCACGGAGGAGGCACGAGCACAGAGAGTAGGGAGTAAGCGACGCGCTGGGGAGTGCAGTGCCGCCGCGCGTGCTTGATCCCCTGCGTGGCTCAGTCTCGGCCGTCTCGGGCTCGTGCACCGTTCACCGTCCACAGCCGTCTTGTCTTGCCCAGGCCATTCGTATCGTGTACCGACCTGTCCCACCCATATCCTGCCACACCTCTCCCTGTTTGCTCTGTTAGGCGACGTGCGCGGCTTTGTTTGGCTTGCACACGGCACGGCGCATGTTGTGCACATTTCGTTGAACTACATGAATGCATAGATACCTCTGTAACTTCTACGTGCGTTGTGTTGTACTGACAAGCTGGCGGCGCGCACGAGCTGCCTGTACGGAGGTCATTTGCGACATGCTCAGGTGCTGCTAACGCAATGAACAAGTATTCCTGGGCTCACTAACATGTATGCATTCATCAAAAGCCACAGAAAAATAGATCCTCCTTCCTACTCTAAGTAGTACACGATATACAGTGCGCCCCGTCTTGGGGCCGAGTCCGATGGAAACTTTGTCGGTCTCGGTCACTCGTCTCTAGCTGCCGACGGAAACAGGGCCATAGTTGCCATTCCCCCGCATCTCCCGGATGCGCTGCACGGGGTTGGCCCACCCGTGCTGCAGCTGCGTCGGGAGCAACGCCTGGCCCCACTCGCGCAGGTCGCTCGGGTGCCCGTTCATCTCGATCGAGCGGCGGAGTCTGGTGGTGTAAGTCAAGTTGGCCGTGTCGACGTCGTCCATACGGCCTCTATTCCACGCATAATGGGTATAGAGATATCCCTACTCGCTCTCCTCCTGCCCTCGACACCTCGACGCCCGTCACTGCTGCACTCACTTTGATCGCACGGCGGCGTAGATGAGCAGCCCGAACACGATGAGCAAAAAGCACATGACGATGACCTGGTCCCGGGGCGAATCGCGCTTGAAGCAGCGCGCCTCGACGTCCCCTTCTGTTCCGGTTCCCGTGTCCTTGTCGATCTCGGGGACCTGGGCGCCTGGGGTGTGAGTATGCAGTCGCTCATGAGAGACATGTAAATCGGGGGTGATACGAGCCATCACACAACACCAACAACTACTCTACAGCGGCATCCCTCATCCCCCCGGTCTAGACTCACCCTTACATATCGCGAGCTTCTGGTCGACACAAAACTGGCGCGTGCACGAGAGACACGGCTTGGTCTCGTCTGCGGGCCGGTGCAGCGGGATAATCGTCGAGTTGGAGAAGCAGATGCACTTGCAGTACGACAGGACGGGGTACGACCAGAAGGAGGCTGCCGCGGGCGTGATGGATACGGCGGCCAGGATGGCGAGGAAGAGGGCCTGAGCCCATGCGAGATGTCGCATGATGAGGAGCCAGGGGGCGTGGAGCGTGGAGGGCGTGAGGGGTGGACGTAAGGAAAAGACGCGAGATGAGATGGGATGAGATGTAGCAGAAATTGTCTGCAAGAAGACTAAAGTAAAGGTTATCGAGAGCAATATGGGATTTTTGCTGTGTAGACTACAGTATATTACAGTATGGCGGGCGGGTGGATGTCCGCAAAGTGGGTGGATTGCCGCTTGGGCCTGGGAGTCGGTGGGTAGCTGGGTAGCATGGGTAGTGGTCGGGGTGGCGCTTGGCGCATGTGCCAGGGACGACATCGGGCGCGGGCCCCTCTTGCTAGCTTGCTATAGCTTGCTACCCCCCGTGGCCCGTGGGCCGTGGCCCGTGGGCCGTTTTGGGCCGACGGAAGTAAAATTGGGATCACGTTGAGCGGCGGCAACGACGGCTCTGCGGCAGGCTTGAGCGGCAGGTGCGGCAGGATCAGAGTCAAAGAGAGAGCAGGGTGGGTGGAATGTGACCGTCGTCATAGAAGAGGAATTGTCATACAGTGTGCAGTGACGAGCGAGCTGTGACACACACTGTAACATCCACCACACTTAGATCAGGACCGAACGAAGGCGATCCACTCGTCAGTATCTCTCTCTCACCCCCCCCCCCCTGTCCCTCTTTTTAACTCTCCCATATCGCTCTTTGCTTTCTCCTCATCTACATCTACATCTCCACATTCTATTCATCAACACACCGCACATCGTATCCTGCATTTTTGTGCATCGAGTCGACGGACTGGGATATACGGCCACCAAACCCAACTGCCCAAAAAGAATCTACTGTTTATCCAAAAGGGGACCCTTGACCGTGAACGGCTAAACGGCAATCCACCCATCTATCGCCTCTCTCTATCGCGAGTTGGACTGTCCCAGTCTCGATCTCGAGTCGGTCCTTATCCGCTCGGCCTCGGAAGCCTTGGAATCGGGGTCCGGATCGGTCCTACCTCAAAAGGTACAGTCACCATCCACGCTGACCTTATCACCCCACCCGTGACTGCGCCCACCGACCGACCGCCACTTCGTGACAGGCCTTCGCTGTGCCCCCCCTTGATCCGTCTCCTCGACCCCTCGCCCCGCTGAGCGCATGACCGACCGCGAGCGTAGGGGGGAGCGGTCCGACCACCCGGCCGTCCCGTCGGCCCCTCCGCCATCGACCTCGTCGATCACGAGCTTCCTGCCAAACCTCTTTGGGCGGCGCATATCGGCCAAGGCAACAGCGACGACAGCGACAGCGCATGCGGATGGGCGGAAGGCTATCGCCAGCAGCGGCCTCACGCGCGACTCTATCGAGGAGGTGCGGCTCACGTCTCCGCCTGCAGGCCATGTGCCCCTGCCCAGCGTGCACGTGAACACGACGTCCATCGCTGCAGCGGCGGCCGGCAGCCCCATTTCCCCCGCTCAGACGGCCCCGTTCCACCTTGACGCAGCCCTCGCACTGCTCGTGCCTGGGGGCACCAAGACGACGGCCGAGTGTGTCGAAATCGTCAAAGCCACTTCAGTCTACCTTGCCAATGTCCTCCTCGACCATACGTCGGATAGCTCGGCGGCCGCGCAGCCGACGCTCGCGGAGCTCGGCCTCAAGGTCGAAGACATCCGCACACTGTACCTCCGCGCCATGGAGTTTGCCACCCCTGGATCCGACTACCAGCTCCGCACGGCGGCCGTGCGCCTCTTGGCGGTCCTCGTTGGCATTGTCTCCCCGCGCCAGTCCATCCTCGAGCCCAACGAAGCTGACCTCCCGCCGTCGATTACCCCCAGGGCACTGTACAAGATCATCACGGCCAAGACCAACGGGCAGGGCGAGGCGCGCACAAACCAGATGTTCGTCGAGGTCGCCGCGCTAAAGGCTCTCACGCGGGATGGCACGGCCGTAGACGGCATGGATGGGATCATGGGATACCTCTTGTATTCGCTCAACATCCTCACGCCCGAGTGGGTCGCGTGGTGCGCCTCGCAGGCCAATGATGATACCGTTCCAGCCGCCCCGGTCGTGGACGCGGGCGCAGCGGCTAGCGCTGATGCAGCTCGTAACAGCCCCTTTGGCCCAATCAAGAACGCAACGACAGCGGAAACGGCGACTGCTATTATCGATCTGGCCGAATCGATCGTCCAGAACCGCACCCCGCTCTTCTCTCCCACCGATCTTACTCACATTGTCAGGCCCATCATCACCTTTGTATGGCAGGGTATCCTGGCGTCTACAGGATCACAATCGACACCGCCACCAAGCACGCCATCAGCCCACAGCACTCTTGGCCGTGGTTCTCAGCTCACTGCGTCGTCAAACAACTCGCCTGCACCAGCTCGTCGCGTCGAGACTGTGCGCCGCGCTCCGAGCCTCACTGTTGGCCGTGTTGAGCCGTTCCCCCATTCCGCCCGCTCCAGCATGTCAAAATCGCCCGTTCGCGTAGCCGCCACTCGGAGCTCCAAGTGGTCACGCCCGTTTAAGGCCCTGTGCAGTATTGTCGACATGCTCATTGAGGCCACGACCATCAACGATGATCTCTTTGACGAGATTTTCGAGCTTCTTTGCTTTGCGTTCGGGCAGGACGACGCGATGATGGATGCGGCGGACACGTCTATTGGTGCACACGAGCTCGTTCGCACCATGCTGGGTATGAAGAGTGGCCGTCGTGGAGAACTTGCACTGCGCAAAGCTCTCGAGGGCAAGCTACTCGTCACAAAGACGGAGGGACGGCGGACGCCGGAGGCAGAACGCAAGGTCGCCCGCGGTGCGGTCATCATTGCGCGCATGTGTATTGAGGACAAGGATTTCGTCTCGCATACAGGAAGCCTGTCGCTTTCCTTCACCGGCCTTACTCCCTCGCTTGTTGCCGCCCAGTCCACACACCGGTTCCCGGGAACAGCCCGCGTCGCCGAGTGGAACCAATGGCTGCCCGTTGATGCAGAGATTCTGTCCCTCCTCGACAACCACCTCTCGTCGCTAGAGTACGGCGGTGGCGCGGACAACACCAACGACGATGCCTGGACTGAAGGCGAGGCCGCGTGTGCCCTCCTGGATAGCATTTACCCGCTTATCCAAACCATGGCGTAAGTTATCTCAAGATGTAATGTATGCTGACTCCACCAGCCCGGACGCTGCGCGCACACTTCTCAAAGGCGATGGCGAACCGCTCGTTGCAAACTTTGGCGGAATCGTGGCCAGGCTTCCACGTGCGATTGGACGCCTGCACTCGCGGCTGCACACGAGCTCGTCAGAGTCGTCCGAGACACCGCAGGTGCAGCCGTCGTTCTTCCACCCAAAGTACATTGACCTCCTGCTCGAACTTGGTCCCAACCTGGACGAGGACACTGCCAGTCTGGTCATCGACTACTTCCAACGCGAATGTCTGTGTCTTCCATTCACCTCCGGATGGATCACGAACATCTGGCGTTTGCTCGACGCGTTTGCAAAGGACAATGAGCTGCCCGTGGCGCGTGCTCGCGTCTGCAACCTCCTCTACCAGGATGTATACACGTACGTTGACGACCTGCCCGAGCACCGTGCCCAGCTCGTCGAACAGGTGATTGTGCCATACCTTGAAGGCTGGCTGCCCAAGGAATCTGACCACGGTCTTCTGAACGATGCTCTCGGCGTACTCGTCAGCGCGGCGGTGTCCGAGACCATGTTGCGCGACGAGGAGCGCCGCCGCGCGCGTGCCCTCAAGGCCGAGGCTGAGCTCGAAGCCGAGGACGCCGCGGTGACACCGCCCCAGGAGCTGACTGCCGCTGCGTCTGGCGGCAGCTTCACCGCCATCAGGCAGCTGCTCACCAAGCTCGCCGTGGAGGCCCAGTGCAAGCTGTCCCCGCATGTCGGCTCGACAGTCTCTATCAGCTCGAATTCCAACTCGGCCCCGCAGACCACTGTGTCGTTACCTGCAGCACCACCGCCGGCTGAACAGACCCGTGTCGGACGCGCACAGAACCGCGAGCAGAGTGGCCTGCGTAACCTCATGCGCACCCTCTCGCCCAGTCGTGAGCCGACCTCGACGGCTGTTGGCATGTCGCAACTTCTGTCGCCGCCAGCAGAGGACTATTTCGGTCCAGTTCAGACGACTGGATCGCCTGCCCCGCATGTCGACTGTAAGGCCTTGCACGCCGTGAAGGCGCTCATTGCAATCTTCACGCGTCTGGCCTTCTGTACACCGCAGCCAGCAGTCAACGGCGCTCGTCCAGTCCGCACACCAGCGTCGTCGCGCTGCATCACTGTCTTCCGCGACCTGCTGGCGCTCCTGTACCCCCTCTCTGAGCCAGGCCAGCCGCAGCGTCTACCGTCCAAGTGTCCCCGTGCGCGTCTCACCATTCTCCAGTGGTCGATGCGCCTCCGCGCCGATCGGAAACACCGCATTCTCTTCCGCGACGACATCAACCGCTTCGTCGAACCATTTGCTCGGATCCTCTTCCGAACCAAGAAGACGGAAGAAGAGCAGCGCGCAACCATGGAGCAGGAGGAATCCCGCCGTCGTGCCCGCGCCGCCGCTACTCAGTCCACTCCCGCCGTTGCAGCTGGTCGGCAGGATGACGAACGCGGCCGGTCAGCGCGCGTCAATCCCCGCGACCAGGCGCCCCGCAGTCGTAGTCGTTCGAAAGCGGCGCCTCCGCTATTCCGCACGCAGTCCGCCCCCGAGTCTGGGTACAACCCGTACTGGTGTGTGCCTGAGACGCTGACGTTTGAGACACCGCCAGACAACCACCCCAGCGAGGGCTTGTTGACGTACGATCCCAACCACCCATCCTTGCGCGTCAAGGGCGCGCCGTTTGTCGAGGGTGTATGGCTTCCTGTCTCCGAGTACGTCCGCATGCTCAACGGCCTGCTTCGCTGGGAGCACGACTGGGAGCTTGTCTCGTACGTCCTCGTGTTCCTCCCGCAGCAGCTCGGCAACAAGCACTTTTTCCACGGTATCCGCGCCACGCGCGAGGTCAAGGCCTTGTTGCGCATGCTCTGTGACGGCATTCTCGAGCAGGACAACCGCTGGGAGCGCCGCTTCCAGGCCCCATCGTTTATCAAGCGCACACACATCAACTCGGCTGCGTACCAATCCATCTCTATTCTTATCTCGTACCGCAGCGTGTTTGACAGGAACGAGTGCGACCGCATCCTGCAGTCGCTCGTGTTTGGCCTCGAGGGAAATGCGCTCCTCGCGCGCCCGTGTCTCCAGGCACTCACGGTGTGTATCTACGAGATGGAGAATTACGTCTCCAAGCACATTCTCTCGATTCTCCAAAAGGTACAGCAGATCCTGTCGACCCCCGCCGTCGCGGTCCACATTCTCGAGTTTATCGTCGCCCTCGGAAACTCGCAGCTGTACCGCAACTTTACAGAGGATCAGTACCGCCTCGTCTTCTCCGTTGCGATAGGCTACATCTCGGAACACAACGCGCGTACCGACCAGCCCGTGGACCTCGAGGAGAACCGCGAGGCATTTACACTGTCGCAGCACGTGATCAGTCTCGCGTACCATGTCATCTACATCTGGTTCCTCGCGCTCAAAGTCGGCCAGCGGCAGACGTTTGTGCCGCGTCTCGTGCGCGGTCTGTTGCATGCCAAGAGCACACGGCACCCCGTGGACGAGCGCATGGAGGTGTGCTTTGACTGGATTGCGCGGTACACGTACGGCAACGCCGACCCCAAGCCCGCGACGTCGTTCATGTCCGAGGTGGTCATGCGCGACACGCCGGACGACCAGAAAAAGACCATGTCGTGGCTCCTCGGCGGCGCGATTATCACCATTGTCGCCCACCAACGTACCGGCTGGGCAACGATAACGACCACCCGTGCCACTGGCCAGACGTCGATCCTGTGCAAGCTCGAAAACATCCCCCTGCTCGATCTCGGCGAGACCAATGCGGACATGACGTCGCTCCCTGCGTTCCTCATGGCCAACCGCGAGCGCCATCGCGACGTCAACGCGCCGATCGTCGAGGAGGCGGAGGTGGAGGGCGACGCAGCGCCTCCACCAAAGGCCGTCGAGGCGGCAGCAGACGACTCTGACAACAAGGAGAAGGCTCTCATCGACTCGATCGTGTCCGTCAAGTCCACTGGCGAGCCGACGGTCGACACGTCGATTAGCGGTTATGTGTGGTCGGGTGCCACGCCCTCGCAGCGCCGCAAGGACGTCAGCATTGAGCCCAGCTACCTCGGTCTGCAACTGCTTTCGTCCTACCCGAACGCGGACCTGAACATCCCGCGCGGCCGCCCCGTCCCACAGGAGCCAAAGTTCGACCGTGCACTGCGCGGCATTAACAACGTGCCCGTCATCAACACGCTCAAGATTGCCGTACTCTACGTCGGTCCCGGTCAGACGACCGAGGCTGAGATTCTGTCAAACTCTGACGGGTCGCCACTGTACCTCGACTTTTTGGCCGGTCTCGGGCGCGTCATCCGCCTCAAGGGCCAGGAGGACATCTTCGTCGGTGGCCTCGACCGCGAAAACGACAATGACGGCGCGTACGCCTACGCGTGGTGGGACGATCTTGCGCAGATGATTTTCCACACGCCGACGCTCATGCCGACGCGGTCCGACAACACGGCCAAGAAGCGTCTGGTTGGCAACGACTATGTCAAGATTGTGTACAACGAGTCTGGGCAGGACTTCAAGTTCGACACGCTGCGCACCGAGTTCAACTTTGTCAATATCGTCATTTCGCCGTATGCGACGCGCGATGTTGCCGATGCCGGCAGCCTGATGCGCACGGACGGCAACAGCGCCAACGCCGGTGCTGGTGCCGGCGCGAGTGCGCCCAACGTCGACGAGTGGGGCGGCGACTCGGAGGACTTCTTCAAGGTCCAGCTTCAGCGCGCCGAGGGCATCCCGGAATTCTCCCCCATTGGCGAGTACAAGCTCGTGTCACGGCGCAACCTGCCGATTCTCGTGCGCCAGATTGCGCAATATGCCGACTCGATGGCGGTCCGTTTCCAGCACGTCAAGGCCGCACCGGACGTGGCCAACGCAGAGTACATTACCATCTGGCGCACGCGCTGGCGCGCCATGCAGCGTCTCCGGGAGGCGTGAGTATGAGCTAAAGAGGTGTGGTGTGCTGTACTTTGCTGACGCACTAGGCTGCCGCCCGTCCCGTCTGTCGATGTCAACGACCCCATCGCCACGGAGATTACGCTGCGCGAGTGAGTATAGAGTACCAGTGCTCTTTGTTATGGCGCATACTGATGGCAGCTTTACGCACACGTTTTCTCCACCCGAGCAGGCGGCCTAAGTGAAGTGAGAACAGCGAAGAGTGTTAGTGCAGAACGGCAGTGAGGTGCTAGGGATATAGTGACGGACGAGAAGGATGTGGAGGATGTGAAGGGATGTGCTCGGGGCGCGTAATGCATATCGTGCTGCTGCTTTGTCTGTCTCTACTTCTTCTTGTTCCTGCTGTTGTACTTTTCCACCGCCTCGTGCGTTGCGGGGTCCACAAACACGTCGGCAAACACCTCGATGCTGCGTGCGATACTCGTCTCGAGCGGGGAATTGACCCACGTCTCATGCAGCTCCTTCTGCGCACGCATAACCACGGGCGTCATGTCCGTCACCTTGCCGAGCAGCTCCTCTGCCGCCTCGACAATCCTGCCCTCCTCCGCAAACCGGTTCACGAAGCGCTCGCCGAGCCGTTCGACAGGGTACAGGTCCCCGAGGAGGATCATCTCCTTTGCAAAGCTAAGCCCGACATGGTGCTGGAGGAGCGCGGCGTCGACGACGGAGGGAATGCCGACTTTGGTCTCGGGCAAACCGACCCGGACGCCGGGGTACGCCACCCGCAGGTCGGCCGCGAGCGCCATCTCAAACGCCGCGCCGACAGTGTATCCATTCATGAGGACGGCGGTCGGTTTCGGGCTGAGGCGGAGGGATCCCACCGCGCGCGCGACTTTGGAAATGACACTGCGCGCGGCAGCCCGGTCCAAACCCGAGAACACGGACGTGTGCATGCCCGCACTGAGCGCGCGCCCAGCACCAGTCACTGCGATCGCGCGCACGGACTCCGGCGCATCCTCCACCGCGACCACAAAGTCGTCCAGGTCCCGCTCGGTCAGCGCGTTGAGCGTCGCGGGGCGGTTGAAGGTTATCCACCGGATGCGCGCGCGGTCCTCGACTAGTAGGGCGCGGTCTGTCGGCGCGGGGGCGGCGGTTGTGGACAGGAGGCAGGCGGCGCGTGCGTGCCCGTGCGGGGCCCTTAGGGGGAGGCGGGGGAGGCGGGGGAGGCGGGGGAGGCGTGTGCGGAGCATGATGGTTTGTGCTGCTGTTAGTCCGAGTCAGGGGACGTGCTTACGGCTCATCGTGGATTAGAGAGAGAGACCTGTATTTGTTTAGTGCTGGCTGTGGCCGTGGCTGTAGACTTGTCGCGTTCAGTGTGCGCCTTGTGTCGAGGGCCAAAGAGATGGTGCCGATGAGGTGCGCCGAGCGGCCGCTGTCTGATACTGACACCCGAGCTGCGAGCAATGAGCAATGCGCAATGAGCAATGAATCGACGACAAGACTACACCAGTGCATGACCGACAGCCCACACCTGGCGAGACAGTGGGAATATTGTGCACTTGTCGGTGGACGCCGATGCCGAACCCCGATGAGATCATGAGTTGGCCAGGGCAACAGGCCATGCGCACGGATCGCAGCCGTGTCGTGTACGTGTACGCGAGTGACGCTTCTCCAATTCTCCAGTCAGTGCACTCATCGGATGCGCTGGCCCGTGTACCTCGCTCCCTCTGCATGCACCCGGCGGGCTCGGGCGCCGACACGATCGCGTGCTGACCAGACATCGGGGAGTGGTTTGGACTCTGCAGCAATGTTGCGCGGGTCGGTTGCCGGAGTTCGGGGACACCGGCGTATCTGTGGAGGCACGCGGGGCTCACCGAGTCGCGAGGCATCACCTGACATTCCATTAACAATGTGGCTGTGGCTGCCGCGGGGTCTTGAACGCCGAATACATAAGGCCACACTGCATGCAATGCTTCTCTGCTTCTCGCTTCCCCATATCCTTCCTCGACCTACGAGCACCACCCCCCACCAGCACCACAATGACGCTCTCAGCAGGCCCAGACCTCGACCTCAGCATCCCCAAGACACAGCGCGCGGGCATCTCGCCCGCCGCGGACGCGCCGAGCGTCGTCGCCGAGGTGCCCGTCACGCAGCCGGCGGACCTCGAGGTCGGGCAAGCGCTCGTCAAGCTGCTGTACTCTGGCGTGTGCGCGTCCGACCTCACGATCATCAAGGACCCGAACCAGCCGATCCGACCGTGCATTGCGGGGCACGAGGGTGCCGGCGTCATTGTTGCGATCAACGACTCGCGCTCGGTGATGAAGGTCGGCGACCGCGGTGAGTGGAAGCCAAGTGGGGGAGTGACACAAGACGGCGGTCGTGGCTCTTGGTGTTGGTGGCGTTTGCTAACACACTACCCTAGTTGGCATCAAGTTCATCGCCGACAGCTGCAACCAGTGCGAGTTCTGCCTCGGGGGCCACGACATGCTGTGCCCCAAGGCAAAGTACAGCGGCCGCCACGTGGATGGCACTTTCCAGCAGTAGTGAGTGGACGTCGCAGCCTCTGAACGGCCACCATGTCCTCTCCCAGACTGACGGCAGCGCGGTGGGGTACACGTCGCAGCTGACCCCGATCCCGGACGGCCTGGACCTCGCGCAGGCGGCGCCGATCCTGTGCGCCGGCCTGACAGTCTACAAGGCGCTCAAGGAGAGCAACGCCAAGCCCGGGCAGTGGGTCGCGCTCCCCGGTGCGGGCGGCGGCCTCGGGTCCCTCGCGGTCCAGTACGCCAAGTACCTCGGGTTCAACGTTATTGCCGTCGACACGGGCGACGCCAAGCGCAAGCTCACGGCCGAGCTGGGCGCCGACCGCTGGATCGACTTCAAGGAGGTGGACGACATGGTGTCTGCGTGAGTAACACTGGATAGCTAGCGCTTATTGTAGGATGAAGGCGGCCACGCCCGACGGGCTCGGGCCGCACGCGGCCGTCGTCACGGGCACCACGGCAGCAGCGTACGAGATGGCCATGGCGTACATCCGCCCCACGGGGACGGTGGTCGCGGTGGGCCTTCCGAGCCGCGAGGCGACGGTGCACGCCAACGTCGCCATGACGGTGCTGCAGAAGAAGAAGCTCGTCGGCTCCATGGTCGGCACGCGACTCGATGTCATTGAGGCCCTGCGCATTGTTGCTGATGGCCACGTCAAGTGCGCGATCCAGATACGGCCGTTTGACCACCTGCAGAAGACGTACGACGACATTATCGCGGGGACCCTGCCAGGCAGGGTCGTGCTGGATTGTGAGTACGAGTACAAGCAGAGGGGAGCAGGAGGCTGACGCGCGTAGTGTCCAAGTAGAGCGTGAAGATTCAGGAGGGTCAGAGAGCGGTGAAGGTGGCAGAGTGTATATGGGTGTTAGGAGGGTACTTGAGCTGGAAAATGCACAGAAGTCTGGCACAAATCAAATCGTCGATACAAAGTGGACAACATTCATCCACAAGAGGCAATTCAGAGCAGTACGAGCGACGGACGTGGTGCACCTGGTGGTGACGAGACAAGCAATGACCTCGGCCTTTATATTGTTGTACGGGTTTCGCCTGGGCACTAGTGGCACACAACCACCTCCTGGAGGCGACGCCAACAAAAGCAGCGGTACCGACAACTGTGACAAGACACTGTTGCGGCTGCAAGCTTTAGCTCTGCAACACATCTCTGGGAGGCGGGTGAGCAACTGCGGAATAGCAAAGGACCGATCGCGGCGCCGGAGGTGGAGTTTGTGTAGTGCAGCGCGTGAGCAAAGTGAGTGCTTGACAAAGGGGGCGAGGGCATTCTGCTCCTGGTCAAAACGCCATCATCGTCGATCCTCAGCACGGATCATCATTCTCTCGTCGCCGTTCCTTTTGGTTCTTCTCGTCGTCGTCGGGACAAACATCCGCCACTTTTCTTTTCAGAAATTCCATTCTCTCACTTTCATCCTCCCCCTCCATTGTTCATTGCGTTGACATCTTCGGTCTCTCACGCCCTCTTCGTTCGGTCTCACAACCTCACCCCTACTTCCAGTGGCAGTCTCCATGCGCTGCTGGCCACTCTCCACACATGCCAAGTAACCATTCCAACACGATGTCGGAGTCACTCACCTCACTGCCATCAGACTACACCGAGTCGACGGCGCAGTCCACAATGGCCTCGCCCGCAGGCAGCCCAAATCCAGACCGCGCTTCGGACCCGGGCGTACCCGCACACGCCGAGACTTCTCCAGACGCTCCAGACGCACCATATGTGCCAGAGACGCCTGAAACGCTGAGGACGCTCGAGGTGCTCACGGACACGTTCCTCGCGGCCCAGGAGCCATTTACGTGCAGCGGGAGTATCCCGCTCAGTCTGTCGTGCATTGAGGGCCTCAGGCTGGTGTACATCCGTGACAGTGGGGACGGGGATGGTGGCAAGGGTGGCGACGCGCACGACGTGGGCATGGAAGTCGACGATCTCGGCGGCGGCGAGGCGCGTGACTCTCGGTGCGTGACGGGTACGAATGATGCTCACCCCCGCAGTGTTGTCAGCCTTCCCCTCTCGGACCGCGACGCTGCCGAGCTGTACGAGGCTGGCACGCCACTAAGGCTCGACCGGAGCTCCAAGGCAATGTGTGACGACGCGTACCGGTGCACGCGGGAGCTCAGGCTGCCTCAGTTTGCCCTCACCGTCGATCCGCTGCTTGCGACTGGTTTGTTGTCCGTCGTGCAACGGCGCCCGCGGTTATCCCAGGCACCCACGGCTAGGGTGGCCAAGCTCAACATGTTCACTGTCGGTGGGCACTTCAAGTCACACGGCGAGTGAGTACAAAGTGCAGACAACAACAAATGGCCATGTCGTGACGTCAGGCTCACTTGCTGACTGAGCATAGTCCGCGGCGGACCCGAGACCATATTGGCAGCATCACCGTCTGCCTCCCGAGCGCGTTCACGGGTGGCGAGCTGGTCGTGCGGCAGGGAGACGAGAGCGTGACGTACGATTGGGCCGCAGCCAACAGCTCGGCAGCCGGGGCTGGTGAGCCTGCTCTCTTATGGGCGTTCGTCCCCCTCGACTCGAGCCACGAGGTCCTCCCCGTCGTGTCGGGTACGCGCCTCACGCTCACATATGACGTCTTCGCCCCTCTCAGCAAGCCGGCCTCAAGCGATCCCGAGGTCGAGCGCCTGGCAGCCACGCTGTGCGCCGCTGTCGCCGACGCCGCGTTTCTCCCTAACGGCGGGATCCTCGCATTCGCCCTCGCGCACGAGTACCCGCTCACGCTGTTCGACTCGGTGCAGGATGGCGAGGGGTTGTTGTCGCTGTACACCCCGCCGGCGAGCGACCACATTGACGTCGCGCTCGTCGCGCGCCACCTCAAGGGCGTGGACGCGACACGCCTCGAGGCCGTACGCTGCGCAGGGCTCGCGCGCCGCTTCTTCGGCGTGTTTAGGTGTCCGTGCGCTGTATGCGAGTGTCCCCCGCTCTCGACATCGCCCTCGTCCTACCCCTCGACATCGCCCCTCGCGACGCAGTACACCATCGCGCGCTCCCCGCGCGTCCTCGACACGACATTCCCCCGTACCTATGGCGACTGGCACTCGGAGCCAGCGTGCAAGTATCTCGCTGCGCGCAGCCCCCTCGCGGAGCTGGAGGTGATCTGGATCGTCGAGCCAGAGTGCGAGAAGAGTGGGAAGCGGGCGGAGTCGCGTGAAAAAAGACCCTATGTGTCGTTTGACGGCTACGAAGTGAGTGCTGGGCCAGACTGCACTGTGCAAGCACGGCGGCCCCAGGGTTATTACGAGTTTCCGCCAGCACTGTACGAGTTTGCCTTTCTCCCGCTCACACGCAGCCGAAACTCGACTGGGTGTACGTCGATGCCGCGCTGTGCGTGTGGGTTCCGCCGCCAGTCGAGCGCGTTGAGGGCGGGCACGAGTGGCCTGAATGGCCCGCCAATCTCCGCTAGGGTCGCAGAGTCGAGGAACAGGGCACGCTCGATAAAGTATGGACGAGCACGTCATGGTGTTGGGGAATCAAAGAATATCATCGGGTGAGGTATGGACGGGGAATATGTAAGTACATTACCATTTTGTATCTGCGGTGCACAGTTCTAGGTGGATGGATGTGATGGACTGGCAGAGAGATGACACATTCCCAAGTAGCGATGCTGAACGAATACAATCTGTGTGTGCACCAATGCAATGCTGCAACAAACAAGTTTGTCGCAGTCGCGAGCTGGGTCAGCCCGCGCGACGAGCGCGACGACGGGAGCCTGTCCCTCGCCCAACCTTCCTCAGTGACTAGTGCTGCCTTCAGTCCACGTCCCAAACATATCCAACAACATCCGTCTCCCTACATAAGTATGATATAAAGAGTAGCATAAGATCACAGGATACACGACACACGAGCTCGGTACGTTCCTTCCCCTCCTCCACTACCGTCCACACACGCACGTCGCCGTCCGTCATAGTCTAAGCGGCACCGCGGCGGCCGCGGCCACGCGCACGTCCGCGGCGCGCCTCGCCGCGCGCAGGGCGCACAGGCGGCTTCTGCGGCGTGGCCTCGGCGTCTTCCTTGTTCTCGTCCTTGTCCTCATCCTCGTCTTCGCCCTTCTCATTGGCAACCGGGATCTCAAACTCCTCGGGAACGGGAGAGTCCGCCGGGGTCGCAAGGCTGTCCTCGTTGGTCGTGACGGACGCGGCGGGCGGCGACTCGGGCGCCTTGGGCGACGCCGGTGAAGCCTCGGCGATGGGCGAGATGGCGCGTGCGGGCGAACGCGCCGGGCGGGGCGAGGGCGTGCGAGGGGCGCTGGGCTCCGAAACAGGGAGGGAACCAGCGTCCTTTTCCAGCTGGGCATCCGAAGTCGCGGCGCGGGGCGCCGGCGCGGTGTACTCTACGTCCGTGGCAGGCGGGGGCGGGGGCAGGGTGAGCGCCAGGTCTTCGAGCTGGAGGCCGAGCGCCGCCGCGTTCACTGCCTCCGTGCTGCTCGGCGCCTGCGTCTGCGCCTCGGTCTGGGTCTGGGTCTCGGTTTGGGGCTGCTGCGCCGGCGCGTCGGCCACGGCAGCAGCGGCCGCCGCGGTGGTCGTGCTGGCCTTTGACTGCCGCCTGCGGCCGAAGAACGACGTGAAGCTTCGCCCGATGCCGGCCGCCGTCGTCGGCGCGATCACCGTGTCCTCGTCCACTTTTGTGGGGTACGATGGCGGCGAGGCGACAATGGAGCTGCGGGGAGAGATCTCCGGCGGTGAGACTGCAATCTTTGGCGAGCCGAGGATCGACGGGAGGCTCGGTGCGACGGACGCCGAGGATGAGGCAGGAGCTGGGGCTGGAGCCGGTGCAGGAGCTGGCACCGATGCCTTGCCCCATAACCCTCCGAAGCCCCATTTCCCCTGCCCCTGCCCTTGGTTTTGTGCCTGGCTTTGAGACGGCCCTTCGTCAAGATCGTCCGCTGCCTTATCAGTCGGCAGGGGCGGGAGGGAGATCGTCTCGGACATGCCTGTTCCTGGGTTCGGATCCGAGGCGATAAAGTCTCGCAGAGCCTTGACGCACGTTTCAGACGCGATGCGCGCCTCCTCGCTCTCGGCATACTGGATCGACAGGGCCTCAAGCTGCTGCCGCAGAGCGACGACCTCAGCCTGTGTCGCGAGGAGCTCCGAGTTGGGGGCCATAGCGGCCGAGGTGTCGAATGAGGCGGCGCGGCTTGGTTCAGACGCGCCCGAGCCAGTCGATGCACCAAGCGAGGGCGCCTGGGGAGGCGAGCCGTCGCCGTCGCCACCGTCGAAAGCGTCAGAGGCGAGGCGCGGCGGGCGGGCGGTTCCGGGTGACATGGCACTTGATGGCGATCGGGGCGATTTCGGGATGCGCGGGGACTTGAGGCCTCCAGAAGTGTCAGTCTGGAGGCGGAGCGCGAGGGACGTCGTGCGCGCGTGGTTGCTTCCGAGGCGCAGTTCACGGAGTCCAGTGGACGGGGCAGACGGTGGTGTTGAGGTTACGTCGGTTGCCTCCGAGGCGACGGACACAGTGCTCATCGGCCGGCCGCGACCGTACAGACTTTGGCGTTTCTTGGTGTTTGATGGCTCCTCCGTGTCGGCTCCAGACGCGCTGACACCGCTGGCGGCGCGTGAGGCCGCCGCGCGCTCCTGCTCCTGCTTCTGGAGGGTCATGACGCTCCGACGCGCCTGCTCGACCTGGCCGCGCAACAGCTCGACCTTGTCCTCTGCCGCTTCGCGCCGAACCGTCTCCTCGCGCAGCTGCTGTTGCACCGCCTCCTTTGCGGCAGACACAAACGCGTGTTGTTCCTTGAACCTGGCGAGCTCGGCCTCGAGCACATGCACCCTGGCCTCGGCGGTGCTCGTCGCCTCCTGCGCAGCTGCCAGCGCAGTTCGCAGTTCTGTGACCTCGGCGGCGACCACGGGATCCGCCGACGGGATTGAGGACCCGTTGCTGATGACCGAGGAGCGCTTCATCCCAAACTCGTCCGTGTCGTTGGGGTCGTCGTAGGCTAGTAGGGACATGGTCTGGAAATGTGAGCAAACCAAGTTTTTTATATCTGCCCGTGGTGCCCAGGGGGTGGTGTCCGACAATGGGGACGGGTGGCAACTCCCTCATGAGCATGGGCAGCACAGCCAACCGACGACGCGGATAAAGGGGGTTATAGAATGGAAAATCTCTCATTGCCCCGTGTTTGTCGACGCACATGATCGCGTTCGCACCTGCTCCATCCCTCTGGTTGCGCGCTACGATGATCACTCGCCTCGCGTTTCAAACACACAAAAGGGAAGTAGCGGGCCGCCACGCGTTCACACAGCCAAACGCGTGATTCTTGATTCACTCTCCCACCACATTCTCACGCGTCAAGGGACAGACACGCCCGTGGGTCTGTGGATTGGCGTACAGCCTACGTGCGAGAAGAAACAGCACACGGGTGGTGGTGGTTGCAATAACCAACACTATGCACAACGTCTGGAATGTCGAACTCACTTAATAACAGTGCTTGGTGGCTGTGCACGATGCGGCCGTGCACACCTGTGCAGAAGCGGGCAATGTGGGAAAAGGGCGAAATGTGTGTCCGCGTGTGCCGGCCTCAGTGGAGATTCAGGATATCAACACCCAGAGTTTACGAGCGACGCCGCACGCAAAGGGGAATAGAGTGTGGATGCAAGGGATGTAAACGAGGCTGTCGGTACCGTTGGATGGGAGATAGGTGTGGAAAGTGTCCAGTTGCGAGTCGTAAACGAAGCAAGAAAGTCCTCCCCAAGGTTCACGATGCACGACGATGAGCGGTGTACGATGCTGTTACCTTGGAACCGCAACCGCCCGGTTTTATCGCAGAGTTCTGACCGGTCGACGCTGTGACTGCGTGGAGGTGACCTCTCGATCGTTGGAAGCGGTCGTAGCTAGTGTACGTTGCAGTAGCAATAATCGAATGCCTCGAAAGTGATCTGTGAAAGAGAAGAAGAAAATGACGCCGTGAGCTGGAGTTTTTGAAGAGATGATGGTAATGAAGGTAAAAATAAACAAGGGACAAGGGAGAAGGAAGAAGGAAGACAAAAAAAGAAAATGAGAGGAGAGCGCTGTTGCGATCGCACTCTCTTTACTCGTCTGTGATGATAATGTTGATGATGGAGAGATAGAGCATGGATCTCAATGCTGGGAGGTTTTGGTTGATGAAGTTTGATATCCCACGCAGCAGACTGTTTAAGATACGTACTTTGGTTCCCACTCTGCTGCAGCTGCTGCGACTTCTTGTTGCCGCCGAACACGGGAACGAAAAGAGTAGGGGGGATCAGACGCCTCGTGTCTCCCGTTCCTCTGCCGTACGTACTCAGTCTCGTCCTGTCGCTTGTGGTCGCGTGTGTGGTATGGTCGAGGTACGAGGTCCGCTGTCTCGGACCAGCAGGACGGGGCGGAGCAAAAAAGGGGAGGGAGCAAAAGAGCGGAGGTGCAATGCCGTTGCCGTTGCTGTTGTTGTCGTCAGGTCCCTTTTTTCTTCGATTGATGCCTTGTTGCTGTGTTGTCGCAGTCGATAGTCAAAGTGGTTGGCGATTGACAAACGTCAGAAAGAACGAACGATCACGAGCTGCTGATTATTATCACTATCTCGATGTCTCAATGTCGAATGTGAATGTGTGGATTGGAGAACCTGTCTTCCCCCTCGCCGTGGAGTTGTTGTTGTTGACGTGTTTTAGGTGGTTTTTGTTTGTTTGTGTATTTACCGGCGTTTCGATCTGTTGCACCATATGTTTTCTGATGTCTGTTGTTTGTTGACGGGCAATGGCGAGACGTTTATTGAACAGTGAGATAATCGCCTGATCACAAAACACCAAAGATGGCTGTAGAGGTGTATTGTATGCATGAGGATGTGGCCTGGAGAATGAATTGTGCTCCACACTTTGGGGTGCAGGACCGATGCATAAACCTAACCTTGGAACAGCCAGCAAGAACAACAACAAAGCCCTTCCAAATAGAACTTCCATTGTACTGTACAGAAGTCCCCTCGCACTCCTTTTTGTATTCTGTAGTGTGCCTCTCCTCCTTTATCTCAAAAGGGTCCTAACTTCTTAGGCTCAGACGACCATCTCTACCATGCCAAGGGACCCAAAGCGGGCAGTGGACGGGATCCTATCGGGAGAGCTGGGAAGCTGGGGGAAAGGGGACCACCACAGGGTCAAAAATGGGTTCAGCCATCGGACGCTACCCTTCACTCGCCATTCCACCCCCCAAAAGCCCCAGCCACCTCCATGGCCCCCTACCCATCTATAACTCTGTGATCGGTGACTAGCTCTACACGCTACACGCGCGGTCTAGGACCCGTTCACAAGGATGCTTAACCTTTTGGCCCGCTTTCCGAAGCCCTGCTCTAGCCCTGTTCCCGGATTCCCGCAAGGCCAGGGTACAGTGGTACTCTCCGCTCTACGCGTCGTCAGCGCGTCAACATGACTAGCATGACATTCTTCAAGACGTGATACGCGGAGACAAGGACAGCATGCACGAGACCCTTCAAGGTCTATGCTTGCTAGATGCTTGCCATTGCGGGCCATTTTGAGCCCCCCAGGAGGATTTCACAATGTGGCACATTCCTGTTTTTCTCACTCTGTACACGTCCACGCCTCAGTTTTCGTACATTACGCCCCTTTGCTCAGCGCGGTCACAAGACTGACATTGTATCTTTTACAGAGGTAGCCTTACTGCATAGTGTTTGGTGGCTCCCGCTCATATTTTCGCGAACCCGGTGTGCCTCGCAATAGGCAGCTGTGTCTCTTCTCCCGCTCCTACTCCTCCTGTACCTCCGCCTCCGCTGACGTGCTGGTTTGAGCACAGAGAGGAATCTTCTACTCCAAATCATGCGTGCGCTTCCACACTCCTTAAGCTTAGCGGGAATGATACCTAGCCCTAACCCTTCATGCAATCTGCTCCAGAAAGGGGCTCAAGGATCAGGGCAGCAGGGGAAAGAAAGACAGGCGGAGCAAGAAAAAGGATACGCCCATTCAGGCTCTTGGGCACCATAACTGTCCAGAGATGCTCCTACACGTCTTCCTGTCGGAGAATCGAACTCCGATCTCCCGCGGTCTTCATGACAAGCGAGCATACTAGCCGTTATACGAACAGGAAGGCCGAAAGATGCTCCCCGCTGTCGGAGAGCTTAGTGCTGGGCGACGCAGTGCCTTGGTCTGTGATGAGGTATCTACATCGCGTCTTCTGCTAAAAAGAATGAAGGCGAGGTGGGAATTGGAAAGGACACCAGATGAAATCGCTTCTCGCAGACCACCGTGTTCAGTCATTAGCGAAGCAATCGCATGTCGCACACGTTCTACACAGTGGTATGGCTAACAACGGAGGACGGGAAAAAGGTTGAGGGAAGCTTCTCGTCTTGCGTGTGGGCCACAAGGGTGAACTTGTCAAGTGGTTGCTAAACGTGTGGAGTTGAGAGATAATAAAAGCGAGAGCAGTCAGTGAGAAAAGCGGGCAGGCAACGAGTCCGAAACAGAGTGGTTTGTGCCGATATCGAACATGCGGAAGAAGTTCACCAAAACTCGCCGGTGGCAGAACAGAGCGACGAGACACTACGCCCCATCACAGTTTGCCTTCCAGCACGGCGAATAGTCTCCTGTTCCCGCAGACCAGTGTGCGACGTTTATTTCACCTGTAGAGATCCAGTGGCCATTGTGCTGCATGCACACGCAGGCCCTGTTCTGATTCTAGCCCTCCAGGAGGCTGCCGATTCCGTTTAGCTGCTCGGCCAGCTGATTGAAGCTCGTGGTAACGCCGTTATGGACGGCGGCAGCGTCGGAATGGTCGCCGTAAAAGTCGTAACCGTAGTAAATCTGCTCGTCTGTGTTCTCGCTTCGGGGCCCCACACAGCTCCTTGCAGACAGGCGCTCCCTGTCCGGGACCAGTGATGGGCAAGCAGATCTGCTCGCAGACCTGTCGGCGCTGTTGGGTGCTTGTGCTGTTGTTGTTCTTGTTGCTCTGGGTCTGCGCGCGTGTTAAGACAAGGTGGTGGCGGATGCCTTCGGCATATGGCTCGTACCAAAACACGGGGGTGTGCGCGTCGAGGTCCGGTAGTGGAGGGCAAGGGAACGCAGATGGCCGAATAGGAGGTCGATGTAGCGTGCCGAGAGGTTGGTTCCAGCGAGGACAGGCGAGCCTGGAAGGGAATCGTGCATGTTTTCAAATGCCTTTCCACAGCCGGACGTCATCCGGCGTGCGGCGGCGCTAGCGACTTCGTAGTAGCTGGTATTAGCGATGAAATCCTCACTGAAAGGAACCCCTCCGCAGCTGGGGAGAGGTGCCCACTCTGTGGAGCGCTTGGTAACGACCTCTGCGACGCCGACCAGGCCATTGAGAATCGCGACACCCGTGCCGTAGTGCACAGCGAGGTTGGCACCCGCAAAGAGGGTCATGAGACCAAACAACGCACCGAGACCCCAGCAGCTCATCTTTCCGCCCAGCGAGGCAGTCACGCCGGAGAGGCGGCACACAGTGCCAGTCATCAGCCCTCCAAACGAACCAACGGCTGCGAGTGCCACGCTAACCGTAAACGACAGGCCCAGCAGCCGCCGTTTGCTGTGCTTATTGGTGACGGGCCGCTTCCGCAGGAACGAGCCCCGGTGCCGGCTGACCGACTGCGGGTGGTCGCCGATCGTCGCGGTATACCAAACGGGGGGGTGGCGGGCGTTGGCGGCCGCCTCCAGCGCAGTAGCGACAATGTCATCATTGTTGAGTGCGCGTGGGCGGGAGATTAATGCCGACGGCGGGGCGTCCTCTGTGACGGGCGCCGAGAGGCCCAGGCCCGCCATGAGAAGGCTGGCGGCTAGGAAGGTGATGGCAACCATGGTCTTCAAGGACGATGGGGGCCGATCCTCCCCCACTCTCTCCCCCTTTTATATCAATCGAGCCTCCTAAAACATTCGCCCCGTTGCAATCCAACAAAACACAGCCGCGCGAGGTCAGTCTTTCGTTCGGGTCCCCCAGAATTGCGTGTGGATATTGGCGCCAATGATGGGCTGCTGATGGTCCGTTTTAGAATCAAGGTCTGTACCTTCCATAGCATGCTTTAAGCACTCCTTGTTCATCGGCACAATGGCGCAAGGCGGACGTTGATGCCACTACAAGGGTAAGACGAGAAGTCTCTTTTGCTGCTTGGGGGAACGTTCGCTGGAACTGACCGACTGACAAGTACCGTGTGCACCGCTAATAGATTTCCTCAATCTCTACGAGCACTCAGCCAGGGAGAGATGCTGGATGAGCCTCCTGTGTACGTGACCACAACAGGACAGCTATGCCACTGGTACTTGTGTTTCTTGTGAATCGTGCCAGATCCTAGGGCCCCGTAGGTTAAATTGCCTAGTGGCAAAAACGGCCGCCACATCTGTCCGGTGTGGACCGGAGCAGGATGCTGTGGGGATGGCACCATGTGCGCGATGAATTGCAAGCCCGGCAGAGTGCGCCAGCAATGCCCACAGCTCCGGGCTATCGCACGAAGCGTGAGCTCACTAGTCACTAATTAGCGCGATGGATCAGGTGGTGTTGACCTCATGGGGCTCATACTGTACAGTACTGTACTGTAGATGCACGATGAGGCCGGAGACACCAGCTTCTGCCTGGCACCACAAACGGTGACAGCTAGCGACGACTGTGGTCTCAGTCTGGGAATGCGTCGGCGTTCCTTATTCCAGCATTCGGAACTCATATGCTTCACCTCCTGAGAGATGCGAGCAATGCCTTAAATGGGGACAGCCTCGCGTCTCAAGAACACATACAAGGAATAAATAGAACCATGAATAGGTTTCTCTTCAGCTAGCCTAGAGGCTTAAGACTCTTAGTCCACTTGTGGCATATCAGGCAGGGGCGCAGGGGCGCATGTATACTTGATAGCTGATAAACTCGCACTTAGGCAGGACAACATCTCATGTACATATGCGAGGAGCTGTCAAGGCTATAAATGGAACGAAGACGGGGAACCTAGAGTAGCGATGATGCCGCACATGAACGGTGGGACATTAGCGTATCTGAATGGATACAGTAGTTGCCTTTCAAAATGTCCTACATATATCTGCAAGTGCGTCTACGACCACTTCACTTTTGCTTTGCTCTTGATCTTGCTTTTACGCCCCAAACAGTAGACTACTCCATGCGCATTCCGTTCTTCCGCTCCTTCTACATCAACGTCTACGGCCCCGACGACGCGTACCTCCTGCTCGAGACGCAGCTCGGGCCGTTCCTCATCGACTTCCAGCATTGGCTGTTCAAAAAGACGTACCGGGTCGATATCACCGCCGAGGGCGAGGGCGTCGTGAGGGCCACTAGCAAGGAGCACTTTGATGCCATTGTGATGCTCTTGAAAAGGCAGGAACATGCAACAGTGGTGCCCGTCGCCCTGCCCCCTGCGGCAGCGAAATCGTAGTCTTGGGGAAGCCACTACTCCACCGTTTCAAAATATGATGTGAGGCAAGACCGAAAGCAGGCCCAGGTGTGAAACTGACACTGCAGCTGAGCGAGACCCTCGATTCCTCGTGTCCGGACATGGGCCGGTGTAGTTGACTGCACGTGCATGCTTTATCGATGTATATAAGTCGCCGCGCTATCGTATGCCATAAATGTCTCTACTCAAAGCCCCGACGCTGGAGCTCAAAGCATTCGTGGTATTTGCCCTTCAGAGCGAGCAGCTCCTCGTGCGACCCATACTCGATGATTCGCTGCGTGTCAGCCCGTGTGTCTCTCGGTGCATGCTGAAGGCAAGGCACGTGTGTGGTACACTCACCCCCTTCTCCATGAACGCAATCTTGTCCGCTCGGCGCACAGTGTTGAACCGGTGCGAGATGAAGATTGTCGTGGTGCCCCCACCGCGCACGTGTGACAGCGAGTGGATGCGGTTGAACAGTTCCGCTTCAGCGATAGGATCGAGCGACGCCGAGGGCTCGTCAAAGACGATCAGATCCGCCGTGTCCGCGCGCATGAATGCACGCGAGAGCGCCACGCGCTGCCACTGTCCGCCAGAAATGGCGCCCGTGTTGAGCGGTACTTGGACGTCTGCCGCCGCGTCTACCTCTGTGTCGTGTAGGGAAATGAGGCTGAGGCTGGGAAGAGACTCCGCATCGATAAGCCCAGGCTCCGTCTCGGTCTCGATCTCAGTTTCAGACTCGGCGGCGTTCTCGTCGCCGGTCTCTTGCACAAGTTCGAGCTTGGTGGCCTCCACCTCGGCATCTTGAGTCTTCTTTTCCTTGTTCTTCCCCACCTCAACCATCTTCTCGTCTCCGTGACCAGTGTCGTACCTACGCCTCGCCAAGCCGCGGTAGCTGTCCAGAAGCCAGCAGTCAAGGCCAAGGGCGTCTCTGATGCCCTCGGCGCCGCCTCGTTCGATTGCGCGGTTGATAGCCGCGTCATCGTCGACGCGCGCTGTGTCTCCCAGTCCGACGTTGTCGCGCAGCTGCAGGTCGTACCGTGCATAGTCCTGGAACAGGCAGCTCATCCGCGCATGCAGTGACTTGGGGTCGTATTCAGTGATCTCGTGTCCGTTAATGTTGAGTTGCCCCTTGTGCGCGTTGAGGCCGAGCAGGGTCTTGACCAGTGTCGTCTTCCCGCTCCCGTTGTATCCGACCACAGCGAGCGATGTGCCGGGTTCAATAACCAGGTTGATGTCCTTGAGAACAGGCTCCGCGCCCTCGGTGTAAGCGTACGTCAAGCCACGGGCCTCGATCCGCATGCCTCCGGCGACGCGGTGGTTCTCGAAATCAATCGTGGGGCGCGTGTACTCTGGTCCATCACGGGCGATGAAAAGCGCAGCCAGCAAGAATGGGAACTGATAGACCCCTTGGACGTATTCTCGCAGGAACGTGGCCTCTGTGATGATTTCGTCGGCTAGGCGTTGGTGGAGATGAATGCTGCCCAAGGTGAGATTGGTCGGGATCGCCCTCGTCGCGAGCAAAATCTTTTGGGTCGTCAGTGTACACGAGCAGAAGCTGCAACTCACATAGAACAAGTTCTTGATCAGCTCGTCGCCGGCTTCCCGGAATATTTGGAGGTAAACGTCATAGAGACTCTGCTCGTCGCTGCCCGCCTCGACCCGCTTTCGCTGGAGTGCGTCGAACCGCTGGAGAGTCCAGTCTTTGAGGCCGAAGAGAACCAGCTCGTTGCGGCGCCTCTCAGACCTTGTGATTTCGAGCAACGTCCCTTCCTCAAGGTTCACAGCCATCTGCTCTTTCGAAATAGGCGCGTTGTAGTCGATCCGATTGTACAGGCGGTTGTGGATGAACCCGAGAGCTGTAGGGGCGAGCGAGAGTGCAATGAGCACCGCATTGCCCCACGTCATCGAGTCGTACAGCGTGTTGCCTACTGTCCCCGACATGAGGGTTCGGAACAGCAAAGCGCCCTGCGAAAAGATCATGATAACGTATCCCGTCGCGTCACCGATACCCTCGATCATCATCCACGCCGACCCAGACATAAACCGCAGATTGGGGCTGGGTGTGACTCCAGCAAGGATGCTCGTCTCTGCCACAACAGCGGATTGGATGGGATTCGGCGCCGTCTCGCTCGCCAAGTCCATTACAGCCGCCATGTTGCTTCTCTTCACGCTGTAGTCGACCGCAACCTGGCATGTAAGCCCTAGCTTTATGTGTGGTCTGTCTCCCCAACTTACCCTAAGGACAGTCTGCGATCGCTGGGTGGCAGCCCAACGGACACTCTCTGAAACCTGTAGAAGAATGGAGAGCGAACCGAGCCCAACGGCCCTCCATACCGATACAGTGTGCCCGGCGAGGGACGCCTCGACGAGGTCAAGCATCTTGGACGAACACAGAATTCTGCAACGTCAGCACAGAACAAAACATGAAACTGCAAATCATGCTTACCGTGCAGCGGGGATGAGTCCCTTGACGACCACACCGACAATGTACACCACGGCGTGTCCCGCGAGGTGAATGTTGTCGGCAGCGATGCGCATGAAGCGCGGCCACAGGGAACGAAGGATGCTGATGCTTAATCGGGTATTCCGGAGTGTGAAGGGACGGATGTAGCCGGCGGTGTGAAAGACAACGTCCAGCTGAGACGCAGAAATGTCTTGATCGTCCTCGTCATCATGCTCCTTTTCCTCATCCCCATCCTTGCCCTTTTCCTTGTCATCGTCCTCCTCCGCATCCTCGCCATCTGGGGCGCCCCAGTTCCCCCATTGCTTCATTATCTCGTCCCGATTCTTCTTCCTCTCCTTCTTCCTCTCCCTCTCCAGCTCCCGCAGCGTCCTCGTCGTCAACTTGCCCTCCTTCAGGAGCCCTGCGCGGCTCACGTCCAGCCGGCTCTGCAGCCACAGCCGCGTAAGCGGCCGCACATGGTCAAACGCTGCTGGAAGCGCGACTCCGCCGTGGCCGCATGCCATGGTTCCGCGCGCGCTGTTGGGCCAACGTCGATCGTCGTCGAGCTGATAGTGCTGCGGCTTTGGGCGGGTTGGTATTCAAAGGTCAACGAGGGAGATGTGGTGGCAAACAAAAGTTGCATCCGACGACTCGGCAGCATTTGTACATCCGTGTGGTGCCCACTCTCGGTCCGGCAGGGTGGAGGGGTGACGAGCGATGACGGATTTGTGGTGGACCCTGCATATAGTATATCCTGCATCGCCCCCAGGAGTAACGCATCGCCATCTATTGTCAGCCTTGCGACCACATTGAGATCGGAGTCTTCCATCATGCATTTCCCCTTCTTCAATACGAGCATTCACTATATTGCTATATTGCTAGTCCTCAGTGCTGTGGGATGCAGCATGCAGCAGCGCATGATTGCCGCGTACCTGCCACTCGTCCATCTGACAATCCCCTACTCCCAGTTTCCACGCTTGGAGGCTTGACAGCACAGCCACGTTCAGCCCAACTGCACCCGTTTCGCACCCCCAAATGGGCAGAAGCTTCACCAAGAACGACAATTACATTCATTGCAGGTGCTAGACTCTTCCTTAAGGTACAAGATTGGCGATGCCCCGGTTCTGGACTCTCCTCATATCACTATGGGTTACCTCGACACACTCTGTTCCTCGGCGACGGGCCTTCGCGGCGGCCATGGCCCTGCGCCTACTTTCGAGCCTTCCTGTTCGTATAACGGCTAGTATGCTCGCTTGTCATGATGATCGCGGGAGATCGGAGTTCGATTCTCCGACAGGAAGCGTGTAGAGCCTTCTCCAAAAAGGCTCGGTACTCTTTTTTGCAGTCGAGAGAAGGTGACAAAGGTGTCTGAAGGGATGTGGTCGCGGTCAGTGGAAGGGAAGGCCACAGCGCAAGTGAAGAAGTCCCATCTGCAATCCGTGCGTCGACTGAAAGTGAGTAAAGGCCGTTGGCCTCTATGGTGCTCTGCGCAATAGATCACCCATCAGTCAATGGAAGGCATCGCTCAGTTTGGGTCAGCTCAGGTCAGTCCGAGACATTATGAACACATCTGCATGCCACAGGATTGGTCTGGATGTACGAAGCAGGGGCCTATGCCGCGCCGAGGAACTGCTGCCTCTGTTTGCGGTCAGCACACGGCGTGAGGACAGAAAACTCACAAGCTGCTTGACGGATGCCTGCTGGGTAGGGTCGAGCGCCGCGATTTGATCAGGCGTGAGCTGGAGGACCTGGACTAGCATGGCCTAGGTGTGTCAGCCAACTGCTCAACAAGTATACTTGTCACTGAAACGTACCTTCTGGTCCTCGGGGAGGCCGGCAAGGGCGGCCTGGGTAGCCGGCGGGAGCGGGGCAGGGGCAGGCGGCGCGGCGGGCGCGGGCGCGGCGTATCCGCCGTATGCCGGGGCGGGAGGAGCAGCAGCGGGGGGTGGAGGCGTGTTGTAGCCTGCTCCGCCGGCGGGTGCACGGAAGTTGGCACCGCCAGCCGGGTACGGGGGGTAGCCTCCTGCTGCGGGGGGAGGCGGCGGCTGCTGCTGCTGGCCATAGGGCGGGTACTGCTGCGCGGGGGCAGCAGGGGCAGCGTTGCTCGGCGCCAGGGGCTGGATGCGCTGCAGGACAGACGGGTCGACAATGTTCATCAGCAGCATGGCCTGGAAGAGCGCGTACGCCAGCTGCGGCTTTTTCGTGAGCAGCTGCCGCGCCTCCTCCGGCTGCGTCGTAATCAGAGTCTGAGGAAAGCGTATCAGCGACCTGTAGTAGTTGAACAGTGAGAAATAACACACCTTCATGCCGGCCATGACTTCCTGCATCTGGCCCGGGTTGATCTCCGCAAGTGTCTTGCTGATCGAGTCTGTCGCCTTTTGCCCCGCCGGCGGCTCAATACCCTGCGGCACCTGGCTGTAATCTATTGGCTGCGTGTCCGTGCGCGCACCAAACCCAGCGCGGGGAGGCGACGGCTCGCGGTGCCGACCAAACCCGCCCGCGCCGGGCCCGCCAAACGGCGCGCGGCCGCCGCGACGTCCTCCGTCGTCCGTCGACAGCTCGATGCGCACCGGCCGCCCGTTGATCGGCACATCTTGCAAGTTGCGAACGGCCGAGTGCGCTGTTGCCTCGTCTACACAAGTTAGCCTCGTAGCACAGCCAAAAAAAATGAGATAGCGCGTAACGCCGCGCCGCATCACGTACCGTAGAATTGCACAAAGGCGTAGCCCTTGGACCGACCAGTCACCGGATCAAACTTGATTCTGCATCGTCAGTCTGGCCCTGCTACAGTCCCACGATAGCAAGAGTACTTACTCGACATTGCTCACGGGGCCGACTTCAGAGAAGACGTTGGCGATCTGTTCCTCCGAGACATCGCTACATCGGTCAGCTCGCAACAACAACCGCGATGCTCATGTCAACAAAGCACGCACTAGGGAATGTTCGCGACTGAAGAAAAAGTCAGTAATGCACCAGCGATACAAGCAATCCACAAGCGACAGACGCACCAAAGACTGTTCGCGACGAATGAGGTGGCATGTTTGGCGAGAGTGATGGTGAGGAAGGACGAAACTTGATCGTTGTTGTAGCCGTCTTTGGTGACGACCTGCGGCGCGAATGAACGAGTCTGTTGCATCTGTTGCACAATTGTCATATCTGCAAGTCCACAGCGGGAATGACACGTGAATCTGGCCCACAATCCACGTGTCAGATGAAAGGATTTGCAGGATTTGTCACGTGACCTTCTCTTATCGTCTTGAGCTCTCCACCTTGAACCATCGAACAAGTCTTCATCCAAATCTCTGATCTCTGAGTGCATGTTGGACGAGTCCTGTGCGTGATGTTGAAATGCTTTGGCGCTTCACCAGGAGTTCAAGAAATTACCGCTTCACGGTTCACAACCGATAGATTTCGCACAACTTTGGCCGTCGCCCCACCTAGCTTTGCTTCGTCAAGGTACACAGCCCCCGAGGCCCGAGACCATGTCCGACGGGGACGGACGCGGTGGTCCGCTAATCTAATGGCCTAATGGTCCGAAGCTGAGGGATGGACCACCTGCAGTGAATGCTGCGGACGGAGCGAGCCTACGACAGCAACGATGCGGAATGCGATCAGTGGACGGCATAGATGGTGTCGTTCGTGGTTAGTCATATTGGTGACGTCACCTCCACTGATGCTCTTGTATGTCTCTCATTAATTTCATCAGAGTTGTTGAAGGTCCATTGTTCGACTTCCTGGCAGCCTCGGCAACAAGAATAATGATGAATCAGACGCTCGGCCTCGGGCGTTACAGACGGCAACTGAAAGCTAATACGGCCTCCTGCTTTGTTACTTCTATCGTTGCGCCCACATGCTACACATGCTGAAACTGACCTGCTGACCGGCCGTGGAATGCTGACTGGGCAGCGATGCAGCGATAATCTCGGGGTTGCTTCACGTGTCCAAGGTATGAACACCGGACCGAGGCAACACTCACGTCATATAAACCAGTCCAACGTCGGTGTTCTCAAGTGCGACTTGTTGGTCCTGTTGAGCTCCATTATTGGTCCTGTCAACACGCCCATGCGCCCATCTCTACTTGGCCTGTTTGCCTTTCTCACATACACCACAAACACGCTCAGCCGCCACACACCGCCGCACCTCCAGTCCCACCTGCGCAACATGGGCACACTCACACACTCGTCGCCGCTCCGGTCCCCGCCGGCGTGGGCCGCCAACTTCCCCGCATCAACTGCGCGCCAGTCCCATCTCTTCCAGTTCCCCGGAGTGACGCCCGAGAGTACCGCCACCGTGCGCCGCATCCTCGAGGAGAACGATAGGGGCTATGATATGTACTACAAGGGGCCGAGGTGTGAGTAGGGCGCAGCAGGCAGCAGAGCAGAGCGGCCCAGGAAGGGTGCTGTTGCAGTACTGGGCCACTGGATCGCTAAGCTGACGGGTAGACGCGCACAACCACTCTGCACACTCTGCGCTTGCGAGGTACGCCCTCGGCGCGCCGCCCGACCTGCTGCAAGCCGACTGGGAACACGAACGGGCCTCCATTGCCTGCCTTGATCCGCACGAAGGTGGACGCGAGCACGAAGTGCCCGATATGCCGGAGCATCTGACGCGCGAGAACTGGGCCGATCCCCGCTGGTGGGGCAAGCGCGGGTGAGCACCACCACCATTCCGCATACCTACACTCCTGCCATAGCTGACATACCTCTGCAGGGCATACTCCCGCTACCTGCCGTTCTTCCACGCCGAGGTGGCCCGTTTGGGTATTAAGGGCGCCGTCGAGGAGTACGCCTTCTCCAAGGCGGCCAACACTGGACCGCACAACCAGAGCCCCACCATGGTGATCGGTCTGGTATCCGGTGTGATCCACCCGCTCATTCACGTCGGGTACGGCCTCGAGTTTAACGACGCTGTCGTAGTTGCCGAGGGGTGAGTGCAACCCAGCAGGGAAATAATACTAAATCCAGACTCGCCCAGACATGTCTGCACTCGATGGACACCCTCGGGGCCGTGTACCCCACCGGCTGGCCATACACTCCGCTCCCGCCCGCCCGCGGCGACTCCAAGCCCCTCCTCCAGCTGTACCTCGAGTTCCTGCAGAACGACGCTCTCCGCCCGGAACCGTACGACCCAAACGTGTTCATCACCGACCGCATTCGCCAGGCCATGACGCCGCCGCGCGTCGCTGCAATCCAGGACCTTGTGGCACGCTGGGACCTCTCGGACATGTCGGACAAGGGCGTCGCGGCGCGCTATGAGGAAGTCGCGTGGCTCACGACGCTGCTTACTGGAGCGACGTCGCGGCCGGGATACCAGCCTGCTCGCTTCGACTTCTTCATCGTAAGTCAAAAGACGGTGCCATGGGGGATCTTGCTTAGAGATAAATGATAGTTGCAGTTACTAACGATCTAGATGCACACGCTCACGTCCGCCGTCTTCCTCCCGTCCTACATGGAGATCCTCGGCCCCGAATCGCGCCGCCACCTCCTGCAGACCTACCTCTGCACTGTGTTCCAGGTCCTCATGGCCCGCGGCCGCCCCCACATTTTCCCCGCCGAGGCAATGAAGTACAATGCCTACCCGACCGACGGTGCGCGGTTCGCAAAGGATGCTTATCTCGCGGCACTGGGCGACCCCACGAGGGTGGAGGAGCACAACGCGTGGTTCGAGATTGTATCCAGTGCAATTGCTTTTAACGGTAAGCCCCACCTTCTCACTTCATTGTTATTGTAATTTTGATTGTTCTTTTCTTCTGACGGCAGAATCACACGTCCCGAAGAGTATCCGCTCCCTCGTCTTCTTCGCCTCAAAGTACGGCGGCACGCCCGCCGGCGCGGTCCCGGGCGCCATGGTGGACAACAAGGAGATCATCCCGGGCCTCGGTGCCGTCGATGGGTCCTTGTTTGTGCGCGTCGCAGGCAAAATTATTGAGACCCTCGGAAGGGCCCGGCGTGATGGGCAGATTACGTCTTGGGACTACTCGGGCCTGGGATGGGATGAGGCCTGGCCTGAGCCGGATGGCAAGGGCCCGTGAGTGTGCTACTGCTTAGGCGTATGGTCGCAGAGGTTCGAGACTGACATTGGAAGGGTGCCACCGGCAAGCAGGATGTAGTGCTTGGCTGTATTGTGATGTTGTTCTTAGGTGCTAGCGACACCGGATAACCTGAGGATGAAACGTGAGAAAAACCAAACGGAGATCAGAAGTATACACACGACTGTGTGATTAGTAGCTGTGGGAGTAGTAGCTGTATGATATAGCGCAGTAGGAATCTGGAAAGAGTATGAAGGAGCGGTTCGCACTGTATATTATAGCTGAGATTTAGTCCGCGTTGTGTATGTAAGTTGCGTGATGAGACGGTTGTCCTGTTCTGCTGCTCACGACACGACAAGAAGTGTATGAAACAGCCATATGCAAACAAACGAAGTCCATACGCTGAAAGCCCGCTGCCCATGGTATCGACCTAAATCAATGTTCCATGGTTCAATTCGCTTAGTCTGTGGATGATGCAAAAGTGCCACAATTACAACCGAGTATAGGTATACAGTGTGGAAAGCCCCTCCGTTCCAGTTTTCCTATAGTCTTCGCGACGGTCCCGACTTTCCACTTCCCTTTGGACGTTGTCTACTCCTCATCACAAATTATTTCCCTTTATCTGGATGAGGTGGCAACCAGCCCCCGCTTCCCTTCTGGGTATCGTGATCTATATCGGCAACGGATCAGTGCACTGTGGCAAACCGCCGGTTTCTGGACGCTCTTCGAGATTCCTCCTCTTGACAGGATAGAAGCCAGTACAGTATGTAAAAAAGATAGAAACAGGAAAGAGGCACACAAAGAGATACTAGACTGAAGAAAGCAAGCCAAACCGAAGCTCTGAAATTAAGAGAAAAACAAGAAGGCATAGTTTCAAAGATCCGCTCGCAACTGCCATCAACTATCGCCAGCAGGTTTCGATCCTGCGATCTCCAGGTATCAAACAACCATACCACCCATTGTTGGGGAAGCATAGTATGAGCCTGGCGCCGTTCCACTAGGCCATAGCGATTTGATGCTGAAGTCGATGAGAGAGTTGGAGATCGGAACAGTCAAAGGTGAAAGTGCCATCTGAGACCTGTTGCGCTTCTTGCACCTTGGCCTGCGCCTGCTCGTGCTCGTGCTCGTGCTCGTGCTCGTGCTCGTGCTCGTGCTCGTGCTCGTGCTCGTGCTCGTGCTCCTTCTCCTGTGTGGCCACTTGCCGCTCGCGTCGCCAGCCATGCTGTTCACTCGCTCATGCCTCCATTTCCAACAATCTTATTATGTCGTCATGCATACTACAGCGGAATCCTGTGCAAGCTCCCTCGCTGCACAGTACTACTCGTATCATCACGTCGGGAACTCTATACCTATACACCTGTGCTATACACTTAACGGCGGCCAGGCGACACGGAACGGTCGCGGCCACCACCCCGCCGTCCTCCTGCGCGTCCGCCGCCACGGCCACCGGTCGGGGGCTTGGCGAATGCGAATGCGCTGAAAACGTGGTCAGTGTGTTGTAGATATCGACGAGCCGCAATATCTACTCACGTGTTGATCGTCTTCTCGAGGAACTCGGAGCCGTCCGTCGCCTTGATTGCCTCCTCGGCCTCGCTCTTAAGCGCGTACTCGATGAGCGCGTAGCCCTGGCGAGGTTAGCAGTTGGTAATGTTAGGGTAGGGGCGACAAGGAAGGTTATGGCCAGAAGTTGGAAGTAGGAAGAGGACGGCGGAGAGAGTCACGCTGCTGCCATGGGCGCGTAGAGAGCAGATTGTTCTTCCGCCAAAACCGCCTTTGTTGCCGCTTTCTGGACGCCACTTGGGCGACACATTCGTGGGCCCTTGCGTCGGAAAGTGATCATCCAACAGCCGCGAGAAGTCGGCTAAGTCATCCGTCCATCCCCCACTGTCTGTATTCGCAGCTTGTGATGACCATCACACCACACCCAAGGGCGCCTTAACATCATCGCCCAGAGAGCCGCTCCAGTGCCTACAACTCACGAGGCCTCCCTTCCTCCTTCCCTTCCATGTCTACCACTCACCATGACATAACCCGTACGGCGGTTCAACGCCATGCTCAAATTCCGGACCTCGCCATACTCTCCAAACAGGTCCTGCAGATCCTCCTCGGTTGTCTCTTCGTTGAGGCCGGTAACGATGATGATCCATCCCTCGACGGCTGCATGTTAGCTCCAGCCACTGTGGGAATACGTACAGCGTGCAGCCCAGGCCGCCGAGTCCTTTCCGTTGAGATCGGCTAAATGATTAGGAGTAAGAGGGGCGTAAGCACAGTGTCGAGGAGGTCATCGAGTTGGGGAGGGTCGCGTCAGCGTTCGGATTCAGTGAAGGTCTGGGCTGCACATACAAGCGGCTCGCCTGTCTGTATTGTCAGCGCATGAAGTATATAAGCTGCAGAAAGGAATCAATCGCTCAGTTAATACGTACCATCAGACATGTCAACGTCGGCCATGGTGTGCTGATGTGGGTGGAGGTACGAGGTGGAGAGAGGAAGCAAGGTTCAAAGTGCGGGCACTGATCCTTCGGTCGCCCAGATTTCGACAGTCGCGTAAGCTGCTGTTACTTGAGCTGTCCGATTGTACTGGTATCGTTGTCGTCGTCGATTGCGTCGAGGAGAGACCAAAGACGCGTTGGTTATCGTTGTTGTTGGCTTGTACTTGGGTTTGTTGACGACAAAGAAACATCACAGAAACAGGTAGCATCATGCACACTCTTGCGACGTGATGGATCGCGGGAATATTCCTTTGTGGCATGCAGGGTTTAGCATGTGAAAAACACGTGAGACCCACGATTGTTTACATAAGCTTGAATCTCCAATCTGTTGATTCATAATTGCCACTGCTCACCATCCAAGTGCGTGCTCGGGCAGGTAGAATGGGGCTCGGCCTGTTGTTGCTGACAGATTCGCCATCATTTCTCTCGACCTCGCTCGTCTCACCTTCGTTCTTCCTCCCTATATTCTTCTCTGTTCAGTTTCGATTTTACTCCCTATCCTTCTTTCTTCCTCTTTGTTATTCTGGATCAAAAATGGCCTCCAATCTCGTCGACGTCACCTCGCCGGAGCACTTCAAGGAGCTGCTTTCCAAGGACCTGAACCGCGTCTCGCTCCTCAACTTCTGGGCGCCGTGGGCTGAGCCTTGTGCCGACTTCAACAAGGCCGTCGCGGCCGAGGCGGCGAAGTTCCCTTCTGTCCTCTTCCTGAACGTGGGTAATCTACGCGAGCGTACATCGCTGGTCGCTCCACAGCAGCTACAGTTCCGAGCGCCTGGCACCTGGCCGACGCGTCACTTCGTGATCCGCTTCTCGACGCTGACACTTGCAGATCGAGGCGGAGCAGCAGGCCGACATTTCCGAGTCTTTCGATATCGAGGCTGTTCCTTCGTTCCTCGTCCTCCGCGTGAGTTGTCAACTGCTGCGCTAGACACATAGGCCATACTGCATTGCACGTTGGCACCGCAATCAACTGCCCATGTAAATTGTCATCGCGAAGCATATGGCGAGGAGCAGTGGACTCTGCTCCATGCTTTGCCCAAGCGTTACGTACGCTGGGGCTTTGCACGCCGAGTTCGCTGGTCGATGTGCTTGCTTGTCCCTTCTGCTGCCAGGAGCCCCATCGGTGGTACTGAGTGTGCTGACAAAGTTCTCATTTCCGCACACCACACCGACCGGGTCACCTCCACTTTTTCGATTCGATGACCAATTTGAACCGATGTTGCACCACATGCAAATGCGTTCCCACCCTCGGATACCACGTCTGAGCACTTCAACAAACAGGGACACAGCCTTCTCGCTCGCCACTCGGGCAGTGACACCACCCTGCTCCACTCCCTTCTCTCCCAGCACGCCGCTTCCCCCTCCGCACCTTCTTCTAATGTCTCGGCCGCCGCCGCTTCTGCCACCGAGTCGCGTCCGCGTACCGAGGAGGAAATTACCGCCCGCTGCCACGAGATTATGAACAAGCACAAGGTCGTGCTCTTCATGAAGGGCAATCCCTCGGCTCCCAAGTGTGGTTTCTCGCGACAGACCGTCGGTCTCCTCCGCGAGAAGGGCGTCGAGTTTGCGTGGTTTGACATTCTGAGTGATGAGGAGATTCGCCAGGGCCTCAAGCGCGTCAATGATTGGCCGACCTTCCCCCAGATTATCCTCAACGGCGAGCTGGTCGGCGGTCTCGACATCCTCAAGGAGATGATCGAGTCAGGAGAGTGGGACGAGGTCTACTCTGCCGCGGAGTAAAAGATGGGGGGTGAACATTAATAGTATGTTAGTTTGGTTTGGTGGGTCTTTAGTTTTCCAGTCCTGGAGACACATCAGTTTTCTGTGTCTTTGGGAGTACCTATTTTGTGTTGCTGTCGGCGTATAGATGCGCGCTTGACAGGAGCCTATTTACATGCATTGTTTTGTACATCTCCCAACAGGTAATACCGCCAAAGGAGGGATTGACGAATGGCAGCACAGGAGTACAGGAAATGCGGATGTCATTTTGAACACAGTGACAAAGTCATCCGACAGGGGAAGTGATCTAGCCGATATTACGGTCTGCCGTGTGCTATCTTGGGGTAGCGTGTCCATCATTACATTTTCAGTCAGCGATCAGCCATGCAGCCACCCGACCATGCCACATGCCACAAGTCTTAACACTGCGGGTCGAAGGTGAGACCGTTATGTAACTGTGTGCATGTGTGAAACACTCTTTTGCGTGCTGGCTGCCAGGCCACGCTATGTCGATTAGTATCTGCAGCCACACATAATGATCTCGTTGGAGCAGCACGGTTATCAACAGCAGTCAGCAAGGGGTGTGTTCTTGTCAGAAGTAGTAGATGTCAGTGCACGATTGATGTGAGGGAATGTGTAGTCAGATCATTCCAGAGTCTAGACTTGCAAGGGCGACCAGGATAGGCGGCTACATAGTACCGCCATGCGGTGTACTCTGTAAAAAAGAACAATGAGATACGATCGTGCAGAGTGTGATGGGCAAGGGCGAGGAGGGGGATTGCGGAAGGATGTGAACGAGTGCAAGAGTGGACGAGCGTGAAGCAAGCGAAGACCTGAAGAGGACATGGAGACCAAGAAGACGTCATGCGTAATGTTGCATTCCAGACATGCCAACCAGCCCATACACACACCCTGCATCTTGGGCGACAGTAGAAACAGGACCTAGGTCCTCATTCAGTAGTGATATTTTTTTTCTTCTTTTTGGTGATGTCAATTGTAATGAACTGTAATGGTCACTTCTTGCACTTCAGAGCAGTTAGGCCTCAGGGGCACTAGCCCCCTTGGCCTCTAGGCCTCTAGGTGGCGGTTAGGAGCCAGCGCGGTGCCACAAGGTGCCACACTTGATCGAGAAAAGAAAACGCCGGCAATCCCTGTAAGGCGCGAGGCATCCAGGCTGTCTGTTTATTAGCCAGTCGAGTGCGGCGCTTCAGCAATGAAAGAGTGCCAGCCATACAAGTGGAGCGGATGCAAATTTCATCATACTTCTGCGAGCTGCGAGGGAAAGGAACTGTGCTGCGCTGCAATGTGCGTGCTCTGGCAAACGGAGGCGGAGGTAATGAGTGGAATGTGTTGGAATGCATAGGGAGGCACCGAAGTTGATAGAGCCTGGTGGATTAAGCAGGTCCTAGTCCTATAGTCGATAGTCTAGGTCCGAAGTTTCCCTGTTCGCAAAACCCACCAACAGGCAAGCTAGGGCTATCAAGCTAAGCAGCCTGGCATAGCTGGCATGAGCATTCAACCAAATCGCATGACCAGCTGTAGCCACGCTAGCCACGACTCGTTTTGTGTGCGTGTCGTGTGGGTCGCAACTTGCATGCATTCATTCAGCTCGCCCAGTGATATTAACACTTGTTCATGCGCTCTGGACGTTTGGGTAATTCCTCTGCCATTTCATTTAGGTGGCATCCGAATATTGAATTAGATCATTAATAATAAAGCTACATTTTCATTAGGCTTTCTTTTTTGTATAAAGACTTTTTTGGCCCATCAAAACTTGGCATTTTATCCGCCCTACAGTAAATACGTACTAGGTACTGTATTATAACTCTGTCTACTGTAGGCGCATCCTCGTTCCTCTCCCTTCCTCCTGTCGGTGTCAAATCCATCCATCCCATCACCACCACCACTAACACCACCAACATCACCATCGTCTTCATCACTCATCTCACTCTCCTTTTACAGTTCGCCTGTATCAACTAGCATTTTTCCTCCTCCTCTCTCACCTCCTCAAGCGCCTTCTTTTTCCTTTTCAACCATCTACCTCTCTGGCATCGTCGCCGCCATCAGCACCAGCACCACGACGCGCGCCGTTCTTCAACCCCGCAACGAGGGGATGTATCGCTCGTAAATCCCCCCACCAGCCACCCCACCTCCCCTTCCCTCCCCTTCTCCCTTCTTTCTCGCCTATCCTATCCTACCCTATTCTTTCTTTCTCTCTCTTACATTTCGTGCAATCTCATCCCCCTTATAACAACAACCCCCTACCTCCCCACACAAACCATCATCGTCCATGTCACACCCTCCTCCCGGCTTGGGAGGCGGGGTCGCCAGGACCGGCCCTCCGCCAGGCTTTGGAGCAACAGGCAGCAGCAACAATGGCAGCAGCGGCAACATTGCAGGAGCTGGAATGGGCGGCGGAGCCTCAGGTGGTCCGGCACAGGGTGGTAATCAAGGTCAAATGAACGCAGGCGGAGCAAACGGTACGGCCGCCATCGTTCGCGCTCAGATCGTCTTCCTCCTCACAACCTTCACGGAGGATTCGTTCGACAAGGCGGCAGCGGAGATCAGGACTGTACGTATCACACGTTTGGGATTGGGATTGAGGTTGGACAACGATGCTGGTTGGCATTGCAAAAGCGTGTGTGGGGAACGCGCCTTCAACGTGGCCGTGACCAGGACACGCGCACGCGATCAGAGTTCACTCAGACTAATCATCAACTGATGACGGTGTTTTGCTGACGCGCTCCTCTTAACAGCTCGCGTCGACTCATGGTCCGGAGATGTACCACCATTTTGTGCGCCGTACTGCTGTTGTCGCGTCGCCAGTAATCCAGGTCCTCGTTCAGCACTCGCAGCAGTACAAGGACGACCCAGCGGCTCCTCCTCCACAGATTCCTACTGCTGGATCGGCAGCCCTCGCCTGGCGCCTGCTTGCGACGGAGGCTGTTCGTGCCGCGCGCGATGTTGCCCTCGCACCCCACTTTGTGCTCACCGTGCTGTCGCCATCGCAGGGTACACCGCTCCCCCTCCCATCTCTGCGCCTGTTCAACCTGCCGCCCGCGATCCTCTTCTCGCTCTCGGCACTCACTCTGGCCAACCCTCACGTCTTCCCGTCTACTCATCCCTCCCACGATGCGATTGTGCAGACGCTGCACCAGACGTTCCAGTCGACCATTGAGATCCTGCGCTCGGGCATGCCTTTCTGGACGACAAACATCCCTAACCAGCCACAGGATGATCTTACAATGCAAGAGGCGCGTACTCTTATTCTCGCACTCTACCCCCGCTCGTCCTCCCCCGGTGGTACCACGTCGCGCCCTCCTACGCCCACCAACCCTACACCCCCTCACCCATCTCCTGTAAACTCGGTCCAGCGCGCTGTCTTCCTTTCGTCGCTCACGATCAAGTTTTCGTCGCCTGCGATCATCCTGCAGACGCTCTCGGCCCTCTCGCCCGGTGGCGCGCCCCGTACGCCTGGATCCATCCCTCTGGAGGACATTCTCTTCGAGCTCGGTGATAACCTTACGCAGGACGAGGGAACTGTTGAGGCTGTGATCGGCAGGTGGTGGGGCCCGTGGCTGCTTGAAGAGCCAAACCAGGCTGCCCTTCTGGAGGAGACTATCCGCACACTGCACGGTCTTTGCCGTGGTCTTCAGGAGCGCCGCTCGGTCGACTTCCACGGCGTCATCAGTGGCATGTGTGCTACAACTCAGATTCCCTGGGTTGAAGTCATCAAGTCGTTTGACACGCCCCAATCGCTGCTGTCCCCTCCCAGCGCGGTCCCTCTGGCGGCCAGTCTTCTCTTAGTCCCACCCCAGTCGCCTGTGCCACCTATTGCGGGC
Source organism: Apiotrichum mycotoxinovorans (assembly GCA_013177335.1). Lineage (NCBI taxonomy): Eukaryota > Fungi > Basidiomycota > Tremellomycetes > Trichosporonales > Trichosporonaceae > Apiotrichum > Apiotrichum mycotoxinovorans. The sequence continues at coordinate 5,979,409 of CP053620.1, read as the reverse complement.
CTGCTTCCAGCGTCTGCTCAGGACCCCACTTGGACGAACCTGTCGTCACTGCTGTACGTTCTTAGGAACCTTTCCCAGCTTCCTCCCGACTCGCTGCCACTTTTCACTCTGCCGTCGTCGCCCGCGCCCAACCTCTTCGCGCGCATCGTCGAGCCCTACGCGCCCGACGTCGCCGTTTCCAAGGCCGTTCGTCAGCAGGCTAAGGATGTGCAGGCTGCGGGTCTGTGGAACACTTTGGGTCTCGTACTGGTTCTCATCCAGGCATGCGCTTTGGCCGACTCGGAGGATGGTTCCGACGCCGAGGAGCGGGTCGATCTCGGTCGCCGCGCCACCGAACTACTGGAGCGTGCCGCTAGCCTCGCGCCGGAGCTCGTCCTCATCGCCCTGGAGAAGCTCCCCAAGCCCTTCCCGGTCCCCATTGCTGCCATGCACTCCAAGCTCACTGAGCTCTACATGGTCAACTCGCCGGTTCAGCTGGCGTCCCCTTCGCTTGTCTTCCAGCAGATGTGGGAGCTCAACCCCAAGGGTCTCCTCGATCTGCTGACCGAGTTCTACACCGAGGACGAGAACAACCTGGGCAAGGTTGTGGAGATCGCTTGGGAGCTTCAGATTCTCGATAAGCTCCTGGCTAGCGACAATCTTCACTTTGCTCTCGACGTTGCCGCGCTTTCGTCCAGCAAGGAGTACTTCAACCTCGAACACTGGCTCGCCGACAGTGTCGCTGTCAACGGCGACGAGTTCCTCCAGGCCGTATTCGACTTCGTCGAGCACAAGATCCGTCTCGAAATGGACCACCAGCACCAGCCTGGGTCTGTGCCGAGCCCCATGTTTACCCTGTCGGACGAGGCGTACTCAATGTTTATCCGTGTCATTCGTCAGGCCGAGAACCTCAGCCGCGAGGACATCGTCCGTTTCAAGACGCTCCGCACCGACATTCTCATCCTCCACCCTCGCCTGCTCAACCTTCAGCCTGGTTCCAAGGAGGAGCAGGGCTTTGTCGTCGCTAGCTACAGCAAGGGTGTCAGCGAGCAGGTCGACGACATGTACCGCCGCATGTACAGCGAGGAGCACGACCTTACCCTCGACAGTGTTATCGCAGACCTTATCCGCTACTCCAAGTCGGACGATGCGGGCGACAAGGACCTCTTCGCCGCTGCGCTTCACTCTCTGTTTGACGAGTACAAGTTTATCAAGACCTACCCCGCCCGCGAGCTGACCATGACTGGTATCCTCTTTGGTGCAATCATCGACACTAGGCTCGTCAAGGACACGCCTGCGTTCGTGGCCACTCGCTATGTCCTGGACGCCTGCAAGACTCCTCCTCATGAGTCACTCTACCAGTTTGGTGTGAGCGCTCTTAGCGTTCTTCGCGGTTCGCTCGTGGACTTCCCCGGACTCTGCCGCTCGCTTCTCGAAATCCCCGCTCTCCACGAATCACACCCCGGCTACATCAATGAGATTCAGGCTGCTCTTGCTGAACGCGAGGAGCTCGACCAACAGGGTGGCGTCAAGCTCGCCTTCCCTGCCCTCAAGCTCCCCATCCTCATCGAGGAAGGTGACGACGAGTTCAAGGAGCCTGAGCCCAAACTTCGTGACGCCATCATGTTCATTATCAACAACATCGCTCCCAGCAACTACGAGGCCAAGTCGGAGGAGCTCGTTAGGCTCTTTGAGCCTCAGTACTCGCGCTGGTTTGCGCACTACTTCATTGACGTGCGCGTCAGCCTGGAAGCTAACCGCCATGATCTCTACATCAAGCTTCTTGATCTCCTGAACTCGCCTCTTCTCGAGCGTCACGTCCTGTGGGAGACCTACCGCAAGGCTCGCGACCTGCTTAACGCCGAGAGCACTCTTACGTCGTCGGCTGACCGTACGACTCTCAAGACTGTCGCCCTCTGGCTCGGCCGTATCACTCTTGCTCGTGACCTCCCGATCAAGCACCGCGAGCTTTCGGTTAAGGATCTCCTCGTCCAGGGTTACGACAACAAGCGCCTGATTGTCGCCATCCCCTTTGTGTGCAACCTCATGGCGTCGTGCAGCGGCTCGCCCGTGTTCCACATCCCCAACCCATGGTTCCTTGCTGTTATCCGCGTGCTCGTTGAGCTTTACCACTTTGGCGATCTCAAGCTCAACATGAAGTTTGAGATCGAGGTGCTCTTCTCCAAGCTCGAGATCCAGCTGGAGTCTGTCGAGCCATCGGACATTGTACGCAACCACGTTCCTCCTCCTCAGCCTCAGTCTGAGATTGGCGGCCGTCTCGAAATGGAGTTCCAGCGCCAGCTTAACCACCAAGCCGAGCTTGCCAACGGTCAGCGCTACCCCGATTCCATGGACGACCCCTTCAGCCGCATGCAGGCTATGCAGAGCGAGCAGGCGGCCGCTGCTGCCCACGAGCAGTTTGTCCACAACGTCGACGAGCTTATCCGCCAGCTCCCCGAGTACCTTCACTTCAACTCGGACCTCGGTGTCCTCCAGGCGCCTACCTTCAAGCGTATCGTCCTCCACTCCATCGAGCGCGCTATTCGCGAGATTGTGTCGCCCGTCGTCGAACGCTCGGTTACCATTGCCGGTATCTCGTCGCGTGACCTTGTTCAGAAGGACTTTGGTACCGAAGGTGACTCTGTCAAGATGCGCAAGGCTGCCCACCTCATGGTGCAGAATCTCGCCGGCAACCTTGCCCTCGTTACCTGCAAGGAGCCCCTGCGCACCAGCTTGATTCAGCACATCCGTTCTCTTGTTTCGCAGAACGGATTCACTGAGGAGAATGTCCCCGACGCCGTTATCGCGGGTGTCGTAAACGAGAACCTCGATGTTGCCTGTGACATTATCCGCAAGGCCGCGATGGAGAAGGCTATCCGCGACATCGATGTCAACCTTCAGCCCCAGTTTGCTGCTCGCAAAGCCCACCGCGACTCGCGCAGCCAGCAGCCCTTCTGGGACGGCGCGTCGTTCTCGGTGGCCATTTCGCACACTGCTCTCCCGGACCCTCTTCGCCTCCGCCAGGGTGGTCTCACCCCACAGCAGCTTCGCGTCTACGAGGACTTCGCCGAGTCCGCTCGCCCTCCTCCCCAGCAGTCGACCCCTGGCACTGCTCATCTCAACGGAGACTACATGGGCTACGACGGCCCGCTTCCTCCTCACGACCCCCGTCGCGGCCCGTCCCCTCGCTACGAGGTGGAGCAGCAGTCGATTCTCGCTCCCCAGACCACGATCGAGAAGTTCCATGAGATCATTGCTGAGATCGAGAAGCAGATTGCTCAGACTCGTATCAAGAGCATCAAGCAGCTTGATGAGGAGCACGACCTTCGTTCTCTCAGCCGCACCGTCATCATCCTTGCGGCCTCTGCTCTGCAGCGGGAGACCACGACGCTCAATATTGCGCAGAAGGTTGTACAGCTTCTCTACAAGACCGATTCACCCATTGGCCGTGAAGTCTACGTTCTCATTCTTCAGCAGCTGTGCCGTACGACTCCCAAGGTCGACCACGAAGTGAAGTCGTGGCTCATTTTTGCCGAGGACTCGCGCAAGTTCAACGTCCCTGTCACGCTAATTCTCATGCAGGCGGGCTTCATCCGTGCTCCCGAGCTCGATGCCCAGCTTGCCAAGCAGATGAGTCGTGGCTTCAGCAGCGACATTCTCGACTATGTTGCAACCCTCATCCGCGAGTTCTGCATGAGCGAGAGCAACAACTTCCACGGCCGTAACAACTTCACTCTGTGTATTGCTGCTCTTCTCAAGGCCCGTGAGGTCGGCCAGTCGACTCCTACGTCGGATGCCCTCCTTAACGATCTCCGCGAGGACACCGTCGTGCCTGCGGAGCACAAGTCTGCCGCCATCGACCCCAAGATGCACGAGCGCCTCCAGCACTACTTCTTCGAATGGGTTCGTCTCTTCACCGACAACCCCAACTCTCCCGAAGTTTCCTTTGTGCCCTACATCACCTGGCTTCAGAGCGACAACATCCTTGGTGGTGAGGACCTCTCGACCGCGTTCTACACTACGGCCATCAAGGCTGCTGTGGAGTGCGACACCAAGTCTGAGCATGGCACTTGGCACGGCACCGACTCGCTTGCCAAGCTCATCATTCTCATCGTCAAGAACTACGGCGACAAGAGCGGTCCTGGTAGCGTCGCCAACACGGTCTACTACTTCAACAAGATCATCACTATCATGTCGTATAGCCTTGTTCGTGCGCAGCTCAACCCCGACGAGCCGTTTGACCAGCGTCCTTGGGCTCGCTTCTTCACTAGCATGCTCTCGGAAATTGCCTCCATTGAGGCCAGCCTCTCGGAGACCGCTGTCGGCTGTCTCAAGAGCATTGCCAACGCGCTTGGCATTATCCAGCCCACGTACGCGCCTCGTTTCGCGTTCGGCTGGCTGTCGATTGTCTCGCACCGCCTTTTCATGGCCAAGCTGCTGAGCGTCTCTCACCAGGAGGGCTGGGCGGACTACCACCGCTGCATCATGTGGCTGCTCCGTTTCGTCGCGCCGTTCATCAGCTCGCCCGCACCCGAGCTCACACCGGCTTCGCGCAACCTCTACCGTGCCACGCTCCGCACTCTCCTCGTGCTCATGCACGACTTCCCGGGCTTCCTCGTCGAGTTCTACCACACGCTCTCGACCGCGATCCCTGTGCAGTGTGTCCAGCTGCGCAACATTATCCTTGCGGCCTTCCCCGCTGTCGACTCGCCCCTGCCCGACTGGTACAAGCGTCTCGACGAGCTCGTTCCCGACATGCAGTCGTTCCCCCGCGTTCGCCAAGACCATCTCAATGCCCTCAACACGGGCAACATCCGCAACGCGATTGACAACTACATTCACACTGGCAACCCTGGTGGCCCGGCGATTGTCAATGAGCTCAAGAACCGCATCGCGGTCCAGAAGCGCCTCCCCGACGGTACGACCACGACCGTGTGGAACCACACCCTCCTCCACGCGACCATCTTCTACCTCGGCACCTCGGCTGTGCACCGCCACTACATGGCCTCTGGTATTGTCGAGTTTGACCCCAAGGACCCCGCGCTGCCTCTCCTGGTCAGCCTCGGCCTCTCGTTTGACCCCGAGGGTCAGTACCTCATGCTCTCGGTCATCGCCGACCAGCTCCGCTACCCGTCGGCGCACACGCTCTTCTTTGCGTCGCTCATGCTGTACCTGTTCAAGGTCACCACCGAGTCGGCCCTTCCAGAGCGCATCGCTCGCGTGCTGCTCGAGCGTGTTATCGTCGCGCGCCCTCACCCGTGGGGTCTCGTCGTCACCTTTGTCGAGCTCCTCGAGAACCCGGCCTACGGCTTCTGGGACCAGCCGTTTGTCCGCGCCGACGACGAAATCTTCATCCTCTTCCGACGTGCGCGTCAGAACTTTGGAACGCAGATGCAATAAAGCGTTCTCGTGAGTTTCAGCCTTCGTGTTGTGCAATGCTAACTCGCAGGTTATCCGGGCTATCTGCGTCCTTCTGTTTCAACAGCATATACCGCTTCTCATCCCTTCTCTGGGTTTTGTGCAGCATCCGGTTTCTTTTCTTTTCCTTTTTTTTCCTCTCAATGTTTGTGACAGTAGAATCCCCCCTCTTCCTGACTTGACCCCCTCGACCTCGTACCGACAATCAAACCACACCCACAGGCTGCGGCGACGTAACCGCAGGGCTCGCTTGATTCCAACTACCTTTCTTCGAATCCCCAAACCCAACCGAGACGACCAACTTGCCGGTCGACAAGCCATGTCGACAGGCAGCTACGACCCTCCGCCCCCTCATCTAAAACGCGACAGCATCCTTTACTCCAACATCCTACCAAATCCGACATCCTTTACCACCTCACCAACCCCGCTACTGCAATACGAAAGATACACCGCAGCAGCAACATAGAGAGACGAAAGAGAGAGAGAAGAGAATGGGCTGCCGTGAGATACCCTTATTGTTGCCCCGCCCCGTGCTCTAGCCGGTAGCCGTCGTAATCGACCGAAGAGCTGGCCGAGCGCGGTGCCCGCCTCTGTAACTGCCTAGTCTGTGGCCCGTCATGGTACGACGGGGCGCTACATCTCCGTTTCATCATGCTCTTTTCTTGGAGATGGTCGACGAGAGGTGAGCGAGGCCCTTGTATACTAGTCATCCAATGCATGGCACGTCCATATGAAACAACAACATAAACAGACGAGCAACACTTGGAGGCTGAAAGGAGGGGCGTAGAGGAGAGCGTGAGAGTACTGGGGGACAGGCAGACACGACGTAGGTGGCGGTGGCCGGGACTGTAGTCACCAACCCTTTCATTTTGGCGCCCCCAGGATAAAGGCACAGTGCGATGGGACACTGGGCTGTACAACGTCATGGTTTGTCCCCTAACGTCATTCTTCAAACGCTCAATGTCCCTCGTCAATCTCCCACGCCGCGTCCTCCTGCAGCACAGCACAATCGGCACTCTCCAAGCCCTACTTCTCGCCCCGTCACACACACACAGCCGAGCACGCAGCATGTCACACAAGCCCGAGATCCTGTCGACCGAGACATTCGACACGCCCGCAAAGTGGCTCAAGCTCCAGCGGATCAAGTATCGCGACCAGGAGGGCAAGGAGGTGAGTGGAGGGTGATGGTCGGTGGTGTCTGGTGTCTGGCCGGTTGTGGGTGGTGGGTGCTGGGTGGGATGTCAATCCAAGGACTTCAAACAATAGCGAGAATGGGGATGACAAGGGGGTGAAGGATTAGGGGCGAAGCAGCCGGAACTGACATCAGCGTCTCTGGGAAGTCGCGAACCGCTCGACGCGGAGCCTGGGCGGCGTCGACAGTGAGTGCTCGCACAGAAAGGGCCGGGGGTGCGGATGCCTCTGGCTCTGGCTCGGCCTGGACCTACGGCTGGGTGCGCGGCGGGATCGGCTCTACCACCCCGCGACCAGCGACCACCACCGGAGCTGGATCGGGCCCCTCCTCTCAAGGTTCTGAGCGCATACTGACTCATCGCAGGTGTGCACATCCTCGCGATCCTGCACACTGGCGATAAACGACAGGTTGTGCTGATCGAGCAGTATCGGCCGCCGGCGGGCGCTGTCGTCGTTGGTGAGTTTAAGGTTTGGCGAAGGCAGGGGGGGTGGGGTGGAGGGACAGGGGAAGGCGAGGTATGGTGTAAGCGTAGCATCCACTTGCCTTCCTTTGCCTTCCTTTGCCTTCCTTGTCTTCCTTTGACATACATCTTGTTGCTGACCCGCCCAGAGTTCCCGGCGGGGCTGATGGACCCCAACGAGGACGCAGCCACGACGGCACTGCGCGAACTCGCCGAGGAGACTGGATACGCCGACGGCGCGACGGTGCGCAGTGTCTCGCCGGTTCTGGTCAAGGATCCCGGGTACGTACGAGTGGTGGTCGGGGGGCAGGAGGAGGAGGAGGAGTAGGAAGAGGGATATATCCTACCAGGTGCTCTCGGCTTTTCTGACCCTCTTTAGAATGACAGGCGCAAACATGAACCTCGTCACTATTGACATCCGTCTGCCTCCCGGCGCGCCCGAGCCCGTCCCGCGTCTTGAGGAGGGCGAGCACATCGTCAAGCGCCTGGTGGACATTACGGAGCTCGACACTGTGCTCAAGGGTAAGGAAAGGGCCTCCCGCCCGCGGGGGCCGATGGCGGTGTTGACGCTGGCACTAACGCACAGACTATGCCCAGCGCGGGTTTGCGATTGACGCGCTGGTCCAGAGCGTCGCGACTGGGCTGTCGCTCGCTGCGTGAGACCAAGAGAAATCAGTAGATGGAAAGAAGAAGTCATGAATTGTGTATTGGTGGCAATGTGTGCACGGTACGATAGAGATTACATATAACTAGGCCGAGCGTGGCGAGCTGATCTGTACAAATTACGAACGCCAGTGGATGGGTGCGTGGTGGTGGTGGTAGGTATCAAAGCGAGAGCAGAGGTAGGTTGTTACTTTGAAGAAAAGAGAAAGAGGCTTCCTGGCTTCCTCGTAAGGCGTCGTGTCGTTAAGGGTACGCGTTTTGTTTTTTATTCAGTTGGCCGCATCAACAGGCGCGGTGGGGCTCCAGAGGAACGCGGGGTTGGGCAGCCAAACGATGAACGGCATTTCGTTGATGTCTGTAGCGTGAACCGGCGGGAGGGGGCGGTGCGTCGGGATGCTGAGCTGCCGGGTCATCATACCCGTGTCGACGAGGTACTGGAGGAGATCGCACGTCTCGAGACGGTCAAGGTAGACGCTGACGCGGGTACGCAGATTTGCCTCTGTGAGACCCGTACGCTGCGTGATTGCGCCAATGACGAGCTTGAGCGCGCGCTGCCAGTCGGAAACGATCAAGTCGCCCCAGATATCGACCCAGCGGCGCGCGGCGGCGGGCACAATGTGGCCAGGCTCTGCCGGCGCAACGCGTCCGTCCGCACGCGGCGAGACAGAGGCACTCCAGTCGGGCCAGTAGGTCGCGGATACCAGGCAGGCATTGTTGTACCCTGCCCAGAAGAAGCGGGGCTTCTCCTCGAGCGCGAGGGTGGCCAGGACAGAGTCGACGACCTCGACTGGGAGGTCGAGCTGCGCCGACATCATGCCGCGCTCAAGACCGTCAACGCCCGCAGCACGTACGGCTGCAACGACCTGTTCGATCTCTGCGTTCGAGGCCTGGACGCCAGTTTCGGGCCACTGTGCCATGCGCGGGAACTCGCGCGGCTTGGGGAGCGGGATCTTTGGTGCAAAGTCTCGACTGGTACGCGTGACCGTAAGGTCAAACTCGAATGCGTCGTCGTCTGGCGGTTAGCTATTACTCAAGGTTAAGAGTTTGTGTCTACTCACTCAGTGCACGGGTGTTGTATTGCAGGCGGTTGGTACGGAGACACGGGAGGTTACTGAGATCAATATCAAACTCGGCCTCGTGGTTGGACACCATAGTCATGAGAACCGCAATGTCACCGCCGCCACCGATAAGCGGCCACTGGGCTGTCTGCTCAGGATTGTTGAAGCGCGCAAGTGCGGCGTCCACCTCTTCGTCAAGCTCTGCCGGGAGGAGGTTGTCGCTCTGCTGCAGCCACTGGGTGGTGAAGCCGTACATGCGGCCAGGGACCTGACGAGCAGAGCCGCTGATATTCTTGAGCAGGACCTGCTCGTTGACCAGGGCGGCAATGAGGGGCTCGTACACTTCACGTGGCTGGCAGAGAACCTTGGACGCGTCCTGTGTCGAGTAGATCTCGGTCGGCGTGGCCACGATCATCTTGAGCACGGCGCGGGTCACGCCCTGAATGCGAGACATGCGCACAATATCATAGTGGTGCTTCTTGGGATCCTCGACGACGACGGACGCCAGTGAGACGTTGTGGAGGCGCGTGTCTTCGGCAGCAGTGGTGGCTTCCACAAGCTGGTCCATGCTTGTGTTGATGGATTTCAGGTACTCCCACTGGTACATCGTGGCGACATCCATGGGAACAAGGGGAAGGTCGGGTGCGCGGCTGCTGGCGCTCGGGGTGCTAGACGGGACAGGCAACTTGAGCAAGTTCTTGTTGACGCGTTCACGAAGGAAGTCGATGTGCACCCGGAGGTCAAAGTCGGTGTGGCTCGTAGGGTTGAGGTCGGGCAGCTCGGGTGCACCACGGTACTCTACCCACAGGTGGTAGAAGGCCTCCTCGAGCCGGCGGTAATACGCCTCGCGCCCAGGCTGCTGAAGGAGCTTCTTAAGCTTGGTGCGCAGAACCTGATCACCAATGTTGGGGAAGATCTGGCCCATGGCTAAACGGCCACGATTGTTGGTGCCACGGCAGCGAGCACGAATGACAGCTTCACCATCGATAAGCAGTTCCTCGTCCTCCTTCGTCCAGTTGTGGCGGTAACGGCGCAGCTTGGCGTGCGGGTTGCGCTTCTTGACACGAGTCTTTGCGAGGGCCTGCGAACGGACAACGGTGGGCGCCGGACGCACGGAAGTGGTACGACGCGCGGGTGCCATACCCGACTTGACACGGATGAACGACTGGATAATGGCCGTGAGCTCCGCATCGCTCGCAATTTCACCCAGGCGCGACATGGGTCGGTTGTGCGTAATGTAGTCACGGAGCTCCTGATTGACTTCAACGCCAGCACGCTCCGCGGCTGCAGCTACGCGCTGGTCATACACCTTGCGAGCAGCACGAATACGGGCAGCGAGCTCGTCGCGGATGGCCTCCTTCTGCTTCTGCCGCTTCTCACGCTCTCGCTGGCGTGTGGCGGCAGCCTTCTCACCGGGAAGGCGCCCAACATAGTTACTCTCGCCCTGCAGTTGCCGGACACGACGGTCGAGGTACTGGTCGACAAACGACGGCCGCAGACCGTTGTCGTATGCCAACTTGGCGACATCCTCGGCCTCGGTGACACGGCGCTGACGGGTAGTCATGTCGATAGTGGCATCCAGGTTGGCCCTCTGTTGGGGGACAAGGCGAATGTCGTGGCGCCAGCGACTGCGACCGCGGAGTGTCTTGGGGTGGTCGATCGTCATGTCCAGCACACCCGAAATGTCGGGAGCATAGGGGAACGGAGGCACCTCCATGCGGCGGACGAACGGAGGCTGGGGCTCGACAGACGCCTGCTTGATCAACCTCCAAACTAAATCCACCTCGGGGACCGTCTTGGCACTCGTAAAGCCTAGACAGGGCAATGCAGCGTCTGCAATGTTGTAAATCGGCACGACGTCGTGCACAAGGAAATATGTCGCCGTGTTAACATCCACACCCTTGGCAAAGTGTGCGATCTGATCGCTGTCGCCCTCCGCACAATGAACCACAGAGTTCTCCTCGTCAGCGGGAATAAGGGGCATGATAAGCTGCAGGAAGGCGAGCAACGACAGTAAGGTACGTGTCATGCTCTTGGCACCCGAGCTTCCGCGGCCAGTCAAAGCCGCCTTCTCCGCAATCTGCGGAGGCAAGTCGCGCAGTCGAACGTCGAGGTGTTCCGGTACTTGGAGCCACTGGTACAGCTCCTCGTCGTATCCACGGACCTGGACGAAAGCAAAGTAGTCGCGTACACGGAGGTCTTCAAAGATGAAAGGCAGGGCAAACACACGAGGCGACCGGGAGACGATTGACTGGGACTCAATTTTTGCGTTGAACGCCTCCACTAGACCCATGTGCAGAATCTTGGCACGCAGGCAGCGCCCAGACTGGAAGCCGTACAAGTAGGCAGGCATCGTCGGCTCAGAGAGGAAGATCTCGCGCTGGCTGAGGCCTTCCGTTTGCTGAGCCGCTTGGTTGGGCGTCGACGGGGCGGGGCTATGTTGCGGGGTGCCTGACTGCAGGCGCATGCTGGTACGCGGAGCAGCACGGCGGTAGGCCGAGTACTCCAGAGAGCTCTTTGACCGCGCAGTCGCCACTGGCGTACCAGGAGGGACACTGGAATTGGCAAGACCACGGATGTACGTCTGGACCTCGGTCTCGTCCGTGTCTGCAATGTAAAGAACAGGAACCTTGATCCAGCGACCTGTTGTGGTGGGGATAGTCGCGATACGTTCCTTGAGACGACCGTCGTCTTTGAGCCTGTTGACCATGCGCTTGAACACCTTTCGGTCCATGCTGGCGCCGACCTGGGGGGCGTTCGGGTGATCAGTTCCCGCATACTTGTGCGACCAGTTCTTCTGCTCAATGTAGAGTTTTTGGTCCGAAAGCACGCGACCGCTGTCGAGAAGACACTGGTAAATCTCGTTGGCGCGGCGAAGGACGGCAATGTCGACACGAACCACACGAGACGTCGAACGTGGCTCCTGCTTGATCTCCTCCCCCTGACTGTCGTGAATGGACTTGAGGGGCTCCTCCTCCTCCTTGAGTGCGACGGCAGCCTCACCGTCCGCGGCCTGAGCTGTTGCAGAAGACTCCGGAGCCGCTTCCGCAGCCGGCTCGGACTGCAACTCCGATGGGACAGCCAGAGAAGCATCGACATCCATCTCTTCCTCGGCTTCAGCCACGGGCGGGGCCGTCTCGGCAGCTGGCGGTGGCGGAGTTGCTGCCTCTTCTGAAAGCGCCACAAGCGCAGGGTCGATAACTGGCGGCTCGGGCGTCGGATCACGTTTCGTGACTTTCTGGAATCGCCTGGGGCGTTTTGGTGCCGGCTCCTGCTCCGGTTCTGGCGAAACTCGGTCGCTGGGAGTTGCCGATCGCGATGCTGAGCGCGAGAGTGCGCTGAGGGCACGAGCCGCTGCGCGTCGTGGGCGTTTAGTGCGTGTTGGTGTAGGCGTCTCAGGCTCAGCTGCAGCATCGATAACAGGGGGAGCCACGGGAGTTTCTTCGATGATAGCAGGCACGGCGGGAGTCTCGTCAGCGGGTCCCTCGAGAGTGGGTGTCTCTGCAAGCGTGGGCCCTTCCGGTTGAAGCTCCTCGACGGATTCCTCGACAACGGCGGGAGCGGGACCGGTACGGCGACGTTTTGCGGCTGGCGCTGCTGTAGGGGACGATGGCGGTACATCATCGTCGTCGATATCCATCTCGGCACCGGAGGCATCTTCCACTTCGGCCTCCTTGGCTTCCTCGACATCCTCCTCCTCCTCCTCTTCGGCCTTCTTTTTCCCCTTGCCCTTTGCTTTTGCCTTGCCCCTGCCTTTGCCTTTCTTCGCCTTTGGCTTGGGCTTGGGCTTGTCCTTCTTCTCGGCCATTGGGCGGTAGTACTCGGGCGGTTTACCGGTGGCGGCAATCTGCTCTTCTGTGATTTTTGGTGGCTCACCAACGCCAGTATACCCTGGCGGCGCGTCGACGAGAAGGTCCTCGTCCTTGAGATAGACGAGGACAGCGGGGAGGTCGGCTGAAGCCAGGAGGTTACCAACGACGTGGCGGTTCCTGGATCCGTCGGCGTTGACAATGAAGACGTACTTGCGCGGGCGTCCACGCTCTTGCACGTCGTTGTCGTACTTGAACTTTATCGGTGACGAGTGAATGGGGGTGACAGCGACCTTGGTGGCCTTGCCCTTGCGCGCCGTAGACTTGGACTCATTCTTACGCCCCTTTGCGCCGCCGCGCGGAGTGGCGCCGAGGGATTTGCGAGGGCGACCGGTGGGTACCTTGCCAACGGGAACGATGGCCGCAGCGAGCTCTTCCGTCTCGGCGTAATACTCGTCCGGGGAGTTGGCAAAGGTTCGGAATGAGAGGTCGGCGTACGGTCCCTGGTGTTCGACAGGGGGAGGCGCGTCGAGAGGCTGGCCAAGCTGTTCCATGTACTTGAGGTATGCTTCTGATGTGAATACGCGGAGACGACGCATACGCTGATGCGATTCAATGACACAGCGGATGGCGTGGCGCTGGAGGTGCGGTGGCAAGTACGCAAGATCGTGGCGGTTGACGACGTGCTCAAGAGTACGTTTAAACATCGAGGACAGGTGCTTGTGCACATCAGCAAGCGTGCATCCCTTGAGACCCGAGTTGGCAATAGCAGAGAGAATTTGCGATTCGATGCTCTGTGTGGCGGATGCGCCCCCTTTGAACTGGAAAGGCTTCTCGTACTCGGCGACTGATGTATGTCAGTATGAACCCCCACCAAGCTATAAAACACCTCACGTGAAAAGGTAACCTCCTTCTCTTCCTGCTGTATTCCAGGTTCAGTTTTCACTATCGGCGTAAAGTCGGGGTTGTACTTTGTGAGGCGAAGGCAGGCGCGTGCAGAGGTACCGATATCGACGTACTCGACGACTCCCTCCTCAATGAGGGATACAATGTGGCGCTGGAGCTGGCGGCGATGGCGGACCTGCCAGGTATCGTCTGGCCAGCCAATAACCTGTAAGAGGTGGTGGTTGCCGAGCAGGTGATTCTTGAGACCTGGGTGACCGAGAACACGAATCAGACGTTCCTTCGGGATACGCCCTGCGACGAGCTCGAGCTCGGAGAAGGGTGCAAAGTTAAATCCCAAGTTTTGCGCCGCACCGTGCGTCTTTGCCTCCTCTGAGTCGACCTCTCCGTCCGGGGCCTGCGTTGCAGGTGTATCGGGCTGGGTTGTGTCCTCGCCGCGGTCACGCGCCTTGTACGCGCAATAGTGGGGGTTCTGTTCCAGAAAACGGCGGTAAACAAGCACGCTTGTCGATGAGCCGTGCATCGAGGCGGGAAGCTTGGCACACAGTCCGAGCTGCACGAGCACCTTGATGTAGTGGAAGGCACTGTTCTGCGTCGTGTCGGTCATAGGACCGAGTTCGAGTGCCGAGATACCCTGCTCGCGCGACCGTGCAGCAAGCTGGAGGTACGTGAAGATCGTGGGAGTGATTTTGGGAATCTGCAGTCAGCTCAGTAGCTACCAAGCAGCTCACCCTCTTCCTTGACCCCGTGAGACGGTAGTAGATCTCATCCTCGGTGCAGCGGAGGCGGACGCGGGACGGGTATCGCTCGAGAAGGGCGGCAAGATCACTCGTTTTGATGGGAGGGCTGCCACCATCGTCGGCATCGAGGACGCGGAAAAGATCATTCTGAAGGGGGTCGGTGAGCGGCACACCCTCCGGGATCACACCATTTGCGTCAGGCAGCGCATCCGCCGAAATGACGACCTGGGTGCACGGGTGGCGAGCGACAAGGGGCCACAGGTGCGCAAAGTACGCGTCGTCGACGTTTGAGTCGAGTGTGCGGAGATGCGCGCGGACAACGAGGGGATCGGCGCCTGGGGTGTGTGTGTCAGTGAAACGCGCGCAGCATAGGGTGGGAACGGGAGAAGCCTCCATTGACGTGTTCGCCACCATGCATCCACCGCCCCGGCGTCCACGGCGGCCATCACGCGCAGCGACAAACACGGCTCGACCCAGCCAAACATTTCTGGACACCCCTCCACCGCGGCCCGACATTGCATGGATGGAGGGTCAGACGTTCGAACCTCGCGTCAAGCCCTCATCTTGAAAGACTTTTGCCCAGGCAAACAAACGGGCAGGTGACGAGATGGTTCCGGATCGCACGCTGGATTTCGAAAAGGAACGGAGCACTCACCAAGAACACCCTCGACGACAACGTACTCAAGGCAGGCCTCGAGTAGCTCGTGGATCCTCATTGTCGTCGTGTGGTCATGAAAGTGGTGGTTGTCGTCGTTGTTGGTTCTGAGGGTTGGTGGTTTTTTGGTTTTTGGATTGGACGTGTGTGGGTGGGTGCTGGCGGTTGCTGGCAGTGGTGGGAGCCGGCCCAAGACTGGTGAGTGGTGCTCCAGGTTTGACTGTGATGGGTTGGGTGCGAGACTTTTGGAATTGCTTCCGCTCGCCCGACTCCAGCCAGGCCAGGCTACACACACACACATAAATTACACCACAGTAGAGTCTTACAATGAGGACACAAGCTTCACTAACGGACATTGCAGCAGCATCGAACAACATCACCCACCCGTCATCATCCCCACCACCATTCACAGACATCAACAACAATGAACATTTAACAACAATAAATGTCATCGGTGACAGCAACGTCCACGACTTCGAATCTCGACCAGAAAAACAACAACAAAGTACTTCACCAAGTACTACTCTACCGGAACCGTGGCCCAGCGACGGATTGTCCCTGAGTAATTGAGTAAATTGTTTATTCCCCCCACGGCGGCCAATCTCTGTTCTGCTCGCTGTCATCGGCCGCAGCGTCGTCACCCCAGACCGCAATGAAGTTGGATGCATGTGTTGGGCGGCTGCCGAGCACTAGGGCCGACAACTCAATTTCCTTGTAAAAGCCAGTTCATTGATGGAACATGGGCGAAAACGGCTATGCTGTCGAGGACAGGTGGGTTGCGGAGATGCAGCCTGCCACAGTGAATTTGTCACCCCCAGGCCAATCGTACACTGGATATCAAACCATCACACGTTATTGATCTACTGATAGCTCATGAGCTCACAAGCTGCAGTTCCAGCGAACTGTCTCATTGCACTGAGGGAGCTCGAATCTTAGGCTGGTTGTGGATTGCAGCGTATAGGACAAGAAACAAGTGCGGTGCATGCGGCGAATGTAGATGTAAGATGTAAGATGTCTGCCAACCAAAATGTCCAACAATGAAGTCATTCCAATTCCGATTTTTGAGGTCATCAGGGCTCGGCATTCCGGTTCGTCTCGCGCGACACATCCACCCATCCATCCACCTTCCGAAGTCGCTCGTCCGTCATCTCTCCCACTCGTCTTTTCTCTATCGCATTTCTTCTTCGTTCTTTTTTTCCACTTTTATCTTATCATTCTTGTCCTGTGATCCAGATCACACTTTCGCTCGCCCTCACTCCCATTGTATCTCTATCGCCCCCACCACACACTCTATCGCCGCCCACAATGACGACACCGATGCCAACCGAGTCGGGCACGGAGGAGCGCATGACGTACTGGAAGCACGGGTGGGAAAAGTGCAAGAAGAACCCGATGGTGCCCATCGGCGCGGCGGCGACAACGGCTGCTCTCCTCGGGGCGACCGCGTCGCTCCGCTCCGGAAACAGGAAGCAGTTCCAGGGATACCTCCGTCTCCGTGTCGCGTGAGTCCCAATCAAACACAGGTCCCGAGTGACGGATATTGGTGCTGATATGTCCTCAGCGCGCAGGGCCTGACTGTCCTCGCTATGGTCGTCGGAGCGTACCTCCTCACTGATAAGGCTGAGGAGGCCAAGGAGGCGCGCCATCGTGCGCTGACTGGTGAGTGGTAGTCGCTTGTTACGTCATGGTGGTCGATCGTGACTTCCTGGCATGACCGGGGGATAGCGGCTGCTGTCAGTGTCCTGTCAAGGTCGCGATTACTAGGAGGCGATACCTCTAGCGTCACTATCTCTTGATAATGGTGCCCATCCGCAGCTGGTAGCCGGGTAGCCGCCTGCCCACTCCTTGCAACCAGGACCCCGTACAATGTATCACTAACTCTGCAGGTCAGCTGCCGCCAGACAAGGTCACCCTCCCCGCCGAGCCCGAGGTCGACGAGCACGCGCACCTGTACCCACCCCGCGTCAAGACCAAGGTGTCGGACTTTACCCGCCGCCTCCGCGAGGCCGAGGAGCAGCAGAAGCTGGACGACGAGGCGAAGCAGAAGTCATAACTTGTTGGACCACCAGCTGTCGCTATGCCTATCGCCTATATCTTTCGGAAATCCCCGCCTTCGGCTTGGGTTTCGTCCTGTACAGTATTATATCACGACCATGCATTGACCCACCATTCGAGAGCTGGAGCCAGAAAGCGAGGGCAAGTCTGATGTAGACGAAGGGGCGTGACAACGTTCAGCGCGCCGAGGCTGGAGGAATTTACTCCGGATGATGTCGGGCTGGATATCAAGAGGCAGTGCGAAGTGGGAGGCAGTGCGGACGGGAGTGGCATGGTTACACGCTGCTGCACTACAATAATCGCGGTACTGAAACACATCAGGTGACAGATGAAATGGTTCCATGGTTCCAACCATCTGTAAACTGATGAGTGAGGACTGACAGTGAGCAAGTGACACTCCACGGTGCCCCACTCGCTCGATCCGGGATACGCAGTAAGATTGTTATCCGCAGTGGATCGGGATATAGCGAGACCGGTATGGGACACAGACTGCCTTACACCGCCGAGCAGACGAGCGAGCACGGGGGTGGCTTCATTTTTCCCAACGACCCGCAGGAGCGACAGACTCGTTGACCACCTCACGGCTTACAGGGTCCCCCAAAACGGCATACAAGAGTCAGGCTCACGCGTCGTGCCTCAGCTGGGTGGGGTGCATATACAGCATCTCTGATAGCGCCTGAGGTGCGGAAATGACAGCATGACAGAAAGGAACATGTGCCGAACAGCCCTCACTCCTCAGCATGAAACCCGCGCTCCAGCATGTGCCGAGCATGCCGAGGCAATCGGAACAGTGGGAGCCGTCTATTCTGGGACAGCCCACCCAAGATCTCGGGTCCTACACTCCGTTTAGGAAGACGTGAGGGTGATGGCGAGAAGTGGTGCGGTCCGCTAGAGAAGCCAGCGCCACCAGAACAGGGGGACGGTAAGCTGTGAGGAGCATGAGAACTAGCCAGCGCCAGACAAATGGGGAAGACGACTCCTGCGATAGAACATTCTGGTTGCCAATGTTTCATTCTCCGACGGAAGAGACCTGAGGCACATAGCATGTCATGATCATGGGATGGGCCATCGCCTCCTGTTCCGCTCAACTCGCCGACTGTGGCGCCCGCCACAACAGGTTCCAGCCTCTGATACCTGGGACGAGCGATGTCAGTACGTCATTCCGCCAGGTACGCCCTCACTGTCCTTCACGCGCCGGCTCAGCCACCGCAGATCGGGGACTGGTCGAGGAGATACCGTAGTTACGTCCGGTCTAAGTTACCTCCGGTCTATTTATTGATTATGGATATCGATCTTGCAGTTATGGCTAAAAAGCTGTAACGGACTACAGGACTCACTAATGTGATCATGGCAGCAGTGGCACAGAAGTGTACCTGGCCAGGGGGCCTAGTGGACGCATCGTTCCGAAGCTTACGTTATGTGGCAGAGGCGCGTCAGGTGGACTATAATCTGGTGTTTGTGTGGAGCATTGGGACGGGCTGGGATGCCCATATCAGCGATTGCAAGACCCTTGTTACAGCACTTTCACACACTGCCATTAAATATGTACGCTTAGAGTAGGTTGCGTACATACGTACTCTTACTCTTGAAGGACTTGTGCATTCAACGTCGCATATTCGTCACCTCGCCGACTATTGATTGGGGCGGCGGGTGTCAGCCAAGCACTCCGAGCTCTATTCTGGGAATGAGTAGATTGAGGAATTATTAGCCATATTTTCTGGACCGACGACAGCTGGGTCACGAAGGACCCGTTTGACTCTGGATGTGCGGTAGAGCAGCGTACTAGCTGACATGCCCGCAATATGGGAGTGCCGATGCTGAGAGTGGCAGATTGGAAGACAACAGGAGGATCCAACATCGACGGGTTGTAATTGCACTCAAGCACTGCTCTCGGGTCTGTGAGCTTTAGTGACTGCTTGTCAAAATGCGGTCTCCCCCTTTGGTAAGATATAAGGCGTCCCTTCTGGACATGGCTATATAAGCCTGGTTACCTAGGGGCATCCTCTCTGCTCATTTCTCTCCAAGCGCTCCCAGTCACTGTGCGCCGCCCCATCTTGTCTGAATCACCCTTCTTCCTCGGCACCATTTCTCATAACCTGAAACGGCGGCGGCACGTCAGAAACTGTGGTTCATCACCAGCCTCTCCAGCGATCATCTAGCCACCATGTCAGCGCGCAGCTACCAGATTTTTGTAATGATCCTTGCGGCCGTTCTCGGCACCGCGGTCATGGGTCTCAGTGCCTATGTCACGAAGGAGGTCTACGGTGCGTTCCTTCTGTCTCCGTTGCCGTTCAAAACACGAGGACGTGTGATGTCGAACTTGGGACGCTGAGAATGGCATGTTTGGTGGGCCTTAAGAATACTGGAGAGTGTCTGAAATGGTGCCCACGTCCAGCTGCTGCTCCCTTTGCTGACTTGTGCTCAGACTTTGTGAATTCTTACAATCAATACCTTCAATACTACGGCATTGGTGCCTCTGATGTACCTGTGCGGAAAGGTCCCCTCCGCACAGGCACCTACGTGACCACGGCGCTAAACTGGGGACTCGTGACGTCCATCTACTCAAACGATTTGGTCGGCTACTCTCAGATCTATCGTACCGTTGTTGATGCCACCGAGACGTACACGTATGACGATCTTACCTATATCAGCTACTGGACCACGATGACCGACTTTGGCTATGGGGATTACAATGTTACATACACGACCTACGGCCCGTACAGGTACGACATATCCGCCCGGCGGCGCCGCGCTGAAGGGCAGGGACTTGCGCCGCGGACTGCCAATGCCGCGGTCAGCAGGCCAACCGACGCAATCGTGCATCCAACAGCTGTTGTGGAGCCTACTCGTCCAACCGCGCCTCCTGTGCATCCTACTACCGCGCCCCGCCGCGGCAAAGACATGGAGGGGTCTGCACCGGGGAAGAGGCGGCAACTCGAGCGTGCCGCCGCCCTCGATGACCACAACATCGACAATCTTGAGAAGCGCCAAGCAGCCGGATCTACTAGATCCGCTCCGGCGTACGGCAGCGGGCTTGACGATAGCGGTTCCAGTGGTGGATACACTCCCGATTTGGGGTCTACTGGCTTTAATGGAAATAATCTCGGGTATCGGTATGGGCCGTTCCCTGTGCTCGTGACGTTTGGCGTCCTTACGCTCCTCTGGGCGACTCTTCAGTGAGTGAGAATTCCCCGCCGCCGATGCTGCGCACAGGGCTCATGTGCCAGAGAGTTGACTCGCAGCCTCATCGTTAGTTCCTCCAGCCCCACGTCCGACTTTGTGTCGATCAGGGCCGACTTCGTTTGTGTATTTATCATCTGGGTCCTCGGTGTCGCGGGCGCCAGTTCTGCCTCGGCACTGTTCCCAATCTATGTTGGAGGGTGAGTGTTGTGGAGAGGGGCAGCCTTGCATTGTCAGCTAGAGGATTTGATTCCAACAGCCTTCGTCATTCTTGCTGCTGGGAACGCCCCTTCGCGATGTAATAGCTGCTGTACTGGAGGTTGCTAACCGGAACTCTAGTCCCGTCATTATCGCCACAGTCATTATATCCTGGTTCCTCGTCGTCGTGGTGAGTCGCATCCCGCACCGTTAACCCCCGTGACAGCACTGTTACTGACGGTCAGCTCACGACATACGTAATCTTCTTGATCACACTCACGTCGGGGCAATACATGGGCCAGAGCGACAAATCGGTCGCGACACTGGTCAACCGGCCGCGGGACAGGCTCAACGGCGACGGGTCACTGCGCGACGGCGCGCACCCGGTCCCGACGGCAATGTACGCTGCGAACCCGGCATATGCGCGCGGCGCCAACGGGACCCACAGACTCAGAGGCGCATGCGACTCCAGCAGCATTAAGAGCGGCGAGGCGGGCTCCAATGGAGCCGGTGGCGGAAACCGAGCTGCCACGGCCAGCCCTGCAACGGCGTACTCCGCCATGGCGTACCCTGCCACGGCCTATCCTGCCACGGCCCACCATTCAGCCATGCCCGCCACACCCATGGGCCCGCCGCCCGGCCAACCCGCGGGAGGATACTACATCATGGGCGCCCTGCCACCCGGTTCACCCCCCGGTGCCCCGCCGCCCATGTTCTATGTCCCGCCGCCGGACCCCGTCCCCCCTGCGCATACCATGAATGCCTCGGAATCGACGCTTGGGTTCCATCAGGCCCAAGGACACCCTCAAGGTCCGGCTCCGGACCACGCTCATGGC
Source organism: Apiotrichum mycotoxinovorans (assembly GCA_013177335.1). Classification (NCBI taxonomy): domain Eukaryota; kingdom Fungi; phylum Basidiomycota; class Tremellomycetes; order Trichosporonales; family Trichosporonaceae; genus Apiotrichum; species Apiotrichum mycotoxinovorans. The sequence continues at coordinate 5,958,263 of CP053620.1, read as the reverse complement.
GATTCCCAGTTGGGTACCGGCCACACGGCCCCCACGTCCCCCTCGCCTGTCCCCGTGTCCCCGTTGCAACTGCCCTCCACGTCTCACTAGCGGTCATTAGTCATGCCCCACCACATCTGCTGTGGGTGACCAAAAATAAAGGAAATGTGTTTACCGCTTTCGTGATGGTAACCGGCCGCCTGTATCCTCTGTATGGCCATTGGATTCTGGGGTCGGCGTGTATAATATGATAAAGCTGAAAGTTCAGTAGCAGATAATGAATGTACTGGGTTCGTCAACCGGGCGGTCCCGACCCAATCGGGGTATGTGTTTGGCTGTTTGAGCCGATGTGCCGCCACATGCCAACTGAAACTGCCATGCCGCCACACGCGCCACAGCCTCTGTAACTATGTAGCTCGCGGTAAATCGGTTACCAAGTTTTCTGCTTGCAGAAACGGTAAGGCTGTAATCTTTCAGCGGTAGAACGGACCAGTCGGTCGGATAGGACCGGAGGACCTTATCTCCCAAAGTACTATTATTACTGTTACGGCACTCGCACTCACATGAGAACAAGTGCCATCTTGGTCAGTGCAGATTAGCTGCCCTCCTTTGGCGTGCCACCCAGCCACCGCTACACTGAGTTGTCTCAAAACGCGAAGAAAGGTACACCACACGCCTCTCCCCACTCCTCTGAAGTAGAGGCTACCTAAGTTGAAGTAAGTCAGCTAATGTACTTTAAGAACCACTCTTTACTCCTAGGCCGTCTTCTGTAGTTCTCGGGCGATGGCCGCGTCGAACGGCGTGGACGTCCCTCTGTCGTTCCTGGGTGACAGGAATCCGTTTATGTACTGTCCTCTCGGAGGACAGGTCGGGCCGAATTACGGAGCGTACAGATCAAGCTATAAACGGATGGACTCGTTTTTAAGAAGAATCTTCAGATGCCAACCGTGACATTCCCAGACCAGTCGTGTTGACTTTACTGCCAAAGGCTTATCATGTCGACCATATTGCCAAAGGCTTCTCATATCGACCATATTGCCAAAGGGTTCTCCTGGCAACCTGATGGTTCCGGTATTCTGGGGATCTGGGGTTGAGGTAGGTTTCTGGTTCGAGCAATTTACTATGCTACATGACAACTGCTGTATCTCCTGCTCCTCAAACCAATGTGATACAAGAGCTGAGCCGCGGAATGCTGCATCGAAATTACTGTACCGTCCAGCATGATCTGGTCTCAAAGAAGCACTCGTCTTGGCGTACTTGGGAACGTCGTACCGCCTCGCGCCTCTGTTCCTGGGTGTCGGCCGAATCTCCTATGGGAATGAGAGGCTTGTTCTTGGTATCGAAGTGCAACTCTGCCACTGGTTCAGTGTCGAGGTCACAACTGGGCTTCGTACGACCGATACACAGCCGTGGATGAAAATCCTCTTCCTGGTCTCCAGCTTGCGGGTGGATGCCAGCCACCCACTAGTGTTGGCAGCGACTGGGAAAAGTTACGAGACCAGTGGCACCAACAAAATAATGTATCGAGAAGACCCGAAGCTTAGAGGATAATTTGCGGTGCAGAACAACACCGATTGTGATTGGAAACGAGCTGGAGCCGGGGGATGGCGGTGCGATAACAGCGCGCGATCAACACGGCTAACTCAGACACATGAGTAGATACGTGTGACGCTTGTGATTCCACATGCACCCAGGTGGCAGTTGACTATCCCAAAATATAGTGCGGCCCGGAACGAACTCTGTAAACTGTCAGTCAGGCATCAAAGTTGGACGTCGTCTCCCTGTCTCTTTGTCTGTTTCTTGGGTCTCCTTGATGAAGAACACATGTACGCCACTTCTGAGTCATGGTGGGTCCGCCCCACTTTCGAACACGAGCCAAGCAAGCATAACTATCCTGCCTGTTCGGCACCATCCATTTCGTCGGAAGCAGTGGTAACTTTGCAACCTTTGGACCGGAAGCTTGTTTTACATCGCCTCCCCTGGCGTGGGGACCTTTCTTTGATTGCTTTCCCGCACCATGTCCCTTTCTGACCCTCTTGCCTTTATGCCTTTTCCATGAACCACCATGCACCATGACGTCGGGGGCGGCGAGGCGTGCCTCGCGGAATGATCACATCCCGCCATGCACAAGGGGCACTGGAGAATCTATTCATAAACAGGTCTCCCTTGGTAGTTCTTCGAGCTTCAACGCTGGCGCCTCACACTCGTCTTGATGAAGCTTGATCTCTCGATCCGTCGGGTTTGGAAACCGCCAGGGTTTCTGGAAACGTCAGTACGATGCGAGGTTGATCGTTCTGGCGGTCCTGTGTCAACGCCTGTCTTCCCATCGACCCCTCCCATCGCCCCCTTCCATGCCCCCCTTCCAGTAATATGTACCCACGCCCTTGACCCCCCACTCGCCCGGTCTGTGTCTCTTCCCCTCGTTGTCCTGAACGTCGTCGGAGACGCGGATGCAAGTTTGCAGACCGAGGCGACACGGGCATTGACTGTCTTGGCAAACTATAATATAACTATAGGAGGACGCGCTGAACTGGAGAGGAAGCGTTCTGAATGTATCACACTCCCATGCGAGGGACCATCGGCTTGGTTGTGCCAGGTGTGTTTTGCAGTGGTGTAGGTGTGCTGAGAAGAGGGTGCAGTCGTCAAGTCACATCGTCTCAGCTCCTGCAGACGAAGGGTTGCCTCCCACCGTCTGCCTAGTGGCGGCTTCACTGCCTACTGCGCCGAGAGAAGCAGTACAAAAGCCTCCAAAGGACTCGCCGTCCCCCTTCCTTCTCTCTTTCGATTCTTGTCTCTCCTTTTCTTTTCGCAACCTACAGTACAGTACTAGTCTCGTTAGAACGTCGGGCCACTGAAATTTCGAATCAATCTTCACGAGGCAATAAGAGCGGCGCGCCCGACAACATCTCCTGCGCCTCATCAGGACCACAGAGAGCTAGATATATAGCTCCAAGACCACTCAACTTCCCCACATCAACATCGCTGGACTCTGCAACCATGACTGCGCGTGGGGCCCAGATCACAGTGCTGAGTTTCATCATATTCTTTGCGCTTGCCACGCTCGGATTAAGCGCTTACATGACGCATGTGGTGTATGGTACGTCTGTACGCTGGTATTGCGGGAAATAATGAGACTGCACCTTTCGAGTTCAGCCGGGGTGCGTTGCACCGTGGCGCTTGCTCTTGCCGTGGCCATGACTGCCGCCGGCCGCCCGTCGCTTGTGCGGGGTGCCTAGGAATGACTGGTTGCTGATTCTGCAGGGATTTGGTTAAATGGCGACTACGGCGTGTACGATACAGCTGGTCCACAGTACAAAACGTACGTGACTAGCGGGTACGCCTACGGTCGCGCCACATACACGACCTCGGACGAATACATTACGTGGTCCACAACCTATAGCCTGGATACGTACACGCAGTACAACGGTCAGGTCACCGTCTACTCTTATCCCAGAAACACCTACACGAGGCGCATGACGACATTCCTCACCACCGACTACGGCTACCATTCAATGACGTACACGACATATGGATACGTGTACCGCCGCGATGGCAACGGCGGCCCTGCCGGGCTCGCTGTAGATGCGCCGACGACCACTGCCAAAGTCAGTGAGCCTACTCAGGCGCTGCCTACGATGACCGTCGACGCCACGCGACCTACGGCGCCGCCAATCCGGCCCACGCCCGCCCCAGCACACCCTGAAGCACCATGCCACCACGAAAAGCGAAACCACGCGCCGCTCGAGGAGAAGCGGGACGACGAGAAACAACAGGAGGCGCAAGCGCGAAGCGATAAGCATCACGCGGCCCGGTCGCTTCGCAGGGCAGCACAGCTCGAGAAGCGCCGTAGGGGTGGTAGCAGCGGCAGCAGCAGTGCCGGTAAGACTATGAGCCTGGCCGCGCGGTACGCCCCCTTGCCCGTCCTCATTGCCTTCTCCTCCCTGACGCTCTTGTGGGCTATTGTGCAGTGAGTCGAACGCTCCCAGAGTGCCTGATACATTGACGTATGTCACACGCTAACCTACTGCCAGACTCATTGTCAGCGGCATCAAGCCGAACTCCAAGTTAGCGGCAGTCAACACGGAGCTTGTCATTGTCTTCATTCTGTGGGCCATTGGACTTGGCTCGACTATTGCTTTCTCCACGCTCCTTATCCACTACCTCTTTGGGTGAGTCTATTGAGTCCAGCGGGAGGAGTGGACAGCGTTGCTGTGCCTCCCCCGTTTCAATCTGGCCGCACCTCTGACTAATTCCAGTATCATCCCCTATGTTACCGCCGCTGTTTCCTGGGTCCTTGTTGTCTTGGTAAGTCCAGCCATACTGCTAGATTTCAAGCCCTCCCCTCCCTACTGATCCATATCAACTAACTCAACAGCTCATGGTGTACGCTCTGTTCCTCTTCATCCACACCAACATCCACTATAACGGCAAGGAGGGCCGCAAGCGCTCGCTTGCCGCGCTCGTCAAGGAGTCGCGGCAGGCTAAATGGCAGCAGCAGTACGGCGGCGCCTCGCCCTTCATGCCGGGGATGGTCGCCGCTTCTCCGGGCATGACCATGGTCACCGCCGCGGCTCCCGGCATGGCGGGCGGTGCGGCACCCCCGGGCCTGCCTCCCGGAGGCTACTACGTCCCCGGTCCGCTCCCACCCGGCTCGGCGCCCGGCACCGCCCCGCCAATGTACTATGTCCCTCCGCAGGCGCAGTCGTTTGTGCAGCCGCAGAACACTTCCACGGGCGCCAACTCGGCGCCGGGGTTGCAGCAGCCCAACCCTGCGTTCGGCTCGCCATCCTTTGGCCCCACACCCTCCGCCACGACCCCCGGATCCCCGTCCCTTGCGGCCAGCTCCGCACCGCTCATCCCGCACTCGTCCTACAGTGACACACCGTCCCAGACGCCGCCCCCGGGCAACCACGCCCAATTGTCATACGACGTCGTGCAGCATGGCAGCGCGCAGCCGCAGACGCAGCTGCACCACCAGCCGGACCTCAACGCCGGCGAGTCCGCCAACCCCCAGGGAACGGCCCACCAATACTACAACCAGCAAGCCTGAGTCTTCTGAGTCCATACAGCGGCAGAGTTGGCTCCAGAACAACAGAGGACAGTGCAGTGCTCCCATAACTACTACAAACGTATATTATTCTCGGCGAGAGCCTTGCTCTGGTGTTCCTCGTCGACCGCATGCGCCTATTGTAAATAAACACATTCATTAGCAAAACGTGTCCTAAAGTATAGTATGTCGCGACACTGTGGACGATGAATTTGCAGTGCTCTATTAGCCATCTGTAGTTCTATTGTGGATAGTGGAAGTAGAAAACAACAGCAAGGAAGAAAATGCCACATGTAGTAAGATGGAGTTTATCTGCCACACTTGGTACCCAGTTTCAGACAGGTTCAGTACGTTAGTACGTTAGTCGCAGCCGTTCCACGTTCCACCTGACGGACCGCTCCGACGTTCCTTTCAGCGCCGGGTTCGTTCTACATGTCGTTGCTCAGGTATCAGGCTACAGCTCCTCCTCCTTCGTGGCCCATGCCTCACAAACATCAGTACTCTCAGCTGATGGCAGCAAAGGACACGACGACAAACGCAGGTATAGTGCGTCGTTTAACTGAGAAATTTTCCCGCGAGGTTGGTAGACGAAAAGTGCGGTAATTCATAGTGATCCCGTCCCATCCCGTGGCGCATCTTTTCGTGTGCTACTCAAAATCAACTGGAGTATTGTAAGCACGAGGAAGAGGATTGTCAACGTGGTCTGCGGGGTTGATGGCGAGCACGATATCGACCTCGATATGCATGGCTTCGAGGACGACTTGGGAGGTAGGGCGAGGAGAGAGCATGTGTCAAACTGTCGGATGAACTGAAAACGGCAGGACACTAGGAAGGGGCTGGGCGGTGTGTCATGTGCTTTTTGAAACTCCAGGCCTTATATGTCTGCATTGTCCCCAGTCAAGCGCAGCTTTAAAACGTGTTGCATCACGCCCCAGCCGCACGCGGCGCCCGTTCAGGCTTGACCGCGGGGAGGGGGGGGCGGGGGGGGGGGGGCGCTGAAATGTCAGCAAGACACGCCGTGCATGCATGGAGAGTGTAGGCTCTGTGGTGGCCAAGCCAATGTGAAGGACAGGACACAGTGTTGAATTGGTTGCTGTCCGTTCATTCCGACACTTGTTCGTCCTTTTTTGGGTGCTCGGGGTCGGGTCACGCCGATTGCGTGCGCATAACGCCCAACTGGCAGGTCATTTCAATCCACCATTCACCGTCCACGCCCCCTTTTTTGTTTGTCTTCATTCATCTATTATCTCAACACCTTTACTTTTATTCTTCTGTCATCTTTTCTTCTTCTTCGTCCATCTACGTCTACTCGCATTATTATATTTACTGTCTGTCATTGACGACTCTACGACCCGACGACGCACGATTACAGTCGCGAGCCCATCACTTTGAATAATATCCGAATCTACTCGTCAACCGACCCGACTCTTTAATCCAAGTCTATACACCAGCGTCGTCGGCCGGCATCTCGACTTGTACCATTTCCTCTCTCCCCAATTCCACCTCCAAGTCTCTCGACCTTGTGGAACTCGGCACAATGTCCTCACCACCACCCGGGCACCCGTTTCTGCGCCCCGCCATATCCCCCATCGGCTCAGGTGAGGGTGGCACATCGTACTACCGGCCAATGACGGCGCCGGGGTCTGATGCGGGTCCTGCGACTGGGGCGGGTGGTGCAGCTACTACGGGGTCGATGCGCAGTGCGCTGTCCGCATCACGGCCCGACTCGCGCGCGTCAGGCGGTGCAGCGGGGCCCGGGGCGCGGTCGTCCGTGTCGCATGCGCCGCCGACGCAGTCGAACCGCACCTCGGGCAACCAGAGCGGGGCGAGCGGCGCAACGCGCGGAGGGTCTGATGCCGAGCCCCCGCGCAAGCTCTCGCGGTGGGAGGAGAAGGTGCAGGGCGACCTTGCGGGATGGAGAGGCGGCGAAGGGTGGGTATTGACGGTGGCCGCGGCTCAGGAGCCGTGTGCGATCCGGTGGGAGCGCGGTGCAGGCTACACTACCTGGGCCGTACCCGCCTGCGTGGGCAGGCACCCACCACCTTGGGCCACCACCTTGGGAACTAGTGCTGACAGCCGTGCAGAAAACCGTACTCGAGCGTACCGCAGGCCGGCGTGCCGTCCGAAACGTACTTTGGCCAGCCGACAACGGGCACGATCGGCCAGGACCTGCCAAAGGAAATTGTCCGTATTGAGCGCGACTGGTCCCTGGGCGATATCTGCCAGTACGTCAACATTCAAAAGAAATAGCGTATTGGGACTTTTGGCGCTGACCACATTTTCCACAGGTTCTCAACAACATTCCCCCTCGAGCTCGAGTCGCGCCTGAGTCCCGAGAACTTTTCGACATTCGTGGAGAGTGTCAACCAGCCGCTGCGCGAGGCATACTCTGTCAGCGGCGCTATTGTGGACAACCTCATTGCTGTCGCGACGTGGTGGACGAGCTTGTTTTGGCGCACGAGCCATTTCGAGAAAGTGAGTGGAACTGCCAAAGCCAAATGGGCAAGTGGTCTGCATCTGTATCTGTATCTGGGCAACGCTGGCAGACGGTTCTTGGACCTCGGAAGCGTTGCAGCAAGCGGATCAGATGCAGATGGGATCTACCACCTCGCTCGGGAAGCAAAAGCATTGTGTTGTTGTGCTAACTGTATCCGAAGGAGCTGCGCAAGGCAGAGGAGATTATCAAACGGGCAAACGAGGAGACATTCAATCCCGTGGGACTAAACGTGCTGTCACCGCGCTTTGCAGCGTTGCAATTTGTGAGTGAAAACAACCAGACAGTACTGGTGCTGACGACGACAGCTCGAGATTGAGTGAGTCTTTAGCAGGCTCTGCAATGCGGCATCTCCTTGTGGTTATTGACTGATAAACAGGTACTACTGATCGCCTTATTCCCACTCGCTCGATACGGAGGCGCCGATCGCCTCAACAAGCCAACCCCTTTGGCTTCGGCTCTGCCCAACCTTCACACATATTCTGGGCCTGCTTGGCATTGTACATTCTTCCCCGTTGTGTTGTGAATGCACTTGATGGACTGGCGGCGAGTAGAGGGAAGCATATCTGCAGACGAGAGGAACGGGGTGGTGCGTGATACTGAGTAGCTCGTTGAATTCATATGGGATCTTGTGTTTTAGATGTCATGTGGAAGGGTAGTCTGACAATGAAGCGCATCCGTGAGCGGCATTGAGCTTTCTTTCATCGGAGTGCAAGTGAATCATTGGCTGCTCCATGCTCCGAGGCTTGGTGGCTCGGAGTCTTGGCGCCACGCTCATCATGCATGCGATGCATCGAACGGAGGGCGATTGTGGACGACCACCGTCACCATGACCACTCCGTCCTCATGTCACGGGAGTTGGGGGAGCGGAATCAAATCGCGGATTTGCCACCAGCTAACAACTCAAAAGTGACATCGACACAAGTGACACTGATCGACAACTCACTCTTCATCCTTGCTTTACTCGTCCATCTCCATCTCTCTATCTCCATCTACACTTCTCTTCATCCTCCGTACGATAATTCGCCAAAATGTCGGAACGCAAAGTGCTACAGAAATAGTGCGTACAGCTACCCTTGTAGCTACCCTATACAGTCCACGAGCTGACACTTGCCCTCCCTTTGCAGCTACCCGCCCGACTTTGACCCGTCAAAGATCAAGCGGCGCAAGGGTATCGCCAAGGACCCGCAGATGGTCGTGCGTCTCATGGCGCCGTACTCTATGCGCTGCACAAAGTGCGGAGAGTACATCTACCGCGGCAAAAAGTTCAATGCGCGCAAGGAGACGGCCGTCGGCGAGGAGTACCTTGGCATCAAGGTGTTCCGCTTCTACATTGTGAGTATGCGTATGAGTAATCAAGAACCTTCTGAGGGAGAAATTTACTAACACCACTATGTAGAAATGCCCAGTGTGCTCGTCAGAAATCACATTCAAGACGGACCCGAAAAACGGCGACTTTGCACCCGAGCACGGCGCCACGCGCAACTTTGACAACTGGAAGGAGGACGACCCAACGGGAAAGCTCGGCGCGCTGCCCGGCGCGGAGGATGACGACGAGTACGACTCCGAGGGCAACGACCGTGAGGCGCGCGCGGCGCGCGACGCCATGGCGGACCTGGAGCGGAGCCAGGAGCAGAGCCGGCGCGAGATGGAGACGATGGACCAGCTGGCGGACTTGCGCCAGCGCAATGCGCGCCTCGAGACGAGCCGTGTCGCGGACGACCCCACGGCGCTGCTCGCTGCCCTGCATGCCGAAAAAGAGAGCAAGGAGGAGGAGGAGCGCCGCCGCGCCGAGGAGGACGAGGACAACGAGCTTGTCGCCAAGTACTTTACGAAAATCGCGCCGCCGAAGCCGCTCGGCGCTGTCAATGGCAATGCGGACAAAGAGGGCGCGAATGGAGCAGCGTCAACACCCGGATCTGGATCAGGCTCGGGATCGGCGTCCCCGGCAGCCGACCTCCCTACTCCCATCACGATCAAGCGCCGCGCGGGGCCCATTGGCGCTGGCGAACCGACCGTCGAGGCGCTGCTTGCCGCCAAGGGCAAGACGACCGCCGCCGCCGTGCCCCCGCCTCCGGCCCCGGCACAGGTCAAGCGCAAGCGTGGCGACATGCAGAAGATTCTCGGCATCAAGAAGAAGAAGTAGCAAGTAGTCTTTGTTGTACAGTCATGTTAGATCCCCTGGTAGTTATTTGGTGGTGGGTGGGGTGCTGATGGCTGACTAGGGAAGGCGCAGACTGCAACGAGAGTCGAGTCAAGAGGGCGACAGCAAAAAGGGCGACGGGACAACGGAGTGTTCTGCACGAGAGGTATGCGGACAAGGCGACGACGTGACGAGGACTGCCCAAGAGGAATGAATGCGGATAAGGTGTCGACGGGATGAGGACTGCACAGGGGAATCTGGACAAGGCGACGACGCGATGAACGCGACATTGCAAACAAAAATGGACACATGACATGACCTCGACATCTAGCGACTACCAACAACATCCGACACACATGCTACGCTTTTTAAAATCACACATCGTTCACAGACCACCGACGCCAATCTAGTTGACGGGCTGGATGTCCTGCATCTGTTGGTTCTGTCAGCGATGTTTTCCTTCCTGTGGCGTTGTTCTCCCAAACTCACAAGGATGGTGCGGTAGCGGACGCTCGAGTCCTCGACGGCCTTGATGGCCTTTGCGGCCTCCTTCATGGGGATGACGTTGATCCAGGGCTTGACCTTCTGCTCGGCGGCAATCTTGAGCATCTGCAGCGCCTCTGTGCGGCAGCCAATGTGGGACGAGCCGAGGTTGGTGCCGCCGACCATGAGCGACTGGGACGTGACGTTGGGCAGGCCCTCCTCGGGGAGGCCGACAAAGACGAGCTTCTTGCCGACGTCGAGGCAGGTGAGGAGCTCGTCAAGGGGGAGCTTGGACGACGACGCCGTGCAGATGATCACGTCAAACTCGCGGAAGAGGTCCTTTTCGAATCCGGGGGTCGTGGCCACAAAGTGCTTCGCGCCCATAGCGAGCGCGTCGGCCTTCTTGGCGTCCGAGCGCGAGAAGACAGTCACTTCGGCGCCGAGGGCGACAGCAAAGAGCACGGCATAGTGGCCGAGACCGCCGAGGCCGACCACACCGACCTTGGAGCCCTTGGTGACGCCGTTGCGGACCAGGGGCGAGAAGACGGTCAGGCCGCCGCAGAGCATCGACGCGGCCTCGACCGAGGGGATCTCGTCGGGGATCGGGAAGACGAAGAGCTCCTGCGCGCGAATGTGCGTAGAGTAGCCGCCCTGGTGCTCGCTCTTGTCGGGCCAGAGCGTGTTGTAGCCGTGGACAGGGGCGGGGCAGTAGTTCTCTGGTGGGTGTGAGCGTGATTTCCATCTTATCGGGGGGTAATCTGCGTGATTGCTCCGCACTGCTCCATCCGGGGATTCTCTCGTCGGGCCGCGCTCCGCCGCCCCCATCCACCAGCCCCCCGCCTCGCCATTCCATGTTCATCACAGAATTCTTTCTCACTCACCATTGTCGTTCTTGCACCAGCGGCACGTGCCGCAGCTACCGACCTGGGCGCCGACACCGACACGCTGGCCAATCTTGAACTGGGTGACGTTCTTGCCGAGCTCGACGACACGGCCGACGACCTCGTGACCCGTGACGACAAACTTGGTCTCCCAGGGCCCCCAGCCGCCGCTGATCGTGTGGTGGTCCGAGCCGCACACGCCGCAGCACTCGACGGCAACCGTGACGCGGTCGTCCTCGAGCGGCTCGAGCTCGTAGCTCTTGAGCTCAAAGTTGAGGTAGTCCTTGGGCGAGGTGACGGCGTAGCCCGTAGCAGTGTTGTTGACCGGCGCGGACATTGTGATTGGAGTAATAAGTGGAAGGCGGGTGGGACGGGGTGGATGCGAGAAGGATATGTAAGTGGATGGAGAGAAAAGAAGGACGGGGATGTTGACGACAAGACAAGATATACCCCGCTGGAAGGCCACCCGGCGTATCCGGCCCGCTGGGCCGTCGTTGCGATTGCTATTAATGCCCCCTTGCGATTGCTGTCAAGGTGCTCCACCCGACTCCAACTCCACTTGAATACAGTCACCTCCCACCCCACATTGATCACAAGCCCGCCCCCCCGTCCTGCATGCTGCATGCCTACTGGCTGCAGCCTCCCAAATCCACACCGCCAGCATCCACGCTTGCATGCAACGCTCCAAGGCACTTTTTCTTGTTTTCCTCCAAACGTCACACATTCGTGTTCGCTTGTGCGTCTCCGCGTGGTGCGGGGTGTGGTGGGCCATGGTGGGGGGGCTAGAAAAAGGCGGAAAACATATGCCGCTCCGCGCCGGTCCGTCCGGCCCGGGAAGAGGAGCCGCGAATCCTGAGGGAGGTGGAGCCTGGACGCCTGGATACGCGCCACTATGCCTGCTGTTACCGGCTCACATGGCGCGCATGCACAGGCGAGCTGGCCGCTGGCCGCTTGCACCTGGTGAGACCAGGGAGGTGAGGTGTCGTTCGTCGGCGGAAACGTTCGCGGTGCGGTGTCGTGTCACTCCAGCGACAGCAAAGTGGATGGTGACTGCGCATGACGGCAAAACATCCAGTGTATATCCCGTTCCTGTCCGAACGACGCCGGCGATATCCTGGCGCGAGGTCGCTGTATACCGTCACGTCACTGCGAGCGACAGTTCGCCTGACCATGATATCTGCCGTCAAGAGCGTCTGATTATTGCGAGGGGTATAGACATAACTGAGAGCCGTGGCGGCATCTAGGCCGCCTCGGAGATCGACACATGCAGGCGATGACGGCGGTGTGATGTAGCGATATGGAGAGGTCGATGACGTCCGGTATCACATTCTCCGATGCGCGGAGTTGTCTTGACGTCTGTACTGCCTCTTGGCGCAGGATGCAATGTCGTCACCGACCACCGGTTACCTCTGTGAGGCAGTCGTCCGCATCGAACAACGTTCTTGTTTGTAGGCGTTCTCTGCCACTGTCGATACAACTTTGATACCGCGGAATCCTCTTGCAACCACGGAGCGAGCCTCTGAGCCCCCATCGTGTGACATGAATGCATATGAATGCAGGATACAAACTCTTCAAACGCCGTGTCTCTCCCAGCGCCAATGCTCCCCACCTTGTCCCTCCCAGGTCTATGACCTCCGTCTCGGCGATGGCGTCCGCAGCAGATCAACCTCGACCTTGACCGTGACCGACGTCTCCGTTGTCTCACTCCGGATCGATGTGTCCGCCTCGGCGTACATGCTCTCGTCTGCCCCTTGCACTCCTTCCTCTGCACCCGCTCCGTCTCCTTCCTCCCCGGCGTCGGCTGTGGGCGCGAGGTACATGTCCAAATGCCTCCCCACCAGCTCCTGCACTCTGCTCTTTTCCACTTTGGTCTCCAGCACGGCCCGGAGCGCAAAGTAGACACCTTTTGTAGTGAGGCTGAACACGTCCTTGAACTCGGCGTGGTTGCGGGGACAACCGCGCGATTCCAGCTGGACGAGCGTCTGTTTCCTGATCATCTGCATTGTTAGCTGTGAACGACAGGGATAGAATGTACCCACGGCCTTGTTGTCGAGCAGCTGCTGGGGCGGTTTGGCGCGTTTCTTAGCATCACCCTGCGGCGGCATAGGCGCGAGGGACGCGGACCGCCGCCCGAAAATGTCTTCGTCTTCACCGCCGTCTGCAGGCACCACGCGGCCCAATTTCCGCCGTCGCTCGTCCTCTGCCTCGTCTCGCGGCCGTTTCTCGCCCCGCTGGGCAGGTATAGTTGGAAGAGAGGGCGTTTCGGACCGCGGGACGGCGGATGGCGGGGGCGCGTAGATGGATGACACGGACTGGGCGCGGGACATGCTGCGCCGCGGGATCGGCGGCGGCGGTCGCTTTGGCGCCGCCTTGGGGAACAGTAGTGGTGCTGGGTGTCAGTTGTTTGGTAGTCTCCCAACTCACCTCGGGGAAGAGGTTCTCCGGGCCGAATCTTCTTCTCGCTCGGTGGGGCGACAACGCGCCGTCGGCCGACGCACAGTCGCAGTGTTGAGCTGGGTTCGTCTCCGCTTCCATCCTGTCGCTGGCCGTAGATGATCATGGATGACGCGGTGGGATCTGCACTCGTCAGTGGCGGTCAGCAGATACAAACGCACCGACACCCTCGTCGCCGAGTCCTATCACCACGCCCGTCGTGGTACGCCCCTGCGGCGACAGCTTGGGGTTGCGGCACAAGAGACCAGTGAAGAAGGCCGCAAGGAGCGGGGACGTCATGGACCTGGCAGTCAGCGCGAGACTGCAGTGGTAGTACATACATCTGCACTCCGGCGTCGTCGACATCAATGTCGTCGTCTGCAAGGGGCACGATCCCGCGCACCTGCAGATACTTCCTGCCACGCATAGACTCGAGCGACAGGCACAAGTCGGTGTCTGTAGAGGGCAGATCGCCAAATGCGGCCGGCGCTACTGTGCTAGCAGCGGGGGACGCAAACGCCTTTGCGCTCGGTGTGCCTCCAAACGAGAGATGCGCGACAAATGTGACTCCTAGACAATGTTAGACATTTACTGTCGCCTACGCGTCTCAGCTCACCATCAAGGCGCCACCCGTCCGGCCCTACCTCGAGACCGCCGCGCCAGAGGAGACGCCATGCCTGTCGCCGCACAATCGGCGTCACTGCTGCTGGCCCCACGGTCTTCGTGCCCGGCGTCTTGTGTTCTGCCTGAGATGTAGACAGGGATGCGGATGCAGATTCAGATGCAGATGTTGAAGTAAGTGGTGTGCCGAACGAAGATAGAGACGGTACAGCAGAATCAGTATTCGTCGTAGTTGGGCGTAATGGCTCGCGATCGGAAACGACGGGCTTGGACACCGCCTCCGCTTGGGGCTTGACTGGACTCCGTACGGGCAGGAGACTCGACCGCGAGAACGCCGCGCTCTCTGTCCGCGGGCGCGCGAACGGGTTGTGGGTTGATGTCGTCGCTGAGTGCACTGGCATTGTCCTTGATGTCGCCATGACTAATGAAAACACGAGGATTCAGGCGGGGAATGCAATGCGATGCGATGTAATGTTGTGGTTGTTGTGGTTGGAGAAGATCAGTCGCGTCACGTCGATAGTTGATTTCGTGGAGCGCAGTCACGCGACGTGTTTGTTTTATCGTCTCGTCGACGAAATGGTCGTGAATGCTGTTGCTGTTACTGTTGTTATATCTAAGATGGCCCAGCCAGCTGCGTTGCTGACCGGGCGTATGCAATGAATGAGAAAATGAATGAAGATGAAAGAAACAAGAAGACCAAGAACGCAACGAACAGCGCACCGAGACGCGATCCTCTCATTGTTGATATTAGGGGCGATCTCACGTGTTTGATTTTGTCTCATGTTGGTGCGTGTTCGGTGGCAAAATTACTTCCGCGAACACCGAATCCCCCAAGAGTCGACCACCGCGTTAGGAAAACAAATGCATGCATGAACAAATCCAAACCATCTACATATGCACTACTCCGCGCCCTCCTCCCACCAGTTGCCCGAGGAAGCGGCCGGTGCAGGCCCACGGCGTTTGGGCTGGTCGCCATCCACCTTTTTCCCGAACCGCTTCACGACGACGCTGAGGCCAGACGACACGCCCTTGCGCCCTCCGCCGGGGAACTCCTTAGCCTGCTTCTTGCCCTTGCCGCCAGAGTCCTCGGCGTCCTCGCTCTCCCCGCGCTTGCGCTTGCCCTTTGGTAACGGTGCGAGACCGGCCTTTTCCCGGTACGCCTCCATGACGCTGCGGAGCGACGCTTCCCACTCGGGCTTGTACAGCCTGTACAACGCCATTGTTGCGCGCGCGTCGGTGATCTAATATACGTGTTAGCACAAGTTGGGCAGCAGGTGAGTAGGGAGTACATACCGAACTGTGCGATCCGGCCTGGATGCGCAGCCCCAGTTCGAGCTCGACGAGCTTTTTCAGACCTGGTCGCTTGGTCTTTGCGTGTTCGCGGAGCTGCTTGCACTTTTGGGTATCGCGAACCAGGGGGTTGGGATGGGAGAGAAGCAGTGCCTGCTGGGTCAGCAAACGGATGGTTTCGGGAACCCACCTTGGTATCATTCTCAATAGCATGTCCAATCAATACCCGCCCATCGACCAGCTCTGCCACCTTCTTCTGCACCTCGTCAAACGGCGGCGCATTGGCCACATCGCTCTGACGCACGCCCGAGACCCACGTGCGCCAGTCCGTCACCTTCTCGCGGGGCTGCACAAACGAGTCGTACACTACGTGTCCGTGGTAGTTTACGAGTGAAACGCGCGCGAGTGCACTCTCGGAGCCCATGTGTCCGAGGCCGACCATTTCGCAATCGATCGCAAGGCTAAGGTCAGCAGGGAATCAGTGGATCGTAACGCACTAGTTGCCAATCCTGCATGGTCAGCTGGAATTCACTCGTATAGCTAAACTTACGCCTTCTTGGACTCGTTCAGCACCCACTGGCCAGCGACCATCTGTCGCAGCTCGTGGACCAGCGGCTTGTCGGATGGGGCTGGGAGGAAGACCACCTCGGCATGTTTTTTGGGCACTTCTGGCTCGCTCGTGCGGGACGGTCCTGCGGCGGGGCTGTTATGAGCTACTTACTACGAGTACTTAACTCACCTCTCTCCATTCAACTCCTTTGCAAACGACCCAATACCCGCGAACCGACCCTTCTTCTTCTTCGCGGGTGCTGACGACGCCGGGAGTTTCTGGCAGGTTAGACCCCATGGCGTAAAGAACCTACCTTTTTCAGCTGCTCCCAATTACTGCTCGGTGCTACTGCGTTCTGTATGTAAGCTATGAGACGTCTGGGAACAACAGCACTACTCACCTTGACCATGGTGGACGATAGATGTGGTGTGATGTTGTTTGAAGTTGACAGATATCAGTGTCAACAGTCCTTCGTTCAATTGCAACAATTCAAAATACATGACACGGAGGTTGGCTCCAATCTCCGCAAGCGTACTTTCTGACATGTCACGTGATGGATTTACACCTTATCGGGTAAGTGCGCCAGTGCGCAGTCAGTGGCCAAGCGGGAGGGGGGACTATATACCGCATGGGCGCGCGCGGGCAGGGATGACGTTACACGATTCCGCATCACGCAACTCACCGCTGCTACGCTACACCTCGGCGTCGCGCGTCGCTCTATCGCTCTCTGTATTCTCCTGTCCCCCACTTTGTCTTTATTTTTGTCTGTTAGCTCTCTTGTTCTGAGGCTACAACCAATCCCCGACGCACTATCCCAAGATGAGCAGTCAACCGCTTCTGCCTGCCGGGTCGACTGAGGACCCAGTCGTGCGCCCCCGGCGAGGGCGGGTGATTACGGTTGTTGCGCCCATCGTCCTTGTCCTCGCGACGATCGGCGTTCTCCTCTTCGGCGAGAAGAAGCCCAAGGATCCAGTCGAGCTGGCCAAGTATTATCTCAAGCAGTGAGTACTACATGTTTGTGCGGTAGCTGACGGGTACCTAGCACGCCTGTCATTGACGGCCACATCGACCTGCCGATCGCGGTGCGCGAGGCGTACCGGAACGACATTACGGCCTTTGATCTGAAGGCCATGGTGGGTTTGAATAGGATACACAGCGCTCATGCATAGCCGGGACATGTCGATATCCCGCGTATACGGGCTGGCCACCTCGGCGGCTTCTTCTGGTCTGTGTAAGTGAAATCTGCGTTCAATAACGAAGGGCAGATCTGATACAGCGTAGATACACCGACTGCCATGAGGAGACGGACGGCCCCGACTTCGTCAACCCCAGCTATCATGTGCGGGGTACGTGCACTTGCAGCCACAGCTCTGACGTCAGACACCCTCGAGCAGATCGACGTATCGCTCAACCTGATGGAAAAGTACAGCGACACATTTACGTTTGTCAAGACTGCTGCCGAGGCCGAGGCGGCCATTGCGGCGGGCAAGGTCGCGAGCTTTATGGGCATTGAGGGCGCCCACCAGCTTGGAAACTCTCTTGGCGGTAGGTTGAAGTGCTGTGTTCGATGACCTAACTCCAGTCCTTCGGCAGTACTACAACCTCGGCGTGCGGTATGCCACCCTCACACACAGCTGCAACAATGCGTTTGCGGACTCGGGCGGCTACCAGCATGAGCCCAACGCCACTTGGCATGGCCTCTCGTGGGTTAGGACATCGCCCCCATGACTAACCCCCAGACCGCTCGGACAGGAGCTCATCAAGGAGATGAACCGCCTCGGCATGCTCATTGACCTCAGCCACGTCTCAGACAAGACTGCCCTCCAGGCAATGTGAGCTGTGTGGTACGCTACGAAGCTGACACGTGCAGCAAGCTGTCCAAGGCCCCGGTGATGTTCTCCCACTCGGTTCCTCGCCACTTCAACCCTCTGTCGCGCAATGTCCCCGACGAGATCCTCGACAAGATCGGCACCGGCAAGAAGCAGCTCGATGGCGTGGTCATGGTCAAGTGGGTGGCCCACGTCCAGAGGAACCCACCAGGGAGCTGACACACAGCTTTTTCCCCCGCTTCGCCTCTGCCACCCCCGACGAGGTCGACGTGAAGCGCATTGCTGATGTCGTTGAGTACCTTGGCAACTACATGGGACGGCAGTAGTATGTGTTTTGATCCCCTACCATACCGACCTGCCTTTTGCCTTCTAGGGGGGGCAAGTGCCACATGGATATCTCAACTGACGCACAGTGTCGGAATTGGATCCGACTTCGATGGTATCGACATGGTGAGTCACCGTCATTGAGCGCATATTGCATGCTCGTGCATGGCCATGTGATGAAGCGATGTTGACATCTAGGTTCCGACGGGCCTCGAAGATGTGTCCAAGTACCCGTACCTCGTAAGTACCCATGCGGCATCGGCTGCTTCCGGCTGACACGACAGTTTGCCGAGCTCATCAAGCGCGGATGGACGCGGCACGAGCTGGGCGGCCTTGCGGGCGGCAACATCCTGCGTGTGCTTAAGGGTGCAGAGGAGGTGGCGACCAAGCTGAAGCGCAAACACGGCCCCAACATGTCCTTGTACTCTAAGCGAACAGACATTTAAAGGATATGTCAGAGAGGTTAGCCTCCTGTGTTCGGCATCCTTCTAGAGTCCCCCTCCTCACCCACTTGTCATTCTGAAGAACTCTCAGCTACACATCTATTCTTTCTTGTTTGCTTCAGAATTTGCACACTTACAACCTTTGTTTTGACCAAACTCCTACAGCTCCTGTGATCTATGAGCAGTGATCAGTACAATCTCAAACCATCCACCTCGATCGGAGATGCGGTGAAGGACTATGACGTAGGCGCCACAAAGATAACGATCTGGAAGTATCGCCGCGGCGTTTTAACGGGGCAGCGCCCTGTCCACACGCTCATGGAATATGGAGCATTGAAATCCTGGAGTCACCTCCACTTTTATTAAACAAAAAGGTGGAGGTTTCCTGTTCCTCTCACTTCGGCCAACCGGGCCTCCCCTACGGACAAATCTGCATCCTCACTGGATCACTCAATTGCATCAGATACAAATGAAAGTAAAGGCAAAATGTTCTATAGTCTGAAGGAGAGAATACGCCCCCCCACCTCATGCATGTTGCCTTTTGCTTGTGTGTTATGGACCTGCAGTTTGAATGTTTTGAATCCCCTTTGCACAATTGCACGCTTGTCGTCTGTCACATCGGAGCAAAATGTGGGTCGTTTGATTGTTGATCGGTATTGGTTAAGTCACGTGATGTTATTTCCCACGGTGCTTCTTAGAGTGAAAATGATGATGAAGCTCTTGGGATGCATACACCAAAAGAAGGACGTATGGGCTCATACAGAGGCCATCCATCCGGGCCTGATTGCCCTTCCCCCCACCACCCCCCCGTCCCCGTCCCTCCCCTCCACCATCCCATCCATGCCCCCCCCCCTCCTCCGTTTGGCTCAATCAATCAATCCATCACATCCTCCATCCATCCACCTCTCCATCCCATCCCATCCATTCATCCAAACCACCCATCCACCTCTGCTCCCCATCATCATCCCCTCTTCTTTCCATGTGCACTCCCCAATAGGTCGTACTTTGCTCTAATCTTATAAAGCACAAGCTAAACTTAGCAAAGGTCAACAGGAGGTAGTCACGTCAAAATCAATCTACTCTCCACCCTTCCCTCATCCCCTCGCTGCCAGTTTCCCAGCTGTACTCCCCCACACCGCTTGAGATCCATCTCTAGCATCCACACCCTCGTCTCGACCGACCACGCGTCGCATCGCCAGCCATGTCGAATGCACCGCCTGCCGGTCCCCCCAACAGCAACTGGCGGGAGCCGACCAGCTACCGCCCGCTCAATGTTCGCGATGCCTTGAGCTACCTCGACCAGGTCAAGGTGAGTCCCACAACACTGGGCGACGCACAAGCAAACACGAGCAGTGGTCCGCTCCTCTGTGTTTGTTTGGTTCTTTGTGTTGTGCAGCCTAGTCCAGTGTGTCTGGCTGTGGTGTGGATTACCACCCCAAGTCTTTGATACCTAGGGCCTGGCTCATTGTAATTCCGTTCATCTTTGGCTCGTAACTGACATTGCCTCTCTCCCGCTTTCTCGGTGTCTTCCTTCTTCCTGTCTACTATACTCGCTGTAGATCCAATTTGCGGATCAACCAGAGGTGTATAATCGCTTTCTCGATGTCATGAAGGAGTTTAAAGGACAAGTGTGAGTATTACAATCCAATCTTGCGCCCACATCCGCATAATGTTATTGTGCTGCCCTCCGCCGCCGCTCGTCTCAAGGCCGGCGCGAGTTCGCTGTAATGTTGTGTGGTGTGTCTGCCCTTCCTCCCATGATGACGACTGTGAAGCTGATCCTCCTCTTACAACCTCCAACTTGCTCGCCGTCTTCACAATTGCACTTTTTCCTCTACACGGACGGCGCACACACATCATCCCCTACATCTCTCACCAAATCCAGCATTGACACCCCTGGCGTCATTGACCGTGTCTCGACTCTCTTCCGCGGTCACCCATCGCTCATCCAAGGCTTCAACACTTTCCTCCCTCCCGGATATCGTATTGAATGCTTTGCTGGTGACGGTGAGGCCGGTGGTATGATCACCGTCACCACGCCATCGGGTACAGTTAGCCAAGTCCCGGGCAACCTTTCTGCTGCTATGGATGCGCGCGAGCGTGAGCGCGAACAGCAACAACAGCACGCAGCAGCACAACAGGCAGCAGTACAGCAGCAGCAGGCAGTACACCGCGAACCGCCCCCCGTCGAGCAGCCGCCGCCTGCAAACTACCCGCAGCAGCAGCCCCCTCCTCCTCCCCAGCCGGCCCACGCGCCGGCGTACCCTGCTCGTGCTCCTCCGCCCGCCCCTCCAGCTCAGCCTCCCGCCCGCCAGGCCGTCCCTCCGGCGTCCGTTCCTATGCCGCCCCAGCACGCCATCCCGACCTCTGGTCCATCCACCCCTGGTGCCGCCCAGTTCCTCGCGACCGGTGGCCTCAGCCATTCACAGGCGAACCAGCCTCCCGGCGGCGCTGCCCGCGGCGCACCCATCCTCGAGTTCAACCACGCAATCTCGTTTGTCAACAAGATCAAGAACCGCTTCAACTCGGAGCCCGAGACGTACAAGAACTTCCTGGAGATCCTGCAGACCTACCAGCGCGACCAGAAGATCGACGAGGTGAGCGTCAACACCTGCTGTATTTTGTACTGGGCACTAACATTTCGATCAGGTTTACGAGCAGGTCATTGACCTCTTCAAGAACGCACCCGACCTCCTAGCCGAGTTTAAGCAGTTCCTCCCCGAGAGCGGCGGATTCGGCGGCTTCGGTTCCTTTGTGCAGGCCGCCGCTGGACAGCCTGGTCCGGCCGGTCAGAAGCGCAAGGAAACCAAGGAGCCTGCTCCTAAGAAGCGTGCCCGCCCGGCTGACAAGGGCACTGCTGCCAGCAGGGTGAGTTCTTTCATGGGTGAGAATATCTTGTCTCTAACCCGTGCAGAAGAAAAAGGCGGACAGCCCTGTTGAGGAGGAGCCGGTTCCCACCACTGCTACGCCCCAGACACTCGCTTCACCCGAAGAAGTGGCCTTTTTCGACAAGGTCAAAAAGTTTATCGACGACAAGGTCACGTACCACGAGTTCCTCAAGCTCATCAACCTGTTTACACAGGACATTATCGATGCCAAGGTCCTTCTGGACCGCGCTGCCAACTTCATCGGCGACTCTGGCGACATTTGGTCCTCGTTCAAGAAGATGGTCGGTGCGGACGACCTCGGTCACATTGGTCATGCCACCCTGGCCCAGAGCGGTTTCGGCTTTGGCGGTATGATCAACATTGACAACGCCATGTCGGAGAACACGCCCATGCTCGAACGCCAGAAGCCTGAACTAGGCTCGTCCAAAGCCAAGGCCTACGGCCCTAGTTACCGCAAGCTTCCCACGACCGAGATCAACCTCAACTGCACCGGTCGTGATGCCATGTGCTGGGAGGTCCTGAACGACGAGTGGGTCTCGCACCCGACGTGGGCCGCGGAGGACGCCGCACCCTTCCTCGCCCACCGCAAGAACGCGTACGAGGAGGCCCTTCACAAGTCGGAGGAGGAGCGCCACGAGTACGACTTCCACATTGAGGCCAACCTCCGCACGATTGCTCTCCTCGAGCCGATCAACAACAAGATCCAGTCTATGGACCCCGAGGAGCGTCAGCACTTCAACCTCAAGGCTGGTCTCGGTGGCCACAGCCGCTCCATCTACCAGCGTATTATCAAAAAGGTCTACGGCAAGGAGCTCGGCCCGGACATTATCCGCGCCCTGCACGAGAACCCTGTTGTCGCTCTCCCCATTGTCCTCGAGCGTCTCAAGGCCAAGGACGAGGAGTGGAAGAAGGCGCAGCGTGAGTGGAACCGAGTCTGGCGCGAGCAGGACGCCAAAAACTTTTACAAGGCTCTCGACCACCAGGGTGTCGTCTTCAAGACGGCCGACAAGAAGACGCTCAACGCCAAGAGCCTGATCAACGAGATTGAGGCTCGTCGTCGCGAGCAGACCAATCAGCGCAACACTGTTGCCAATCCCCGTGCTGCTCCTCGCGCCCGGCACCAGTTCGCCTTTGAGTTTGGCGATGTCGAGGTTCTCAAGGATGCTCTCAAGCTTGTGTTTGGCTACCTCGACCGCGTCCCGAATGTCAACACTGCCGACAAGGAACGCATCGAGCTCCAGATTCGCGACTTTGTCCCTACATTCTTCATGTACGACAAGGACGAGTTTGACGAGTTTGGCGACCCTGACCACCCGGGCTCGGACGACGAGTCCAACGGCGTCGAGTCGGACGGCGATGTCAGCATGGCGGACGACGACGAGTCTTCGACTACCAAGAAGAAGAAGACGCAGACTTCGCTGCGCAAGCAGCTCCTGAAGGCTGTTGGCGAGAAGGACGGCCGCAGCAGGCGTGAGGGCACGGGCACGACTGGCCTCGACGACACTGCCGAGTCGACCATTACCGACCGCGATGAGACGCCGGTGCCTACGCCTGCCGACCCTGCGGCTGTTGCTGAGGCCGTCGAGAAGGACAAGGTGGCCGCCGACGCCTCGGAGCAGGTCTGGGTCAAGATCGACACGAGCGGCGAGGCAGCCGAGAAGCCCAAGACGCAACGTCCCGGCAACTTCTTCGCCAACAACCACTTCTACGTCTTCATGCGCCTGCTGCAGATCCTCTACTCGCGTTTGGTTCTCTGCAAGGGCATCGCGGCCGACCTAGCCCGCAAAAAGAAGCAGCCCATTAACCCCGTCGCGATCAAGCTTGGTCTTGCTGAGCCGGCGTCGCAGAACTTTGGTGTCGAGAACGGCGAGAACCCCAGCCAGCACTACTATGAGCACCTCCTCGCTCTCGCTGAGCGCCTGTTCGACAACGACATTGACGCTCCGACATATGAGGAGACTCTTCGTCTCATGTTTGGCAACAAGGCATACATCATGTTCACTGTCGACCGTGTCGTCGGCGCCATTGTCAAGCAGGCGCAGACTATCCTGGGTGATGTCAAGAGCCAAGAGCTCCTCAGCCTCCTCCAGCGCGACCGCGCCCAGGACCGCTCGACCACCCGCCAGCAGATTGCATACCGCATGAACGCCGAGAATGTCCTCGGCCCCGACGAGAACCTGTTCCGCATTGAATACGTAAGTTGTGTGACATAGACTGCCGAAACTGACGACAGACCCCGTCCACGCACATGGTTGCGGTCCAGCTGTTGGCCCGTGAGGACCTCACTGTCGACGATGCGGAGAATGCCGTCCAGAAGTGGCGTCAGTACATTGACAGCTACGTTTTAGTGAGTTGGCGTTCGATGCGGCAGTAAACTGACATCAGCACCACCCCACTGAGGGACTCGCTCATCGCGTCGAGCCGCCGCTGCTCTCGCGCAACCTCGAGGACCGGGCAGACAACCCGGCCAAGTTTGCCGTTAGCAACGGTCTCAACTTCCGCGTCGCGCTCGGCAGCTACCGCCTGTTCTACACTGGCGGCAGCGAGGACTTCTTCTTCCGCCACCGTCCAAAGGACCGCACGGACGCGTACGACGCCGCCGAAGAGCGGTACATTGACGCGGCGGCCAAGCGTCTCGAGGAGTGGACCAGGAAGGTCGCCGAGGGTGAGGACGAGGACGAGGGCGCCGACGAGGGCGGGGCCGTCGCCGAGGGGGCTGACGCTGCCGACGCCGTTGCCGCAGCATAGATTACCACCACCGCCATCACCACCACTGCGGCAGTGTGGTAAAGAAATCTGCCATCATACGTATATATGGTGCTGCGCACCCCCCATGCCCGTCCGCGCCCATTGGCCCCCGTCTGGCGTCGCGCGCCACGTAGTTGTTGTATTAATGTCTCTCTGCCTCGTATATCCGTCTTGCCGAGGTCGCCATTCTGTAGAAAAGTGGCAATGTATTGGCATGACTTGTTGGGAACTGGGCGTTGGAACACCGCCAGGAAGCGCGAAGACAGTGGCTTGTCGGACAAAGGAAGGAGACCAGGAACGGGTGTGCGAAATGATGTGTCCATCCCAGCCAAAGTTGGTTAGTATCCAACCGCCCTCTTTTTCGTCTCCAACGCGTTTCTTGCCCTCTTGGACAATTTGTTGTTCTATCTTTTGTATCAAATTACGGTTTCCCACAGAACATCTAGGAATATGCAGCTTGCCCGACGTAGTAGGACACGCTCGAGGTCAAGCTCTGGGGCGTGCCCTAAGGAACCCCAAGCTCGCAGCCAAATCCAAATCCAAATCTGCATAGTAGATCTGTAGAGATCTTTGACAAACTGTTTCATTCATGTCTCCCAACGCGGGGAGCAGCAGCAAATGTGACTGAAAATGTGAACATGTGAGAAGTGAGCAAGCGTGCAAGTGAACAAGTGTGCACGAAAGTGAACGAGTATGAGAGTGTGTGTGATGGATACCGTGCTGTGAACACTGGCACGGCGGCGCAAATGTGCCAGTGTGCTTTTAATGTCTCTGCAATCTCCCTCCTGCCCCGTGCCCTCCTGCCCCGTACCGTCGCCGGCAGGTGGATTCACATGTACATGGAGTTCACAGGGGCAATCGTATCCGAGAGTTGGACACAGGAGACAGAGGGGACAGAGGGGCCGGAGAAGAGGAGAGAAAGGGGAACCGGAGTAGCCAGCATCAAGCATCAATGGATGCATGTGGCCGCATCGCAATTTTCACGCGCTAGAATCTAGAATCTAGAAAATCTAGAAACTGGTCTGCGTTTCTGATATTCTGAAACGCTGGTGGCGACGCGTGCTGGCTGCGCTGCTGCTGCTGCGTGCCATCACACACGCTAACTGATCAAAAAACTGGAACTAGAAACTGCAAGCAAGTGTGAGAAATGGTCTGTTTCGACTTTCGGCTTGGCGGACAGAGCTCGATAGTATCGTAGTGTGAAAGCGGAGTCACGGGAGAGAGCATGGTGAGATCTCTGCTGGCATGCTGGATCTGTTACGCTTCGCAAATGTAGGATTGTAGAGTTTGTCCCGTCACCCCCGCCATCGACGGATGTCCCCATTCCACGGCCCTCACCCCACCGGATCTGCAATCTGCAAGGGAGTGACTGCGAGCGAGGGTCGAGGAGACGTGTTAGGAATGCTAGGAATGCTAGGAATGCAAGGAATCTTTGGTGTCTCGGGTCAGGTTACATCTCATCTTGTATCGTTCGTTTTGAGGGATATTCTAGATTCTCATTCAATTCTCATCATTTTCTTCATTCTCATCATTCTCATTGTCCATCATCGTCATTCTTGTTCTTCTTCCCGACATTCCCACCCCCATCTCACCCTCCGACCCCGACCCCGATCTCGTTACTTGTTCTTTTCTCACACTCGTTTATCATACTTCTCTTACGACTGCGACTGCTCTGGCATCGGAACTGACACCCACACCGACACCAACACTAACACCAACACCGAGGCTGTTTCGTTGCTCCGACACTCCGTCATCTTGGCAGCTTGGCATCCCGCGACGCGCTCCCTGGACACTCCACTCGGCCTTGGCGTCTCCTCCCTCCGTCTCCCACGTCGTCCTTCCCCTGCCTATCTCTCTGTCCCACTGGCACTCTCATTGAAACCGATATCGACACCCACATCGGTATCGACCAGCGCCTCATTCCCACCGACAGGACTGCATCTCATCTCATCGCGCCCCCGATTCTCAACAGTGTATCGGCAATTGCCTGTCTGTGTCACTTCCCCCTGCTCTTCCCACGAGGCCCACCGTCACCACACGCACTTTCGATCAGCACGCGCACCCCTCGATCGTAGACGCGGAGGCGGACGCGCCAGCCCACGCATCCCTCATTCCTCGTGTTCGCGAGTGACTTATTTTTTGTGTGACATTCCATTCGTTTTACTTTTTGCGGACAACCCGATACGGTCCTCGTGCAGGTTTACAGGTCCCCACTACACGTTGTCCAATCGTGGAGTTTTGTGCAGAGTAGAAGAGTTATTTTCACGCGCGTGACGACCGCGTTCGGACTCGCGGACTCCGGCGTGCTTCGTCCTTTGTCCTTTGTGAGCTTTGCGAGCAGTACAGTGCGCGCACAGCCTTGGACGCCACCTGTATCCCCTCCACCATCCCCTTCATCTACCCGGTGCTGCCTCGCCTGGTCACAGCAGGCCCAGCACCGACTACTACACGGTAGCAAGACTAGCAGCTCCCCTACCCTGCCTCTGGACCCTGTGCTCGTGCCTGCGAGGGATTGGAAGGAAAGGTATTCGGTCGCATTCCACACCGCGGAGCTGCCGCGCTGCCGTACCGTGCCGTACTGGACCCGCGTGACTTACATTCTCCGTGCGGTCATCGCTCCACCCGTTTTCTTCACTAGCGTCAGCGAGTGGCGAGAACACTCGACCGGCCAGCAGTGTTGAGCTGGGTGAATAGAAAGAGTCCCATTGTGTGCAAGCTGCAAGGTGTCTCCGAGGTGTTGACGGGACCGTACTCGATAGCACCCAGCCTTGTCCTCTCGTCCCCATTTCCGTCCACGATTTCAAACTCCAGATCTCCGACGTCGTCCACTCGGATCGTGGGCACTCGCTTGCCTCGCTGCCTTGAGCTTTACCTGGACCGAAAAAAAAAAAACGCGCTCCGACGCCTCCAACGCCTCGAGGAACGCCAGCCAGCCAGCCAACCCTGTCCTTGCCCTTGTCTGCACCGCACTCTCTCTCTCTCTCTCTCTTTCCCTTTTTTAGCTTTACCCCTTTATCTCAGCCCCCTCCGTTCTCCACGCCGCCCTGCCCGTCATCCCGTGGTGCTTGCCCGTTTTTGCGTTTTTCCGGTTCTTCTTTTAAAACCCCCCTCCCCTCGGTCGAGCTTGCTAGCTTGCTACCAATGTCTTCGTCCTCGCAAACGCCAGCATCTCCATCGGCGCGTCGCCCAGATCATCGATTCACGCTCTCTGATTACTACCACACCGAAGCACTCGACACACTTCGCACAAGCTCCACATCGCCTCCAAGTTCATCTACATCGGCACAAGCACCACAACAACAACAACCGCAACAAACTGCGGATCACCCGTTTACCCAGAACACTGCATTCCCTGCGAATCCGTCTTCCTTTTCGGGGTCTGGCTCCCGAAAGGCACCACCGCCGACAATCGTCACGAGTGCAGAACCGCGGACATTTCTGTCACTGTCGCGCGCGACAACACTAGAGAACAGTCTGGAACTGGACCTCTTTGACACTGGCTCTACTTCATCACCACAGCCTCCTCACCGCCGCGCATCCATCTCCCCGACCCGGTCGCCTGATCCCTTGGGGGTAATGAGTCATCCTCTCGGACCAGGCCCGCAACCATATCCAGTGAGTGCAAAGTATTGTGATTTCACTTGATACTGACACGCCCCCCAAGGCATCACCGGACGGCCACTCATCCGACACTGAGGATTACATGTCCGAACAGACGTACCCTCCGCGTGGACACTACTCCAACTCGCCGACAGCGCCGTCGTTGCCACAGCCCCAGCGAGGTGCACCTTCCTCTGGCCGAGACTTCCAGAGAGAACTCGGCATGGCGGACCGTGCACCAGCACCGGCACCACTGCCGGGGCCTGGCCCCTCGTCAGCAGACTCGGCGGCCTCGGCATACGCACAGCTGAGCCCGCGATCACAGCACTCGAGTGTGCATCCGGTGACATCTCCCGCTGCTGCACACTTTGACCCGCACATATCGCAGCTCTCACAGGCGAGAGCGGAGCGAAATCTTCCGTACGGCTATGGCCGGACCAACCCGTCGCCATTTGAGGACGACGAGAAGCGATTAAGCAGCGAAAAGAATCTTGTTTCCTCGACCTCGACCTCGCGCGCACTGGGCTACACGGGTGCACATGGGCGCGCTGGGCGCCATTCGTTCCTCGACAACTGGTTCCCGAAATCGTGGCCGTGCCGACTGCTCATGCTCGTCGTCTTCCTCGAGGCCGTTATCAATATCGCCATCCAGGCCAACATTCTCTGGCGGTTCCAGCTCGAAGTCGACCAGAACCCCGACGCATTCCAGACGGATGTTCAGAAGCAGAACCAGAAGCGGTTGCCGGTTTACTTGTACATTTTCGTCACTGCACAGTGAGTAGAGGTTTGCGTACGGTGACGCTGACAATGGCAGCATTGTCCAGTGTGGTCTCACCATGTGGGCTATCCGGACACGCAACACCATCCAGGTCATTGGGCTGGCCATTTTCAACTGCCTGTTCCTAATCTACTGTGGTATCGAGATTTCAGAGGTGCGAAGTCTGCTTGGTGACTCGACCGTTGTCCAGAACGAAACGAAAACCTCGCTCTTGACACTGCCCATCAGCGTCCTCAGCAGCGTCAGCATTGGCGTCGTCGCGGCCTCTGTTGTCGCCGTCGTCATCCTCACATGGTTTATCTGGCGCGAGTTTGGCTGGGACATTTACCGATCCCTCGGCGCCGACCTGCGTATCCGAAAGTACTACTTCCAGTACCAGGTCTTTGAGACAATTGTGTGCTTTTCCTTCTTCTTCTTTGCGGGCTTCGGTGTCCAGGTGAGCTTACAAGGAGGGTAATGACAAAGCTGACTCGGAACCAGTTTGCAATCCTCATCCTCAGCGACAGCGACCCCGAGTACATCATCACATGGATCATGTTCCCGCTGCTGCTCCTGTGGCTCGTCATGGGCCTCGTGTCCGCGCGCTACGAGTGGGCGCCGAGCATGGCCGCATTCCTCATCGGCCTGCTCGGCGGCACCGCCTACTTTATCTTCAAGCTCGTGCGCATCTGGACGCAGACAAACACGTACAAGCTGGTCCAAAAGTCGCTCACGGTCTTTTCAGTCCTGTCGCTCATCATGATCACGCTCACAATCATCTACGGCGCCATCATATGGCACAACTTTGACAAGGGGCTGCGCACGACGCTCGACACGCGCCGCAAGGAACGCAAGGCCGAGCAGCACGCAATGTCGCACACCGGCGCGTCGGACGAGCAGCGCCGCGCGCACCGTCTCACGATCGACTAGGCTGCGACCTAGGACCTAGGTCCTGCCTGGGGCTGGACCTGGACCACCAAAAGGGACACCAAACCCGTCTCCAACTCGAAACCCGCTGGCCGGGTGGATATTTTCTACGTTTTTTCTCCTCCGGCATCTCTGGGCTACACTGTCATCTCTCCTTATCCTTCCTCTCCTGCACTCTCACACTTTCTCTTCTCTCTATTATTGTCTCTGGATCGCTGCAACACCCTCGTCCCCTTATTCCCCTCCGGGACAGCATTCACACAGCCACAGTGTCCCTTACCTGAAACTCTCCTCACTTGCCTTACTTCGTACCTCGCCCCCAACGTCTGGATTCACGAGCCATGGAACAGCGGCAGTTCCCCCGCATTGTTGTTACTATAGATATTATGTCACTGCTTGCTTGCTGCTTGATGCCGTTCGAGTCCGAGCACTTGACTGACCTCGTTGAGACCGCGCCGATTGGATTTGACAGAGGTGGGGAGTAGATCATCGGTCCAGCGCCTGTGCCCTTCGGCGCAACGAGGGTCTCGTACAGTACAAACGCACACACTCCATAGACGTCAGCCCGCGCTAATGAAACAACTGGTACATTGAACATCCGGCAGTCGGCCAGCCCGCAGCCCGCAGCCCGCAGCCAGCCCAGCCGGTCCGGGAATTCTATCACGTGTAATGTAATCCTATCAACTGCTCTCCCCCGCTCCGCCCAGCTAAGCTCCGCTTCGCTCCGACCTGGACACGCTTAGCGCCCGATATCCATCGACTTTGCGGCGGCCTTGCTGACGGGCTCGAGCTGGGGCACGCAAAAGTCGGCGCCGTGCTTGAGGCGGTAGACGCTGAACGGAATCTCGGCCTCGTCAATGTCGGACATGGTGACGCTGCACACGAACTCGTAGCCTGCCATTGTGGCCAGGCGGCGGATGACGAGGTGGATGATGCGCGATGAGATGAGGGCTTGCGAGTTGTGCGAAACCCCTGTTGTGTTAGCTGTGCCCGGGGGGAGTTTGGACTCCGTCGTCCCACATGCGACGGCCGTGGATCCCAAGTGACTCGCTGGCTCGCTGACCCAGACGGCGCCAGACACAACTGTACCTGTACTCACATGGATTTCCGCGCAGCTTGATCTCGCGCGCATGCCGCTCCCTGACGCGCGCGTCGCGGATCCCGTCGACCCACATGGCCTTGATGCCGTCCTCGAGGGCCGTGCCGACCTCCTGGTCGGCGTCAATGAGCCAGATGCGGTCCGAGCCGTAGAACACGACACCAAAGAAGACGGGGTCCGGGTCCGGCTCGCCGAGGACAAAGACGAGCGTGTCCTTGCCCGTGTCTCGCACGTCAGCATCGATTGCTAATGCAGTCGGTGGCGAGCTTGGCGCGCGCTCGTGCGAACGTGAACGTGACTCGCCAAGACGCCACACGGCGTGTGCGGCGCGATCCAGTCTTGGCAAACACCCACACAACTCGGACTGGGACTCACCTTTTGCGCTCGTGCGGTACGATGATGTGGCCGTGTATCCCAGCCGCGCAAACTCGGTCATGAGGTTGAGGATGATGCGCTTGGACCTGCGCGTTAGCAGCGTGTACGTCAAAGAGCAGAGGGTAGAGGGGGGCAAGGCTGGTGCAGAGTAGAGCAGAGCAGCTGAGTGGAGGCGGCGCCCCTCGTCCTGTCCTTGTGCCAACTACCCCCCGTGGCGCCATCAGACCTGTCCACGCAGCCGCATTCTTGGCAGCCACTGGGCATTCCCAATGTGTCTGGAAACGAATCCGCCAAGACCCAACCAGCGTGCGCCCCGGGCTGGCGCTGGTGCACGGCAAGGCGCCCAAGGGGCCAGAACCAGGGCTAGAGAGCAGCCCGAACGTGCATTGCTAAATGCAGGCCGTGCACGTCTTGGCTGTGGTTGTTACCCTTTATCGCAAGGGCGAGCAATGCATGGAATGCACGTAAAGCTCGCGCAGACTTTATCGTCCCCCCGTGCGTGCCCCTGCGTCCCGTCGCAAAAGCCTTATCGCATTTTTTCTGCCGTATTTTTGTTTGCTGCGACGGACGGGGTTTATCGCTTCCCCGCTCGCCGCGTCTCCGCCCATGTGAAACATGCACAACCGATTGACTGTGACCACCGGTGACGCTGCACACGGAAACGGAGACGGAAACTGTAACGGAGACGCGGGGGCTAGGGCGGGGACTGGGGACGGACGACAATGGGCGTGTCGTGCAGACTTGACTTGCTGCGCAGGAGGGGCGGCCGGTTGCACACAGAGACCGGAGTGGAATGTGTGTCTGTACTCACGATACCTTGTCCTCGCTCCTGGGGTGCCAGCACGAGTCCTTCATCGTCACCTCCCACACGCCGCCATCGCATCCCTTGCGTTTATGCCACTGCATCAGCTCCGGCGCATAGTCGACCGCGCCCGACGACTTGATCCCGCGCTTCCACGCGCGGTTGATCGCATCGAGCACGACGGGCCGGTGCTGCACCGGCAGCGCGATAAACTGGAGCGTCGACGTCGACGAGATGGTCATGGCGAAGAAGGGGAAGTTGATGCCACCCGGGCCCGACTCGGGCAGCGGGCAGTGGTTGCCCAGACTCGAGAGGGACGTCGCGGGCGTGCTGGGCGTCGAGGGCTCGTCGTCCGCCATGCTCCATCGCGAATCGGTCGTCTCGCTCCGGCTGTAGTTTGACGTGCGCGGGAGACGCATCGACGACGACGCCGCGCTGCTGTCCACCGACATGATGCTCGTTCCTGTGCCCGTGCCACTTGCATTGTACGGGGTCGCCGCGGACGGCTGCCGCAGGATCGAGGGTGGGAGCGGGCCGTCGTTGACGACAATGCGCGGGCTCGCCGGCGGAGGCGTCACGTCCGCGCTGTTGCTCTTGGCGCGTCGGTGCAGCTTGAGAGGTCCGAGAGGCATGGCGATAGCTGCAATCTCGTGAAGTGTATAAAGTCGAGATCAAGCGGTGGTCTATATGTATAAAAGAAAGAGAAGAGAGAAAAGTCGAGCAAGTGTTTGTTGTACGAGCAAGAGTCGATGATTGTTCGAAGTTGAAACGAACAAAGTATGAATGTGAATGAATCTCTCTAGTGATGATGACAAAGTTTAGGATTGGTTGGGCGCAAACCTGATAAAACGGGACTGCGTCCAATACGTGTGACACCCCTGGACTTTTTGGACTGTGTGCTGGGGGTGACCGCGGCTTCAACCCCCCGCAGCTTACCGATTGAGGTCTTTTGATAATAGATTGATTTTACCTTTTTGACAGCTCAAGTTATCTCATGGAAAAGGCAATTGCCCCCAACATACCAGAAGAGAAGAGAACGACGAGCAGATAGCAAGAGTAGATGGTAAAATTCCTCGTCGTGCAAAAGGGCATATCTGCATATAGAGGAACGTGTATGGTGGGACTCTTGTGGAACGTTTCAGCAGCCCAAACCTGCAAATATTAGCCCCAGTGTGCAGTCACCACGATTCCAACCCCACCCAGGCGGCCCTTAGTGCCAAGCCCATGGACGACTCACTTTCTTCCCCCTTGCAATGACTCACGAGAGCATCACCGAAACACCATTGCGCATGCATGCTGTGCGCTGTGCACGATTCCGTCGCGTGTCCTCCCGGCCGCGTCTCTCTCGCATTTCCTTCACCGCAGTCGCCATCACGATGAGGCGCTGTAACTGCTACTGCGACGACAAAAAGGACTGCAACAAGACCAAAAACCTGCGTGGGGACACTGAAAAGAGCGATCCAGGTTTCAGAGGGGGGTGGGTGGGGGGGGAGGGGCCAGCATCATCCTGGTGATTCTGGAAGCTGGGGAAGCTGGGAATTGGGAAGCTGCCCGGCCTGCATGGCCTGCTGACTAGCCAATATAGCCAACCAGCCCTGGCAGCCTGGGTTGGCTGGAAGATGAGGGCTAGATTCATCACGTGGATGTCACGTTGCTTGCACGAGACAGAGACGAATCTATTGTTGCAGCCCCCAGGCTATAATCATCAATACCCTGCGCTCAAGCCCCTTCACAACACAGTGTTTGAGATGGGAGCCCAGCGACCAGCAAACGCTGTGGAGTTGTGGAGTTGCAGTTGGATGACCTGAACGCCTCTTCGTAGGTTTGTGCGCTTGTGCAGCCACTCGCTCGTGCGGCACCCAATGCTAACTTACTGAAAATGAGAGAGGAGCTTGATATCGAACTCGAGGAAAGCCTTGTTATCACTGTTCACCAAGTATGTAGGAGGACTTTAAGCTGCACTCATTTCGGAGGAGTACAACTGAAAGATTTCAGCTGTAGATCAGCTCGACCAAGTTCAGTGGGTCCAAGAAGAAGAATGTAAGCCGAGTGACTCCCGAGAGTTGAAATCGTTGAACACTCTAGAGTATTCGTTCAACCATACATCGAACCGTCTGAGCTCGTTCCGCGACACACTTCGGCGTCTTTTCCCACTGATATACGAACACCCCCCTTCCCCTTGTGATGCAATTCAATTCACCGCACCTATTATCCATGCCAGATCCGAGGGACACACGCGCACGGTTCGAACAGCGTGTACAGCGATCACTACGTAAACCACAGTCTGAGAAGGTTCGGGAAATGAATTCCGTCGGCAAAAGGCACGCGTGATTGCTCGTGCTCCTCGCGGCTGCTTGCACTTGCAGCTCACTCACATGTCCATTGATTCATTTCCATTGCTTCTCATATGGCTTATCAGGACAAGAAACTGGAAGGAGTACTGGACTGCCTCAGAAACCCAGAATCCGCACCGCAACGTTTCAGCGACAATCCGGATTCCGCCTTTTGGGCCGCCCACGTGCCCGGAACGCCGGACCGCGGCAGACATGTTATTCTTCCGTACTATCCCGATCCTCAAGATGCGATGGGCATTATCATGCACAGCACGCAACTTAAACGCCACAGCCACCAACCTCGGCGAGTTCGTCGACTGGAAGCTATTGTTGTTATCGGAGAGAGATGGACAAGGAACGGGATCGGCTGACTCGCGCTCGCCTGGAAATACACTTCCATCCCGCTCGCGTGTTTTGGTTTTGTTTTCCATTTCCATGATATCTCGGATTTCGGCATCCACCTGGCATACGGGGGGTGCTGGAGTGCTGGTCCTAACAGGGACGACGACCACAAAAAAACCCCACCCACCCCCTCCCAGCCCAGTAGACGCCGATTTGTAGTAGTCGTCTGGTCTGCGGAGCCCACACGCCCCCACCTGCCCCGCCCCCGCCCCCGCTGCCTCCCTCCCCCACTGCCCTACTCCCTTGCCCTTTGCTGCTGCCCCGGCTGCCCCGGCTCACGCACCGGCTAAAGCACGCATCTGCTGTCGGGGACGTCCGAGCCCACTGTGCCCCGTGGTGGTCAGTCACGGCCGAGAGCCCGAGGAGACGAGGACCTCCTCGGCGGGTTGAATATATAGACCTGCAGGTGTGCGGTTTTTTGATGATGATGTTTCTTCCTCCTCTCTACCATTGCTAGAATCCTGACTTTGACTTTGACTGGACACTATGAGCGTCAAGCCTGCGCAGCTGTACTGGAAGCCCGGAGACCCGCGGCCGCACGAGGTGAGTCATGAGTGGCAGGCATATCGGCATATATGGCTCGCGTGACATTGTATTTCCATATCCATTTTCTGCTACGCTGTACGCTGTACATGAGATGCTGCTACCAGAATGGAGCTGTGTGCCTTTGAAAAACACCGGGAATGATTGCTGACACGCACAGGACGAGGAGCCGTTTGCGGACGTGTTCCGCAAAAAGGTCAACGCAAAGTTTGGCTACAACCTCCGGGACTGGTGGGAGCTGCACAACTGGTCGACGACCAAGACGAACGAGTTTCTTGATTTCGTGAGTGGGCGCAATCAGAGCTCTAGAGCTGTACAGCTGTTGAAGACAGACAGCAGAGGGGCTGACAGCACAGATCTGGGACTACTTCAATGTCATCGGCGACAGGGGCACAGGCCCCGCCTTTGTGGAGGGCATCCCGATGGACGAGGAGCAGCAGTACTTTCCCGGCGCGCGTCTCAAGTGAGTAGAGTAACGCCCCACCCAGTGCGCAATGTTAACCGTGCAGCGTGGCGGAAAACTTGCTGCTCGGGCACCCGTCCGCCATGTCCAAGACGACGCCAGCGATGATCGCGACTGTCGAGGCGGACCCGTTCAGCTCGCAGCCCACGCAGCCGTTTGAGACGCGCCGCATGTCGTACTTTGAGCTGTACAACGAGGTGAACCGCTGCGCGCAGGCGCTGCGCAAGCTCGGCATCAAGCCCGGCGACTCTGTCGGCTCGTTTGCGGCCACGAGCTGCGAGATGCTCACTGTCTTCCTCGCCACTGTGTCGAGTAAGTCCGGCAACTACGTTCGTGTACTCACTGCGTTTCAGTCGGCGCAATCTTCTCGTCGACACCCGCCGAGTTTGGCGTCAAGGCCGTGGTGGACCGGTACAGCATCATCAGGCCCAAGGTGCTCTTCACGATCGACAAGTACCGGTACGCCGGGAACGAGCACGACGTGACGGAGCGCTCGCGCAAGGTCGTCGAGGAGCTGCGCGCGCTGGGTCCCGAGCTGGGCCAGGTTGTCGTCGTCGGGCACCTCAACACGATCCGCACCCCGGCACCAGACACGCTCAAGGGGTACCCTGCCGAGGTGGGCGTGTCGGACTGGCACGCGTTCATGGCGACGGGCAACGACTGCCCGCCCCAGATCCCGTTCTACCGCGCGCCATTCAACCACCCCATCTGGATCGTCTTCTCGTCGGGAACGACCGGCAAGCCCAAGTCAATCTACGGCCCCGGCGGCGGCATCATGCTCATGCGCAAGCTCGTGTTTGGTGTGCATGGCAACGTCGACCACCGCGACGCCTATCTCCAGTTTGCCACAGTGCGTTAAATATACTTCAAAAGAAAAAATGAAAAGAAAACGTGCTGACCCCCGCGCTAGATGGGCTGGATCGTGTGGAACATGCACGTCATGTTCCTCGTGACGGGCGGCACGGCGGTCGCATACGACG
Source organism: Apiotrichum mycotoxinovorans (assembly GCA_013177335.1). Lineage (NCBI taxonomy): Eukaryota > Fungi > Basidiomycota > Tremellomycetes > Trichosporonales > Trichosporonaceae > Apiotrichum > Apiotrichum mycotoxinovorans. The sequence goes on along the minus strand of CP053620.1, from coordinate 5,921,829 downwards.
GGTCACCCTTCCACCCGGCGGGATCCATGTGGAACGTGATTGAGCGGTACCGCGTGTCCTTTTTCGGCGCGTCGCCGCGGTATATCCAGACGCTCAACCAGAACGGCTTCAAGCCCACCGAGGGCCGCGACCTCAGCTGCCTCAAGCAGATCTACTGCACCGGCGCGCCCGTCACGCAGGGCGTGTACGACTTCTGCGAGAACGAGGTGAGTCGAATTCACAAGAGAGTAGTAGCAGAACTACTCTTCCCCACTTGTAGAGATAGGGCTCTAGGGCTCTAACACGCAGCTCGGACGCATCTTTGTCAACAACGCCGCAGGCGGCACCGAGCTGGGCGGCTCGGCGCTGCAGTCGACGCACGTGCTGCCCATGTACAAGGGCGAGCTGCAGACGCCGGTGCTGGGCATCAACCTCATTGCCGCGGGCCCGAATGGCGAGTCCCTCATCGGACAGGAGGGCACGCAGGTGTTTGCCAAGCCGTTCCCCAACATGCCGTACTACTTTGTCGACGACCCAGGACGCAAGCGGTACAAGGAGACGTACTTTGGCGACTACTCCAACCCACCAATGTTCAACATGAACGACAGCGTCATTATCAACCCCAAGACCAAGGGATGGTGAGTCAATGGACGAGCCAGAGCACTGGAGGGGTGGAGGAGTGGAGGAGTGGAAAGTGGAGCAACCGAGTTTTGGTGTCTAACAGCCCCAGGACGGTCATTGGCCGCGCGGACGGCGTGCTCAACCCTTCGGGCGTGCGCTTCGGCTCCTCGGAGCTGTACTATGTTCTCGAAAAGAAGTTTGCGCGCGAGATCGAGGACAGTATTGCCGTGGGGCAGCGCACCCCCGACGGCAACGAGCGCGTAATCTTGTTCGTCAAGCCGCGCGACGACGCGCCGCTGTCGGCCGAGCTCGTGCGCGAAATCAAGGCCGCGATCGCCGACGCCCTCTCGCGCCGACACGTGCCCGAGATCGTGGCGCAGTGCCCCCAGGTGCCCATCACGGCGAGCGGGAAGAAGGTCGAGCCGAGCATTAAGAAGATCCTGTGAGTTGGAAACAGAAGCACGGGTGGAGCTCCGGAGACTAGGTGCTAACGCGGCTGCAGTAACGGTGTCCCGTTGTCGCAGATCAACCTTGCAGGCGTGGTCAACCCCGACTCGTACAAGTTCTACGCAGAGTGGACAAAGGCCAACCCGCCGCGCAAGTCCAAGCTCTAGACTACAGGCGCAGAGTTTCCGAGTCAGGCATGGCCCAGAACGTGTCTGGGATATATACTGGTTATGCAGGTCTTGTGTCAAATGGGAAGGCATTTACTGGGGGTCCCATTGGTTCTGGTGGTGACTTGTGACTCGTTTGGTAACTTGCATATCACGCAAAACTAGGCATGACCAACGTGCACGTAAAATTAACACTCTTCATCGTTATGTCCTCGTCTCGCTCACTGCGTGCGCTTGTACAATCCCCCTTGGCCGATGCTGCCAATGGAGAACGAAAGAAGAATGCGATGGGAATAGCGTCTGCAGCCGGCATGTCGTTATTCCAAGATGGTGGTGGAGGAGGAGGGACCAACTGAATGGTGTATGCTGGTGGGATGCGCGTCTTAGAACTCAGAAGGAACCCGACCGTTGTCGCCGAGGCCGGAGCAGACTCTGCCACAAGTGCACGCGAATCCACAGCACGACCTCCTCGCCGGCGTAGCCTGGATCACTCTTCTGAATCCCTCGAGTCCCTAGATGATATTACTGACGACCTCGACATCGACGCTGAGAATATCGAGCTCGTCGCCGATGGTGCGCATACCCGGAATGACGCGCGGGATGGGGGGGATATCGAAAAAGGTGCTGCGCGGCGTGCTGGGTCGGCGGGCGAGGGCGGGGCCGACGATCCGCTGCCCCGCCCGCGGAAGAGCGGGCAGGCCGCCAGAGTTGGACGTGTTGATAAATTTTGCGATGAGGGGGTTGACGCTGGTAAGCTGGTTAGCTTTGATACCGCGGCCACAGCCTTACACGTTTGGAGACGTCAAAGTCATGTAGTGCCCGACATTGGAGACGAGGCGCAACGTCGCGCGCGCCCCGCTCGCCTCTTGGGCCTGGATGTAGTTGAACAGAGCGGCAAAGTCCTGCGCGTCCTGCGTGTGGTCGTCAAGCGCGCCACACCCCTGCAAATCAGTACTCTCTTGTGCGACATCTACATGCCTGCAGAATGAGTGTCGGCGCAGTAATCTTGGAGATGTCCGCTGCCGTGAGCGGCTTGCGGCGCGTGACGGCGTTCCAGATGTAGAAGGCCACGTCCTTGGCGGTCTCCGCCGCGTTGGGGGTTTGGAGGCGCTGTCGCGCCAGGGACATGTACTCGTCGCGAATCTCACGGACGATGGGCGAAATGCTGCCGGCGTCGTACTCGAATGTGGCGGTCGTGATCGCGTCGAGCAGCTCGCCATCGCCGGATGTAGCAGCGGCGATGTATGCCTGTGATGAATTAGCTGGGCGCACACAGACCTGCCACTCGTGTGCGTTCCGTCCGTCGTGTTGATTGAGTGCTTTGGCTCAAAGTGCCAATGCGCACACACCCGCTCCCCACCCTCGGGTACCTTGCTCTTCCCCACTTTCCCATCGTCCTCGGAGAAATATTTCTTCTTTACTCTCCACGCTCCGTTCTCGCCACCCTGTTTTCCCATATCTGCCTGATGCCCAGGTCTCTCCCACGGACGCAAGCTGTGGAGGCAAGGCAACCATGCAACCCCATGGACTAGCCTGGTCAAATGACAGCAACGCTTGTAATTCACTCACATCCTGGCAATCGGCGTATCCGTCTGCCATTTCGGGCGTGTCGTATGGCGGAGGAACCGAGATTAAGATCAAGCTCTGCACGGTGGCAGGATACCGCGAGGCAAGGGCAGCAGCGACCATGGATCCGAGCGCGACCCCGACGACATGTGCCTTGTTGATGCCTAGAGCGGTCTGGGATGCATTAGAGCAGGGTCATCGATAAAGGGGCCGTGGGAGTAAATGCCGCACAGATACGAGAAGGCAGTGAGGAGCAAGTTGCCCGAGATTGGAAAAGAGGGTGGACACTGGATCCTGGACCTGGACTTTGCGAGGGATCGAGGGAGTGTGGTGGCACGAGTCACTACCACCGCCACCGGCACTGTGGCTTGCGCTGCAGCGCCATCGGCATCATTTCGGTACCAACCTTCTCGGCCCGGTCCTTCTTGTCCCTCACTCGGTCCGAGCCGCAACACGGCACCAAACACCAAGCTCTCTTGGCTCCGTGCACACCTCCTTCCTGCTGCAGCCCGGTTGGCTCCCAACTCGCAACTCACGAGGCCGTCCATGATGTCGTCGGCGACGGACCACATGTCGTAGCTGTCGTCGACGCCCTCGACGGCAGTCAGGCCGTGCCCGCGCATGTCGAACGCGACGAGGTTGTGCCCGTCGAAGAGCGCGTCCTCCGTTTGCGGGTAGCTAGCCGTGTCAGCGGAGAGTGCAGAGTGGATTTGGTTGCAAGTGACTAGGGGCGCTATCGGCTATCCAGCCCTCGCAAGGTAGTTTCTGCAACGCACAAGAAGAACGAGTCGAGCCATATTGGGTGGCAGAACAAAATGGTGGGCAGCGCGGGGTCGACGGCGCTCGCGAGGGCGTTTCCCGGTGTCGAGATGCGCGCGTGCAAGTCGACACGGCACCCGTTGCGCTCAAGGGGGACGGTCACCATGGCGGGGGGCATGAACTGGCGATGGGGCATGGGTGGGAAGAGAACAAAGTGGTGGCAGGGGGTAGATAAACGGTTCGGTTCAGCGTGGGGTGTGTACGGCAAGGTGTCTCTGCGGCCTTCGGGCGGTGTGTGCTGGTCAGCTAGTGTGTGTGCGCGGGGCCCTTAGCGGAAGTGTGTGTGTGGGGCTGCGAGGCGAGGAGGCAAATGGAGGAGCCAGGACAACAAGGGCGCGTGCACTATTTATCAGAGCGGCAATTATATGCACAGTGGCAATCAAGTTAAAGGTGGATGTGGGAGTAATTATGGTACCGTTGAAGCTGGAGACTGCTGGAGACGCTGGAGACGCTGGAGATGTTGGGGATGCTGGAGATGTTGGAGATGTTGGGGGATGCTAGATGCTGGAGACGCTAGATGCCAGATGCTAAGCTGTGGCTTCGTGGTGCCTGTGCTCCTCTTACCGTCGTGGCTCGAGAGGTGACAGTGGAATGAATGCTGTCAACACTGTGTCCCTCAAAACCGCCCGTTGCTGAATCCATGTATCTGTCTCCGCGTTTATCCCCGTTCGTCGCTGGCCTTGAAGCTGGATGGCGAAAGAGGTACAGTAGCTGGGTACTACTCGGTGGCGCCGTGTGCGTGTGTGTGTGCCGCACGGCGTGGCGCAGTGGCATAAGACGTTAAGACACAAGCGGACAGGACCGCGGCGAGCCTGCTGATTGTGGCGGCGGACAACTGCGCAAAGGTACGACCAAGAAGCTGGAATCTGCTAGCCGAGCCAACTAAAAAAGGCACGAAGGCGCACTGAAATTCGCAATGTGGGCAGGGGAATGGAATCCTCCATGCATGTGTCTGTATCTGTGTGTGTGTGGCGGCAAACGACTGCCCGCAGCGAAGGTTTTGTTCCTCGATCCTCGAGTTGGTCCTCGAGACAGGTGAATGGTCTTTGCCTAGTCTTCGAGAAAGCTCGGTGAAACTGAAATATAGGCGGCGCCCTGCTCTGTGATACGAGTGGCTGTATCGGTCTGGCTGGTCTGGACTCGCAGCTGGTAGGTTGAACAGATTGGGTCCGCTGAACGGGGCGCTCGGCGTTCCAAAAGTCGCCCGTGGGATGCGAAATGGATTGTTTCCGTTGCCAGAAAAAAGATGCCTGCAGAGAGGAGGCAGCCGGGCGGTGAGGATGGACAAGGCACAACCTTCACAGGGGCATTCAAAGAGGCGCCTGTGGTTGTTCTTGTGGCTGTCCTTTGTTGTTGCGAGGCCTGCAAGGACGGACAGATGGGCGCAGACGAAGGATGAAGGGCAAGTGTTGAACGGACACAAAGATCTATTTTAGATGATGGATGAAGAATGAGGTATCAAGCGGTGGATGAGCAGGATGAAATGAAAGAAGTGATGCGGAGGACTTCTGTTTGTAGAGGTAGAGGTAGAAGGGACGATCAGCAAAAGAGACAAGATAGAGAGGTGCGACTAATCAGGCCCTCATTTAGATATCATCCGCTTAAGATGACGAGAGTGAACGCCCTGCCCAACCTCCATGATCGCTGTCCTTATTCTCAACAACTCATTCTCTCGCGCCTTCGTTCTCTCTCTGCCCTACGCTACAGTACACTTCGTCATATGGATTCTCCAACTCCTTCTTGCGACCCAGACCCCGACCACTTTAGTATGACGCACCCACCATTCTGACATCCCAGAGGCCAGAGGACAGCAAGCACAGAGACAGGACAAACGACTGAAACCTAAAGGGGATGATGTCGCAGCACGCGTTGTTGCCCTCCACAATAGGTCTCTGCAATCTCTGCAGTACTTGGATCAAAGAATGCGCTGATCCTAACATGTTCTCAAAGTCGATGGAGTGGGGGGTGGGGGGGGGGGAGGACCTAGGGGTTCAGCCTAGGCAAGTCCTGGCAAGGAGGAGGGTTTACTCTAGGGCCCGCGTTGGAAGCCCGGGGAGGGCAGGGGGGGGGGAAGGGAGGGGGGGGAGGGGAGGAAAAGAGTATTCAGAACAATGGGAACCGGCTTGGGTACATTGGGCGACAACTGTGGCGTCCTTTTCGTCCGCACTGACCGTTCGGTTCAGAGACCCGGGGTCGACGGGAGACACGCTCTCCAGAGGTCCCATGGAGATGACGGAGAGCAGGCGAATAAGAGGGCCGAAGAACAAAGAGTGGGAGCGCAGGAAGATGCATACAGACCTCGAGCAACAATACGCAGGGCACAGCTTTTCCCCCATATGGAAGCTGGCACTACGGACAAAGAATCCAGTTAATATTAATGCAGCTCTCAGCTCCCGTTCTGCTCTCGGATGGTGTTTCGTCATATCGTCCACCCTTAACGCCCTGCACCAATTCACCCCCTGCCTGTGTGGTAGCAGCAACTCAAGCGATTAGGAAACAATAATGAATCAATGCGCCAGACTAATCTGTAATGGGCCCGAGAGACGAGAGTTGGCAGACAGCCAACCACAACGATAGCCATATCCAGCAGCCCGAGGCTTCTCCGGCGTCTGTTCCTGTGCCACCCGATATGTCCACCAGGCCACCACAGCTGCTGAGGTACAGAGTACTGAAGGTACAGAGTACTGACAGAGATCACAGCGACTCAACCACCCATTGTGTATTGGTATTTGGCATCTCGGGTATACGTCCGTATCTAAGGTCTACTGCATCTAGCACTTCTTAATTGAGCTCTCGGGATCTTTGGCGAGCTCATTACAGAGCAGGTCCTCCGCGTTACCGAGCCACCCGGGGAAATTCTCGAATGACGTGAACGCGGTGAGCAGGACGCCCAGCCCATCACAGAGATTGTTGTCGTAGGTCTTGGGATCGCACAGATCGTTGCCAAGCTTGAGCGTGAAGATAGGCGAGCGGTCCTCCTTTCTATGGAGGGTAGCAGTAACGCCCTTGAGGATGTTCTGGTACCGGATCGCAACGCCATCGGTGGTAGCAGGCTTTCCGTTCGTGTACTTGCAGTTGCCGACGTTGATTTCCCCCGGGAAGCGCAGATCCTTCTCAGAGTTATCGATCTTCTCAATAAATGCCTTCTGAATGTAACTGCCCAACAAGTTGAACAGGTCCTTGTCCCTGCTGGTTGGCCGACCATGTAATCCTGAGCTCGAGCTTACCGACGCCTGTGAGGTGGTGGTTATCCAGCCTGTCCGCAACGACGTTGCGCCCACAGGCGCCGGGCCAGTTAAAGGTGTTGTAGCTCTTGGTCATTCCGTTCAGGAAGGAACAAGCGCCGTCCTTACAACCCGTATCCCAAGAGTCTGCAAGCGCCTGTTCAACCGAGAAGATGGTGTCGCCGCCAGGGTAGTACGGGTTGAAGGGCTTGGTACGCCCGTCGCCAAAGCCCGAGCTGCCCACGGCGTACCCGTACATCATGTCACGCGAGATGGCGACGCGAACAAAGCATCCCTTGTCGCAGGGGCCGCCGTTCTTGGTGAAGAGGTAGTTGTCCTTGTCGACCCAAGCGCCGCTGGGAATGTAGTCATCGCGGGCGGCAAGGCTTGACGTGTTCGACTTGTAATGCGGCGCGTACTGGCTGAGATCGATGCGCTTGAATCCTTCGACGCCGTCATAACCCTGGGCCAAAGGCGAAGGCGCGGCCAGTGCGGCGACTGCCATGAACAATACTGTGACGGGGAGCATGGTGATTGGTCGTAAATGAGGAGGTATGGACTTGCTGTGTGGGGGCACTTGGACTGGCTGTGGGGGGAGGTTTAGATTGGGTGGGTGTGTGGGATGACTTGTTACAGTATCGAGGGCGGTTGTTGTGGCTCATCGTCTTCAAAGTCGTGTTCTTTATATACACATTTGTGGCACAAATGGGAACCATCTAAATGCGATGAACTGCAGAGCTCCCCAGAGTAATCTCTGGAGCTTGAGGCGGCCGACAACTATCTCAACTCGTCGTGGACCGGCGATTTGCCTCATCCTTTACATCTACAGTATCTGGATGGCTGGCACGTTCCGCCGTTTGGACAATGCCCAGGGTTTTATTGATGACCTAAAGATAGTGCTTACGACTTCATATCATATCTTACAGGAGCTTGGTCGGAGCGCACTCATACTATCCCGAGAGTCGGAAACACAACCGCAAAGTCTTGTGTGCCTCACACATCATTGTGTGCAGGCATTGGTGGAATGTGGCGACTGAAAGAGCGTTTGTTTCTCTCCCCGAGAGTGCGTTTCAATGAATACCAACTCACCGACAGACGGTGTCAGCTGTGCGCGCTATTGTACGTGGGCTTGAACTGCCAACAGTCACAATCGCAGCAAAGTGCCACTTATCAGTGTCCCAGTCTCACAGTGCATTTGATTGCCCCTGATCAGTCAATGTTTCGGGCTCAGCCTCGGCATGTCAACCGGAAGAAAACCTTGAGCCTAAAGCAGCGACTTCCCTAGTCTATGTATCGACATCTGAAACTCCCGTTGCCGCGACTCCGCCACACGGACGTCACTGTGACTGGAGGCACTGTAATTCTGCAAAAGTGCGGGCCAAACCTCCAGTCACTTCTCCTGGATCCTGGAGAGTTAGCGGCGCTTGTGTTGGCTGTGGAACGCCGTAGCCACGACATTGGTCAAGGAGGCAGGAGCAAAGCAAGTATTTAACGGGCACAGCCGAGACGGCCATGTTTTGGCATCCAGTCACCCGCAGAACATGATCCCAATAGCGGTGTGACAACGCCCTCGGTCCTGTCTGTCGAGTTTGTTTCCCAGGAAATCACCCAGGTGGCCAGGTGAATATCGCTGACAAGTCCATTCAGTCTGAAAAGTGCCAACACACTGCCGCCATTCTCTTGTGGCCCCCGGCAAAAGGGTTTCGTCGGTGGCCTAGGATGGGCTCCTCCTCATTCTCGGCTCATGAGGGCTTTCAAGTGTGTAACGGGTGTCACTAGATGCTGAATAAACTGTACACACCGTTGGTATGTATGAACAGCAGGACACTCGAAGGGTACAACACCTAAGGCGCTTTGTAGGTCGACCGTTCCTCCTGAGTATTGAACTACTGGCCTGGCCCTCGTTCCTCCTCGACCGTCTCCAGTGCCGGGTGCCCACTGTAGATACTGTAGTCTTATGGCGCCAGCGCACCCTCCTTGGCCTTTAAGCATCATCGTGTCAAAGTTCCTCTCCTTCAAATCATGCAACAACAAAACCCACACTCGACCATCACTCGCAGCCGTAAAGATAGGGGCGAGCAAGTGGGAACGAGAGTCACCTCCTCACAAGGAGCTCTTGAACATTGGACAGCACGAACCCCAGCACACACTTGGGCGTGAAGTTGCTCGCCGTGCTTCCCCTTTGTACACTATAAATACGGAACAGGATTCAAGTACCGGCCTATCATGACCATCGCATTAATGCAGAGTGGGAGAGCGACATGAGGCGCGGGCTATGCTTGTGCATAGCCATTAAGGGCCCCAGTGTCATGAAACTCGGCACAATCAGGCAAGTGCACTATGTACATACATTATTTCACGCTCTCCAAATCAACATACCTGACACCCGGCTCCCCGAGGTTGGGTTAATGAGAGGCACGGCACGTCGTGCCTCCCCCAACGTTAAAACACTCAACGCGAATGACCTGCCAAACAGCGAGGAACCGAGTACGCCGATGTCCAGTAGAGGGACGTGAACGGCAAGCCCTTGCCGCCCAGTAGCCAGTGAAACGGAAGGGAAAGAAACATGAAACCCGTTGAAAGTGACCTGCCAGCTGCCAGGCTTCACAACAGTCTTGGGGAATGAAAGGGGTGAGAACGCGATGGGACACAACAGCTGTGAGGGATGACTCCAGGATTCAGGCTGTCATTTCGGCAAAAAGCAGTGAGGGGACACCTCGCGTTCGGCCGCGGGTGAATGCGACTCGGGACGGCGCCGAGCAGCGCTGGATTGTACGTCGCACCCGCTTGAGGTGGTGTTTGGGCGTTCACGATGAAACCGAGCCCCGTTCAAGCAGCCGACAGCACGCCTAGACTCGTGCTGCACGTCTTGTGCGTGCCCGAGGCCCCACTAACAATCGTGTATGCTGCGCCTGCCGCAATGCTGACTTTACGCAGGGAGGGGGGGGGGGGATCTGGGCCCCGGCACGTCGCGCCAGGGGTCGGTTCAGTAGGCCATGGCAACGATACTCTGCCTAGGTTGAAAGGCTGTCTGCTAACTCGGGTGGCATGTTGGGTGTATGGCATGAATGGGCATCTCACACTGGACGCAGCCCGCGATATACACGGACACCACAATACGCAGCCATTAGGCGGTAAAATCATTAATCGCAATGCGAGCGCATGCCCACTCTTCCACCGTGCGTCAATTGCCATCTGTGCACTGTTGACTGTTGACCTTTGATTGTCCACTGTTGATTGTTCACGGGTCTGCGCTAGTAAGTGGTATTGCTGCTGCCGTTGCACGCTGCCTGCAACGCTGCAACATAATAATGCATCCACCACCAACAACAGGTCGACACACTGTCTCTCTCTGTCACTCTGTCACTCTGTCTCTCTGCCTCTCGCAGTCTTGGATCTTCGTGTCGTCACACACCACGCTCCCACGCTCGCCATCATGCCTGGGCCTGAGACGCACCACCACGGCCAGGTCCACCACCGCGTCCACGGCCGCCTCCCGGTCCTCCACGTCCGCGGCCCGGGACCCCGTGTCCGCCGCGAGGCGGTCCTCCGCGTCCTGTCCGTCAGTGCGTGCTCGTGGGCGAGATTAGTTGACATACCACGTCCAGGCATGGCTCCTCCCCGTGCACCTGCGAGTCAGCATCAATTACCACGGCATACCATCCAACGGCTCCGACTTACCGCGTGCGCTGCCACGCTGCCTGCCGAGCTGGCGGTTGCGCTCCTGCTCTTCTGCCGCCTGGTCGAGGACGGCGTCGGCTATACGGAAGTACTTGATCTGGAGGTTAGAAAAGGGAGATTTGAGCACGAGTTGAGAATGGAGGAAGGAGATGGAACTGTTGTGGGTGCGGGATGTGCCAGACGCGGATGAATGTCGGACAGTTGGTTGTTTAACGACGGATAACCCTCCACAGACACAAGATAGAGAGCCGAAAGAGATGTCTCAATAACGCAATCATCCCATTCTGGGCAGCACGGTCTCATTACGGAAACCAACAAGGACCGGATCGCCGCGTCACGACAGATTACACCCACAACAGGGAAACTGAGAACAAGCAGGACAAGTACTCACAACATTGCCCTTGATGAACATCTCCTTCATCTTCCAGAACCGCTCTCCATCTGCGCTCGTCTGGTACACATCGCGGAGGGTGACGTTCATAAAGTTGTCGCAGTCGACGAGGTGGCCGTTGAACGTGACGCCGTTCTTGAGCTCGACAAGCTGCAGTGCAAAGGGCCAACGCGTAGTGCAGCGAAGGGTATGCCAAGTCGGAGTAATCAATCCAGTTTACATGGCGCAGAGTGGTCAGAATGGGTCAGATGGACATGTGGACGCATGTAAACAAAAGCCACATGACGAAAACGAACGAGACGCGCGTCAGTTTCGGTCGTGCGCACAGTGTCGCTTGACGTACCATCGGCTTGCCCTGCGCGGCATTGAGAAGTGTAAGGGGGAGCTTAGCGTCAGCTGGAAAGCTCATCTTTAGCTCACCATGATGTCCCTCGGTGGTTTATCGAATATGTTGTCGTTGATGCGACGGAGTCGAGGCCGATGTTTTGAGGTGACATGCACGACGGAGTTCGAGGTTGGTAGGTGGCGATCAACAGGTTCGGTGCCTTCCCTATTGCTGCATGCATTTTGACACGTCATTTATTCAAGGTGTGATAAAGGTTTGACCATGTGGCATCCCTGACCGATACGCGGTGGTTACCAAGCGTCATCGATGCCATCGCGCCATGAAACTCGAGGTGTCCATTTCCAAGAGTCTCAGAAGTTCAGAATATTGTTTTCTGCTTTGCTATCGACTCTTCACACTCCCGGAAACTTATTCACAATGTCCTGTGCAGACGACCTCACAGTAGACGACCTGAACGATAATGTAACGACCGAAGTTCTTGAGCGCGTCACTGCCGGAGAAGGGAGTAATGCCAACTTGTGGAACTGGATCGACAAGGACAAGTGAGTGGCCAGTGGCGACTGGAAGTCGAGTCGGGGAAGGCATTATGCGGTGACCACATGAAACCGGATAGCTGCAGCGTCTGCGGTGAGCAAGCTATGCCGAATCCTTAGAGTGTATACGCAGGCCATCATTCTCGCATCGTTGTCACCTAGTGCTAACTGCCAGCGTCGTCGGCGTCAATCTCGTCGACACACTCTCGGCCCCAAAAGTGATCAAGACATGGGACGAGCGTCTGGACGAGGAGCAGTATATCGAGAGCGGGGTCGATGACGAGGTTGGTACTTTTATATCTGCACAAGGGCTGCTCATTTGTGTGACCAGCCCTTGCAGTATTCTTCCTCCCACATGTCTTGCTAACATCGCAGCTCATCCTCCATGTCCCATTCACGGCCTCCCTCCGCCTCCGTACACTGCTGCTGCACCTCCCACAACCGTCGCACCCGCACCGCCCTGGCCGTCTCAGGATCTTTGCCAACCTTCCCAACGTGCCGGATTTCAGCGACGTCGAGGGCATGACGCCCATTATGGACATTGACATTTCGGCACCGCGGGTCCAGCGCCGTGACACATCGGGACGACGCGAGGTCGACGAGTATGGGCTCAAGGTCCAGAAGATGGCGAGCGTGTTTAGTGTGACGCTGTTGTTTGTGAGTTCAGACACTGGGTCGCCTGGGCTCCGGGGTGCCGAGATTTCAGCGACACCTGTGCCTGCCCCTCTGTGCTGAGTGCAATCTGACCCCCCAGTCCGATGCCGAAACGGCAGTGCGCTCCAAGGTCTTCTATGTGGGATTCAAGGGAGACGCAAAGCAGGTTAACATGGATATGAGCCGCTTGGGCCAGGTGCCTGCGCAGAACGCGGCGGACAAGCCCGTGGATGGGGTGGCAGAGAAGAAGGGTTCCGGATACACTACTATCCGTTAAGGCACTTGCGATCCAGAGCTGAGGGCGGGGAATCGTACGGGTGTTAGTAGACACCGACACGACAGCAAAACAAAACAAACTACTACTGTACTGTTGTATACAAGTTACTCATCTCTAGATACAGACTGCACACAGTGTCCGTGTTGTTTACAGTGGACCGTTGTGTCTGCCTCTACGCCTCTACGCGGTCTACTCGTTCTTGAGGGCCGCAAGACGCTCGATGCCCTCGTCGCCCTCAATACGCTCAGTCTCCCACTCGGACTGTGGGGTCGCCTTGAGACGCTTCTCGTAGAAGTCGATCGAGGGCGTGTTCCACTGTGTGTCAGCGTGAGGATCCCAGATCAACAAAACAAAAAAATCATGCCATTTAGATAGTCACCTTGAGAACACGCCACTCAACACGCTTGCACCCACGCTCCTTGGCGACCTCGCCGAGGTATCCGAACAGACGCTTGCCGAGGCCGTTCTTGCGGTGCTCGGGCACGACGTAGAGGTCCTCGAGCTGCGAGTTAGAATGGGCGTCGGGTCACAACTCACGTAAAGACCGGGGGCGCCGAGCCAGGTCGAGTACGTGAAGAAGTACTGCGTGTCAGCTCATACAGTGGTCACAACGCACAAGAGCCATGCCAATGGCCTCGCCCGACTGGAGACGCGCGATGAACGCCTCGGCATACTTGTTGTCGAACATGTTCTTCTTCATCTGTGGGTTAGTGAACAGCAAGGACCCACAACCCACAAGCTCGGGAGTAGCAAGAACAGCGTCAGGCTCCTTCTCATAGACCGCCTGTTGTCAGTTCCACACTGCCTTCCCTGCGTACGAGGTCGTGAATGAGCTTGAGCATGTCGGGCTACTTCCGTCAGTCGAAGTGAACTTTCCTGGCCTTGGCGATGACTCACGATGTCGGCCTCGGTGGCCCGCTTGATAGTGTACTCGGACGACATTTTAAACGAGTGAGGTGGTCTGTTTTGAGACTTTTTAGTTTTATGGATATATGGACAACGTCGCGTTGAATGAGAGAGAAAGAGAGAAAGTACGAACGGAAAGTTCAACAGTCGGGGGTGCGGGGTGTGGGCGCGCGTCGATCTCGATTCGTTTCATGACAGTCTCGGTGTGGAGGCCCACATTCATCCACGTGGCAATTTACTCCCGCTCCACGGTCCAGCCCCGCCTCCCAACCTTGAGACATGAGACATCAAAGATCAGAGGACTCCTTTGCCATCGCACACTTTACTCTCACCCCCACAATGTCCGACCTAACAAAAGACGAGGTCACCCGGCGATGCCAGGAGCTCGTCTACAAAGTGGCCTACGGGTTCTACGACTCGCCGTACATTATCCTTCTGCGTGTCTTGGTCCGGTACAGCGTGTACGTTGTTGTGGAAAGGGGAAACGATGAACAGCGGCACATGACAGGTCTGCTGACGCTTCTAGGATGACTGAAAAGAAGCTCGCGGAGGTCCTCAATGTCGGTCCTAACGACGTGCGCAAGTATCTGGGTATGCTGCACGTCCATCGCCTCGTTAGACGGTAAGCTTGACGATTATTCCTTCATTGTGCTGATTTCAGATTTGTCAACAAAGAAAAGGGACCCGTGTCCGCCTGGCAGGCGCGACAGGCTGCCAACGGCGGTCCCGCACCCGTCAATAAAACCCGCGACGTCATCTACTGGTATCTCGACTACCGCGAGTTTGCCGATGTGGTCAAGTACCGCATTGCGATGATGCGCAAGGCCATTGACGAGAAGATCAAGGGCGAGGTTGGCATGCGGGGGTACATTTGCACTGGTTGCGGCAAGGTCTACTCGCCGCTCGAGATTTCGCACACGTTTGACCCGCGCTCGAACGCGTTTGTGTGCGAAATGTGCGGCACCGAGCTGATCGAGGACAACCCCGCGCTGCATGGCGACGAGACGGGCGGGCAGGACCGCATGCAGCGGTTCAACCAGGCGACGGCGCCGATTCGCGATGCGCTCAAGAGCATCGAGGGCGCGCGCCTACCCACGATTAATATCGTCGCGTGGATTGCGCAGAACGTCCGGACGGAGACGACCGCCGAGGAGGCGGCGGCCGAGGCGGAGAAGCGCCGCGTCGACGTCGTGTTTGGCGCAGAGGACGAGTCGGAGGCACAGCGCAAGCTGGCAGAGGCGCAGCTCGAGCAGAACGCGCTCCCTATTTGGGTCACCACGTCGACTGTCACGGGAGAGAAGACCGCGTTGGGTATCAAGGACGACGCGCAGCGCGCCAAGCTCGAGGCCAACCGCGCCGGACCGAAGTCCGCCGCAAAGGAAGACGAAGATGCCCTCCTCGCGGCGCACTACGCCAACATGGAGGATGGAGAGGACGAGTTTGAGGAGACGGAGGTGCCGACAGAGGAACAGAGCACTGTTCCAACTCCAGCACCCACCGGCACCCAGACGCCAGATGTGCCAGACGTCATGGTCTTTGTTGCTGGTGTCGCCAAGCGCCTTGCCGACGTTACGGATGCCGATGAGGAGCTTATGACGCCTGAGGAATATGAGGTGAGCTGAGGTTCACGCACGACATCTGAGCTGACAGCAGAAATACTTCGAGGCCACCTCCGCCGCCGTCTAACTCCAAGATTGACTACGAGAAAACCCGCATATATCATAGACTCTATTCACTACATGCATGTTGTACCACCTGCGGCTGGGGCGATATTACTCTCTTGTACAAACTATCTCTCACACGCCAATGATGCCATCCAGCGAGCCGGCCGTCAGCTGCTCCTCGACAATCTTCCTCCGTTCTCCGGCAGCACCGCGTTCGGCCTCGGCATCAGCCAACACTGCGGCCGCAACGCGCATCGATGCCTGTGCGCGGAGGGCGGTCTGGACTAGGGGTGCCACACGATTTGTGTGGGCGGTGAGCTCGGCCTCCCATGCACCGACGAAGGGGACCTTGAGGGTGGGAAGTTCGGCTAGAATACGCGCTTCGCGGGCACGGGCCACGGCTTCGGGATCCGAGAGGTCAACCGGTGTACGAGGGGCAGCAGCGGCTACGGGTGACTTTGCAGGCCCGGTCGGGGCGGTGCCGGGTACAGAAAGAGGCGAGGCGACAGTCGTAGGGGACGCGCTTGGGCTGGGGCCAGACAGCTTGCGGCCGGCCCACGGGACGCGCGGGGCTTCCACCGCAGTCAGCGGGGCGCCGTACCCGGGCGGAGGACCACGCTGAGCCGGCGAGGCCACAGCAGTGGGTGCAGATACTTCAGACGATGGACCTGCTGCGGCGCCGGTGCTGACTAGAGGCACGATTGCTGGCGGGTTGAAGGCACGCGGGCCCGTGGGGACGGGTCGCTCTGCGCGTGGTGCTGACGGCGGAGGGCCACGGAGCGGCGGGGCGGGGGCCGGGCGGGGTTCTGGTGATCTCCTCCGTGGGCTGATGGAGCGCGAGTCACGTGGTGAGCGCGACGACCGGCTCGATGATGGGCTGCGGCTCCGGCGGCGGGGGCTCAGTGGCGAACGCATGCCGCCCCAGCCACGGTCGCGGCCCCGCCGCTCACGTCCTTCCCGGCTATCCCTGTCGCGGCTGTCCCTCCTGTCCCTATCGCGCTCCCTGTCCCTGTCCCGGTCGTCCCAGTCCCGGTCACGGCCGCGTTCACGATCATAGTCGCCGCGGTATCGGTCCGCAAAGCGGTCGGCGTACGTGCGGCGCAGGGGCGAGCGCGACCGACGGCGTTCCCGCTCCGCGCGCTCCGCACGCTCATGCGACGCATCGGGCGATGTGATCTGCCCTTCCTCTGGGGACCCGCCGCGCGTAGACGGCGCGCCGGTGGCCGCGCCCGAAGCGGATGCCGACGCGCTCGGCGGAGACGCATCACGCTCCCGGCGGCGGTAGTACGAGTCCCAGTCCCGGTCGGAATCGCGGTTCCGGCGCCCGCCGCGCTCTCTGTCACGGTCACGGGCACGATCGCGGTCGCGGTCGCGGTCCCTGTCACGGTCTCGCTCGCGATCCCTATCCCTGTCGCTCCAGTCCCCACCGCGATATCGATCCCCGCCGCGCGAAGGACCGTACCGATGAGGCGACGGGGAGCGGTACCGGCGGCGGTAAGGCGATGGTGAGCGCCCCATCGTTCCGGGCGATGAGAACCAGTCGTTCGAGGCGGAGACTTTCGTCGATATGAAGAGTAGTGCGAGGGTGTAGTTGACAACCTTGAGTCAAACGGTCGACGCTGGACGTTGGGATGTTGTCTTTGTTGGGTGGTCTGACGACTTGTAATTTCTGGAGTGGTAAGTGTTGACAACAGGTTCAGAATTCAGAAATGAACACTTTGAAACACGAATGGCGATGGATCCGGACGTTGAAAGATTCTGCAGAAAACAATCGCGTGGCATCTGCATGGCAATAAGCGGAAGCAAATACTGTATCCTTGTTTTCACCGACTATGGCCACATTTGCTGCTACCCAATTTCATTTAGCCGAGATGGAATCTATGGGCCCCCGCGTACCCCCGCGGAATGAGTGAACAGGGTTACCATCGCACGGGGTGAGCCGGTAGCTGTGGGCTATGGTCCGGTCCGAACAGCCCATCTGCGCAACGGCAACTAGAAACTGCAAACTCGAGACGAGATGGACAACGCAATCAAAAGGGACACACAGTGTAACAGTGTGCATGCAGAATGAACGCGGGTGGGACATGGCGGATGGGATTCTGTCTGGGGTCGTTGACGATAATACTACAACAAGGCAGTTCGGCAACATTTGTTTTTCCTCTCTTTCCACTTTGTACACTTACCCCATCAGCAGCAAAACAATGCTTCCCACCCGTGTCGTCCTCTCACGCTCGTCCACTCTCGGATTCATTGGTCTCGGTGCCATGGGTGAGTACGCTAGGGTCTGGGATAGCCCACACACCATCACCCCCGCGTGACGACGGCCACCGGCAACGCAACGACACTGATAATGACACGCGACAGGCAACTCCATGGCATGGAACCTCTTTACCAAGAGCTGGGCGGCTGCCAAGGCCACCAAGTCGGCTGAGCTCCCCAGCATTGTCGTGTGTGACCCCAGCGATGCGTCGATTGCCTCGTTTGTGAAGAACGTCGAGGAGACGTCGGGTGCCGAGGCTGCGTCGCGCGTCAAGCGTCTGGCGAACCCCAAGGAGTGAGTGTGTCAAGTGGGTGGAGCTGAAGCTGGGATAATCATGAGCCCTTGCTATTCAGCGCGAGCACTCTCTTTCTCTCCACCCTCAACTTCACTACCGAGCTGACAGCCAGGGTGTCCCAGGCCGCGGCCCGCGTCTTCACCGCGCTCCCCTCCACGCCGCAGGTCGAGGCCGTGTACCTGGGCGAGTCGGGTCTCATGGCCGGCCTGGCAAACGTCAAGGGCGAGAGTCTCACGGATGCCATCGCTGCTTCCCCATGGCTTCTCGGCGACGGTACTGGCGAGAAGCCGACCGCCACCAGGGCCCACACTCTCTTTGTCGACCACACCACGCTGGACCCCAACGCCGCCAAGCGTGTCGCCGACACGGTCCATGAGCAGAACAAGGACGTGTTCATGGTCGATGGCCCTGTTTCTGGCGGTGAGTACGGCCCGTGCTGCTGCAAACGTCACATTTCTAAGGAATTCGAAAGGATCGTCTATCACCTTGATTCTGACAACCAGGTATCGTTGGTGCCAAGGCCGGCACTCTCACCATTATGTACGGTTCGGCCAGCCCCATCGCCTCGGCCCTCGCTTCCCCGCTCATGCAGTTTATGGCGCGTCCAGGAGGCGTCGTCCCCTGTGGTGGAAGTGGTGCCGGTGTCGGCGTCAAGGTTTGCAACAAGTGAGTATCGTCGGTGTTGCGGTCGGTAATAAGGCCCCGAGAAAGTGGTGTTTTGCCGAGAACGAGCCTGTGCCATGAGAATATTGCCCGGGGACACACACCCACCTGGGACTGTATCTCCAGTCCTCTCACCCTTGTCGTTCTGTACATGAGCCGTTAGCCGTTGTACTGACCGCAGCCTCGTCCTCGCCATCAACCAGATCGCCCTCGCTGAGGGTCTCGCTCTCGGCAAGGCTCTTGGACTGGACCCTCTCCTGATGCACAACATCTTCAACTCCTCCACTGGTGAGTATCCAAAGGAGTCGCTCTGCTGGGGTTACGGTGCCAAATTCGCCAACTAAGTCAACTTCAAATGCCGATGCTCACTTCTCAGCCCAGTCCTGGTCCTCCAAGGTCAACTCGCCCCTCCCTGAGGTCGAGAACTCGCCCGGATCCCGCGGCTACTCTGGTGGCTTCCAGACCAAGCTCATGGTCAAGGTGGGTACACAATCTATGCCTCCAGAATCTCGTCCGGTACTGACACGCAGGATGTCGGCCTTGCCCTCACCGCCGCCGCTGCCAAGTCGGCCCCTGTGCCGCTCACCTGGGCCGCCGGCAGCGTCTACGAGGCTGTCGCGAAGGAGGGTGACGGCTCGATGGCGACCAAGGACTTCTCGTGAGTAATTCACCTGACCTGATGAGGCGCAGTCATGAGCGTTGACTAACTCCCAGGGTCGTTTACGAGTGGCTCAACAAGAAGCGGGCAGACGGCGTCGAGGACGGATGGAAGAACGGCGGTCCCGGTGACAAGAAGTAACTGACTAATGTCCAATGAGGGAGGACGAGCGAAGGTAGAGAGGAAGCAGGTATCCAAAAGTTCATCGTTGTGGTGGAGTATGCCATTAGTTGTCGCATGAGGATGCATCGGCCTGATCTTGTCCTCTGTGTCCCCTTAGGAGGACATATGAAGAAGAGAACCCGTAATCCAGGCACAACCAGACTCCATGCCAAGCGTCGTTCGCTTCATCTCCGACGCTCACTGCATCATTTGTCTCTCACGGGAAACACGTCCACGACCATGGCTCTTAGTTTCACATGAGAATGACAGGTCACACTTGCGGGTTAACATTTCTTCTCATCTTTACCTTCGTCCACCTCATCGGCGCCAGTATTGATAACCGTCGAGACAACAACTTTGCGAGTCTGACTAGTACGGTGTAGAGTGAGAACGACAGGGTCACTCGCCCAATGCTCTCTGCCCCTTGCTTCCTCGGCGCTCTCCAAGGATCGACCAGCCGCGCCAGTACCGTCCCAGGACGCCCTTCATGCAGAACATGTGCTTGCAGTGATGGTCATTTACAACGGGAGAACAAAACGCCACGTTACAGGCTTCTTGCATGAGGGCTATTTCAAAAAGCAACATGGAGGTGGTCAAAGGTCACCCCCAGCGTATCTCACTCATTTTTAATCCCGGCTGTGGAAGACAGTACAAGACCAAGACCGCACCCCACCTCCGAGTTTTTGTCCCCATCACACCACCCATATGACAAGGGTCGGCAATCGCCGGGATCGGCGCAAGCGCCACGCCTCCCAGCGGCGATTTAGCTCAGTTGGTTAGAGCGTATGCTTAACAGACGCGCGTCTCTTACGCATAAGGTCGGCGGTTCGACCCCGCCAAACGTCAGCGAGTGCAGCAATGCAGCTTCTGAAGGCTGCAGAGTATCTTTTTTGGATGGTTCGGCGGTGCAGGATCATCTGTGAGGTATGGAGGGGACAAGTCGTGCCACTTTGACCTTTGACGTTTGTTGGAGTCATACTTGAACAGTTCCATTCCCGGTTGGAACTGTCCGCGCGCTGAGTCGACGGTAAGGGGGTAGGTGCAATGAGAGCGGATGCCAAATACGATAATAACAAGTACATACGCTGGAGGAGGAGAGACAGAGATAGCTACACAGAGAATAGAGTATGGCACTTAACATATACCGGAGGCCAAAGATACCGGTCCTATCCTTCTGTACAAGTTGTGGCACGTACTGACACTGTAAAGAGCTATAAGGCAAGCCGACAGCGCGTCCTTTCACCCTCTCCTCAGAATCTATGACCCTCCTGTTCAGTTCCCACTACAAGCTGACACCCTTACACGAACACCCGGCCGCAACAAATAGGGTCAGAGTCATTCTCATACTGGCTGTCAAGACGCAAAGAACAAACGAGTGCGAGTGTGATCCTTGGAGACTGTCTACCGCACAGTTAGGCTTGCTCGTCTTCCCCTCAACATGCAAACAAGGAAAAAGGAGTATCCTCCCCCGAGGAAGACGCTGGACGAGTTAGGAATCGAACCAAAGACCTTGTCAAATATGCCGCTGCTGTCGGCCTCACCTCCTTTGGACGGACGTGGAAGCGCTTGCTAATGACACGCTCTACCAACTGAGCTACACGCCCTGAAACGGCTGGGACGTCTGTGTAGACTCGGCATTTTTACCCATGGTTTGTTCCCTGGGGGACCACTAGGGTGGGTTCATCACAACCGGCGACTGTATGTCAAGCATGACAATGCTACCCTAGTTCCACATATCGGCTCCCCGGGAGCAAGTTTGAACGAGCTAAACGTTGCCCCTACCTAACTATTTCTTGACAGCATTTGTTGTATCTGACATCAGAACTGCTTGACGCTCCTGGAACAGAATGGAAACGGGCGATCAAACCATTTACCGACGGGTGGGAGCCTCCTCGAAAACACGAGCCTCTGGCGATTTAGCTCAGTTGGTTAGAGCGTATGCTTAACAGGAGACCCCTCTTCCGCATAAGGTCGGCGGTTCGTCCCCGCCAAACGTCATTCCTCAGAGCCAGAGAGGCTCTGGGCGAGAGTATATTTCCTTTTCCGCATATGAAAACCGTCGACACGACGAAAGGAGTTGATAGACCACATTTAGCGGAGGGTGCGGTACATTATACACGTAGAAAACAAATGCAAAGATCGCTGCGATGCAAAATACGTGACCCAATGTCTATACATACTCTCATGATTCTCCCCAAACTTGACACTGTTGTACTTTGTGAGCCGTTCAAGACCACACTGTTGCACGACGTTGGTGTCGAAGTGACATCCGCCACAGTGCCACAGTTGATCAGCGGGTAATTCTCGCATTATTATGAATAGATTCAATTAGGCGTCCGAGATAAGAGACATTTGGCGTGCCTAGTCACTAGGCTCTGTAAGCCTAGCCTCGTCGGACATCGCTACGACGTCATCAATTGATGGATCGATGGATGGATTCGAGTGGACAGCCGTTTTTGCACAGCAGTGTCTCCCCTCACCTCTTGCGGGTTTGTTGTTGACTGATCATCAACACAGAACACCTCCTCACGATCGTCACCAAGTCTCGATGCCCGACCGCGCGCTCCTCAATCGGGCTCTCGGTGCCGTCCTCGCCTCCGCGGCAGGCGACGCCCTCGGCGCGCCGTACGAGTTCCAGCCGCCAATTCCCGACGACAAGCCGGTGTACTTCAAGGGCGGCGGGCTGTGGTCCAAGGGCGAGTGGACGGATGACACGGCCATGTCGATCCCGATTCTCGACGAGCTGGCTGCCGGGAGAGATATCAGTACGGACGAGGCCCAGGGGCGCATCGTGCGGCGGTGGATGGAATGGAGCCGCGGGGCAAAGGACGTCGGCATCCAGACGCGCGCGGTGTTCAAGCGCGTGGTGCTCCGCGCAGACACAATCTACGGGGACATTGACGCTGTGCCGGACGCCAAGCTCGCCGAGATGGCGCGCGATGCCGCCGCGGGCGTGCACCACGACCGGTGCCGGAGCGGCGGGAACGGGAGCCTCATGCGCACGGCGCCGGTTCCGCTCGGATACCTTGCCGACGACAGAGAGGCGGACATGGCCCGCGCGGCGCGTGCGCTCTCCGACCTGACGCATTTTGACCCCGAGGCGGGCGACGCGTGCGTGCTGTGGTGCGCGGCGATCCGGCGCGCAATCCGCGGTGAGGACCCCAGTGTACCGCTCGGCCTTCCGCTTTTGCCGGAGGAGAGGCGTGAGCTCTGGAAGGACCGCCTCGACGCGACGGCCGGCCGGCGGAGTAAAGACTTTGCGAATAACGGCTGGGTGGTCGCTGCGCTCCAGGCCTCCCTTGCAAGTATTTCCATTGGCATTGACGTCGAAAGCACCCTTACGGAAGCGGTGCGCGCCGGCTACGACACGGACACGGTGGCGGCCATCACGGGCCAGCTGGCCGGTGCGATATACGGCGCGGACGCCATCCCCTTAGAGTGGGTCGAGGCCCTGCATGGCTGGCCCGGGGTCACGGAGCGCTGGCTCACGAGCCAGGTGGTGAAGATCGTGGAGCGGGGATAGGAGGTGGTGCGATGGACGTCGCACGGGCTATGGCGAACCGCGATCGCCTTCAGCGACCACCCCACCCGTCGCTGGCGTGGCGGTGAAGTAGGTGCCGTAATGTTAAGGATCGTTAGGAGAAAAAACAGGTCCGTTGCGTTCCAGTCAACAACAACTGACGTTCGTAGGCTCTAGGACTAGAAAGGACTGCTTACTGCTTCGCTACAAGAAATACCATAGTCGTTCCATCCATGGCTGGAAAGGACAAATGGTGAGCTGAGGATCACCATCGACGACTGACATCAAGTGCCAGTGATTGACGAAGTGAGGGAGCCGAAAGCGACCACCAAGCGATAATGGCAACGAGAACATTGATTTCCTGGGCCACAACACTAGCAATAGGCAAATGAACAGCCCTATACACGACATAATAATATCAATAACTGCAGACTTGGCTGATATGCCATCTGGGTTGATAGGCTGGGAGCACATGAAAGCCCTCACGCTGAGAGGACGAGACGCTTGTAACGCGCGCAATGCGAGGATGTAGTATTGTACAATGGATGGACTCCGCATGGACATGGGCTTCCAACCGGCCAACCATCTGGATTCTCACGTGCCACAGCATTGACTTGTCTGTGTTCAAGATAGAAGGGCCATACGTGCAATGAAGCACATTGACAATGTGCACCATGCCAATCAGCATGGATACACCATCGTTTACGAAAGCCGAGGCTCGCCTCGGCAAATACCGAAAGCATCATCGTTGATTCCTGCGCCCCAAATGCCTTAGTGGCACATTTGCCCGACGTGCAGCGATGGCATCACCGCTTCTGCCCAGTGATGTTCTCACCTTTGTGTGCCCCCTTCCCAAGCACGCCAAGCAGATATCCTGGTGATTCCTTGTAGCCTCATCATCCAACCTTGGGCCCGCGACAGATCGCTTACTCAGTCAGAACCACAACCTTCAAGATCTCTCACTCCCTCATCCTGTATTTCTCACGCGCAATACCTTCATCTGCACGCCAATCTGCACACCAACCGACACCGTCGCCCCCAATCGTCATGCCGGCCCACTCACACTTGTACAACCTCTGCCTCGATCTTCCCCCCGACATTCCGGCCAACATGGCCCTCAACGCTGCCGAATACATCCCTGCGGGCCAAGCGACCACTGTAGACGCCAAACCCTCTGTCACCGATACGAGTGTCGAGCCGAAGCGCGGCCAGTCCAAGCGCAAGATCAAGGCCGAGAGCGGCGTGGAGGAAGGGGTGGCCGAGGGCTCCAGCAAGCGTACCAAGACCGGCCGCCGCAACGCAAGCGACCGCAAGAACCTCGAAGACCAGGACGCCAAGGACATCAAAGACATCAGCGACATCACGGCACCCATTGGCGAATGGACGCCAGCGAAGCGCGTCCACATCACCGAACAGATCGTTACGCTCGGGATCGCGGCGCTCAATTATGAGACGGCCGCTGCTGAGGTGAGATGACTGCACTGCAGCGCGCTGAGCTGATGTCAGACCGGCCTCAATGTCACGCAGCTGCGTAACGCGCTGCAGCGCGGTCACAAGGGAAACATGAGGGACCGGATCGTGAAGAGCGTCGTGGGTGGTGAGGGCGGGAGCTATGGGGATAGCGCGACGACCACGAGACGGGATGAAAGGAGAGTCAAGGAATCACGACGGTTCAAAGCTCCACCGAGAACGAATCATCACGACGTACATATTCGATCTGGGACCGGAGCAGGCTCACACCGATTTGAGCAGGATGGGCAGGGGTTTCATGTCCATATCGTTCTTCATGTCAAGCAAGTGAATGTTATTGATTACGAGACGGAGGTCTTGTTGTTATGGACTCACCCACTCCGACCGCGCCTCGGTAGACGTTATAGACGTGTGTCCTGGCGGTTGTGGCTATCATCATTGAACGGTGGTGTGCGCAAGACGCTTCAACTTCCCTCAACAAGGAGACGTTGCACATGGCGTTGGACGTAGCAGACCGCGCGCGACATCTGGACTCTTCAGATCATCAATCATCCTCAACAACAATTCAGTCTGAAAATCCCTCACCAACGTCACCCATGTCTTCTTAACGGCGTATTCGTGAGAGCTCACCCAAGCTTTGTTAGGCAAGGGAGGCAGCAATGAATTGAGATCATGACAGTTGCTATCCTCTCAGTGCAACGTGCCGTTCGACTAATCTATTGTCCTCTGTCGCCGAGCTTGGAACCGATGACGTTCTCCCTCCCTTCATCCGCTCCTCTTCTTAAAGCGGCTGGGAGTGACCACAGTAGTCTTGAGGCGGAAGACGCCCATGGCCGAGACCTTTTTCCGCAGGCAAGCAGTTGTAGGCAGCACAGATTCGTGATTCAAGTGAGCCACCTGCTCAGACAAGGCCAGAGTCGTATGGAAGCATCCAGCGCGCGTGTCAACCTGTGGATAGCTTCCGACTACGCTATCTCCATTCCCCACAGTCATTAACCATCTAGGGCTGGACGTGTCCGTCCACCTTCCACAGCCGCCTTCCATAGCCACCTTCCAAGCGACTCCCCTCCTCTTGCGCGCAGCTCCTCGTGCTGTTCTAATCCATGCATTTTGCCTTTTCAACACGACCAAATGTTTACTCGACGCGCGTGTTAACCTCGGGGTTGAAGAAAAGGGCCTGCATGCCCCAGGGGAAGGGCTTGGTGCTATTGTTGTCAGCAACGACGACGAGGAAGTGAATGGTCAGGATGGCGTCGGGTGGGTACGGGCAGAGTGAGCAAGGGTTCGGGTCGGCCGTGACGGTCCTTGCGCCGCCTCTGTTTTCGTGATCTTCCCTTGCTCTTTTCTCCTTGCGTCCCCCATCCCACACCTTGTGCGCTCGTTGCTCGATCTGCGGGAGACAACTCACCGGATGTTGAGGTACTCGTACTTGGGGATCTCGGGGAGCTCGCCACCGTTCTCGGCCTTGAGGTGCTCAATGTGGTGGTGGTGCTCCGACTCGAGCTTCCAGGTCCAGGCGGCACCGATGATGGTGGCGGGAATGCAGACGAAGAACCTTTGTGGGCATTAGCTTTCTGTCGTCATGCTTGTGATGATGATGATGTCGGGACGTTTGCGGCCCGCCTCGGCCAGTGCAGTACCTTGGGAATATACTCACGAGACCTTCTTCCAGAGCTCGGTGGTCTCTGCGACAATGTTAGCATCAAGTAATCTCTATTCATGGCCAGTCATTGTCGTCTGCTCGCGTCGTCTCTGGCAGGTAGTAGGGCGCGTCGGTGCCGAGAGCCAAGCCGAGAGACCGACAGAATCCAAACGACAAGTGACCACGACCTCGAGAACCTCGAGACGCACCCTTGGCGTGGGCCTTGACGGCGGCGCGCTGGGCGACAAACTCCTGGCCGGTGGCGGTGGAGTAGCCGCGGGCGGCGCGGGCGACGGTGAGGGCGGGGCGGGCGGCGCGGAGCATGGTGGTGGAGTGAGTGGGTTGAGTGGTGGATTGGAGGAGAGGGATATGTATAGATGGAATGCTTGGACGATGAGCGACGGAGCGAGTGGGAGTGGTAGGAGTGAGGGACTGCAGGGGAGCCAAAGCGCAGAGGGGGGCGTGAGGGGCGGGTGTGCCCAGCCAGGCTCAGCCCAGCTCAGCCCAGACGTGAGAGCGAGCAATCAGAGCCAGGGCAAATCAGCCAACCACCAACCACCATAGACGGCGGAACCAGCGGAGAGAATCGCTACCTCCACCCACAAACTAACTGCCAGGCTCTTCCCAGGCTTGTTGTATGCTTTGCCGGGGCTGGCTGGCTGGCTGGCTGGCTGGTGTGCCGAGGTCCCTGGCTGAATGCTCCTGGCTAATGCACGTTGAATTAATGGCAGCTAGGCTGGTGCACGCCAGCCTGGAGTTTTGGATAATTCCATAGATGTGGCACAACGTGGTTTCCACGCGTTTTATTCCCGAGCTTGCGCTTGAGTTTGGTGACACCGCATAGACCACCGCTTTTGACGTGGCCCTCTGGTTATGGCCGGGAACCAAACGCTTTGTTAATCAGCCCACCCATTTTAATTCTTCAACCATGCCCAGCCATGCCCTGCCAGGACTGCCCAAAACGCCCCTCATACCCAGCCAGCACCAGCCAGACCAGGCCACGTCCTGCGTTTCATGCCACTGACGCGACAAGCAGTCACCGAACGACGACTTTGCCAGACCTGCCACCACCACCATTCTACATCTCGTCGACATCACCAAACGACACGTACACACCCTCACTCTCTCCACTTTCGTTATTCCCTTCTCTCTCCTCTCCCCTTTGCCTCCTTTCTCTTTCCCTGTCTCTGTCTTCGTTTTCGCCTCTTCTTCTCTAGGCGTCTGGTCTCTTCCCCTTTGTTCTTCCACACAGCGCGCACTCGCTCCTTCGTTTGTCTTCTTGAGCGCTGCCACTTCCCGTTCGACTGCTCGCATCTCCGCCCTTTCGGTCCTTCCTTCTTCTTCCGCCTCTGATCGCTAAAGGCCAGGACGCCAAACATGGCTCCAGGCATCTCCTACGACGACTCGGGGTCGCTCGCCTCATACTTTGGAGTCACCTGCCTTGCGCTCATCCTCATCCCCGCAACATGGACCACACTTAGGCCAGAGCCCAAGGGTGAGTAAATGATACCAGATGGACAACAAAGCTGTCGTGATCGTGGCGTGCTGACATTTGCGCCCAATTTGCTTAACAGACCCTCTCAAGTCTGTGTGTGACTGCGCAGAATGCCGGCAAGCAGACAAGCGCAAGCGCGCATTGCGTGGTGCTGTCCGTCGGCGGAAGTTCATGAAGCGCATCATCCCCCTCCTCGCAGTGTGGGCTCTGTTCGCCTACCTCGTCCATGGCCTCCTCAATGCCGCTCCGGCTCCCGGCCAGACTGTCTACAACCCCTTTGAGATTCTCGGTCTTTCATCAAGCTCGACGGAGAAGCAGATCAAGAAGCACTACAGGAAGCTGTCCTTGCAATAGTGAGTTTGCACTATATCTTCCATGCTAACTCGCAGCCACCCTGACAAGCTGAAGCTTGGCGAGAACGAGACTATGGAGGAGGCCGAGACCAAGTTCATCGAGTTCACTAAGGCGTACAAGGCCCTGACCGACGAAACTATCCGCGAGAACCTTGAGAAGTACGGCAACCCGGACGGACCGCAGCAGCGCGAGGACAAGATTGCTATTCCCAAGTGGGTCGTCGAGGGCAAGAGCTCGGCGTGGGTGCTCCTCGCATACGGTGCTGTTCTCGGCCTCGGCATTCCATTCATTGTCGGTCGCTGGTGGTTCCGCCAGCGCCGCCTGACGCGCGACGGCATCCTCAACGGCACTGCCGAGCTCTTCTTCCACCAGCTTCGCGAGGACACGGACTTCATCTCTCTCATTACCATTCTTGCCTCGGCTCTTGAATTCCAGACCGTTCTTGGCCGCAAGCAGAAGGGGTCCAAGAAGCAGCGCAAGGAGCGCCAGGCGCGTATCGAGGAGCTTGAGACGGAGCTTGGCAAGAAGCGTGCCGAGCTGTGCGTTGACGAGTCGCCGACGATGCGTGCCGAGTCTCGCGCTGTGGTGACGACTGCCGTCGCGCGCCGCGTCCGTGCTCTCCTCTGGGCGCACCTTCTCCGTTTCAAGCTCGAGCCTGAGCTCCAGCAGGAGCAGCTCGAGGTCCTCCGCACACTTCCTCCTCTTCTCAACGGCCTCACCAACATTGCCCTTGCCCACAACTGGCTCCGCGTGTCGCTTCTCTGCTTCAACCTCCAGCCCCGTCTCGTCCAGGCCGTTCCTTCCACTCACCTTGCTCTTGGCCAGCTCCCCGGTATCTCGCTGGACGAGGCACAGGAGATGGAGATCACCAAGAACGCCGGTGGTCGTCGCTGGATCGAGAAGTGGATCAAGGCTGATGTGGAGGGCAAGGATGAGGCCAAGAAGGTCGCCAAGATCTGGCCCCGTCTCGAGGTCGTTTCTGCCGAGTTCAAGGTCATGGACGAAAAGGTCGTCACCCCTCTGTCGATCGTCTCCCTCACCTGCAAGTGCCGCTACGTCTACCCCAACACCCCCGCCGAGAACGGACGTGCCGATTCCGTAGAGGCCGTCGAGACCGCTGTTGACGAGAAGAAGAAGTCGTCTTCGCGCTCGGCCTCGCCCAAGCCCGATGAGAAGAAGAAGCCCGCCAAGCGCGTCGGCTATGCCCACGCCCCCTACTGGCCTGCGAACCGCTCTCCCGGCTTCTCCCTTCTTCTCGGCGACTCGAAGCTTGACAAGGTCATTGTCCAGCCTGCCCGCCTTGTGGATATCCCCATGCCAAACTCTGATGGAACTCCGGCCGAGCCCCGCGAGTTTACCCTCCAGTTCCAGGCACCTCCCCAGGCCAACCTCTACTCGTTCGTGGCGCACTTCCAGAGCGATACTCTCGTCGGCGGTGACGTCTCGCGCCCTATTATGGTGAGTTTTGAGAACAGACACCACTGTCCTCCCTCTGTTTCGGACAGCGATACTAACACACCTCAGCTCAAGGTTGAGCCGCCTCCAGCGGAGGACGACTCTGACGATGACATTTCCGAGCCGGAGGAGGACTCGCTTGCGGGCCAGATGGCGCTGATGCGCGGCGAAAAGGTCAAGCCCTCTGCTGTGCATGGGGGCGACGACGAGAGCGAGTACGAGACGGACACGTCGAGCGACGAGGACGAGCCCAAGGGCCGCCAAGGCCGCGCGATCAACGAAGATACCGACAGCGATAGCGACTAGATTTTTTTCTTTTCGCGTCCCAAAATGTTCGCTCGAGCGGTTTGTAAGTTGACGACCGAGCCATCGCGTAGGAGAGGAGCAAGTGCGATGCATCAACCGCAGCACTTGTGCGCGTCGTCAGTAGTAGAAGCATGTCATATACACTGCCACCTGTTCGTTCATTGCATCTCGCATGAAGGATATATACCCGGTCCGGGATACCTATGCATCAAGATGAAGACCGCTAGCAGAGCGAGCGAGTGAGCCGGAGCGGGAGGGGTGCTGGCTGTTCGTGTTGGGGTGCAGGGCAGGCGCAAGGGAAGCAAATGCGAGGTGTCACGTCAGGTATCACGTCAGTGCCTCATCCTCTCTAATGACATGAGTCTCTTATGCTCTTATCCATTGACGACACGGGCATTTGCATTTGTCCACGCCGTGCTCTTCTGAACTGACATTCCAACGTGCAAACTACAATCTAGTCAACCTTCACAACCGCCCCATTCGTGATCCTAACGAGCGTCTCAAAATCGACAGGGAACACCGCCATATGATGCCCCCCTGCAGCCCACACGACCTCGTAGTTCCTGAGCTCCTCATCAACGAGCGTGCGCACGGGCGCCGGGTGCCCGACAGGCGCGACGCCGCCGATAGTCTGCCCAGTGTGCAGCTTCACAAAGTCGGGTTTTGCGCGCTTAATCGCCGACTTTGACAGCCCGACGCGCGGGCCGAGCGCTTTCGTGTCGACGCGGTGCCCGCCACTCGTAAGCACGAGCAGGGGCTCGCCGCCCGCCTCGAACATGAGCGAATTCGCAATCGCGGCCACAGAGCAACCGAGCTGCGCGGCCGCGGCGGCTGCTGTCGGCGCCGTATCGGGCAGCACGCGGATGAGGGATTCGGCGGCAGGTACGCCGGCGGCCGAGAGCGCGGCGACGACGGCGCGCACGGCGCGGTGCGCGAGCACGGACGGGGTGGATATGCCGGAGACGGGCTCGGAGGCCGGGGCCGAGACGGCGGGGTGAGGAGCGGAGGCGGAGGCAGAGGCGGAGGTGGCGCTGGATGACGCCGGTGTGTCGGATACAGTATCAATAGAGGGGGCGGCTGATGGGTCGGTGGCCGCTGTAGATGTCGGAGCTGTGTTGTCGGCGGAGGAGGAGGACATGGGTGTCTGTTGCGAGTTGTACGTTTTACGTGTCGAAACGATGGATTGTAGAGTGTATAGTACAGAGTGTAGATGCAGGACGTTATCATCAGCCATTAACTCGTGCATGCCAACTGTTGATTGATCTCAAGTCATGACTCGAGTCTTGCCCCGCAACACCGCAGGTTGCCCGCTGCCCGCTGCCCGCATGCCTCCTGTTAACCGGGACTTGCCCGCCGGTAAGTATCCCAGCTGGCGACTCGCCCGCCACGCCGGTCCGGGACCACGCGAGCATTCATATCGGGAGGAAAAGTCCAACGTCGGGACGTCGAGTGATGCATCAGATTCGAGGTGCTCCGGCCGGCAGCACGGATGAACGCCGCAACAACCAGCAGTGTAGACTGCAACTTTACAAAAAAAATAAAATAAAATAAAAAAAACACCAACCTCGCAACACGCGGAAAACCATGCGCTCGCTCCGGCTCCGACTCCTGCGCGCGGTAAGGCCGCGCGCCCCCTCCGCCGTGCGCGCCGCTGCGTTCTCCACGACATCGTGCGCGACTTCGGCTGCTGCCCCCGCCGCATCTCCCGCACCGGCACCGTCGTCTTCCCCTCCCGCCCCACCTTCGCCGGCCTCGCCCAAGCCCCCGGCGTTCGGGCAGCCGCTGGCCTCGACGCACGCGCACCTCGTCAAGTCGGGCCAGCTGACGCCCGGGATCGCGCCGGCCGAGTATGAGGAGCGCCGGCGGCGGCTGATGGACTCGCTGCCGCCTGGCGCGGTGGTCGTGTGTATGGGCTCGACGGTGCGATTGGTCAGTCAACGTGAGTGTCCGCGGGGGGGTGGGGGAATGGAACGGAGGGAGGCATTGGGGGGAAGAACAAAGGGGGGAAGTGGGAAAAAGCGGAGCGTTGGATTGAGAGGGAGGACGACGACGCTCTGCGTCTCGGGTTACATCATGGCTAGTCAGGAAACCGAGGCTTAGATGTGGATGAGAAAGAAGTGGTGTTCTCTCGGGCTCTGTCCAGGAAGCCGATGCCGGATGCTTATCGCTCCTGCAATCATGAACGAATGATCCTCCCAACGCGTAGGAGGAGATTGTCTCCGACCGGACTGATCCGCACGGCTCCTTATCTGATTAAGACCACAAGCTGACCGCCCAGAAATCTTGTGAGCTTTTTGGCTATCGGTAATCTAGCAGTGTACTAACACCTGCAAAGCTACAAGTTCCGCCAAAGTATGTCCAACTTTTTTTTGTTTGTGTAGGATCTGACTAACCATAGGCACCGACTTTTACTACCTGACGGGCTTTGACGAGCCCGACGCGACCGCCGTGCTGGGTGAGTGAAAGGCCGCTGCGACGCACCCTCCGCTCCCAGACTGACCTACCCGCCAGTGTCCCGCCCGTCCTCGCCGCGCGGGTACGCGTACTACCTCTTTGTGCCCCCGCGCGATCGGCACGAGCTGCTCTGGAGCGGCGAGCGGACGGGCGTCGAGGGTGCCGTGGAGCTGTTTGGCGCCGACGAGGTGAGAGCCCGTGACCGTGATCTCTTCATCAGCTCTCTCATACTAAATTACTAAATTGCCAGGCGTTCCCCAACTCGCAGCTCTCGGCCCAGCTCCCCAACTTTCTCTCGACCGCACAAGCAATCTACGCCTCGCTCCCGCCGTCGCCCTCCCCGTCGGCCTCCAGCCAGCCATTCACGCCGCCCCCGCCGCGCCGGCGCTCCTCGCTCCTGAAGCTCTTTTCGCCCCCGGAATCCACAGAGCCCATCTTCGCGCGCGGCGACCCCCCGCACCTGATGCTCGCGGCGGCGCTCGCGTCCGAAAAGGCCAAGCCGCTCGAGCGGCCGATGCAGGCCCTGCGCGTGCGCAAGTCGCCCGCGGAGATTGAGCTCATGGCGCGCGCGGCGGACATTTCGGGGCGCGCGCATGCCGAGGTCATGAAGTTTGGTAAAGCCGGGCGCACAGAGGCGCAGGTCGCGGCGCACTTTGAGTACATGTGTGCGATGCGCGGGAGCGAGCGTCCGGCGTATGTGCCCGTCGTTGCTAGTGGGTGAGTAAGAAAACAAGGAAGGGGGCGGGGCGTGGCTCACTGGTTTCTAGTGCCAACTCGCTCGTGATCCACTACACGCGCAACGACACCCAGCTCGAAGATGGCGAGGTGAGTCCTTCCCTGGCGGTGTGGGCCACGGTCAGGCCACCGTATTTGAACCGATTGGGCCTGTCTTGCGCTTGCCTGCGCTAACACGCGCCGCAGATGGTCCTCATCGACGCGGGCTGCGAGCGCCACATGTACGCCTCGGACATTACGCGCACGTTCCCCGTCTCGGGCAGGTTCACCGAGCCTCAGCGCGACCTGTACCAGGCGGTCCTGAATGCGCAGAAGGAGTGCGTCCGGCGCTGCAGGGACGGCGAGGTGAACCTGAACGAGCTGCACCGCACAAGTGAGTACAAGTACCCTAGACTGACAGTGTATCATATGGCTAACGCACACCACCAGGCTGCACGCTGCTCGCGACCGAGCTGAAGAATATCGGGTTCAGGCTCAACGTCGGCGACGTCGAGCGCCGTCTCGTGAGTCCACCACTACACACAGCTGCTGACTACTGCGTAGTACCCGCACTTCTTGTCGCACCACGTCGGCTCGGACCTGCACGACTGCCCGACATGGGACCGGTCGGCCACGCTCGTGGCCGGCAACGTCGTCACGATCGAGCCGGGCGTGTACGTCCCGCCGGGCCTGGGCTTCCCGAAGGCGTTTGAGGGGCTCGGCGTGCGCATCGAGGACGAGGTGGCGATCACAAAGGATGGGCCGCGCGTCCTGACGGCCGCGGCGCCCAAGGAGGTGGCCGACGTCGAGCGCGCGTGCCAGGCGTAGTGGTATCTATAGAGTATTGCTTAGATCGCGTCGACTGCCAAATTGTGCTGCTGGGGTTCGTTTCCGTACTGCATGTCATGTCTCGCACTGTCTTTCATTTCAAAAACTACGTGTACTGTAACACTACAAAACTGCGTCCTAGGTTCCTGGGTCCCTCGCTGCCATCGCGCGATATCCTCTCATATCGGAGGTTAGATGAAGTTGGCAGCAACAAGAAGCTTGGCGACACCGCTCTCGCCGCCGTTGCTCTGATAATAGTCGAGCATGACCGTCGCGCGCGGGTACTTGGAGCTGTTGGCAATCTGCTGGAGGATCCAGAGCGTCAGGCGCGAGTTGGTGCCCTCGATCCCGAGGCCGATGGACGTGGCGCCAAACCCGCGCGAGATCCACTGCGGCGTCGCGCCGGGGAACGTCGAGGCCGTGTTGAATGCGACTGTCAGCGCCTGCGGACCCTGCGTCGACTGTTCAAGCGTGGGTTCGAGGAAGGCGCACACCGCCGCTGCCTTTTCGGCAATGTACGTCATGTTCGGGACGCCGTACCTGTGTACGTGTCAACCGGTCTGTTCACTCATCGTGCGTGTGCCACAAGGTCACGTCACCAGCATGGCTGCTTAAACGGACGACCTGGCACTATCCGCAGGGACTCACCAGTCGTGGCACCTAAAGTCGACACCGCCAAACGCACCCGCATCCGTGAACCCCTCCTTCCGGTCGTTCGGCCACGACGGCGGCTGCAGGCCCATGCCGTCCCTCCATTCCTCGGCGGGCGCCGAGGGCTCCTTGCCAAAGCGGGTAAACACAATCCCCTTGCCGCGCACCTCCCCCAGCGTCGGGATGCTGTTCGCGAAACGCCACAGCGCGCCGTTGTCCGTGTGCGTAAACGCCTGGTAGACGCGCGAGCTGAACTCTGGGTGGTGGTCCCCCTCCTCCTTTACGCAGAAGATGATCGTCTCGCTCGGGTGCGCGCGCAGGAAGGCCTCGGCCATGTCGAGCTGCTCGCGCAGCGTCGAGTATTCGGGGCGAATGCCGTGGTAGGCTGCGGTGTTAGGAGGCTTGGTGGGTCGCGGGTGTGGCTGGGAGAGATATCCAGCGGGGCATCCCGCGGCAGATAGACGTCCGTCTCTAGCAATCTCAGGACAGGCAACTCCTGAGCTCCAAGCGGCGCTCCGAGTCGCCCATCTCTCACTCAAGAAGCCTCTACCAGCCACACCTGGTAATTCTCACTCCACAGAATCTAACAGACTCACTCTGCAAATCATTCTCGTTGACCTTGAGACGGATGTCCACAAACCGGATACCGTCCAGTAGCTGCTGTGCGAGGTCGACCGTCTGGCACTGCGAAATGAAGACTGGACGTCAACGCCGGCGCTCGAAAGCTCCGTACTCACAGCCGTGGAGGGCAGCACTTTCGTGCGTGCCGGGGATACATATCTCGCTAACGCGCCTGTCGTCCGGGATGTTTTGCATCCAGTTCTCGGTCGCGGGAACGCGAAGGAGCACAAGCGTGGGGCCCTCCTCCTCGATCAGATGGTACGCGAGGACATCGGCCGCGCCGGACGGCAGCTCGGTCCACCCCCGCCGGCGGTCGGCCGGCAGCGCGGCGATGGGCACCTCGACGCTTCCCGACCCATCTCCCGCGCTAAAATGCACAGTCACGATGGGGTACCCGCCCCTTGGGCCCAGGACGCCCAGGTCCACCGTCTGCACGTTGGGCGTGCCCGTCGCCTGTGGCGCGAGGCTGTCGCTGGGCTCGGGGCCCGACGTGCCTGTGATCTGGACGTTGCGCGTGATGAGCTTGAGTGACATAGCGCTCTGTGTATTGGTGTTGGGGCGGAGGGCGGAGAGTGGGGTAACGGGAGCTTGTATTGTTATGCTTGTATCTGTGTATCTGTACCTGTATTTGTATCTGTGTCTGATGTAGATGTACAGCGAACGGGGAATGCACAAGACACGAGATGCGATGAGGACAGATGACAACGTGTTGTTAGATGCGATGCTCAATGATAATGTCAGTGATCCGTGATCAGTGCACGCCTCTGGCGTCGATAAGGTCCCACGTTCCAGTCCCCCTTATTCTGACCACTAGCGGCTCTGTAGGCAATGTTCCACTTATCCCACTTGTACCACTTCGCTTGCTCGACACGTTTTGAATGTAAAAGTGGGTAGGTAGCTTGAGACGAGCACGAGACGAGACAAAGGCGCGGGCTGTGAACAAACCTAGAACAGCCATGACGTAGCCGGGATCGGGATCCTGAGACCCCGTCCAGCCGCAAAAGTCACCGCGCGGCAGCATAGTCAGAGCCGTGGGAATGGACGCCAAGCCGGGGGGGTGCAAGGTCGTGCGGTCGTGCACGACGATCAGCACGGACATGATGGGGTATATGCATATTGCGATCACGACCTCGAGTGGCAAAAATAAACCACCAAAAGGGGATACTTCAGTACCTCAGTCCACTGTCGACTACGGCTTATGTGATGCAGGCCGCCAATGGAATATTGATAACGCATCCCTCCAGGTCTGGAGGACTGGAGATCTGGAGTCAAAGGGTTCCGGACGCCTCGGTCCACGGCGGTCCGGTACGACCGTATCCGTATCGCCGCGTGGTCCGTACTTTTTCAGAGCACGGATATCCACGGATCGACATTACAAAGGTGTCGACCGACCGCCTCCTAGATTAGAGCAGAGTCCCGGCCTGCGGGCCTCCGAGGATACCAGGCCGGTGGTTCGTGGATGCACGAGTCGACTGTCGGAGGATTGTAATCGATCGGAGGACCCGAGGAAATGACTGAATAGTGTCCTCTCGGAAGTGGTAGTACGGCAGGCAGCAGGCAGGCAGCTGACCTTTGCTGCTCGATCTTTGGCTGCTCTTGTCCAATGACCTGATGGGGTAATGTTATTGGTGACCGCCACGCCGTACCTCGTCGTCGTCCAGTCCAGTCCAGTCCCCCCAGTTCTTGAATAAATAACAATTACCGAAGAGTGGAGACCATTTTTTTCATCATCTCCTTCCCCCCCCCCTCGTCTCTCATCTCCAACTCGGCTATCATATCTTTTGCGAGCCTTGCGTTTGCGTTTGCTATTGCGTTGCGTTGCACAGCACAGGACACGGAGCATAGTTACGGCCCCCACGACCTGCACGACCTCCACCCCACCCTCCACCCGCCCTCCACCTCTGGCCCCACCCGCCCGACCTCCATATCTTGCCGACCATGACCATGACCATGACCATGCGTCTCTCCCACGTCGTCGCGAAGAACGCTCTCCGCGAAGCTGGACGCCCAACCCTCGCGACTCTTCGACCCGTGCGCTCCGCCATGACCGCCATGCCCGCCATTTCGCGGGCGCAGTCGACGTCGACGTCGGACGCCAAGAAGCAGCTGCTGAGCCTCACGGAGATTGACCGTCTCTTGACGCATATTGCGAGTGAGTCCGGCGTGGCCCGTGGGCGTGAGCCACTCCGCCAGCGTTGTCCCCGCTGCACCAAGAGTTTATGTGATCAACTAACACCAGACTCGTCGCCCAAGACGAGGAACGACACGCCAATGGTGATGCGTGCGCACCCCGTCCCGGTACGTTCATCACGAAATACTCAAAAGTAATCAGCTAACGGGACCAGTGGATGTCGGCCGGCTGCGGTCTGCCCGAGCTCGAGACGGCGTCGCACCCTGTCCGCGCGCCCGAGCTCTCCGAGGCCGAGAAGGAGGCGCTTATCAAGCCCAAGCACATGTCCGCGTCGTACACGTCCTTTGACCTCCCCCTCGCCAGCGACCCGACGCTGTACGACCAGTATGTCAACTTTTCCGGCGGATTCCGTGAGTAGCCGCTGTTGTTGTTTTGCCACTGGGCGTTCCATGAATTATGAGCTGACATGCAGGTATGGGCAAGCTTCTCGAGAGTAAGTCATGCCATTGGCGCATCTAAAGCGCGATAGAGCGTCTACCGAACGCCGCGCGGGTACCGGATATCGCTTGCCGCTGCCAGTTCGCTGCCACTTCCACTTGCCCTTCAAGAGATTCCCTCTGACACACAGACCTCGACTCGCTCGCCGGTGCTGTTGCTTACCGCCACTGTCTCGCGAACGCTCCCCCCGCCGACGGCCGCGCGACCGAAAACTTCCACCACGAGGCCAACCGCGCCGGATTCTACCTCGCGACGGCGTCTGCCGACCGTCTGGACATGTTCGGCAAGCTCAACCACGAAAATGTCCGGTAAGTTGAAGATCAGCCGCACAGCTCAGTACAAGCTTACAAACACCCCAGTGACCTCCGCTTCTCCGGTTTCGTGACGTGGACGGGCAACTCGTCGATGGAGGTGTTCGTCAAGATGGAAGGCAAGCGCTTTGGCGAAAAGGACGTCGACACGCTCATGCTCGGCCGCTTCTCGATGGTGTGCCGTGATGCGCATACTAACAAGGCGCGCAAGGTTCCGCCGCTGATTGTCGAGACGGAGGAGGAGAAGATGCTTTGGCGGCTCGGGCAGGAGCACAAGGAGAACCGCACGGTCTTCAACCAGTCGGCGCTTGATAAGATGCCTCCGACCGAGGAGGAGGCGGCCGACCTGCACAAGTTTATGCTCGCCGTCCGGGGCAAGGAGGAGATTGACGGCGAGAAGATTGTGGAGATTAGCGACACGC
Organism: Apiotrichum mycotoxinovorans; assembly: GCA_013177335.1. Taxonomy (NCBI): domain Eukaryota; kingdom Fungi; phylum Basidiomycota; class Tremellomycetes; order Trichosporonales; family Trichosporonaceae; genus Apiotrichum; species Apiotrichum mycotoxinovorans. Next base: position 5,883,644 of record CP053620.1, on the reverse strand, counting down.
AAATCGAAAAGGTCGAGCTCATGTTCCCCCAGGAGCGTAACCTCCACGGCAAGGTGTTTGGTGGTTTCCTGATGCGCATGGTAAGTAAACAAAGTGTAACAAGAGCTGCGCTGACTCTGCCAGGCCTTTGAGCTCTGCTTCACCAACGCCGCCATCTTCGCCCAGGTGCCCCTCCGCTTCGTCGCCCTCGACCAGATCACCTTCCGCCTCCCTGTCCCTATTGGCTCGATTGTCCGCCTCACCTCGAAGATTGTCAGGACCACCCAGCCGGACCCCGCGACGGGCGCCAACGCCAAGGCCCACGTCATGGTCACTGCCGAGGTCGAGGAGGTCGACACTGGCGTGAGTACACTAAAACAGCGGTGGTGCAGCTCAGCTCATTGGCTTGGCACCTCGTGGCTAGACGCACCTGGCTGCTGGCTGGTATCACGCAACTAATGTACTGACATAACAGCGCCGCCGCGTGACCAACACCTTCTACTTCACCATGGCCAAGGAGGACGGCACACCGTTTGGCAAGACGGTCGTGCCCGAGACATATGCCGACGCCATGCTCTTCCTCGAGGGCGGACGCCGTCTCGCTATCGGCTCAGAGGTCCGCAAGCTCTACCGTGCCGGCCACCGTTCCGACTCGCCCGACCGCCACCTGTAAACACCAACCACCTGTGACTGGACCGTGGGTAGACAGGCCAAGACAAACAAACACACAAACAAAACAAACAAACAAAACAAACCCAGTCGCCTGGTTCCAGTTTCCAGATCTTGTGTCCTAGAAATCACGTTGTATCAACAACCCCCCAGCCCGACCTGAGCCGTTATACGCCACCGACTCGACCCACCACCACCACCACCCTTTTGTTAGTTTGTCAGTTGGCCTACACCCAGCAACATTCTCTGCCCTCTATACCCTCTAGTCTCGAACTGTCACGACCGACACCACACCGTCCCTCACGGGCACGGTCCTCGAGTCACAAGCCACGCCTGTGCCCTGTACCACGTAACGTACTAGACCATAGCAGGCGGCGAGCCATAAGAAGCATGATGCATGTGTAATTGATCATTGTGTGTGTGTGTGTGTGTGTCCAAAATACAGGAATCAACGTATCAGTATCTTGCACTGGATTGCGTGCGCTCCCAAATCCAAACGTGTCTCTGCGAGTGCCTGGCATGCCTGGTGTTCCTATCCCGGTGCCGCCATGCCGAGCCGGGGCCTCGAACCACACACTGCAGCCAACAGGGCTTGCACAGCGGGGACACAACGGTGACGGGGCAGGGTGCAGTGGAGGCGAGAGGGGGTGCCGACTAAGGTTGATTGATTTTGTTTTGGATCCTACCTCGAATGAGAATGGTTTGTCATTGTTTCTGCTATGCCGAAGCGTGAGTGAGCAGATAGCGGGGAGACAGGTGACAAGGACTGGGAATGCAGGAATGAATATGATGATGGAAATGAACGTTTTGATGAGATGAGAAATGAGGTGAGAGAGTATGTGGGAGGAACGCGTGACTCTTGAATTGAAGAGCGAAGCATCGACACCAGCTACACGACCTGGCTACCCACAGGCTAACCTGGCTGCATGGCTCCCTTTTGGCCTCCCCGCGTGCCTCCGCGCACTTCTCCCTCTGGGTTGCATGCACGCACAGCGCCCAGACCGCCCAGGCAGAGCTACTCGGGCTTCTCCAGGTCCCTTACTGTAGGTCATACTCACACTCATACCCAACGCCGCCGCCGCCACCGCCGCCGCCGATGCCCGCCCAGAGACTAGGTGAGAGCGGGTCATCATCATCAATCAATCAATCATTCATTCAATCATCCCCCCAAACCTTCTAAAGTGATCCCATCATCTTTCACATCATTTTATCTCTCAACAATCGCAATCATTTTTCAATCAAACGTTCACTCGCATTCATTTCTTCTCCATCGCACATTCCCACACAACACACACACACACACAGTCTCACTCTCAATCGCCATCGCCATCGCCATCGACATCCAACTGAACCACCTTGTTACATCGTAACCCCCCCTCCCTTGGCGCTCGAATTCCAATCACGCCGCCGCTGGCCCCTCCTTCCGCACACATCCTACGTGACATTGGAAACTGATTCAGTGTCATTCACCCACTTGGACCTCTGGCCGTGCTTGACACTTCTCGCTTCGTCATCATCCGCTTTATCCGTGCATCAACACACACACACTCTATCAATCTCACACGCCAGCCCCAGATACACACTAGCAATCCAGCGGCCATAACTTGACCCCCTGGCCATTTACACCCTACTACACGCGCAGCAGTCCGTGCTCGCACCCCTCTAACCCGACCGTTGACCCAGCACACCGTCCATCACCATTCCGACTCATCTGGCACTATCCCCGTCTCCGCTTCCCGCGCCCCCGCTCTCGCACAGCAAGCGGTCGCCGCTCCCGTCGCCCGGGGCCCACGTGCACTCGCACAGCACTCACGGCCGCGACCACTCATACGGCCACAGCCACGGTCACTCGCACGGCCACGGCCACGCCCACTCGGACGAGATTGACCTCACGACGCCGCCGCCGCCGCCGCCCCCACTGCGCGGGCTCTCGAGCAGCGCAAGCTACAGCGCGCCCGCGACAGCAACAGCAACAGCAGCAACAACAGGCACGACGCTCGCGGCGCCAGCACCACCACCGGCCGGCATGACGGCCGTCAGTCCCAAGCCGTCGTCGCCCGGGACGCCGATCACGGAATGGGACGAGGCAGCAGTGAATGCGTACCTCGTCAGCTTGGGGTTGGGCGGGTACGAGGATGTTATTTATGGTGAGCACTGATGGTTTGGGAGGCGAGGGAGGGTATAGGGCGAAGGCACCATCGCTCACCGGATTTCCGCTGGTTGGCCACGGGAGGGAAACGCGGGCGCCAGCAAGTTTGAGTGGTTGGCGTGCGCTCGCGTCCCGCTGCTCGTTGCTACTTCCTCTCGCTTGAAGATCCTTCATTTGTTGGCGGCTCGCGGGTCTCGCCAACGAGCGCACCCACCACCAGTGTCACCAGTGTGGTGCGAATCTGTCCTTCGCGCTCATCTCTTGCTCTCTCCTCGCCTTCCTAGGTGTCTGTGCTCTGCAGAAGCTGGCAACAGTGCATTGCATTACTATGCCTCTAGCTGCCCGAGCACGCACACGCCCGCCTGTCCCATGCGGCGCTCGCTCGCCTGCTGACAAACCTCAGAGCACGGAATCACAGGAGACGTCCTCTGCGCACTGGACAACGAGACACTCGTAGACCTCGGAATCAGCTCACTTGGACACCGCCTCAATGTGCTCCGTGCGGTGTACGAGCTGAAGAAGGAGCAGGGCGTGGAGATGGGGGAAGACGACTGGCGACCACAGGGTGAATAAGCGACGCATTGAGGCAAGCTAACAGTTGCAGAGGAGGTAGCTCTCGAAGCGATGGAAACGGCAGCAACAATGGGGCGTATGTGGGATCTTCTCGTTAGCCAACATAAACGAATTGAGCAGCTCGAGCAGGACACACAAGTCCTGCGCCGCGCACTAGAGGATCGAGGCATTGCCGTCACTGCGTCCAACATCCCCACACTGGTCGAAGAAGGCGTAGCGGCAACACCAACAACAGCAACTGGGTTATCATTCACGTCCCCTTCCCAGTTTGTCTCGTCTACAGGCCAGCGCCTCCCGTCCGATCTCCTCACACCGAAACCCCCGCTGCAGCGGAACGGGAGCGAACGAGTCGTGCGACAAGCGTCCCAATCCGGCAGGAACCGCCCTGGCGCCGCCAGTGGACCCCTCCCGTCCTCGCCTACGCCACCCGTCGAGCCCACCACGCCGCATCACTCAACGCACGACCGCGCCGCCCGCTCAAAGGAACACGCCAAGAGCTTCCGCGTCAACATGGAGGATCCCTGCTGGAAGGTCCTCCCTGCTGCGCTCAAAAAGTACAAGATCAACGACGACTGGAAGATGTACGCGCTGTTCATCTGCTTTGGTAACACTGGTGAGTTGCAGTTGCCATCGCCAGCTAACTAACTCTCAGAACGCTGCTTGTCATACGATGAAAAGCCTCTTCTTCTCTTCCAGCGGCTCAAGGATAGCGGGCAGCGGCCAGTGTTCATGCTCCGTCACATCCGCGATATCCGCTCGCCGGTCGTCGTTGCCCAGGAGAAGCGCGCAGCCAAACTCGGTCTTCCCCCAAACACAAACGTCCTGCCGACCATTGAGCCCGTATCTTCGTCGCCGACAAAGACCACTGGCGCCAACGCCGCCAATGGCGAGCGACCACACCGTACACCAGGCGAGGGCGCTTTCCCGGAGCTGCCGAGCCCCGGAATCAAAGACGGCCACGACTCTGAAGGCAACGCGAAGCCGATTTCGCCACAGCCAAACGGGACTGTTGTGGACCGCGACGGCAACGTCCACAAGGTGACCTACGCCATTTCGATCTATCCCTACATTGCCGATAAGACGGACGAGTTTGATGTGGCTGTCGGTGCCATGTTCGTCGTTATGTCCAAAGCCAAGGGATGGTGGTTTGTCCAGAAGGACCCAGAAGGACGCGGGAACATTGTCTCGGATTCATCCCGTTCTGCCTGGGTCCCGGCCGGCTGTCTCTTGGAACTCACTGCGCCTGTCGCGTCTGTGTCTCCAGCAATACCAGGCATGCCGCCCGGCCGCGCGCCCATCCCACCGGGCAACATTATCTCGTCGTCGTACGCGGGCAAGGCGCTCATGGACTTTACATCAAAAGACGAAAACGAGCTGGATCTCAAGGAGGGCGACAAGATTCGCGTGTACAAAAAGTACTGCCACTGGAGCTACAGGTGAGTTGACGGGTGCCCGCTATAACTGACACTGGCAGCATCAAGGAAGACACGGGCGCCAGAGGATGGGTGCCGGCCTGGTTTGTCGGCCGGCTCCCGACCGAGTCGTCGTCGTCGTCCCATGCGCATGCGACGACACCGTCGCCCGGCGGACCGCCGGATGTGTCTCCTGGCAGGGAGGAGGATAAATAGAAAGGCGAGGAGAGACGCGGGGAGAGGATCGCCGTGCAGGCGGATGAGATGTGCCCTGCCATCTGCCAGCTGCCTTGAAACGGCTCACACTCGGTGCACTTTTGTGATTACGGTAAATGTAGTGTAAGAGACTTGCTAATGACATGGGTTTATGCATTGATGTGTGCATGTTGGAGTGTGAAGATGGGACACTGGCAGTTTGAACATGACTGTGGGTCACTCTTGGGGGTGCTGCCTGGGTGTGCCACTCGCAACACAATGACCCACGACCTCCACCCGGATTTTACCACTGACCGATCCAGAAACGTTCACCTCTCCCCATCTCGGCACCTTCCTGTATACCACAACACTCCGTAACGCCATGGCCTCGCTCCGCACACTGCGCGGCATGCGCCGGGCGCCGCCTCGGGCACCACTCCTCCACTCAAAGCTCTCGCAACACACGCACCTCTCCCAGCGCCAGTTCAGCAGCGTGATGGAACTCGCAACGGTACCAGTCGACTCCCTCAGCTCGCTCATCGTCAGCTCGCCCCTCTCGTACGGCGCGACGATTGTCGGCCTCACTGTGGCTGTCCGCTCGGCCATCTCGCTCCCTGCGTCGCTGTGGACGCGCCGGCGGACGCAAAAGCTCCGCGACACGGTCATGCCGCTCATCAAGGCCGAGAACGACCGGCTGGCCGTCGAGGTGTTCCTTGACTGCAAGGCGCGCGGTGTAGGGCGGGACGTGTACATGAAGGAGCTGAAGAAGAAGGTGAGAAGAATCGAGGACGGGTGGAGGGTTGGGGTTGATCACGACGACTCGGCTGTGTGTCCTCGATTTCCGATTTCCACCCGCTGGTGTGCAACTGCAGAACAAACGCATTCCCCCCGCGGACAAGAACTGATATCTATCTCCAGGTCGCAGACGCGCAGTACGCCCTGCACAAGAAACACGGCACGCACCCGGTCCTCACGCTCGCCGTGCCGTTCATCACCAACATCCCGATCCTGATCCTGACGTCGCTGGCGATCCGCAACGCAATCGCGCTCCCGGACACGGCGCTCGTGGGCCAGAGCCTCCTGTGGATAAAGGACATTACGGAGCCGGACCCGCACGGCGCCATTGGCATGATTGCGGGATGCCTGGCGTTCGCGTCGTCCGAGATCCACAACGTGCGCCGCCGGCGCATCGAGCGCCTCGCCGCACAGGACGCCGCGCCCAGCCTGCCTGTCGAGGCCGACGCCCTGCCAACATCATCTACAACTTCCGCCCCCCCTCCACCACCTTCTCCTCCTGCACGCACAGCCGTTGCGCCAAAGCTCCCGCCGCGCCCACGTGCATTCAGCACCTCGGCCCCCGGGCGCGCTGCACCCCCGACGCGCAGGAGCAAGCGTGCCCCCCAGCCGGCCGCGACGTCCGCTGTTCCCCGGCAAGGCGAGGCCCCGGCGCGGCGGCAGATGCCTGGCGTCGTGCGTGTCGTGGACGGCAAGCGCACCGTCGTCCCGCTGTCCAAGATGCTTGAGGAGGAGAGCGCGGTAGGCGGCAGTGGTGGCGCCGAGGTGGCGAAAGACGCCGCGGGCGCGTTCCAGCGCGGGCTGGAGCGTGTTGGCAAGGTGTGGAGTATCGGCATCATTGGTCTGTCGCTCGTGCAGCCTGCGGTGAGTTCGGGGCGAGGGGTGGTAGAGGGAGGAAGTAGACCTGCAGCTTGGATCGTGGTACAGTAGAGCTGCCCCTGCACTTCGTCCCCCCCTCGAGCTGTACACGGCCCAACTGACACACAGGCACTCGTCGCATACTGGGTCACATCGATCAGCTACACGATGGTGCAGAACCTCGTGTTCGGGTACATTGACGAAAAGCACGACCGCGCCGTGCGCGCGCGGCGGCTCGTGGCTGCGCAGCGCGCCGGTGGGCAGGGGGTCGGGGCCACCGCCGCGGGTGCCGGTGCGGCTGCTAATCCCCCGACGATCTAGACTAGGAGACTAGAGGCCGAGGATAGAGGCCAGAGGACGGGGATGACCCGAGCAGGTAGCATCAAAATTAAATACAGTACATTGATCATTGATCGCATGGCATGGCGTTTGCTTGTCTCCTTCTCATTTCGGGGCGGTTGGCGGGTATGAACTCTCGCATCGAGCGCGGCGTCGCAGTGCTGAGCGGGACGCTCGAGCGGCCAGGTCGTAATAGTCAACATGACTTCTTCTTTGATCCAGCGAGTCTTAGTGAGGTTGGCCCGACTCGTTGCTCTGCCCGACATTCCATCCTCATGTCACTCACACGCCGTGAACACTGCCAAACCTTTTACACGGCAAGTTGCTCCTCACACTCTCGCCTTTCACACCCTCATTCAGTCCTACTAGCGCTCCCCTGCTCTGCACCATCATCTGCTTCCATTCTACGTTTGCATCACAGCGGCGCTCAAAGACGACTAGGCTAAAGGACTAGCTTAGTGGGCGGCCTTCTGGATCGAAGCGGCGTAGGGGTTCTTGGGGTCCTTGAGGGCGTCGGGGGCTGTACGTGTGAGCATTGCACTGGGGGTGAAGAAGGCGAGGCGGAGGAAGAGGGCGACGAGGTGACAAGGGAAGACGAGCGAGAGAAACATGGCTGCTCTATATCCTCCCACTCGCATTGTCGCTCGGACACTTTCATCATGTACCCGCATCCACAATCCTCAGCCGAATCCCAATCCTGCCTCCATACTCGCCCATCTCCCTACTCACTGGCGACAGCGGCGTCCTGGGCCTTGACGACACCGTAGAAGGTGAGGGCCGAGGCGAAGAGGAAGGGAGCCAGGGGCTTGATGATCTGTGGTGTGTAAATGAGTAGGCGCGGGGAACAACCGTGCGTGAGCGACAAGGGGCGATAAACAGGCGGGAGAATACGAGAGATGTCGGAGGGGCATAAGATACGAGTCGCGGGGCAACGGCGGAGAGTATCGGCGAGACGAGGCGCGAGCGCAGTGCGAAACGAAGCGAGGCGAGGACCAGTCAAGGGAGGGAGAAGGGACGAAGGAAGACAACGTCGGTAAAGGGCACGACACACGGTCGTGAGGACGAGTTCAGATGGGTTGTTGGTGTAGCGCGTAGATGGAAGGTGGTGATGGCGATGACAGCGGGCATAGGTCGATAACGATGAGAGGGGACGGCGTTAGCACAAACATCCAGCCATCCAGTATCCAGCAGCACCCAGCACATCACACATCGTTCGTCATCCCGGCCTTTCCTCACTCCTCCCTCCTATATCCTCCTTCCAACCTCTCCCTCCTTCACCCCCTCGTCCCCCATCGTTCTTCACCCCCCTCAACCCCCTCTCTCCCATTCTCGCCCATCTCAGTAGCTCAAAGTACGCACGGGAGTGGGCCAAGCGCGGAGACCGAACATTTTCAAGGAATCTGTATGGGATCAGCGTCTGTTTTCATTCTCATTCTTGCGGGCTTTCAGCACACACACACGCTTCGCAGTTATCGTGGGCAGCGGCGGTGGTGATGGTGGTGCGCGCAGTGTCCGGTGTACTCACTGATGGGATGGGTGTGGACCGCTAGAATGGCAGTGATCAACAGAGGTAAGGCGTGAGCCAGCGGCCAGCGAGCAAGCGAGAGCGAGAGCGAGAGCGAGAGCAGTGTGTCTGCGAGACCGGTAGGCAGCCACCCAGGCGGCGTCCCCGCTCAGTCTCCCAATCTGCTTCCGCCCCACGCCCATCCCAGCTGGCCATGCCAGCCAGCAGCCAGCCAGTCAGTCCATCGAGCCAGTCCCACGTCCTCCAGGCCCCCCCGCAAAGTGTCTCAGCCAGTCAGACCAGTCACTGCCATTCCACTGCCTGGGCTGACTGGCCCCTGCCTGGCCGCTGACTACTGGCTGAGCTCATTGTTGCATCCTGGCTGGGCACTTGGCTGGCGGGCAGCGTCTCGGAGCTCCTCGGATTACGGCGTTATGGGTTTTGGCAGTGTGGCGGGCCCCTAAGGGCTTGGGAGTGATTGCCACGTGGTGACCGATTAGAGCATGAACCCCCCAGGGCCTTTTGAGGGGCTGTGTTTACAACTTGTGCAGGCGCTGTGGATCCACTCAACCAAGTGGACTATTCGTGCTCTGCGCACTGCTCCTTGTGCTCTTTCGCACTGTATCTTACAATCACATACAACTATAGACGGACGGAGGGTATCTACGACTTCGTTTTGTGTGTGTGTGTGTGTGTGGGCGTCTTCACATGGGTTATTGTCCGTCGTCGTCGTCATCGTCGTCGTCGAGTGGTCATTGCCGGTTGCCAGAGCTGTTACTGCCGCTTGCTGGTACTTTTTGAAAGAGAGAAGAGTTGAGAGCTGCCAATCTGATCGCCTCGCTGCACGAAACCAAACTGATCCAATTCAAGAAGAAGGACGACTTCTGACCTGCTGCACGAACGCGGCTTGCTCGAGCTTCAAGCCTACAGCAGGTGGTGCACGAACCGGTGGTAGACGCAGGTACACGGAGCTGCGACCTCCTTGACGCGCACGACGAGCACGTTCATCTCGCCCGTCACGAGGCGCCGCAGCGGGATGTGCAGGTTCTTGTACACTGCGCGCAGGACGCCAGAGTGCGCCGTGATGGAGATGTCTGCTGTCAGTGGTGTTCCGCTGCCTTGGGGGCTTTGGGGCATACTCACAGACATCGTCGTCCGTACAGGCGTCCATCATGATGGCGAGGCCCTTGCTGGCCCGCGCGACCATCTCATCCTCTGTCTCGCGCCCGCGGACGCTCTTGGGGCGCCAGACGAGATCGTCGTCGGGCGAGGTGGTCGGGAAGGTAAACGTGGGGAAGAGCGGGCGCAGTTCGCGCAACGGCAGACGCTCGTCGCAGTGGTGGACGTGTAGGTGTTCACGGAGCTCCTGCCCAAGCGTCAGCAGACATAACACGGGTCACAGCCTTGCAAGATACCCCTTGCCACTCTCGACTCACCTCGATGCACTCGCCAGGAACCCCATGCCCCAAGTCGGCCTTGTTCGCTTTCCCCGGAAACAGCCACTCCCACTCGAGTCCGGCCGTCTCTCCCGGCCGGCGCATCGGGCTGACAAACCAGCGCGTAGGGAGCGGCATGCCCTCCCCAGCCTCGCGCTTGAACACCCCTCCCAGACGGATGGCCTGCTCTCGCCCCTTCTCGGTCAATTTGGGGTCCGTGATCGGGTGTGTCTGCTGGACCTGTGGGGCTGGTTAGTGTTATGCTCGTGCTGTGGGATAAGGGCCGAGGGCTAGGCCTGGAGGGCTGAGCGCAGAAGCCGACAGGACGGACGCGGAGTAGAGCAGAGCAGAACAAAACAAACAGAAAGGAGGCTCGTGCGGAATCGCTTCGGGCACATGACAGGGGCACGCGACCTCGCTGTGTGGAACTGGGAACAGCAGGGACAATAACAGAAGCACAGCTCTGGCCCATGATCTCGTCCACACAGTCGGGTGCTCGCTCCCGTTCGCTCGTTTCCTGCTGGGCCACGACAAGCCTGCTTGCTTTGGACCCTGTTTGGCTCCTTGGCTCCAACATCCACGGCCCTCCATAGATCACACTCACGAGATCCTCGGGGAGGCCGTACTTCTTCGCCAGGACGTTGTGCTCAGCTGTAACGTCAGCGCCAATGTACCGCGCAGTGTCCGAGTGGGGGCATGGTTGAGCATACAACTCTGGTCGTGCATTGCTTTAACGCGTTGTTGGAAGCGTATGTCCCGTTGGGATATGCTGTTCCATGCATTTCATGGCTGTTGGCCAAAAATCGGAATCGTACCGGGGCTGGTTCGGCTCCCCGTTCCGGTGTTCCGGCGCGACACACGCCCCAGTGTATCGCCAAGCAGCAGCCACACGCGGAATAACACCCCCGCTCGCCTTCTGTCGCTGACGGACTCACCCTCGCCATGTCGAGCAGTGTAAAGGACCTTGATCTTCTCGCCTGGTGGTGCCCCGGCCTGCAGGTCTGATGTTAGTGATGGCTGCTGGCTGATGGCCGCGGTGGGCAGGGATGGAATCGTCACGCTCTGGCAGTAACGACGGATCGCCCGACCAATGGTCTCGTACGTACCGGCAATAGCGGCCTTGAACGCGCTCCAGTCCGGGGGCACGCGACCAAAGTGGTTGTCAATCTGTGGGGCGTCAGTTTGGAATAACACGGCAACGCGAGCGGGGTGGGCGGGGCCGGCGGCACTGCCACCACACGAACGCAAACGCGAGCGCAGTAGTTGGTGGCGTCAGGTGATAAGATTGAATAGAGGTTTCGCGGGTGATCGGGAACGAGAACAAGAACAGGTCATAGAGACATGTGCAGCCCCCCCGACCACCGGAAAACGTTGAGCCAAGCAGTCGCTCGCCGGCGGTGCTGAAATGACTGGAGTCCAACGGCTCAGTAGCTAAAGGATCCTTACTCACGTCTTTGTCCCACGTTGTGAGTGAGAAGAAGCCCGGGACGTGTTCAAAGTGGTATGGCATGGTGGGCGACAGTCTGGACGGGTGCAGTGCAAGTGCAAATGCAAGTGGAACGAAGCCGAGAGCGACGACGAGCGAGATGGTACGGCAATGAATGGTGTCGTTGTCTCTCAAAATGAATGACTGAATGGAGTGAATGGATGAGATGAGGTGAAAGATGAGGAGAGACAGAGCCGAAACAGTGCCCACGTTGACAATGTCGAGCGCCAACAATCTAAAGCAAGAGCGAGAGAGAGTAGTAAAGAGAGAGACACGACGAGTAACAAGACCAGACAACCGAGGTGAGAAATCGCCAAGCAGGGCAAAAGACGAACCTGATGCTTGTTGCACAACTCTGGTCAGCCGAGCAAACGGGACAGGAAACACAAGGGAGGACGGGGGGCGATCAATCACGGGTGGGCCTGCCGTTGGTGGGGGGCGGGGGTGCGGGGCGGGCGGGGACACTCTTCTGTTCAACTAACCGGATCACGCCGCCCGCTAATTCCCGGCCCGTCAACACATGAAAGGTTTGCACCTGACCCAACAAACAGGTCAGTCCCGACGAGGTTAATCCGGTATCTCCGTTAGGGCCGCCCCCGCTCAGCTTGCCTCGTGTGTGGCTCGTGTGTGGCTCGCATGGTGGCGTCGTGCCTGTTTTAACGTTTAAAACGCAAGCTGTTCTTTTGAGTTTGACTGTCATAAAGTCAGCCACATCATCTGTGTTTGCGGACACGATGCTGCGCAAATTGTATCCATGTATTCATGTATTTAGAGCATATGCACCACATGCAGTACTGCTGGCAGTGCACGAGCTTTGCGTGTCGCGTGCGGCCTCGCGTCGACGGTGGTTTTGCAAGCCAGCGCTGTAAGCATGTAAGGGAGCCACCCACCCAGGATCGACCACTAAGGATACAATTGTCTTCATCCCCGATTTCTCCGTCGTCTCCCAGTCCCCATTTCCCTTTCCCCCCAGCCTCAAATCTCAAGGTCTCAAGGGCCCACACAGTACACACACTTTGCCCTCCCTGCCTAACACCAACACTTGCTACCTGCTCCCCCAACCCTGGCAACTTCTGTTAGCCAAGCGGTTAATCTACTACGGCGTGTAGTTCAGTTTCGGTTAGAACGTGCAGCTTATGAGGATACCTTCTGAACACTCTCTGCAAAGTCGCAGGTTCAAGTCCTGCCTCGCCGATACTTTTTTTTCCTCGATGTATACTGCATACTAGCGCCCTAGGGCTCGTTAAGCGAGTGCTATCGTTTCTGCAGACGCTGCATGCTTGACGAGAGGCAGAGAAGTCGACAGATTATGGAGCAAAAATGACCTAGAACGACTTGTGGTGTAAGTGGCACTTGAACGGTATGGTGCAAGTGGAGGCGGGAGTTGTCTCTGAGAACGTCGATCTTGAAGGGCAGGAGAGTATTGCTCCCTAAGCAGTGAGGCCACTGATGTGGGGTTAGCTTGGCAGACACTGACAGCTTTGGCAAACGTCGGACGTGGAAGTCAGTGGGCAGCCAAAGGGCAGGGCAGGACAGTTGTTCGAGAGCAAGACAGCCGGCCTTCACTCGCAACTCAATGTTGGAACCTGTGGGGTTACCCGCGGATATGGCAAACGCAAGCTCATGGGCCATGGGTTCTGCGCTGCTGTTGTGGGTCGCCCGAAGACGCGAGGGGCTGACGCGAGGCGCTCCGCAAGCCTCACCCCACGTGGCACCGCCGCTATCTGCTCATGCCTAGAGCGAAAGTGAGTGTCTGATGGTGTCGAGTGCGCGTTAGCAACGCGGTACAGGAAGGAAATGGGCGGAAAAGACAGTCTAGTTGATCGCCGGGACTGACTATGGTGTTGACAACCCCCAGTCTGTGATGCCCTGGAGCGATTTGGGGAGTGATATCCAGGAAGGACGCTCGAGGTAGACCCTGCTCCGTCCTCGCAGCTTGCCTCGCTCTGCCCCAGCTGTCTGCGACCATTTGTCCGTTGCACCTGTGCCAGCTTACTGAGCTCGATCTGCACCAACTTCAGTCTACACATGCATCGTGTGCTACTGTACAACACCTCGCCAAGGCATGGTCGCCGCTGCCTGCTCGCCTTCACCCGTGGTGTGCAGCGTCCACCACCGTTGCACGACCTTGCCATGTCTAGAATATGACTGTGGCCGTCATTCGGATCCTTAAGACATGCGGAGCCAAGGACAACCCCATGATGTTATGTGGCTGTCGGGGCCCACGGTCGCGCTCCAATCGTTGATCTTCTCCAGTCTGTCTAGTTCTTCTTGCGGGCCTGGAGCTGGCGCGCGAAGCGGTTGAACTTCTTGTTGTCCATCTGAATACGCGAGACGTGCTGGAGGTCCTCGCGGTGGTGGGTGAGGCGGGACTCGGGGGCGATGGTGTACTGCACCTCCTGTAGGATTGTCAGCAACGTGGGTCCTTGCGCACGTAAACAAATACTCACCCTCGCCTGGGGAAGACGCGCTCCCTTTCGGTTCTGGTTCTCGGCCAGGGCACCACGGACATCGAAGCGCTTGGGCTTCACGGGCGCCCTGGGCTTGGGACGGGGACGGCGCTCGCGCTCGCCGCCCTCGCCGTCGCCGCCCTCCTCGTCGCCGCCCTCTCCGCCCTCGCGCTCGCGCTCGATGGCGCGCTCGACCTCCTCGGCCGTCGCGATGAAACGCGAGCGGAAGTCGGAGGAACGCTTGACAATGGGACGCGACCATGCCTCGACGAGCTGGTCGGCCTGTCGGCTGATCGCGGGGGTGACACGCTTAGTCTTGGTGTAGAACAGCACAATGGGACCCAGCTTGGACTCGCGGATCGTCGTCGTGTCGAGATCCATCTTGGGCAGCACCTCGAAGATCGCACGCTGGATACCAGGAGAAGGAAGGGACTTGTCTGGCAGAGGGTCCAGCCACAGCTTGACGGCCTTGAGGACATCGTTGTCGATGATGGATGACCAGAGGGTGGTGCTAAACGTCAGAGTGAACTGGCGTGAACTGGCTGCAAAAAATGCTTACTTCTGGAGGGCACTGACGACCTCGTCGAGCATGGCGAGCTTGTTCGTCGCGGGCAACTTGGCCTGGTTGGCGGCTGCATCCTTGGCCGCGGCGGTCATCATGCGCTCGCGCAGACGGATGCACACGTCGTCATGATACGTGTCGACAATCTACGGTCAGTTCCGTATTCCATACATGAACTCACGTCTCCATCCTCGTTGTTCTTCTTCTTGCGACGGACGACGCGCTGCTTCTTGCCAATATTGTCAATCCTCTCCTCGAGCGCATGGCGGCGCTGCGTCGCCTCATCCAGCACAGGCTCGTCCTCCTCGTCTACGGCCGCATCCTGCCTGCGGTCCTTCTTCTTCTTCTTCTTCCGCTGGCGCTCCTCGTCCTCGTCGTCGCCACCCGACTCGGCCCCGCTCCCACGCCGCTTCTTAAACGACGGGATACGCGCCGCCGTCGTCTCCGTCGCCGGCACGTATGCGCCCTCGTCGTCGTCATCGTCGTCGTCGTCGTTGTCGTTGTCGCCACCCGCACCACTGCCCTTTGTCCGCGAGGGCCCCTCGTTGTCCGAGTTGTCAGAGTCGGCACCGTCGTCGCCGAACACATCGTTGAACACATCCGCCTGCGTCGCGGTCGGCACCTGCGTGTCTGTAAAGTCTGCGCGCTGCGTGTCAGGCGGTGCAACGTCTTGCGATCCGGGGACCGTCTCGGGAGGCGGCGAAGAGGACATTGTGCCGATGGTTTGTGGGATGCGTTGTGGATGGTACAATGCGACAATTGAGGTTGTTATTTCGTTTGCTCTCTGGTGTGTGTCGGCCATTGATCTGTGAGGTGGATTTCAGTGCCGAATTCAAAAGAGATGCCCGCCATAGTGTTTAATTTCGCCTCCCACCTACGCCGGGAAAGGCACCGTGATCCTTTAAACGGGCCGACAGCCCGGCGGCGATGGCGGCGGCAGTGGGCGCTGTAGGCGCTGGACTGGGTTGTAAAGTGGGCCCCTGAGCCCTCGTGTCAATGTGAAAGGAACCGGTGCGGTGTGACCGTACGATGAGGCTTGGGGCCATCTCACCATCTCTCAACCCAAGCTATCAACCGACCGTTTGCCTGCTCTTAAAGTACCGACATTCCATCGACCCACCCCACCATCGACCCACAAAGTCGCTTCTTCCACACCAGAGCTTTACTAGTTAAACAAAACGGACACGTCTGAGCACTTCCTACGCAACCCGCCGACTGGTCAACCTACATACACCAATACTACTACCCCGCCGAGAGCTCGTTCCGCAAGATGGGCGCCGTCGACCTCCTCGTCCTCGGTGAGTTTACGGCCTGAAATGTGGGCATCGCATACTGACAGTCCCAGCTCTTACCCACCCCGTGAGCTACCCAGACGACCGCGGGCTCTGTACTCTTCCAGTTCACTGACCTTGCTTCCAGGGGGAGATGCGCTCCTTGATCAACTTCAAGATCTGGCGCGAAAACCGCGACATTACAGACCCGAAAGACTTTGAGAATACGGGATATGACCGCGAGTCGATGAGGAAGTGCTGGGAGTTCCTCGACCAGACGAGCAGGAGTTTCGCTATGGTCATCAAGGAGCTCGAGGGAGATCTTGCCCGTGTTGTGAGTCGCTAGCTGTGCAGGCTACTCGCAGTCGAGGCGCCTTCTCGCTAACCTCCAGGTGTGCCTGTTCTACCTTGTGCTTCGTGCACTTGACACTGTCGAGGACGACATGACGGTCCCCAACTCGGTCAAGCTCCCGCTCCTGCGCGCGTTCCACGAGAAGCTGTACGAGCCGGGATGGACCTTTGACGGCAGCGGACCGCAGGAGAAGGACCGTGCCGTTCTTCAGCAGTTTGATGTCATCCAGAAGGAGTTTGCGCTGCTCGACAAGGGGTACCAGGACGTTATTGCCGACGTTACCCGCAAGATGGGCGCGGGCATGGCTGACTTTGCTGCTCTTGCCACACCGGAGATGCCTGTTGCCGAGGTCAACTCGATCCACGACTATGATCTCTACTGCCACTACGTCGCCGGTCTTGTCGGCGAGGGTCTGTCTGGCCTGTTTGCGTCGTCGGGCAAGGAGCGCTCGTTCATTGCCGACCAGCTCACGCTGTCCAACTCGATGGGTCTCCTGCTCCAGAAGACGAACATTTACCGTGACATCAAGGAGGATGTCGACGAGGGACGTGGATTCTGGCCCCGTGCTATCTGGGGCAAGTACGGCTTCAACTCGATGAAGGAGATTGTCGACCCGGCGCGCGTCAAGGAGGCTCAGTGGGCTGCCAACGAGATGGTTCTCGACGCCCTCCGCCACGCTACCGACGCGCTCGACTACCTCACTCTCCTCAAGAACCAGTCCGTGTTCAACTTTGTCGCCATTCCCGCCGTCATGGCCATGGCGACCCTCGAATGCTGCTTCATGAACCCGCTCATCTTCAAGCAGAACGTCAAGATCCGCAAGGGCCAGGCTGTGCAGATTATCATGCGCAGCACCAACCCCCGCGAGGTCGCCTACATGTTCCGCGACTATGCTCGTGCGATTCACGCCAAGATCCCGATGGACGAGCCCAACCTCCTCAAGATCTCGATCGCCTGTGCCCGCATCGAAAAGTGGGCAGAGCACCACTACCCGTCCTTCCTCGTCATCCAGCGCGGCCAGGGCGGCGGACCGGCGCGCACCGAGATTGACCCCATGTCGACCGACGCCCGCGCTCCGCTGTACCTCGACATTGTCAACAAGGCCCGCGCACGGGCCGAGGCGGAGCGCAGAGAAAAGTTCATGGAGGACCTCAAGGCGCGGGGTATCCTTAAGGAGAGGGCCCCCGTCGATGACGCGACGGCCAAGGAGATGATGGAGAAGCATGCCGCCTCGGACGAGTTCCCTTGGCGCATCGCGGCTGCTGTTGCCGGCTTTATCGTCCTCCTCCTCCTCGTCTCCATTGGAGGTGTTTACTGGTTGATGAAGAAGTTCCCGGACGTGAGTACTGCTACGAGCATGGATTAGAACCCACTCTTGCTGACAGCTCTCAACAGTTCTAAGCGACGTATATACTAGTTCTATGAGCGCGGTCGCTACAGTAATAGTTTGGTTGTTGAGGCGCGTGCAGTAGGGGTCTGGTTGGTTGGGCATCTATGTATACGCATACCCAGACAGATTGCACTAAGTAGCGATGAGGCCAGGTGGCGCTTGGACGCGACTGACTTTTTACGATCTACTGTAGCGCAGGAGGTAGTGTCAATTCAATTTGATCACAGTGGGTAATGTCCATTTCCCGTATGGCCATGTCTCTTGCCTTCCCTGCTATCTCCTCCTCTTCACCTCGCCTTTTTGACTAATCATTTGTCTTCCCTCCTTTGTCTTCTCTCCCTCGGTCTTTCTTGCCCTTCCTTTCTCTCTCTCTCTCTCTCCTTTTCTTTTCTTTTCTTTGTTTTTCATTTCGTTTAAAGCTCTTCTTGTTTGCCATCGTCATTGTCTTCCTCTCTTTGTTCTCTCTCCTCATCATTGCCCTTCTCATTCTCACTACCCTCTCTTTTCTTGTCACCATCATCAACAGTCTACAGCCTGTCTGTGAATACACCATCACAACCTTGTTAAACAGTTATTGATTTTTAATATTCTGGTACACTCACCTCCTCTGGCAGGATGGCTTCCCACCCACCCGTCACCTCCGACCTCCCTTCCTCGGAGGACGGCAACACCCCGCTGGGCCCATTCTTCTTCACATTCCGCCCCACGACCGTCGGGAATCCAGTCACAGTTCCGGGCTTCTTTGTGCCGCTCCAGTGGCCGCCGCCAAACGCAGCACTGCGACAGCCTCGTGGCGGGTCCTCGTTCGTGTTCACTGACTTCGGGAGCGGCGAGCTTCCCCACCCCCACCCTGTTTGGAACGCTGGTAACCTCCCTACTCAACCGCCGTCACAACAATCACAGCACCGTACTCACCGGGCCCAACCGTCTCGGTCGTCCTCGTCCCATCTCTCGCCACCTACTGCTGGCCCAACCTCCTTCGCAACATGGAGCGCAGGACAATCTGGGGTCACTCTAGTCGTGACCGTAAACACTGGCGGTCAAGTAGACATCAACGTCCCGCCTTCCTCCGCCGTCCGGACCACCCATGCACCTGATCCCTCCTCCTCTGGAGGTCACCTGTCAGCTCCACGCCCTGCGGCCCCTAGCGGGTCAACCCAGACCTCGGGCATGACGGTTACACAGGCCACAATCACTCCCCATCTGGCGCCAGACCTCAAGACCTCACCTCCCCATTCCGGGCACCGCAGCAGGCCTTCCCTCCCTTCAGGCTGGATGCCGCCCGAGCCAACCCCAACGAAAGCAAGCAGCTCATCGCATGAGCTGTCAAAGGGCGACCCCCAAAAGCAGGTGTCTGAGGTGGAAACCAAGTTGGCGGATCCCAGCAGTCCGTCTGGTCTCGCTGTGGAGGAGCAGTCTGCCGAGTCGTCAGCCAGAAAGTGAGTCAACTCAGTTTCGGTTGTAACCTAACTCCACAGTACCCCTGCTCGAACTCTCCGCCGAATGGGAACCTTCTACCGCCCTAGGGCGATCCCAGCTGACGACGACAACAACAGTGACGGATCCAAGGCGACCACATGGTCCTTTTCTCGAAACAAGAATGAGCAGCCAGATACGCCCAGGTAGGTGAACTGTTCAGAAGTGTCTGACACGCAGCACGTCCAACCGTTTGCTCGGTCTTCTCGGCATCAGGAAGTCGTCAAAGTCCCTCTCTCGTCTTCGCGCCACGGCGAAAGCTCAGGAAGACACCCCACCAGTCCCTCCCCTACCCAAGGAAGCTGTAGTCTGCCCAGGATCGTGAGTTATCTCACCGAGTGTGGCTAATGTGGCAGAGCCGATTCGGAACGTGTCCTGTATCCTCGAGCACCCATGTCCTCTACCCCTCCCAAGGAGCCTGGACCCTCTCGCGTTCGTGCATCCCTCGAAGAAGAGAGCGTAAACTCATTTATTCGCAAGATCCCGTGTTCCCTCACCCCTCCGTTCCGCCCAAGGAACCCCTCGGGTGACTCGATCCCCTCTATTGACAGCGTCGATACCATGCCAACGCTTGATGTCGTGTAAGGCCTGTGTTTGTAGTGGCGAGCTTACACACAGACCTAAAACCGACATCCAAGAGCCTTCACTGCCGTATGCCACAGGCACACTGGGCCGAACCGAGTTGGAGAAGCTTAACCGCAAGTTGGAAATGACTCTGGCCGCCATGCCATCCGTGGGTCTATTACTTAGTGTCCTCAGCGCTGACAGTTCAGCCGCGGTCGGTGTCAGAGGTGGTCGGCCGCGTGCCGGAACCTCCTGCCAACACCACGCAGGAGATGGCTGCGGTGCCAGTTGAGACCCCAAACGGCGGGGTCCACCGCTACAACCTCAGCATTCCTCCGCAAGCGCCACAGTTTACGCCTAATGGATCCATGCGCACCCCGCAGAATATGTCGCCTCCAGGCGTCAACATTTCTCCTTCTCCTCTCCGCCCGCTCCGGAATGCGCCTCACATTTTCGATGTCGAGCACACCTTTTCTGGTCACGTCACCTCCGTTCCGGAGGGATATACCAATGCCGACGAGGTGACCTTGTCACCGCCTAAATACGCGGGCCCGACCTTGGTCTGCAACGTCGGCGAAAACTCCAACTGTACCGAGAGTCGTCCCAACAGCTATTATTCCAACGACTCGGGGCCATCTGGCCCACACATGGCGTATCTTATCCAGCGGGAAGCTGTCGATCCGGCACAGATCAGCATGTCCCAGGAAGCTTACAATGCCAATTGCAGGCAGACCCTCCAGGACATGTTCGCCAACACGTCCGCTGGAGGTCAAAACCGCTCGTGGGCGGATATGACCTCAAGCTCAGAAGACTCAAGCACGTCCAAGTTCCGCAAGGCGTTGAACACTTCGCAAAAGTCGAATGGATCGCAACAAAGCAACTCGCTCGACCAGTCTGGTCAGCTCAGCCAGTCGCAGCATTCGGCTCAGTTTAATCAGTCGCAACGGTCGTCGCAACTTAGCCAGTCTCAGCGGTCATCTCAGCAGTCGTCGCAGCTCAGCCACTCACAGCTTTCGACAAAGTCACAGCAGTCGATCACGTCGCAGCAGTCAGCAAAATCGCAACAGTCACGACAGTCGACACAGTCACAAGAGTCAACCAAGTCGCAGAAGTCAACCACGTCGCAGGCGTCCACCAACCAGACAAATCATTCGTCAGAGAGCGAAAACTCTGCCGACGGCTCCCAGGATGGTCAAGTGTCTGTAAAATCGATCGCATCCGATGAGGCGCAAGCCAGTGATCTCGACGCTTACCAAACGGCACCACAGGAGAACACTTCGAGTTCAGATTCAAGCTCGTTCTCGGCCACCGGGGAGGTGCTCGACGTCGAGTCGCCGTGGGACCAAGGCTCATACTATTCCTGGTACGATCACGGCGTGTACTACCCCCGAGACCCAGAGGGTCTCACAACGATCACGGAAGCCGACGATGAACTCCTCGCGTCGCCTGTGCGCCTACACCCGGGATCCCGGTTCTCGGCTCCGAGCTCGACCTCTGGCTCCTCGGCAACTGTCCGCCCTGATGCTGAGTAGAATTTGTCTTGTTGCTTTAGGTACTTGCTATGCAGTTTGTCCCTTGTGTATGGGGGAGTGAGTTGTTCTAGTGAGGATACATTCTATTGGTACTGCCACTCACCCGCGCGTCAGTGTCTGGCGCCGAGTGCGTCCTAAGCTACGCCTGCCTCCTTGAGCAGCTGTTTCAACCACGAGGCCTCCTTCTCCATCTCCTCCATTGTACGCGGCACACGGTCCTCGTCCTTGGGCACCTGCCATGCGCGCGGCGTTGATGCCCCGCTGCTGGTGCTGCTGCCGTTGCCGTTGACATTACCGTGGAGGACGCCATTGACGCGAGCACCAGCCCGGAGATCGCCCTCGAGCTCGCGCTCGCTCTGTTCGAGCGCGGGGTACACGTTATCCGTCACGCCGCCAAAATCGGATGCGAGGCGGGGAATAATGTGGACGTGGACGTGCGGGACCGACTGGCCCGCAGCAACGCCGTCCTGGAGGAAATCAGTTCCGGACTCTGATGTGTCGACTGGAGTCTCCATCATGGTGACACTCCCCTCATCCCGATCACCGCGTCATACTTTCTTCAACGCCCACACCGCACCCCCTGTGGCACGACCACTACCACACCGACTGCCTCCAGACCTCACCTGCAACGCAATATTGAGCGCCTCGGCCTGGAACGCGCGCTCAATCACGCTCCCGACGCGCTGCACGCTCTGGAAGAGATCGGACACCTCGGGCGGCGTCAGGTCCGCGAGGCGCGGTACATTGCGCTTCGAGATGATGAGGACGTCTGCGTGTGAGCTCCTAGTAGGGGAGTGGGGGGGGAGAGGGGGGGGGGGACGTACGGCCCGGCCGCAGCGGCTTGAGGTTGACGATGCCGAGCGAGCTCTTGGACTCGAAGAAGACTGCTGTCAGCGCGACACTTGGGGAAGAGCGTACCTTGCCGCGTCACGTCAAAGACGCTGAATATCCTCGTCATGTGTCTAGTCTATGTTTCTAGGGTGTGGTCTCGTTGTTTATGTTGTTAGTGGAAAATCCGGGGGTCGAGATGCAGCTGCTCGTATTCACGCCGATGAGAGAGATGGCTCTGGGTGGGTGCCTTCGGAGTTTGTGCCCATCTCCGCTTCCGCGTGTTGTTTTGCCACCCAAATGAGCGAATGCCCCGTTCTGGCTAATGGGGCTGGCTAGGCTGGGCTGGGCTGGGCAGGAGCGGGGCAGATAAAATAGATCTCACCATCACAAACACATGTTTGGTCGCTTCTTTTTCTGGTGTGTTGTCTTTACTCGAAGCGGACAGAAGACGACCTCGTACTACTACTCTCTTACACTCTTTCTCTCTGCGTCCTTGTGTCTCTGTGTCTCTCTTCCTCATTATCATCACTCACTCACCATCTCTCCCTCGTTTTCTAGCCATCCGCTTCTTTGGTGGCCGTGTACCCCGTGCCCGCTCGATACCTTAGCCTCGAGGGAGCGAATACCATCAGAGAAGACAAACAGCAGGAGAACATAGAACTTCGAGCGACGACCGAGACAAGGACGAAATCCAGACCACAGGTCGTGAACTACACGCCGTCATGCGCACCTTCTCCGACTGGGACGGTCCGTCCGCCGCGTCGCACGGCCGCTCGGACTGGGACGCTGACGCCGAGTCCGACTCGGACTTTTCCGTCATTGACGCGCTGGATGCCATGACGGTTGGGAGGGCGAGTGGCAGTGCGAGGGCGAGTGCTGGTGTGTCTTCGCCCCGTGTGCCGCGCCAGGGCTCTGGATCCCCCTCTGCTGCTCGTTCGGCCCGCAGCGCCGCCGCCGCCTCGCCTGCCGCCGACACGCATGCGCATGCGCTCGCTGATGTGGATGGCGAGTACGAGATCATCCTCATGCCCTCGACGCCGGCTTCGTCGGCCGCTTCGCTCCCCGAGTCAATGGCGTCAGCCACTTCCCCTTCCTCGGTCGTGTTTGCTCCCTCCGCGTCCGCGTCTAATGACCTGGCTGCGAGCAGCACACGTGCACAGGTACCCGCTCCGGCGCCTGCCAGCGACACGAACGCGATGACTGGCACCAGCAAGTCCCAGTCGCGCGGTTCTCGGTACCGGCGACGCCGCCGCCGCCGCCGTCGGCAGGAGCAAGAGAAGGCCGACCTTGAGTCGATCCTGGGAACCACCGACGACGACGCGCGGTCTGTGGTGTCCGTGACGGACAGCCAGTCGAGCCAGTCGAGCCAGTCGAGCCAGTCGAGCCAGTCGAGCCAGTCGAGCGAGGCCACACAGCGCCACTCGAACACACACGCAACCGCAGCGTCCCACGCTCGTTCGCATACACAGTCCTGCAGCGCCACGCGCTCGGTTCTGAGTGCATCTGATGCGCAGGCGTCCATTGACACGTATGTACACGAGATCACGAGACCACGAGATCACGAAATTACAAGATGGCAGAGATCCGATGCCTGCTGACACCCACCCCAGATTCTTCAATGAGCCCGAGGCGTTTATGAGCGACAAGGCGAACAAGCTGCGTCTCTGGCAGGCCCTGTGCATCGAGGTGAGTGGAACCAGCAGACGCAGGACAGTAGCTGATGGCGGCAGTTTGGCCTCGTCGAGCTCGAGGGAAGCACGCCGCCGTCTCTCCCGGACCTCCCCTCCCCCGACTTTGCCGACTCGTCGGCCTCATCCGCCCCGTCGTCCGTGCCGTCATCGCGCTCAGCAACACCAACGCCACGCAATCCCGGCCTGCCGACGAGCCTGAGGCAGGCGCGCCAGCTGCTCAAGTCGCGCGCGCACGTCAATATCGTCGAGTACATTGACGCGCGCGACGATCCGGCGCGGCACGCGACGCACGGCTCGGACACGGTGGGCAAGTACGCCGATCTGCTGTACGCGTCTGCGGCGGCCATGCAGCGCGCGACGCGCCAGGCGGGCAAGTTCCACCCGCTCACTGCCGCCAAGGCTGAGTGGCTCGAGCCGCTTCTCAAGGACTTTGGGGTGCGCCGCCGCCGTGCGGCTGGGTACTAGGCTTGTGCTTGCGTGCGTGCGAGCCGCGGCGTCAGCAGGGCCCCCATCTCGACTGATCTAAAAGTGAAACTGCCTGCGTGGCCCAGCTGGACCTGGGCCGATGTCTCTGTCTCTCCCGAACCTTTGTCTTCCCCTGTTGTTCCCCGTTACTCGTCACCTTTGTTCTGCCCGTTTGTTTTCGTGGCGACACCCAGCTGTCCCCTTCATCCCACCTCATGCCCTCATGAGTGATATCTGTGTGTACTGTAATACCTCTTCGCTTCACCACTGTCTGTCCCCGCTCTTTGTTACTTTATGCCGCGAATGCACTGCTGTTCATCGATTACGGAGGCTCGCACGCGCGATCGGACGTTAAGTGTCCCACGTGGGGGCGGCACACTGTAAATTCTAAACTTGTAAAGCCGACATGTGGAATGCTGCTCGCGATAGATCAGACGGGCTATTATAGAGGCCGGTATGCAGAAGTAACATGCCCTGCCTGATGGCTGCACTGGTCGAACCCTTTGTTGAAACCCTTTCGGTAGATCGGTACATTGGTACAGAGTGAGACTCCATCGGGGCATCCAGAGGCCAGACACGACACGACGCCCAATCTCATACAGTACAGGTGGCCGCAGTCAAACATCAAACAGCCCCGTCACGTGTGGCGCGAACAACACGCGCGATACGCCAACACCCGCACACCAAAGCGTGCCCACGATCCTCCAACAGACGCGCCGAGTGGGCGTCAACGAGCAGCGCAGAGGTGTGGTTGTGAGGTTCCTACCTGTCCCAGAGTTCTAGTGACGCGTACGACGTGCCACAAGGGCGGCCTCCCCCACCACTCCGGTAGGCCGGTAGCTGGCTGCAGCCCTAGCCTGTGGCCTGCTTGCGCTTTCTGCAATTCTATAATTCTATAAGTGGCGCGTACGGTGTACCTTTTTTTCATCCAGCTGCCGGATTCTGTACCTTTGGCGTTTTGGCGCTTTGGCGCTTTGGCGCTTTGGCGGCTTGGTGCGGAGTGACCGTTGTGAGGTTCTGATCGTTCTGAGCTGCTCTGGATGCACCCTACCCTCTCGCTTTTGACAGATCTACTGATACAGATGCAAACATGAAATGCTCATGCAAACTTTAAAATCTCCCAGAAACTCTGGTGTTGTGATCTCTGCATATCTCC
The DNA here is from genome assembly GCA_013177335.1 of Apiotrichum mycotoxinovorans. Taxonomy (NCBI): domain Eukaryota; kingdom Fungi; phylum Basidiomycota; class Tremellomycetes; order Trichosporonales; family Trichosporonaceae; genus Apiotrichum; species Apiotrichum mycotoxinovorans. The sequence continues at coordinate 5,858,509 of CP053620.1, read as the reverse complement.
AGGCATCGCTTTCAAGTGTACAGTGTACAGTGTACAGTGTGTATGGAACTGTGCGTACTTGCGGCCCACTGCGGCTGAGGAAACCGATCACGTGGTTTGGCCTGTAAAGTGCAAAAGTGCGTCATCGGATCATCGGCCCTCTAGCCTTTCTTCAAGTCTTGGATCGCCTGATGTCTCCATCCATTTCTCGCTCGCTATTAGCCATCCATCCCTCACCATCGACGATTGGGTCCTCACCCACCCACCCAAACAGCTCAATCCTACAGTCCTTCCTATTGCCATTACTACCAACACTACCCTGTTTGTACTCGCAGTACATTCACCCTACGGCCTACCTTTATCGCCACCAGCGCCGCCAACCGGGGTCGTCGCAGCGCACCCAGGGAGAAGAGGGCCGAACAAAGGGGAGGACCCTGCGGCACCCACCCTCCACACTTCAGAGGCGGAGAGGATCGAGCTGCGATTGTTTAGCACAGGCAGCAACGAGAAGCCTGACTCTCTCTTTTGGCAACTTTTTCTTTTTTCTTGTACCTCCTCTCGAGAGAAAATCTCCTACACTCCTACATCGCATCTCGTATCTCCCTGTCCAGCATTCCATCTGCTCTACTCTACTGTCAATACTTGGTTCTTACTGAACTTCTCTCAGTTGGAAAGCGCACACTCTCCTCCTGCAACTCTACTCTCCCTCCTTTGATCTCTGGCCCCTTGAGCCAAACTACCAGAACTCCACTCTCAAGATTACAACCTCAGCACATCCCAGCTCTTCCGCCGCGACATCCATGCGCCCGCAAAGATGCCCACAGCATTAGAAATCATCCAAGTGATAACGCCGAGCGTGCTCTCGCTCCCGGTCCTGGCGCTCGCTGTGCCGCCCGCCGCAGCACCACCCGAACTTCCCGGCATCCGCGCAATCACCGTCAAGACGGTGACGCCGCGGCGCGGGTTCATTCTCCTGTGCCTCGTTCTGCTCGCAGCGACATGTGCGGCCGAGACGCTTGTCCTCATTGCCGACGTCTTGTCGGCCAGGTATCGTGACTCTGACGCCGGGCGGCATTCGCATTCCGCGTGGTTTGTCGTCGCGGCCGCGGTGCACGCCCTCGGCGGGCTGTGCGTCTACTCGCTTGCGGCCATCTTTGCAGAGTTCCGCCTGCGATGGGGCGACAAGACCCTCGTGCTCCTCTCGGTCGTTGCGTGGGGTCTCGAAGTGCCGTACCTCGTCCTCTCGATCATCAGGGAGGTACATGTCGGTGAGTACTGGATCTGAACTGCGGCACTGTGGGCGTCACTGCATTTTCTCTCCACTGGATTGTGTATGTGTATGTGTGTGTCGTTGGCGCTGGCAAGTTACACAAGGCCGCACATGTCGAGACATAAAAACTGCTTCTCATCTCTCACTTTTGCGCGACTCGTGGCACCTGCCTGTAGTAGTAGTTCTGACTTGCACAGACCGCTTCGACCGAATTTTCGCGATTCTCAACATTCCGCCCTCGTGTGTCCGCTTGATCCTGCTCCCGATTCTCACCGTCCTCGTCCTCAACCCCGTCATTAGGTTCCAGCCCGCCGACGAGCGCACGGGTCTCCTGGCCGACAGCGATGCCGACGCCGAGTCTAATGAGAGTGGCGGCGAGGCGACCCAGGAGGCGCGTGGCCGCTTCCTCACGACTCAGTATGGCACGTTCACTGGCAGTGCACGCAGCCGCGACACGTCGGCCTCAGGCGGGACCCGCACCACCACGCAGGAGAACCCTACCGCCTCGGGCCCGGCGACGCCGAACACGACGGGCAAGAACAAGATCCACATTCCGAAGAAACTCGGCGAGAAGAAGGAGGAGGCCCAAGGTCTCACGTGGAAGGCCTTCATGGACCGCCTGTGGAAGCTCTGGCCGCACCTGTGGCCCTCGACTAGCTGGAAGCTCCAGGTCTGCTGCATCCTCTGTGTCGGGTTGATCATGGTGGGCCGTGCCGTGAACGCCCTCGTGCCCCAGACTATCGGTGTCTTCGTCCGCGCGCTCACGGCCAACGAACACGGGGGGAGCGGCCCGTCTCCCTGGCCCCCGCTCATCCTCTACATTGCCCTTCGCTCCATGCAGTCGGGCGGCGTCATTGCTTTCCTGCAGAACGTCATCTGGGTCCCCGTTCAGCAGTACGCCGACCGCGAAATGCAGTTGCTGTGTTTCAACCATCTGCTCGACCTCTCGCTCGCGTTCCACACAAAGCGCAATACCGGTGAGGTGCTCCGCATCATCGACCGCGGATCAGCGATCAACAATCTCTTCCAGAGCCTGCTGTTCAATGCCGCTCCGACCGTGCTCGACATTGTCGTCTACTCGTCCATTTTCTTCCATCTCTATGGTCCGTTCCTCTCGGGTTTCATGGTCGTCATCATGGCGGCCTACGTCACCTTTTCGATCGTGTTCACCGGCTACCGTACGCGCCTCAGGCGCGAGATGGTGGAGCGCGACGTCAAGACGCGTGGTATCGCTTCGGACGTGCTCACAAACTGGGAGAGCGTAAAGTACTTTACCGCCGAGGCTCGCGAGACGCGCCGATTCACAGATGCCATCCTCGCGTACCAGGTGACCGAGGCCAAGGTCACTGTGAGCTTTAACCTCCTCAACCTCGTGCAGAGCTTTATCATCACCCTGGGTCTTCTTATGGGTTCAGTTATCATCTCGTGGCAGATTCTGCATGGTCCATGGGACGCAAAGGGACAGCCGGACGCCGCCAGCTTTGTCGTCTTCCTCATGTACCTCCAGCAGTTGTATCAGCCCCTCGATCGTCTGGGCACTCTGTACCGCCAGCTCAACGCCAACGCCACCGATGCCGAAAAGCTTTTTAACCTTCTTTCGCAGCCTACTGAGATCCGTGACGTCCCCGGAGCAAAGGACCTCGTGATCACCGACGGTGTCATTGAGTTTGACAATGTCTGCTTTTCGTACGACAAGAAGGTCCAGGCGCTCAAGGGCGTCTCGTTCCGCATCGGCAAGGGCGAGAGCATGGCGCTTGTCGGCGAGTCGGGTTCCGGCAAGTCGACAATCCTCCGTCTGCTGTACCGCTTCTACGACATTGATTCCGGTGTCATCAGGATTGACGGGCAGGACATCTCCAAAGTCACGCAGTCGAGTCTCCGTCGCGCGATCGGCATTGTCCCGCAGGACAGCGTGCTGTGGAACGATACGATTGGCGCGAACATTTCATACGGAAAGGAGGGCGCCGACGACGATGAGATTATCGCCGCTGCACAGGCGGCCAAGCTCCACGACCGCATCCTGTCGTTCCCTGAGGGCTACTCGACCATTGTGGGCGAGCGCGGCGTGCGTCTGTCTGGTGGCGAGAAGCAGCGCGTCAGCCTGGCCCGCATGTTCCTCAAGTCGCCGGCCATTCTAGTGCTCGACGAGGCGACCTCGGCCCTCGACACCGAGACGGAACGCGAGATCCAGAAGGCCCTCGCGGAGCTCGCAAAGGGCCGCAGCAGCCTCTCGATCGCCCACCGCCTCAGCACCATTATCAACTCGGACCAGATCGTCGTCATGAAGGACGGAAACGTCATCGAGCACGGCAGTTACCAGGAGCTCATCGAGCTTGGTGGCCAGTTCTCCACCATGTGAGTCTCACTTTCACGCTTCAACTGACACGCACCCAGGTGGAAGAAACAGATCTTTACAGATGAAGAAATGCTCGCTGCGGCAGCAACAGCTGCCCAGGCGCAGGGCGCACTCCCGACCTCGTCCGAGCATTCTTTTCGGCTTGAGCCGGCGGACGTCTCTGTCTCTGATATTCCTCCGCCGGCTGTTCCCTTTTCCCTCGACCCCGTCGACCTCAACTTGCACCTGAACCCCAAACCTACGACCGCCGCGGACGACGGCCGCGGCCTCGTTATCCAGCGTGCCTCCCCGCCCAGCACCGTCGCTGAGCACGATGATGAAGACGAAGACGAAGACGATGATGATCAAGACAAGGTAAACAAGACGTTTGAATCGGAACCCGCACATCTTGATACCCCCATTGCGCGTGCGGTGCAGCTGGCGGATGAGCCGTCTGTCAATCTCACTCTCACTGAGCGTGTGGAGAACGGCGTTGCGTCGTCGGCCAAGACTCCTGCTCCCCGTGTTGCCCCTATCACTGCTGTGGCTGGTGCTGTTTCCTATCCCGCTGGGCCGGACACGCCCACTACGCCTGTGGCTCGCACAGAGGTCAAGTCTGAGGCCACGAAGCCAGTGTCTGTTGCTGCTGGGCCCAACGTTGACGTTGCCCATCCTACGCCTCCCAAGGAGCTGTCACCCAAGATGGCGGACGCGCCTGTCGTCCCGGCATCACCTGCGCTCCAGGCAACGGCGGTGACATCTAATGGCTCTGCTCAAGACAAACCCCTGCCCGTCACCCCTGAGGGTACGGTTCGCGCTGCCTCTCCTCCCATTCTCTCAAGTGTGCCACCTTCCAGCAAGCAGCAGAGCCGCATCATGCGCTCCACGTCACCTCCACAAATGCACAACCCGCTCCCCAAGCGTGGAATCATTTCCTTCCCCGGCTTCCCCGACAACACGTCCAGCGCCCCTCCATCCATTCTGGACCGTCCTGACTCGCCCCTCAAGCGCGCTAACTCGCAGTCACCCAGCAAGCGCAACTCTGTGGTTGCGTTCCCATTCCCGTCTGAGCCTTCGCGTGCCTCTCCTCGGCGCAACTTTAGTACAGGCAACATGGGCTCCCTGCTCAGCGGTGCCGACCGCGCGACGCCCTCGCCTGCGCCCGCTGAGAACGGCAGTAACGGCGGCACCGGTACGCCTCCCCTGGACGGCAAGCCGCGCCGCAAGCGCCTGTCGTCTATCAAGGGCTTTGTGCGCCGCCTGTCGACGGACCAGACGTCGGCCGTGCCCATGTCCCGATCGCAGAGCTCCAACGAAGGTGAAGGTCGCGAGCCGAGCAAGCACAAGAAGCGCATGTCGTTTGACGATAAGCGTATCCGCCGCCGATCGTTCCAGGGCGCATGAGCATACGTGCAAGGCTCCCTGCTACTGTTCGGGCGAGATCAATGCCCTTTGCCTTTTCTTCATCAATCTTGTTCATTCCTCGTTCTCATCCTTTACTGCTGTCACTCGCTCTCTTCCGCCGTTTTCATATCCGCAAAAGCCATATCCGTACTCCCCATCGAAACGATCAGAACGAACTCGTAAACCTCTTCACTCTTATGCCCGTTCCATAATGCCAACCCAAACCTCCATACTTGCTGTACCCGCGTGTACTGTGCCTCGCGTGCCAAGTCTTGTCTTTGCATGAATCTGAATGCCTTTTATGTGCGCGACTAACATGAGTGTCCGTGATGGGACGGACGCAGCGAGGATGCGCTTCTGCTGCGATGCTGGTCTGCCGCGCAAAACCCCACTGAATGCGTGCGAGCAGCGCAGACGGTTAGAACCTCCACCATGACTTGACACGATCACTGATTTCATCTCACCTCTTCTCGAAATTCCCAAAACTACAAGCCTCACCCACTGCCTCCTTACTTCTTCTTAGCGAGCGGGTCCGCAAACGTGGGCTCGAGCCTCGTGACGTTCTTCATCTCGCCAACCCACGCCTTGATGCGGGGCAACTCGGCGTGCTCCCAGATCTCGGGCAGCGTGTACGCGCGGTTGACAAGCGAGCACACGTACCAGCCATACAGGATCGAGTCGGCGTGCGTCGGCTTGTCCCCCAGGAAGAAGGGTGTGTTGCGCGCGGCAAGATAGTTCTCAATGAGCTTGAGGGTGCTCCGCGCGCGCACTCCCAAAGCCTTGACGGCCTCGGGGTCGTCGAATGCCGCAATCTGCCGCTCGAGCAGCTCCTTTTCGTTGGCGTACCGCACGCGCAGGAAGTAGTCGGCACTCTGGGCGTCCTGGATATTGTAGAAGAGGGGGCGGAAGAGCTCGCGGATCCCCAGGGCCATGTCGCTGTCGGTCCAGACCTGCAGGAAGCGCGCGAATGCGTGTGCGGCCTCAGAGCCGAAGAGGTTCTTGGACGGCGTGCCGTGGTGCGCGTCGAGCTGGGCGTTAACAAGAAGTAAACGTGGGGGCGCTGGCACTCGAAGGAAATGGGACTCGAACCAAATCCGATACGCATCCGCACCATGCACCGGTGACCTCCTGCCTCGTGCCTCCTGGTTGCAGACCAGCACTGCCGCCGGCGGGCTCCCTTCCATATTCATATTCACCGCCCCCGCTGTGTCCAGACGATACCCAAAAAGGGACTTGGGCCTCAATGTCGAGGCGCTCGCCATGTGCTGACGTTTGGCGGGGTCGAACCGCCGACCTTATGCGTAAAAGACGCGCGTCTGTTAAGCATACGCTCTAACCAACTGAGCTAAATCGCCGCTGGTGGCGGAATTTCCGAGGCCGAGCTCGGCGAATCGGCGCTGACCAGCGGCGGATCGCGGACCGGCGGCGAAGATGAAGTGGAGAGCAGGTTGGTTCCGGGAGGGCGGTGGGAGCTAGGAGTGGGCAAGCTGTCTGGAAGGAAGGGAGAGCACGCCTCAGGTGAGGTGCTGAGGAAGGGCTGAGAAAGAGGACACGGTGGGCAGCAGAGGATCGATCCACGATGCGCAACTCGAGAGGTCAAGGGAGCAGGGAGCCACTATTCACAGCATCTACTCTACTCACCCACTCGGCAATCTTGAACGAGTCCGTGACGTACTCGCCCTCGGCGACCTTGAGCGTCGGCACCGTGACGGTCTTGTTGCCCGTGAGTTGCTCGAGCTCGGAGCGGATGTCCGCAAACGTCATCTTGACCTCGTTGTACGGGATCCCGAGAATCCTGGACACATGTCAGCCTGCCTTTCTGCTGCTGGTCCACGCACGCGAGGTCGCTCTTGGTCTTGTTGACGTGCATGCTGTGCGAGTTCTGCGCGTCCTTGTTGTCGCTGCTCGCGACAATGGTGTACAGCGTGTACTCGGGCTTCGAGGAGGAGGACATTGTGCGTGTCGTTCGTACTGCTATTCCTATTCCAGGGTGCGAGGGTAGGTGGGCGCGGAGGATGCGATGGGGGACGAGACGAGCAGCGCGGGCCATACGACGCCTTTTATGCTGCGACCTTTGGGGGACGCAGGAATCTGTAGACAGAAGCAAAGAATAGAAAAACACCACTGGAACAACCGCGCTTGTTGCAAAGGCAAAGGCCCTTTCGAACGTTCGGATTCGTCGGCCAAACCAAGATGGGCATCGGCTTCCAAACACACACCAAATCTCATATAAATGATGTTAGTAATCATCATCTTGGGTCCCCGTACCGGCCCCGTGGGGGTGGCAGCGGAACTTGCCGACTGCTCGAGTTTCGACCCCGCAAGAGGACATTTATGGATCATGAACCTTTGGCGCCTTGACACCGTGCCCACGGAATGTGCATTCCCGGACTTTAGGGTCCGGCATTGCGCGCGCACGTAACGATCCATGGATACGTTGGAATCGAGAATTAGCAGGTGACTCTCCATCCGTTCGTTCGTTTAGAGCATGGGACATGTTGGCGGTGGGGGCCTGGTAAGGTGCTAGCTCCAACTGTTGGTCGTGGCAACGGTTCAGCTGCCAGGCAACTACAGTAAGTCGGTCATGCAGCTTCACAGCTGCGCGACGAGTGAGTGGACCACGATCGGTGACCGAGCACCCTACCGAGCCATGGTTACCGAGGGAACAGCACGAGCCTTGTTCACGGTTCAACCGTCCTCGCTAGTCATGTGCAGCGCTCTTGACAATATTGCACACTGAACTGTCTACATGTCCACACCGTGGCTGCATACATGAATATCAAACATCAGCAATACGAATCAAAGTTTATGCTTCACAGCCACAGAACACACACCTCGAGTCTCTCCTCGCTCCAACAGCCACCGGCCACACGTCAACGCCGCGTGGTTTGTTTCAGACCTATGACATAAAGGACAAAGCTGACAGAACGGGAGCGATAAAAGTGTTCAACTCGACTAATAAGACTCGCGGAGATCCGTGTCTGTCCTGCCCCCGGCCTTCTCTTGCAGTTGACACACACCTAAAAGTTGCCGTCCTGCACGTGGATGGAGCCCGGGACGGGCGTCTCCCAACCCTCGGCGCTACGCAGGTAGATCTCGTACTTGGGCTTGGGGATCGAGCCGGCGGGGAAGATGCCTGTGGGGTGAGTGAGCGCCACTCTTCGCTTCAACTAGTCGACGCCACTGTACCACCAGTAGGTCCACCCACCTCCCCTCGTCCTCGCCCTATCGCCTTCGCGCAGTCCCTTCCGGCCCTCCATCGTCGCCTGCCGTCAACCCCCACAGTTTACTCACCAGCATGGATCTCGAGCTTGTTGGGGTCACCGTACTGGTCCCACACGCACCTGTCGCCGTCAGCCCCTCTCTGGATTGCGCATTGCAGCACTCACGATCCACACACAGCGCACGAGTAGCGCGTCGCAGTGCGGCCCGAATCGACCGTCTTGCTCCACCCTTTGCACTCGCCCGTGATCGTCGTGTTGGAGTGCAGTGCCTCGATGAGGGGTGCCCCGCTGCAATGTGTGGTTAGCGGCGACACCGAGTGGCTGGATTCCAAGCCAGTGGGAAAAGGGAGGTGGGAACTGGGAACTGGGAACGGCAACTCACGTCGTGCCTGTGAACTGCCTGCAATCGGTGCAGTCTGCCCGTCAGCCGTCACTGTCAGCTGTCGGCAAGGCCAAGGCTCAGGTAGCTACGCACGGCAGATGGCGATCAGCCCGACCTCCTTGACGGTCACGGTGACGGCGCCGCAGAGGCACGTTCCAGTGAGTGGGAGCGAGGTCATTTTGGTTGTTGGTGTCTACGATATGGGCTGTATGGGGATGAATGCAAGATGAGGAGTGGGAATGGTTTAGTCGAGACGTGTTGGGGCCGTTGTAACTTGTCAAGAAAATAAATACCGTGCGTCAGTCCAGTTGTACGTTTTATGCAGTTTGCCGTCATGGTTTTCCTGTTTTGCTGCTTTTTTGAGTTTTACAAAAGCTTGAAGAGTAAGACTTACTCAGCTCGGCATGACATCAACACGGCCCCTACGGTCAAGTGATCACATGCAACGCAAGCGGCCTCTTAACACTCTCGCACCTGCTGACTCCGCACGCCCGCGGCGAGGCCACGACTCCCCACCTCCGTTATCGAATTATCGAGCCTATCGAATCGCGAGGCGACGCGGCGACGGCTGTGATAGCATGTGGGCAAGTGGAGGTGGCAGGTGGAGGTGTGGCACTTCGTGTCGCCCACCAACAACTCGTTACCATTACCCCTTTGTTAGCTCTAGCCGTCTCAGAGTTGCTAGAAATTCCTGGAAGAAGGATCGTATCATGACACCGTGCAGTGGCGTACAGTACGTGGCGTGCTTAATAATAATTGCTGTCTGCTCGAAAACGCGACGTCGCGACGCAGTCAACTAACACGTGTTCGCAAGGGACACTGCCACTGCGCACACCGCCGGATCCGGCTTCCCAGGCCTCGCAGCTATCAAAAGCCACCGCAGACAACCGGGCCATTCTGGAAAACCCAATACTGGAATGGCTGACCAAGGGTCTCTTGCCTCTCCTTTGTCAGTGTATCACCAGGCTCGATGGGTACTAGGGGACAGCAGCAGCAGTTCGCACACTTTCCTTTCACCGCAGCAGAAGCTACTGTAGAAGCACCTGCTAAAGCTGCTCACAGGTAGGACCATGACCATTACTAACGGTAGGGTCCCTTGTGGCTTCTCAATGTTCAAAACTTATCATGTCTCGCCCTACGAGTTGGTTAACCTCCTTTGCCGTTGACAGACGTTCAGCGGTTCTCTGAACGTCTGTTTAGCGTCTTCGGGCACCTCTCCTGTCTCTCCTGCTTCTGTCTCCCCCGTCGGCCGCTCTCTTTCCCACCCACTCTCGTGATGTCGGTCATCCACGGCTGCAGGACCACGTGTCGGTTCGTGTGCCCACCGCTGCCCCCTTAGTTTAATGGTAAAACGAAGGTCTCATAATCCTCAGCCCTCAGTTCGATTCTGAGAGGGGGCAACAGCGTGGCAGCACGCGAGAGCAGAAGCGTCCGACTGTGTTCAGGCCGGTCGGTGCTAGCGATACCTTTTTGGGTGCAGGTAGATGTGGGGGAGTGAAGAGGTCTTGTTCCGCGGCGGTGATCGCTTTGCTCTCTTGTAGAACGCGAAGAGGTCATAAAAGACTAGTTGACCGAGAAAGATATGACGTGGCGGCACCAGTCAGTCCTCCGTCTCGCAGTGGGTCGCTATAGATACATGTTATGAGCACCACAGTACAACACCGGCCAGACCCGCCGCGGCGAGCGCGACGCCGACGGCGCGCGACACCCACGTCTGGACCATGCGCGCGCGGGCGGCGTTGGCAGCCTCAGCATACGCATACGTCTTCTTCTCGCCCGCCTCGAGCTCATAGTCTTCCGCGGCGCTGCGGTTGGCGCTACGCGAGAGCAGCATGCCGAAAACCTTTGAGCCATCAGTCTCGAGCCCCGGGAGCGGGAGGAGCGGGAAGATCAGCATAGCCAGCGACGCCGTCTTGGCGAACCTGTGATTGTTGTCAGCCACAACTAGCAAGCGAAAGAAAAAAAAAAAAAAAAAATGACTCCGTTTCTGGGCGGGGAGATCGTGAGGCCGAGCAGCACCGTCTTCTCGCCCTGCCAGATATACTCGCGTGCGAACCCGTTGCGAAGGTACGAGAGCCGCATGACGCGCTCGTGCCCCGCGGGGCGGACGCACACGTCGTCGGGTCCACAGGCGCAGTCGCCTTCGCCGCCGGGGCTGAGGCTCGTGGTGGTGATGACGTCCTGGGCCTCCAGGCAGTGGTGGGCGTCCTCGGCACTGCTCGCCGCGTTGACCTGCACAAACGTGACCAGCGCCTTGTCGCACGGCGCCGACGGCGCCGCATGGTACGTTGACGCCGCGACGCATCACCCGCCCGCCGCCGTGTCTTCGTCGTGCGCGTACACGAGCGTTTTCAGGTCTGCGTTGCCGACGTCCACGCCGTTGACGTGCGTCACGACGTCGCCGACGCGCAGGCTGCGGTCGAGCCCCGATTTCGGGGCAATCGCGACGATTGCGCGCCCCTCGGTGCTCGGATACATACGATTAGCGGAGAGGAGGAGAAGGTACAGGACAAGACTGTGCAGTGCGCCACCAGAGACGATACGTAGTCGCGACGCCCGGGGCAGGTCGTCGACGGAGGATGGGAAGGTGAGCGCCATGGACGGTATAACCCCGTGCAAGGTGATCACAGACGCCGTCGGGCGCATCTCGTCCACGGAGGCAGCGAGCGCGTGTCCGCCCTCGTGCACGAGCTCGGCGATGACGATGCCAAGGACCAAGGTGGGCAGATGCAACCATGGGGCATTGAGCCCCGGAATCTACTCTCGTCAGAATGGAAACAGGATTGAGTTACCTACCAGAGGAAAGGCGCGACGCACGAGAGCGGCCGACTTGATCCCATCCCGCAGGCTCCAGACGGTCTGCCACCCCAACGCGGCCGCCACAGCCACGGCCATAGATGCGACGAGAGTACCGACGACGCCAACAGCGGTCCCCAGCAAATACACCCGCCGGAATACGCGCTTGGCTTCGGGGGAAACACCACCCACGCGCCCCGGGAGCTCGTTGAACCCGCGCGTCGTGAACGAGGCGCCGGTGCGCCTCCACTCCACTTGCCAGCCGGCTTGCGACGGCGCACCGCGAATCAGCACTCCCGGCGACAGACGGAGGAGGACGGCTATGTAGACGAGAAAGAAGACCGGAAGGAAGATCTGGAGCATCCTCACGCGTCGTAGTCTGAGTTATGACGGAGCTGAGGGCTGTCAAGATGTTTTATACGATGAAGTGAATACGAGGACCTAGCGTTGGCCGTCATCGGCTGCGACTGATGCAAAGGCGTGAATCTCCCCGAGACTCTTGCAACAACGATAGGGTTGTGAAACACACGAGGTGGTAATACTGTCACTGTGTAACTGTGTCAAACTATCGCGTTCAGCTGCTCCGTTCATCTCCGTGTCAGAGTTGTTGTTGTAGGGGACCCCGAAACGCCAAAACGGCAAGCACAGAACTTTGTTTTCATCAAGTCAACGACGAAACAGCGGGAGACAGCGGTACAGCGGGTGAATGGCAATGGAAGGGTGGAGGGCGGAAGGTGAGTGGTGGAGGTTCACATAAATGACGTGTAAAATCAAGTATCAACAGACACAGACAGCTTGGCTCTGTGTTTCGATCGACAGCCACCGGGCACCCAGGCTGGAATGATGACGACAACAAGACCTCCCACCGAAAGAGCAATTAGAGGGCAAGCAAACATTGTCGTCGTTGCTCGACTTGATCGATCCTCTTTGCACCTCGAGCGCTTGATTACACCACCTTCTCCCGCTCTACACTTCCCACTTCCACCTGTCCTTCCCCTTTGTGCCCAAGATGTCCACCTGGGAGGTCCGCTTCTCCAACTCGCGCAAGCTCCCTTACTACTACAACACGGCGTCGCGCGAGTCGACGTGGGAGGCGCCGCCCGACCTGTCGTCGGAGCAGATCCTCGCCCTCCCCGGCGCGCACTACCTCAGCGAGGGAGGCGCGCCCGCTGCCGCCAAGGACTCGCAGGTCCGCGCGAGCCACATTCTCAGCAAGCACACGGGCTCGCGCCGGCCCAGCTCGTGGAAGCAGGTGAGTTTCCGAGTTTCTGGCCGGGGCTGGTTCTTCTTGTGTGCGGAGACACGCAAGACACGCCATCAGCTGATCCCGCAATTGTGTGGCGAGCTACTCTATTCTTGACCCAAGCGCAGCTCCCACTCTCGTGGCGATCACTCACACCACAGGCGACCATCACCCGCTCGCCTGAGGAGGCGCGCGCCGCGATCGAGGGCCACATTGCGCGCCTCCAGGCGCTCCCCGCCGACCAGCTCCAGCGCGAGTTTGCGCAGATTGCCGCGTCTGAGAGCGACTGCTCGAGCGCGCGCAAGGGCGGCGACCTCGGCTGGTTTGGCCGCGGCATGATGCAGAAGGCGTTTGAGGTGAGTAAGGAGTGCGCTATGTGTGCTGTTGCTGACGGGTGCAGGACGGCACGTACGCGCTCAAAGTCGGCGAGATGAGCCCCGTCATCGAGACGGACTCGGGCGTGCACGTCATCTTGCGCACCGGTTAAAATGTAGCATAGAGGAAGAATACGAGTCGACGAAACGATGATGGAAGAAAGGAGGGAAGCCGCTGGCGAATAACGCGCACTGTGGCTGCGTTGTGTCCCCCGTCGAATGTATACTCATGACTCAAGTTCTTCACGCAACAGGGAACTAGGCCGTGGTACTGGTTACTGACCAAGCGAAGTAAAGATTGCAGGTATTCAACAAGACTGACTCACTGCAAATCGTAGGTCCGAGTATTTCATACGTCTGACAATCTGACCGTTGATCCGAACTACCAGTGCGCCATTTGAAATGCCCTAGCTACCTCGAGTTGATGGGATTCGCCCATACTTCTGACCAGTTTCCAAACATGCTGAGCAACGAGAGCGAGCATGATGAATAAGGGCCCAAGAGCCCAGCGTTAAGAGGATGGGATTGCCGTAACGATGTAATGTGGGGCAGATGGGGCAGATACTGTCCCACCTGTTTTCATTTTGTCTGAGCTGCAGCCATCATCTGTTGCCCTTTGTTTCGGCAGGTCTTTAATGACCGAGATTGGTTGGGGGGTAACCACTCGCAGACGTAGAGGTCCAAACGCTGGATGATCAGATAACGACTGAAACCACCGTTTGTCTGCCAACCACTGGGTGATTGGATAACGATGGATAGTGCGTAATCGCTTTCACCTCCGGTCCTTATCTGCAACAAAACAAGAGGACAAGATTAACACGGGTGGGGAAAAACGCAGCTGTGTCCACGAGGAGAGCGGCAATGAAACACGTCCATGTTAATAAACTGACTCTCCACTTGGCTGATTCGTATAAGTACGAGAAACTCGTGCGCATTGGCGGATCCTGGAACCAGTACTGGAAGCCGCGGAGCCGCTTGCCTCCTTTCCTTTCGGACAAAAGGGAGACCATGCACCGTCGTGCTGTGGAGAATGCACATCAACGAGACTGCCGCAAAGATGTTGCACAAGTACCGCCCACAACCCCCCGACTCCTACTATGGCTCGGAGGCGCTAATACCCGTGGGGGAGGAATGCTCATGAGAGGCATTTGGATCTACTGATGACAAAAGTCGCTGAGCAAAGCACGATATACACGGTAGCTAGGCCAACAATACAGCACCAGTCCCGGATGGAACTTGAACCCCTCTGCCTGCGGACCTCGGATCGCTGCGTCAAGGAGCACTCGCAGCGCTCACGAAAGGGGAGTCAGATACGAGAGCAGCGGGTAGAGCGCAGCGCGGCCTTTGCTCGACTAGGGGACAGCCGAGACGAGCTGAGGCCCCAGGTTCGTCTGTCTTCCGGTCCGTGTAGATAGGACACCTAATGCACAGACCGGCGTTGCTCCTGTACGTCAATTACAGAAGCAAAGTGAGAGGTGGAGATTCAGATAGGGCGCTCTTATTTATTCCGTGGCAGCTTGGAAGTACAAAGGTTCAAGTCGCACACCACCGTCCACCGTCGGTCGATGCTTTGGCAGCCAACGAAGGCGGACAAGCTGAAAATGAGTGAACACCGACGACGACACCTACTCGTCTTGCGTCCAACCATAGCATCAGTGGCTGAGCGACCAATGCCACAGGATAAGATCAAGAAACCAGGGGACCGAGGGACGCTTGCGGTCCATTAACTCGCTCACTGAGTAGCCCCCCACTGTGCTTTCCGCCTGTGAGCCCTGGGGAAACAAAGAAGACACAACCAGAAGTACAATTGTCGAAAACGAGAGCATTAGGGCGGCATTCAAGGTAAGATGGCACCGGGTGCGCGAGATAAACTGAGCGACAGGGTTAGGAGATATGAGCTGGTCTGTGCGCTGCTAAGTCGTCCTTGGTCTTAATGTCTGGGCTTGCAACCGTTGGGTGTGGGTTGGGGTACTGGGTCCGTGGTACTAAGTCCGTGATGATTCCCCCTGGCATAGATAGCTATACGTCAAGGCCTGTGTCGGGTTTGACGACACAACTTTGAAGAACACGTTGACTGTGAAAGGCTGCTATCAGCCGATGGGCATGTGCGCGACCACCGGGGGTTGGCGAAAGGCAAACTCCAGTGGACAGCAGTCCGAGCGTTCAGGTCTAGAAGAAACGCCAGCATGGCCGCATGCAATGAGGTCAATGTGCGGCGCGGCCTGAACTCCATTGCTCATTGCGGCATATAACATGAACCGGAAACCTCCATGACTGCGGTCATATATGTACCATCCCGACCTTTGTGCAACAATATCAAGAGGCTCGAGTTTAGTTGATCCAGTCGTCGCCGTCATTTGACGTTCGTGTCAGTCTCCGTCTTAGAGACACCACAAAAGCTCCCCAGCTCACCTCCGCAACGGAGTACAGTACACTCATCGACCACACCCTTTCCGTTTCCCCTTCCCCTCCCCTCCCCCCCCCTCCCCCCCTCCCCTCTGCCACACCCTCCCCCCGTTCTTCCAAGATGAGCCCCCTCCAGCCTCCGCGCTCGCCCTCGTTGACACCGCACCTGTCTCCTAGCCCAGAGACATTCTCCCCCTTGAACCCAGCGACGCCTCTCTGTGTGTCACCACACACGGGAACCAAAACCCTGGCGCCGCTGGCGCCCCCGTCTCCGTCTCGGCGTCCCTCGACGTGCAGCGGGGACACGCTCGGCCTTGCCCTCGGTAGTCTGGGGCTGGGGCCAGGCCAGATCCATACCAACCAGCCTTTGAGGCTGGTCCCGCCCCCGACAGGCGGCACCGCATCGCTGGCCCGCGGCCCCGCACCGCTCATGCCCCCGCCCCCGCGCTCGCGCTCCCCCTCCCCGTCTCCCCGGGCTGAGTTCCGCCGCCTCTCGGTCCCGCCCTCTCCCTCTCCCTCGCCCGCTCACCACCCCAAGCCCCTCGCACCCCCAATCGTCGAGGACGCGTACTGGAAGAAAGGGGATTTCGAGCTCGTGAGCAGCGACAACGTGCGGTTCCGCATCGCGGGCTTCCATCTGTTGTCTGCCAGGTACGCCATGGTGCTTACCACGAGCTGACTCTACAGTACGGCGCTCCGGTCTGCATCTGAGTTTGCGGACGCGCGGCACCGCCGCACGCTCCACTTCAACGGTACCGGCACGGGCGCCCGCGACGATGAGGAGGTAGAGACTGCGCTCGTCCTCCGCTCGTTTCTGCGAGTTATCACGACGGGCCACGTCGCCACGACGCCCGACGGGACAGGGATACCCTCGGTCGCTGCGCTGCGGCGCCTGCTGCTCTTTTTGAAAAAGTACGAGTGCCCCGTCGCGCGCCAGCTCGTCCTGGCCAAGATCCGGGACATGCTCGTGCAGGGCGTCAGCGTGCCCATGTACGCCTTTATCCTAGGCGCGACGGCAGACGATGTGGAGACATGTTGCCTGAGTCTCACGTACCTCCAGCAAACGTGGCACGCGGCTCAGAACTCGTCACCGACAGCGAACGGGTCGACTGGCGCGTCCGCGTCCGCCACACCTGGCCCTGGCTCTGAGGTCGATGCCCGCCATGAGGGCACGCCGGGCGCACCGACCATCGACCCCAACAACATCCCGTACACCCTCTGGCAGTGGATTCCGCAGGACTACATGTGGGCGCTGTCACGCAGCTGGGGGATGCACGTCAAGGACCCCCGCGTCCGCCTGCCCGACGAGTTTAGGTGCGTCCTCGGGCTCATTAGGGCGGCGTCGCATGATTCGGAGGGCGGGAGGCATTCGTTCATGTGCCACTAAGGCCCGGGGTAACATTTGTGGACTGCGGTGAGTGAATAAGTGTGGGAAGGCGCTGGACACTATGCTTGGAGAGTCTTGGGACGACTGCCACTCGTAACGGGTTAACGGGAGTGACTGCTGCATGTGCCACACTCCCATGATCATGGGATGGATGGCGTCTGGCACCCATCTGTCTTCCATGCTGACAAACCAGTTGCAGCAGTGCACTCCCCCCTCCCGCCCCCTTGACAGTGCAGGACAAGAATCCAGTCCGACCAGCTCCTGCCACATTAGCCTCTGCCCCGGGCTCTTAGGGCCATTTCCTGATGCGCGCGGACCATTGCAACCAGTACGCATCTCATCCTACATTGCTCACTCCCACGTTCATCTCACTCCCAAAATCGTAAAGGACAAGTAAGATGCTCTTTCGATACTCTCCTTACTCATCTTCAGGCTGTCATGAAACTTTACGCTTCCAATTTGCTCGTCACACTCGCCATCCTGGGTGTGATCTGACTCTGATCGTTTCTGTTACTGATCTCGAGACCTCTTCATGACATACGAAGAAGCAAAGTGCTCTGAACAAGTCATAACGCGGCGCACTTTCATTGATGGCGTGCCCATCACCTGATTCAGATATAGGGCGGGGACGTGGGTTGTTCCGCTGGGACAAGCCTGTTCTTTTCTCCGGTATGGTATCGCGTTCGTGGTGAGCCTCTATAAATGTTCTTGATCGACAGCTGCGAGCGATTCTGAGGAGACATGAGACGGTGGTGTGTGAACACGAGGTGTGTCAGAAGCAACGGTAGCACGTTGGGCTTGCCATCGGAACCAGGTGCGTCAAGTCAAAAACTAAAAACTGGAACGCGGACGCGTGCCAACATTTTCCTATGGTGCTCATCCGGGCGTGGCAACTTTTACGGCAGGACGTGTATCAGGAGCAATGGGCAGTACTGCCTTACGGCGCCATTGGAGAAATAGTCAACATCAGGACGGCGTGCTACCTGCCACAGGCTCAGTAAGCAGACTTTGGCTCTCGGCTCTTCGGCTCTCTGATTCCATCCCAATGCATGCGTGGAATGGAATAGCGAGAGGGGAAGAGGACACCAAGAGCAACAGCAAAAAGGCACACAGCATGGAACAATGTGAACAGACACGACATAAAGCATGCACACACCGCATACCTTGTGTCGTGAGCTTCCATTGGGAGAACGAACTTGTAGTTTACCACTGGCCACTGGACCGTTTAGGTTTCAGCGTTTCCGTGATTCTCCAATTTCCATTCCAGGGCCAGGGCCAGACGCCAAGATGGCAACGAAGGTGGCAACTGTTAGAACCCATACCGTGTTCCAGGCGGCCCAGGCGGGGTTCCCGAATTCCAGCGGAGAAAGGTCGCGCCGTACACCGATGCGCCCACGCCATCAGACGGTGACGGCAAGGCATCCCGGCGCCTCACGGTTCTCGACGCAATCCTCGGCGTTGCTGTCGTAAGGTGTGCAATTGGTTTTGTGCCCCTTGGCATGCCCTGTGAACAGAATACGGAGCACAGATCTCAAGAACAGACAAGAGACAGCGGGTACCAGAGATCCCACTGGCACTGGAACAAGCGTTGACGAGACTAGGTTTGGCCAGCGCCGCCAACCCAGTCATCCTACTTTCGAATGCGAATAGTATATGAAAAAGGATGCCAGACTTTCATGTTCGAGTTGCGACACTACCTGGTCCACCAGTTTAGTACCTGTATTCTGAGCTGCTACTGTACTGATACCTTTGACGAAGCAGCACTACCCAGACCGTCATGGACACAGTAGTCTCGGAGCCATGACCTTTGCCGCTACGGGATGTTCTCAGAGGACCTGACAACAATAAACGGTGCATGATTCCGCTACAGTCCAAACCGCTCACACAACCACCAAGTCGCGTAGTCGGTTCCCATGTTGCCTCCGGTGCCTGCCACGAAACCGCAAACCACATGTCAAGCCCAACGGAGACGGAATGTCGGAACTGAATCGCGTCTCGTGTTTGATCTGAAACACGCCCATGCAAATGTTGCTTCCCATCTCTTATCAACCATTTCGGCAACAATACTCGTAGAGACCGACGGATTGACGGAAACCCTCTTGCGCGTGGCATCGCCACCGTGTCTCACACGATACCGTTTCAGCATGTGTGTGAACGTGCAGTTGCAGCCGGAGTTGCGGCCGGCCAAGACTTCGCGACTGCCTTTGCAGAAGCTCAGCTGCCGACAGTCTTCCTGGCGCCGGGTAACCAGTGTCAAAGGCTCGACGGTTGTCGGATACAGCTTGCAAGGGGCACAGTACAAATTTCTTTGCCCCACCGAGCGGATCGGCGGAGGAACGCACCCGCACCGCCATCGCCTTACCAGCATCCTGGCCGCCTGCACGCGTTCGGCTCGTTCCAGGCCGGAGAATACCAATACGATCCCAGGAAACATGCCAGCTTCGGAATTCCGTTGGCGGCGGGCTTCTTCTGAACGTCCGTCGCACGAATCTCAAACTACACTTCTCGTGCTGTTGTCAACTCCGTTCACTGAGCCCCGGTTGTTGTGCTACCGACTTTTGGCGTTCCTGATGATGCTGACCATTCTGATTTGGCTCACCACGACGTGTGCAGACAGACGCCCAACTGACTCTAACCAGAATGCACCTCTTGGGTCTGGGCGTCCACTTCCTTCCTTCCATCGCGAACGTCGTGTTCCGATGGACGCGGCGAGTCTGGCTATCCTTTTAGTGTTGAGAACATCATGGAAGTGTGGGAAAGGACGTGTTCCGGCGGTACGTACATGCCATTATCGATGTCTTGCAGCGAAGCCTTGATGGTGTGAGCCTAGGCTACAGCTGACATTGTGCAATGAGTCGAGCGACATCTTGACGAGTTGAGCTGAATCGCAAGGATCACAATGGTGGTGGGCAGTGCATATCTCGTAAGGTGTTGTGCTGTACTGACCCTTCTCACAATCGTAGCGGTAGTGACTCTCCTCACCATCGTACTCTGATGCTCATCAAAGTCGCTTCTCCATACCAATCTTTGGCGTCGAAAAAGATATAAAAGAGGGCCGACATCGACGTCTTCAAACCCCATCAACAGCAGCTCTTCACCACTCTCCAGCACTCCTCTGCTCTACTCGCACTCTCCGAGCACTACCTACACCCAGCAAGCTCTGCCACTCCGTAGCCCAAACTCCCAAACTCCCAAACTTCCGAGCTCCAAACTTCCAACCTAAGCTCTTGCAACAATGAAGTTCACCACCCTCGTCGTCTCCGCCTTCGCCGCCACCGCCCTCGCCGCGCCGGCCCTCAACTCGTTTGACGCGCGCGACGACCTCGACCTGGGCTTGGGCGAGCGCGACTTTGAGTCCGAGCTCCTTGCCCGCGACGACGGCGACGTCGACGACGATGACGACTATGCCTACCAGTTTGACAACGACGACGACAACGAGCTGTACGGCCGCGCCATCGCAAGCGTCCTTTCTGCGCTCGACGACATCCCCGACGACACGCTCGAGGCGGGCCCGCAGGCCGTCAACCAGTGGCTGACCGCGCACGGCCTCGGCACCCTCCCTGATGACGACGACAACGACGACAACGGCACCAGCAACGGGGGCAACGACATCAACGACGCCAACCACAACCACAACTCGATTAACGACAATGGCGACGACGGCAACAACGACAACACCAGGCGCGGCTTTAGCAACGCGCTGACCGAGCGCGACCTCATGGAGCGCAGCGCCGAGGCCATCGCCGCGCGCCAGTTTGAAAACTACCTCCAGGCGCGCGCCGAGATGGAGATGGAGCTCGCTGCGCGCGGCCTGATCCCCAAGTGGCTCAAGTGCCTCTGGTCCATTGGCAGCGCGACCCCCTGGGGCAAGCTTGTCCGCATCAAGAAGATTGCGAGCAAGCTCGGCGGTCTCTCCAAGGTCGCAAAGGCAATTGCCAAGTGCGGTGCCAACAAGAAGTGCCTCATCAAGAACGGCGGCAAGGCCCTCAAGGACATTGTCGACCTCATCACTGGATACCAGGACATCAAGAAGAACTGCTTCTAAATGATGGAGCAGGAGCACGACCAAGCCACGAGGCGAGGCGAGGGGAGGCAACGGGAGGACATGACAAGATATCACGCAAGGTGAACATTCACATCCCTTGTAGCTAGGCGGTGAGTACAGTAACACTGGGGCGACACGGCCACAATCCTGACCCTCCAAGCATATCCCACCCCCACAGGCGAAACCAGTTCAGAAGTCGCAGTGGTGCAGCTGGACCTGCTTCCACTATTACAATATACCCATGACTCGGTAGTGCGCAATGAATAGCAGATCTGCAAACTGTTCGGCTGATGAATGACTGGAGGCGGTTCTGACCAGCGACTATTAATCCCATGCAGGAAGGATAAGTTGACGGTGAGTGGCTTCTGTCCTCTCACTCTCGTGCCGCTCACCCTCACTGATTCGGAGAGGGGTGGTGTGAGCGGAACCCACGGTCAGAGTGTTGGTGGAACTTGAGTAAGGTGTCATCACCCAGGTCCTTTCGGCCAACATCTTACCAGTGTGCCGAGCTCGTCGCCACATCTTTACCCCCGTCTCTCTTCCTCCGAAATGCTCCCAAATGTATTGCGGAGATCCAGCGAGGTCGCGCTTGCTCGCTCGCCTATTCCCTCCTCGTAGTCGCTTGGCACCCTCGCCCGCTGACCATGGCGGGCAGGGCCAACTCCTTGAGATGCAAGGAGGTAAGAATAAGTAGCGGCGTTCGTCAGCGCTTGGTACCACTCATCAGATGACTTTAGGGAGCTGGCCTCCGAGTACTACTAGAGGTCAGTGAATATTGTTTATTTTCCAGGTCAACTCAAGTAAGCCAGTCCGTGAGGACTCTCTGGATCAGCTACCCAGGCCTGTCCACCAATGTGTTGGTTCCAACCCCAGCGTGTTAATGGGATCACACCTCTGCACCCTGGTTGGCTCTTAAATTTATGCCACTCATCGCTCCGGCGGTCCCCAGTCCATTGTTTCGTCCGTCTCGCCGTCTTGCGTCTTGTTACTCGAGCGGATGAGATGAGATGGCAACCAAGGCAACAAAATGACAAAGAGCCATAGGCGTCAGGAGCGCAACAAATGCACCGAATCGGAACCCAGCGAGTCTGCCAGGACATGCCAAACAGACCGGACGTGAATACCGTCTTTGCCGTACTCTGGTGGTCCCGTGCTCGGACCATTCTGAACAGATTTGATTCCCATCGATCACGACGCCACCGACACACCCACAAGTTGCAATGAGCTCAAATTGTAGTGGTCCGCGCGGGGGGGCATGGGGTGTGAGAGGTGGAGGGTCTCGTTCCCTTCATTTAGAACAACATGGAGGCTCGCCTTGTCCTAGATCCAACAGCATAGCTGGCATAGGGGATATGGGGGCACAAGGGAACAGGTGTGTCTCGCTGTAGGCATCTTTGTTGACGCCGGTGTAACTGGTGAGCGCTGTCCTCGGCGTGAGTGTCGTGTGGGCACCTCATATCAGCATCGGACAGACAAGTGAATTGCACCACGACAGACAAATCAAGAGCTCGTGAGTCTAGGCCTCGAGGAGCCAAAGGCCGCGAGCCTTGCCTCGGTTGCCGATTCCTCGCACGCTACCTCTGCTGCGTAGTGGAACTCTCCCCATTCCGCATTTCCGCACAATCTGGCCAAGGCCGCGGTGAATTGGACTTGTGAACTTGTGGATCTCAAACAATAGACAAGACAGCTCGCACCAGTCCTGGAGATGGTCACGCGCACAGCGCCGGCACTTAAGTACCGTATTCCCCAATGGGGGCGGGACGCAGACACTACCCGTACGGCACTACTGCGGTGCAGGCATACGGCGTGCGTGGCGGCGGCTCGCACCGCCGCACTACCCGACCCGTGACGACTGCCGAGTGTCCAGCGGTTCGGTTCGGGAAGACGCCACCTTTCCCTGTGGACTGGGAGTTTGTTCCACGTCGTCCTGATGTGCAGCCTGTCGGAGGCATCGTCGGCCCGTGAACTGAGGCCGCGTCGGCGGGGCGAGTGCAGTGCAGAGGCGGTATGGCGAGCCAAAGACGCTTTCCCGTCTCGATTGGAATTGTCTGGACGTACCATCGTTCATGGTCGCGTGGCCTCGGTCCGGCTTGGCATGGCTTTCTGGCCTTTCTGGGCTTTCAAGCTGGCGGTCTCCGCCGCTGTCGATGCCTCTACTCGTACCTCTACACGCTCCTGTGCTCTTGCTATTCCTGTGATCTCGGTGCGCTCCCGTTCCTGACGCCAAAACTTCAGTCAACCCTGAGCCTTCACGGCCTGGCCCCGTCCTCTGGTCTCGTCTCGTTCTGTTCGATCTCCTGAGCTCGAGAAGACTAGTCATGCTGGCCAGCCAGGCAGGCTGTAATGAAAGGGCAGGGGGGATGACGCAAACAGTAATGGTTACGCCTGGCGCGAAAAGAGAGGAAAAAACAGTTCGACAAAGTCAAAGTCAAAAAACTGTCAGTGTGATGCGTGGTCCATATCCACGCACATGAGAACACGTACCACGCACATTAACTTCTTTCTTTACGCGCTGTTTTTGTTGAGAAATTAGCGCGTAAGTCGGATGGGATCACTGATGATGCCAATGATGTTGATGTGGAGTGGAGCTGTAATAAAGACAAAAGATTCAAGAGGTAGACAGAGCTTTACAGTACCTGTGTTCCAGAGATGCAGGAACGCCGAAGGACAATGCACAGGATATCCAGGAAATGCAGGAATGTCAAGGTCCTGCCTGGCCTGCATGGTCCTGTCTGGCCGATGGACGATGGCGTCGCCGGCGGCGCGTTTTTGTGTTTTTTGCAGTGCGCTCTGCAGTGCAGGGTTGGGTGCGAAACATTAAAATGGAATTAGAGAGGAACAGAGATCGAAGACAAAGAGGTCACGTTCCGGGGGTTCCACTTTTGTGTGGTGTGTGGATCGTGTGGTGGGTGGTTCCAGATGCAGTTTGTTTCGTGTCTCTCCTTTCTCTTTCTCTCTCTTCTCCTCTCTCTCTCCTATTCTGTACCATACTTGCCGCGTACTTTGTGCTTCCGCTCGTCGACATCACCTCGCTCGCGCTCGCGCTCGATACGTACAAGTTTGACAGAATAGGAAGAGTAGGACCTGGGACCTTGGCCCGTGTTTGATCATTCGACGCGCGACCACCCTTGACCTCCTTGGATCTCGACCATTGACATTGTCTCGCATCTCCACCCCTTTGTAGTTTTATAAAACCGTCGACGGACCGCAGGTCGCCAGCCAGCCCGCCTGTCCTGACTCGTATACACTCGACGTACATCTGTCGGACACGCGTCGGTCGTCGTCGTCCCCAGATCCCTTTCTACTACTGTATTACTTAGTTACACACCCACATCAAAAGGCTTCATCCCCCTCGTTGTCGCTCCACCTCTGATTACAATGCTCTCCACGTCCTCCCCCCTCCCGCTCCACCACGGCACAAAGGACGACGGCTTCAATGTCGACATTGTGTCCGCTGACGGACTGAGCTTCCGCGTCGACCGCCAGAAGCTCTCGCGTGCGAGGTGAGTGTGCGACGTGCGGCCATTGCGCAGAAGGAAGCCGTAAAACTTGCACCTCGCCCCATCCCCCAGGCACCGTGGCGACATTACTCACACCATTCGCAGCACGGTGCTCCGCAACCAGCTCACGGCGCTGCCCGTGCTCGCCGTCAACGAGCCCGCGTCGGTCCTCGCGCCCTTCCTCGACGTGCTCATGGGCGACTCCGACGTGTTTCCCGTCGTCAACGACCGCGCGTCGGTGCTCGGCGCCATTGACGTCCTGCGCCTGTTTGTGAAATACGACTGCGCGCCCGCACTCACGCTCGCGGCCACGGCGCTCAAGTGCATGGTCATGGAGCACGACGTGTGTCCCCTCGAGGTGTTCATCCTTGGCGCGGCCATTGGCGACGTGACGCTGTGCCGCACCGCCATTGTCTTTGCGGACAAGGACGACATCACCGCGCTCGACGGCGAGGCGCACGCCGACGCCATCCAGGCGCACTGGAGGGCCGTGCCCGCCCATTACAAGATTGCGCTCCTCAAGGCGTGGGAGGTCAAGGATCCAAAGGACCGCGGAAACCGCTTCGCAGAGGCAATGTACCTCGAGGGTGAGCGCAGCTCAAACGTGCGCTAGAAGCTGACGGAGCAGACAACAAGCTTGAGGTCGACCACATCGAGCATGTCCTCGTGCCTTCTCCTCCTCCAACCGCCATCCAGACCACCACGATCACCGTCAACGCGCCCAAGCCGCCTCTGCCGAGGATCAGGCGGCCCGTGGTCCAGCGGTACGAGATTGACGACGACCCCTTCCTTTCCGACGACGATGAGTAGCCACCAAACCAAAAGGGGCAAAAATAGCGTTCCAACATTGATGTTGAACGCTGCCCCACCTACCCACTTCATCCCACTTTACGTCCACTACCATGCCCTCCACCGCTCTCGAGCCCCTCACGCACGCCTCATGGCTCGAGAGCGCACGTT
The DNA here is from genome assembly GCA_013177335.1 of Apiotrichum mycotoxinovorans. Classification (NCBI taxonomy): domain Eukaryota; kingdom Fungi; phylum Basidiomycota; class Tremellomycetes; order Trichosporonales; family Trichosporonaceae; genus Apiotrichum; species Apiotrichum mycotoxinovorans. The sequence goes on along the minus strand of CP053620.1, from coordinate 5,833,204 downwards.
CGCTGTATGTATTTGACCTTTTTATTTCCTTTTAGTGTCTGTCTTTTAAGAAAAATTATCAATCTGTTTAGTAGAGAAACTTTTCTTTTCTCCTCCATATCAGCAAAAATAGCAATCGGGCGCGAAAGCGCCTCAATCACACCACCTTACTATGCAACATGATCTCACATACTCTACTGCCCACCCCACCCCACACAACTCGGTTTGTTCTCTCACTGGGAGAACTGCGCGACGAGATACTGGCTGACCGAGGTCGGCGAGAGCGGCGACCCGAGGTCAGTGATGATAAAGTCGACCAGGTCGGGGTACGTAATGTCGACGCTGGGCTGGTTTGCGATCATTTCGCGGGGCATCTGGAGCTGGTCGGCGGGGACGTTGGGTGTGACTGCGCCGGACATGATGGGTGCGCGGTCGATCGAGGGGCGGCGCGAGTGCGCGGGCGTCGTGGCGGGGAACGTGGCCGTGGAGGGGAGGTCGGTCGGGAACGACAGCGGCAGCCTGTCGCTCGACGACGGCATGGGCAGATCCGTCTGCTGGAGCGGGTAGTACCGGAGAAACTTGTACGACTCGGCGAGCGCATACACGGGCTTCTGCAGCGCCTTGGCGATCAGCGCGACCTGCGATGTGCCGACCGACGACACGAGCGCGCCGCTCTCCACGACCGCCTCGCACCCGAGCAGCACCATGTCCACACGCTCCATAATGTACCCCACCGCACTGTCTAGCACCACCGTGCACGGGATGCCCATCTCGGTGAGCTTTTGGTATGTGCGCAATCTGCCGTCAGTCCAGTTAGTTTATAGTGTGCTCGGCCTCACCCAAGGCAGCCGGGGCGCGCCTCGGTCACATAGACGCTGATGCGCTTGTGCTGCTTGTGCGCCTTGATGATCGTGTCGATGACGGTGCGCGAGTACGAGTGGATGAGGATCTGGGTGTAAGGAGCGAGTCTAGTTTGCCATTGGAGGTTCTAAAACTCACGACAGCGTCGTCGCGAAGGAAGTCGACAGCGAGGTCGGCAATCTTCTTGCGGAACGTCACAGACTCCTTGTTGCAAAAGTCGCGGCCCTGCTCAATCAGACGCTGCTTGTACATGACAAAGTCCTGTACTCAGTCAGCATTGCAATCGCAGTTTTGGGGTATACAGGCCTTGCGCGAGGCCCTCCGGCTCGAGCAGCCTTCCGGCACTCACAGGTCCTCCGTGCTCGACGGAAATGAAGCGCTCCCATAGCTGACACCCAGCCCGCACTCCCAGACTCGTCTGCGTGTCAATGAGCGCCTGGCGCCCCTTTTTCAGGTCGAGCATGAGTCCAGAAATGGTCGTCGCTGCAGGAATGTCAGTCGCTTCTCGAGCATTCTAGTGCAGGTGTTGGCGGAACGTACCCGTCGACGAGGCCATGAGCTCCGTCAGCGCGCGGATAGCGGCGATGGGGTGCGGGTCCTGCGGTCGAGTTAGTCACAGTTCAGGCTCCGGCCCCCAGCCGTAGCTCCGGCTCCTTGCGACGCACCTGCTGCGCAGCCTGCTTGTACGCCGCGACGACATCAAAGCTGCCAGACGTGGACGCCGACCCGGATCCGGACGCGTGCGAGCCCAGGAGCACGCTCTCGGACTGCATGGGCGGCGAGGTCGGTGCTGGGGATACCGCGGCGGCCATTCTGAGCAAGTGGGCCTTTTGGTGGTGCTGGTTGTTGTGGAGAGAATGCGAGGTGGAGAGAGAATAGTCTCTCGTGGTTGTCCGTGGAAAACAATGAAATGGGATGCAAAGAAGTCGAGTAGGAAATGGGATCAAAGTGAAACTGGTATAAAGGTAGGTAGGTAGGTAAATGGGCCCGTGCCTGAAATACTGTAATGCAGAGAGCAAAAGGCGGAGTATCCACTCTACTCCACCCCCCGTGTTCTGTCCGCCGTCCTCTGCTTCCTCTCTCCTGCTGCTCTCTCCATAGAAAAATGAATACGTTCGGAGGAGACGTAAAGACCCAAAAAAGCTTTATCCAGCCAGCTTTCACACCATACATACATCGCCCCCACAAAGCCCTCGTCACCACCACCGCCATCCGCACAGCCATCCAGTATGTCCACGCGCGATTATACCGACTCCGAGTCCGAGACCGAGGCCGCACTGCTGGACGACACAGCCGCCCATGCCTCTGCCCGCGGCCGCAGTCGTCGTCGGGGGCGGCACTCGCCCATCTCGACGCCGGCCCGGAGTGCATCGCCCGCAACAAGGGCAAGTGAGCACGATGGCGCTGGGAATGCTACTGGGAATGGACCGTCGTTGAAGATTACAGTGAGTCCAAGATGCCCCATTAATAAAAGCAAACAGGAAGGGACATTGCACAAAAGAACAGAAAGAAGATTGTTTGCAAGCCATCACAGATGATATCAATGGCGATGAATCATGGATCATCAATGGGAGAGAGAGAGAGCCACCTCCTTTTTTAACACACATTCCGGATACGGCTTGCTCCTTTCTCTTCTTTTTGTCACCGCCGCCTCTTCCACATTGATCCTCTTGCATCCATCCCCCTCTGCCTCTCCCCGTTCACGCCACTCGATACTGACACTGCATCACCCCACCCGTGCACATATCGACACTTCATTTCACTTCAATACTGCTTTCCATCACTTCCACTTCCACTTGCGTCCAATTATACACCACCCAGCTCCGCCCAAACCTGAGCCACCTGGCGGCCGACACGCCCCGCGCTGAATCCTCCTCGCCCGGCGAACGCTCCTCGCTCTCCCCTCCCCCTCCCATTCGGCTCAAGTTTAGCGGTGGCAGCGGCAGCGGGATGAAGCACCCGCGCAGCAGCGCAATGTACTCGGACTCGGAGGACGAGTCCGAGGCCAGCAAGCAACCGGCATCCACGCCGGCCGTGAAGACCGAGGACGCCGCGGGCGCCTCGACGCCCAAGACGCGCTCGCCGCCCGCCAAGAAACACAAGCCATCGTCGTCCACGTCCAAGCCACGCGGCTCGCTACCTTCGTCGTCCTCCGGTGTCCCGGTCCCGGGACAGGGGCGCAAGGCGTACAACTGGCTCACGCCGAGTGCGGTCGGCGCGTCGCACCACGGCCCGCCGGACCGCGGGGAGCGGCACTCGTCCGCCGCCGCATCGCTTGCGGCCTCGAATGCGGGCGACGACGAGAAGCCCGCTGTGGACGAGGGCACCGGCGCGGGCACGGGCACGGGGCGCGAGTCGGCGCCGCCGAGCGAGAAGAAGAAGACGGCGCGGCGCAAGGCGGGCGAAGCTGGCCCGGGAAAGAACTGGCGCAAGGGCATGCGGAAGTGAGTTATGAGTTATCATGCCCGAGTCGGGTTACTGACAGAGCCGCAGGGGCGACCCGCTGCCGTGGAAGGAGGGCGCGACGTTCCTGGGCGGAGAAGGCACCCCGGGGCGCATTGGGCGCTCGCCGCTCTCAACGCCGCTGCGGCCCAGCGTCTCGCGCGAGGCGTCCCCCGAGCCCTTTGACAGCATGCTGCTCGCGACGGCCACAGCGACCGCCAAGGAGAAGCGTGAGCAGGAGAAGCGAGAGCGCCAACTTGAGCGGGAACGCGAGCGGGACCGCGAGCACGACGCCCACGCACACACGCACACGCCGCACCACCGACAAACGCACTACACGCGCGAGCCGTCGCCGCAAAACTTTGTGCTCGCAGACCCCAAAGTGCTCGGCATCCCCGTCTTCCCGAACCCGATCGTCACCCCGCGCCTCGTCCTCGGCACCTTTCCCAAGGTCACGTCGTTTTTCGCGCCGTTTGACAACAAGCCGTTCAAAAAGGAGAAGCCGCGCGACTGGACGTTTTCCGAGCAGAGCATCACGGGCGTCGGCGGGGGCACGCTCAAGTTCAAGACGTGGCGGCCGGGTGAGTCCAAGAGTGCTTATATACTGTATGCTAACGGGTGCTTAGGACCGCAGAGCGAGCTCGGCAAGGTGCTCGCGGCGCAGAAGGAGGCCGAGGCGCTCGCCAAGCAGCGCAAAAAGGAGAGCAGGGAGAATGAGCGCCTGGAGCGCGGCGAGGCGACGCCCGAGCGTGGCGGCACGAGCGAGCGGCAGTCGGAGCGCCCGAGCCTCCCGCACATGAACAGCGGGGAGAGCGTGCCCCTCGTCGGCGACGCCGAGGGCGACGGCGACAATGCGTCCGAGGCCGGCGAGGACACCGAGTCGGTCGCGGGTTCGATGCGCGACTCGCCAGCGCCCCGCCGCTTTGGGACGGGTAAGCGTGGGCGGCCGCGCAAGTCCAAGCTCGCCAACGAGATTATCCCCACTGAGCCAGAGGACGAAACGCCGTCGGCGCGCCCGTCGGCCGAGCCCGAGACCAAGCCTGCGATCCCAGCCTAAAGATAAAGGAGTTCTCCGTCCTAACCTGTAGTTCACACTCTCTTCCCCTGTGGCAGCGTGCTAGATTCCTCTTCCAGCTCATACGCGATACGAGATACGCGATACTCGACGTGATGATGATGCATGTAGTTGTACAGTGACCCAGTAATGATACGCAAAACCGACCATTAATGAAAGAAGACACACGGTATTAAGGGGGTGGTGGAGAGGGGTAGGGTAGGGGAGCGTAGGGGTAGCAAGGCAGGCCGGGTAGAGCTCATCGTGACGATGGAATGAAGGTGATGTTGAATCAATCTGCAGGAATAAAAGGAGCCAGCCGCACGCTCGTCTAGCGTCTAACGCCGGTGGGCAAATGCAATGATGAGATCTCGGTTTCGTCCAAATCGCCACTCGCCGAGGCGCTTGAGCTCGCGCCAAATCTCACCCTCGGGCGGGACAGTCCCGGCGGGCGAGTAGACGACAAAGTCGGCCTCGGACAGCAGGGAGCGGAGGAGGGAGCCGACGAGGAGGCAGACAATGCAGAGGATGATGACAGCCGGGAGGGGCACGGCTGTGCGCACAAGGAACGGCTGCCGCGGGGTCGCGACGGCCGCAACTTCCGTGTCGGTTGGCGTCGGCGAGTGGCTCTTGATTGTCCTTGTCGTATCGGACGGCAGGGCTGTGGGCGGCTTGATGGGCGATCCCTCCTTGGACGCCGGGGCGCTCACGCTGAACCGGCTCAGCGGTCCGTAGCGGAACAAGTTGTAGCGCGACGTCAAGGTCGGCGTCGGCGGCGGCGGGGCCTTGGGCTCCACGGGCTGGTCCTCGGTCTTGACGACTGGAGGCAACTCGGCGGGCTCGTTGGTTGGCGTCTTGGAGACTTCAGAGTTGATGTCCGAGTCGGCGTCAGGCTCCGGGATGGGCACGACGGGCGAGTCGGGGAGGTACTCTCTCGCGACGGCCAGCGGCCTCTCGAGCGAGACAGAGCGCGGAGTGGTGCGATGCACGAGCTGCGGGGGGCGGAGTTTGGACGGTTCCTTCGTAAGTGAGAGCTGGCGTGCAGGGAGCTTGCGCTCGTCCTCGACCGGCAGCGAGGCACCTTCGAACATGTACGCCGCGGGCTCCGCACGGCGCGCGACAAGACGGATCTGGACGACGGCACCATCATTGATGAGGTCCAGGAGCCACCGGGGACGAGGGAGAGGCGCGCTCTTGCCCGTTAACGGGTCGTTGACAGGCGCTTCGTATCCCGCTGTAGGCAGTGTAACGCGCAGGAGATGGCGGGTAGACGACTGGGGGTCGAGGCTCGCGGCCTGGAGGACTGACGGGGCGAGGGAAATAACGCTGCACTTGAACGGCATGCCAAGCTTGCCTCCCGCAAAGTCCAGGGGAAGGATGGACGTGTCACTCCCTTCGCCGTGGTACGCTTCCGGGAGGGACACTGCACGAATGGCAATCTCGCACCCGCCCTTGATGAGCTCGGCGCCAACATCAATATCTGCAACAATGAGATCGCGCCGGCCACGGCGGATATCCTCTGCAAGATCGATCATGAGCGAACGCGCAGAGTTGATTGATGTCCGGCTCTCACTGTGGTGGAGCGGGGGACGGAGCGTCTCCGTGTCTTTTGAGCTCGACCACGACGGCGGCTGGACAGTCACAGTCATCACAAAGTCGTCCCCGTCATTCACCTCGTCGACAGGCACCTTGTACGGTTCCGTCCCGTCGAGGCTCCATGGCCCCACCGCCTGTGGTTCGGGGCACACGACACACATTGGCGGCCAGCGGGCGCGGCTCGGCGGTCCGTCCTTTTTGAGCGAGGTCTCTATGTTGAGCAGCGCGCGAGGAAGACCAGAGTTGAGCATGTTGTTGACCGACACGGGAATGTTTCCGCCATAGTCGACCGCAGCGACATACATGCACCGCGTGCTGGGAATGGCGTACTGCTCGTGCGAATAGGGGTCAATCGTCTCAAGAATCCAGCCCTCGAGAATAACGTTGCAGGACGGCATGTTGGACGGGTTGTACTTGCTCGCATCGAGGCCGAGGGTGAGCGTGTCAAAGCCAGAGGTCGACGCATGAAAGATGGTCGAGAGAGGCGCATGGGAGGCCACAGAGGGAGAAGGGGGTGGGCTGTCGGGCACACGCGCCACGATCGTGGCGATAAGCGCACTACGGTCGCGGAACGGGAATGCAGTGTGTGCGACAAAGTGCGACGTCGTGATGCCGTGGCCGTACGTCTGCAGCCTCACGGGCTTGCCAAAGTACTCGTCCTGGCGCATGGCAGAAACGGCAGATGACACCTCTTCGGCTGTAAAGCCCTCGATGATGCGTCCAGCACGGAACAGCGGGAAGCTGTCCGAGACGTGTGCCACAATCTTCTTCTCCACTTTGAGACCATCGCGGTCTGTAACAGGCTGCCAGCCGAAGGGGTCCGTTGACTCGCCATCGCGGTCAGCGTGGATACGCGCCAGCTGACCAAGCGCGTGTACCACAGAGTCGACGGGCGTGCTTCCGGCCGCGGGCGCTGGCGTTGGCGGGCCCATGCCCATAGGCACAATATTACGCGTCGACTCTGCAGCCTGCGTGTACAATCTCGCGAGCGGCGTGTATATCCTTGTGAAGGCGTTTCCGGGTGTGACTGTCGCAAAGGGATCACCGTTCTGCGCGGTGCTCCGCAGCGACACATTACTTTGGCGCTTCCGCAACGCTCCAAGGGCGGGCGGTTGGTCTAAGGCGACGCGCGAAGGCTTGGAGCGCTTCTGCTTCTTGAGCTGCTGAACATCTGTTTCCGACAGCTCCTCGCTGTCAATCTTGACCTTGGCGCCGTTGACGGTCAACACAGTCTTGCTACCGGCTGCCTGGGTGCCGCGGCGCACAGTAACCGTGACCGAGTCCTGTCCCAGGGAAGCCGCCTCATGCTCAAATGTCAACCACAAGCCGCCACCATTAGGCGACAAGCGGTGGCGCTTCAAGGCGGAAATGTTCCTGGGAGGAGGGTCGACGAGGACAATAATGCTGCCGCCCCACTTGTCGGGGTCGCACCGGATACCACAGTCTATAACGTCCGCAGATCCCGTGCTTGTCTTGGACGCCGTGTCGCTGATGCTGTCTGTCTCGCCCCTGTCGCCATTGCGCATGGTAGGAGGGAACGCGGTCGCCGTGCTCGACGAGTTAGACCGTCTGGAAACGGCTGCCTCGTACTCGAACCGGAACGTTTCCTTCTCCACATCGTACCGCGATGCAATGGCTTTGGCGCCGTGTAGCCTCGTCGTGACTGGTGGCGCGCCGTGTTTGATTGCAAACTCGCCAAGACCAGCAAGGGTCGTCATCATGACCTGCGGAATGGACGACTTGTTCGACCAGCCGCCGGGATGGCTCTGCTCCAGGAGGGTCACCTGGGTTGTGTTCGGGGAGAGGGCCTCAATAGACCAGCCTTGGAGGTCGATCTGGGTGCGGATCACGTTGGGATCAATGACTGGAGGGATAACGGGAAAAAGCTCATTGTCCTCTGTTGAGAAACCAAAGATGTGAACAGACGAAGGCGACTTGTACGTCGTGCGAACGAGGACCGAATCACGTGCACTGGTCGTCAGTTTAACCTAAAGCTGACAACTCACGATACAGGCCACGAGGCCTTGGACTTGAAGTGCCAGACATCAGTGAGCTCGTTGACATCCTCTAGCAGGGTCGCGTCGTCATATGACTTGTCCCACACGACCCGTGTACCCGGTGTAATAATCGTGGAGAACAGGTCCCAGACTCCCACGCCGACAAACACTGCTTCGGCGCGGAACACAACGAGGGTGCGGTCGATCGAGTCGAGCTGGTGGACCGACACACCCTTGGATTCTGCGACGGGGCGCCATTTCGGCTCTGGCTCCTGCAGAAGCGACGTAAAGTCTGCAAAAGTGTCAGCTTGGATGGGATGAAACGACCTACAGATGTAATTCCGCTTGATGAGACTGCCAATGCTCCGCTCGGCGGCACCAGTCCGCTTGCCTTTCTTCCTCACCTCGAGCGAGCCTTCTCGTGATCCAGTGACAGAGTTGTCGGCCGTGTCCACTGTCGGGAGTGACATGGCGCTTGCGCCTGGAGATCCTTCCAAGAGATTTCTCAGCGGTGCAATGCTCTCCATCTGCTGCACGGGGACGGGGTGACCGTTGATACGGACGCGACCGCCTCCAGAGTGCGAAATGGCCGTCTGCTCGATTGTGACCTTTACGCGGACGAGCTCTTCCCCGGGTTCGAGTTGAGAGTGAACGAAACGGAGGACTAGTCGTTTTGGTGCAGCTGAGCCCGGTATGGATGGTGGCGACTGGCCGACAAAGGAAGACCAACGGCGAGAGGGTGACTCTTCCCCAGTTTGTGTCTTTACTTGGAGCTGGACGTCCCAACCCTGTGTGGAGGACAACCCAAACTCTATTTGTCGGCGAGTGCCATCGTTGGTATCGTCACTCTGGACAATTGCATAGTTGGCCGAGAGCGTCACCCGGCTCGGATCGTAGCTCACGGCCGAGATTGCAACGTCCTGTCCATACCCAAGCAGTACGGGGACCTTTTCACTGCCCTCACGGACGTAGTCCACCAGGGATGAGATTACCGAGGGAAGATGCTGCGGCACCGCACCACCGACTGCCCATGTGCCTTTTGGATTCCAGGACCAGAAACATGTGATTCGCGCCTTGCCCTCGGGCAATGGTGGTTCGATGGCTCGCGACGAGGTCGATGGCAGCTGTACGCACCATGCCATGAGGTTGACGTGCGCGCGCACAAACGGTGGTGCAGGTCGGAGATATGCTGGTTCATGTCGAGAACGGGGGAGGGAAGTGGAGACATCGATAAGTGTGTATTGGTCGACAAGCGTCTTTGAAATGGTGACAGAGTCACGCGGACTAGGGATTAGCTTGAACTACCCGTAAACGACCTACCTTGACGGCCAACCCAACCTGTAGTTCGTTCGAGTCACTCGCGTCTGCGTATCCAACAGGTCGATGAGTTGAGACTCCTCGACCATCCGGTCCCCTGAACAATGTTAGACAAACCCAAAGCAAGAGCGGTGCGACCGCGACCACCAGTTTCAACTCACAAACAGCCCGAGTTTCTGGTGTTGCTAGGCTTCCACGAAACGTGTCGGCGTTGATATCCGAGCCGCAGTCGACCTCGACGACTGCACGGAACACCTCGCCTCCTTTGCCGTTACGTCTGTGGACGGCAACATCGCTGGGGGTCACTCGTCCCAGGGTTTGTGCCGCCTTGGCCGACGACGCGCGCACGGTGCTTGCAGGAGACGGCGAAGGGGCGGACACTAACTTCCAGGCTGATGATCCAGAGGACGAGAGCAACGCACGGAAGTAGACGACAGCGTTCTCAAGTGCATCGTTCCATGCAGTTTCTAGCCTGTATTGACTGTTAGCAGAGTCGCTCAATGCAAAGCGAGCAGCGTCCAAATGTAGGCCGGCCAGTTGGTGGTCGCTGGTTCAGTGGAGGAACGGTGACATACCTGACGCCATCATCCAGAGTGTCCACCGGCATCCTGGCTCTTGTTCATTTAGAGCGACGGCAGAAAGCGATGTTGATGGAGAGTAAAGTTGGAAAGTCGGTCTAGGGAGTGGTGTTGACGGTAGGTGCTGATTGGTCGTATGATGCTGTTGTTGTTATTGATTAACTGATAGATTGATGGATTGACTGATTGATTGATTGATCGTTGCTGTTGTTGTTGAAATGGAATATGGACTGTTAAATGGATGAAATGTAAAGGTTGATTGATGGTGAGCACAAGGTCAAAATGCGATCCCTTTCAATGCCTTTCAGACGACCACACTCCACTCACCCATTTGCTTGTTGTTGGTGGCGCCTGGGTAAGGTGGGGGTGGGGGTTGATTGCCGCCTTTAGGCTTTGAAGCCTTTGAAAGCCTTTGGGCTTGGCTTTGGCTGATCTACTGAGCTGGCCAGGTAGCGGGCGACAGCGAGTGCATGCATGCATGAGTGTCTCAGTGCTGCGGTGCTCTTTTCAACCCTGCTCGACTTTCCCTGGGCACCAAAAAGAATAGTCGAACGACCGATGTCTAGCTAGGTACGGTACACTTTTTGGTGCGATTAACAAATTCGGAGGGTGCCTCGTGAGATAATGGGGGCATATGGAGCAAGAAAGTATGACGTAGACCCACGTGGAACCCATTTGCCACTGCACCACTGCACCACTGGTGGAGTGGCCGCCAGCGGCCAACCGCCAGCCAGCCGTCAGGCTATGCAGCCACACTATGTGCCTGCATGTGCCTTCATGGCCGCTTTGGCCGCCGCGACCCCGTCTGGCCAGAGTCGGCCAGCGCTGGCATGCTGGCGCATGCCGCATGCAATGTCTATGCGCTCGATGCACAAGTGTCACTCGTAGTACACCGAGTTGTAGTTGTTGTGTCCCCGTCCTCATCTATCCCTCTTCGGCCAAAAGAGAATAAGTCGGCGGGTACATTGTACTTCGAGCTTGAACATCTCCTACTCGATATCCATATTCACACTTCTCGGTCCATCGCGCGCGCAACGATTTGCGGGGGGCCACGATGCCGAATCCATTCAACATGTTCGGGTCGGACGCTGGGCCGTCCTCGTCTCCGTCGTCGCCGCGAAGTGCGAGTTTCGGCAACATTGCGCGGTCCGCATCGCCCTCCCGAGGGCCAGCTGCACTCGTCTCCCAACCGCTACCGAGACCAGCGTCGCACGGCCGTCTGTCCAAGCTCATGGTCCCCGGTCGATCACGGAGCAGCTCGTCCACATCACTAGACGGCGGGGCGAGCCCCGCGACTGCCATTCCTGTCGTCGCTTATGCCGATGATACTGGCCTCAATAGCGGGAGGACAACACCGGAACAGCGTAGACGGTCTGCCAAAGGTGCGTTCCCTCATCCTGTCAAGGGCTACTAGCTCTACCATGTCCCGCTCATTCAATTCCACTGACGGTGACAAGCCGCTGCACAGTCTCTACTTGCGAGCGACGGGAAATACAAAAAGTTTGCAAGCCAGGTGGACCGATGTCTCCAGTCCTTTGATACAATCAACGAATGGGCAGACTTCATCTCGTTCCTCTCGCGGTTACTCAAGGTGGGGGAAGACATCAGACTCTGCTAACCCCCCAGACTCTGCAGACGCCATCACCTGCATACTCTGAAATACCCCGCAAGCTCATCGTCGCAAAACGTCTCGCCCAATGTCTCAACCCCGCCCTCCCCTCTGGTGTGCACACCATGGCACTGGACGTGTATGGGCAGGTCTTTAGCATGATTGGGGTAAGCGGCTGAAACCTGTGACATTTCTGACATGCTCAGGTGGAGGGTCTCAAGCGCGACCTGCTCATCTGGTCCTCGGGCCTGTTCCCCTTCTTCCAGTACGCGGCGACCTCGGTCCGCCCAGCCCTCATCAGCCTCTACGAGACGTACTATCTCCCGCTAGGCGAGGACCTCCGACCGGCGGCCAAAGCGTTGATATTGGCCCTTCTGCCAGGTATTGAGGAGGAAACAGGAGACTTTTTCGACCAGGTGGGTGATGGTAGTGTATGAGCTCACCTGACCCACAGGTCTTTTCACTCCTTGACAAGCTTTCCAAGGCCGTGTCGCCCGATTTCTTCCTCCAGAATGTCTTCCTCGTCCTCATCTCAAGTCCGGCATCACGCCTTGCCGCGCTGAACTATGTGTCGAGAAAGTTGGTCGAGCCAACAGAAGCGCTCGCGACCGGGACGGACGTGGGCTTGATGATCCGCGGGGTTGCTGCCGTTCTCAGCGACGACAATATGCTTGTTCGTCGAGGGGGACTCGATCTCCTGCTGAAGGTATTGCCACTCGATGGCCCGATCGTAAAGTGAGCTGCTCCGGGTTTTCCGACGGCCAGTGCTGATCCATTCAGAGATGCGCTTCAGGGTGATCGTGAGCTCCTTGTTCGCGCAGTGTCGGCTGTCGTCCTGCAACGTGATGTCTCGCTCAGCCGAAGAGTGTATACCTGGCTGCTCAGCGGAGATGACAGCAAGGAGAACCAGGTTGCGTACTTCAGATCCCATGGACTCGAGCTGTTGTCCCGAACACTGAAGGTGGGTACGGTACCATAACTTCGATCAAAGCTGACCCACCAGGATGACATGGGGAAGCTGTTTGTTGCGCAGGACATGACCGATGCTCAGCTTCCATTCAAGATCTTCCTCTCCCTGCTTGACAAGTGGGAAATAGGCGAGGCACTGTCCGAGAACCTGGCGATCCCGTGCTTGACTGCTATTCACGCCGCTGCAAACGGATCCAACGCGTCGGAAATTGCGGGTCTCGCCCCCGCAGTGTACGAGGCGATGGAGCCAAGTGTGCTCTGGAAAAAGCTTTACTATGCGATCGACAAGGAGCTCGACGGGGCCGGAACCAAGCATCTCAAGCTGCTTCTCTGGCTCTTGACCGCTATCCCGCAGCACGACGACGAAACCATTAAGGTGCACGTCCCGATTCTTCTCGCGCGGATCTTGCAAGGATTGGGCGACAAGCATGACGAGGTGTTGTTGACTGCGTCACTTCCCGTGGCCAATGCGCTCTTGACCACCATCCCCCAGTCGTTGTTTGGCAGCGGAACAATATCTACCCCGATATCCAAGGACGCAACGCCGGCAGCTGCAGAGCTCGCGTACGTCAAAGTTGATCTCGACGCCGCGTCTGCCAAGGTCCGCAATGAGGTCGCGCCTGCCCTTGTGCGGTCCATCTTCAAGCTCTCGCAGACGGCGCTCCGAACAGGGTGGTCATCCAGCTCACTGGTTCTCGTTGTCAACCTCGCGCAGACGGTGATTGACAGGGAGGTGCCCGCGCTTTCTGATGTCGACAGTCGCGCGTGGATCGCGGCCGTGCTGCTCGGTTTGGAACGCGTGAGTGTTGCAAAGGTGAACGCAGCTGATTCCCAGGTCCACTCGTTTGCTGTTGTCGGAGCGCTTGTGGATGTCGCCCTCATGGCCAGCAGAACGCAGCTGTTTGAGCCACCCATTGATATTACTTCTGACCGCGTCATGTCTGTTGTCCTCGACTCGGTGAGCTCCACTGTCCTCGCAATCAGCTGACCGCAGCTCTTCCGCTACCTTCGCGCTGACGCTGCACCGTACCACGCCCGCGCTGTGGAGCTCTTGTGGGAGTTTAACCAACTGGCCGAGATACACGTCCTCGAAAGTGTGATTGCCCGCCGGATGAGCTCTCCCGTCAATAGCGTAGAGGCTTTTGATGCTTTCGGAGTTCTGTGGCGCCAGTCAGGTGAGCTGAGAGGCTTTTATTCCCAGCTGACAGCAGACGACACAATGCTACCTGGGGAGATCTTCCACGTACCAATGTTCATGGTTCTCGACGGCCTAAAGAGCGATGACCCGCAGGTTCTCCGTACCTCTGAGACGTGGATGAGGTGCAACCTGCGCTCCTACTTCCGCATGGTGGACCCCCTTCTCCGCCGCGTCATGGAGATCTTGTCTCAGAGCAAGAAGAACCCCAAGGTCCGAGACATGTCCCTCATCCACTATTATATTTCGAGCGCGACAAGTTTGTTCCGCTTCGGCGGCCAGGGACTCAGCAAAGCGTGCCAGTCGAGCGAGATTCGCAAGTCGCCTAACTCGATGCTTGCCGCTCGTGCAGATGAGCTCTTCCCGGAGGCGGTCACGTATCTGGACGTTCTGACCGAGTTGCTCACAACGTGAGTTTAGACGCGAAAGTCTTAACTGACTTGACAGGCTCCTAAGGGATAATGAGAACGACCAGCAGACGCTCCGCGTTCAGTCGTCAGCGCTCGAACTCCTTCTCTTCCTCGTCAGCCGTGACGATCTTTCTCCTAAGCAGCTTGGGCAGATCAAGTCGGCGCTTGTAGACAAGCTCACAGTGTCGACTCAGCACCGCCGCTTGACGCTGCAGAACACGATGCTGCATCTTCTGCATTCGGCTCTTGTCGCGTCTGAGAAGAAGCAGCCACGCGGCCACCGCTCGACATCGTCGTCATTTTCCATCCCGGAAAAGTCTCCGCCCGTGGACGACGCGACGCTTGCCTTTGAAAACGCCCTCAACCGTATGATTATCGTCGGCGTGTCTTCCCCCGGCAACCGACCGATTCTGCAGCACTGGGTCGACTTTGTCCTCATGACTATTTCACACCTTGAGAGCAAGCCTGCCCAGCTGCGAGCGCTCTGTGACTGCTTCTGTGAGCAGCTGCGCATGACGATGCTCCAGCTCAGGAACACGTTTACTGTTGCTGGTATCGATGACACGTCGGCGACGATCACAGAGTCGGAGCCTATCATGCTCATTGGTGTTCTGGAGCGACTGGCAGCTGTTCTTGGCGGCAAGCCGGGCGTACGCCGCAGCGAAGACAAGGACAAGCAGAATGGAGAGGGCGGTGGCATTCTCGGCTATCTTCCCATGTTCTCTATCGAGGCACCGCCGGAGAAGTCTGTGAGTTGCCTAAGACGGTGCGATAAACTGACACCAGTCTAAATCGGAGACGTATGGATACCTCGACGACATTGTCGACGCCTTCCTCATGACATGGTCGGTTACGGAGGTTATCAATGACGCGGACAGCGCCAGCACGGCACTCAATCCTTGTGCTGCCTCCAGGACGCAGATCATGTCGCGGACTCGCACAAGGACGAAAAAGGCGCTGGAAAAGATGTTCAAGTCTCACCCGTCCGAACTCATGAGCAGCTGTGTTCAGGTCTGGGCGCAGGACTCGAGTGATATTACCGTGAGCTTAAAATGACGTGCGAATAGCTGACCACAGGACTATGCAATCTTCGACTGCATCGATGCCCTGACACCAAGTGCGCAAAAGGTCGTGGACCTGGTCACGGAGCATATGAGCGGCAAGGGTCGCGGATCAATCTCGGAAAAGTGGGTGCACTGACAAAGCTCGCCGCTGACACATAGCTCCAACCTTGCCCTTGCAGCCTTCCTCGAGGCCTACATTTCCCGCCTGGAGGGACCTATCGCCGTGCAGGTCTGGCACTCGCAGTATGCCTACGCTCGCGACACTCTGGCTCAGTCGAGCACCCCTTCTGCTCGAGGTCTGCTCTTCCCCATCTTCAGGTGCCTCACTGTTCTGGGCAAGATTGTGTCTACGACCAGTGCCTTAGAGGACCGCCGGCTGCGGCGCGACCTCCAGGAGACATATGTCAAGCTCTTTGACACTGTCCTCTCCCACATCACCAGAATCGTTGACAGCGCTACCTGGGAGCGCGGTGCCGGGAGAGATGCTGCCTACACAGAGGGTAAGTCCATTATTTTTTATTTTTTATTTGTCAGTTCTGACATTACAGAAGAACGATCTGAGCGCGGCTTGTCAAACATTTACAACTTTATCAGTAATACTGTCATCGGCACGCTGCGCACCTTCCTCGTCGACAACGACAGGGTGGCTACTGTGTGTGCGAGCGTGTCGTCGAGCATCATTGTTCCCGCCTTCAAGCATCAAAAGTGAGTTGACAGGCTCCGCGAAAACTAACTCTCAGGGTGGACAACGCCATTCTCAGCATCTTGCAAGAGATGACCAAGATCCCCGCCGCGGTCAAGGCGTGGCGTCTGCCAGTGTCGGATGCCTTCAACGACACGCGTTTCTTCAAGATGACGCCCGAGGAGTCGGCGCGATGGAAGCCGCTCGTGTGCGGGCTGATGGACAGTGACAAGGAGAGGATCACTGATCTTCTCGGTGAGTGGTGATTATCATCAGCGCTGACTGTCAGGACGTATCGCCGCTGCGCCATCGGCCAACATCTTCACTAACCGCGAGCTAGAGATGATCTCGCGGTCGTACAACCTTCGCCGCTTGTCGTTTGTCCTGCTCGCTGCTGAGCGCAACCACCACCTCAACAGCCTGCCCATCATCCAGGAGAAGCTAGTCGAAATCCTGCGCACGACCGTCGTGTCCCCGCGTGTCCACAGCGAAGTGTACCTTTGCTTAAGGGTGCTCATGTGCCGCATCAGCCCGCAGCACCTCGCCAACTTTTGGCCCGTCATCCTTGCAGAGCTGCTCCGCGTCTTCGAGTCGACCATGGACGACCCGCCCGCCGACGACTCGGAGGACCTCACCCTCGTGCTCGCCGCGTGCAAGTTTTTGGACCTCTTGCTCGTCATCCAGACTGAGGATTTCCAAATGTAAGTTGCTGTCGAGGCGAGCTTCCCGCTGACCCGCAGTCACCAGTGGATCTTTGTCACTGACACGACGGACGCGGCGTACCCGCCGGAAAACTACAGCCCCGAGGCGCTCATGGACCGTCTTGCGGAGATTCTTCTTGAGCACGCTGGCTCCCATGTAGGTTAGGATGGTTGCTCGGTGCTGACCTTGAGACCGTGCAGCAGGTCGATCCCCTCTCGCCGCGCGACCGCATTACCCCGCGACGACCGCAGCTGTCCAAGATCAAGACGCTCAGCTCGCTCCAGCAGCTGCAACCCTTCTTCTCGCGGGCGAGCATTGAGACATTTGAGGGCGTGTACGCTGACGCCGGTGTGGACTGGGACGCGATCGAAGACGGGCTCGTGTCTGAGATTTTCGAGGGCGAGAGTGAAAAGGAGCCCTAAGTAGCTATACTACCTTGATACCTCGATAGACTAGTAGCAACTGCAGCATACATAATGACATTCCCTTTAGACGGTACGCAGGGGATCGGCGTCGGCCTTGGAGACGAGCACCTCCCACCCGGCCTCGTCGACGTTGAGCTCCTTCTGCAGCCAGTCCTTGAGCACGGCAGAAAGGTACGGCCGCTCGGTGTTGCTGTGGTTTGCGAGAATTACCGACTTGCCAGCGGCGACGTACGCGAGCACCTCGTGCTGAGAGTCAGTCGCACCCTGGCATCCTATGGTGGCCAACTTACGTGGGACATTTCGCCCGTGATGAGGAGGTCGGCCTTGGCGCCAGACAGCACGCTGCCGCCCGAGCCAGCACACACCGCGATCGACTCGATAGGCTTGGCCTCGGCGGGCGTGGCGAGCTGAACTGCAGGTAAGCAAGAGAGCAGTGTATGTAGAGCGTACCGTATTTGAGGCCAAGGTGCGCTTTGACGGTCTCGACCGCCTCGTCAATCTTGACACCAGACTGCAGCGTGATGATGCGACCCATTCCCGCGCCCTCGAACCCGGCCGGCGGGCGCTCCGTCGCAGTGATGACCGCCGAGGTGGCCGTGATCTTCTTCCACGGCTCCACGAGCCTGCCGCCGTCAGATCCAGACACTGCAAGGCCTTCAGCTTCTGTTGTGCACATACCACGCGTTGATGCCGTTCGGCGTGGCATCCAGACTCGTATGGGGCGCAAAGACGCTGACGCCGCGCGCGGACAGCTGGAGGAGGGACGACTGCAGGGGGTTGGACAGCGTCATGGACTTGAGGCCGCGGAAGATCTGCGCGGGGGCATCAGTGGGGGAGAGTGGTGCGGTGGCTTACGGGAGGGTGGTAGGCGATCACGATGGAGACGTCGGACGCGAGGGCCTCGGCGCACACGGCGGGCGTGAGGCTGCGGTCAGTGCGAAGTCACCGTAGTACGCGTGCCAAGCAAGCACGCCGATGAGATAAGGGAAAACGCACTCAATGGTAAGCAGCACCTTCTTCTTCTCGGACGGGAACGGCGCCTCTACACCAGGTCAGTATCCCTTGC
The DNA here is from genome assembly GCA_013177335.1 of Apiotrichum mycotoxinovorans. Taxonomy (NCBI): domain Eukaryota; kingdom Fungi; phylum Basidiomycota; class Tremellomycetes; order Trichosporonales; family Trichosporonaceae; genus Apiotrichum; species Apiotrichum mycotoxinovorans. The sequence goes on along the minus strand of CP053620.1, from coordinate 5,815,258 downwards.
TCCGGTGGTTCGCCGTGGTTCGTACCCATGATAACGCCGACCTAGTGTTAGTTAATTCCCTCCCTTGCCTCCAGCCCAAGCATTAGCTGCCACACCCGTCCCCATCTCGTCTCCCTGTATCTCTGTGTCTCTGCATCACTTCTCTCTATCGACTCAGCTAGCTGCCGCACACTCTCTCCACTCTCGCAGCCCCCTCCTGTCCCGACTCTCCTTGCTGCTCTCAATTCTCTCGATTTTCTCGAATTGACGCTACTCACATTGTCCCAGCTCGTCTCGGCGAGCTGAAGCGGCGCAATACGCTCCCAGACGCGCTTGATGACGTTGATTGGGCGGGCCATTTTTGTGTTTGCAAGCAAAGTGGTGAAGAGGGCAAGAATGTCGTTGCGAATGAGCGAAGACGTTTGATGCGGCATGCAGAATTCATCCCGGTCGACAAACAGCAATGTGCAGTCAAGTGCGTCACTCGAAATCCCATATGGGATTGCCACGCGGGACGCACGCTATGCGGAGCCCCCCCCGCTCATCGCTCAGATTTCATTTCCACAACATTCGAATCTTTCAAGGTCCAACTTCGGTTGGCATCACACATACCACCACCACTACCACCACTGCCAACAAAACGATGGGCAACATGAGCACACCACCACCAGAAAAGCCGGCGGCACCGGCGCAGGACGCAGCGGCCGCATACGCCGCGGCGGCGGACGCGGGCGCGATCGCCGACGACGCCAAGGACGCCAAGCACGACGCGGACATGGACAAGCTGTTTGCTGCGTTTGCGGCTGCGGCGTCGGGCGGCAAGAAGCGCGAGTACACGTACGAGGACTTCCAGCGCGTGATGGACTCTACGCCGCTGTTTATGCGCGAGACGCCGACGGAGATCACCGAGGAGAACAGCTACGTGCTTGAGGCGCTCAAGAGCCTGGCGTTTGAGGGCGACGGCGATGGTAAGTGAGCGTGCGTGGTGCCATGCGCCGTCGTTTTGGCAGTGTGATTGAGCGCAGGAGGAGCAGGCAGGTGTCTCGCATATGACCATACCTGTGCTTGCTCTCGCTCTCTGGTGCACTACTGGTCCCTCCCGCTGACACCTCCCCAGAGATCGCCCTCAACTTTAAACAACACGGAAACGAGCTGTACACACAAAAGTCGTTTACGGACGCCGCGCACGCGTACACGCAGGGGCTTGACGCGGGGCCAAAGGACCCCAGCCTGCGCATCACGCTGCTCAACAACCGCGCAGCATGCCACATTGCGCTGCGGCAGTGGAAGAAGGTGCTGCAGGACACGTCGGCGATCATTGCGCTGGCCGCCGCGAACGAGGACCCGGCCAAGCGGGATCCGCCGGCCAAGGCGCTGTTCCGCGCGGCGCAGGCGCTTGCGGGGCTGGGAAAGTGGGACGAGGCGGCGGACGTGATTGAGCGCGGGCGCAAGATGCCCGGCGAGGAGGACAAGCAGTGGTGGACGACGCTCACTGCCGACGTGGACAAGGGGAAGCGGACGAGCGCAGAGCGCGAGGAGCGCAACCGCCGCAAAACGCTCACGGAGCAGGCGGAGAAGATGGCGGTCGCGGCGCACGGGCTCATGGTTGAAACCACGCCCAACCCGCCCGAGAACCCGCACCCGCTGCACTTTGACCCGTCGGCGCTGTCCGATGTGCCTTTGTACCCGCCCGAGGTCGCCAAGGAGTGGACCGTGCCCCTGCCGTACACGCCGCTCATCTTCCCCGTGTTCCTCATGTACCCCCAGCACCACACCAGCGACTTTATCACCCACTTCCACGAGGACACGTCCTTTGACGAGCAGCTTGCGCCCATCTTCCCCGCCAGCCCGAGCGCGACCTCCCCTGCCTGGTCCGAGTGGGACGCCGCGCACGAGTACTACACGTCCAACCTTGTTGTCTATGTCGAGACGCAGCAGCGCCGCCTCCTCAAGGTCGGCAAGGAGATTACCCTACGCGAAGTCATCACCAAGGCGCGCCGCGACCCCGTGGGATCCACCCCGCGCGACGGCATCGTGCTCCGCGACGGCCTGCTCTCGTTTGTCGTCCTCCCAAAGGGGCCCCAGGAGCGCAAGTTCATCGACGAGTTTAAGCGCGCCCGCGATGGAAAGTAGATAGATCTAGGGGGAAGTCGTCGACGGATGTACATCTATGCCTTTACGAGATGTGCAATGCGCCACGCCCAGAGGAGACTGTGTAGGGGCCATCCTGCAGAGTGCTTAGGACAGAGGACCACAGGCCCGACTCAAACCGGCCATTGTTCCAACGTGTCACTCGATTTTCCTTTGTGTGGAACACGTCGCGTCGCCTACACATTATTCCCTTCCTTGGCTTTCTATGGCTTGGCGGAGACCGAGCCGTGCTGGCTCTTGGAGGAGCAGTTGAAGCGATAGATATATGGCTCAAAAGAACACACCGTCATGGCCAGCGAAGCACACGCGCACAACCGGACATCCGTGTCCCGTGGAATGGTGGCGACGCGGTCCTGGGCACAGTGCATATTGTTGTTGTGTATACATTCTGCATGGATGACACGGAATGACAATCAGGTCCGAAGCATCGTACAGATGGACACGAGAGGAAAGTCCCTGTCAGGTGTCGGGGAGGGCGGCGGGCAGAGCGCGAGTGTGGTCACAGATCACATAAACAACGCCGCACATGACCAGCTGACTACCCGGCCTCATCAAGTGCGCAGCTTGTCGGCATGCACATTGCGCCGTATAAGCAACGTCAGCAGCAAGACAGCAGGTCATAAGCGCGCGCTACTGCATCACGCGGCGGTGGCGCACACTAGTTCATTAGCGATCACTAGATCTCAGACAAAGTGGCGCCGCCGTGGGCGCTGGGACCAGCCCAAGGTACGTCACGTTCGTCATGGGAGTGTACAGCTGAACGCCGTCTTGCTCAGTATGGCGTTGATGGAAAGATGCGAGATGTCACAGTTAGCAACATACAGGGGGATTGGATTTTACAGTTCAGCACTCTTAAGCGAACGCAGACGGATATATAACGAGTCGCGCTGCGTTCCCCTTCTAACGAAACTCTCAACTGGTCTCACTCACCAACACTCACCAACACTCACCAACACAACTGACCCAAGCTCGTCTCGCAACCCTCATGGCACCCCGCAAGATTGTCGTCTTTGGCGCTACCGGCCAGCAGGGCGGCTCGGTCGCGCGCGCACTCGCCGGGGACAAGAACTACGAGGTAGTCGGCATCACCCGCAACCCCGACTCGACGTCAGCCAAGGGTGAGTATCGTGCTGTACTGGCCTTAGCCGTGGTTTTGACAGTTGGCTGACACTCCGCCCCAGAAATCGCTGCGCTCGGCGTCACTCTCGTCAAGGGCGACATGAACGATGCCGCGACCGTCGCTCCGGCTCTCAAGGGGGCGTACGGCGTCTTCCTGGTGACGGACTGTAAGTCTGCGGAGATTCCCAGGGACGTGTGTCCTGGGGTGCGGGCCGTTAGAGCTCACACGCAGTCTGGGCGCACTACAAGGGCAACAACCCCGAGGAGGCACAGCGCACCGAGATCCAGCAGGGGAAGAACATTATCGACGCCGTGGCCGCCGCGGGCGTGCAGCACCTCGTCTTCTCGACGCTCGAGAGCTTCCGCCCGCGCCACATCCTGCCCCATTTTGACGGCAAGGCTGACTGTGAGTACTTTGTGCTGTGTGTCGCTCATCACAGTGACGGGCTACATCCGCACCCTCGGGCTGCCGGCCACGCAGGTCTTCACGTCGTACTACTACTCGAACGCGTACAGCTCGTTCGGCCCGCGCATCGAGAAGCAGGCCGACGGCTCGTTCCTCGTCAAACACCCGCTGCCGGACGACGCCGTGCTCCCAAGCTTTGCGGTGGAACAGACGGGTCTGTGGGCCAAGGTGGCATTTGACCGCCCCGAGCAGTGGATCGGTGAGTCCCAAGGCGTAGTTGAATCTGCTGCTGACACCGCCCGTAGGCCAGGACATGCAGGCCGCGGGGGAGAACACGACCATCGCGGACATTGCGAAGCACCTGGCCGCCGTGAGCGGCAAGAAGGTCGACACGGAGCACCACACGCGCGAGGCGACGCTTGCGGGCCCGCACGCCGACGAGGAAATGCGCCTCATGTGGGTCGCGGTGCTCAACAAGGAGTTCAAGCGCGACGTGCCTGCCAGCCGCAAGCTTGTGCCCGAGGCCTGGGGATTCGCCGAGTGGGCCAAGCAGTCCAAGACTATCCGCGAAGTGCTCGAGTTCTAGAGCGTACAAACTACAAGCCGTTTGCTATGGCCTTTTTATAGGCAATTTTTATAGGCAATTTTACGTGACAGAACTATCCATTCCATAGCTGCCTTTATGAAGAATAACATGTGTGTGTGTTCAAATTTCATCCACCATTGCTCGCAACTTGCAAGAGAACGCTTACAGTCAGAGTGAAACCTATAGAAATCCAGAACAAGGAAAGGTCCAATGACCGAAATCAACGAGAAGCCTCGAGAACGTGAGAGCGGCGAACAGCATGTGGATTTTCACTTGAGTTTCAATAGGCAACAAGCGTGCCTTGCTACAGGAGCAGTATCTTAAAATGCAACGACGTCCCCAGAAGAAGCTGCCTTTCTGGGCGTTCTGGACGAGATTGCTCGACGCTCGAGAGATTCCCAAGCATCCTCATCTTCTTGGTAACAGTGGAGACCGTGTTCATCGTCCCGTCCAGGTGCGCCTCGGAAAGTGCGAGCGCAGAGCCCCATTCCACCACGCGGCAGCGGCGGGTCGAGGGCAGCGCCGCTGCAGCGCGGACGCGATGTTGGCTGCGGTGATTGGTATGCATGCATGCTCCACAGCTTCCACGGCTCCCACGACTCCCAGCTTGCATGCAGAACACAGATTAAGTACAGAGGGTGAATGGCGTTTTATGGAAAGCACGTGTAATGTATTTTTCGATTGTGGCACTTGATGGCCTCGAAGTTGACGACGTCGTTCTTCGGTCATCTACATTCGTTTCCGGCTCGAGTACCGCATTTTCGCCGCTTCCACGAGGAGAGCGCGCAGAGAGGCGATGCACAGGACCGCGGAGAAGATGCGGTTACTTGTCCTTCTTGGACTCGAGCTTGTCGCCCTCCTTGGCCTTTTCGGCCTCGAGTAGCGCCGCCTTGGCTTTCTCTTCCTCGGTGGCGACCTGGCCGTACTCGTTCGTCCGCGAGTAGTCGACGCGATAGCGATACCGCTGGATCAATAAAATAACAAATACCACGTCATCTCTGAAGCACGCAAGACGATGGAGCCAAGGCATCTTGATGCAGAAAGCGCTGACTGTTAGTGGTCGTCGAAGGTTTTTTTTTTTTTTTTTCACTCACAAAAAGTCGTCCACCACAGTGGACAAGGTCTTGTACACCATAGCCTTCATGGGCATGTGCGCGACGCTCTTGAGCTTGTAGTTGATGATGAGCTGGGGGATGAGCTGGACAAAGCCGAACATGTAGATTGCCTGGGCAAGGGTGGAGATGATGAACGAGTACCACGAACGGTGGGTGTTGTACATGAGCGAGTAGACCGCGTAGCCGACGAGCAGCGGGATGGCAAAGTAGGACACGAGCTTGAATGCGAGCTTGTCGTACTCCTGGGTCTTCTTCTCGTCCTCGGAAAGCTCGTGCTTGTCCTCAAAGGTGACCTTGTATCCAATGAGCGAGGTCGGGTCGGGGCGGACACGGACGTCGACGACCTTTGTGATCTTCCATGCCTCGATGACGAGGCCGATGCCCTGCGTGAAGAGGATCATCCAGGACGTCTCCTCGCTCGAGTCGTGGAGGTACAGCAGGATGACGAGCTGGACAAAACAGTTGGTCAGAATGGAGCGGAGGGACACGCCGACGAGATCATTGTTCTTGTCCTTTTTGCGCCAGTGCTGGACGTCGGACGAAAAGGCGAGGAACTCGAACACCATGTGCAGGACGGTGACGATCGCGGTCGTGATGAGCAGGATGGGGTTGGTCTCCGTGAGCATGCGCTTAACCTCGTCAAACTCGGCATTGGAGCCCTGGCCGGACGCGGCCGCCTGGTCAAACGACTGCGTGAGGCCGGCAAACACCTGGAACTTCCAGCTGGAGATGGCGTGGTACGTGACGCGCAGGGGGAGCACGGGAGTCGTCTCGTTGATTGGGATCAGGTTCTCCTTCAGGAGCCAAAAGTCGTTTGGGAAGATGGTCGGGTAGTACTGGAGGCTTCCGTCGTCGGCGCGCGGAGCGAGGTGGTAGTACGGCGCAAACTGGGGCTGAATCTGGCGCACATCGAGACTGCCCGCATCGCTGACGACGGTGAGCGTGAGGTTGCGCGACCAGTACGCGGTGATGACCTTGGTCTTGGGGTCCTCCTCCTCTTCTTCCGCGTCCTCGTCCTTGTCGTCCTCCTTGGCGGCGAGCAGGGACTTTTCCTTCCTGATCCTCCGCTTGGGCATCCAGCGCGTGAGCTCTGCAAGTCAGCTTCAGCACTGTCGCCTGCTTTACTTACCCTTGCGGTGGTGCGCAATGTCCTGGACCGGGCGTCCCGCGACGTCGCCGCCGTCCTTGACGAGCAGGACGTCCATGTACCACGACGCATTGTCCGCGCGTACCGACAACGGCACGTCGAGCAACAGGTCCGCCTCGCGCATGTCGTCCCAGTTGCCGTACGTCAGGCCGTCCCACACGAGCGTCGGCGCCGCCGGGTCCAGGTGGTGCACGCTCTCCGCCGTCGAGACGTACATCCGCATCGACATGGGCGTGCCGAGCGGCCAGACGGGCGTGGCGATCATCGAGCCCGAGCCCGCCGCCGAGTCGGCACCAGAGCTAGCTGGCACGGCGGTGGTGGCCCCCTCTGCGCCTGCCGCGGCGTCGCTGTTGGGCACGGCGGCATCCGGGAGGGGCGGCACGTCGATGCCCGCCGGCACCGGGGCCGCGGGCTGCTTGGGCGCCATCCCGAGCTGCCGTCAGCTACAGTCACAGAAGAACAGCAATTTCCTAGACCACGCCGATCCTGCCACACCTCACAGCTACTCACATACTGCATACCGTACTTCATCGCTGGCCATCAGCACCACACACGTGCACGCTTGCAACCCACCGTACTGGACCGCCATGAACATGACAATCGAGCGCGCGATCCCGCCGAGCTTCTTGTCCCAGCCCTCTTCTTGCTGCGCGCCGGCGCCAGCGGCCGCCGCGCGCGGGGCTGCTTCGGGCATCGTGGATGTGTGAAGGGTGTGTAGCTGGAGGTGTGTGGTGTTGATTAACGAGGGAGGAAAAAAGTTCAGGCGGTGTCTTACTGAGGCGGCTCTCCACTTCCACGACGGAGGCAGAGATGCGCCATGCGCCATGTGGGCCGGCATGTGGGCCGGTGGCGTCATGCTGGCCGAAAAGCGGACCGGACCAAACCGAGATGAGAGCTCAGGAGCATGCACGCATCCAGAAGCGCCCGATTTCCCCAAGCGGGAGTAAGTGGCCGGCCGTGTTTGTGCATGCAATGTTTGTTTTGTCCTTGATCTCGCGATAGCCAATAGTCCATCCACCTCCATCCACTTCAACTTTCATTGTCCTTCAAATCCACATTCGCGCGCTTCACACACCATGACCCCTGACAGCAGCTCGCTGCCATCGCGCAACACGAACACTGCACCGAATTCTATGGCCCAGGGGCGTGACGAGGGCACGCAGCAGGTCCAGCAGCAGGCGCAGGAGCGTTCTCCCCGGTTTCCGCGCCGCTCCACGGGCGCAAACAGCGACGATTGGGGCGCACCGCCGCCTCTTCCACCCCTTCCACGCCCCTCAACGCCACCAAATCGTCCGCTGTCAGCGCCACCCTCAGCCGGGTCGACTCCGTCGACGATGGCTCTGGCCACTCCAGAGCCATCGTCGTCTCTTCATGGCCCTACTTACCGCTCAATGATGCCCAACCTTGTGCGCCACGACTTCGCATATCCCTCCGAGCGTCTCATCGAGGACGTGATGCTCATGCTCGGACTATGGCGCGACGAGGCGGAAGAAGAGTTGCAAGCGACGGTTGAAACGGTGCTTGGGCACGTCTACTCGTTTGGAGTCCGGGGGACGTTGGATTCGCATCGGGAGAGCAGGACGGTCATTGCCTTGCAGCACAGCTTGGATCTCGACAAGGTCATGCCCAACGGAGAAGCGCGTCTTGCTGGTGTCAACATGCACCAACGCATAAGCAATTGGTTGACAGACGCCTCGGAGTCGGCATCAGACAATGGAGTGTCTGCCCGTCGTTCCCCCGCCCAAAGGGCAGCCGACGCTGCGCGACGAGGTGTGAGGGCGCCTGACCTTGCCTTTACTCTACGGGTTTATGGCGCGGATGGACCAGTGCGATTCACCACGCTCGCGGCGACCGGGGAGATCAAGTCCGAGGAGGCAAAGGCCAAGGCCGGCCTCTGTCAAGGTATTATTTATTGTGCGCTGGCCCACGCCCTTACCGGTGCCGAGCTGGGGTTGTACATGTTCCGAACGAGGTTTACACGCATGATGGCCCTCGGACCAGACTTGGTCGCCATCGAGAACGTCACCGGCCTTGTCGACAAGCCTGGCTCCAACGATTCTGCCCCCTCGTTCGTAACCGTCGAGAACGTCACCGGCCGTGGCGACAACCCTGGCTCCGACAATTCTGACGGAAACCCCCCCTCGCCCGTAACCGCGACCGAGTTTGCGACTGCGCTCATGGGCCGTACGTCTGGGCAAGTGGCGGCCGCCCTGCCCTGGGACCTCCGCCGCGCCCACGGCCCCAACGGCCCCAACGGCGCCGATGGGCACGAGTACGACCCGGCTGCCCTGGTCGCCTTGGGCCAGTTCGCGACGGCAGCCTTCGACAGCCTGCTCGACCTACAGCGTCCCCACCCCGAACGCGGCTTCCCCCGCTTTGCGGGCACGTCGTTCTCCGAGCTGCTGCAGCCCAAGCGCCTTTCCATGGCGGACGACGACAATTTGCGCAGTCTCCTTGCCATTGTGCGGCCGCTGACGAAGCGCCGCAAGAGGGCCCGCGGCGACGATGTCCCGTCGAGCAGCGGTGCGCCGCCCGAGTCCGACAGCTCCATGGGGAGCGGGGCCGCGGCGCCGGACGCGGCGGGAACGCGAGCCGGACGTGTCGTCACGTCCAGGCGTGGCGGAAACGCTGCGAAGATGGCCCGTACGGAGCCCGCTGCTGCCGGGGACGGAGGGGCTGGCTCTTCGTCGGGTTCTGCCCGGACTCGTCGGGAGACCGAGGACGACGATGACGGAGGGCTGGCGGACGACGAGCGCGGGCCAGGGGGACTGCACGACGATGACGACAGCGACGAGGACGAGAGCAGTGACGATGACGGCGCCGACCTTGACGCCCCGCGCACGCGTGCAAACAACCAGACGCAGGAGGCCGTGCCGCAGCCCGGCGTCGAAGGCGTGGTGGATGTTGACGTTTGGTGCAGCGACGACGACAAGTCGCTCGACGAGGACACCGTACTTGCACTGTTCGCAGACTGCGGTCCGCGCGTAGTACAGGTTCCTCCCGAGGTGTTCGACCTCCTACTGCGTTCTCGGCGCGAGCAGGTGGCGCCAAGCGACGTCGTTGCCGCTTTCCAGAAGCCGCCGCCCTTCGTCGCGACTGCCGAGGTCGTACGCCACTCGCGCCACGTGAGTTGACTACCCACCTCGACCATGTCGCCATTACTATGGGTTCCGAGGAAGTGAAGGAAGAATGTAGCAATAGGATATACCAACTCGAGATGCACTTCAAGTACCCATGTCCATCCTCGCTTGGATCGTTTCCTCTTCGCTTGATAATGCGACGTGTCCGGCTGGCCGACCGATGCACGGCGCTTGACCTCGTGTGTTGAGAGCTTGTCCCACTTGGGCGACTCGTTGGGGTTCAGTTTGGGTTGTGGGCTTGGGATAAGTATGCTAGTTGACGCGCATCATCATACACTCCCCCTGATTGTGGCGGACCTCGAAGAAGAGGAGCTCGTCACAGATACAGACATCGCCGATAAAGTGCCCGCGGTCCCCCGTTTGCGAGACCATGTACAGGTCGCTGGTCCCATCTGCCGCGCTGGTGTAGAGATTGGGAAACGACACCGGTAAGATAATGTGCTTGGTCGCCGTCACAGACTTGATCAATCCTGTCCGTTAAGCTTAATGCCAGGGAACAGCCATGACCGCCGTGACCTACCATTATCAGCCTTGTCCTTGTTACAGGTTGCAAAACAGATGCCGTGCTGGACAGTTTCGACTTTGAAGAGACTCGCAAAACATCGTGGACGTTAAATAAAATAGACGCCGTAGCAGAGGGGCTAGGGCAACCATTGGCTGAGAACATTGTCGGCGCTTCCCCAACATCCCCAGAGGACCACCACCGTTGATGCGTCGAAATTGACCTGTGTAGACACAACGTGGGCGGCGATGCAAATCGTGCAAATCGTTTGGTTACTTGTAGCACGATCAGTACCTCAGGACAATCAGTACATTGATCAGTAGATGCGGGAGATTGTTATTGTTATGTCGCCATGAGGTGCATCTGCGTCATGTTGCTACACAAACTACAGAAGCAGGCGAGGTCGAAGAGAGGGCGCAGCGCGCTTACTTCTCGAAGACGTCTGGGCGAGTCAGAAACGAGTCAAACACAAGAGTTGCGAAATGCTTACAGGTGAGGCCGCACTTGCCGCACGACTGGCGGTCGGCGTGCTGAGCCATGAAGACACCGGCACCGCAGGTGGCCGAGGGGCACTCGCGGCGGAGGCGCTGGATCTTGCCGTCCGAGCCGACCTTGAAGTACTTGAGGACGGCCATCTTGACCTTTTTCTGTAGAGGGCGTTAGCGCCTGTCACACTCAAGATCGCTTAAGACGGCGAGGTTTCAGAGTGGTTGTCGAGCGAGGCAACTTGGATGGCAGCGAAAAGTCGTCTGGTGGAGGCATGGTGAATTTGAAAACGAGTGTGGCACTTTCCAAAATTGGAAATCATGTGGCGGATTTTCGCCACCTCCACCCATTTTTCACACACCACCACCAAAATTGACTTTTCCGACCACCACTATTCGTCTAACCACCCGTCCTCGCCATCAAAAGCGCTGTGTTCGCTGCTGCTCACCCTCTTGTGCTTGATCTTCTTGGGGGTGGTGTAGACCTTCTTTTTCCTCTTCTTGGCCATACCACCACGAAGGCGTAGGACGAGGTGGAGGGTCGACTCCTTCTGGATGTTGTAGTCCGAGAGGGTGCGGCCGTCCTCGAGCTGCTTGCCGGCGAAGATGAGGCGCTGCTGGTCGGGGGGGATGCCCTCCTTGTCCTGGATCTTGGCCTTGACGTTGTCGATCGTGTCCGAGGACTCGACCTCAAGGGTGATGGTCTTGCCCGTAAGGGTCTTGACGAAAATCTGCATGGCCTGGGGGTTAGTAAGCTGCGAGCGAGGAGTCGTCGTCGGAGAAAGGAGGGAGGGGACGATCGGCGTCGGTGCCAGTCGGTGCCGGAGTCGGTGTCGGAGCCAGACGCGGAGCTGCGATACTCACGATGAGCTAACTGACCAAGCTGTGGTGTCCTTGCTAGCTTGGAGAAAAAGTAACAAGAGGAATGCAGATGGAGATTTAAGACCCAGTACCCAGTGGGAGGGGGTGGGAGTGCGGGGTGGCCGTCTCGCATCGTTGAGCGGGGACAGTTTCGAGGACAAACAAAATTGATAAAAGTTTGGGCTATTGACACGTAAATATCTGACCGGGATCAAAATAACGTGGTAAAAAACGTATTGAGCCGTCCCACTTAAGGTTCTGTTTGGTTCCATTCCGGGTGATCGGGTGGCGGCGCCGCAGCGGATACAACGGGCACTTCTGGGCTCTTGTGAATGCTGGTGGTCAGGTTAATCCATCCGTTGTCCGAGTTGAGTAAGTCCATCAGCCATCAGCACCCAACCACGGTCATCGGCCGCCATGCTCCTGAACAGCGGCGCAAATTATTGGCTTCCGCGGACATTTGCTATGGTTCGCAGCGCAGGGAGCCACATTGCTTCGTGAGCCACAGCCGCCACCAGCCGCGACCTGCAGGGCCGCGAAGCAGACGCCAGGCTACGAGCTACGCGGGCACTTGCACACGGCCAAGCGCGGACCGGCGGAGAATGCATCCGCGGCACACAGTTCCGGCCAACCTTGCGTGTAAAGAAGAGTTAGCGTCCCCCTCGGACATCCTTCAAGTCCTTTCGGCGGCCAGTTCACACATCAGAGAATGTGGGCACCAGCCGGCTTACATGCCGTCAACTGGATGGTGTTTTTCCAGACAGACCAGATCACACCCACAAGCACTGTGGCTGCTGGAATCTAATCTCGTTGGAATCTGCGCTGCGGCCTCTGGAATCTGCGAAATTATTGTAATTTTGGTTCATAATATTATGAATCTGGAACCCGACTCCCGCTTCCGCGATCGCGAATCTGGCAGCATTCGCCGGGTGTGCGTACTGTAAACGCTCGCAGCTCGTAAATACTGTCCGTTTTCTGGTGCGCTGGCGGGGTCTGCTTTGTAAGTCTCCCACCCTGCCACCCGCACACTTGTCCACTCGGCGTAACTGCCGCACGCACCTATGACGGATGGAGAGCCGTGCATGTCCCATGTCGTGTGCTGAAATTCCTCAATCCAGCTCTTTATTCCCTGGTTCCCATTGCTCGTTCGTCGACCGAACACGTCCTGGCCGCCGTGTCTAGACCACGGCCCGCGGGTGTTCTCAGCGGCAGGGACTGCACTGCGGTGATCGAGGTATAATACTGTAAGTATTCCGGCCACCGCAGTCAGAAGACAACAGACAAGCCCATGTGGCACAGTTTCCAACCCACAGCTCAGAGCAGACCCGGCAGAGGTTAATGACGCCACGCGCAGGGTGAGTCGCCAGGCGCGCCAGGCTCTCCAGGGTGCAGGGGGGGGGGCAACCTTCTAATATATGATGGCGTCAGACAATTGTCCCTTGTCACGACCTCTGGATCCTGTGATCCTGTGGAATTCGCTCCGCAACGCCCTCTTCAATCCTCAAACTTGGCATACAATGGTGCCTCGACGCCTCATGCCCCAGCGCCATCGCAGCACCCACCGCGTCTCATGCCTCAGCCTTGTCCCCTATTTTATCAGTTTCGGCCACACACGTCCCCGTGCCATAGATTCCTACGGCCCGACCTGCTGCGGCATGCGACACTGTGGTACAGTATCGGACATTACAAGTTTTGAGGTCGTTACAGACCGCCACCACCACCACGAAAGACTGTATGCGGCAATCGACTGGGTCCTTAAACTGCGACTGCAATTCTTTATCAAAGGCACAGTTGCTTTCAGTGGGAGCATCTAAGGTTTGATTCATAATGCTGCCGGGGCGGCCCCGGTACGACCTTGCCTTACAGATCTGCAGTATTACTGGTTAGTGTTCGCGGGTAGGTGGATTGGCTTGGTGTCCCAACGGCTCCAGGAATTCGTTTCCTCGGGTAGCCTAAATGAAGCGTGAGTTGCATTCAACAAACTGTACAAGTGCTGGTTTGGCAGCCTAACGAGGCCATCGTAGCGAGCATTCAGACGGGAGGGGTCAAGTGCACGCAAAGGCCCAGAGCTTGACAGGGCCCTATGTTTCTAGTTTGATCACACCTCGCTAGGTTTGAGTGTCCAACTTTAAATGCTCAAGCCGAACGTAATCGAAAACCCAATCCGAGATCCCAGATCCATAACGGCGGTGCGTGGGGTTTAGACACTGGTGATGGACGAGAAACAGAGGGAGCATGCCGAGTGCAAGGCGAGTTGGGGGTACACAAGTGTGGTCAGTCACTGCAGTTACTGCTGTATAAGACAGACGAGAGATGACCATCCTTGCCACTCGGGAAAGAGACGGGTTAATGATGAATAAGAGGTCAACTTCTTGTCAGTGTTGTTTTTTTGTGATGGGATGCTGGATATCTGGATGTTGTTTTGTATCTGCTTTCAACTGGCTACTAGAATAGACTACTGAGCTACTGAGCTACTGGCTCACTGGCTGTTGGCTGGTTGCAGCCTGGATGCGACCACCCGGCCCCTCCCTCCACTTTTTCGCCATTCTTTTCCCTGTGTCGATCGAGAAAATGTAACAGTTCATATTGCATTGGACCCTGAGGAAAACAAACAAAAAAGAAGCAAGGGAATCAGGGAGGGGGGGGGGGCTAGAATGAAGAGAGAGAGAGGCTCGCAAGGAGAGAGACGGAGAAAGTGGCCGTTTTTGTATTGTAGTGTTACTGATGGGGGGCGGGGGAGGAGGGGGAGGGGGGGGAAGGATTTTAGTGCAGTCTGTCCTGTCTGTTGTTGTGTGTCCCTGAGAGATCCCTGAGAATGGCTAGAATGGTTCATGAATGCATCATGGTACAGACTCTCCATTTCCTCCTCCTCACCTGGTTTGGTTATGGCATTTTTATTCGTTTCGTTTCCCCCCCCCCCAGTATAGAATTGTTTTTGAAGCCATTTTCCTCACTCTCTGGTCTCTTCTTGCTTTCTAGCTCTCTCTCTCATCTATTTGTATTCTCTCGGGGGCGCTGTCCTGGTCGCCCTCATCTTCCGAAAATTACTATCACGCATCACATCTCTCATTCACTTCTTTTGCTTGCTTTTCTCACTTGCTCGCTTGACGTTCGTGTATCTGGTCCCTCAACTCTCTCGCTCACTCTCTCTCGCGCAACTCTCTCGTAATTATACACGTACGACTCCTCTTTTCGCTGTTTTGTTTACGCTTGGGGTGCCCTAGCTCGATCGTCGTTTTCCCCACTCCCTTCTGTCCTTGTCAAGGCCCGCAGACCCCGTTTACGTGTACTTCCCCCCCCCTCGTCGCTCGCTGCCTCTCCGGATCTCTCTTTTCTACTCTTTCTTGCCTTTCCGTCCTTTGGGTTTGCTCATTTAGCTCATATTAGCTCTGAGCTCATTGTAAAACCCAACCTCGTGCTCCTTGTGCATCGTGCAGCATTGTGCAAGTACGGCATCGTGCACTCGTGAGCTTCCTTTCTGCTTTTGTATCGAGCTCTGTGAGCTCGTGATGACCGTTACAGCACCAGTCCACTGGATTCTGTAGCTCTTCGCTCCATTCGGACCTTTTTTCGCTCTTTCTCTCTCTTTGTGGTCATTTTGTCATCTTTCATCTATCTATCTCTTACATTGTAATTGTTTCACTGCTCTTTTGTCTATCAGTGTGCTCAGCCATGCGCACTTCGCAATCTCGACTCCGACTACAGTAATCCTCTTTCTTCCACTTGCCGCCGCGCACACCGACGAACCTACTTCGAACCGCCCAATTCTGTCCTTTCCTTTGAGCGAACGACACACTCCTTTACATCTCTGCCCCGCTCGGGGGGTAGCCCCTTCCTCTCGCGTCTCTCATCTCCTCCCTCTCCCCATCGCGCATCTTCTCATCACGAGCAAACTGATCTGGGAGTCAAACCTGCCAAAGTTGCCGCCACCACGACCGCACACAGCTCACCACTAGTGTCACTTTTAGCGTCCGTGCCAGCATCTGCACCGACACTTCACACCCACAATAACAATCTAAATACACACAGCACACATTGCACGATGGCCCTCAGCGCCGCAGGGCCATCGCGTCTCGCGGCCCTTGTGGACAGCGGGGTGAGTCACCTCGACAACAACTCTCTCTTGCTGACCGCACAGACGATGGAGCACCTCCCGTCCCCTCAGCAGCCGGTGAACGCGTACCAAAACATCCCCGTGCATGGCGACGTTGGGGTTACATCCACCACCTCGTCGTCGTCGGCGCATGGCTCCGCGTCACTGGGCCCCGCGGGCGGCCAGCGCCTGCGCTCGGCCGCGGCGTCAACAACAACAACATCGGACTCTGGGAGCGTACGGTCGCGCTCGACGAGCACACACTCGCGTGAACGCGTCCTGGGGAGCATATTTGGCCGTCGAGCAAGTATCCTCACCAACGGCCGGCGGCCAAAGAGCACCACCTCGAACCGGTCCTCGTCCGTCAACCACGACGATCTCAGCACGTCAGAGACCTTTGAAATGACTCCAATGTCGCGCCACAAGAAGAAACGTATCGTGGAGGACATTGAGAAGCGCGTGGACAGAGTAAAGGCGGACGCGGCGCTCGCAAAGTGGAGGGTGAGCATAGTGCACGTTGTCTAAGCTGACCACGCAGAGGTGGATTGCAGAGCAGCCCCCGCTCGAGGTGCAGAGCAATCCGCTCTATTCCGGACCAGCTGGCTATGGGATGCCAGGGAACCCCAACTCGTTTGAGAGCCACTCGGTCCGATCACTCGACACACCAATGTCCCCACCATTTCTCACAGAGTCGTCGTCGTATTCTGCCCCATCGCTCGCATTCCATACTGGCGTTCCCATGCCGGCGCCGCCTCCCGCAGCACACATCCCGAATGGCCTCCCTGGCGGGTCAGCCTACTGGAACGGTGACGCCGCTACTGTCGATCCCAGCACACCAAAAAGTAACATCGCCCCTTCGGTTGCAACCGGGTCAATCTTCCCCGGCGCTCAGGACATTTACACTACCGAATCGGTGCGCGCTTTGCGGGACGTCGAGCTCGCCATCGACCCAACCTTTTTTGGTGCCGAATACGTCTCGCCAACTTCGCGTGCGCGGAGATTATCGACGCATCCCCGCGTCTCCGACATGGAGAATCCGTTTGCGGCTATTGACACCCTGCTGTGTCGCCGCGGGATACGACCGCTCGTGCTCGAGCTCGTGCAGGCGCTGGGCGCGTACGTTGACGCCGTGTGGTCTACGACAAACGGGCTTAAACCGAATCCGTGGACCGGCGTGCCCATACCCGCTGCCGTCCGCCGTACGTCGTCTCTCACACCCATGTCGCCAACGTCACCGTCCCTGCCGAAGAGCTGGCACTCTTGGACACTGACCGCTGTGCAAGAGGCCAAGCGTCGCGGCCTCATCTCCAACCCGCCGACGGCTCGCGATGTCGAGTTCTGGGCCCTGGAGATCCGCTACGGTCTGCGTGATATCGACGAAGCGGTCAACCGCCGCAAAGACCTCGGCTGGGCGTTTGGCGAGGTGGTCATCCGTGGAGAGTACGGCGACATTATCCCGGCAAACGTGTTTGCCAACGACGGTGGCGCCGGCAACATTCCTCGCCTACTGAATGACCTCGAGGAAGCCCTTTGGTAAGTATGGTCTCGACTCTGGTCTGCACTTGCTGACCCCCAAGGGGCGATGCCATCCCGGCTCCGACTGATCTCGCCTTTGAGCACGATCCCGACTTTGATCCCTTCTCGGTGTACAGGGAGGGTGACGAGCTCATTGGCGTCGAGTCGCACAAGCAGCCGAATGCGCGCGAGGCTGAGCTGCGCAATGTCTTCGGAGACAGCCTCCCGACACAGGGATCGTTTAGCCGCCCAGTGTCCCCGCCGGTTCTCTCGCCGCGCGCCCCGCACTCCCCAGAGTCGCTGTTCAACTCGCCAGACCAACCAGCGCTGTCGCTGCCGTCGCTCCCGTCGTCGCCCAAGAGCCGCTGCGACGCGTCGCCGCACACGCCCGCGGACGCCAACGTCATGGTCATGCCCGAACTCGACTTTTCTGCCCTGGGCGCCCTGCAGGACCTGTCGATCGAGGAGAAGCTCGACCTCGGACGCAGGCGACACAAGGAGTATCTCGAGCGCACCCGTGTAGAAGACGACATTGCGTCTGGGGTGCCGGGCATAGCCCTCTAGAGAGGTGGAGGTGGAGGTCGTGGCCAGAGACTAGAGGCCAGTGGACGTGAGTGGCCTTTGGCCTGCGGAGGCCTGTGGACAAATGTGGAGAGTATTGGTGGCGCCGTGCCTTGGCGTCTGGGACGGCCAGCAAGGAATTGTGGGAGGAGCATTGCTGCATACAGCATGCCCCGAACGAGTACAGCCAAAGTGGTCGTTATCAGCTTACGGAAAACCTGAGCTGTGGTGTATTACTATTGATTGTGCAGCACCGGAACAACACCTGCTGCCATACTGTTTAATAATACGGAACTTTTACATATCTATAGCCATGATGCGACGTCTTGTGTTTATGACACCAGCGACGCTGCCCGAGTCGCAGAGATGAGCACGCATCCGTAGTGGGATGAGGAACGCGGAATGAGGAGAGTCACGAGCACACGAGCAGAAGTGATAGTAGCATGAGCACGAGTCGACACCAAACCCCGTGGCCCGGGGAGGGACAAGCATGACATTGTGACGTGCGTGTGGAGTTTCCATGTGCTCGTAAGCTCGTAACGATGCGATGTGCGACAATGACGACGCGATGTCGCCTTGAGCACCGTCGATGGATCAATGGGTCGACATGCAACATGCAACATGCAACATGTCAGCAAGGCATGGTAGTCATTCTAGCGTCCACTACAAGCTACTGTACATTGTTTCTCGGACTTTGCAGGAGTATGAGCAAGCCACTCTGTCATAAATCGTCAACACACCTGTCTGACGTCTGACTAATAATAACACAAGGGGAGACAAGGGGGGGTGCCCGGGTGTAGACATGCGGCCATGCGGGCAGATGCGCAGCGGCGGGCAACAACCACGTGGAAGGCAATGACGTCTTAACGTCTTACGTCTTGTGAATTGTGAATGGCATGGATGGCATGGCTCAGTGTTGCTATGAGATTCTCCTTGAGCACCCCATTTACCCACGCCGAAGCGAGTGTACGGTATACGGTACGGTAGCTGGTGGACGGTACTCCGTGCCGCATGGCTGCTAGACGCTGCGTAGCCCCCAGCCGGCACTCTGCAGCTTCTGGGCATGTGCCGTCCGCCGCAGCTGCTTGAAAAAAAAAAAAAAAAATGAATGAATGAATGATTGAAAAATGAAAAAGCAAGTCCGACCTGCACGGACCCAGCCCCCCACCTATGGCCCCCCTCAGAAAGCGATGGTGTGCTCACTTTTCTGTTTTTTGCCTACCGCGGCGTAATCAGTTCGGCCCAAGTTGGAAAATAAAAAAAAATCTGATTACACGAGCCCGTCGGTTCCTTCTGCGCTGATGCTGCTCAGTGCTGCTCGGCATCCAAGTAGAGAAGGGACTGCTTGGCAAAACAAAGACTTTTCTTTGTTTACACCATTACAGAGCCCCCGGTGGTGGTGGTGGGGGGCTGTAAGCGGGGAATGCCAAACCTGACCAGAAAAAAAAAAAAAAACCCTTTTGTGCCTGGGTTGCTGTGGCCCACCCGCCGTCTCACGTTCTGTGGCAAAATTTGTCTTGCTGATTACTGATTACTGATACATGCAGACCCCCGATGGCGAGCGACGGTTTCGGTCTCGGGCAGCGCAGCGCAGTGCAGCGCAGCGAGGGTATCAGAATATGATAGCATTGGCGGGTAACGCGTCCGTCTTGTTCTGCCGAGCAATAAAAGGCAGCTGGCTCACTATCTTTTGACTCTTTCTCCTCGTCCGTTTCCAACAACACCTCACTGTAACAGCTGATCGACTCCAACAGTCACGGCATAGACAAACAACTCGCACACATTCTCGTGTCCCAGCCTCCTTTATCACTGTATCCTTTAATACCTTCTTTTCTTTTCTTTTGTTGTTCACAATGGTCAACACTGTCGTCCTCGACAACGGTAACGGCAACGCCGTCGACGCCGTCCCCGCCACCACCGCCGGCCACGACCACCACTTTGGCACGCGTCTCATCCACGCGGGCTCCGAGGCGTCCGAGGAGACCGGCGCCGTGATCCCCGCCATCAACCTCTCCACGACGTACAAGCAGTCCGCCGTCGGCGTCCACAAGGTGAGTATCCGGAATCCACAATACGACAAAACGGACATGGCGTGCAGATCCGGCGAACACCCAAAAATCATAATTTCACCATGATTCATTCTGCCTTTTGCGTCACTATGGCGCAAGACGGGAAACCGATGGCGACACCACACCGCTCCGCTACAGCAGTGCACTTGTGCACTTAATGTGCTTGGCTGTGTCACTTGCTGCGCGACGTCGGTTGCGCCGCGGCCATCGCATGGTGTCGAGATTCCGGGGATACGGGGGGTGTGCATTTTAGTTTTGGGGTTGTCGCAGAATTTCTGGAATTCTTGTGCTTGTGGCGGCTTTCGCCGATCACCAGCGGGAAGCCATGTCTCGCCCACGAAACGCACTTACCGCTCGTCATGTCGCCTCGCCTTGTCGCGACGCTCGCCAAAGGTGCCCACCGCGCTGCCAACGGTGGCCAGCTGATGGCAACGTCGTTCCACACGTGTACATGGGGCGAGGTAGTGTGGGCACAGGGCGCGCCTGCGAGCACATCATTGCTTTGTGCAGCCATTTCACATGGAGGCAGCAGGACATGGAGCCTGCAGGGCGCGGTTGTCCTTGTATTAGGCACAACTCTTGCAGTGTCCACTGTGCGCAGTGCATCGTATCGAGCTTCCCCCACCTCCACTTCCTCATTGCCATTTTTCTAAACCCTGTGTCCCTTGGCCCCTACCTTCTGATGCTCTGACAATTTTTCCCGATTCTAACATCCCAGGGCTTCGAGTACACCCGCTCGCTCAACCCCAACCGCCTGGCCTTTGAGTCGCTCGTTGCGTCGCTCGAGCTCCCCACCGAGCTCGGCCACATCTCCGCGTCCGAGGACAAGCTTCCCCCGGCTCTTGCCTTCGCCTCGGGCTCGGCGGTCACTCAGGCGATCGTCTCGTCGCTCGTCCCCACCGGCGGCCACATTGTCTCGGTCGGCGACGTCTACGGCGGCACCTACCGCTACTTTACCAAGGTCGCGTCGACGCAGGGCATCGACACGTCGTTTGCGCACATTTCGATCCCCGATGGCGTTGTCGTCGCCGACGAGGCCAAGATCGAGGCCGACCTCGAGGCCGTCTTCAACGAGCGCACCAAGCTCGTCTGGGTCGAGACCCCCACTAACCCCACCCTCTCGATGATTGACATTGAGCTCGTCGTCCGCGTCGCCAAGCGCCACAACGCCGTTGTTGTCGTTGACAACACCTTCATGTCGCCCTACTACCAGCAGCCTCTCCGCCAGGGCGCCGACATCGTCACCCACTCGGTCACAAAGTACCTCAACGGCCACTCTGAGTGAGTATACCATACTCCGAGTAACCATAACTGCCCTTGCTAACAATCCAGCGTCATCATGGGCGTCCTCGTCTCAAACCGTGAGGACCTCCTCGCCAAGCTCCGCTTCTACCAGAACGCCGGCGGTGCCGTCCCTGGCTCGCACGACGCGTGGCTCGCCCAGCGCGGCGCCAAGACCCTGGGTCTCCGCATGGAGCGCCACGGCCAGAACGCGCTCGCCATTGCGCGCTGGCTCGAGCGCCAGCCTTGGGTCAAGCACGTCATGTACCCCGGTCTCGAGGGCGAGGGCCGCTCGGCTGTGCGCAACCTTGCGTGGCGCCAGCTGTCCCCGAACGCCAAGGAGAACATTGTCGACGCCGGCTACTCGGTCGACGGCGGCTTCCCTTACGGCGGCATGGTCTCGTTCCGCCTCGACACGCAGCAGCTCTCGCCCGGCACGCCTGCCGCGCAGGTGTCGTCCAAGTTCCTCGCGTCGCTCAAGCTCTTCACGCTCGCCGAGTCGCTTGGCGGCGTCGAGTCGCTCGCTGAGCTCCCCTCGCTCATGACCCACGCGTCCGTCTCCGAGGCCGACCGCAAGATCCTCGGCATTGACGACGAGCTCATTCGTCTCTCGGTTGGCGTCGAGGACATCCGCGACCTCAAGCGCGACCTCGCCCAGGGCGTCGCCGCGGCGCGCATCAAGCGCGTCTAAGTTTAGAGCCGCAGCGTGTGCCGAGTTACTACTCACCTGTGTAACTTCGTATCCCACTGTTTCCCACATTCTCTTTTCTTCCTTATTTTTCTCTGGTTCCGAACAATGTGGCCCTGTACTTGTATGTAGACCGAGATCGCCGTACTAGACGAGTCTACGGACAAGTGTGTGTATATCACCTTCCAGCACCCCACAGCATAAATCACAATCCCCCATCCAAGCAATCAAACAATACATTTACTACATGAGATGCTATCCCATTTGCATACGTACATACAAGCAGTTGGCAGCGATGTTGCTGACCAGTTCGTTAAATGCACGGCAGCAGGAACTGCGCTAAGAAAGGGTAAGATGAGCACTCAGCCACCCCGCCCGTGTCACCCAGCGCAGACTGAAAGGTTAAAGGAGACCGAGATTCTTCGTACGAAGAAGGAGACTGAGGTCGCAAAGGAGGAGAATGCGGTTGCGAAACCTTGTGAACTGAGACCAAAGATGTATGACAGATCACCGCATCACGTTGCTGTGTTTGGCTACAGCTGTAGCGCGAGCTGAAATTTGTGGCGGTTTGCCAAAACCAAACGACGCGAGACACTCACGGGCCGCGAAAGGTACTGCAAGTACTTGGCTGTCCGCCTTCCCCTCCCGCTCGGCCTGTACAGGAGAGGAGGGGGTTGTGGCAAAGTGCACCTGTCGCACCCGGTCTTCGAGTCAGCAAAACCAGATCCGTGGCGCGAGTATGCAGACAAGGATGCGATGATGATGGCGGTAATGGCACCTTGCCCTGCCTTGATTTGTATCTAATCGGAGTGGGGCACAGCGCCACAATTCGGGGAGATCGCTCTGGAGTAGGACCGGAGTTCGTAGCGTGTACGGCGGAGATGAGGCGGAGTACCGGATGCGCGCCGTGCACAGCCGCACGCGATGCCCAATCATAAACTTTTGCGACGCCCATGTTCGTGTCGGCGTCTTCACATGATTGCAATGCCACAGCGCATCGGGCTACATGTGAGGCTGTTCGTTCAGCAGCAACTGCAGTCCCCGACGTGCGGTGCCACACGCTGTACTCTACGAGCGGGATGAAATCCTGTGTCGGGTACGAGAGACCGACGGAGATTTGATGTTGCTGAGCGGCTGCGGCTGGCTTGACATCTATGTAACCGTTTAGGCAGCACTTTTTTGATTCTAAGCGTACATACTTTACATTGGTGGATCTCTTATTTGCCATTAAAGTTTCAGACCATCCGGCGACTTGCTTCACTGACTGCCTTGCTGTGAAACGGTGTCAACCCTAAGATTTGGGCTGCACAGACATCCGGAGATGAGGTATGAGCCACCACTATTGCTGGTAGCAGTCTCGCAGGGCGGTCTTCTATCAAGTGCCTTTCGGCAGTTTTATTCCTATCCACCGAAGACTGTACAGCATGTGGAAGGAATGCTGTACTGTAGAAGGGAACACTGATAATACAGTATGGTTCAGCGCCTCATCGCAAAGCGGAGATCCAGGTTGTTGCGATGCACCTACCCCTTAGGTCCTTAGTTATCAATATTTATCATTAGTTATCGGAACGCAGACGCAGAGTGTATCGGCGTTATCGCGAACTAAGATCGGGCGCAAATCTACCCTTCCAGAGAACTACCAGGTCGATGCTTTGACTTGGGTTTATGGGGGTTCGTCAGCTGTCGTGTACTCCACAGTCATTCACAGTATCAAGGATCGTCACCATCAGTCGAACGGTCAAAGACACTTGATTGAACAGGAACTAGGACAACAGCATGGTATATAAGTCGCTGTCTTCGACATGCAAAGATGTCCATCACGCCTCCGGCCCAATCGCCACCTACATATACATACGCTCAGTCCGCCCGCTCCAATCCCTCGTCTGCTCCAGAACAGTCTACCTACCCACAATCACCATGAAGTTCACTCTCGCTGCTACTCTCGTCACGATCCTCGGAATGGCTTCCGCTGCTCCTGCCGCCCACCGACCCTTACAAGCAGGCTCTCGCAATGTGCAGGGGCCAGCGCGTTCTGGCCTCGTACCAGCCGCTCCCCGACACAGACCCCCTCTTCGGTAAGCCAAGTCCTCACACATTGTAACTTCCGAACTGACTGTTAGTGTGCTCCACGACCGCGAAGCAACAGAAGGACGGCAAGGGCGACAGGTCGTTCTCGTTCCTGGTAGGTAACACATGGTTCATGCTGTACGCCTCTCAAGACCACCTTCCGTGGGCCGCCAGCGACCTTTGCGCGAAGAGCCACTCCGAGGATAGGGGTCCGTGCATCCAGAAGATCATGCAGGCTTGTTGGGATGACGTGGAACACTGCGGAAACCTGCCTGAATTCGGAGCAGAGTACTAGTAGCTTCATTCCCAGACTTGTAGCGACAGCTCCACGTGAACCACGGGGGTTTGTCGACTCAATTGTCACAACGTCTATGTATCTTTTTGTTAGTTAGAACCCTTCCACTCAACAGCACATGATGCTTTGAAGAACGGCTGGCTCACTAACGAGGCATCGTTGTATTGTCATATCTCACTCGTTCGTGGGCCGCGTTCGTTGTAGTTGTCCGCCACAGCCAGTAATTGAATGGAGTCTGTGGCGGTGGCTAAGTTTGTGGCGGGTGGACCACTCTCCACAAGTGCTTAACGAGTCACTTTCAAGTATGCTGCGTCATCACTCTACATTGTTCTTCCTCCACCTTGTAGATTGTGTTCAAGCCTGGCTGTTATTACACCCTTTCATGGGGTTCATACAAACAGACGTTCGTACTGTTCATCCTGTTCATCCTGTTACAACTCGGTTTGTTCTCTTTCTGCCACCGCGGCACTACCACACCTCTCCAGACTGCCACACAGTAGTTCATGCGTCTAATAACGCCACCTTACGGGCCTTACGACTTCGGTAAGCCAAGTAAAGGAACGCAGGAGATAATGGGAACGACTATAAAAGATGTGCTGCGCTCAAGATCTTCTTCAACTTCATCCTCTCGACCTTCTTCGCCATCTGTAAGCTTCTTTCGCCCCTTCCTCTTTGTCTCTTCTCAAAATAACAGACATTTTAAGTAGGTGTTGTTTGTTTCGGGTCGGTTCAGGCTGACATCTCACAGAATAAACTTCTTCAAAACGCGTGACACCCACAAGGCTGCGCTCGAGGCGCAGGCGCAGGCCCTAGGCCTGCGTCTCGAAGACGTTCCCGGCGACGGCAACTGGGCCTTTCACGCCGTCATTCGCGTGCTGGGCCCAACGCCCTAGTACGACTTCTTTTCGCTGTGCCTCACGGCCCGCCGACTTCCTCGAGGAAGCTCTCCTGCAGGGAACCGCGCCAGAGACCCTCGTCGTCGTCGTCTCCGACGACGACCTTGACAACTTTCGCTCGACCAGCGTCAACGCCGAGTAACCGCTCATCTGGGGCTGAAGCGCCACGGGCGCCATTCGCCGGACCATCAAGGTCTTGTACCCTGGTGCCCGCCCAGGTCCACGCCGCGGTCCCTGGGAGCGCCGACGAGGTAGTCATCGCTCATCGCCTACCTTCCGGAGCTGGCGGGCAACAACGGCAATATTGTCCTCCGTGGACATTACCTGGCCGCCGTCAGCCCCGCCCCCGCGCGTCCCCGTCGCGCCTGTCGACTCCGCCGCTCCTGTCGTCCCTACACGCGTCCCCGCTGGGTGGCCCACGCCCCCACCTTCTGCCTTGGCAGGCAAGCGTCAGCCCTCGACTCCCTCGCCCCACAAGCGAGTTCAGTGGAAGCGACCCCGCTGGGCCCTCAAGAAGAAGGTGTCCAGCCCTCCGCCCATCCCGCCTGTCCCCATGGCTAACCCGCCATCTCTAGGGGGCGGTCAACCCGGATGCTGGGCGCTTTGCCCCTCCGAGGCTCGATACAAGACGAGCGGGGGGGGGTGGCGGGGGAAGGGCGTATCAATACAACGGACATGGCGTGAGTGTCTTGGACTTGTTGGTAAACTCACGCCACAGCTGTGTTCTCGCTGGGCGCTCAGCTGTGGTCCAGCAACCACCCCGAGACCCAGCAGCCCCCAGAGGACGCTCGGTGTATGGGATGCGGACTTCCCGTGCCCGGGTTCGGCATCTGGAATCGCGCATCGAGTAGGCGGATTGACAAGGGCTTTGTGAGTGAGAGTTTACTTAACACACTGACACTCCAAGTACTGCCATGCCTGCCATGCTCTGCGGGAGCCCGCCAAGAAGATTGGGCCGCCGACAACCCGGGCCGCCTCTTCCCACGACTCCAGACCCACCGAGCCCTCCGCTCCAGCGGCGGAACTCGTTTTGATAACGTTGTGGGGCTACTCGCCCCACAAGTGAGTCCAGTCGATGCCCCCCCCAAGACCCCGAAGCAGAAGGCTCGCAGTTCCCCGCCGATTGCGCCGGTCCCCATGGAAAACCCGCCAGCACCAGGAGGCGGGGAAAACTCGCAGACGTACGACGCGCTAGTGGCAAAGGCCATAGACGACGTTGTGACCTTTGTAGGACTCCACCCTACCGAAACCCTCACGTCGAAACTGGAGGCCATGGTCAAGAGGGACAGGACGAGAGCCCGATTCAGAGGCTTCTCGTTTGCGGGGGCCAAGACCAAGGACTTGGCTCAGTCACCCCGGTGGTCCATCGACGGGCCCGCCTTTCTCGACCTTTTTGACCTCCCCGACCCCGACTCACCCGCGGGTCTCCGCGCGTGGCTATGGCGTTGGTGCCACGGCGGGGGAAGGGATCCGACTCGCCTCGATCTCATCCTCGCTCAGCTCGAGCGACTCACGTCCACTGCGCCGTTTCCGCTCCAAAAGTTGTGGAACCTCCAGAACTTTTTGAGGCGGATGGCGCCTTCCCCCGACCAAGTCGCCCAGCTGGGGCCCGATTGCCCCCTCGCCGGCCACACCCCCGACAACGTGCGCATCGTCCCTGTCTTCATAAACCATACATATGAAGAGAGGCAGGGGGAGACGATCCTCACTGGATCATCCCCATCACTTGCATGTTGTTGCGCGATCGCTCGCCCTCCCCGTTCCCATGGCAAGCCAAGGCGTGGGCGCGAGCTGACAAGGCCAGCGCGGATGCCGAAGAAGGCAATAAAGAAAAGACGAAGGAAGCCACAGGGTCTGCAAAGGTCAGTTCAAGTGCATGCCCAGCTCAAGTGCACGCCCAGCTAACAGTGCACTAGCCATACAGCTGCAGCCTCTCCCACTGAAGCGCCGACGGGCCCCGGAGGAAACACGCCCCGGAGAGGCACCGGCGCCTGGCGCCGGACAGGAAGACGCAGAGGAGCCCCCCCCCCCCCACGGGGGAAGGGGACGGCTGTCAAAACATCATCGATCTCACTATCCACATAGTGAGGATAATAGTGAGATCACACGGACCCTCGTTACAAGGCCGAAGTTCCCGTGGTCCTCTGCCGCCGAGATCGCCACCAAGGCCCCCGCTGCCCCGCCCTCCCTCCCGTGTCCAAAGCCCCCGCTGCCCCGCCCCCCCTCCCGTGTCCAAAGCCCCCGCTGCCCCGCCTCTATTATCCATGGCCCCCGCGGCCTCGGCGTAGTCCCCGGTCCCGGCCAACCCCAAGCCGCCCGGCGACCGACACATCTGAGGCCGAGGAGGTGGCCAGAATGGTTGACGCCTTGTACATGGATGACCCACCTCCCCCCTGCTGCCGATCCCCGAGGGTCTCGAGGCACCGCTGCAGCACGACCCAGTGTTCGGCTACCCGAACATCCTGCTGCTGCTGCGTTCCCTGCAGCCGCGCCTCAAGCCCGTCTCGACGTCGTAGACGAAGCTTTCGATGTGTTCGCAGGGCTTCTCAACGCCTATTCCGCAGTTCATCTTGCGTGGACCAAGAGAACGCATGAGCGACTTACCGCTCTCCAGTGGAAGAAGTGTCTCGCGTTTGGCCCCCATCTGCGCCGGTTCACTTTGGGTGCGTGTAGGAAACTGTCGTACATTTATTAACGCCAAGGCTCGCCGAAGTTCTGGCACCGTTGCCGGAACCCGATCTCAAGGAGCTGTTGCGACAGTACCGGCCTGCCTTGGGGCTCGGCGACGATCGCATCTGGGTGCAGGTGGACCAGCTCGAGAAGAAGTGGCGAGGGTGGCTCGTGGATGTCGACGAACAGGAGAGGAAGTGAGTGTTTGAAAAGACAATAAACTAACCCACAGAGTTAGGGAGGTATCGCGGCCGACTGTACCACTGGCAAGGAACTCGGACGGCATGCCCACCCTCTTCTTTCCTGCGACGACAAGCACGAGGGACATTCTGCCGCTGTGTGCGTCCGTGCTGAGGAGGAACCAGACGGAGTGCTCGCAGTCGTTCCCGGTGAACGGCAACACCGCGAAGCACGTTCTGCTGTTCCTCATCCGCACCACACTCGAGCAAGGATACCGGCGTACGACCGATAATGGCATGGTGGTTGGAGCGCGCGACTCCGCGACCAATCTGCGGTGTGCATTCATACCCGGCCATCCCTTGACTCCCTCCTTCTACGCTCGGGCCACCCACACCCTGAGCGGAGAACTGGAGAAGGACAGCGTCGCGGGGTCAAACGCCTCGTTTGAACTATGAAACGTTAACCGGTTCAGAAGCTCGACGAGAGTTCCCGCCCCGCCGCCAACTTTGGGAAGATTGGCGACGAAACGGGCACAATTCGGTGGAGACGGCGCTTGACCATCCGAGCTTGCCGCTCCACACAAAACGACTCCGTTGTCGCGGAGCCTGTCGCCGGCTCAGCCACCGTGTTGTCCGCCTTTGGGGCAGGCAATATGATCCTCCCACACGAGCCGCACCGTTTCGCGCCGCGCACGACGCTGTGCTGGCTTTGCCGCACCATCACCGAGCGCCATCAGGTCTGCTTCGCCTGGGCCCAGGTCCCCGACGACCAAACCGTAAGAAAACTGTGTTTGCACGTGGATGGCAAGCTTACATTTCCAGATCTGCAATGCATGTTATCAGATGGTTCGGCTCAAGCGGACGATCCCACCTGGGTCTCGTTGCTGGCGCTGCCGGGAACCGTTCGGAGTCGGCCGGCGCCTTGTGCGCTATCGGGAACGGGGCGGACGGTTCGTAAGTATCTTCCGTCAATGGGACTCTTCTGATACCACTAGGCATGCGTCGATTGCCGACCGGTTCCCATGTGCGAACCGTGCAAGGACCAAACACGGCTTGCGATCGTGCTCGTGTAAGTGATTGAACCCCAACATCAGTCAAATCAACTGATTTGCAGCCCCATTGTCACGCCTGTCGGCCTCGCAGGTCTGGACCAGGAATGCCCTTAATAGGCTTGAACTGTTTCTACACTGGCGAGTAATGCCACGCGGGCGCGGAATCCGAACAAAAACTGCAGCATTTGTTGTAAAAACATCGTGGCATTTGTTGCAAAAACATACAATGTTTCAAAAACATAGAAGTTGATGTAAAAACGTCGGCCCTTTTTTATGGATGCAGCCCTTTCTCCTCTGTGGAGCCTCCCTGCATATTGGCTATTGTTTCTGATGCTGCGGCATCAACTGCAACTTGCCCGTGCAATTGGGTTTTTGGAGGACTGTACAGTTTGGGGCTCGACGGGCATGCACAAGGGTCCTGACATAAGCCTCTGCTTGTGGATGTGAGGCACCTGCATGACGATTCAATGTGGCGCCACTGATGGCAATCCTTGGAGCAAAATTCAGCATCGATCGACATTGATCGGCAATGATCAGCAATCAAGAAGATCAGTATATGGTCTCGATGATGAAAAATTTGCCACTTTAGATTAGGGTCACAGTACGATGAGTGCCCAGCTAAGGCCAGCAACCCCTAGAAGGGAGGTAACGGTTCAGAATCCACGCTTTAGATCACGGGATCACCAGCTTGCTAGACCTAGATGATTAGGTGGACATGGACGAGCGTTGGATTGGTGCTTACGAAGACTTGACTCCCGACCTGCCTGGTTAATGAAGTTCATGGCGACCAACATGTATCACGCACTCCATCTGAATACGGTGCAAGTTGCTGCCTGAGAGTTGAGAAGGTCCCTATCTTATCCTTCTCCAAAGTCACCCATTATCAGGTTAATTCAAATGTTTTATTCGATAAAATTGTCTTCCTCGCTCAAATGTTAGTCTAGGGTCAATCAGTATATGGTTATTCCAAGGGTCGCATGTAGACATGCGGTGTTTCTCGTACTGTACATTGCGGCTTCGCGTCTTCCCTCGCCTCAATAGTTTGAGAGTCAGTACTATGCCGACACTGGTCCAGTTATTTAGCGGAGAACTCTGTATACAGTACATGCGTGCAACGTCCCCCCAGAGCTAGCGAGCCACTAGTAGGTCTTCTGTAAGTTTTTAAACATGACCCTGTCTGGTGAGGGAAGACCCATAATAGAGTCGGATGTCACTCACTGTTAGAGTTGGACGAAGTGGAGGTCGAAGTGGAGGTCGAACGACGAGGGTTGAGGTGTGACCAATAACGATAGCGATTTTAGACGACTAACATATGATAGTGTGTCTATAAGGACATACTATGGACGAAACGGCACTACTTATATATCTGCGAGAGACGAGGTCTGTGCGCATGACAGTGGCACGATGTATCGGAAATAATAGGCGATAGACGAGGTCTGTGCGTCGGCGATGTATTGGCGATGCATGGCGATGCATGGCGATGCATGGCGATAGTCAGTTCAGTCATAACACTCACGCTTTGTCTCTCCGCCACATTCCTGCTTCGTACCATTTCTCATTACAACATGTAGCCGAAGAAGATTGGGTGCAACTGGATAAAGCTTAAAGCTAGAGGCAGAGATTACTTAGAAGCAGTGAAGAATAGAGAGGCCAAAATGTTGGCGGGCAACGCAGCTGCAGCTTAACAGTAAAAAAACCTGGGCGAGGGTTACCATGTCTTTACCGCTTCTCACAGGTAATGTATATATAGTATAGTAACCAGAAGCCGCCTCCAAGCGGTGGAGATTCGTGGTGTCATGACACCTTATGATTGCCTTCTACACGTTTGCATCGCTGTCACGTCCCACTACTTCTCCGTCTCAATGAAAGTATTCCTGTGTAGTTTTCTCTTTCTGGGGAACATATTCAGCTCTCCTCTCGTGTCTTGCTCACCTCTGGTACACTTCTCGCTTTGCACATTGGCGTTGAGAGGCGAAAATACCCTCTAGGGAAGTGCATGAGTTCATCTTTAAGCAAAGGATGTTGATGTGCTTGGTGGCATTCCCCTCGTCATCATCCTGCACCTGCCAACGATGGCACCGTGTTCTTTTAATCATTCCCCCCAAAATGCCACAAAGACCAACGGAATCAGAACGCCGCAGATGACAAAATGATATATGTGGAGCCCCAGAAAGGCGGGATCAAATTCTGGTGATGGTTTGTGATGCTTTTGTGTTCCATCTTGCCTAAAGAAATGCAAAGACAACGACCAGCCTGGGTGCAGCCTGCAGCCTGCAGCTTGCAGTCGACGAGCTTACTGCTGCACATTCTTTACCCGCTCTCTCCTCCCAACTCTCTCCACCTAAACCCTACCCACCTCCACCTCCCCCCTCTCTCCCCCTCTTCCCCCCCGTTCGCCGAGATGTCCGCCCCCATCCTCGACCTTAAGAAGCCCGCCCCCGCTGCCGAGGAGCAGAAGGAGGAGCAGAAGGGTCTCTCCAACGACGTGTGCGTTTTCCGGCTGGTCCTCGCGTGACCAGTGTGACTGTGATGGGGCGGCATTGCCATGTTGATCCTTGTGTTCCGGCGGGACCACAACAACCGCTGCCGTTCTCATGTCACGGATGGATTGCGCTAACTGGCCAGCATCACCAAGTACACCACCGCCGGTCAGGCCCTCGGCGAGGCCCTCAAGAAGCTCGTCCCCCAGGTCACTGCCGGCAAGAAGGTTCTTGACCTCTGCATTGAGTGGGTTTTGCGCTACATATCTGCGGCCGTGCTGACTGTCCAAGGGGTGACAAGGCCGTCGCCGACGCCGTCGCTCCCCTCTACAACAAGGCTAAGAACGGCGTCAAGGTCACCAAGGGTGAGATTCCAAAGCAAGCAATAATTTTGTTTGATTTTTTTTGCTCTGTGGTGCGGTGCTAACCAGTTCAGGCTCCGCCTTCCCCACCTGCGTCTCGGTGAACAACATTGTCTCGCACGTCTCGCCCCTCCCCTCGGACCCCGAGATTGTCCTCAAGGACGGCGACGTCGTCAAGATCCAGCTCGGTATCCAGATTGACGGCTACGCCGTCACTCACGCCGAGACCATCATCCTCGGTGCCAAGAACGAGGGCCCCGCCGCCGATGTCGTCAAGGCTGCCTACGAGGCTGCCCAGGCCGCTATGCGCACCGTCAAGGCCGGCAACAAGAACTGGGACGTCACCGACGTTGTTGGCAAGGTCGCCAAGGAGTTTGACTGCGTTCCCGTCACTGGCATGCTCTCGTGCCAGCACGAGCAGAACGTCACCGACGGCAAGAAGCGCATCCTCCTCAACCCCACCCCCGAGCTCAAGCGTGACCACGACTCGGCCACCTTCGAGGAGGGTGAGGTCTACGGTGTCGACGTCCTCATCGTCACCGGCTCGGACGGCAAGGTGAGTGACCGCATTACCCGCACACGACCACTATGCGTCGTCATAGCCAAAACTTTAAATTTCCCATTTTTGTAAGTGGGCTAACAACAATACAGTCCCGTCCCGAGGACTCGCGTACCACCGTCTACAAGCGCGCCTCGGACGTCAACTACCAGCTCAAGATGAAGACCTCGCGTACCACCTTCTCCGAGGTCCAGAAGAAGGCTGGTGCTTTCCCCTTCACCCTCCGTGTTCTCGACGACGAGAAGCGCGCCCGCATGGGTGTCCAGGAGGCCGTCGCCCACTCTCTCCTCAAGCCCTACGAGGTCACCCAGACTGCTGCCGGCACCTTCGTCGCCCAGTTCTTCTTCACCATTGCCCTCCTTCCCGCTGGTCCCCTCGTTCTCTCGCCCAACCCCGTCTGGTACTCTGCGTGAGTATACCCCGTGGCTGGAGTGACTCGAAAACCCTCCTCTCGGATCCGAAGACATGTTTTCTGACACACACAGTGACAAGGTCGGCTCGTCCAAGTCGATCAAGGACGAGGAGCTTACCAAGCTCATCGCTGCTCCCCTCCGCGCCTCCAAGAAGAAGGCCAAGAAGGCTACCTCTCCTTCGGCCTAAGCGTCCCCTAGGAGTCGACTTTTCTTGCATGTGACGAGGTGGTGTCGAGACAGGCGGCACATGGCTGGAACTTTACCCCCCTAAAAACCAACCAGTGAGCAGCTATGCCCGTCGGTGCTGGAGAGCTGGGGAGAGCGCGGAAGAGAGGCAGAAGACGGTCTTTTTTGCAATCAAAGCAGTACAGTAACAACAGGCAAAAGCAGGCAGTAGCACGCATCTAGTGGAATGAACAGTGGCGGCATTGCCTTGAAGCTCATACAACGATGCGGGTGCGGTGCAGGTGTGAGGGAGGGAGTATTGGGACGCAAATAGAGGCAACCGCCGGTCGACTGAACACAGCTAAGCTTCCAACGTCAGAGTCGGGGACACGCGTGGTGGAGCGATAACGACAACGCCGACTATGATTCTGTGGCTTTCGGTTCTCATCGGGCCCTCGTGTTCTCGTCGAGGCCATTAAATAGCCATGGAATGTGCTCCTCTCAGGGTCGCGAAGGCATTCTGGCGTTGGCTGGTGTCTGTTCGTCTTGGGTGGCAAAACGTGCCTGCGGCTGAAAAGTGGAGGTTAAGTCAACAAAAACAAACTGTGAGGATGAAATGAGGAAGAACATTGATAGCATGAAGGTGGGCTTTGATAATGAACGAGAGAATACGCGAGTTGTCGAAATGGGTGCGTGTGGGGTGTCCTGTATCTTCGTGCGGTGGTGTATGGCGTGTCGCGTAGTTCCATTGATCTGCACCTGCTCTCTTCTTTTTCCGCGTCTGTCGTCGACGTTGTTCATTTTATTCACTCATTTCTTCTCTCCTCTTCTCTCTTATCTACTGCCCTTCACTTCTTTCCACTTCTCTCTCTCCAACTCGCTTGATTCCTCCTAACCTCTCTTCCCTTTGCTTCATCTCTCAAAGTTATTCTCACTCATTGTCATCTAAATTGACTGAACACACCACTCTCATTATTATCTCTCCACGCCGCACACAAAATGCCAGACGTACACCTCTTTCTCCTCATCCATGGTCTGTGGGGTATGTCTTCTTCCCCGTGTAGGACCACCCGTTTCGCTGACAACAGGTAAACCGGAACACCTGGAGGCCGCGCGCTCAGAGCTCGAAGACGCTTGGGACACCGTCAAGTTAGACGCGTACTGCAAGGACAGGCTGCGTCCCACCGACGGTGGGGGTGACGGCACGCCCCCGAATGTCGACTCGGGCGCGCCGTCCGCCTTCGCGTCGCCCGATCTCCAGACAAGCCTTCTCCCCGGAGAACTCGGCGGAAACGGAGATGCCAGCAACCCTGATATGAACGGAGGCCCTCACGCTCGCAAACGCGCCTTCCCTGTGCCTTCCCGCCCGGCCACCTCGGCCACCGAGGACACCAAGGACCTCGTCGTTGTCGTTGCGCAGGGCATGACTGCCAACCTGACCTATGATGGCGTGGACGTGTGTGCAAGCCGTGTGGCATGGGAGGTGCGTTTCTCAGGAACGGGGTCCTTCCTTTGGGAGCGATAAGACTGGCTGGAGAGCATATACGACTCGTTGTCGTCCTTCTCTCAACTCTTTTCCCGTCAGGTTTGCGCCCACTTGGCCCACATTGTCCTCGCTGATCGCTGACTCCAGGTCGACCAGCACATTGCCGCCCTCGAAGCGGACGGCAGGCGCGTCACCAAGTTTAGCCTCGTGAGTAACTTGACATAGCCACGTACTCGGTTATGGCGGGGACATGCTGCTCGCAGCACTTGGTCGTCTTCGTGCTGACTCCCAGCTCGGATATTCCCTCGGTGGCCGTGAGTTTTTCATTCCCAGGTAGTGTGGACCCCCGCCCAGGCAGTGGCTTCCCCCTCACGGTCACGTTTGATTCTCAGACAATGGGCGGCGCCGATGGCGTGCATCGCCAGATCTGGGGTATAGGACTATCAGGGGAGGCGTGTCTGTGCTTCACAGCCCTTTTTCGACACTCCTGCCTCGAGACTTGGACGTGGCTTACCACCTTTGTGGAACATGCCACCGAGTTAGATACGTTATCTCCTTGACTGTGCGCAGTTTGACAACTAATCTCAGTCGTGGCGCGCTACCTCGTCGGTCTCCTCAATGCGCGTACGCCTTCCTTCTTCGAGCAGCATGTCCCCGTGTCATTCACGACGATGGCCACGCCCAACCTGGGTATTCCGCGCTATAGTCAGTTTAACAGCCATTGCAGATGGGCAGAAACTGATTCCTAGACACATTCCTCTCGTCCGCATTGGCCTTCCTTGGAGCCCGCCTCATGTCCCGTACCGGCCAGCAAATCTATGTGGCAGACCAGTATAGCGAGGGCGATCCCCGCCCACTCCTTGAGATCATGGCTGATCCTAGTGAGTTGTAAGATGGGAGATGCGAGTTACAAGAAAGGAGTGACACTTGTCACCAGTGTCACATGCGCGATCGTGATTATCACTCTAACACCGCAGAGCAGGTCTTCCACCAAGCCCTGGCGCGCTTCACCAAGGTGATCGTCTACGCAAACGTAGTGAACGACTCGACGGTCCCCTTCCCTTCGGCCGCCATTGAAGAGACAGATCCCTTCGTGCAGTGGATGGAACGCGGTCTTCAAGTCGAGGCGGACAGCATTGGCCTCGTATCCGACTGGCACTACCCAGCACTCGAGAACAAACCGAAGAAGAAATGGGGATACCACCTAGGCACTCTTCCGCCGATCCTTCGCTTTTGCTGGCCGTTCAACTATGTGAGAACACATCAATACGAAGCAATGTCTAACGGTCTAGATTATCCTTTCGCTATTCCCGATCCTCTTTCCCATTCTGTTCATTCTTATTCTGGTTCGTTTCTCCCTCGACACCGTGCGCAGCCGCAAGCGCCTGCAACGCCTCGCGCACGTTGGCGACCCGCCCCCCGCGTCGCCTGCATCCCCTGCGAGCCCGGCCTCTCCCGCGTCGCTCATCCCGTCTCCCCACGGACTCAGCATCGACAGCCTGCGTGCGGCTATCCGTGCGGTTGAGCGTAACCTGGAGCGGGACCTCATCCAGGCTGCTGACTACGGGGCTCCTGTTCTCTCCGACGATGCTCATGGCTCCCTCGAGAGCGAGAAACCGGCTGATCACGATGAAGGAGTTGATGATCGCCAGTGCGAGTGCCCCATCGTGACTGTGACCTTGGACGCCAGCGAGGAGAACAGTAATCCTATAGTTCTGAAGGATAACCGCAGCGAGGGGGACGAGTACGAACACCCCGACTTCGCGACTGAAACCACGCCACTCTTCTACCCCGAGCCCACTATTCATGTGCGCATGACCGAGCCCCAGCTCCGCATGGTGCACTGGCTCAACGCGCTCGATCCAGTCAAGTACCTTGCCTGGTTCCCCGACGTGCCCAACTCACACGCGGTGATTGTCGTGCGTGACCCCCACCGTATCGCGTTCCATGAGCGTGGCCGCGGAATGGTCCGCCACTGGGCAGTCACAGTTGCTCAGGCTGCCATGGCTTCGTGAGCTACCTTAGAAACTCTAAGGCATTCTTCCCTGCCACTCGTTGGTTCTTACTTTGTATATGATTCTGCTACTCGAGGCGAGACGCCACATCACTCGGCCTTGTCACATAGACACCCAAGACCAAGGATACCTTCCTTGATTATTAAAATGAGACACCCACCCCGACTCAACCCACCATTCTATACCCCACTGCAGGTTTGTAGTTACAATTGACATGTGACGTCGTCTCTGTGCATGCTATAGTCGTCATAAAACGTGAGAGTATGGACCAAGGCAATTAGCCAATGGTGATTGCTACAATGCTATTTGTTCATCAAAACGAAGAGGAAACGGGGCGGTGATGTTTTATTGTGTCCTGGGCATGAAGGCATGGAATCAATGTGAGACGTGGTTACTTGAGGGCACGGCGGCGTCGAGCTTCCTCCACTGGTGGATCAGCTCCAGAACAGTCACAACTAGTCACTCATCCGCTTCGACTCGAGCGTCAGCTCGTCCGAATCGACTCGGACTTGCTGCTGAAGGAGAGTCCCGAGCTCTGATGATATTAGTGGTGGCTAAAGGAGTTAACGTACTAGTAACAGGAGTGACGACGGGAGACGAGGGCTGAGAGTTAGTACGAAAGCACCGGCCCAACTCACCCGTTGCTCAAGCTGGCGCACGGCATTCTTGACGTGACCGGGGCGAGGGGTGGTAGGGTGGGCAGGTGAGGCAGGCCGCGGGGTGAACGAACCCAAAGATTTGCCTGCAATACCGCGGATGGGCTCAAAGCTGCGGCCGGAAGGGAAGAAGGGCCGAAGGTCAGAGACACGGTGGTGCTTTGGGCGCGGAGTGGCGGGCTCGGCATTCTCCTTCTCCTTCTGGTATTCCTGGTGCTCTGAATCTGCTGCCTCCTTCTCATCGTCGACCTGCTTAATGCTCGGGAGCGAGAACGAGATTGGAAGCTTTGAGACGGACTTGCGCGTGGCATGCTTGCGGCGCAGGCCGGAGACCATCTCGCGCGGGGGGTCCAGCAAGGAAACGGAACGCTGGTGTTTGGGCCGTGTGGGCGTGCTCTGAGGAGAGGTGACGCTGCACTGCTCCATCAGCTCGTCAAAGAGCGTGTCGATTTCCTGCGTGAACGACTCGTCGCTACGAGGAGTAGGCAGGGGAACGACATATGCGATTGAGGGCGGCACCTCTTCCACCGGGGAGCAACTCGAGAGCGATTGAGACGGCGAGGAGAACAGCGATCGCTCCGCTGAACTGCCAGAAGCTGAGCGTAAAGAGCACCCTCCCGAGATCGAGCTGGAGTAGCCTAGGCCTGTCTCGGCGGTATCGATCTCAAGGGCAGGCACGGGCTTGCGGCGAATCCGGAACTGCGACGAAGCTGCTGAGTGAACAGAAGAGGATATCGAAGGCGACGCGCCACTGGGGGAAGGCTCCATACTGTCGAAGAGCACAGGCTGAGAGGCGCGCTCATAGAAGGCTCCGCGCCTGAATGCGTTGCGAGGCCGGGTAGGTGTCTCCTGCGGCGACGGTGGGGACACCGATCGAACGGGGTAGGAGTGTTGGTGCCTCTGAGCGATCAGGACATTGGTAGGAAGGGATTTGTGGCGAGCGTGCGAGATATGCTTTGAAGGTGAGTACTGAGGAGAGTAGTTTGAGCATGAGGACATTGACGATATGCCTGTTGGAGTTGACGCCACGAAGAACGGTGAGCCAAGGTGGTCAAATGACCGCCGGCCGGGGGTCGAGGACAGTGGCATCATAGGTGACATGTTGGGAATGTCCGGTAAGCTTGGAGCAGACCAGGGTCGGTCAACTAAGGTAGGTTAGACGTACGCCACATTTAGGTTTCTTACCAGAATACTTGCGCTCGTCGGCAGGACTCTCGCGACCAATGTTGACTACGCGGACAAATTCGTTCCAGCCTTCGGCATTGCGGACCGGCGTGCCAAAATCCGAGACCGCGAGGCCAGGGTGCATTACTGAGGAGGAGATCGGCGCGCTGATATCAATAGCACTCGGCGGCTTGCGGGCCCCAAAGGCGCGGGTGATCTTGGTCGCCAGGGAGCGTGACGATGCCGAGCGTGATGGGAGAGTACTGCCGCGCATTGCCTCAGTCCCAGGAGGGGCAGTAGGAACAGCACTAAAGGCGGTGCCCGACGCGGTCGCAGTGGGAGGGTGCTGCCAGTGACGAAGAACAGACGCGAGGCTGCGCGTGCTCTCCGAGGTAGGTACAGTGGGCAGGACGTCGCGGTTCCGCTTGCTGCCCAGGTCGATGGAGGGAAGGCGCATGTTACTAGCCCCCAATGAAGGGGAGGTGCAAGGAGAAAAGGGGGTATCACGGAGTACGGATCTCAAAGAAAACAACAATAGCGGCGGCGAACAAAGAGTCGGGTATGCGATGAGGGAGAGGGGGATGAATGAGAAACGGAAAGAACGAACGAATAAAAGCAAAGCGAGGAGACAAAAGGAAAGGAGCAAACTAAAGAAACGGGTTGAGAGAAGAGAAAGAAGAAGAGAGAAGGAGATGACTATAAAAAAGAGAGAGAGAGAGAGACAGAGAAGTGAAGACAGCTGGGACAGAGAAGACAAACCACAATACCCAAAGATGAGCGTTCTGGCCATTCAGTCCAAACTTGACCCCCCCAACATGGCTTCCCTCCACCCAAAACAAAACAGCGCTAATGCACCACAGTCCTCTGTGTGGTGATCACTCAGACGCTTACAAGCATCTCCTCGAGCGCTTCGTCCAGGACGACTCTCCGCCTGCGTGCGTTTTCCCTCCGGGAACGAGTCGTCTGCTCCTTTCTCATCTGTTCTGTACGCTCAAGCGCACTCGAGTTGAGGGCATACAGCGCTGTCTCGCCCGGCTCTCGAACCCGCAGTCTATGACGGACAGCGAGCTCCCAAGCTCCCGCGACGTTATCGGGCGTGCAGTACCAGTCCTCAGCACCCTCGCCAAGCATGGCCTCGGCCTTTGGCGCTTCTCCGGCCCGCTCCCCCCAGGTAGACACACCGCCCGGTCCGCCTGCAAACCCCGCGTTGCTGATTCCGAGGGGGCTGACTGACGGACTCGTGTGGTGCTGCCGCCATGCGTCGAGCTCTCCACGCCACCCTGGCGGCAGATTGAATGAACCAGCGAGGAGACGCTGCCCGCGCACCATGTCGTTGAGCGTAAACGTCCCGGTCTGGCTTATACTAGCCACAAGCTGGGGATGAAGTTCTGCCGCTGCGACAAGGTTGGAGATGTGCAGTTCGAGTGGTGGGTGGATGTGGGAGAGACGCAGGAGGGCATTCAGGTCGTCAATGTATTCTCGAGGAATGAGAGCGTTGCGCTGTAGTCCGTCGGGAGGCAGATCAAACTCGCCGAGTGGCGTCGAGCACGAGAAGAGGTCGATCTGGGGTCAGTCAAAACTGGTCGATGCTATCGGGGATTTGCACCAGTAAAGTCAACCAGAATAACACTCACCAGCCATAACGGAGGGTCATCCCTGTCTTCATCGCGCACCCAAATCGCGAACGGAGCGCCAGACTTGGTCATCAATGTTCGGTACTTCACGAGAACCGCCGGCGTCGCGTCCTCGAGCCCAGTAACGACGAGCCCTTGGCCGCCGATCTTGACTGATGCAGTAGTAGAGTCTCCGTCGAGAGCGAGCGTTTGCGTTTCGAGGCCGAATATGCTTTCCATAATCTGGTCTTAGTACGTTTCCCGTATGGAATCGTGCAGTGTGGAAGGGCGAGAGCAACAGCCAAGGGTGCATGAGCAGTGTCGCTCCTCCAGGATCCAAGCATTCGCTTCACCCGCTAACTCATCTCCGAACCCGATGGCTCTTTAACTCACAGACGTAGCCGTTCGCACGGCGCGCATACTCCCCGCATACGCCCTCCGTCCCGAGGGCACGTCGATAATGACGCCGCCGCGGCGCACGATGAGCGCAAGAAGGATAACAGCGACGAGCGTTCCGTCGAGTTCCCAACCATGGAGGGAAGGTTCGCCTTCGAGCGCCTCTATCAGTGCTGGAGTAAAGTCTGGGCTGCCGGGAGTTGGGAGCATGGTGTCGTAGCGTCGTTTCCAGGTATCGGTATCGGCGTCCGGGGTGATTATTGTGGGTCTGTATATATGCAATGGACGGGAAAGTGCACTGTGATGCTACTCGATTAGTTGTCGGCAAGATGAGCGGACGACTGGAACAATTGAGTGGAAGCGACATTGTTCCCCTTGGCTGGACCTCCACTTTCCATGTGCTTGTGACGTCGCACAGTGTGCCCCGTGTAAGTACTGTTGAGACATGAGACAATCGCTGTACGCGTGTGTTTTTCAATGATGCTGATCTCGTTCGCTTTCCCTCTTCCGCTGTTGTTGACATTATACCATTCACTATACACCATGACAATCCCTCTTGAGCGCTACGTTGCTTTAGGTGCGTTCTTTTTTGCATTCTTGCTTTAATGCTCACCAACAGACTGTGAAATGGTCAAATGTCGCGGTCGCAACGCGCTCGCTCGGTGAGTTGCCCAGGTCCCAGGACGATAAACTCACATTAGGGTTGCGGTGGTGGACCATGCGGGGGCTATCGTGTACCATTCCTATGTGTTCGTACACCCCGCCAACGTCGTCAGCTATCTTACGAGCAGTGAGTTTCTGTAGCTCACGCGCTCGAAACTGACGACAGCGAGCGGCATCCGCGCCGAGGATCTTCAAGGCGGTAAGCTACGATTTCCTTCAAGTTCACCTAGCTTGCCTTCCCTCTCCCACGACTAGGTGCTCTAGCTCTAACACACAGCACCGACATATGAGAAGGTGCGCGCCGAGGTATCCGCGCTTCTCCAGGACAAAATTCTGGTCGGCCACGCGCTGTTCAACGACCTCGCGGCCCTGGAACACCGGCACGTGTACGAAAACGTCCGCGACACGGCGCTCTACTACCCCCTTCGCCAGCGGATGGGGATCACGCATGAAGGCCAGTTCCCGGCGTTGCGGAGTCTGGCCAAGGAGGTGTTGGGCATGGAAGTACAGGAGGGAGAGCACTCTCCTGTGAGTCATGACGAGGAACACAGCTGACGTGCAAGATTGAGGACGCGCGCACGTCCATGAGTCTCTTCCTCCATGTTCGCGACCAGTACGAGGCTGCTCTCGCTGATGGCGGCGACATTGCCGGTGTGCCAAAGTGGGTCGGTATCCTTGATCCAGCTGACCCACCAGCGCGTTTTGCAAGTGGTACTGGTAACCAATGTCATCAGGCGCCGTGATGCCCTTCCGCTCCGCTCACCGGTGACATTTCCGCCTCCATCAGTTTCCCCGGCTGTTCACTGTCCTCCTGTTTCCTGTATTTCTCATTCCCTGCACTTTCAATGTCATTCCCCATCTGTCGAACCACCTCGCCTCAGCATTTCCCTCGACCGACGTCGTTTCTGTGCCTCATACGATGCATCTCTGTACCCAAGTGTTTGTGACACGATGGTACTGTGCACTACTAGAAAGGAAACGAGAACGAGATACATGCGCACTAACATACTCCGTGGCTTCAAATTACCTTTCCATCACTACCTTTATTATTTCTCTGCGGGGGTGGCCTTCTTCTTCTGCTGCGCCTCACTAATCTTATCTCCGATGACCTTCATCTCTCCCTTGAGTTTGGTGAGGAGGCCGAGTTTTTTCAGGCGCGACGAGGCGGTGGAAGTCGACGAGACACTGCGCTGGTGGGTCTGGTGTGTTTCCCGGACGGGCGACGACCCGCCCGATCCAGCCGTGACTGCAGTACCAGATGTGCCCGCTGTACCTGCTGTGCGCGCGGTCCCTGTCGTTCCCGCAGTGCCCGTGGACGTGCTGAGCGCGAGCGCCGCCGTAGTCTTGCCGTCCTTGTCCTTGTCCTTGTCCTTGTCCTTATCCTTGGAGCCGTTGATGCTGACGTTGCGCACGCCGCTGCTGATCGCGGACCCCGCGGACGTGACGCCCGTGGATATGGCCGACCCGGCGGACGTGACTACTGCCCTGGCCATACCGAACGCGGATCCCGAGCGCGACCGCGTGCGTACGGGCCGGTTCTCGATCCCGAGGCCGCTCACACCCTGGTATCCCGGCTCGGGGCGCCACGGCTCGGGGGACGCCGCGGCCGTGCTTGACGGGGTGAGGAAGACGTTGCCGCTGCTCGTGCTCGTGCTTGTGCGCGCGCCAGGGGACTCGGCGCCGGCGCGCCCTGCGGAGCCCCCAATGACCTCCATGTCGTCCTTTGCGGGCGTGGCGCTCAGGCTGCCATGGACCGACGTCGCGTGCGCAAGGCGCGCGGGGGACACGGGGCTCGCGCTCGCCGCCTCATGCACGCTCTGGCTGCGCGCCGGGAGGGGCGTGTGCGTCCTCGGGCTCCCGATCGGCGTGTGCCGCGCGTCGCTGACCACAGCTGCCGACTTCGGATCGCTCATGCCGCCCGCGCGCAGGTCTGAGCGCGTCTCGGCTGGGCCCTCCCACTGCGGCGTGGGGTACGTGCACGGGGCGCGCGTGCAGCCAGGGGCGCTGCGTGCCGCCGGCGCGCCGACCTGCTCGTCCCTGCGCCCCGGGGCCAGGTCTGGGAGGTTGTCGCCCGCGGCCAGGTCGGTGAGTTTCGGCACGGGCACGCGCCCCGGCTTTGGCGACTTGCGCGCCGTCTGCGCCATGGTGGAGTCAAGCGGCGGGACAGGAAGGTGCGCCGACGGCGAGGTCGGGGACGTCTTGTCCCCCACGGCGGACTTGTCTACGGCTGTAGGAGAGGTTGCAGCCACGCCCTGGGGATCCCGCGACTCTGGCGACTCGCGCGATTCCCTCGCAGGCGCTGCCTCAGTACCGCCGCCGAGTCCGGGCGACT
This sequence comes from Apiotrichum mycotoxinovorans, assembly GCA_013177335.1. Classification (NCBI taxonomy): domain Eukaryota; kingdom Fungi; phylum Basidiomycota; class Tremellomycetes; order Trichosporonales; family Trichosporonaceae; genus Apiotrichum; species Apiotrichum mycotoxinovorans. The sequence goes on along the minus strand of CP053620.1, from coordinate 5,772,097 downwards.
CGGCGGGCGTGTTGAAGGAGCTCGTACTGACCGCCGAAGCCGCGACGCCGGCGGCGGCCACGGTGGCCAGCGCGGCAGTCGCGGCTGCAGTGGCTGGGAACCCCTCTCTTGAGGGCTCGTATGTCGTGGGGATCGGGACAGTGTCCTTTGGCGGAGTGGGCGTACCCTTCTCCTCAGCGTCGGCGACGTGGACTGCAGAAAGCTGGGGCTTGCTGTACACGTGCGCCTCCCTGTGCTTTATGTGGGATTCGGCATCGCCGGCCTTCTTCAAGGATGGCGCCTCGGGTGTAGCTTCTCTTGGCGTGACCTCCCTGGGTACCGATGACGGTGTGTCCTGCTTGTCCTCGCTCTCGCGTTCCTGCACAACAGGCACGGGCGTGGCGTTGCCCGTCGACGGGGCGCGGCGCGGGGTCGACGGCGCCGGGGTCGAGTAGTCGGATCCGGTCATGACACCGCGGGCAAGCGGCGAGATCATCACGCGCCCACCCTCCGTCCCGCCCCTGATCGCCGTGATGCTCGTCGTGGATGCCGCGGGGTCCATGCCGTGCGCCGTCTCGTACGGGTTGGCGACTCCAAACTGGGACACGGGCGTCGCGGGCACCGAGGCGGAATTGATGCTGAGTCCCGGCGATCCGGGGTCAACAGTCTCTCCGTTCGCGTCGTGCAGCTGCTCAGTCGGCGCGGCGTTCGCCTCCGGTGCGAACCCACTCTTGCGCTGCGTCGGCTTGCCCTCGTGTCCCGCATGGATCGCCGTCGTGCTCGCGTTCCACTCGGCCTTGTCCGCCGCGTGCGTGGTCTGCGCGGCGGGCTGGAACGCCGAGATCGCCGACGTGCCCCCCACGGCTCCGAGGGACGCCATCGCGCGGCGCCCGTTCGGGCGGCGCTTGGGTGGTTCGTTGCGCGTGGGCGAGACCCCCGAGGACAGCGTGGGTGAGATGGGCGAGATGGGCGACACGAGGGTAATGGGAGAAATGGGCGTGATGGGGGTAATCAGCTGGTGGTGTTCCGCACCGCCCTGTGGGCCAATGGGACCTAGACCGAGTCCGTCCGCCGAAGCCGCGAGCGACGTGTGCGTCTTGGGCGCGTCGGAGGCAGCTATCAGCGGCCCGCCCGGCGTATCGGGCGTGCGGGCCTCCTCGGTGATGGACGACGAGGTGTGACCCCCCGGCGTCGAGTGGTCCGTCATGTGGTCGGCGCTGTCCAGGAGTTCGTCGTGCTCGTTCTCGTAGGCCCCCGTGTCACTCGCCGGAACGGGGATACGCACCGGGGCCGAGTCGGGCCGCGCGGACGGCATCGCGGTAGACGTAGATGCTGACGTTGATGCCGCGGCGGCACCAGCAGCCGTTTCAGTAGCAGCAGCAGCACCCCCAACTCCAGCGGCAGCAGCGGCAAGCGTCCCGCTCTGCCCGAACGCCGAGAACGACGGATCACGTGCGCGCGGCATGCCCGTTGCATCGTCGTGCTCGTCGAGATCGTGCACGGCGCCGGACTCGTCGGCGGGGTGACGCGCATGCGTGTCCTCGCCGGCAGGCAGAATCGGCGTGGCGGGCTCGTCGTCGACGTCCGGGAAGACAGTGTTGTCGTCAATGAAGAAGACGGTCGTGTCGTCGTCAAGCGACGCAACATTGACGTCCGGCATGAGCCGGCCCTGCGGCGACGGGGTGGGGCGATGCACAGTCGTGCCGGGCGCGAGGTGCGCGGGCTTCATCGGTGGCGTGTTCGTGCGTCCTGACGTGGCTGCTCCTGTGGCAGGCTTGGCGGCCGCGCGCGGCGGGACGGGCAGCGTGCGCCGTCCGCCTGTCGATGAGGCGGATAGCGGCGACAGCATCACCTCCCGCTCGCTGCCGGCCGTGCTGGTGTTGACGTTCAGGCCGGGGCTCCCGGCCGCCGCCAGCGCCGCCGGGCGAGCACTCGCCTCGAATCCGTCAAAGTCGCTCGGGTCGAACCCGCCAAAGTCCGAGGAACTAGGCACGCCCGAGGCCGTGATGCCGTCGAGGGCGCGGCTGATGTCGATCGAGAAACTCGAGCGCTGCGCCTGCTGGGGCTGCTCGGGTGGCTTGAGGTCGCCGAACCCCATCGACCGGTCTATAGTTCAGCACTGACAGCTCTTACGCTCCAGAGGTCACTCACTCAGGTCGAGGCTCTTGCCGGACCGATGCTGGCGGAGCGCGGCGTCGCGCCGCGCCTGGAGGTCTGCGCGGGTCATGGATGGCGTGCTGGAGAGGCTGGCGTGCGCGTGGGGCCCAGCATCCGTGGCTGCCGTGGCGGTCCCGCCCTCGACGCCTCCGCCTTCCCCTGCGCCTTCGCGGCCAAAGCCCTCGTGTCCGTTCGCGGCGCCTCCCGCAGATGTGTCGCGGCTACTGCTCTCTGGCGCACCCGCGTCCGCATCCGCATCCGCGTCGCGCAGGGCCTGGTACGACCCTGGTGGGGCGGGATCCGCAGCTGCAGCGGTCGCGGTCGCGAGTGGCGGAGGCGAGGTGTCGGTACTCATTGTATCGAAACGGTCAGCTGCCCCGACGATGGAGTGACGGTGGCAGTGACGGCGAGAAGCGGACTACGAGCAAGGAGGGACAGCGGCCAAGATCAGTCGAGAACAATAGTGAGAGGGGTCAAGCTACAATGGTCAAGATGTGAACATTCAAGATGGACGAGTGTGTTGGTAATGTTGCAGCATGTGAACTATACAGTGAGCTGATGAGGCAACCGAAACGCAAGCAGTGCCCAGGTTGCAGTCTGATCAACAGCTCCAGTAGCCCCAGACAGCCCCCAGACATATCACCAAGACTCATGAGACCCAGGAACAGGTGCAAGTGAAATGATGGCAGTCAGTTGCCAGCTGGCCAGTCGCAGTCGTCAAGGTCACAGGTGGAGGCGGAGGTCTCACTGCTACGGGCCCTACGGGCCCCCTCCCCCCACGTAAGCTCTGTGACTTTGTAGTAAATGGGCAAGCGGCAGCAGCTGACGGCATGCAAGCTGCAGTAAGGTTCCAAGTTGGCAGCTCCAAACGTTGTTTCGAGAATGTTTCCGTCAGCGTTCCTCGGTAAGTGCCTCCGTGCCCTTGGTTCTCATCTCACATGGCCAGAAAGCAGAAAGCAGGAAAGCAGAAAGCAGGAAAGCAGAAAGCAGGAAAGCAGAAAGCAGGAAAGCAGAAAGCAGGAAAGCAGAAAGCAGGAAAGCAGAAAGCAGGAAAGCAGAAAGCACATCGAGTTCACAGGGGTTACACGCTGGCCCGCAATGTGAAGTTGCAGTGACGTCAATACGTGAATGGCTACAACCGAGCCGCGTGAGAGTTTGGACAAACACCCACGCAAAAGCGGCAGATACGTCCCGCTGCGGGTCTAATCATGCTACAGTGTCCTGCTATCCGATCAGTGGAACACGCAATGTCGGGCAACGTGTCTTGTTAATGAGTGGCTAAAACGTTTCAATGGGGAGAGCGGGAAGCAGCAAGTAGAAGTGAAGTGTGCAAGAGCAATGTACCGCTGGCGGGGTCCAAAACGTTCCAAAGGATCCTGACTCCGTGAAACATGACGACCAGCCGCTCCCTTGATATACCAAGGCTTCTACACGTCCATATCAATGTGTGTGGCCGCTGGACCCGGGAAATGATTCAAGGGGCGATGAGACTGGACATAGTGTCAATCACAGCTGTAAACATGGCCATTGGCTCTTGCAAACGCGAGCCCCTGTCAGTCCAGGCGGGCTGTGGCTCATGGCCTGGCGGGCTTGCATTCTCATTCTGCATGGGGGCTCGACTTGACTGATGACTCTGGTAGAGGACGATTCGGAATGTCAGAACTCAGAGCTGCACGGGAAGGGTAGAGAGATCACGAGGAGCAGGTGACGGCGATACAAATGGAACGAACGGAGGAAACCGAGTGGGCAACGAGCAGCACCAGTGCACTCGACTCCGACCGTCTCATAGTCACATACTGTAAGAGCACATGAGAACCCGCGGTACCGGCCCGGCACGAAGCGAACGAAGCGTTGCACATTCCCACATCGCGGCCCATTCCAAGCCTGTAAGGTTTGGTGTGGCTGTGGATCGTCGACTGCGGCCAACTCAACTGGCTTACCAGATGTGTGTGCTATGCGCCAGTCGTGCCCAACGGATTCCAGTAAACCGGATGCATAGATGACAGGAAGAGCACGCACAACGCGGGTGAGCTACACGCGAGCATCCCGGAGGACTGAGCTGTTCAGGAGACTCAAAGCTCTTAGACATCCACAACTCCGACCGAGAACCCTGGTCTCACAATAGTCCCTTGGACGTGCAGGTCGGTATCAACTCGCTGCTCAGTCTTGGCCTAAGGCCTGGCCAGACTATGTCCACCCATCACAGATATCCCTCTGTCCTCCATGTTCGGGTGTGCCCGGGTGACATTGCAGAAGGCGCGGAGGAGTACGGGTTGGCAGCACAGAGTTTTAAAGTTTCGTGTGGTGGTTAGTTGTCCGTTGTAGGAGGTATCATAGGATTATAACTCATTAACTCAACTGCTCACAGCGCACGACGCGAACACGCACATTAATGTGCCACAGGTATGTACAGTACAGGACATGCACGCCGAACATCGACAGGTTCGAACCATCACCTGTTCCATGCGTATGCACCATGCACCATCTCCGTGTGCACACGAGGGAACGAAGGATGACACTATGACAGGCACGGCACCCACGCGTCTTCCCCCCACAATTGTCATGTTGCAGGGCCCCAGGATCCCAGGAAGCGCGAAGCATCTCTTGCCCACGTCAACGCAGGCCATTGCCCTTTCCAGTGATCACAGTCCCCATACCGACTGCCCACGCAGACGAAAGGCACGAAGGAGGGGAAGGGAACAGAAAGGAAAAGAAATTGTCTGCCACAGACAACCTGGGTCCTACTGTATTCTCTCGTCGGGGATCTGCAAGGCAGAAAGGGCTGACCCCGCTGTCGGCGCGTCAGAGGTCCGGGCTTACCGGATGCTGTCATGCCGGACCCTGTATTTGCTTGCCTGTGTCCTGGATCGTGAATGTGGAGCTGGACAGCAAAGAATGACTCTACGTTCTAGGTGGGCCGAGTATGCTTCTAGATTAGTGTGTGTTTGGCAATGCAGGAGGGAGAGAGATGGAGAGATGGGGTCTCGAGGCGGTCAGGGCTCTGAGGAGGGCAGCATTCAAGGATCGAGGACTCGAAGGAGCCAGCAGGAAGTTGGGCAGCAAAAACTGCAACCTAGCATGCACCTGAGATACCTTCTCTGGGTATACTGGCACCGTGGACGTATAATGGGTGTGGTCGACGACAAGGACGTGGACGCTGCACTGTATGTACGTTCGCCTTGAAGTGCTGTGCCGCATGCAACATATTGATTCATCCATTCCTCTCTCTACTGATAAAAGTGGGATGACTTTTTCAGCGTTCTAGAAACATACAGCGAGGAAGCGAGCAGTGCTGGGTAAATACAATGGTGTGAGGACGAGAGCCGAGTCGGTAGCAGGTGTGGCGGATAGATGTCACAGCAACAAAGTGATGAACGTCAGTCACCCTCCAGTTCTTTTCCTGCCATGCAAATAACCAGCCAAAAAAAACAAAAAAGGAAAAAAGCGGAAGGGAATCAGCCCAATGACGAGAAAGACAAGCCAAGAGGTTTGAGGGGGGCCGACGAGTTTCGAGAATAGGAGGAATGGGAGAACAGGATACTGGATATAGTGGGACCTGAAGGGGTGTCTGAAGAAAAAATGGAAGGATGCCGAAGACAGAAGTGCAGGAGCGAGGGACATGCGACGTCAGACCTCTGTGATCTGTGATCAGTCGTCGGGCGGTCAGTGACTGCTTCCCAAAGGAATAACGTCGTGGATGCCAGGGAATGAGGCACGATGTATGGAAACATGGAGTGGAGTGTGTACAGTATCAGGCAGACCGCATGGCGAGCCAAGAGCACAAGAGCACAAGAGCACAAGAGGTGGGCACGGAGCTACAGCAAGGAAGCAAGAGACAAACCAGGGCCCAGTATGCGCGCCTCCTACTCTTCTAGGGTGTGGATGTGTCATTGGAACAACACCAGTCTTTCCCAGATCCAGCCGTCCGCAGTCTCCTGCCTGTTGCCTCAGACCTCATCACTCAGCCTCACTCCGTGCCTTCCTGCGTTGCATCCAGGCGTGGCTGGGTGTGTGCTCATAGGTTGTTGTCCTCAGCCATGTCCTGCGTGTTGTTCGTCGCTCCAGGAAGCGCAAAAGGTCAGGATGCATCTCTCGCCGCCACTGTCGTGGCCATTGTTCTCCCAGTCCTGACCAGACTAAAGACTGAAAGCGGAGCCGCCTCCGTGCACGATATCAGCCAAACAAGGACGAGAAACCCGCCCTGCCGACATCAACGTCAGAGGGAAGCTTTAGTGACGAGTAGGGCTCAGCGGGAACAACATAGTCGGGCGAAGCGGCAGCCTAGGCCGCGCGGCAACAACCCATTAGGCAGAAACTACCTCGCTCGATAGGTCCATGTATATATGTCTGTGCAGGTATAGTGTGAAGAAGTGTCCTGAATGCGAGCACAAATGCATGCATACCGCTAGCTCTATGTAGATCTAGCGACGAACGACGTCTCGCGCGTCCAGGCGAGGATAGCATCAGGAAGACGCGCCTGGAGTGTAATGTCATTCTGCGAATAAGCGGTGCAGTCGCGTCATTGTGACGATGGGCGCGTGGTTCAAATAGAAACCGTATTTTTCTAATCACTGCAATCAAATTAGAAGTTCTCTAAAATGAAATGTTGTTAGAATAAATAATAATAATAATAATAATAATAATAATAATAATAATAATAATAAACACCGCACCATACAAATGCAGCACTTGTTGGTGGTGGTTATTATCATCAAGAAATCAAAAAAAATCAGAAATTGAAATCACCAATTCCCCCTCTTGCCCCCTCTTCCCCTCCCTGGCTCTGGTTTTCTTTTCTCTCCCACTCACTCCTCATACACTCATATCCCATCCACAAACACACCGTCACACCCGTCTCTCGTCTCTCATTTACGCCCTTTTTCATCATTTCCCCCCCTCCCCTCCCCCCCTCCCCCCCCTTTTTCCACCCCCCTTTTGACCCTTTTACACTTACACCGTACTGTACACACTTTGTCTCGCTCTCACTCTTCCTCTATCACGCTCTCTCTCTCTCGGTCCTTGTTTCTTCTTCTTGATCGTGTCGTCGTCCTCGTCGTCCTCGTCGTCTCTCTTGGACTCGTCTACGGTCTACCACTATCATCATCTCTTCCCCCTCCATTCTTTCTTTCTTCTGGTTCTTGTTCACCTCCTCATCGATTATATATATATACTCCTATCGCGGGTATCTCACTCTCTCTCTGTGTCTTTCTTACCCGCTACGTACCGTAAACCAAAAATCAATCTTTCTTCAATCTCTCAATTGCCCCTACTCGACCTCCCCGTCCGAGTCCCCGTCCCAGTTCACCTGCTCGACAATCCCGTCTTCCTCAGTACTACTCATACCGGATACCTTCTCGTTCCCGCCGCCGTCGCCACTGCATCCCGCTAGTCGCATCTATTCAACCCTCACTGTCTTGTCTCCTGCCCCTTTCTTTCAATCACCTTGAGACAGGACAAGGAAAAAAAAAAGTCGTCCATCCGTCATCATCCCATCCAGCGACCACCTAACCAAATCCTGCCCAAGATGGACGACACAAAGTCCTCTTCATCATCATCCAAGTTCAAATTGGACCCAATGTCCCTGCTACTGCCGCACGAACGCGCTGCGCTGATGGGACCACCTGCCGTGCCCATCAAGGCGGGTTCATCAGGTGCGGAGAGCTACGCAGCCATGTATCGTCCTCCACCGATCCCCCCGCAAGCTCAGCAAATCACCACTGCCCGTAAGTCTTTCGAAGTCTCTTGTTACTGCGTGTTCTCTGGCCGTGCCCAACCGTTACATACATCGCATCAGACTCGCGAAGCGAATGTTGGAATCCGTTACATTTTCCCCCCTCCTCCGAGATGTCGACATGCACGATCCCGATCACGGCGTGACAGTAACCGATTTCGATCCATGTCACAGGGAGACACCAGCGTTCCATCCCCCATTTTGTTGGCGCAGTGTTGTAGGATCTAACGTGCTCCAGACTACGTTCCCGTCCCGCCCGGACAGTCCGCGCCGCTTAGCCCGCCAGCATCGCTCATGTCGACACCGCCATCGACGTGGGATGCTTCGTCACCATGGGGAACGATGGACGGTGTTGTGGATGGATCAGCGTCGTCGTCGGCCTGGAACGGGAGATTCCCGCAACGCCAATCTGCTAGCAGCCTGGGCGTCTACCAGCCCATGATCCACCATCCTCGCAGTGGACGCGCGCGCCTGGAAGACTGGGAGATTGTGGAGACGCTCGGTACAGGCACGTTCGGTCGTGTACTCCTTGTCCGTCAGCGGCCATCGTACCGCCAGTCGTCGTATCACCCCATCTTCCCGCATCTGTATGAACCTGCCGATCCGACTTCGCCATCGCCAGCAACGACACAACAGGCAGACGGACAATTACCGCATTTTGCCATGAAGGTGCTGCGAAAGTCGGAGATTGTGCGTCTCAAGCAGGTCGAGCACATCAACTCTGAGCGCCGCATCCTCGAGCGTGTTCGGCATCCGTTCATCGTTGAGCTGTACGCGACTTACCAGGATAACCTCAATGTCTACATGTTGTTATCCTATATCCCGGGCGGTGAGCTCTTCTCGCATCTGCGGAGAGCCGGACGATTCTCTCCCGACGTTACCCGCTTCTACCTTGCCTCCATCGTACTTGCCATCGACTACTTGCATTCCAACAACATCATCTACCGCGATCTCAAACCGGAAAACCTACTTCTCGACCGAACAGGCTACCTGCGTATCGCTGACTTTGGCTTTGCCAAGGTCGTTGAGGACCGGACGTTCACATTGTGCGGGACACCAGAGTACCTTGCGCCGGAGATTGTCTTGTCCCAGGGGCACGGCAAAGCGGTCGACTGGTGGGCACTGGGCATCCTCGCGTTCGAGATGCTCGCTGGCTACCCCCCATTCTTTGACGACCACCCTCTGGGTATCTATGAAAAGATCCTCCGCAACGAGATTGCTTTCCCGGCGCACATTGACCCGTACGCCAAGGACCTCATCCGAGGTCTGCTCACTGCGGACCGGTCCAAGCGACTCGGAAATTTGCGCGGAGGCGCTCGCGATGTCATGAACCACGCATGGTTTGCTGGCGTCGATTGGGGATCGCTCGAGCGCAAGGAGATTGGCGCGCCGATCGTTCCTCGTGTAGGAAGCATGAGTGAGTTTTATTTTTCATTTTATTTTTCATTTTTTTTATTTTCTTTCGTTTTTTCTCTTCCCCGACGACTGGATCTTCTTGCCCCAACAGCCCCTGCTGTTTTTCCGTCTCTCCGAGCCGGACCCGCGTGCGGCGTATGCATGCGCGCGCGTGGTGGAAACAGGGGCAGAGGAACCACCACGCCGTCAACAGGCCTTTTTTTGTTCAAGGTTTGATGATCGAAAATGCGATCGCGCATGATCTGCTGCCGCTCATCTGGCTGGGGCATTTCCAGGAGGCATTGAAAAAAATCTATATTATGTTGCGTTTGTACTGACACCCTTTTCAGGTGACTCGCAAAACTTCCAGCGATACCCTCCCCCGCGACCGACCGAGCTGCCGGGCATTTTTGGTGCGAAGTACGAGGCATCAGAGGATCCCTACGCGTCCATGTTCCGTGACTTTGTGTTCCCCCGCCGCTCCGACGACGAGATGGATGACGAGTAGGGTCACCTGTAGGGTCACCTGTAAGACGGGCGGAAGAGCGAGGGGTAGGCAGGGGTGGAGGGGTAGAAGGACCGCGGAGGGGGAGGGGTAGACGTCGCTAGACGTTACGAGTAGAGACTTGATACAGATCCGTCTGGCTAGTCTGTTGGGTGGACGGGATATCGTCGCTGTCCGTGCCCCAGCATCACATCACATACCACAGCGCAAAGTTTAGATTATTTCTTGGTTTAGCTATTTGCACCACTGCACTGGACACAGTGGCACTAGAGGCACATTCCATACGCTTTTCTTCCTCAGCTTCGTTCGCCCGTTTTCGTTCGTTTCTCTTGTCGGAGTCATCCTTTGGTTTATGCATTTGGGCACTTTTCGGATTACGTGTAGAGAGGAGAGAGGGGAGTTAGGGTGGGGACAGCAGCCCGCAACGCGATCGGCATTCCGTCCGTTCCACGTTCCAGCGATCCACGCATGCCCGCAGGCTACCTGTAGAGGACAAGGCCGCCGATCCGAGGTCAAGCTCGAGCCCGACTTGTACCGCGCGACCGCGCGACAGCACAACAGCACGACTGCACACAGCTCAACATGACAGCTTGATCCTTGTCCGAGGCGAGGCACTGAACCGAGACCGGGGTGGCTCCGAGGGCACGGCACCGAGCCGAGGAATATTTGGACCCCCCCCCCCCACCCCCCCCGTCTGGACCACCACAGCTGTAATTTACAGTACTCTATACAGCACAGTCCTGACATGATGAGTGTATTTACTTTAAATTATACTATCTCTGCAGGGTCCAGTGACCCGGAAAATATTCTACCGTACAGTACATATTATAATGGGCATCCTCCGCTCCGCTCCCGTGCCCATGAGTCAGTCGCAGCCGCAGCTGCAGCCGATGGCGGGCTCCTGTAAAATTACGGTACTGTAGAGACAAAGGGCAGCTTGATGTCGGGTTGCTTGTTGATTACTTGATGGTCGGCTGTTGATTGATGTCGAGACGACTCCAAGGCCAGCCTGGCGCTATCCCCGTCCCGTACTGTATGTACTGCCCACGGATGAGCTGACATACCTTGGTGGGTGGCTCACAGGGGGGGGGTCCCAGGACGACGGACGCGAAGACGGACGCGAAGGTGGCGGACAGGACGACACGACAGTGGACATGACAAAGAACAGGACAGGACAGAGGACAGGTCATAAGAAATCAGAGACACGGATACAGGGCAAAGTGGCATCGGTCACGAGCGGCAACTTTAGCAACTTGTCCAAGTGTCCATCAGGCCACGAGCAGCTGATATGGTCACAGTCCACACGCACGGTCCACACGCACGGTCCACACGCACGGTCCACACCACGGTCCAGAATGACGCTCACATCCACGGCATCCAGCAGCCGCATCGATCAGGAACAGCGACCACCCTAATTGAAACGCCGCGTGCGGGCATTTATTTCGGGACGGGGCAAGAGCGGCCTGTGGCGTCCAGGCTGTCGTTGTCCTTGTTCGTGTCCTCGTTCATGTCTTTGTCTTTGTCATTCTCTTTTCTCTTTTGTCCTTGTCTGTCTTTGTCTTGCGTGCCTGTGTACCTGTGTAAGCCTTTTGCCCTTGTCCTTATCCTTGACCTTATCCCAGTCCTGATCGTCCTGAAGGTCTGAAGGTCTAAAGGTGTTCAAGTGGGCGGTACTCAAGCGACTGTGGCAGGCAATAATTTACTACCGTAATGCTAATTCATCCTCTACTCGGTTCTCGGTTCGTGTCTCGGTTGCGTTGTGCGTTGTGGTTGGTCTGGCGTCTGGCTGATTATGCGGGACCTGGCTGGGGCGAGAACCTGGCTTACGTGAGGGATCGCCGGCAGATCGTCAGATCAGATCTGATCGCTTGCTGCGAGGCACGGTGCACGGCGCACGGCACGCACGGGCGGGGGCGGGTGTGTTCCGAGTTGGCGTACGTCCGCGCCTATTGTATTCTACCACCAGCCTCTCGCCCGAGCTATCCTTGTTTGCGCATAAGCTCCGCAGCGCGCGCCTCTGAATAATTGCAGAATGTACTGTGAAAATGTCCAAATCTCGATCCCGAGGTCTCGGCACAGACACACCTGTGCTTGAGCATCTTGGCGCACGTCACCCAATGACCATGTGGCGCTCACGCACTAGAATATCAGACACAATTATAGGTCTCATATTGTTGTAACCTGTGCCTATCTACGCTCATGCATTGTTTTATGTTTATATGTGGGTTTAAGCACCGTCCAGGCGTGATGACATGGCGGCCTGGATGGTTTTGGAGGTCGGGGGTTGGGTTTGTGTTGGTTGGAGGGAGGGGAGGTGGGGATCATCACTCTGTGTGCTGTGGCAAGAACTGAACAGCAGTCCGAGTAAGGCGATCTAAGATCAAGCTGGATGCTCGATCTGAGGACTGGATACCAGACCCACCTGGCGTATCCAGTCCAGAGACCCCAGTGGCCAGAGAGAGATGAAAGAAATGAGAGTGCGTGATTGTGGGTACGATTGAAAGGTGGGATTAAAATGTTCAAGAAATGAGATCTGTATGATACGCCTCTACTCTAAACAGCTAGTCCTTAGCCCTTAGATGGAAACGCACTTGAACGTCCGCTGAACCTTCCAGCTCGTGACCTTGAGTCCGACAGCCACAGCGAGGATAAGCACGAGGTCAACAACAAGCAGCGACACGGCGGCGAGCATGAAGCGGGGTGCAAAGACCTTCCAGACCATGAGGTGCCGCCGGAGCCAGGCGGCGGTGACGGCACTCGCGAGCGTGATGCCGGCAAAGTAGGTGATGAATGCGAGGCACAGCTGGACCGTGTGCGCGAGGACGGGGACGGCGCCGTTCGGGCGGGGCGAGACGTTCCACAGCGCCAGGAGGGGCACGCAGAGGGCCGCGAGGGCGAGCGGGCCCCACGTGTTGATGATGACGAGCAGCGGGGACCAGGGGTACGTGACCGTCTTGAAGCCGACGAACGCCGCCTTCCACTGGATCGAGGCGAGAACAGCCTGGTGGCCCGTGGCGAAGAATGCGAGCAGGCCAAGGAGGGCGAGGGGCACGACGTCGGTGAAGGTCGGGCGGACGAGGGCGTCCCCCTGCGCGGGCTCAAAGGCGCCGGGGGTCGACGAGCCCGCAAAGCTGCGCTGCATGAGAATTGAGTCGCGCTCTGTGTCGACCATCTCGAGGTGGACAAGAACCGCGGTGATAATGCCGACAATGACCATCTGCGCCACGGGGGCAGAGACGAGGTGGACCAGCGCAACGCCAATGAGTACAAAGATGAGATAAGTCGTTCCAAACGCGTTGCCAAAGCCAAAGACACTGACTTCGGGGTCGCGGTTCCCGGTCTGGTCTTCCTCGCGGACGACTTTGATGCAGAGACCCGAGGACGCCCAAATGTACGGCAGGGCGCCGAGGGTGGCGCCGAGCGACGCGCGGGCAAACCACAGCTTGACCACCTGCACGAGCGGGATACGGTCGGGGTTGAGGCCGTCCCAGGTCTCCATCCAGTCAAACACCCAGTAGAGCGAGTTGACGACCATGACGATCCGCCACGCGGCAGCGAGGAAGAGCGGGGCGGGGCCAGCGTACGACTTTGTCCAGTGGAAGACGGTCGCAATGATGCGCGGGAAGACGCCCCACGCGACTACCGCAATGGCGTACACTGCCCAGTCGGGGTGGGCCGCCGAGCCAGAGTAGAACGTGACGCTGCAGTATGGCTGCTGCTCCTCGCGGCAAACGGTCGAGAGGCCAATAACGCGGACGAGGACGGCGAACGCGAGCGAGAATCCAAGGATGCGCAGGCGCATCGACGCGGTGGGCGCCGTGAGGGCTCGGCCAAAGTGGACGAGCGCAATGGTGACAAGGAAGAAGACGACGATGCGGTCCTCCCACATGACGTACGAGTTTGACGCAAACATGAGCGCATGGAGCACGAGGATGATCGGTCCAATGCTGCGGGACAGGTTCCACGAGACACCGCGCCAGGTGCCGCCGACGAAGAGCGGGGCGGCAATGACGCCCGAGGAAATGATGCCTGCCGACACGGCAAAGACGGTGAGCGCAACGGCAGGAATGCGCGTGTACGCGCCTGCAACGGTGCCAATGACGCTTCCGACGCCAACGCCAGCGGTAATGGCCGTATCGAGCGCGACGCGGACATAGACGTCCCAGTTGGGGCCGCTGTTACGGACGCCGAGGTAGAGAGAAATAACTGCGAGAAGGCCAGACGCGAGCGCAACGACACCGACGACAATGTGAGGGACCGAGAACTGGGCCCAGAGCGCGCGGAGGGCCTCGAGCGCCGACCGGGCAATGGCAACGTTCTCGCGGACGGGTAGCGTGGCGGGATCGTCATTGTCCGTGGTCGCGACAATGGCATTCTTGACGGCAGCCACGACATCGCGGTTTCCATACTCGTCGACGTACCGCTCAATCTGCTCGGCATTGACGCGCGTCGCCGTCTCGAGGGTCTCGAGGTCGCTGGAGAAGCACTCGGGGATGACGGCTCCGAGCGAGTTGAACGGAATGGGGATGCCGAGCATGAGTGCGAGGGTGGGCACGAGGTCGATCTGGTTGACGTGCCTCAGCGGCCGGCTGGTTCCGGGGAAGGTGTACGTCGGCCAGTCAAAGCTGGGGTGGCGGTGAGCGTGCCCGACGAGCGGCTTCTTCGAGTAGATCCAGAGGGCGGCGGCGGTCTCGAGGTCCGAGTCGCCGCCGTGGTCGCCCTTGGGGTTCATACCGTGGTCGCCGAGCACGACGAGGAGCGTGTCGTCGTCAATCTTCTCCGCCACGTCGCGGAGCACGTCGTCCATCTGGCGGAGCTTGTCGCGCATCGTCTCGCGGTCGGGGCCGACGCGGTGCCCGACGTGGTCGACACCGAGGAAATGGCCAATAAGCACATCCCACTCCTGCTTGTCCTTGCCGTCGAGGATCGGGAACAGGTGCTCAATCACGCCCTCGTCGACCGTGTGCAGGTCCTCGACGTTGAACGAGTCGTAAGGGTACGCGGCGGCAAACTTGTCCGGGAAGAGGTTCATCCACGTATCGTCGCCCATGAACACGACCGAGCGGTTGGCCGCGACGAGCTGCGACACGAGCGAGTCCTCGTCGATTGCCGTGCTCGCAAAGTTTGCCCCAGCGTCAATAAACGTCGGGAGCGAGCCGGTCGTGATGCCCTTGATGCGCTGCATCGTCGTGGTCGGCGGGTCGGAGAACGAGTTGAACAGCAGCGAGTGCGACGGCTGGAGGTACCCCAGCTCGGCAGGCAGCGTGAGCACGCCGTGGTGGAACGGCGACGCCGGGTCGGGGTGGAACGGCGACAGGAAATCGGTGCGCAGCGCGTCAATGACGATAATCACCGCTTTCGAGTGCGAGGCTGCCAACGGCGCGGGGTTGCTCGCGCTGTACGGCTCCGAGACGGACGGGATCGTCAGCCGCGTCAGCAGGAACCCGTGCGTGAATACGCCGAGGCCGATAACGTGGATGAACAGCACGTAGGCGAGGAGCACGAGCGCGAGCGCGGGTTTGCTCAGCCGCGCAATCCATCGCGACGCCGCGCGCCGTGCCGCCGCGGGCAGAACGCCCGCAGTGGGGGGGTTGGACTCGGCCATCAGGTGGAGAAGGCTGCGGGAGTCAGCGCCGTGGGAGATGTATAGGCGGTGCTTGGAGGCGAGCGACGGCAAGCGACGGTTGACTGCAACGCTTGCACCGTCTGCAGAAAAAAAATCCTTCCGCCGTGTTCTCTTCCCCAAGCATCAACGGTACGCACGATCAAAACCAGACAAAAGACCAATCACCACGCCATGCGATACGCAACAGAGGCGAAAGGCGAGGAATAAAAAATTAAAGAGAGAGAAGGGAAAGATGGGATAAGAGCAACAGGTTAGAAGAAAGTGTGTCGAGAAGCAAGTGAGTGTATGGTGGAGTAGGTTTCTGGATTGTGACTTTGAAAAGTCCAAACTGCGTCACTGGGCCCCTGCGTCGTCACACCCTGCCTGTCTGGTGCGGCTGGCGGCTGCCTGCCTGCTTCCACCCCAACCAACCATTCCGCCGGCCGCACGGCCACGGCCGGCCACGCACGCATGCCGACGCCGAAATCCGTGCCATGCCATGCCATGCCATGCCATAAGCCATGATCCAGTACCGCCGGGTCCTCACCTCACACTGTGACTGGCTCTTGGGCCTCCACCTCCACATATCTAGGCTCGTCGTAGGCTGGTCAGACTGGCACTGTATTTGTTTGTGCGCCATCGGCTTGGATCCATGCTTTCACGATATCGATATCGGGCAAAAGAACGCAGACAGAGTGGGGGATTTGACAGTGTGTGCATGGCGATTGCAGTGGCTGCTGTGATGCATCAGGACATGCATGCAATCGACAACGGTCCATCTCCCATCTCCCAGCTGCCAAGCGTCCTGGCTGAGAGTGCACCTTCTTCGTTGCTAGATGCCACGCATATGCATGGGTAACAGGTTACAACAAGTCTATCTCATCTCTCCCCATCTCTCCCTCTCTTCCCCTCTCCACCTCTCCCATCTCTCCATCCCCATTCAACTCTTACGCTACCCGCTCTCGCCAGTCTATCAAATCAAGAAAACAAGAAAAAAGATATGGCTCCCACCGTCCTAGGCGCCGTCTATGCGTGGCTTCTTCGCGTCGGGTTCTGCGGCGGCGAGTGTGGCGGGCGCAGCGGCGGGCGCTGGGGCTGGTGCTGCTAATGCCGCTGCAGGGGTTGCCGGTGCTGGTGTGGCCGCCGGTCCGTCCTCCAGCTTCCGCTTGATGCCTGCTGCCAAGGGCGGAGTCGGCAGCGCGGCTGGTGCCGGCGTCGCGGGGACAGATGCCGTTGCGGGTAAGGGCGACGGGGCGGGTGCTGCAGCTGGTGTTGGTGCTGGAGGAGGTACAGCGGCCTGAGCAGGTGCAGCGACAGGTGCAGCGGCTGGAGCGGGGGCAGGTACTGGGGCTGGAGCTGGAGCTGGAGCCGGAACAGCCGCCGGGGCGGAAGCTGGTGCAGGGGCTGGTACTGGCGGTCGGGCGACAGCCGCAGGAGCAGGAACTGGCGCAGCAGGAGCGGGTGCTGCCGCCGGCGTGGGGACTGGAGCAGGCATTGCCGCCACAGGAGCGGGTGCCGTCGCGGGAGCAGCTGTCACAGCAGGCGCCGGAGCAGGCACTGCAGCAGGCACTGCAGCAGGCGCTGCAGCAGGCGCTGGAGCAGCAGGTGCCGGCGTGGGCGCAGCCACCGAGGGTGCAGGTGCAGGTGCGGCGGGAGCTGTGGCTGCGGGAGGAGCAGCGGCCGGTATAGCAGCGGGGGTAGCAGCGGGGGCAGGGGGAGCGGAAGCGGGTGCAGGCGCAGCAGCTGGCACAGTAACAGGAGCGGCTGGTGCAGGTACGGGTGCAGGTGCAGCTGGCGCCGACGCTGCTACTGGAGCAGGAGCAGTTGGTGCGGCAGCGGGGGCAGGAGCAGTTGGTGCGGCAGCGGGGGCAGGAGCAGTTGGTGCGGCAGCAGGAACAGGCGTCGGCACAGCCGCAGCAGTCGGAGCAGATGCCAGCGCTGACGGTGCTGCAACTGGAGCAGCTACCGCAGCAGCAGTAACGGCAGGGGCAGTCGTGGCCACAGACGCTACCGGGGTCGGGGTAGCGATGAGAGCAGCAGCAGGAGCGGCAGGGGCGGCAGCGGGAGCAGGAGCGGGAGCAGGAGCGGGAGCACGAGCAGGAGCGGGAGCAGCAGCGGCACCGGGCGTCGGGGCAGCGGTGACGGGAGCAGGAGTCGGGGTGGCACCAGCGGCGGGCGTAGCAGTAGGAGCAGCTGTCTGAGCGGGCTGAGCGGATGGAGTAGCTGCAGGAACAGCCGCAGCAGGAGCGGCAGTAGGAGTAGCGGCAGTAGCGGCAGGAGCAGCCCCAGCAGCAGCCGTAGCGGCAGGCACAGCCGCCGGCGTTGCGGTGGCCGCAGTCGCAGGCGCCGTCGCAGCAGCGGCGGCAGCGGCCGGCGCGCCCGGCGCTGGCGGTCGAACAGGCGCACCGGCGCACCTGAAGGGGTCGTACTCCAGCGGCAGCGGGGCCGGAGGCCGCACAGCGCCAGGGGCACCAGGCGCCGGGGCCGGACACCAGGGGCACCAGGCGCGCTGGGGACGCACGCCGGGCGCGCCGGCCACGGGGGCGGACACCGGCAGGCGGGCCGGGCGGACGCCGGGGACGCCGGGGCGTACAGCGGCGCCAGCAGCGGCGCCAGGACGCACGGGGCGCCTCCTGGCGGGCGCACGCCGCCGTTCGCGAGCGGGACGCCGGGCTTGCCGTTGAGCACGACGCCCGGGATCGGCGGCTTGCCCGGCGGCAGGGTGCCGTGCGCCCAGATGTGCTCTGCGACGCGCAGGTCCATTTTCTGCCCCACGACGCGGATGTACCGCAGCAGCGCGCTCGCGTGCGGTCCGACCGTGTTGACATCCCCGCGAGCTTTCGCGACCTCGGCGATCATCGAGATGACCGTCGTGAGATTCGCGCCGGGGGTGCGGGGCCAGGCAGCTTCTTGACGCCGCCGGGGGCACGGGGCCGGGGCGCGCCGGGGCGCCAGGCGCGCCGGGCACGCCGGGTTTAGGCGCGCCTGCTGCGACGCCGGCGGTGCCGGGGCCGGGGCCGGACGCCGACGCCAACACCAGGCGGCCGCACGGGGGGCCGGACGCCGGCCGCAGGCATGCCTGGCCGCACGCCCGCCGCTTTCGCCGCGGCTGCCTTTTGTGCCTGCTGCTTGTTCTTGTTAACGACCCAGGCGGAGAGGACGTCGACGGCGCCTGCCGCGCCGAGGAGCTGCAGCTTGTCGACAATGTCGGTCGTGAGGTGCCCGAATGTCCCTTGGTCGAGGACCAGCGTCGTGCCGTCGCACACAAACGGGAGGGGGTTGCCTGCCGAGTCGGTCTTGTCGATAATGGACTTTTGGCGCAGGAGCGGCGTGATGGGCTGAATGGCGACGACAATCTTCTGCTTGGGGCCCAGGACGCCGCGATTCGCAGACGGCACGGCATTCGACATGGGCCGGGCGACGGGCCGCACGGGCATGCGGCCCATCATCTGCTGCTGGTGCTTTGCCGCTTCGGCCATTTGCAGCTCGCGCTCGCGCTGCTTGCGGGCACGGTCCTCGGCCTTGAGGCGCTCCTTCATGCGCTTCTCCTCGGCGTTCTTGGCCTTGCCCTCCGACTTGAGCGCGTCGCGGCGCTGCTTCTCCTCGAACAGCGGGCCCTCCTCGGGATCGAGAATCCACACCGAGCCCTTGCTCTCCGGGTCGTCCTCGGGGATACGCGGCACCTTGAGGAACGCCTTGTTGAGCGACAGATTGTGGCGGATGGAATTCTGCCACCCAGCCTCGGGGTTCAGGCGGAACCACTCCCACTCGCCCGCGACCCAGTTGCACACCTCGCCGAGCGTGCCGCGTCCGCGGGGGAGGTTGACAAGCGCGCGGTGGATTATCGTCGCAAACGTCGCAGTGGGCTTGAGCGGCGGGGGGCCGATGAACGGCTGGCCGTCCAGACCCAGGATCTGCTGAGGGGGCGGGCGGGGTCCTGCACCAGAGGGAGGGATAGGCACCGAACAGAGAATGTGGCCCGGGCGTGCCGGGTTCTCCTTGAGCTCCGAGATGTAGTACGGCTTGGGCGGCCCGTCGGTCTGATGCGGCGGGTTGCCGCGCACCTGGTTGATTGGCTGTGGGCGCGGGGGACCAGATGCAGCTGCCTTGCCAGTGGGGCGGTACGTCTGAGCGGATGCGGCAGCCTGGGCAAGTGCCGAGGCGGACATGCCGAGCAGGTCTGCGGGGAAGCCAGCGAATGGATTGTCGTCGGGAGCTGTTGTTCCTGCCGCTGCTGTTCCTGCTGCTGGGGCGGGAGTAGTAGCACCGGCGGGAGCGGCAGGGGTAGCCGTGGTGGCAGGAGCAGCAGGAGCAGCCGGTGCGGCGGGGGTCCCAGCTACCGGCGCGGTGGTGGTTGCTGGCGCAGCAGCTGGCGCAGCAGCGGGAGCGGGTGCAGAAGCCGGAGTAGCAGCGGGTGCAGGAACGGAGGCCGGAATTGTGGGTTTGACATCGGGAGGCGGAGCCGCCTCGGCCATAGCGGACGCGAGCGTGGGTGCTGGTGCCGCCGGGGCTGGTGCTGGCGCTGGCGCAGTAGGGGCAGCCGCCGCGGCCGCGGCGAGCGTTGCAGGTGCAGCTGGGGCAGCCGGAGCAGCGGGGGCAGGCGGGGCAGCAACAGCAGCGGCGAGCGTCGCTGGTGCAGCCGAGACGGCGGGCTTCGCCTCGGCAGGCGGCGGCGCGGGGCGCCGCAGCGGCAGCCGCCGCCGCTGCTGCCGCCGCAGCCTTCTTCTTCTTTGCCTCCTTTTTCCGCTCCTTTTCCTCTCTGATCTGCGCCTTCATTTCCTCCTTTTCTCTCCGCTCGCGCTCCTTTTCCTTTTCGCGGCGCTCCTTTTCCCGCTCGCGCTCGGCCGCCTGGTCCTTCTTCTTCTTCTTCTGCGCGACCTGCAGGGGGGGCGGGGCGGAGCCGGACCCGGACGCGGACCCGTAGTCTTCCTCTTCCTCTTCGGACGAGTCGACGTCCATGGCCTCGTCGGGCTCGACGCTCGGCTTGAACAGCAGCTTTTTGCGCGATTTCGAGCCGGTGCTCTTCCCGCCTGTGGTGGACGCCTTGCCGCCCGTTGAAGCAGAAGCCTTGCCGCCCATGCTCTTGCCGCCCGTGGGGTGCCCGATAACCGACGATTTCCCGCCCGTGGTGGTCTTCTTCATGGCCAGCGCGGGGCTCTTGCACGACTTGCCGCCCTTACCGCCTGTCATCATCTTGCCGCCCGTCATCTTGCCAGCCATCTTGGGGTTCTTGAACGGCGCCTTGCCGCCGACGCGTATGGGCGGCGCGGTGGGGCCCGGATCGACCGGTTCCGGCTTGATGGTGATCGTGATGGGGACCGGGGAGGCCTGTGTTGTCGTTGTTGTTGCTGTTGTCTCCTTTGCGGCCGCCGAAGAAGTGTTCAGGCTGTCCCGCTTCTTTTTCGGGGTCGTCTTCTTTGGTGGGGGCGGAGGTGCAGGTGCGGGCTCGGGTTCGCTCTCGGACGACAAGGACGACAGCTCAGACTCGTCGTCGTCAGGAACGGTCATGCGCTTGGCGCGGACCTTGACCACTGGCCGGCGCACAGGCACGTCCGAGTCGTCGTCGTCGTCGTCGTCATCGTCGTCGCTGCTGCTGCTACTGCTCTGCTCGCTCTCCTCGTCCATGCTGTGGCCCGACGACTCCCAGTCGTCGTCGTCCATCCACTCGTGGTCCGCAAACCCGTTTCCGCTGTCGCCGATACCGTAGTTGGTCGCCGCAAACGCGTTGAAGGCAGGCACGCGCGTCGCCATGGCCGCGGCAGACGCCGGCCCGGGGTCGCCGGTGCGCGCGCCGTAAAACTCGTCGTAGCCCACCTGCTCCGGCGGCAGATTGTACGGGTACGGCAGTGCGTCATAGCCGTACGAGTGGTCGAGCTCGAGTGCCGTGTTCTCCATCGGCGACGAGTCGGGCGACGGCGGGAGTATGAATGAAAAGATACGCGTGGCGATTTGGATCTGGGATCTGGAGGAACGATCAGCGTCATGTCATGGCATGGCATGTTGTTGTTCTGGACCTCGGGAGGGCCTGGAGGTATGTAACCTAAACTAGCTCACCCTTGGTGGAGGGGCACAATCGTGCCCTTTACATAATACCGGTCGTCGACCCAGGCACCGTTGCGGCCAAAGATTTCGAGACAGAACTGCGCGAGGTCGGTCCGGTACTCGATCTTGGCGTGGTTGCGGGATACAGACTTGAGGGGTCCGAGATCGACGTCAACGTGCTCGAGGTTGACAGACGCCTTGGGCGGCGGTGGAGGTGGAGGCGGAGGCGGCACAGAGCCAGCAGCAGAGCCTGGCGCAGAGCCTACCCCCGACCCGGGGGCGGGGGAGGCAGACGCCGAGTGCGCGGACGCGACGCCTGAGGGGACAGCAGACTGGACCGCGGGCTGTTCGGCAGAGGGTGCGGCAGAGGGTGCGGCAGAGGGCACGGCCGAGCCTTCATTGTCTGCTGAGATATCGGGCTTGACGTCGGCCGCGGGCGTAGGCACGACATCGACGCCCAGCGACGAGAAGGCCGCGGTTGCACCGCCGTTGATCTCCGAAAAGCTGAGGTCAAAGTTGTCGAGGCCAGCAAGGGCGTCGAGGTCAGGCTTGACGTCCTCCTGTTCAGCTGCTGCTGGTGGTGGTGGAGGCGGCGGCGGTGGTGCAGAAGCTTCAGTTTCTGGTGGTGCGGATGCCGAAGTGGCTTCTGGCACAGGATCGGGGATGGGCGGGGAGAAGTCGGCAATATTCCCCGACTCGAGCTGCTGCATAAACTCTGTGGGCACGTCGATCGTCTCGCCCTTGAGTGAGCTGAGGTTGAGGTCCTCGACGACGGGTTTTGGCCCGTCAACTAGCTCGGAAGCGACCAGAGGTGGTGTGGGCAGAAACCCGGTGGGGAGCGCGTCCAGAGGATCGCTCGCCAGGTTTGCTGGTAACCGATCCACGACGGGGACGGGTGGAGGTGGAGCGCCTTGTCGTTCCTGTGGCCATTAGTGCTGAAGAAGGGGAGAAGCAGGCATGGAATGGGGCACCACGAGACGTGCGCTAGCGGCATGCGGCAGCACAGTAAGACTCCATGTCCAGACGATTGCAACAGCTGTGTCTGCAGCCCATGTCCGGACGGCCACCGCCGCACGATCTCCCGTGCCCGTGGCCCGCGAACGCGTACTCACCACCCCTCGTCCAATCACGACGCTGAGCGTGCGGACATAGTACGAGAAACCCGTGACGTCGTCTCCAAACTGGAGCTTGTAGTATGCCGGCTTGGGCTCCGTCTTGGACGTGTCGACCGGCAGCGCCGCGAGCGACGGCGCTGGCGGCTGCCATGGGCCGGATGCCGAGTGGATTATTGGCGGGGGAGGCGGTGGTGGAGGCTGCTGGGATTGTGGTTGTGGCTGTGGCTGTGAGTGCGCATGTGATTGTGATTGCGGATGTGATTGTGGTAGTGGATGTGATTGCGGCTGGGACTGTGCATGTTGCTGTTGTGTTGGTGTTGCCGGCGCGGGGCTCGCCATGGACGCCAGCGACGACAGATCGCTGCCGGGCGGTAGGCTCATGTTGACGTTGACGATATGGTTCACGTCCACGGGCACGCCGGCACCGACGCCGACGCCGACGCCGGCACCGACCATGCCCATGCTCAGGTCGAGATCCAAGTCGAGATCCATGCCCATGCCCATGTTGCCCATGCTGCTCATGCTGATGCTCATGTTCCCGAGGTCCGGCAGTGTCCCGCTGGCGTCGGCTCCGGCACCGGCATCGGCACTAGCACTGCTGCTCTCGAGACCGCCAGCACCGGCAAGAACCACCCCGGCAGCCTCAGCCCCGACTGCTGGAGTCCCAGTCCCAGTCCCAGTCCCAGTCCCAGTCCCAGTCCCGACGCCAGCCCCTGCCCCTGGGGACACGGGGGACGCGGACGCGGACGCGGACGCGGCAGACGGGTGACTACTTGCCGACAGCCCCGTCGCTGACATTATTCGGCGGGCCGTGTCCTACCGCCGGGCGGACGGCGGCGGGAGACAGGCAGGAAAGAAGAGGGGGGAGGGGGGTGGTTGGCGGAGGGATGGGGCACGGAGGCGGAGGGTTGGCGGAGATGTACGAGGGAGAACTGCAGACGAAGGGCTTGACTTGGGGGTTCGGAGGGATCGTGGCAGCGATCGCGGGGTTGAGTCGGCTAGGCGTCAAGGATGTCGCGCAGTGTTGATGGGGAGCTCGGTGTGCGCGAGGTTGAGCTTGAGGTTGAGATGGTTGCAAGACGTTGGATTGATTAAGACTAGATGGATGAAAAAAAAAAAATGGAAGAGAAAAATGGAAAGTAAAAAATCCTCTCCAGTGAGATGTTATGTTTGAAAGATTATTTTTGCATTTCTTTGATCGCGACAAAGCCAAGTAGACAGACGGCGGGGGGGACGGGGGGACGGGTGACAGGCGGACGGAGGTACGAGGGGAACGGGGAGAGGACCGGGGTGGGGGAGGGAGAGGGGGGAGAAATGCTCTGCTGGGGGCAAAGTTGTTGTTGAATATGCCCTGGACTGGCTGGCTAGGTAGACTACTACCGTGTGTACCGTGTGTGCGTTAAGGAAAGGGGAACAGGCAGGGGGAGAGGGGGATGCAAACGGTGCCCCCTGGAATTGGCCACCAAAGAAAAATAATGACGCGCCCCTTCCCTTCAAGAAAAAAAAATTGCACTCTACTAGATATTTGATTCCGCTAATTGATTAGGTTACAGATTTCTAACTTACGTCGTCACTTACTAATGTGTATTTACTATTATTCTATTTGCCGAAAAGTTAATTCCAGACCCCAATGTAACTTTCAGGGACAGAAGCACGTGTAAGGGTAAGAATGGCTCCGGACTTAACCGGGGCTGGCTAAAAATCAAAACAACAGCAGTGGTAACGTTCACGCGTTCATCATGATCATAGTGATAGAGTACGGTAAGGGAGGTGTGCCTGTGCATGGTGATGAAGGACAAATGGAATGTACGAATGTGTTGTGCAATGTGGTTGAGGTGGTGAGGTGGTTCGTAACGTTGTGCGATGGTGTGAATGGGTCTATGGTACATGAAATGGAAAAGAGTTAAACAGAAGTAGGGTGGGGAATGGGAATGAACTGGCAAATGCGACGCAGTCCAAAGCACGAGAGTCTAGTAATACAACGATCGTCTACGCCTCTCACCTCGCTAGGCCCCGTTGTGCCTGTCGGTGAGGTCGACAGCCGCCCGCCAAAAGTGCTCGTCAAGGGATGCGTCAAATGTCGACGACTGGGACTCGGACTTGAGGCGGTTCAGGGGGCGCGCACGCGGGGTGCTGTTGTTGTTGTTGGGCGTGATCTTGGACAAGGAAGTCTTCGCCTTGCCCCCCGCAGTATCCGATAGAGTCACCGCCTCGCCCCAGAACGCCTCGTCGTCCGTACCGCCATACTCGCTCGGGTCCGCAGAGCCCGTGTCGCTGCAGCTGCTGCTTGCAATGTCGATGGGGTCGTCTTTGGACTTGCGAACGCGTTTGTGGTCGCTGGCCCGTCTGGTGGGCATGTCGCCGTCGCGCGCATTGCGCTCAAGGCGGTCCCGTTTCTCCCGTACGCGTTCGGCGCTGGTCACCTTCTCGAGGATCTCGCGCCCTTGCTCGCTCTGCTCGCGGAAACGCCAGCGCCCGTACTCGGCGCTCTTCTGGCGAATCTCGAGCGCCTCCTCGCGCGCCCGCTTCCACTGGTCGCCTTTGCACTTCTTGCTGCGCCAGCCCCTGTCGCCCATAATGAGTAGCGTGACCGCCTCGGGTACGAGGACCATGATGATAAAGTCGGACGGTGAGAGAGGTTGGATCGCGTTGGTCGACAGCGACGGGAGCAGTCCCCACTGGAAGAGCTGCTGGAAGTGGTGGATAAGAATCTTCTGGCCGATTTCGCCATAGCTGCTGCGTTAGAGAGTGGACTTAATGGTGCACTCACTAGCCTGGCGTCGCAAAGGCAAGAGCGGACGCCTGCGCCGAGACGCCCTGCCACGCGGCGATGCCCTTGGAAAGGATTTGACGAGCGGTGCGGCGAAAAAACTTGGAGTCGTCGGGCATGTCGATAATGTGCCGGAGACGGAGCTGGACAAAGCCGCTCTCGACGCGGGTGTCGAGATTGTCAAAGTCGATCGTCTCTGGGAATCCGTCGCGCAAGCCGAGTGGGATAACGGTGGTCTCGGCACGGTGCAGGCCGCAAAACCCGGTGGTCAGACGCCAGTCGACGCCCTTGCGCCCCATGGCACGCAGCCTGTCTTGCATCGCTGAGAGGCCCACAGAGGGGTCTGCGGGCAGTGGTTCCATGCAGTACTAGTAATGAGCAGGGGCACCTCACAGATACACTCACGGGACATAGATTGTCCGAGTCGCAGAATTTAGCTGATCGTCAGCTATGTTGACAAAGACACATACCGCAGTACTTTTGGTCCGCTGTGAGGGCAACGGGGCTGGACGCAAAGTGGCTGGTTGTCAGCTGTCAGCACAATGCCGGTAGCTCACCTGAGACTGCTGAAGGCCTTGGTGGGCGTCGCCTGCGCAGGAGACGAGTGCACGCCGTCCGGCTCGCTCTTGACGCGGCTGAAGGCCTTTTGCCGGAGGATGGGTGCCGGGGCGGCTGCGGTCTTTGCAACGTTGGCAAAGAACGCCGCGGCCTGGTTCGACGTGGCTTTCGACATGTTGCGCTGTTCGTCGAGGCGCAGGTCGTCCTGCGCGTCCCGGAGCTCCTCCTCCTCTGCCTGCCTGCGCGCCTGCTCGCGAATCTGCGCCTGCTTCTCGATATCGACCCCGTGCGTGGGGTCACTCAGGACGCGGTCGAAGAAGGCCTTGGGCCCGCTCAATATACTGTCCACCTTTGCCTGCATCTGACTCTGCTGCCACTCCTCGGTGGTGTACGACGGCTCCCAGTTTTTCTTAAACGAGGGCAGGACGCGTTTCGCCTTTGGCGTCGGGTGGTTGTCCTCCGCGTCCGCGTCGATCTTGCCCGACAAGCTCGCGAGGCTGACTGCCGACGAGGTCTTTTGGATCTTCCTGTCCGGGAGAGCTTTGGTGCCACTGGAAGCAGGAGCCGTAGCGCCCTTCAACGGCGGAGCTTTAGATCGCGACGGCCCGCCACTGCTGCTGCTGTTGTTGTTATTGACCGCCCGCGTCCGGAGCGGCCCCCGCGCACGCGTAGGCGACGGCGGAGGCGACAGACTCGCAAACGCGTCAATTGGGTCCGGCGACGCCTCGTCGCTAGAGTACCCTGCCCTGACGACCTTCTTCGTCTTCTTCCGCGGCGGAGTATGCGTCTCACTCGGCGGCGCGGCGTTCAGCGTCGCATGCACCTTGTTTAGTGCCGCAAAGCGCCGCGCCTCCGTCTCGTGCCGCGGGACGAGCTGGCCGTCGTTGCGCACGCCCTTTGGCGTCGGCATATCGGGCGAGTCGGGGGTGTTGGAATCGTGCATGGCCGACAGCCGGCGGCAATGTACCGCGCGTTTCCAGTTCGCGTTCCCGTTCCCGTTCCCGTTCTGCGCTGCGCCTTCATTTCTTCCGCCCATAGCGTTCCCCGTGTCTGTCGCCCTGCTCTTCCCCTTGCCCTTGCCCTTCCCCGCGCCCGCGCCCGCGCCCGCACCCACGCCCGCGCCCCGCGGCGTGCCCTCGACATCGACAGCGTACGCGCGCTTTGCCCGCGTCGACACCACTGTCGATGCCGCCGAGGTCGACGCGGCAGTGGACGAGCTGGACGCCGCGGCCGAAGAGGATCCCCAAGCCGAAGCCGAAGCGGAGGCAGCGTGCTTTGGGAGTCTCGAGGAAGGCACCCCGCCGGCACGCACGGCGCGCCCCGTCGCGGCCTTGTAGTTCGGGCGGCCGTGGCGTACCGGCGGCGGCGAGCTCGGCGGCGACGGGGACGGCTGTGACGGTCGTCGCGGCGGGGAGGAGTGGACCATCTCTGCCTCCATGGGAATCGAGGCGTGTGTCGCCGGAGTATATGTGTGGTATTGGTGTTGTTGTGCAGGTTGTGGTTTCTTCCTTGTGTATACGGAAGACCCACAGACACACACACAACGTACAAATGGGAGTACAGTCACGTATCACTTGGCTGTACTGTCTGTATGTGTGAGGAGTGTGACGGAACCAAAAAAAAAAAAAACCAGAACTCGTAACCTCCACTTTTTGTTTACAAAAAAAAAAAAGCAGATCAAACAGAAAAGGAAGGCGCGTGTGGTCTTCACTGTGGCATGCCGCCGATCCTCGCCGTGCATCTCATTATAGCTCATTACCAACACGACCATGCTCGCTACCGCCTCACCCTCTCTCCTCACGTTTCCCCCCTCTCTCTATATATCTGTATCTGTATCTGCCTTAAAAACAAAGGGCCCTCGTCATGCAAAACTGCAGGTGAGCGCCAGGACTTGAAATGACGAATGACGGCTTTGATGCCTGCGTAGATGCCAGGTTCTAATCGTTCCCCTGAACCACTCAAGCATCCCACTTGTGCTGAACGTTCCGGGCGGGGCGTACGCGGGGATGGCGAGCGGGGGTCCAAGCCTGGGTTGGAGGGAAGAGAAGATCGAGAGGAGGTGGGGGACAAGAAGGTGGAAGGTGGAGAGTGGAGGGTGGCAGAGGACGCGAGGGCGCCAGCGACGCGCAGCAACTCCGACTGATCGACTCACTCGCGCAGCCGCCGTGGCTCGGGCTGGTGTACATGGTCGCCGGGGGCTGCGAGGGCCTCCCCCTCCCCTCGGTGCTGCATCCCGGCGACGGATCCTCGCGGAAGCCATGGAACAAGCTCCCATGGGTCGCCATGACCCGAACGCTATTGCTTGCTAATGGGCTTGACGGTTTACGTAACTGATTCTGAAGGTCTCATTTGACTCGCCAGCAGCTGGCATATCAATGTTCTAGCAACGTCATATCAGTAAGCTCGGCTGGGTGGGGCGCCATCGCGCCTCAAAAGGATATTTAGCCGTGCCCAAGTACCAGTCGCTGCACACCATCTCTCCCCCCCCCCCCCCCCCCCCACCCCCTTCCCCTGGCATCTTCGCTTCTCCACAATGGCCTACGCGAGCGTAATCTCCCAAAAGGGTACGTCTCCGACGACCCACATGTAGCTGACAGCAGGCTCGGCGGCACGTAACGTCGGACCGGTGCTCGACGCGCTCGCGCCCCTGATCGAGGGCGCGGCCGATGGCGGCGCAAGGCGCGTGCTCGAGCTCGCGAGCTTTCCGTACGAACACATCCGGGCGTACGGCGCTCGCTGGCCCGAAGTGCTGTTCACAGGCACGTGCCGCGACGCCGACGAGATCGCGTGAGTAGAGTAGTAACCTGGCCAACCGACCACTGCAAACCACTGCAAACCACTGCAAACCACTGCAAACCATTGCAAACCATTGCAAACCACTGCAAACCACTGCAAACCACTGCAAACCACTGCAAAGTGCTAAAGCGTGCTCTAGAGGGGTCAGCACCGACGACCTGCCCGCGAACATTGCGCCCCCGCACCGCCTGGACATTGCGCACGACGAGGACTGGGCGGCGCTGCGTGCCGGGACGGAGCCCCAGGACGGGGTTGTCATGCGTGCGTATCGTGGAATGCGGAATGGGGAACTGGGAGTGGGAATGGGGGATGGGCACTTGGGACTAGAGGGGAGAACGCGTAAACGCAAACGGGACTGGAAACCGGGTGGTGGACAGAGCACGGTCGGCCCGAGAAGCGAATCAGGCCATGCGCTCATGCCTGAAACGAAGCCGAGAGCCTCTGTTGTGTCCCCTTCCTTTGGCCTTTTGTCTCTAAAATATATATTTACTGATCGCAGTCAACCTCGTGCACTGCACCCCTGAGGGCTTTCCAGAGCACGTGTTCCGCAACCTCTCGCCGCGGACGAACGAGGGCCGCGCGCTGCTTGCGCCCAAGGGCTGGATTGCTGCGTATGGCGCATACTTGAATGACGACGGGACGTTCCGGTCCGCTGGCGACGCACAGGTGGGTGGAAAAGGAGGGCAGGTGTAGCGGTTGTGGTTGTCCTTGTGGTTGGTGTGGTGAGACGCGTTATCGCCCTCCACAACCACCACATTCTTGTGTTTCCACCATGATTTTGTTGTTTCTGACGGCACTCCCAGTTTGACAGGGAACACATCAAGGCAGTCCATCCCAGCCTTGGGCTGCGCACTCCGGCGTCCATTACCGCCATGGCCAACAAGTGGGGCTTTGTAGAGGAGAAGCGGCTCGATATGCCAAAGGGCAACTTGATGATCGTGTGGAGGGCTGAAGAGTAGATCGATTGACAGTAGGATAGAGTAGTAGAGCTGTCCATGAGATACAAAATACAAATGTGGACCCGACAATGTTGGTACACACTAGGATGACCAGCCGCTGGGGAGTGCTGGACCTAACTAAGCTGGGCTTGGTCGACGGCGGCGTTGGGTCCATCCCGTGCCTTGTTCTCGTCAATAAGACTCCTAATGGGAGTTTGGGTTTTGGGCCCTGGCTGTAAATACGGGTCCTTTGCATGTTCTGGGTGTTGTTCCCTGTAATGCAAATCGCATTAGAGGTCGGAATTGACTTCCTCGTTGAGTAACTCGGCCATGTATGTAGGCCATGTAGGCCATGTAGGCTATATCCACTGCATGACATTTGTCCCAGTTTCATTTATTTTATTATGGTAGCAGCTACACATGGCACTGTTAACCTGAGGCCTGAGGCCAGAGGCACAGAGGCCAGGCCAGATGCAGAAGTCGCAGTTTCAAGCACGTTCGATAATCTCTACCAACCCAAGCCTAGAAGGGCACCCCCGTGCATCTCTCTACCCCCTCTCCTATGCTTCTCTTCTTCTCCCTGCCCCCCCCCCTCCCCACTCCTCTCCTCCCCGCCCCCCACCGCATCATCTTTCATCCAGAGGGACATGCCCAGTTTCTCGTTACCGCATGCATTGCAGGCATTTTTGTGAGACTGATTCCTTTGTGGACGCATGGGTTTTGGGGTTGTGTGGTGTGTGACGGTCACCATCATCATAATCGTAATCAACCCCCAGATCCACTATTAAATTCCATTTTCCCTGTATTTGAATTTCATTTTACTTGCTGTGCACTAGAAAATCACAATCAAATAGTAACAATTCCACCCGCCCTACCCTACCTAACCACGACACCACCACCGACACCACCAACCACCCAACACACTGGACGTTCATCGCATCTCGGTGTGTGTCTCGTACTTCTTTGCTTCCTCCTCTTGTCTTTCTATCTCTCCTCTCTCTCTTTTTTTTTTTTTTTATCTTTTATCTCTCTCTCTCTCTCTCTCTCTTTCCTTCTCGCTTGCACTCGTTCATTTGTCGGTATAGACTCTCTCTCTCGCCATCTCGCAATCCCGTCTCATCGTTTCTTTTTTTCTTATTATTGTGTATCAATTAACCTACGCACTTCTTCCGGTTACCCCCCTCTCCCCCCTTGTGCATTTCAACCCAGCCTCGCGATTCGCACCCAGTACCCACCCAAACCCCTTCACTCGACCCTCCTCATTCCCCTCGTCCATCCAATCCAACCCCTAACAACATTCATCAAACAACCACCACCAACAACAGTCAACAGTCAACAGTCAACAGTCCTCAACACTCGACATCCTCATCTGTAACCTTGGCGCATTTATATTTGGTCTCATCTGCCCGCACCGCGCTCCGCTTTAAACTAGAGACCGACGCGCTACATCCCTGTTATTTATCAGTGGACGCCACGCACGCCCGTCCCTTCCACACCCCAAACAGCACAGGTAAAACCAAGAAGCGAGCGCCGATACTCGACCCAACGACGTCGTTCTAATCACCGTTATCAGTTCTGCGTTTTCCGCCCCCAGCCCCGCTTTGCTTTCCTTCGCGCTCCGCCCCGCCCCTCATCTCCGAGCACAGCCTCGGATCCCCCTCCCCCTTCCCCCCTTCCTCATGACCGCATCGGACCAGCTGCCGCCGGGGCCCAGCAGCAGCGCTGATGCCTCCGTTGGGGGCGCCTCGCATGCCAACGTCAACGTCAACAGCGCTTACGGAGGGAGCAACAGCAGCAGCAGCAACGGAGAGATTGACGCCGGAGAAGGAGGAGAAGGAGGAGCAGCTGCTGGGCCGAGCCGACGCCGCACGCGCACTGACGACGATGGGGGCACGACGCCGCGCCGCCCGGCGTCTCCGGAGGCTGCGCTGTCCCGCCACGCGTCCCCCGCGAGAGAAACGATCCAGCACCTCGACCTGGCAAACTACCCTACGCCGACGTTGTTGCGCATGCTTGCGAGTCTGCTGCAGCAGATTGCGTCGGCCAACGACCAGCTGCGCGCCGAGCAGGACGAGGAGGCAGCAGGCGGGGGGCAGGAGGTTATGCAGCAGGACCCGCCGCCAGCAGACAACGCGAGCGCAACGGGGAGCACGCGGTCGTCACTTGCGCATCCCTCGCCGACGACCGAGTTGTTCCACGACCAGCCACCACAGGCCGACCTCGCGGCCGGCGACCGCCTGTTCACCGCGTCCAAGGTGTCGCTCTCGCACCCGTCCTCGATCCTCTCGTTCCATGCCCGCCACGTCCCGTCCATCTCCATCGAGGCCTACCTGCTCCGCATCCTCAAGTACTGCCCGACGACCAACGAGGTCTTTCTCGGTCTGCTTGTCTACTTTGACCGCATGAGCAAACTGGGCACGCCCGCCGGCGTCGGTGGCACGAGCGCAGCCGTCGGTCCCCGCGGCTTCGCGATCGACTCGTACAACGTGCATCGGCTGATCATTGCTGGCGTCACTGTTGCAAGCAAGTTTTTCTCTGGTGAGTGGAGAACACGATATCAGATTTCTGATTTCGCAGACGTGTTCTACACCAACTCGCGATACGCCAAAGTCGGCGGCTTGCCACCACACGAGCTGAACCAGCTCGAGCTCCAGTTTCTGCTGCTCAACAACTTTACGCTCATGATCCCGCCCGAGGAGATGCAAAAGTACGGTGATCGGCTGTTGGTGTACTGGCGGTCCCACGAGCACGAGTCTGGTATCGAGCATCCTGAGTCCAAGCACCGTCGCGAACACCGTGAACACCGTGAACACCGCGAACACCGTGAACACCCCGAGCATCGTCACGAGTCACGCTCTGCAGCCGCCACGCAGGCCGACATGCAGCAGCAGCAGCAGCAGCAGCAGCAACAGCAGCAACCACCGACATCTGCCACCGTCCCGTCTTCGGCGCACCACACGCCTATCGCGCAGGCGTCCTCGACTGCACCAGCGACACCCAATGCGCCGCCGGCACAGCAGCTGTCGCGCTCCTCGTCGCTGCCCCGGCATCCGCCGTCGACCTCGACTTCGGCAGAGCCGCACGTCGGGCCCCGCGGCGGGCAGCGCGACCGCCCAGCAGTCTCCTTCCCCGCGAGCGGGTTAGCCCAGGCGGCGCCCGTGGCGTCTGGGTTCTGAGACCGCAGACACAGGTGACAGGGCACGGATATCCGTTACATCGTACGCCTGGAGGGCTTAATGGTAAAGTAATGGGTAGTTCAGCAGTCAGCAAGCAATGGGACGCAAGCAACAGGCGGCTGTAGATTGTGCAATAGACACTTTATGGAGGAGGTTGAGGGGGAGGCACGTAGCAGCATCATCGTAGACCAGCTGATGCATTCATTTTACCAGTTACAGAAGGGCACACACGGTGGTGGGTCTGTCAAGGTGAAGGCTAATAAATGGCGATGACAGCTGACAGGCACGCACAGGTGGTTGCACTGTTGACGTATTTTTACATTGAGTAACGCGCTGTGGGGCTAAAAACGTGGGGCTCTGTTGTGGGGAAGCAACAACTCGGAATACTGTATGTATCAGAATACAAGATATCAAACAATGCAGGTACTTGCACAGTCTAGCATGCACAGTACATGGCGAGCACAGGACAGTGATACAGTGAAGTGAAGCGATCAATCTCGTCGGCGCGATGCATCTGTCGAATGGAGCACACGCCACCTTTAATGATCAGACACAGTGTGCTGTCGGAAGCAGGAACGTGTTAAAAGTGGACAGCAAACGGGGCGATTCACGACGACTGATTGGCCGAGAGCCCGAGAGCGGTTCTGGCCGTTCTGGACGCTGGCACGCTGGACGGGGCCACTGTACGATGCCGCCGGCCTCAGACCTCTGGGGCCCTGGGCAGCACCAGGACCCTGGCTGTTTATCTGGTCAACGCCGGGGGGTGACAAGTAGGGAGGGAGGTGATTTTGATTAAAGATAGGGAGCGGGAGCAGATATCACGGACATGGCCGGCATCTTCACCGGGGCAAATACGCAAAGGGGTCAATCAGAGTCTCGGAACTGGAGTACTGACGAGCACGAGAACAAGTGAACAAGAGTTCGAAAGTCGCGAGTCGCGAGTCGCGAGTCGAAAGACCAGTCGTGGAGTGAAATACACCCCCCGGATGTGCCGGATGTGGATATGCCCGATGTGGATGTGGATGTCCATGTGGATGTGGGCTCACCACATTTCAGGTGCTGGTAGTCTGGTAGGGTTTTGGCTTCAGGCTCCGGGCTCCAGGGTGAACGGCACAGGAGATGTGCGGGGCAGGGCGCTCGGAGGACAAGGACATGGGACTCCAGGATCATCAAGGAGGAAAGGATTCATGAATCAAGGACCAAGGACTCAAGGACTCAAGGACTCAAGAGCTCAAGGAATCAAGGAATCAAGGAGTCAAGGACCCAAAGAAAGAGGGTAAGTTCGGGATAACTGACTCATGAATCAGTGATCAGAGAGGCACGGATATGGGCAGTGCACGACGGAGGGACAGTGAGGGTGAGTGAGGGGATGGGGGTGGGCACCGATTATGGGTGCTGCGCCAACCGGCGTCCAGGCGTCCCAAGAGGCCAACAAAACCCCGAGGGGCGAGAAGTGGCAACAAGTCACCGGCGATTCTCGTTCCGTTTGCTACTGTAAATTAGTTACCGCCAAAAGCAGGGTCGTAGGGCGGGCGGTGCAGAGGCCTAGAGGCGTAGAGGCGTCGCTGGCGGAGGGGGCCTAGGGGGTGGCGCGCGATATCTCGGACGAGGATCTCGTCTGATCACACACTGGCAGCGCTAGTCGGTCGTCGCCCGTGCGGCGTGTGCGTGCCGCGTAGGGTGCTGCCGGTGTTGATTCTGTGGAAAACTCACCACTGGTCATGGTCATGGGTAATGGCTGGCGACCGGCCTGCAGACACGTATGTGGTGTGCATGATGCCTAACACTCACCTGGCTCGTCATGTCCGCCCCCAGCTGCCAGGCTAGAGGTTCCCATGTCCATCCTGTTGTTCCGTTGTTCAGTTCTGTTTCCAATTTCCACTGGTGATCGTTCCCGTCTCCCGTCAGGCATTCCAATGAATGTTCCGGCGTGTTCTCGTGCGCCGGTCCAGGCTTGGGTGGTGCGACTCGGGACTGTTCAATGTTCAATGCTCAGTGGATCAGTGCTCAATCCTCAAAGCTCAATGTTAAAATGACAAATGAGAAATGCTCAATCCTCCCATCTCAGCTCGCAGCCCCTCCCCCCGTGGCAGGTCTCTCTGCCATGCTGCCGACGACGCGCACTCCATGTCCTCCACTGGCGACTGCTTGCCGCTGCCGAGGCAGAGGCAGCCACGGGAACGGCGGGCAGGCACGGTACACGGGCATTGACGGGCTCTCCGGTAAATTGTCGCCGCCGAGGTCCCCGGCGATCCGGCGAACGCAGAGCGACGGGTTGGCATGTCTCGAACGAGCTCGGGCCCCGAGTTGGCGGCTCGACTCCACCTGGTCTCTGTGTCACTATTATTATGCCGCCCAGACGAAGAAGTACGCAGTATAATCCCTTCCATGCCTTGCACACAATCCTCGGGCCGTATCACCATCTCCACGCATAAGCAGTGTTGCAGACGTGCAGACAAGGCTGGGACGGCGCGACTGCGACCTGCGACTGCGACTGCGGACTAGGGACAGGACAGGACAACAGGTACAGCTAGTTTCAACCTACACGGCATGCCAAGACAAGGCAGAGGTTGCCGCAGTACAGGCAGATTTCACAACATGCCACCTATGCCATCACATGTTCATGCCGCTTGCAGGCGACGCGGAATGGGAGGTGGAGCAGCGGCGCGGCGGGACGGTGTGTCGGGGAGCTGTGCGAGGAATGAAAGTGGCGGGCGCAAATTGAGATGGAGGGGAACGGCAACTGTTCATGGCTCATTGACACCAAAAAGACATTCAAAGTGCATGGATGGCACAAACCAACAGTGACTTGGAATTAATTAATAAATATTATTTCGATTACAAACTTGGACAGGAATATGTAATTGCCCCTTTAGACACACTCTCTCTCTCTTCAATACATCTTAAAAAGAGTGATTAGAAAGATACAGTGTGTGATACAGTGAACCAATTCCAACAACCTGGATCAGCCTGGCGTGGACTGCAGCCCTGGTCGCTCTTCGGTGCTTCCCTGCTCGGGACCCCTGTGTGAAACCTTGTCCCATCCCATTGTGCTGCCTGTTCCTGTCCGGCTCCGTCACCCGCTTGGCCGTGTGTTCCTTATGCAGGAGTCGGCGATGCGGCAATGGCAGCGACCATGGAAGGGGTAAAGTTGCGTTGATGTTGCTGCCAAAAGTGCTGCCAGGGCCTGAGGCAGCGGTTGATGAGATTGTTGAGTCGTGCTTCTGGCTTCTGGTGGAGGGGATAAACGCGATAAGCGACTCGAGCGACTCGACAGCAATCCCCCAGCATGATTAATGCTGTAATAATAATAATCACTGTACTGTACAACACATATCAAATGAAGCTATTTCTTATGTTGTGTAGCTTCGTCGTACTAATATCAGATGCATATTGTACTTTTTACTGTTCACCTGTAGGTAGGTATTGATTAATAGTATTAATATTTTTGGGAGTACTCTCCTCTCTTTTGTGGCACAGACAACCAACCACCCACCCACCATTTTCGCCATCTATCACTATGTTATCGCCATCTCTAGACATTTTTATCATTCACTTACTATTCGTGTGCCTTGCCTTGTGCTTGCTTGCTTTTGTCCGCCTTTATTGTATCCTGGGGTCTCTATCTTGTTTTTCCGCAGGTAACCGCCGGCGCGGCGTCGCCAAGACCATTCTAAAGCCAAGGCCCGCAGCACCGTGTACCTGTTTTTTTTTTTTTGCTTCTTGGCTGGGGCCCTTACTGTTCTCCGCAGGTATCTCCTCCCCCATCCCCTCCTTGTTCCACGCACATATTCATTCCCTCCTTCCCCTTCCCCTTCCCCTTCCCCTTCCCCGCTCAGCGCCAGCCGGAATGTCATATTGCCGGTCATCTGACTCTTCCCAGACACAGACGGAGCGACCACAGACCAAAAGAAGTTTGTTTAGATTGCAGCTTTTGCAGTCTTCTTGCATTTGTTAATCATCCACCTGCATCCACCTGCCCCGTCTCACCTCTCTCGGATCCTGACTCTTACCCCCGGTCCTCTCCATCCTCGGCGTTCACTTCCCTTGTCCGCGCCCCCCCCCCACCCGCCCCGGAATTTTGCCTCCTCCTTTTTTTTGTATTATTTCTGTAGTCTCCTTCATTCTACACTTTAAAATCAAATTCCCAAAAAAAGGACTTTGCTTTAATAAATTTCCCCCCGTCCTCTCTCTCTCTAACTTGTGTTATCTCTCTCTCTCTCTGTGTCTGACTCGCTCTCGATCTTGCTCGACCTGTCCTGTCTCTCTCTCCAAATCTCTTTTACATCGACACTGCTTACGTTTTGCCCTCTCCTCTCAATTTTTTTTATTATTCAATTTTCTTGTCAGTGGCCACTAGTGCGTTTTATCACTTTGGTGGTGTAATCACGTTTTAACCTTCCTCTACACCCCGCCACAATCCTCTCTTACGATCTTACGGCCGGTCGACCCCCTC
The DNA here is from genome assembly GCA_013177335.1 of Apiotrichum mycotoxinovorans. Lineage (NCBI taxonomy): Eukaryota > Fungi > Basidiomycota > Tremellomycetes > Trichosporonales > Trichosporonaceae > Apiotrichum > Apiotrichum mycotoxinovorans. The sequence goes on along the minus strand of CP053620.1, from coordinate 5,734,874 downwards.
GTTCGCTTGGCTCCCCCATTCACCCCCCCCCTCCACCGCAGCCTCCACCTCCATCTTTTGAGCCCACAACCGAGACCGAGGAGACCCACGACTCCCCGGTGCACCATCACCTGCGCATTAAAACCCCGCACCTGAAAAAGGCCCATATCCCTCCCTCTCATCACATCACGCATCACGTCGACTCGTACTCTGGGTCTTTGTCACACAATCCACCACTCACGCCTTTCAACAGTACAACAACTCTATCAACTCTCATCGGGCCCGGCCCCCGTACCGAACCTACAGCCCGCAACCCGACCCTACTTTACGCCGCCCAAACTCATTTGACTCTCTCCCGTTACCAATCTCACTCTACTCCCTGGGTCTTCTCTTATCCTCTCACTCTCTCATTTCATCCAACCAACCAACCAACCACCGCTCACATCCAACTTGCAACATCCGATTCTATCTCGCCTGATTGTGCATCTCTTATCCACACCCGCCGACACATTCGCTCTCTCCCTTCGACTCGTGCATTCATCCCCTTCCTCCCCAACCCAATCGCCCACCCCCCCTTCGACCTCTTACCTCGATGCGCTCATAAATTCGCCACAGGCCACCACCGATGCCCACTACCTCAACCCTATCGCCGCAGGCGGGCCCCTCGGGCCCACCTCCGGTCACCTCGGACACATTATCGTCCGGGGGACCGAGTGCGTTGCCGCCAAATGCGTGCGATGCCAGTGCTTCTTCGAGCAGGCACGCTGACGCCACCGGGTTACATGGACAGCATAGCCGAAGGTCATCCCGATCATCTCGGAGATGGTCGCTGGAGTCGGATGAATACGACAACGACGACGACGACGACGATGATGATGACTTGGAATCGTTCACGGGCCCACATCACACCGACGACGATAGCAGCTCGAGCGGGAGCAGTCTAACGAGCCCAAGCATGCAGTTCGCGAGCAGCTCGGTTGCCGCTGGCGCCCCCACCCCGTTCAACACCGTGTTTGACGAGTACGCCTACGCCGAGGCGGATGTCTCACACCCTGGTCCCGAAGCAAGCTACATCTCGTACAATGACGACGACGAGGAGGTCGCGCGCGATGTTTCTGGTGCGCGCACGCGCACGGGAAAGCCGGATAACTTGTCGGCGCCGACCATTGCCCCCATTTCATCCCGCCCGTCGGTGCAAGGAGACGACTTCATTCCGATATCTACACGACCTATACCTGCTCCGCCCCAGTTGCGCAGCACCATCAGCAACAACAACCTGTCACCTGTGCAGTCGTCGTCGCTGGACTCAAAGCTCGGTATCAACGACTCGGACGACGGACGGAAACGGCGGTTCACAAAGCGGTTCCGTCGACGGCCCATCACACAGGTTGACCGTGACACGGCACGTCTGCAGCAGCTGGGATACGATGCTGTGCTCGGTCGAGACTATACTTTTTGGTCAAGCCTTGGAATTGCCATGATGAACCTCGGCTTTATTCAGGTATGTTTTAGTGGACCGGGGAGGAAAGATTCTTGGCGCCGCGCCCGGACCTTCTGCGCGCTTAGTTGTTCACTTTGCTGATAACAACAGGGGACCGTGTCCGCAGTGCCCGGAGCATACAGATATGGCGGTCCCGCCATGATGGTACGTTTATGGTGGTCGAAAACTGGGCGAGGCGCACGCTAACCAACTCTAGCTCGTGGCATGGCCGATTTCAGGGGTGCTATCTCTAGCACTCGTTTCGACGCTCTCGGAGCTCGCATCCGCATACCCCGTGGCGGGCGGCATGGCGTCGTGGGCGTGGAAATGTGCGCGCGCAGGGATCGGAGGCGAACGTTACTGGGGATGGGTGATGGGTGCCATTGTCCTCGGTGGGCATATTGGAAATGTAAGTTTTTTTAGTTTTTTTTTTGTCTCAGTCACCTATGTTTCTAGGTGGTTCGGTTGTCGTCATGAGTCAAGTACTAAGACCGCCCAGCTCGTGCTTGTTTCTTGGCAAGCCGTCAACATTATCACCGGCACGATGGGTCTCGCTTTTGATTACTCTCCGGAACGATGGCACATGGTCTTGTTCTTCCTCGCCTTGGTTCTTGTCGTCGCCGCGGTTGGAAACACAGCGTTTGGGTCGAGTCATCGGTACTGGATTGTTGCTGGAATATTTGGGTTGCTTACATGGCTCTCGCTCGTCATCTCGCTGCTGGCCACCGGTGTGCGGCACCGCAACTACTCGACATCACAACCCATTTCGACCGCTTTCAGCAATACCACTGGATGGAGCTCCAGAGGTTATGTTTACATTCTTGGATGGCAGTACTGCACGATCGCAGCCGGCGCAGACGTGTGCGCCCACATGTCTGAGGAGACCCAGAACCCATCCCGCAACGTTCCCAAAGCCATGACGTGGTCGGTTCTTCTCACCTACGTCCTGGCGTACATTTCCATCATCATTCTCTTTCTCTCGGTCCCGCCGCAGGACGCCACGCTCATTGCATCCAAGGATTTCCCGGTCGGACACATTCTGGAGCGCGCCGTGTCGCTGCGCGGCGCCGTGGCAATATGCTGTATCATTGTCGTCGTCATGTGCATACAGCTGCAGGCACAACTACAGGCCGCGTCGCGATTCATGTTCGCCATGGCCCGCGACCGCGCCCTCCCGTTTTCCGACTACATCAAGCGCACCAACAAGAAGAAGCAGCCGTTTGTGGCTACCTGGATCTGTGTTGGGCTGTGGGCACCGTTCGCGTGCCTCCTCATTGGATCCGCAAGTGTCATCTACTCGGTCGCAACCGCGGGCGCGGCAACATTATCCATGTTGGGTTATGTGAGTTTCACAGACGGTGATGAAAACAGGCAGACTGCTAACACGCCACCCAGCTCATCCCCTGTGCGCTGTACCTTGCCTCACGGCTCGACCTCCAAGTCGAAGGCCGCTCGGCGTGGTCGCTTCGCGGGTTCAGTCGCCCCGTCGCGGCCGTCAGTGCGCTCTTCTGTCTCGCCGTCGTTGTTGTCCAGAATCTGCCGAGCAAGCACCCCGTCACGGTCGAGAACATGTCGTGGACGCCGGTGGTGATTGTCAGCACGATTGTGATTTCGATGATCACGTGGAAGACGTACGGAAGCGTGCACTACTCTGGACCGATCCGCGCCCTGACAAAGTGGGAGACGGGCATGGAGATTGATCTCGACAGCACACTGCAGGCCTCGACCGCCCGCGGGCGCGACTCGGGCACCACGAGCCTCAAACTCGCCGTCACGCCGTGCTATCCGGAAACGGTCCCCACAGTGCACGTCGCGAGCGCGCGCACGGTCGAGTCGGACGTGTCCATGGGCGAGTGGGCGCAGGCGTCGTTTACCACCACGGAAGCAGGCTTTGGCACCGAGTCCGTGACGGATACAACGACCTCGCGCACGCGCTCGTCGCGGTCCGACTCGGCGGGCAGCATCTCGCACCGCCGACGAGGGACCACGACGACCATGGGCCGCCTCGACGAGGAGGACGGCGAGGTGGATGTGTTTGATCCCAACGCGCTCGACGACGACCATGTCGACCTCGACGACCCCGCACACCTCGACGTCGATCTCGAGCGGGGCCACGACGTTGATGAAAAGTATGACGACGCGGACGGGGACGGAGACGCGGCGGGGAAGAGCAAGTGAGGAGGGGGAGGAGAGTTCAAGAACACCATTAATACACAAAGAGGTGACGGGCGTAACGGAGGTGAGGACGACAACGACGCACGCAAGCACGAGTTGGCAGATATCTTGACGGAATTTGTAGTTTTGCCCAGTGGCGTACGGTTGGACTGTTGGACGGTTGACTGGACGGGTAGTTGGTAGTAGTAGCGTTCGTAGTAGTAGTGGTAGTAGTAGTAGGGTTATGGTAGCCTGTTGTACTGTCCCGCGCACGGGACAATCAATGTACCTCTCACAGTACAGTAGCAGTAATATGTCGAGTCTGGAGTGTGGGGGAGTGATCTGAGAGCCAGTAGTGAGCGAAGAGAAGAGAAGGGAAGAGAAGACAAGAGGAAAGAGACGACCGAAGTTGAAGAGCAAATCGCCGAAGACGCTCGCTCGTGTGTGGGTTTTGGTTTGGTTTGTTATGTTTTGAAATTCCCTCAGGAATAAAGCAAATCCACACCGTTCCACAACCAGACAAAAAGGCAATTCCAAGTAAACGAACCGACGCCGGAACCGACGCGCGATACCTCGCCCGACGGCATTGTCAGTGGCGCAATGGTAATGTAATGGTCAGCGGCACAGCGGTCAGCATCCGCAGTCGCAGTCGCAGTCGCCGCGCCCCTCGCGCCAGGGCCACCACGCACGATTCCAGCAAGCCAGGGCACGACTCGCGATCGTCCGGACGGGTCGCCCCCGCCCACGAACCCCGGTTCCGAAAGATTAAGGACAAGATATCGAGCGGCATTGGGGTTTTCGTCGCTTGGGTGCCGACCGCACCGCTGGTCCGTCGTCCCGCCGCGTCGCGCCGCGTCGTGGCCCTCGTCACTCGCGTCCTGCCCCGCTGCCAACCTGTGGCTGGGATGTACAGTACATGTCATGTCGTGTCATGTCGTGTCATGTCATAATCTATCGTAGAATCAAGGTGAGGTACAATTTCTATACTGCCTGTACTGCATGATATGCTCTGGCCGTGCGTGGGTTCCAACGAGCCCGAGACTGGCGATTCAAAGTTGATGCTATCGCGCTATCGCGGCAGACACGATCGGACCTCTGCGGGACTGGGTATCCTCCTCACCGCTCCCCCTTCCCTCTTGCGATCCCTACAGCCACTGCTGCCACGCGTGAACCTTGCGGCCGAGCGCCGAGTCGACGCGGGACGCCGAGTCGCGCTCGGATCGGGATTGGGATGGCGGGGAGCGGAGGGCGTACGAGCGGCGGCGGCGGTCGTCGTTCTGCAGGGGGAGTCATGTTAGCCGTGCCACAGGGTGCCACAGTGATGAGGTGCGGTGCCAGAGGCCATGTGCCAGAGGCCATGTGCCGAGGCCATGTGCCAGAGGCCATGTGCCAGAGGCCATGTGCCAGAGGCCATGTGCCAGAGGCCATGTGCCAGATGCCGTGTGTGGATGAAGGCTCTTCCACCCCTTCCAACACGCAGGCCCCACTCCCCTCCTCCCCTCACACTCACGCGATGCTCGTCTCCGGTCCACGCGGTCGTCAGCGCCCAGGTATACATGGGCGGGATGAGCGCCCACACCGCCGCGGGCATATGGTGCGGGTCGAACACGTTGGCGTCCGCGGCCACTCGCGACTCCCCCATGGCTGTCGTATCCATGTTCATCATGCGCCACGTCCAGTCGGCCACGTCCAGCGCGGCCGCGCACGTGCGCGCGTCCCCCGCCGCGGCACCGCCCACGAACGCCGCGAGCGGACAGACGCTACTTGGGGAGCGTACGGCGTCGCGCAGGGCCACGAGCAGCAGCGCCAGTGTGGGCGTGCATTCCCACCGCCGCAGAAAGGCCACGACGTCGCGTACTGCCGTGAGCCCCGGCAGCGTCGTGCCGTCCCCGGGGACCACGAGCCGCCCGTGCACTGTAAACTCGAGGAAGAGGCGGAGCACGGCCGCTGACTCGCTTGGGTCTGTGAAATGCAGGTGCCTCAACGGAGGGAGGTGCGTGCTCCTGAGGCCGAGGCCGAGGCCAGCGTCGTGAGCCGCTGGGGCGTCTCGGAAGATCGCGCTGCGACTGTTAGTTCGTGTTTGGGGGGTCCAGAAAGTAACTGGATGCTCGTGTCGGGGTACCGGCCTAGTTGTGAGTGGCCGCTTGTCAACTATCATCAGCCAGCTTCGCTGGAGTGGACGTCTGAAAGTGGCACACTCACAGAGATTATCCGCGTGATTGACACTTATGTACTGCACATCTCATCCGCCACACACCACCATCTATCCTCGAGCATCCAGCTGCAGGCAACCCTGTCCCATTTTCCAGCTTACCCGCCCTTCATTCTTTACACGCAACTCACCTCGAGGCAAACAAGTAATAGCTGGGAACACGGAATCGCACACCATCAGCGCTCACGAGCTCAAAGTCGCCCTCGGTCCACACGTCGTCGTCGACGACTGGGGGCCCACGGCCGGGATGGAGCTCGTCGACTTGTGCGTCTGTGTCCCCGTCCAATCTGCCGTACAGGTCGTGCGTGTCGTAGGTGTCGTACCTGTCGTATGGCTCGTATCCATCGTATGTTTCGTACGTGTCGTACGTGTCGTACGTGTCGTGCGTATTGTGCGTATCGTACCGGCTGAACCATCTACTGCCGTGTCCGGGCACGCCGTAATTGTTGCGGGGGGACATGGGCGCGACGGACATCTGAGTGGCTGCCTGCGAGTGTGCGCTGTGCGCGTGCGCGTGCGCGTGCGCGTGCGTTTGTCGGTGAGAATGGGCGTGTGGAGGGTAATGGGTGTGTGGGTGGGAGGCACTGGGACGTCTCTCCGGCCGAGGTGGGGCAGCATACCCCATTCCTGCGCCTGTTTCCGTCCACACCCCAGGCCCAAGCGCGACTCTGAGGCCGTCTCTCCGGGGGCGGTCCCCCGATACGCTCCCCCTCTTCCTTGCCATGTCTCTGTTCCCGTCTGGCGCTAACCCTCTGCCGTTGCTGTTCTGGGTGTAGCCGTAGCCGTAGCTGCAACTGTAACTGTGTCCGTGCCCGTGCCCGTGCGGTCTCCATTCGTGTTGGCGGTCACCCTCTCGTTCTCGTTCTCGCTCGCGTTCTCGTTCTTGTTCTCTTTCTCGTTCTCGTGCTGGAACGATAGACTGAGGCCGGGCACGCGCATTCTCGCGGGACCGCACCGAGGCATCCTCAGCCTCAACCCCAGCCTCAGCCTCAGCCTCAGCCTCAGCCTTAGCCTCACCCGCCGCCGCAGCCACATCCCCCGCCTCGGCGTCGGTATCCATGGCCTGCACGTGGCCCCGGCTTCCTCTGCTACCCCAGGAACCGCGCTCGCTGCGCCGCCCCTCACCCCTCTCCCCCTCCGGTTCCCGCTCCCTCTGGTGCTCCCTCTGGTGCTCCCTCTGGTGCTCCCTCTGGGGCTCCCTCTGGGGCTCCCTTTGGTGCTCCCGTCGGGGCTCAAGGCGCTGCTGGCGCTCGCGCTCCCGCGCCCGATCAGCAAGGATACGCTCCTCGTACCCCCGCAGCTGCGAGGCGAGTATGCCCACGTGCGGGGCGCACCTCTCCTCCTCCTCCTCCTCCTCGTCGTCGGTATGCATGCTCGTCTCCGCGTGGGCATCCTCACGATCGTCGAGGAGGGCATACCGGCCCACTTTGCCCATCTCGTCGTAAGTGTGCCGCGAGGAGGTATGCGGGGACGAACCCGCACGCACGCGACTGCCGGCGTCGTCAAGGGAGACCATGCCCGTCCGACCTGGTCCACTCGCCTCGGCGGGAGGATATCGGTCGTCCGCATCGGTGGCGGACGCGAGGGTCTCGGAGGGGTATGACATGGCTCCTCTGTGTGTGTGTTTCGGGGGCCGATTGCTGGGGGCCGGGGCCCGATCGCAGTGCGGACGTGGACGTGGACTTGTGCGCGCCGTGTGTGTGTGTGCCACTGCCGCTGCCGCCGTGGGTGTGGGTGTCGGTGTGGGTGCCGGTGTGGGTGTGGTGTCGGTGTCGGTGTCGGTGTCGGTGTCGGTCGTAGCTGTCGTCCTGTCGTAGCTGTCGAGGAGAGGGCTACGAAATATCGTATACAACAGTCAGTAGTGAATGAACAGTAACTGAACAGAGATCATTGACCAGTCAAGCCAGCAGTGAAGCCAGTGATGAGTGGCAAACCATGTGCGCGAACCATGTGCGCGAGTGGGAGGGTCGTACTGTATGTGAACCGCACAGGTGCGATCCGTGCATTGCGGCTGAGGACCCAGCATGGCAGCACACAGCACAACGCCACAACAGTGCAACAACAGTGCAGCAATCATTCGTGTCCTTGTTGCTCCTCGCCATTGTTCTCGCCGCCGCCGGATCTCGCCAACATGGGCGCCGCGCGCACGGACCTCGAGGGGCAGGGACTGTGGGCCATTGTGTTCACGGGTTCACGCCACTTACTTTCCTTGAAGGCTCGACTCTGCTCGCCGTCGTGGCCCAAGGCAGGCAGGATGGACGCCGCGCGACTCGCTGTCCTGCTTGATCGCGATGGCGGCCTTGGTTCATGTTCGTATACATAATAATGCCATATAAACATCTGCCACATTCATCGCGTACTGTGCGCATACAGACTGGACGGTATGTGTCCAACAAGAAAACAAACGCCCCAACTTCTGCCCCATCAATTCAACTTCCCCAGCGCCTGAGCGCCTCGCACCTGCGATACCTACTCTGCTGCCTTGATCCCGATCGATCCAAATCTCAGTCAAGATCCTGGTCTCCCAGGTGCTTCTCGCTTAGATCTCAAAGCCTCACGCTCGCATCAGAGTCCCTTTCTTCTCGTCTTCGAGGTATGCCCTGTTACGTGTTAGCCTTCGCACAACAAACCCCGCTGCAGTCGCCTCTTGGTGCACAGCAGACATTGTTGCCCACCGCAGCTGGAGCCACTCACGTCATTGCAAAGCTCATCTCGCCATAGCGCTGCAGATAGGCGCGCACGACCGGCCGTTCCGCGTGCGGGATCATGTCGCTGAACTGGCGCACATCCTCCTCGAGGAGCGGGAACGCCTCGTTGCGCGCGAGCGGCGACGGCGTGTTGCTCGTGCCTCCGACGGTAGGGAGGGGCCGGGGGCCAGAGAGGCCCAAGCGGCTTCCGGGCGTGCGCGGCGACCCCGAGTCCCAGCTCGCGCGTCCGGGCTGGTGCGAGATGATCGGGCGCGGGGCCTCGAGGCTCGAGCGGAGCGCTGGGCTGCCGCTGCCGTTGCCGTCGGACGGCCCGCGCGGGCCGCGCGGCGACGGCTGGCTCGGTTGCAGACGGAACGTGTGGTCGGACGCGGAATCCGCAGAGTTGCGCCGGGAGACAGAGGTGGTCGACGCGTTGAGGTCGCGTTTCGATGGCGACGCTGCCGACGTGAGGTTGAGGAGCGAGCCTGTAGGCGGTCCAAGACTCGTGTTTTCCTTCTCCTTCTTGAGACGGCCAAAGGCTGCCAGAAAGCCTGGGCGGCGGTTGGACGTGACGCTCGCCAGACTCTGCATCGAAACCGACGCCTTGACACCGCCGCCTGCGGCGAGTTGCAGTGCCGGGTATGGCAGGTTGGGCGGCAGAGCACCGGGTTCGTCCGCAGGCTCCAGTGTACGGGCAGCAATCTCGCGCGCGGAGTAGGCCTCTGGTCGCGTAGGGAACTCTGAACCGCCAGACACGCTGCGAATCCCAGGAGGCGGCGGCAGATTGCCGCCCCCCGCGGTTCCCAGACCAAGGTTATTCATCGTTCCCTGTTTCAACGAGCGCGATAATGGACCCGACCTAGTTTCTGCAGGTCTTAGCAGAGAGGATCGGTAGGTTACTCACGAATGTTGATGCACATCTCGCGTAATCCGGAATCAGCCCGGGCCAGCTCAGAAATGCTCCGCGCATACGCGCGTGCACGCTCTCCAGAAGTCTTGAGCGCCTTGATGTTTCCATAGAGAACAGCCGAGGGGAGGGTTGTGGATGCTGACGCAAAGGTGGGGACGGTGGGCGACCCACTAGAGTAGTTGCTCGACCGCAGTGAAAGGATCGACGACGCCTTGCGGACGTGACGCGATACATTTCCCCTCGACGTCGTCGCGATCGTGCTCCCCACAATGCCGAGACCGACGGATCCTTGGGAGCCAGGTGACCGATGGTACGACGGGACCGGGAACCCGGACCCAGTGGGGGAGACGCTCACTGGCTCGGACGACAGCGTGGACAGTGTACTCGCAGCTGGCGTGTTCGCAGACGTGGACCGAGGCGGCGGCAAGATCAGGTGGTTGCCACTCTTGCCCTTGATGGGCTCACCGATTGTTGGCGGAGGAACGTCGCGCGAGTCCATCAGACCAATCTCATCGATCGCGCCGCCCAAGAGATTGGTGAGGTCCTGGATTGTTCCGGATTTCGGCAATTGCTGAGGAGGGGACGTGGAACGCGACCGGGGGCTCACGTTGTTGTGAGCGGACACTGCTGCCGGTGCAGTTGACGAGCGGTTGGGTTCGGGGGTGTGAGGTGTGTTGATTATGGTTGGAAGTGGAGGTGTGGTTTGCGCTGACGTGTCCACAGGTGAGGCCACCAGTGTCGCGCCCAAAGGCACCTTTGACGGCGGTGGTGGTGTCGGTGTTCTGCAAAGTCAGCACAGACCGAAAGGTAATCAAGATATACTCACCCTCGGCGGAGCTCACTCTTGGGCGGTGGTTCTGGACTGCGACCTGGGCTGAGTGCTGGTGAATCTGAACCGGTACGCGTTAGTCGTGGGGTGGTGTTGTTGTAAAGAGGGAATGTTTGTTGTGAAGACGTTTTCAAGGGTGAGACTGGGGGCAGAAGGGACGTGGGGCGCACGCGCCCTTTGGGGTCCCCACCAACATCGAGAGCGTCGAACGAAGTCTTGTGAGCCGGTGCACTGTGTGGCGTGTCTGGCTCGTCGCTTGACATGCCCAGGGAGGCGGCGGCGCTGTTGACAGACAGTCCAATTCGTGGGCGCGTTCCTCGGGGCTCGAGTCCCAGACCGGAAATGTCACGCTGAAGCTCGTCCAGGCTGCGGCGCGACACGTCGGGCGGCGCCACAAATAATAAACGACCTCCTTGCGGGGCGAGGACCTTGTCCACCTTCTTGTCGTTGCGACCAGGTCCTGGAAGACTGTTGCGCGGTGTGCGGTCATTGTCCGGGTGTGGGGATGCCGGTGCCGACCAGCGATCGGTAGGGGAGAGTCGTTGTTGTGTGCGCTCCATCATGTCACCCTGCGTTGGTGTTCGCCAGACATCTTCTGGCGAGACTATTGGCGGGTTGATGGGCGTCGGTGCTTCCCACGACCGCTCAAGTGGTGTTGGTGGTCCATAAGAAGGGTGGTGGTCGAAAAGGGCACCAAGGTTGCCGTCCATGTCAACAAGCCCACGGCGGTTGCCTTGGTTCGCGCGGCTGACTCGCACCGTGCCCGTGTCTCGTGGTGGAGGCGCGGCGACCTGGCGTGCAGGCTCGTCCTCAATCAGAGAGTACTCGCTATCTGCCGAGTGACTTGATGACGGGCTTGGTGGTGTAATGTCGTGCATAGATGAAGGGATTGATGGCTGGGAGGCGAGTGCGCTCATGCTGTCGGACGAGTACGACACGAGATGAATGCGCCGATTGCTGGGTCCAGCAGACGATGCCATGTCCCGATTACGAGCCATGTTGTCCGGGTATGAGTCGCGCTGATCCTCCTCGAGAATCTTTGGAGGTTCCCCCATGCTGCTGCTGGTGCTACCGCCGCCGCCGCCGCTGCGACGCTCGTGGTGTGCTTCCTGCTCGACCAGTTCGCGGAGTGAAATGCTCGATCTGGCTTCGTGTAATGGTGGATTTGGTGATAATGTGTATGGGGAACCAAGGATGCCTGGTCGAGGTGATGATTCGATAGTAGGACTGAGGCCGAGTGAAGAGGAAAAGGATGACGATCGTTCCCCAGCCGACGCAGACCAGTAGTATTGCAGCGCGTCCGACGTGCCCGTTGACCGGCGCTTTTCTAACCCCGGCAGAGATGATACGTAGTCGGACATGGCTGCACCCTGTTAGCGCACGTCAAACAAGAAAAAGTGTCGACGGTTTGGGTTGCTAGCGCGAGAAGCGGGTGATGCAGCGAGAGAGAGGAAAAAAGAGCCGCTGTGGAAACGAAGCGAGTAGCGCGACAATGATCATGAAGAGGGGGGTTGCGAGGGGACAATGTGTGAGGGGGTAGGAGAGATTTCGGCGATTAACTTTAATCGTGTGTCCTTGTCCAGCGGTCCCCACGTCACTGCCTCCAACGATAGAGACTCAAGACTTGCGCGTAGGCGGTGGCGATGAGGACAGACAAGGGCAGCCGAGATAAATGCTGAGATGATCCAAGAATGGAGAGAAGCGGACGTGTGGATGTGTGTGGTAGGTGTTTTAGTCTTGTTTGGAATGAACCCAAGACGTGGTCTGAACCAGACTAGCGTGAATCATGGACCACGATCACCCAACAACCTTGGATGTGGAATGGGGACGATAGAGAGATCGAGATAATGGGATATGGGTACATGGGATGAGGGATGTGGGATGAAGAATGTGGAACCGGGGCTACCGGGAGAGGGGGGCTAGGAGGGATGCAGGATGCAGGCATGCAGAATGGAAAGGAACGCACGTGAGCTGCTGCCGACCAGGCTGTCTTGCGTCAGTTGTCGCGTTTGTCGTGCTGATGCAGGTGGCGACGAAGCCGTCATGAAGAGCCCTCCCGTTGAGCGGGGCAACATTGTAACAAGGATATGAGAGTGCTCGAGTGCGCTCGGTCGGGTGGGGGAGGGTGAGGGTCGTGAGAGGGTGAGAAGGTGAGAGGGTGGAGGGGAGGGGAGGTGGGGGGTGGAGGGCGAGGGCACTCGACGAAGCTGCGATCATGCAATGGTCATCGACTATTGTTTCGGTGCACGTAGCACGGTGCAGGCCGTCCGATCCCCAGTGTTCCAATCCAAGCCGGCCAAGCCACTGCGCACAAAGGGGTCTCAAATGAAAGGAGGCTGAGAACGATGGACACAAGGGGGTAGACTGGACGAATTGAGCGGGCTCGAGTAGGACTCGAGAGGCTGGAACTGGAACTGGAACCACCGACCCCAGTCCTCCTCTTTGGCGGATTCTCGTCCTCTGGTGCGTGAGAGGTGTCTGAACGATCTGAACGTCGACCTAATTCAACCTCAAAAAAAGATGTTCTGGCCGTGTCTCACAATGACCCAACCAGCAGGTGATCAGGTGAACCAACCACTGTGCCTCGTTGGCTTTTAGTGCAGGTACGAGCCGTGCGCCGCAGGAAATGGGCACGCAGACGAGCACAGGGGTAGTCGAAGGGCAGCAAGTTTTGGCGTGGCGTAGGTGGGGGGCGTCCAACGTGAGCGAGTAGGTATGCAGTTGTGGATAGCCGTGGTGATATCGATGATGATAAAATTGATGATGAACAGTGACAATGATAAGAAAGGATAGAAAATAAAAACAACAAAAAATAGATGTGATTGTTGAGCTTTGAAGATGAAAGATGGAATGATGATGGATGACAGCACCAATCGACCGCTCTCTCGTCAGTAAAACGGGATAATAATGATGCCGACTGTATTTACAGTACACCTCGGTCTCGCTCCCTGCAGCCTATCTCCAAACTCTCCCTCCTTGTGATATCTCTCTTTTACAGTCGTTGCACTGCGAGCTGTTTAAAGCTGTGAAAGAAATGTGTAGATGCTTTTATAGTACCGATATATATTATATTGATACAGACTTCTTGTCATGTTCTCACGCGCGAGTTTCTTCGTCGTTCTTCACTAGCCACTGTTGCTTCTAACAGACAATTGCACACGGACACACAGCTCCCTGTCCACTCTCCACTCCTCCATTCTACAATACAGCCATGATTCCAATGGCTATACAATACAGGTGCCGTTGTCGTTGCCGAGACGGACGCGGGACGACGACGACGACGACAGTGACCCAAAATCTCGGAAAAAGCCAAAGTCTAAAATATCTCTGCAGTAGGAAGAAAGCAGAGAAGCACGAGAGAAGCACGAGCAACGAACAAAAAAAGGTACGAGGGTATCATAATCTCCCCTTAACGGGGGGTTCAACAAACCTGTGAAGGGACGAAGGGGGGGACCAGGTGGGTCCAGTCCTTTCTAAACTGCTCGACCATCAAAACATGCCATCCGCCGTTCCTTTGACATCGTTCAACCTCTCGCGCTCTCGATCTCTCGACAGAGGTGCAACAAGAAGTGTGGCAGATGTTCAAAAGAGTTGCTCAGAAAACACCCACACCCAGGAACCCCACCTGCCCGTTGCAGAAGCTGTTACTGGATCCATCTGATGCCTGAGAGTTGACTGATGCACAGTATTAATACAGTGTGCGAACTGTGCGTGTCACCTTGTGTGTGCACTCACAATATCAATTCAGTTCTCCCTTGGCTTCTTTGTCCCCTTTTTTTGCCCTTTGCTTTCCTTTTGCTCATTCCTTCTTGCTTGCTTGTTTCCTTTGCTTGTGTGGCCTTGCCCTGCTGCCCGCTTGAATTCATACCCAGAATTCCAGGATAGGGCCCAAAGTCCCCAAAGGAGGCCTAGGGACCCAGAGGCCCAGAATACGGAGCACGGAGCACGTTGTACGGTGTCCGGAGCAAGGAGTACGGAGTGATGAGTACGGAGCACGGAGGTCAGACCAAAGGATGTCAGTGTGCGCCAGCACACATCTTCTGGGCCCTCATGTTGCCTGACTGCCCTGGGCGCCCTGGTCACCCTGGCATCACCCTGGACGTGTTAGACGGGGCCAGCAGCAGTCTCCGTTCACAGACATCGTCATTCTCGTCATTCTCGCATTCTCATCATTCTCGTCATTCTCGCATTCTCGTCATTCTCGTCATTCGAGGCATGGCATGAACACTGTGGCGGCCGTGGCGGACGGTTACTCGGGCCGTCTGGACGCCCGGGACTGTTGGGCAGTGATGAATTGCCATATCCCACGTACTGCAGTCTCCGTCTCCGTTCAGCACCAGTCTCCGCCTGTCCGTAGTGCCGTCCGCGTTCGCTAGATTGACCCAGTGTCCGTGCGTAGAGGCCCACATTTGGAATGGCGAGTATCACACACCACCGTCTGACGGACCCGTGATCGTGATCGTGATCGTGATCATCTGATCGTTACGCGATCTACTGGAGTTCTGGAATTATAGAATTTTAGAACTCGTGCCCCATTCCAGAACTCCGTTCGGACGCGCAACGACAAGCCCAGAACACCTCTCTCACGTTACCAAAAAGGACTTGTAGACCACCTAATCGGTGCCCTTCCCGACCGAAGTGTGATTCGAACACACGCGGGCAGAACCCACTTCCTGTGCCTGATAGCAGGGAAGCTCCTTAACCACTCGGACATCCGGCCGATTGTGCCGCGGGTCAACTTTTTCGGGGTGCACCTCGGCACCGGCAACGGCGTCGGCGTCGGTGTCGGAGTTGCCAGGCGTCGGCGGGGCGGAGACCGACATATAGCTCCAATAGAGGTTTACAACGTACCCTGGAGACACCCGCACATGCAACCATCGTCTCATCTGTGCCCATGTCAAGGGGACGGCTGTGCTGTATGTGTATTTACATTGTCACACACTTCGCGCTCGTGGCTGTCCGCATAGTGGCGGGACAACTGTGTATCAATCATTACGGGCCCACACTGTGTGGTGCTCATGTTAATGTGCTAATCTACGCCCTCTCATCCTCATTCCCATCGCCGCGTCCAGATCCACATGGTGTTTACGCCACCTCGCCAGCGCACACGCGCACCCAGAAGGTAAACGTCTTAAACTCGTCTTTGCCCGGCTCGGCAGCGGTGCCGCCCTCGCCGTCCTCCTCGGATCGGTACGTGAATCGGATTTCGAGGTCGAACTGGAACTATGTCAGCTCAGGCCGTGCGCGCAAGGCTGGCTGGTTGTGTCGTTACGCGGGCGGGCAGCAGCTCTTGTTGCCCACATGAAACCAAAATGGAACTTTATAGTCCTCATCTCCGAGGCAAGTAACAGTCAGACACGGAATGAACCCCGTCTCTCCTCGTAGTGGCACTTGGACATTAAGGGACAAAACGACTGACCTCAATGGGACCCGATACGCCAGGCAAAACCTCAATCTCCATGCTGGTCTTTGTGACGTTTCCGCGCTTCTCGATGCCGCTATCGCGCGCACGGCTGCGCATCGTGCTGCCCAGCGTGCTCATGCGCGACTTGCGGTCGTCGGCGGCCGCCATGTCGTCCTCGGCGCCGCCGTCCTCGTCCTCGTCGTCGTCGTACGCCCACGCATCTTTGGATGCGCCAACCGTAAAGTGTGGCGTCGGCATGAAGATGCGGTGGTTTGGCGGGACAAGGCCGCGCGCCTGGTGCGCGGTGCCGAGGCGGATCTGGATTGGATCGTACAGCGGGTTGGTGAATGCGAGCTGGAACGAGTACTGTCATAGATGTAGTCAGATGCACCGTCCCTTGGATGCAACTCGTAACTCACCGTTTCACCCGCCTGCATCGGTGCATTCATGTCTTCGTCGACCTCGGGCCCCATGTACGGCAGCCGCAGTTTCCTGCGTTCTCGCCGCCTGCGCTCGAGCTCCTCCTCGGTCATCGCCGCCATCGACTCGTCGCGGAGCTGCCGCCGCCGCCGACCAATCTCCATCGCGGGGAGGTAGTTTGACGCGACCATCTTGATGAGCATGCGCACCGTCTTCGTGTCGGGCTGGATGAGGATGTGGCGGCAGGTAGGATGCGGGCAGCGCTTGGTGAGCTTGGCCTGCAGTGGAATGCGCTGCGGCACCGTGTCCCTGACGGTGAATGAGTAAATCGTGCGTATACACTTGTTATGATTACTCACTTGGACAAACGCGGCGGCTCCCACGAGCTCGTCCATCGCTTCTCGAGCGGCGCGACCTCCTCCCCCGTCATGCCCGCCATGCTCTCCACATCCGACAGCCCCCGCTCGACCGCGACGCCCCGCCACGTCGCCTTAGCCGCGTATGGCTTCATGTCGTCCCAGCCGCTCTTGCCTCCAACGCCCTCGGCGGGCTTGCGGCGCACGCTGTGGCGCGCGGGCGCAGGCGCGTTAATATCGCGGCGAAGCGCGCCGCGCGCCGCCTGCGTGATCTGCGCAATGTTGCGGGACGGCGCGCGCCGGTGCCCTGGCGCGCCTCCTGCGCCTGCGCCTGGGACGGCAGCAGCAGATGGCGCCGACTGCGCAATGTAGCCCTCTAGATGCTCCTTGATCGCCTCAAACTCGCTCTGTACCTCGTCCGGCACGCTGTAGACCTTGGACACCTGCCCTGCAAAGAATCAGCTAAAGCGGGGCTGCAGAAGGCGCGTAGTTACCCACCTGCTAGACCTGCGGGCTTGTCGAACAGCCACCCAATCTCCTTGCTTGTCCACTTGCATGCGGGGCAGATGAGGTGGTACCCGCCTCCACTTGGCGGTGCCGACGCGCTCGATCTCAGCTGGGAACCCGCCGGATCGGACGACAGAACAGTAAGCGATGTCGAGCACTGCGGGCACGCAAAGCAGGACCGCGCGCAGCTGGCAATGTAAGCAAAGGAGTGAACAACAGCAGGTACCGCGGATCAACCGCCAGTGTTCGCACGCACCGATTCTTGTCGGCACGCACGTTGGCGCCCGGCACATCAAAGAGGCAGTTGGGGCAGTAGTAGCTCGCGACCTCAACCGCGACGCACTGGTCGCACCGGATCGCGTCACATTCCTCGCAGAAATACAGGCTCGAGAGCGGAGAGTAGTCGGCAAACGAGGAGGGGTACGTCGGCGGCAGCGGCGCATGCGGCGGCTCGAGATGCGAGCAGTGGTATAGGATTCCTTGGGACATTGTCTTCCGCCCTCCCAAGGAATTAATTAATAAATTGCAGTTTATGATTGTGGATTGTGGACTGTATGAATCGCGGAGGGAGGTCCTTGCTCATCATCTGCCCGTCATCGCCGGTTGTCCCCCGTCATCGTCTGTCTGAACGCGTCCAAGAACGCCAGAAACAGGAACGGGGCAGAGTGGAGGTCACCCGTCTGCTCACATGGCAAAAGTAAGCGCACACACTTAAACACGCCTCCCACTTTAAAGGACACTGACACCATGAGCCAGGGGCCACCACAGGCCTGACAGGCCTGACAGGCCTGACAGGGGTTTGTGGTGGCAAGGGAGGACATCCGGCCAGATCCGGACAGATCAAAGCATCAAGCACTTGGATGACTCTGTGCGCTCCATGCGCTCAACTCAATCTGCCAACGTGGCAGGGGTGTGTGTCATTAGATCATTAGCCCTCGGCGCGTACGTGGAAGGGTAAAGATGTCCATATTTCCATGTTGGAAGTCTTGGTTCCAGAAGACAGTGTAGCTGGTAGATAGAGTACACTCCCGGCACTGGTCGCCGACGCGCCGCCCACTTGCCCGAAGAAAACTAGTCGGACCAGGAGGACCCAGAGACATTTTTATCATCGAGACGGCTTACTAAACACAAAAGCACAAAGGCCGAGGGACGCTTGCGTGGAGGTCGAGACAACTGGGCAGCGCGCGGTGTCCCCTTTTCTGCTTATATGCTTTTGAATGCATGCGGTGTTTATTCTGATTTTGCCACTGCGTTCTCCAACTTTCCATACTTCCGGCCTGGTTATTGTTTTCTGGTTTCTGGTTGCGGAAACCAAACAAAATTAGTAACGAACGGGGTACGACGGATACTGGCGGCCTCCACTTGTCATTCATTCCACAAAGTCGGCGAGCTCGGTCCTACTTTTCCATTTCGGCCTGGGTTCCACATCGCTTTCTTGCTGTTGTTTCTTTTTGGATCTCATTCTTGTTATCAAACTTTTTTTCTTTTGGAACCTATTCCCTACCCTCGACTATCTCACTGTGCATTCATTGACTTCCCTTGCCTGAACGGTATTGTACAGTGATACCGGTGACTCGACCCTTCCCTTTCCCCTCCCCTCCCCTTCCGCGTCCGACACACGTTTGACGTTGCGACTTTTCGACCGTCCTCCGCGTCTTGTCCTGTCACCATGCTCGACAACGCTTGGACGTATTCGACCGAGGACGTGCTGGCGCACTATGGCGTCGACGCCAAGGTCGGCCTGAGCAAAGAGGCCGTTGAGCAGAACCGCAAGCTGTACGGCGAGAACAGTGAGTCACCTCCTCCTCCACTTGCCGTAGCTAACGAGGACAGCGTTGCCGGAAGCGGAGCCGACGTCCATCTTCAAGCTCATCCTGACGCAGTTTGAGGACAAGCTCGTGCTCATTCTGCTCGGTTCGGCGGTCGTGTCGTTCCTGCTCGCGCTGTTCGAGGACGAGTCGCAGCCTGGCGCGTCGTGGTGGACGGCTTTTGTCGAGCCGATGGTTATTTTGTTGATTCTCGTGGCCAACGCGGCCGTCGGCGTCATCCAGGAGAACAATGCTGAAAAGGCCATTGACGCACTGAAGGAGTACTCGCCCGACGAGGCGCAGGTGCTCCGCTCCGGGCGGCTGGTCAAGATCCCCGCGGCCGAGCTCGTGCCCGGCGACATTGTCAACGTCCGCATCGGAGACCGCATCCCCGCCGACTGCCGCATTCTCTCGTTTTCGTCGTCGTCGTTCCGCGTCGACCAGGCCATGCTCACGGGCGAGTCCATGTCGGTGCCCAAGATCACGGAGACCATCAAGGACGACCACGCCGTCAAGCAGGACATGTTCAACATGCTGTTTTGTGGCACGACCGTCGTGAATGGCAGTGCGCGCGCAATCGTCGTGCTCACGGGTGAAAAGACTGCCTTGGGAGCTATCCACTCGAGCATTACGCAGGACGACGAGGACGAAAAGACGCCGCTCAAGCGCAAGCTCGACGACTTTGGAGACCAGCTCGCCAAGGTTATATCGGTGATTTGCATGCTCGTCTGGATTATCAACATTCGGCACTTTAACGACCCCGCACACCACGGCTGGGCAAAGGGCGCGATCTACTACCTCAAGATTGCCGTCGCGCTTGCCGTCGCTGCTATTCCTGAAGGTCTGGCGGCCGTCATCACAGCCTGCCTCGCACTCGGCACCCAGAAGATGGCCAAGCGTGGTGCTATTGTCCGCAACCTGCCCTCTGTCGAGACTCTGGGCTGCACCAACGTCATTTGCTCGGACAAGACGGGCACGCTCACGACTAACCAGATGTCCGTCGCCCGCTTCCTTACGATTGTCAACGACTCGGAGGCCGCAGAGTACAATGTCGGCGGAACGACGTACGCGCCGCAGGGAGCTATCACGACGCTGGACGGCAAACACGCTGAGCGCGCGACAGTCCGCACGAGGCCGGTCGACAAGCTCGTGGAGATCTGTGCAGTCTGCAACGATGCCAAGGTGTCGTACAACCCCGAGACGGAGACATACACCAACGTCGGCGAGCCGACCGAGGCGGCGATGAAGGTTCTTGTTGAGAAGCTTGGCTCGGATGACCAGGCCTTCAACAACACTCTGGGCACTCTGTCCCCGCAGTCCCGCACCATGGCAGTCAACGACCACTACGACGAAAAGATTGAGCGCATGCTCACGTTTGAGTTTTCGCGCGACCGCAAGTCCATGTCGGTCCTCACGCGCGGTCCTCGGGGTGACATTTCGCTGCTTGTCAAGGGTGCCCCTGAATCGATCCTCGAGCGATGCTCGTACGTCCTCCTCCCCACTGGTGTGTCCCCTATTACTCCGGCTGTGCGTATCCTCCTGGAACGGTATCTTGTCGAGTATGGCCGCCGCGGCCTGCGCACCCTTGCCCTCGCCTACGTCGACGAGACGGACGGCGATGTCTCGCACTACAAGACGGAGCGCGCCGAAGAGTACATCAAGTTTGAGCAGAACATGGTGTTTGTCGGACTTGTCGGCATGCTGGACCCCCCGCGCCCCGAGGTCCGGGACGCGATTGCAAAGTGCCGCGGGGCGGGCATCCGCACGATTGTGATTACTGGCGACAACAAGAACACTGCCGAGACGATCTGTCGCGAGATTGGCGTGTTTGGCGCCGACGAGGACCTCACGGGCAAGAGCTACACCGGACGCGAGCTGGACGCGCTCTCGCGCGACGAGCAGATTGCCGCCGTACAGCGCGCGTCGCTCTTTTCGCGCACCGAGCCAAACCACAAGGCACTCCTCGTCGACCTCCTGCAGTCGCTCGACCTCGTGGTCGCCATGACGGGCGACGGCGTCAACGACGCGCCGGCGCTCAAGAAGGCGGATATCGGCATTGCGATGGGCTCCGGCACGGACGTTGCGCGTGCGGCGTCGGACCTCGTGCTCGTGTCTGACAACTTTGCGATCATCGAGTCGGCCGTCGAGGAGGGCCGCACCATCTACAACAACACCAAGCAGTTTATCCGGTACCTCATCTCATCCAACATTGGCGAGGTGGTCTCCATCTTCCTGACTGTGCTTCTCGGCATGCCGGAGGCGCTCATCCCCGTGCAGCTGCTCTGGATCAACTTTGCGACCGACGGCGCGGTTGCCGTCTCGCTCAGCTTCAACCGCGCCGACACGCAGATTATGAAGACGCGCCCGCGCTCCAATGACGACCCGCTCATTGGCCGCTGGCTCTTTATCCGGTACCTCATCATCGGCATCTACGTCGGCGCGGCCACCGTCGCAGGCTACGCGTGGTGGTTCATGTTCTACTCTGGCGGCCCCCAGATTTCCTTCTACGAACTCGTGAGTTCATCATTCCAAAAACGAGTACGCCTGACTAACCCTTTCAGACGCACTTCCACAACTGCGCCTCGGCATTCCCCTACCTCGACTGCAGCATCTTCACCGGCTCGGCAGCGCGCTCGGCGTCTACCATGTCGTTCACGATTCTTGTCGTCATTGAAATGTTCAACGCGTGCAACTCGCTGTCCGAGGACGAGAGCCTGCTCGTCCTGCCGCTCTGGACAAACCCATACCTCATTGCGGCGATTGCCCTCTCCATGGCCCTCCACTTTGTCATTCTCTACGTGCCGTTTTTCCACGACATTTTCAGCGTCACGTACCTCAACTGGGAGGAGTGGAGCGCCGTTCTCTGGCTCTCGGTCCCTGTCATCTTTATCGATGAGCTCCTCAAGTTTATTAGCATGCGGTTTGTCAGTGAGTAACAAGCAAGCAGGGAAAGTGGTGGGTTGGTTCATTTCGCTGACGATACATCGCAGACCGTCCCAACAAGTCGTAGACTCCCTTTTATCTCTCTTTAGATAGGCTCTAAAAATGCATCGTCGATCACTCTTGACCGTGTGTGTGTGCCCCGCGCGCAGTGCCTCACTCGTCCAACATCCCACAGAAGATGGCACGAACTCTAGAAGACTCTACTACGGTGTAACTAGTACGGCTGCTGCGCTGCAAATGCGCTCTGTGCGATAGGGACCCTTTCCGCTATATAAACATACTGCTGTTCCCCACCTCGCACAGAGCATCAATCATCTCCTCGCGACCACCACGTTTTTTCTCCTCATAAAATAACACACTTTTTCTTCGTCTTGCCCTTGACCCTCCGCCCGTGATTCCCCTTCCGGAGCTGGCGGACCACGGCCTCAAACACGGGCACAATGTTGACGTTGTCGCGCTGGGCGTGAGCTGGCTCCGCACGCGCGTGATGACAGACGACAGAACATGTTTCCACCTCGTCACTTTTTGTGGTTTTCACGTTGGGCGACTTTTTGGTTTTGGTGACTCGGTCCGTCCGGAAATGTCAACTTTCTGTACTCACAGCACTAGTCTCAATGTACTCGCACCGCCACTCCTTGCCGAGCTTTACGCCCGCCGCGTGCTCGATCTCTCGCTCAAACTCGAGATCCGACTTGTCTGCGCCCCGTCAGCAGAGCACATTGCCTTGTTGGACAACTCACTCCCGACCAGGACCATGGGGACGTGCTCGCCCTCTGGCTTGATTCGCGTAATGTTCTCGTGTGTCCGGATCACTTCTTGCAGCGAGTCCTTCTGCGCCAGGCTACGCCGTCAGTCTCTCCTGCATACGAGTGAGGTGAAGAATTGGGCTCCCAGTCCGTTGCCCTCTGCATCTGCAACTTGTGTGGCGCCAGTGGTGCTCTCCACGGCGGCAGCCGCGCACTCTTCCGTAATGCCAGTCTCGTACCAAACACAACCCCGGGCAGCTGATAAACTCACGAGAAGACGAGCACAAACCCGTCCGAATCACGGATAAACATGTCGTTGAGCGAGAGATACTGGTCGATGCCAGCTACATGGGCATGTCAGCAACGCCAGAATCTCCCTTTCCCTAGAATTACTCACCAGTGTCCAGAATCTCAAGGAGACACGGGTGTCCGTCCACTTCAAACTGCTTGCGATACGAGTCCTCGACTGCGGGGGGTAAGAGCCCGCGTCAGAGCTATATACGATGTGCAAGGAGGGACTTACTCGTCGGGTCGTAGACCTCCACATACGCGCCGTTGATGAACCGGATCGTGATTGCGCTCTTGCCCACTCCGCCACCGCCCATCACTGCCACCTGCGGTTAGACGTGGTTCGCGGCGCTGGTTGATGGAGACCTACTCTTAAAAGACGCATGGTGTAGAAAGTTGGTACGGGGCAGAGGACGTAGATGGAGCAGGAGGGCGGGGGTGTGAAGAAGAATGGAAATCTGGTCGACGGGAGTCCGAGGTTAGTGTCGCGACGGTCGAGAATGGATTGAGATGAGGAGCGGGCCGGCTGATAGTAGAGGACAACCGGGTACGAGACGTCGTAGAACGACCAATAGAACGAATATAACGACTGGAAGGAATGGAAAGGAATGGAAAGGAATGGAAAGGAATGGATGCGATGCGATGTGATGGAAATGTGCTGCGAGCGAGTGAGGTTTAGCGAGGACGATGGACCCGGAACCCAAACGAGGGCGACGGACGGTGTGGTGTACTGCTGGGATAGACACTCTCGCGCGCAGAGATTAACAAGGGCCTCGTATCGCCGTTGGTCGCGCCGAAGACTCCACTAGAGTGAGCCGGGACCCAGAGCAGACGTCAAACCAGCGAGAAGCGATGTCTTTTTCCGCCAGCAATCACAAGGCGACCGTTTGCGATGTGAACCGCGGCTGGAGGGGTCGAGCTGGAGGCCGAGTTTGTGACCCAAGCCGAGAGAGGGAGGAGCTGAGACAGAGCCGAAGGGACCAAGAACACAAGGTACTGTACGGGAGAGGGCTGATCTAGGTTGGTACTGGGTGACCGTCAGGTGCGTAACAGTTGATGGGCCCCGCGATGCCTGTACGCCTTGTGAGATTAGAGATAACACCAAGAAGTCACGAAGTAACGAAGCCAAGGAACCAAGGAGTAGGTGGGATAAGAAAGGAGCGAGGGGAGCGCCCAAGAGAGCAAATGGGATAGGAGGAAAAGAAGCAAGGTCAATGAGGTTCAAAAGAGACAAGCATCAGACAGCTGCGACGCGACACAAGGTGAGCAGGAGAAAGGGACCAACGGCGGCTGGACGGTGGCGGCGGTGGTGGACTGGGCGGCGTTCTGGAACCACACAGGAGACAGGCAGCCAGAGCCGGGAGTGCTCTGACACGGTCTTTGCCGGTCAGCGCGTACACGGTGCACGGTGCAGCAATTGTCTCAGATCGGTGATTCCCTTCCAGCCTCCCCTACGCTACCACCCCCCGTTTCCGTTTGGATACCTGGATACTGTCGCTCGGTGTCATGGAGATAATCAGTTGGGAAGGACTAGTGTCTCATGTTGCGGAAGAGGGGGGTGAGTCGCTGCTCATCGATCATCAACACGATGGACACCGAGGTGGGGAGCGCTGTTGCGACTTTGCACGTCGGACCGCGGTCCGTGCGCGGCGTTCGCAGCGCGCCGTACTGGGGCACACTTGCATGCCGGTACACTGGCATGTCGTTCTGCTGTTCTGGTACACTGGAAGAACCTCACCGTGTCTTGCTTTGCTGCTAAACTCACCTCGTACTGTTTAATCGAGACGACGAACGGTTTCGAGTGCAGTCGACAAACTATGATCCACAGCGACTGAAGCCCTCCCTCTCGGTTTCTCGATTTGGTCTAGGGCCTCGACACGCACGGTCCGAGGGAATACCGGACTTGGACAACGAGCGCAACGGTGGTGCAAGTGATGAAAGTGATGCAAGTGGTCCGCGAGAGGGGCTCAGTCTTTACTCTGTTGTGTTGCACGTCTTGCACTTGCTCAGATTTATTCCAGGCCAGAACAGGCCTTGTCCGTCATGACGTTTCAGTGCCCCCTCCCCCCCCGGCCCCGCAAGACTGTAATTCTGTAAAGTTTGAGGTTTGGTTTGAACAATTGTTAAGATCAGGTAGATAAACGGACAGGGAATCCAGGAATGAGGCTTTAGACCAGGTTTTAAGCAAGGTGCGAGCCAAGCCGAGAGCGCGAGAGCCGCACACTGTAAGCCATAGGCCGCAAGCCACAAGCCACACACCACACACCGCGAGCGGCAGGTGGGTCGTGGGCGCGGAAACGAGCGGCCCCCCCACTTTTGACGCCTAATCCCTAGCCTACGGAACGGAGAAATGCTTGGCTTGTCGATGGCGACGAGTGATCGGAGGAGAGTGTAGCCAAAGAAATGAAGGAGTATCAGGCGGAATCAAGGACAAAGGAGCCCTCAAACAGAGAAATAGAGCAGTCGAAGCAGGGAAAGAGGAGACTGGAGGGCATAGGGACACTTCAAAATCCACGCCACACAACTGACCCACCCCAAAAGGTCTTCAAAAGCGTTTCTTGCAACACGTACAACTGCGGATTGCGGAGTCGTCTTGTGGAGGACCAAACAGGTAAGTAAGCCGTATCCATGTGAAATTTGGGTCCCCCCCGCCAACATTCCTTCTTCTGTCGTATTGGGACGGAGAAAGGCGATTTGGACTCGCTGGGTGGTCGGAAGGGCGGAGTGTGTCCTTCGTTGAGGGTCCTTCGTTGAGGGCCCGAGGGTCCTCGTCAAGGATGTGGAGGACCGCTGGGTTGTGGCAGCGATTTGAGGTTAACGGCCTATATTCAAAGAGCCCTCGCAGAGATGGGTGGAGACAGTGTTGTGCGCGATCGTCCGCCGGAATGGCAGGTAGTTGTGCTCTGTGGTGGGGAGACTGGGAACCGAGCGGACAATTGACAAGTGACAAGTGCAATTAATAATGACATTTTGCGACTCACATTCATCTCAGCAGACACATTTTCAGCTCCAGCTCCTCCCGATACCCCGATAGAATGTAGAATGTAGAACGGCCTAAATGGACGCCTCCCGGCTTCTTTGGTGTGTGTGCCTTGCGGAAACGGGAGTCGAGAAACATGACTGAATGGCCATGGCGCGGAAAAAAGTCTTGGTGGGTTAGCATCGGGTTGGTCGGATGCTGATAAAAATAATAGACAAGGAATAGGAATTGATAGCTGGGAGAATGTTGGTAAAGGAGCAGATGATGCGTAGGATAGAGACCATTGTGTTTTCTCCGTCAAGAAGACTGTCTATCGCCCCTCCGTTGACCACGTAAGCCCGCGCAGACATGAACGATGCTGCTCAGATAGCAAGATAGCAAAGATAGGCTCAGTACGTAACCGCTCATGAGATGATAACAGCACAAAAAGAAAAGTCAGACGCGATCAAAACGACCCCGCGCGACCTTTCCCCCCAGGAACACAATGGCACAAAATGACGTTTTAACGTTTATTATAATGGAAACGCTGACGTCCTTTTTTTTTTTTTTGCTTTTTTCTTCTTCGGAACTCGGTCTATTCGGTGTATTCGGCCAGCTCCGCACCGCCGCGCCGCTCATTGATCGGCACACTTCACGCACACACGCGCACGCACTGAAAAATAAAAATTCCCCAACAAAAAAAAAACACTGTGATGCGATGATGTATTGTACACCCAATGACTTCGTTTGGCCACCCAACACGAAAGTAAGAACCGAAACGGTTGTTGACTCCACTCGAGCATTTTTTTCTTCATCGTTTACATTTTACACCAATCCATCTCCCTCGAACATTGGCATTGACATTTCCTCGAGCGTAGCGAGCGGCCTTTTTCCCTTGCTTTCTGTTCTCTCTGCCTTTCTGTCCAACCGGACGGGGCAGGGTACGACCACGACTACGCACGACCACACGCGATCGACTAACGACTCCAACAACGCCCACCGTGAACTCCTCCACCACCATCACCGATGGCCTCTCCACCGCCCAGCAGCGCGGCGGACGCGCCGTTCGGCCTCCTCGACCCTGTGCACCGCGCCGCGCTGTCTGCGCGCCCTCTCGGCTCCCTGCAGAGCTGGATTCACTTTGCGTTCCTCCCCCTCGTCCCGCTGTACCTCCAGTCGTATCTCCTCGTTGGGCGCACCCCGCACCGGCCGCTCCGGATCGCGCTGGGCGGGCTGGGGATCGCGCTGCTCGTGCATGGGTGGTTGAGTTTCCGGTTCACGAGTGAGTATCGCGAGTACGAGGGCCGAGACGCGCTACGGCGATAAGCAACGATAACACTGCGGCTTGCATGAGACATGGGTTCCCAATATGGGGACGCAACCCGGGGACTTTGCGTTCGTGATGCCGGATCTCCCGGCGGCACAGGCAATCGATCACGATCCTGACCGACATTTCTGCGGCTGTGCAGCTGGACACGCACGACGCAGAGCACTGCCCAGCCCAGATCGCGTAGATCTCACTCGCCACGAGCACAGAGCAGAGCACAGGCACAGCGCACAGCGCACAGCGCACAGATGGCAGAGCACTGACGGCAGGCCCCGAGCTCAACGCGTTCAACAACGGCTTCACGATCGTGATGATTCACCTCGCGCTAAAGAGCGTCGAGTTTGCGCTGCTGAAACACAACATTAACGACCCGTACATGCGGCACGGGCGGCCGCGGTACGTTGCCGCGCTGGACATTTGGATCAACTCGCGGCTCATCTCGCTCGGGAGCGTCGGGCTCGACATCGCGGCCGGCGCGCCCAATGCCACAATTCGCGATATCAAGGTCGAGCGGCATCTGCGGCATGGCAAGAGGCACCGCCGTGTCCATGGGCATCGGTGTGCGCACGAGCATGCGAATGGCACCGCCAATGGGAATGCAGCAGTCAACGGGAACGGGAGTGCGGCTCCGAAGGTGAACGGCATCCAGAACGGTGTGACTGCAGGCGCACATGCACACAAGCACGACACGCACGTCTACGCGGACGTGCGCCGGCCCAAGACGCGCGCGGGGGCCATTGCGCGACACGCGGGGCACGCGCTGGTGCACTACGCTATTCTCGACACGCTGCTCGCGCTCCTCCGGCGCACGGGGCCGAACACGCTCGCGGCGACATCGACGACGACGCAGCCGGGCCTGTTTGCAACGTTTGTCGCGCAGACGGGCTTCCGCCTTCTTCCGGGCGTGCTGGACTGGGAGGTGCCCCCTTGGGTCGTCGCGTTCTGGACGCAGTGCTGCGTGCCGTTTGTCATCTGGCAGGGCCTGTCGCTGGGATACCACCTCGTCGCGACCATCGCGGTCGCGACGACGCTGTGGGAGGTCAAGTCGTGGGACGTGGACCTGTTCGACGCGCCGTGGAAGGCGGACAGCCTCATTGATCTCTGGGGCAAGCGCTGGCACCAGCTGTTCCGCGTGAGTTCCCCCCCTTGTCCCTGCGGTTCTGACGTTAGCACCAATTCATCATCCTCTCGGCATCGACGCTCGCCATGCTCGGGCTGCCCACTACGCCATTCACGCTGTTCCCACTCACATTCTTCTTCTCCGGCGCGCTGCACGCCCTCGGCGAGCTGTCCATGCACCCCGTCCCGGCCCCGCTGCCGCTCGCGTCCTTCTTCTTTCTGG
Organism: Apiotrichum mycotoxinovorans; assembly: GCA_013177335.1. Lineage (NCBI taxonomy): Eukaryota > Fungi > Basidiomycota > Tremellomycetes > Trichosporonales > Trichosporonaceae > Apiotrichum > Apiotrichum mycotoxinovorans. The sequence continues at coordinate 5,706,523 of CP053620.1, read as the reverse complement.
CCGGCGCAGGGTGCGCCGCCGAGGTCGTCGTAAAGCGTCTCACGGGCAAGCGTGTCCGCGGGCCGCTCGGGCGCGTGTGGACGTGGACGAGCATGTTCTTCGCGGGGCGGCTCGCGACGGACGCGTGGTTTGACGCCGGGATCGCGGGAAACCGGCTCCTCCCGGACGGCGGGATCGGGGACGTCGTTGCGCCGTGGTTGCTTTCGTGGGCTTTTGCGCCGTATTCCCGTGTGTAGGCGTCGCGACGTACGCTGTCTCACAACGACGCCGCGTCTCCTTGTGCGGCCTGGCTGCCTTGGTGGCCATGCCGATAGGCAAGTGTTTGCCCGTTGATGACTGCTGGACTGCTGGCATCCGTGGCCAGACGCTGGCTGTCCAGGGGACAGATCAAGTCCCCCATCACCATGCGCTCATGGTTGTTTTGAGGGCTGTCCCAAGACGCTGTAGCGATCGCCCCCTGGCCCCCCTCCTCTTCTCCCCCTTAGCTCCCCCACTCCACCTCTCGGCCCCTCTCCTACATATCCTGCATTCGGATACTATAGACTAGGCCTACATCATCCAAACTAATGAGATGCGACTCTGATGACACGAACGCCATGGCGCCGCGTGTATGTGTGTGTGGTGTGGTGTATATGTGTTGTGGGTGTATTTGTGTTTGTATCTGTGTGTGTATTCTGCCTCCCCCCCTTCCGCCGCACTAGCCCAAAGACCAGCAATGCCCATTGCCCGTCAAGCCCCCGCCGCGTCGTCGCTCGCTCGTCGCTCGTCGGGACCCTCAGAACTCGTCGGCACGCAGGCCGCCGCGCATCCTGCCGGTCAGCGATTTCTTAATCATACGTGCAGACTCGTACTTGTACTCTGGGAATAAGTGTCAGCAGGTTGTGCAAAAACAAAAACGTCGGCAGTGACTCACTGTAAGGAGCATCCGGACGGAGACGCTCCTCGGGGTTATGCCTGTGCCGGTGCCTGCTCGCGCCCTCGGTCGGCCGGTCCGCAACGATACGGTTCGGCTGCGCCCTGCGCGCGATGCGGGCCGCACGCTCCGCGCGCGACTCCTCGGGAACGACCTCGCCGTTCTCGGCGATCGCCGCGGGTCCCTCGCCCTCTGCGTGCTCGTGGTGGTCTAGCGGGTCCTGCGGCGCCTCGTGGTCGGCAGACAGGTCGGCATTGGCGGGGAGACCCTCAAAGATGCGCTGGCGCGCATCCTCCTCGGCCTCGATGTGCGCGTGGTCTGAGAAAGGTTAGTGCTGATCTTGATGGGGAGTGAGGCGGAGATGCAGGCCTTCTCTTAACGCCCGGCGTTGCCAAGTATTTGCCACTGGGTGTTCTTGTGTGGACTCACGCTTAAAGTGCTCGATATCTGCCAACGTCAGCATGCTGCAGATCTGTCCCGGGACTTACCCTCAGGATGGTTGTACGACTCGTCCGTTTGCGTCTCGGGTGTGTTGTGGTAGAGCTCCTCGTGGTGGAGGAAGCTGTGTGTCAGGCAGTGTACTTCTACAACAAGATAGATTGACCATATGAACTCACTATTCGGATTCTTCGTCGTAGTGGTGTCCAAGATCCTTGTGCTCGCTGAACACGGGGAGCGAGTTGGGTCCGGCGGTGACAAACTCGCCCAGCGAGATCTTGCCTGTGCTGTTAGGTGCCGTCACAAAAGGAGGGCCAAGGGAAGGGATACGGGGCAGGAGAACACGGGCCGCGTCCCAGATCCCAACTGGCAGACCAAGCATGCGGCGTGTGCCGTCCTGGCCGTCCTGGAGTGGTCTGGTCCACACTTCTGCAAATAAAATCCCGATCTCATTCGCGTCCCGTCCGCACCCAACGAGAACTCACCGTCTCCATCCCTGTCCAGCTTCTCCAGGACAGCCGTGACAATCTTGTTCTCGAGGCCCTCGGGAATGTCGTGATCGTTTTTACGGCCGATCACGCTGTGGTGCCGCAGGCCGTAGATGGCGGCAATCTCGTCACGGTCCCACACGCCGTCCATGTTGAGGTCGTGCAGCTTGAAGAAGGCCGGGAGGTCGAACGAGTCAATGTGGTGCTCGGCCGCCATCTGTACGTCAGCTTTGGACCTAGGGTTTCTGGGCATGTTGTCGTGGCAAGCCTCTGCCCTCGGTTGATTTGTCTCGTATTCCAGGCTGATTCCTCCCACCAGGCCGACGACAGGAACAGGGCATGTACACGACCACGACCACGACCGCGATCGCGATCGCGAGCGTGGTCCACACACAGACTGATCGCCATCGCAACAATCAAAAACAAAAACAAACAGCTGAGAAAAAGGAAAGGGGTACGCACATGCCTTTCCGCGAACCCGGCCGCGGGGTCTGCATTCTCGCCATGGTCGCCGTGGTCGCCGTGCGCCAGCGCGAGTCCCGCAGCAAGGAGGAGGGTTGCAGCGAATCGGGCCATCTGAAAGAAACGTGTGTCGGGGTGGTAGTGTTCTTTCTGTTCACCGCGGGACTGTCGAACAATATCGGTAGAAGGCAGTAAAATGGAGACGGATCAAGGAAAGAGTAGATGGAGATATGTGGGAGATGGGGAGATTGAGATGTGAGATGGTGGTGCGTATTGCAAGAAGATGAGAGAGAGAGAGAGAGAGAGAAGGGGGGGGAATGCAAAGTTACAGCACGTCAGGTCTGTGGTCTGGTGGTGGATGTCACTGAACCCCGGCAGCCAGGGGAAAAAGACAGGAACGGGACCTTGGGATGTCGGGGACCGATAGGGGGTAGGCACTGTATGGTACAGTATCAGCACAGTAATTATTATTATTACTCTATTATTGCCCGTCCTTGGTCCTGACGATGAACGAGAGAGGGCGTGGGCGGACTGTGCGAGTGCTTGAGAGAATGAAAGAGAGTAGGCGAGGGGAGAGATATGCGATGACTGACGAGGTGACAAAGAACACGAATTTATTCACTCGCTCACTCACTCGCATGTATTGTACGCACGCAAGCACGCGCACTGAGGACGTGTCTTTTGTCCTTGTCTCAGCTTCTCATATCTTCAAAATCGTGTGCGCGCGTGCCAACTTTCGATGAGAGTTGGGGAAGACCAGGTCGAGAGCCCTCACAAACCCAAATGGGCTCTACAGTACTCACTTTCCAAAAGGGCGTTCTCATCTCAGGTAACTTTTCAGGCGGCTTCAGGCAAATTGCAGGCAAGCTCGAGGTACATGCACCCTTTCAGGCTTTGCATGCGACGCACGCTTCTCCTTCTCCTGTTCTTCTTCTTCTTCTTCGCTTCCTCTTTTGGTCAGTGTGCGTTTTGGGTCCAACCTAGGAAACTAAGAACGCCCTTTTGTGCTGCATGAGCGGCCGCACGATGGCCACAGCGCCGCTGCAGCATGTCAAGCCGAGCCGACCAAGCCCCCCGGTCCGACGGGTCCCTGATATTCATCCCGTTCGGGACCGCCAGACCATATAATACACACTTTCCGCAGCTGCCAAAAAACCCGAAGTTTCCATTCACGGTGTCCCTCCCTTGTCCTCTTGTTCCATTTAATAGTGCATTGAACTGTCTGACGTTTTGTTCCTCATCTCTTGATGTTGGCGGACCACTCTGTATCTCTGTATCTCTGTATCTCTGTATCTCTGTATCCTGCAATTCTCTGGTGATCAGACACTTAATGCGTGAACTGCCCTTGTCCTCATCCCACACTTCTGAATTCTGAAACCAATTCTGCACGCCATGGTTGCGGGCCGCGGGGAGCGCGATGGTGGGAACACAGACAATGCAGTGGCCGGAGTGGGGGGACTAAGGAGGACAGTGCTGCCTTGCTTTCCCTTTTCGTCGTCTCTCAGCTCTCTGCAATACCATGCAATCTCTCTCTCTCTCGTTTGCTTGCTATACGCGCTACCCCCCCTTGGCGCACGCCGCGTCCCCTACGAACCCTACGGACCCCTTTGTGCTACACTAGCTGCACTGCGTGTTATACACTGCACTTTTCTGGCCCGCGTTTGGTGCCGTCGGGCCGGATCACCACGCGACCCTGCAGCTGGCAGCAATGACAACTGTTCATGCTGTTCAAATGTCCCATGCCTGTTGTTTGGAAGGTCTCGTCGTTCCACTCTGCAGAGTCTGCAGAGTCGAGAGTCAGCATTGTGGCCTGCGGAGCATTGACGTAATGCGTAGGGTCCTTCTGGCTGGGCATAGATCAGGTTCGTCCTGGATGGGGTTACCACTGCAGAAAACAGAGTGGGTTTGCCTTGATCTTGGGGGAGCCATTTCGGTTTTCCGAGCTTGAGCATGGACTTTCGAGCTTTCCAGCTTTAACAATGAGATTGAATGCGCATGTGTTATGCATGTGCAGAAGGCATATAACCCCTCTTGTGACTGTTCTTCCCAGTTCTTTTGAATGTATCTCACTCATTCCTGTACTTGTCAGGAAGATATCCTTGTCGTCTTACCTAAGGAGCTATCCACGTATATCCACTCTGATCGCAACCTCCACACGTCCCTCCACTCTGATCGCAATGTGGAGGTCCAGTTGACTCACCCAAACCTTTTCTGCGAGTGCTTACAAAACCTACTGACAACAACAGCGACGACAACAACAACAACAACCACCACCACCACCCACAACAGTCAAATGTCCCACAGACATTAAAGTGAGCTCTCCCCTGCATACTGATGACTAACGCGCCAGCATGAACGACCCGCGGACACAAACACAGACACACCGCGACAGCGCGCTCGCGCGCCTCATCGCGTGCCTCGACCCCGTCGCGTTCCCGCACGACGACTACGTGGCCGCACTGGATACGGCGGACGGGGACGTGCCCCGTGCCGCGGAGATTTTGTTGCTCGGCAGCGGGGCAAGTGGGAGTGGGAGTGCAAGTGGGAGCGGGAGTGGGAGCGGAAGTAGGAGTAGAAGCGGGAGTGTCCGTGCGGGGAAACGGAGGCTGGAGCACTATTTCGTCCCCCGGAAACGGTCCGCGAGCGATACTGTCAAGGACAAGGACGAGAGAAAGGACACGGACAGGGGGCGGAGGAATGCCAAGGTGGAGGTGGACAACGACAGCGAAGGAAACTACGACGACTACGAAGAAGGGAAAGTAAAAGACGACCGCTCCCGCTCAGCCTCAGCCTCACAGTGGGCCAGCCTGCTCAAGCCGCCGCCGGCGCCCGAGAAACCGCTCTATACACGCGCGGGCCCGATCTCACTCACGACCCCCGCCGCTGTTGCGGCCGCAGACCTCCCGCTCGCGTTGCTGGCCTCCCCGCTCTCGCCGCAGTTCGCCGCGGCGCTGTACTACGAGATGCTCGCCGAGTCGCCTGCGTGGCCGCGCAACAGGTGGTACCTTGCCGGCCGCGAGGTCGAGAGCAACCATCAGGCGACGGCATATGCGCTCGCCGGCGGCGGGTTCGGCGCCACCGTCGGCGTGCCGTACTACTGCGCCGCCCGAAAGTACGATGCAAAGGTGAGCACCGGGCACGGGGTGGGGGCACGGACTGACTTGCGCAAGCCGTACACGCCGCTCCTGGAGCAGACGGCCAGGATGGTCGAGGACGTCGTCAATGCGCACCTTGACCGCATTCCGCGCTACGCGTGGGAGTACCGCGGGCGATGGCGCGCCAACATGTGTGCTGCGAATAGGTATGACGGGGCTCAAGCTACGTGAGTGCCTTCATACCATTGTTCTGATCGAGATATCTGACAGCCAGTGTTGGGTGGCACGCGGACCAGATGACATGTAAGTCCGTTGGTGAGTCCTGTTCTGATCTCAAATCTGCAGATCTCGGCCCGTACCCCACCATAGCGTCCCTCTCTCTCGGGACCCCGCGCGCCTTTCGCCTGCGACAGACAGAGGCCGTTGAGGAGAGCTACGCGAGTTCCCGCCCGACGCGGACGTACGAGGTCACGCTGGGGCATAACTCACTCTGTCTCATGACCCCCGGGTGCCAGGAACGATACAAGCACACGTGAGTAGCTGACTTTTTTGACTTGATTGATAGGCGCTAATTTCTCTGCAGAGTGCCGCCGCAACGCGCGCTGGACACGTTTCGCCCTGCCTGGGACGAGCAGGGCAATGCCGTTCCTCCAGGCGAGGGCAGGTCCTTCAACACCAGAATTAACATCACTTTCCGGTTCGTATACGCTGCATGCTTCTGCTGACATGCTCAGATTCTACCGCGATGGTCAGTGTTACATGCATGCCGTTCTGACTTTCAGACTTCCACCCGTCGCCGGCTCAAGGGCCCTACGGTATGAGGTCCGGTACGCCGATCTGCAAGTGTGGCATCCCAACGTATGTCCTATCTATGTCCTATCTACGCTTTTGTAGCATCTGTCCTGTCCTTTCCTATCCTAACAGCACCAGGCTCCTGCGGGCGGATCAGAAAGCCAAAGCGCGCAGCCGGATGGGCACTGTCTCGAACGGCGGGCGCAAAACGCGGAACGGCACAGAGGTGGTCGAGGACAATATGGTGTTTTTCTGGCAGTGCCAGAGTCCCGGGACGACGGGGTCGATCAAGGGGTGTGGGTTCTTCAAGATTCTCGACATGCGTGGCGAAGGACGCGGGCCGTGTATTGGGTACGACGACGAGGAGGGTGATGATGCAGGGGGCGGGGCGAACGAGGCTACGGGGACAGGTGGGAGAGATGATGAGGATAGAGGTGCAGATAGTGGCACCGGTGCGCCCGCCTCCCGCGGCGCTTCAGCGACGCCTGTCGTTGACGCGAGAGACGCAGATGCGGACGAGATCGCCGGGGCGCCGGTGCGCTAGAGACGATGTAGAGGAGACGGGGGTAGTATTGTATGCTGGGTATGATGTACGATCCTTTTATGTTGTACGTTCGTGTAGTAGAGTGTAGGAGGTGTAAGGTGTCGAGAGTGAGAGTGAGAGTGAGAGTGAGAGTGAGAGTGTTGGCGAGTAATGTGGTCGCAGGTGCACAGGTTGTGGTGCGGGCGTGTGAACACGGGGCGTCTACTCGTCGTTGTCGGGCTCGTCCTCGTCCTCGTCAGGCACATCGCCGTACTCGACATCGCCACGGTCATCCATCGTCTGGTCGCCCTCAAAGTTGTTCTCGCCCATCTCGTCGTCGTCATCCTCGGCCTCAGGCTCCCCCTCAGCCTCAGCCTCGAGCGCATCCTCCATCGCCTGGCTCTTGGCCGCCTCGGCCGCCGCGCGCTCCTCCTCCTTCCTCTTGCGCCGCTCCGCCCGCACAGCCGCGGCCGCCGCCGCGCGCTCCGCCTCGCGCCGCTCGCCCTCCGAGGGCGCGATCGCGCCAATCTCGACGCCCAGCGCGTCCGCCAGGCGCTCGAGCTGCGTCTTGCTCGGGCTAGCCTCGAGCGACACCAAAAAGTTTTGCAGGTGCGCAAATGTCGCAGAGGGGGAGAGCTTGGTCGGGCGCCCGACCTGCTCGATCAGGAGGGGGGAGGTCAGGGGCTTGTCCATTGTTGCGGGTCGGGGTCGGGGTCGGGTGTGTGTTGTTGTTGTTGTTGTATCAATCTCGAGTAGAGAGGAATGCTTAACGTAGGTTGGTGCTGGTCTCTCATCTCTGATCTCCCGGGTGCAACTGAGAAATTCTGAAATTCGCCTGGTATGGCCAGGCAGTAGCAAAATCAACATGAAGTCAGTCCACGCGAGATTGCTCCCGCTCACGTGACCCGGTGTTATTGCTTCTGGGCTGTGGCGGTCCCGCTGCAGGGCTGTATGTACTGTAGCGAGCCAAAGTCAGCACAATGGCCTTACAACCTCAAAGCAGCAAGCAAAGAGGAGATGTGCATCTATAACAAGGGAATATTTATGACAGTGAGCGTCCCGGTAGTTGTCTTGGCTGGAGTTGTGAGCTGGTTGGAACTAACAAATGGTCGCCGTGGTATGGAATTTCATGATGCCGAGCCAGAGGCTTACCCATTTACTGCGGCGATTACAGATACACCCATGACAATGGACAACTCGGCCACTGAGGAAGTAAGACGCAGCCGGAAGCCCAGTCGGTGAGCCGTCGACATCCTGGCGGGCAGAGGAGGAAAGTCCTCGGCAGCGGCTGATGCTGATTTCCCATCCAGAGCCCGCGGAGCTTTGCCAATGCCGAGGGGAATCTCTTGGAGGCAGGTTTTCTCGCCGCCAAGCAGGGTGAGGAATTGCCCTTGAGGACCGTCTCGTCGCTAGTCATCTATGGGTTTTAGTGTATTACCCATACAGTGGGGTGAGAACGAGACAGCCTATACGAACGGCAAAGTGGAGGATGCCGCGAAGAATAAACCTGTGATGTAATACTGGACTTCCCTTTGAATAAATACAACACGCCTGCAAGCTCTCAGTGACGAGGAAGACAAGCCGACACCATGTGGTAATGTGCATCTAGGTGTCGGACACCGGTACTCTGTGAAATATGCGTATTTGGGAGGGGTAGCGACTTGGAAAGTTTTGAGGATGACAGAGTAGCCGGCGAGCTAGCTCCAGCTCTTGCCTTGTCCCACGGGGCTGAGAAGAATCTGCAAACAAGAATCGGATCTGTCGAGACACAAGCAGCAGTGATAGGCAAGTTCTGCCTGCTCTGATACAAATGTTTGACTGAGAGAGGAAATTGAGTAAGACCGACGACCAACAGTGACGAGATCTTCATCCACTCACAGAAAGCATCATACTGCAGATGGAGTGTTGCCATCTCAATTGAGCCTTTGCATTTGTAGATAGTTCCCGAAGCGTGCTATGGAAAGGCTAGTACGATTGAGAAGGGAAGGCACGAAGAGGCCGGGAGGAGGCGGATGAGGTGCCTCCATTCAATCGAGCCATCAAGCCATGCGTCTGCTGCTCCTCTGCAGTGGCGGGGGTCCCCCTGCCACTAGCTTCGCTTGGCGAGGGTCGCGGACCGGAGCTGGGAGACAGCATCCATGTATCATGGAACGGGAGGTGTTGTTGGACCCCCATTCGCCTCAGGCGCAAGCAAGACAGTCATGACAGCCATGACGACCGCCCAGCAGGGGATCACGTGATCAGCAGGGGATCAAGTGATACATAGTACACCCATTGTGGAATGAGCATGCCTCTCTGCCAGCTGCCAAGAGCCAGTTTTCTCGAGCATCTCTAATTCTCTAACGCGCAGTTCATCAGAAAGAGTGGTTTTTTTTTTTTTTTTTTTTTTTTTTTTTTTTCTTTTCATTCATTCATGGTGGGACTAGTTTCTTTTGGCTGTTGTCACAGGTGTCCTCATTATTAATATGAAAATGAAAAACAAAATAAAAATAAGAGTGTTTTGGTCCCTGTTGTCCTTTGTGCCTTTGTTTGTCACACAAAGAGAGGGTACATCACCCCAGCTGGCCCAGGGAGACGCGTCGCGCGCTCTGCATTGCACTGGTCTCGGGAAAAGGAGAACACAACAACCACTGCATCACCCAACTTCTACGCAGAAATGCAAACATTCCTGCAGAATAGAACAGTAACAGCGACAATACATAGCACACTGCAGTACATGTACTGTATGTAGCAGGCAGAGCGACTGAAATGCCTATTAACATGACATATGTCTATGGGCGATTGTTGGCGACCAGCCTTCCCTTGTCCCCGTCCTGGAGTGACGCCCCTCCTCCCCGATTGATTTTTCTTTTTCTGCATGAGAAAGAAAGATAGACGACGAAACACACCCACACACACACACACAACACACACACACACACACCCCTCTCTTATCAATGCATGCACATACAGTGTAGTTCATATACATCCTCCACAGAATACTCTCAAACAAGACATGCATGCCGTACATGCAGTACATGCAGTACATGCATACACAACGCAGAAGCACGGATTGTATTGGAAGCGGGAACAAAAACATGTAAACCCAAAAACAAATATTGCATCCTGCATCCTGTTTGGCACTACGCGCATGGCTCCCCCCCGTGCCCTCGACCCTCGCGAGCTTGGACCGTGACATCTGGGTGATACGCCCCTGGGCACCAAAACCACCAAAACCCATAGAACCCAACAACACCAACACCAACACCAACACCAACACGCAACCCAGCCCTGTCGTCGTCTTTGATTTTGTTTTTGTCGTTGTCGTTCACAAACTTCTTCTTATCGACAAACAAACAGCAAGACTCCACTCACGACCACCGCCGGCTACCCCTGCTTCCATTGACGAGGACGACGAGCAGCACCAACTTTTGAGTCTGCCCTCTCCGCCCTGTACGGAGCCAATTCTCGACCAAACGACCAACTTGTTAAAGGATTCCTTCTTTCTTCGAACCCCTCTCGGCGGCGTTGCACTTTGTTTGAACACACTGTTCTACTGTTCGACGTGCGTGCTTTTCGCACTCGCTAGTAAACCCTTAACTTGATCGTTTTGTTGGCCACCCACAACACAATCATACACTCTTGCAACTGTCCACTCCGTCCAAACTCCAAACTCCAAACAAACAACTTGGTGACAACACTTGACACTTGACAACAACACATTTGTCTACCTTTCACCACTACCACATCTTCCGCCTTCCACCCACCACCGCCTTCACGCCGTCCACTCCCTGCTGTTGAGCCACCCGTCGCCGCCTCTCTTGCATCTTTGGACGTTCCGCAGGCACCGAGCCCTTTTGTGATCGTTTCCGTATTCTTCTATCCCTTTCTCGGCGACAGCAACAGCAACAACAACACAGACACAAACGCAAACATGTCAATGGAGAACTACCACAAACTTGAGAAGGTCGGAGAGGGTGCGTAAGAGATTCTGGTGACGTCTGTTTATCTAAAACTGTTGTGCTCGCTCGCACCTCTGGTTGGAGGGCATGCGCTCGGGCTTCGTGGTCATTGTTTCATCCCATGCCTTCCTCTTTTGGAGACTTGGCTTTGGTGTCGTGCTTTGGCTTCTTGTTCCCCCTTCGCTGTTGCTGACACACAACAACAGGTACCTATGGTGTTGTGTACAAGGCCAAGGAGGTCGCTACGGGTCGTATTGTCGCTCTCAAGAAGATCCGTCTCGAGGCCGAGGACGAGGGTGTCCCCTCGACCTCGATCCGCGAGATTTCGCTGCTCAAGGAGCTGAGCAAGGACGACAACATTGTCAAGTGAGTGTGCGGCGTTTGGAATTTATCACTCACAATAGGCTGCTTGACATTGTGCACTCGGACCAGAAGCTCTACCTCGTGTTCGAGTTCCTCGACCTCGACCTCAAGCGCTACATGGACACCATTGGCGACAAGGAAGGCCTTGGCCCCAACATGGTTAAGGTGCGTACATGACTCGTCGGCTCTGCCGGCTGGCCTTGACAGCACACCAGCGTCACACAACGCTATGCTGTCCTTCTGAAACGTTGTTACCGCGTTGCTGACGCCCTCGCAGAAGTTCTGCTACCAGCTCATCAAGGGCCTCTACTACTGCCACGCCCACCGCGTCCTCCACCGTGACCTCAAGCCCCAGAACCTCCTCATCGACAAGGAAGGCAACCTCAAGCTGGCCGACTTTGGCCTTGCGCGCGCGTTCGGTATTCCTCTCCGGACATACACCCACGAGGTGAGTACCTACACATACGGGCAAGGGCAGCGTGTGTTGTCGGGCAGTATGCCAAACACGCCCCACGTCGGATGCGTCCGCTGTGAACCGTGCGACAGAAGGATCGTGTGGAGGTGTCTGGTCTCGGGCCGCATGTCCAGTGTTTCTGTCAACCCAGGATGTTGTGTCTAAAACATTACACTGCCCTCGGACTGCGCCCGCGTATATGCACAACAACTGCTGACCCCAGGTCGTTACTCTTTGGTACCGTGCGCCCGAGGTCCTCCTCGGATCACGTCACTACTCGACGGCCCTCGACATGTGGTCTGTTGGCTGTATTTTTGCTGAGATGGCCATGCGCCAGCCCCTCTTCCCTGGTGACTCTGAGATTGACGAGATCTTCCGCATCTTCCGGTGAGTTGTTTGGAGGCATATTGACCCTTTTGACCCTAACTCTTCAGTCTCCTTGGTACCCCCAACGAGCACTCGTGGCCCGGTGTCAGCCAGCTCCCCGACTACAAGTCGACGTTCCCTCAATGGCACGCCGTGGACCTCTCCCAGGCGATCAAGGGCCTCGACGAGAACGGTATCGACCTCCTCGCCCAGACTCTCATCTACGATCCCGCCCACCGCATCTCTGGTGAGTTCAAACGCGTCCCATGGCTATTGCTGACTCGCAGCCAAGCGCGCTCTTCAGCACCCCTACTTTGCCTCGGCTGCCGCCTAGGCCTGCCTTGTGTTCCTTGCATTCAAATACCCATAGTGAAACGCGCTCACGACTGCGGCGGATGCCGCCTGACACACGGGGAGGGGGCTGTGATTCCCTGCCTCATGTTGGTTCATGTATTGTATGGCACTGCACGGCAGAGATTGGCCGTAGAGCTGGAGTGTGGAGCTCGGCAGCGAGTGAGGGGCCCATGATGAGTGAGGCGGTCAGAGAGGCGGTCAGACGGTGGAGGAGGACATGATCCTCAGAGGACAAGATCATTAGATGCGCGACAAACAAAAGCATCCATGGCCAAGGCAAGACTATCCAAAGTTTGCCCACTCGAGACTATAAAACTCGACCTCACCTTTACCCTCAACCTGCTCGTCCCCGCGGCCCCCGTCATCCCAACAGCACAGCAGGCCCGCCTTCTTCGTTCCCGTCCCGAGACGCCCCCACGCGACGAGCTCGGCGGGGCGGATCGGCTCGTCGCGCACAATGACCTGCGACGTAAAGTGCGCATGGTAGCGGAGGTAGTCGCCGGGGTAGACGAGGTACTCGCCGCCAAAGCGGGGGCCGAGGCCCATGCGCAGCCCAACGGCATGCAGCGCGTCGAACGCGTCGGCAATCGCGTGGTCGCGCAGCGCCGCGGGGAATGGGAACGGGGGAGTGTTGAGACTCGTAGACGCGCGGGGTACGAGGGCCGGGAGGACAGGTTGGCCGGGCACGACGGTGAAGATGTTTGTGTTTTCCGCCGTGTGCACCACCTCAGCATCGACCTCACCCTCTCGCCTATCTCCTCCGTCCTTGCTACTTCCCCCGGCAGCCCCAGCCTCGGATGGAGCCTCAATGGCAGCAATAGCAGCCTCGTACTCGGCCTGCACTTCCGCCGCGTCCCCGCCCGCCGCGAGCGCCGCGGCGCGCGCCGCATCCGCCCGCTTCCGTGCGCGCTGCTCGCGCTTCTGGCGCGCCTTGTCGTTTCCCGCGCCGTGCTGCGCGCGAAGGGCGACCGCTTTGTTTTGTTCGTCGATGCGCATGCGTTCCGCCAGTGCGCGGGAGCGCGCGACGCGCTGCGCGGTGCGTTCGGCGACGAGCGCGGCGGGCGGCGGGGACGTGGATGTTGGTACGGGGACGAGGTGGGCGATCCCTGCGCTGTCAGTATAACGCACAGGGGGGGATGAAATTGAGCGGTCCGTCGATATCTGGGCTGTTCTTGTTCTAAGGAACCCAGAACCCAAGCAGAGCCCAAGTTTCCACACTCCAGAAGCAGCTTCGCTCGCGGCATACGAGTACTCACCCTTGCGCACCAGATGCGCCGCCTCCTCCATCATGAGCGTGACTGGCAGCCCGAGGAACGCGTTCTGCTGCACGACGCCGGGGAGTGTGCCTGCCCGCAGGCCCGAAATGTCGTGTTGGCAGTGGAGCGTCGCTGCGGCTGTGGGGTGTTAGTAAACGTAGTAAACGTTGATGCGGAGTCGAGTCCGGGGTATCTCGGTTCTCCTCGCCATGATTCTCGACCTGATCGTGGTCCTCAACCTTATCGTGATTCTGGTCCCCATCCTCATCCTCAGCCTGATTCTCATTCTCATCTAGGCCCCGTCACGTACTCCTCTCCTCCTCCCTGCTCGCGTACAGACCCCTCGCGTAGGCTTGACTCACTCTGCGCATCCCAGACGGTCGCGACGCCATCAACGACATACAGCGGGATGGACGCCGGCTTGCTCCCGCTGCCGCTGCCGCTGCCGCCGCTGCCGCTCGGTTCGCCGGGCTTGTCCAGTAGCGACATTGTGGTTATAGAGTGATACAGTGTAGAAGTCGCATCTCTGATCGCTCAAGTCGTAATTGTCTTTGCCTCCACTCAAATTCCAAGATTCTGGATCCTCTGGGTGGCAAGACCGCCAAAATTATATTACACGTCATTTGTCCCCAGTGATAATAAGGCCCGCTGGGACCTGAACCACACACTCTTCAACCATCAGTGCATGAACGGACATGAACAACATGAACACATGGACGGGAAATCCAGTGTTGATCCATCCACGACGTAATGGTAAGCTCACGAGAGTATTGGAGCGAGAGCTAACGCGCAGCTTATCTTTTCGTGAGTACACAGCTGCGCCATGTTACCGTCAGCTGCTGCCTCTCTTCCTCGTGATGTCGTCCTACAGGACCACGGTGTTGTGTTGTGTGCCGTCGACAACCGACTGCTCGAACGAGATCGCAGATTGGCCGCGCACGACGGGCACTCTTTGATTTTGGTCGAGGGGCCCATTACTGACGCCCAGGTTTTTCAAGACGCTCACCGACCAGGTGATCACGGTCGAACTCAAGAACGACCTGTGTATCACCGGCACGCTCAAGAGTGTGGACCAGTGAGTTTGGCGCGAAGCGCTACGCCCGGGGGGGGGGGGGGGGAGGGGCGGAGGTGGGAAGGAAGGAGGTACCAAGCGCAAACGGGGGACGGGCAGTCGTGTGGCCGCTCGTGTGCGTGTCCCCGCCTGCGTCTGGCTGGCGCGTCAGCCTGTTCGCGTCGGCATTACAGGTCACACTCCCCAGCTGTCGTCCATTCCCTCCACCGGCTGCTGGTCATGCCCGCGCCCTTGGTTCTCTGTCGCATGTGCCTGTGCTGCCTCCGCCCTCTCTGCCATCGGAGCAGCTCGTTAGCCAACTGGGAAATTGTGCTGACGGCTGCCTAGGTTCCTCAACATCCGGTTAGACAACATCCACGTCGAGGATCCCGAGAGGCACCCCCATCTCGTGAGTGTTCCGTTGTGACAGACCGGGAAGGGTCCTCCTCTGGCTTTTGGCTACCCTGCCCCTTTTTTCATTGTTCCCTCTCCTAGCCCTTCTCTTTCTCTCGTCCTACATCCTCATCTTCCTTTTTGACTCTCGCTCGGCTTTGTGTTTTACCCTTCTTCCCCTTCGCGGGACACGACTGACACCCCCAGCTCGCAGTCAAGAACGTCTTCATCCGCGGCTCTGTCGTCCGCTACGTCCGCATGCCCGCCCGCGCAGTCGACACCACGCTCCTCGAGGACGCGACGCGCCGCGAGGCCAAGAACGCAAAGTAGACCGCTACGCGACGGCGAGCGAAAGTAACGGCGACACAAGCGGGGCGACGAGACGATGTTGATACCGCTGCATGTATCATATACCACCTGAGGGAGAAGAAGGGAGGAGCGGGGAACGCACGGACAGAAGTGTGGAGGGTTGGGGATGAGTGAGAATGCCGACAGGGCGTGCTGACTTGCTGGGATACTCACACGGCATACGATGCTCATCCACAGAAATAGACACTTATTCCCCAACCACTCCCGAGAAGCACAGCACAGCAATCGTATCCCACTTTGAGTCCTTTACTCGCGTACGGCCCATTCCAGCCGACACACACGCAGGCCGCACAATCGCCGCCCGAACATGTGCTCTTGTGGTGTAGTGGCTATCATACTCTCTTAGGGTGACCGAGTGTCTCTTAAGCTTGGGATTGACACGGTCACACACCATATAAACATAGCCCCCCCCCCCCCATTTTAAACGATTATCCCCGGCCTTCGGCCGAGGATAATGTTTAAAATTAACCTCGGTTCAAATCCGGGCAAGGGCCTTTTTGCGTGCCGGCGGGAGTGTGAGCGGGAGACCGGGGAGACGGAGACGGAGACGGAGGGAGGGAGGGACAGCAAGAGGGAGGGCGTGCGAGACCGAGGCGTTGGGGAGACCGACGCCAGGCCAGGTCAGCTATGCCCCCGCTCTCTCCATTCCCCTCCCCCTCACTCCTCCCCCTCCCGTTCCTTCGCTTCCGGACACGTTCTCCGCACTACTCTACCCCAGCTCGTGCCCAGAAGGTGGGATGCCCGAGTGGTTAAGGGAAATGAATGATGGGAATCTGTATCTGCTCTGTTTCTCGGAGCTCTCGAGCTCTCGGCCATCATTTGTCGCCCCCTGAGGGGACCTGCATCCCGGCCAAAGTCACTTGACGCCAGAGTTCCAAGTTCCTGTTGCGCCTTTTTTGCGTCGCGATGCCTGTTGTTGTTGTCTGTTGTCTGTTGTCTGTTGCCTGCGGGAATGAGGAGGGTAGGACACTGGCGGCGTGGGGAAGACGCGGGGGTGGCGGCAAAGGTTCAGGGGCATTGCGGTGGAGGTGCCTCGAGTGGAGGTCGAATAGATGTCGAGATGGGAGGTGGCTGTGGCAGTGGCAGTGGCAGTGACATGCTTGTGCAAGTGGAGGTGGTGGAGGTGGTGGCGGCGAGGCGGAGACGGAGAAGCGCAGTCATGGAGTCATGGGGTCATGGACTCATGGACTCATGGGGTCATGAGTCACGAAGTCAGGAGAGGCGGAGTTGGCGGAATGGAACCTGAGAGGGAGCTCAAATTCAGTGGTGGTAGTGGTAGCCGCGGGGCGCGCGCGGAGATGGACAACAGCGGACGCGGCAACCACGGGCATGGGCGGCATGGACACCAAATTTGAAGGAACGGGGACAGTGTAGAGCCCGACGGTGGCTGATGTGATTACAGGAGCGGAGGGATTGCAGCCACTACGCTCGTCTGACACAACATGCCACACGCGCTACACAATATCCGACATGACCTAACCTGGCTTCTCCGCATACTACGCGCCGAACCGGCAAGCCCACGCCCAGTCCGTACACCACACCATGATCGTTAAATGTGTCCATCATTTTGTACTCGCTACAACACCTCCGCTGGACGCCTACGAGGGGACCCAGCTTATACTACAGCTGTTGTGCCGACTATTCACTATTATGAGAGCGCAGAGAAGGAAGAGAAAGAGGAAGGAAAAAAAAAGAAAAGAAAAGGACTATGTAAGAGACTCGCAGGGGGCGAATGGTCGTCGTCATGAGAAATAAACGGAACGGCGGTGCAGGGACGGAGGAACAAGAAAAGGAGCTGAGCACACCCAGAAAAGAAACGGAGTAAAAGGGAGAAACAGCAGAGACACTATTGCACCATGACACTGGCGACGCCCAGCTCAAGCCCGCTCCATTCGCGGATCACGGCGTCGTCGTCGTCCTCGCCGGCGCTGACAGATTTCGGGCGTTCGCGCGTCGGCATGCGCAGCGCAACGACGACCTGCACCTGGTCGCCCACCAGGCTGTCAAACGCATGTGGATCGTTGGGTGCGAATCGCGGCGGCTTGGGGTCGTGGGCGGAGCGCAGGTACGAGACGTAGTTTGGGAAATAAGGGATGGCTGACCACGGCTTTGGGGGCTCGAGGATCAGTTCGGGTTGCGGGATGAGCGCGAGCGGGGCCTGGCGTTAGTGGATGGAGACACGGTATGGGATCTGCCGCGATCTGAACGGCAGAGGTCGAGGTCGGAGAAGCAAGGGCCACTGAGGAATGCGGGAATCACCCAGCCAGTCCGTTACTCTCTCCACTTCGTCCTGATTCGCACGCAGCGCACCGTACACGCACACGTTCAGATAATCACTCACCAGTTGATCAAGCGGCGGCATCTCGAGCCGTCCACGCACGCCGTACTCCCCGACCGCGGGATCCTCCTCCGTCGCCCACGTGTCTTCCCGTAGTGTCCGCGGGCCCGTCTCGATGTGCTCGACTTCTGCAACCTCGGCCTTTTCAGCGATGGGCGACGGCGGGGAGAGGGCGGGACTCTCGTTCTTGTCGCCTCCTCCTCTCTCTCCAGCATCAGCTGCACCCGTGCCCCCGGTGCTCGCTCCTCCCTTCTTCCCCTCGCCCGCCGCATCCGGCTCGACCTCCCACCAGTCCGGCGTACGCCACCCGTCGGCCTTTGTGAACGCCGGCCGTTCCCGCATCGGCACGTACCCCGGCATGCCGGGCACCATCAGGCCGAGCCGCTCGGCCTCCCGCATGATGATGCGCCGCCGGCGTCTTGTGCGCGCCAGGTTGACGATGGAGATGAGCGCAAAGGCGCCCAGGACAGCGATGAGAATGTAGAATAATTGCTGGTTTGCATCAGTGGCTCTGCTTTGTCATGTGGAGTGTTTAGGAGAGATCAGGCGGACGGCTATGGCCGTCGGCGTGAAGTCAAGAGGTGACAGTACAGCAACAGGAGCGCAGTGCGAGTAGACGACTCGGCGTTGCATGGGCGTATGCAAGACCTTGCGCGACTGCGCGCCGAGGGCCACTCCGCCGCCGACAAGATCCAACCCTCACTCCGTCCCGTCTGGACACGAGGCCACCGCTCGGTCGTCCGTGGCTGAGAGAAGGACCACGCCTCGCTCGGCCAGCGCGCTCGTGACTCACATTATTGTAGAACCCATTATTAGGGCGACTGCTCGCGGGTGACGGGCTACTCGACGGCGCCAGAGACGTCGCGGGTCCCGAGGCCTGCGAGGACTGGTCGTTATCCGCTCTCCGCCACCGCACGGGAGAGGGCGTCGGTTGCGCGGTAGGCAGCGGGTGCGGCATCGTGAGGTCGATGGTTCGCCGCTGGACAGCGAGTGGTGGAGCGCGCCCGAGGTTATAGGAGCGGTTATATGCAGTGCAGTGTTTCGATGAGAGACACAGTATTGAGCAGCACCGAAGCAAATATATATATATAGATTGTCGAACAGGATGACTGACTGACAGACTGATGGAGGGAATCGAAAAAGATTAAACGAATACAAGAGAGGTGGCGAGAATGGCACCCAGACCAGTGGTAAGCGACATGGCACTCCGCGAGCACGGCGCTCGAGATGGTGAGAGCTATGAGAGTCCACCGGAGGGGTGGATAAACTAAGGTGGGGACGGGCTACGAGCCTCGAGTTAATCCCAATAATAAATTGATTCCGTGATCCGTCAGCAGCACGCGCGCTGCGCAAGTGACGGAGTACTGTGGAAGCTGGAAGCATCAATCTGTGCGTGCTCTGACGCTCTGATTCTATTTTGACCACCATTCTCCCCCTTTGCTCGAATTGCTCACTAATACCTTCCCGGTAACCCCCCCCTCGTTTCGCAGTGATGGCCCCACACCGTCCAGGCCGTCCACAGACCAGCCCACATGCCTCGAGGCCCTCGGTCCCTCGGTACTACAATTTTTTGGCAATGACATGTGAGCCGTTGACTAGCGCTCCCTTTGTTGCCACTAGATGAAGCCCGAGTCCGCTTTCTCTTCGTTATCGCCTTTCACGAATAGAATACCGTAGAACGTAGAGCAGGACATAAAGTGATTGCCAGGCCTTACTTCTTTTATGGAATTTTTATGCGTAATAAGCAGAAGGAAGAAGGGAAAAAAGGGTGTGCGCAGTAAGGGGGAGCACACTGCCTCGCCGTCTCTTGTGCTCTTGTCTGAGCTGCCAAGAGGTTGTGAACTGTGCATTGATTGCTTGGGAGACTGTGGATGGAGGCACCCTTTCGAGGCACAGCAGCACACACCCTCATAGCTGCCATGCACGCCATGCATGCCATGCAGCTCACAGGATCATAGGGAATTCACAGGATCGCCAAACAAAGGGGGACATCAGCTGGCAGAAGGGTTCGCGAGGGGGCCGAGGGGTCGGTAGATTAGACCCACCAGTCACCAGTCTGGATCGGCCATCCGATTCAGCCCTGTTTTTAAAGGTAGCCGAGACCGAGCTCCGAGGTTCTGGAGACCATGAGACCAACTAGCGAATTAGCGAACTAGACCATGAGACCAGCTCGACCATCGACCATGGACCAGGGTCCGATATCTGCATGGCACGCACGTGTACAGCACGCGAGTCTTTCACGTGATATCTAAAGGTTGGCCGAGAGCTGCGAAGACCCGCCCGGTTCAGGGTGAGCCCTATGGGAATGAGCATGACGTCACTTGATTTCCACATTCGGCCGGAGGGCAGGCTGGCCTTTTCGGGTAGGCAGTGTCTGATCATGCAGTCAACTCACTCTGTCCAGGCAGACAAGGGCTCTGGCACTGGTAGGGCACGGGATCAAATTACTACTACTAAATGACCCGTTACTAGCTGCTCCAGCCAGCCATTGAAGTGAATATGAATGACCGCCCTGCCAGCCTGCCAGCCTGCCAGCTTACCACCCATGCCTGCCCATGCCTCAAGCTTGCGCCAGGGGGGCCATGCGGTCACTCTTTGTATGAGTGAGCTACCGAATTGTGACGTATAAGGGGACCTCTGGTATCAAAGGCATCATCCATCCATCCCACCCACCGACCCCCCCTTCCCCCCTCATATCGATCCTCCACCATCGATATCCCCTTCCATTGCCTTTCTGTCTTGCCATCCATCCATCCTTCTACATCAGCGATCCCAATCATGAAGGCTGCGATCCTCCTCTCCGTCCTCGCGATGCTCTCGGGCGCGCAGGCCGGCGTCCACAAGTAAGTCAAAACGATGTGCGGGTTCCCCATCGCAGTCCATTCTTCAGGATATAGCCTGTATGGAGAATAAGCCGCGTATGCGTCTCGTCGTACCATTCATTCAATGTCTTGGCCACCCAGGTCGAAAGACAACAACTACTCTGGCATTCACAGGCCGCCAATGCAGCTACATCTGTACATGCAGACGACGATGGCTGACTGCGACACAGGATGAAGCTCAACAAGCATGAGCCCACCGCGCACCTCGCCGTCTCCCCCGAGCTCGAGGCGCAGTACCTCAAGGCCAAGCACCTTGGCCTTCTCGACGGAGGTGCCCAGATGCCCTTCATCTCCAACCGCCACCCCAAGGACATTCGCGACGACGACGACCGTCTCTGGGCTCAGGTTATCGAGGGGGAGAACACTCTTATTGACGTTACTGGCGGTCACGGCGTTCCCCTTTCGAGTGAGTCGATCAATAACAAGGCAGACCCGACTTTTGGTTTTCATCGCCCATCCGGTCGGATGTCTCAGCCCCTGCCGTCCCCGCGACGTCATGTGATCGGGAGCCTTCATGGATGCGGAGAGCATCATCACTAACACGCGCAGACTACATGAACGCCCAGTACTATGCGCCCATCACGATCGGCACTCCCGGCCAGGAGTTTGGTGTCGTCCTCGACACCGGATCGTCCAACCTCTGGGTCCCCTCCAAGTCGTGCTCGTCGATCGCATGCTTCCTCCACCGCAAGTACGACTCGTCGGCGTCGTCGACCTACAAGGCCAACGGCTCCGAGTTTGCCATCCGCTACGGCTCGGGCTCGCTCGAGGGCTTCGTCTCGCAGGACACTCTTGAGATTGCCGGCCTCAAGGTCAAGAAGCAGGACTTTGCCGAGGCTACCAAGGAGCCCGGTCTCGCGTTTGCCTTTGGCAAGTTTGACGGTATCCTCGGTCTCGGCTACGACACCATCTCGGTCAACCGCATCGTTCCTCCCTTCTACAACATGATCAACGACAAGCAGCTCGACGAGCCCGTCTTTGCCTTCCGTCTCGGATCGTCGTCCGAGGACGGAGGCGAGTGCGTCTTTGGTGGCATTGACAAGAACGCGTACACTGGCAAGATCACCTACCTCCCCGTCCGCCGCAAGGGCTACTGGGAGGTCGACCTCGAGCAGATTGCCTTTGGTGACGACGAGCTCGAGCTCGACAACACCGGCGCCGCCATTGACACTGGAACCTCGCTCATTGTCATGCCCTCGGACATTGCCGAGATGCTCAACAAGGAGATTGGCGCCGAAAAGTCGTGGAACGGCCAGTACACCATTGACTGCTCCAAGATCCCCGAGCTTCCCGAGCTCACCTTCACCTTCTCGGGACAGAAGTTCTCCCTCTCGGGCGAGGACTACATTCTCAACGCTGGCGGAACCTGTCTCTCGGCCTTCACCGGCATGGACATTCCTCCTCCCATGGGCCCTCTTTGGATCATTGGCGGTGAGTGTGAAACGAGCTCTTTAGTATGAATGTAGTTGCTAACCTGTCCAGATGCGTTCCTTCGCAAGTACTACTCGGTCTACGACCTCGGCCGCAACGCTGTCGGTCTCGCGCTCTCGAAGTAAGCGCAGGAGCTGCAGAAATCCAATTGTTTTGCAGACGACATTCGTTCCCCTGTTCGAGAAGTCGGATAAGATGACGAGTAAGGGGATGGCAGATTTGTGTCCGTGCCTTCGTCCAGTGTCTTTGTGACGGTAGTGCCGCAGAGTAGAAGCAAGTATAGTGGCTGCCCACTGTTTGCGTGTAAATGAATGCATTGTGGAAGTGAACCCAAGGTGAACTATGGAGCAGGTAGAGACAAGGTGTCGACATGAGATGGCACAGCATGGAGGGATGTGGCGCGTGGCGCAGATTGTGACAATCACTGCTGCTCTTCATGCCTACGAGCGTATGAGTGTCAGCCAACACGAGGACAAGCGCATGCAGTCAGTGGCCACTGTCCACAAGAGGTGAAGTGCTGCCTCATTATTGAAATGCTGCCGCTCTATCGAGGTGCAGGGCCAAAGGCGTGGTGTTTGCGGGTGGCACGCACTGAATCAAGACACCGGCTGGTGGCAACCAGTAACGGTCTCGTGTGGTTACCGCGAGAGTCGAGACTCTAGGTGACCAGCTGATCTTTCCAATCTTCAGCGAGACAAGAGAATGAGAAATATGAAGAAACACCGGGACAGGACTCGCAAAGATGACAAGACGCTTCGCAAGACGGCTTTCAACGGTGTGACAGCCACGAATCAACTGTATTAGCATAACCTGTTACAGTACCTGTCTGTTGGCCATACGAACACACTGACACTAGAGGAATTGTGAGTGGCTCCACATTGTCCGCGGGGCTAAATCGTGCCGCGGCTTTAGCGATTAGTTGAGGATAAACGGGTACGCAGATCTGGAGACCAGTAAGGCCAGGTGGGCCAGCACGGCTCAGTGGCAGTGTCAAATTGGAAGCTGGAGTGTGGCACCTAAAACTTGTGGTATGCCGTCCTCATACCCCGTGTCCCCTGCGAAAGCAGTAAGCATGTCTGAGCACGTAGGGCCTTAAATTTACCAAGGTGCAGATATAGGCATGGCTCCAAGGAGTGTCGTGCCCTACATCACGACGGGACGGCTCTTCAGACCCACACAGGCACACGAAACAGCGACACATGCTGCATAACAATAAGCTCGACAGTGGCCGCTTCCGCGATCGGTGGCATTTTCCCCCAGGTTTCGATGGTCGTGGCATTAGTTGGAGTGTAGGCCGGCGGTCTGGTGCGCCTACACGCCTCGTGCTGCTCGTGTCCCGGTCGAGAGCAGCTTCCCCCTCTTTGCAATCACTCGTCTCCTCTTTGCATCCCCTCGTCTCCTCTGTCTCCTGTGGCGGACCCCGCCCTTCGCTTCTAGGTTGCACACCATGTCCTTGTTTCTGATGGAAACATGGCAACATGGTTTGGTGGGTATATTGTACCAATAGCATGCCGTGGGCTGCGCGGAGACGCCCGCGAGAGAATGAGCACAGTATTATCCAAGAGTCCGACCAACGATCTCCTCGTCCCCCCTCCCCACTTCCGTTCCCACCTAAGGACACTCTCCTCGCTGACACGCTGCCAAGCTCGTCGCGACGGCGGTCTGGGAGTACATCTACATGCGGAGGCACAACAGCGGCAACCTGTCCGAGAGCATCGCCACGGTCGTGCGGCGCCGTCAGGGCGGCAGGATGCCAAATGACCCAGGATCATTGTGTCCGCCCCTGCCCGCAGAAGGCCGACACGGGCGGCACAGCGAGCAGACCGCGCCAGGTGCACGAGTGTACTTCCAGCAAATACCCCCGCCGCCTCCGGGCGTCGTGTACTACTACCCCGTCGCTGGGCCTGCTGCCGACAATGGCAGTGGCGTCTGGCAGCCCGCCAATGGCCCATCTTCCACGCCCGGCCACGCCGCCGCCCCGCAGCCACAGCAGCAGCCACTGCATTACTTCCTACAGACTGCTCCGGATGGCACGCAGCAGCCGCACTACGCTGTCCCTGTCCCATGGGGTCAGGCAGGCCAGCCGCCGCACGAGAAGGCCCAAGGAAATACAGTACTCAGCCGTTCGGGCAGCAGCAGCGAACCCACCCTTGGTGGACTCCCAGCGGTTCCCTTCCGTACGGCCGTTGATGGCGTCGTCGTGAGAGATGCAGTTGCCGCCCTCATTGTCGTTAGCGATTTCAATGCGCCGAAACACTGTGTGTCATTCAGAAGTAGTCAGTAGACCTTCTTTCTTGTACCCATGGACAATAGTGCGTGCAGTTGATGTGGTCGTCCGGACTTGCGTAGTTGGCTTGGAATTTGGGTCCAGTAAAGTAGAGTAGATCCTGCTCAATCGGATGTCCATCACTTGTCAGTGCATGTATGCTGTGAGGCGCGTAACGTTCTCTGACTTGACCATTGGTCTCAGCCGGCTCAGCTTGCTTTGCTCGTATCTCCTCGCAAAGTTGCTGGTATGGTAGTGTCCAAGTTTGGTGTTTGAGACTTATCAGCTGAGTCACTCAAAAAATCCACGCACTACGTTCATGACTCAAAGTGAGACATGTCCCATTCTTTGGCGGAAGTGTCCTGCTCTTCATACTCATGTCTGTGTCTGTGTCTATGAGACCAGGCTGACGATCTCCTAAGTCTGCACCTTGCTCTCCTTCCCATCCGCTGAAGACCGTGCAAGACGCTTTGGTTCGCAGCGATGGACAGCTCCACCCATCCATTGACTGCTTCTTTTCCCCGACACTGTGCTAAAGTTAGAAGGGCTAAAGTTAGCAGCGCGAGACTTCTGCGCAACACGGGAAGCCGATGCATCACCCGCCGAGTTCGTAAGCGAGATTCATGTCAGCACTGTCGGCTCATGCACAAGCTTGCACATAGTGGGCGGCGTACTGCGAAGCTGCCATGTATGGGAGTATCCCGGTCAGCACCATCAGGACAAGCTCGTTCCCACGCATACAGGTATTGGTAGTTGTTGGAGACAAGGTACGTCTGGCTACCGGTACTTCTACCATGGCGCGTGCACGAGCTGCGAGCGGCCAGTATGTACGTTTTGTACAACGTTTCAGAGTGGTGCGATATGTACCCTATGTCATATGGTCACATCAGGACCGCAGGGGGGTCGTCTCGTCTCCACCGCCTTCCTTCACTCCTCTCACATACTTCACACATACAATTCCGTCTTCAGTCCTGACGTTGGCTACAAGGGCGCGAGTGTCTTCGCGCCATTACTCGGCGTCGCTCTCCTCAATCTAAAGCAAGTGTTAGTGAACGCTCCACTGAGCTAGAGCCATTGGGTCACTCACGTCACTCTCGTTGGCGGCCTTAACCCTGTTGGGGTCGCGGGGAACGTGGCCGGGCCTGCCGGAGACGCTCACGCGGCGAGCGGGGGTGTCAGGGAACAGGACAGGGAGGCCAGAGACGTCCTTGGCGGGACGGTCAAACGAGTTGCGGTCGTGCTTGGACGACTCGGCCCAGTAGAAGAGGGTCTCGAGGATGGTGGGGCCCTCCTCGTTGAAGTGCATGATGGGCGAGACCCAGGCGTGCGACTGGTCGTCGTTAAAGCAGCCAAAGGCCCAGCGCTGCCAGTCGGTGAGGACCCAGTACTTGGTCTGGAGACGCTTGCAGGCGCCCCAGGTGCGCGACCAGTACCACGAGGCCTTGCTCTTGGTGTTGTAGTGGTAGGGGCCAGTAACGACGTACTCGTCCCAGTCGGCCGAAGTGAAGGCAGAAGAGTTGATGGTGCGGACGACCATGTTGACGTCGTTGCTCTCCCCCTTGACGAGGAGAAGCTCACCAGAGCCTGTGCAGCGGTTAGCCCATAGTTCTTTTAGGTCGCAGAAACGACACAGAACACCAGACATCTACTTACCCATCGGGGACTTGGAGTAGCGCCAGTTCCACTCCTTGGAGGGGTCGCGGGGGAGGGCGGCACGCTCCTCCTCGTGCAGGTCCTCGCCACCGTCCGACTCGTAGCCGGCGGCATCAGTGCGAGGGCCGTAGGGCCAGCCCTCGGGGCCAGACTCAAGGGCGGTCAGGACAGAGGCAATGCTGGCGAGGGGGAGAATGGCGAGGGCTGCAATGTGTCAGTACTACTGCGGGTCGGAGTCGATGTCTTGCATGGTCCGGGGAAGAGGGGGATTGCAGGCGCGGACGACGTAGCATAGACGTATAGCCGCGACGCTGGGGCCACGAAGGTGGTGTAAGGGAGGACAGGGATCCAAGATCGGGGGCGCGCAGCACGATCATCTGATAGCCTGGCGTCGGCCAATCGCTGTTTGAGATGCCCCGTCATCACTTTCACAGTCATGAATTATCTCCCACCAGGGGTTGGGATCAAGGCAATGCAATGCGGCTAGGGGATGCACAAAGTAGCCGAACGCAAAAGGAGCAGTAAACAATGGAGACCCAGCCAGTGACAGGTCGACTCTCCCTGCCTCCTCATCCCCTCGTTCCCTGTCACCATCACGCATGACCTCCACCTGACGGGCATGGCGGGGGCGCGGGGACGTCTCCCCCACGCGACAAGTGCCAGCGACCAAAAACGCCTCTGACGCCATCATGTCCAGCCCGCATCGCAAGACCTGCCTGTACACTGGCCATCGGGCCAATGGACGATCGGCAGCAACACCATCCACCATCGGAAACACTGAACAATAGAAGGGGAGACACAGCGAGACAGCACGACGCATACGTACCCTTCTGGAGGTCACCGGCATTGCGGAGCGGGTTGGGGAGCTCGCGGGCAACCTGGACGAACTTGGGGTACTTCTTGTACGGGTTGGGGTTGACAGTGTTCTTGGGGAACTTGGCCAAGTCTGTGCGAGAAGGGGGTATGCGTTAGCATCAGAGCGATGATAAACGTGTGTGCTTTTGCACCAGGGGGCAAATGTGATGCAAGGGCGTTTCGTGGGCATGCCACTGACCCGCCGGCGTGCCAAATGACAACGACCGTATGCAATGGTAGTGGATGCACAATTGTAGTTGCAGCGCTACACACAGGCATACACACCGGCGACATGGCGTGCTGTACTCACAGTCGGTGACGAGACTCGAGAAGTCCTCGACAGTCTCGATGCCCTTGAGGGTGCCTTCGGGCCACTCGGAACGAGCGCCGGTGCCGCCGGTACCGGGAGGGTACTTTTCGGCGACGGGGGGCAGGACGAACTTGAGGTACTTGTGGATGTCGAGGGGAGGCTGAGGCATTGTGGATAGATTTCAGTTGAAGTTGAAAGAGAAAGAGAGAAAGTGAGAGGGAAAAAGAAGAAGAAAAGAGATCGATGGATGTATTTAGGCTGCGTTTATCAAAAGCGCGCGGAAAGCAAGAGAGCAGAGGCGCAAAAGGGCAAAGAGTGGGAGAGAGAGCGCGATGGTTGGGTGTCCTGTAACAAAAGGCGGCCGCAGCACAACTGTGGGTTTGAAGGGGGCTTGAGGGCTTTCCGAGGGCCGAGGGCCGGTTGGCTGATGGCTAAGCCAGTCGTATCCCAGCTGTCTCGACCGTTTCGCATTCATTAGCTACCCCCCACAATGCCCCTCCCCTCCCCTCCCCTCCCCTCTCCATCCCACGGCTGGGCTGGACCACGGCAGGCTTAGCCTCGTACATACATATGGATGCCGGCGGATTCTAATGCAGCTAAATAAACCCACCCCAAGCACCATTTCATACAATGCGATATTGATGCTGACACTTGCTCGGCAACGGCAGTTTCAAGTCGGCAGTTGGTGTCTGTCAGCCGGAGACAAGCGGCAACCCCCCTCCATATTCATCGTTGCCAGCTGCCTGACAACCTCGCCATTACGCAGACGAGGGAGATTGATTGATCCGCCCAGCTACCGTCGCAGCTCCGGCCTCGGCCTCCCTTTCATGCCGATCTACCTCCCCCCTCACTTTGTAACCATTCTGCATCGTCGTCTGTTTCTGTACTCCTCCTTCCCCTGGGTGCCGCCTCGCCGCTGTATCTATAGAATAGTAGCGTCCGCCGCTCTCCCCTCCACTCGACGCCATGAGTGTATTCAATATTGAGGCCCCTGCTTTCGCTCTCTCTGCCATTGCGCCTGTTTGGTCCATTTCCCGACTCGACCATGCGGTCAAGGACGCCTCGATGCATGAAATCATGGCTTTGCATGGCTTTGCATGGCTTGCAGGGTGGCCTGGATATACCAAGCCCCCCCCCCCTGCAGAGATCGCAAGGGATGCATAGATGCCCAATGGCCGATCATCCCCGAGCCGCCTCCGGTCCCTGCGGGGTCCCGCGTAAATTATGCATTTTATTCTTCCGCTCGCTTCCAGGCAGGCAGGCAATGATGGGCAATGCAGAGGGCATGCAGAGCATGAGCGGGAATGAGATGAGATGGGCGGCGAACGGTGGCCCCGAAGTCTACCACGGTGCCCCCCAATCGGAGGATATCGCCCCAAGGATACTGCCATATATAGCCAGGGTCGGGTGGGCTCGGACGCTGCCTCACACGTCATGCTCAGGGTCGACTGGGCGTAAAATGTGATCGTCGATGCCGTTGCATCCCTGGGCCCTCTTCTACTGTGTGCGTATACGGGGGGAGGGAATATGCGGATGGCGACGCTCTTGCTCGTAGCTCGTGGCCGAGTCCGCCCGCACTAATCCGTGGTAACTGTTAATTGTGTGCCTATGCCGATACCGATACCGACACAGCACCGATACAGCACCGATGCCGATGCCGATGCCGTTCACCCGTCTCCGTGTCTCCGTCTCGAATGTCCGCGCCGTTCCGGTCCCAGGTCGCGGTGATGGCCGCCTTCAGATCCTTGCACATAATCGGTCCCTCTCATTTACTCGCTGTTTCCTTTGCATCATGTCTGTATGGTACTACCAGCTACCAGTTTCACCTTGATGCTATCTGCTGTATTTTTGTGACTAGTCCATTGGCTGCACGCCCTGCCCAGATGTCATTGATGCCATGGCCCCGGAGCTTGTTGCCGCCAATGTCATCATGTGCATCTACTAACGGCTAATGACCTTCTGTGACTGCAGTCGCTGCACGATTGGCTGCTCACTGTGGCGTTCAATCATATCTACATTACCCAACCAGTAACGCTAGAGACGCCTGCCTGCGTATCGGTGTTGAGTATCTCCTACCCGGCTGTCTATCCACATGTGTACATCGTCACCAGCCACTCATGATCTGTCTGCACTACCGTAATACTACAACTAGAACCCTATGTCGTTGAGGTTGCTGCCAACGCCGCGGACAGGGACGGGGCCAACGTCGTCACTCCCGTCAAACGTGCCCTTGCGCGACGTTTCAGGACGAGCCTTGTCCTTGCTGTCAATAAAGCGGGCTTGCTGCACACCGTCAGTATAAAGCAGTGGCAACAAAATTATTCCTCACCTTTGACAGCCACTTCTTGTTGAGACCGATCGCACGGTTACCGCGCTCGAGCTCGGCGTGGAACCACGCAGTGAGCTGCTGCGCCTTCTTGAGTTTGGCCATGTTCTCCGGCGACGCATAGTCGTCGTCCTCGAGGAAAGTGACGATGACAGAGCCCAAGTCGGCCGATGTGAGCGTTGCGCGGATTTCCTTGGCGGCAATCTGAGGTCAGCTGCTTGCAGCGATAAAAGCGACGCAGCTCACCATATCCTGGATCACGTTCACGACCTCGGTCTCGCCAGAGCTACCGCTGAGGTTGACCTTGGCCGCAAGGTCAGGAACCGTCATTCGTGTGTACGTCTTGCGGAGGTTGAGGATGCGGCGCTTGGTGATCGAGCCGAGGATCTGGTGCACGAGGCCGAGATTGCAGTCCTGTCCTGTCAGAAGGAATCCCACTCGAATGCAAACTCACGTCAGCAAAGATGCTTCCGCCAGAGTTTGCCGCCTCCCTCGCTGTCTTCCAGTCCTTGTTCGCAAATGCCTTTGCGAGGCCATAGTACTCGGGCATCCCCTTCTCAAGGAAGCGGTTGACGGCCGATCCAGTGTCCTTGGGGAACTGGAGCTGGCGGCCCGTGCTCAGCAGCTCGCAGAGAAGGGCACGCTTCGCGCAAGCGACCTGAATCGCGGAGATTGTGCTGGTGGACATGGCGACCGCCTGCGTGTAAGCTTCTATAACCACACGAATTGTAGCTTACAAAAGTGAAGTACGCGGTGGCACGCTCAAAGTCGCGGGTTGCGGCGCAGAGCGTTCCCGCATGGTGGTGGAAAGTCACAACGTCCATATACGTCGTGCCCTTGGCTGTCAGCTGTTTTCAGACGCGACTCGCTCACCTCGTGAGCGTTAATGTAGACGGTAGAGAGGGAGTTGACGCCGAGCTCGTATTGCTTGGTATACAGGCACGCTTCCAGCAGGACGGAGTGAACGGGATCGAAGTACGAGGCCTGGCGGGTGTTGTTGAGCAGAGCAGTGAGGGGTCCGATCGTGACGTCAACCTGGAGAGTCAGTAACTGTTAGCGTATAGCATCGATACCCACGCGATTGAGGAGCTGGGCATAACGGAGGAAGCTCCAGGCAAACTCGGACACTGTCGGTTAGCACGAGGGGCGCTTGCGCAACCTACGTCGAGAAGGCGCAATGTTGAGAATGGCAGGGTCGGCAATCTGGCAAAAACGCGCCGCAGACTCGAGCAGTCCCTCTGGCCGCTGGTCTCCACGGAAATTGAGGCGTGTCGTCCTGATGAGACGCGTCAGCACCTGCAGCATCCGCCAGAATAGTACGACAGCCGGTAGGCAGGCGGCTGCTATCGCACTGCACTCACAAAACGTAGAGGAATCCAAGGGTTCCAGAGCGCACAAGCGCATCAGGCACGCTCGCAAAGTCGAGTCCAGGCAAAAGAAGAATCTTGCTCGGCGGCTGGGTACTCCGGGGCTGGTCGGCGCTCATGGGCGGCATGATGGGCCCGCCGGCCAGCGTGTCGAGGGCGTTGACGACGAGGTGGACATTATGCGGGCTCGAGCTGCGGATCACATCAAAGAGTTGCTCGGGGGTGTTGGGGATCAGAATCGAGCCCACGGAAGAGGAGCCAGAGGCCGGGGGCGGAGGAGCGCCCATCAGTTCCGACGAGGTTGGGAAGGGAGCGTGAGGCGCTGCTGTTGACGATGACGACGAAGACGCGCCGGCCGCGCTGGGGGCGTCGGCCCCGCCCGTGGCGGCGGTCGGCGTGACGGGGGTAAGAAGGGCAGCTGGGTCGTCTGCCATTGCTGCTAGTGCTGACGAGGAACGAAAATAGCGACGATAGCGACGATAAGGGTTGATGATGTGACTGTTGACTATTGTCGTTGTAGCTTGGCTGCTGTCTGTTGTGAGAGCTGTGGACTCGAGTGGAGGTATCCTCGTCATGGACTCGTCACTCGTCAGCGTGTGGCTGTGAAACGGAACCAAATGAAGTTTCAAGTAACCGTGGGAAAGTTGTTCTCAAAAGGTTTGTCTTGGGTGTCTCTTGTCCTTCACTATCCTGGTAACGGTCTGCAGCCTGTCTTCAAGGACTCTCAACATCATCAGCAAGGAACACCCATACATATCACAGCATGCCATTAACAGCTGTCTCTCATCTTCTCTCCTCTAATAACAGTGGAAGGGCTAACCTGCCCCAAGCTCTGTCCTACATCATTGTCCAACAGGTGTGCCACTTAAGGTGGCCAACGCCGCTGATGTTGACGCAGGTGGCCGTGGGTATTGGTGGGCTTTCTGTTCACGTGAGAGGAAGACACAGCTAGATCTTATGCTCCAGCGATCGGTGAACCGCGATGGCTTACTGGAAAACGCGCCTGTTATTATTGTTCTTGTACAGCGCCAACGGACTACGCCGACAACTAGTCTTGGCTTCTGACCGCTGCGTGCTGCCGACGGGGTTCTGTCCACATCTACGATCTCCACAAGCATTACCGTACTGATGACTGATGAACTTTGCAATATGCAGTGAGTCACCATGGAGACCAGCCTCCACAATCTCCCTACCATGCATGCCCCGCCATGTCATCACAGTTGCCTCTGAGCGACGAGCGACGCGTTAGAGGCACAAACTTCGCGCCGGTTACAAACTCTGTAATTGTTGACGCTGCTTGGCACCGGTTATCAGATTATTGGAATTCCCGTGCCATGTGCTCGGCGTTCAGGACACCGAACTGCGGCCGGCGCTAGCACCGCAAGCGGTGTGTGTTTATACATGTGGGGGTGGGTAAGCAAGCAACGAGCACAGTTGATGTGGTAACGACAACGCATGCATGGACGCAATCAAACTATGATACTCTGAGCGGTGGACGATGACACGAACACCCTCTGAGGTCACTGACGGCCGGGAGCCGGTTACATTTGTGGCTCTCTCACTGACCAAAGTGCGGAGGTGGTGGGCATAGACATCCACCACAGTCACACCTGTGGGTTTGCTTATGAACCAGGTTTACCCGCCGCCAGGTGTCGAGGAACAGCCATGGCGTCTGGGCATCATGTGACGGTCGCTGCATGGCATGCGCTCGATCTCATGGGGATGGTGATGGTGATACTGATGTCGGCGCGTTTGGAAGGCACATACCTTACAAGTGCACGGTGCATTAAATCTTCCCGACCGCATTTCGCTTTCCACATTCCTGGTGTGTTACTAGCTTACATTATGAGTGATACAGCCGCTACGGAGTACGCCATATTGAGTGCATTGGTATGAGGATCCTGCACTTCCAGCACCAGTGTTGAACGCTCGCAAGACCGTTCGGTGGTCGAGGCCTCAGCTTATCAGCATCCGCTTGTGCGGTTTGCGGTCACTGGATCTGTAGACGCCGGCGCTCAGAGTGTTATGCTTGTGGACCTGCAAAGCTGCGGAGGTACATCCAGGCGTATCTGACTCCACAATGAACGCACTGCTCACGTCTCGCTAGCGAGTCTGCGAATGGCACAGGACCACGCGGCGGTGGAGATGTGGAGATGGATTTCGAGCTTGCAGGGTGACCGTTTGGGTCCCAAGGCATTGTGCTGGTAGGGCGAGGCGAGATTGGGGCAATTGGGGCATGCCTCGGCGCCTCGGCTCTGATCATGACCGTGCCATCCCAAAAAAGTTGCAGCAGCAGGCAGGCTCGGCTCCTGGCCGGCAGGGATTTCGAACGATTTTTAATTTTCGGGCATGACCGTCACCTTTTCTTCGGCCGCCGCCTTGCGGGGTTGCCGGTAGGCACGGGGTGAGCTAACCGGACCGCCAGGCGCGAGCGCCCCCACCCCACGTCCCCCTCGTTGACATTTAACGAGGCTAGGAAGCCGCTTGTTTTCCTCCCTTCTCCATCACTCACCCGTTCTACATACCTTACTCACCCACCATGTCCGTTATCAAGACTGAGATCACCGAGCTCTGTGCGTATCCTTTACGAGAAAACGCAAAAAAGTGTTGGGGTCAGGAGCTAACGCGGCACAGTCGGCATTCAGCACCCCATCCTGCTTGCGTGAGTTTGCGGATCGCTGTGGCTGGCGTGGAGCGGCGAAGAAGAAGACGCGAGTGTCAACAGAGGAACCGAGGCCACGGCAGGAGTGTTCATCGTGGACTCGCGCTCTTTGCGGCTCACGTGATGAACGGCGACTACACGGCAGCAGCGCATCCATATTTCAATGTCCCAGACTGACCATCTCAGAGGCATGAACGTTGCTGCCGGCCCCAAGCTCGCCGCTGCCGTCTCGAACGCCGGCGGTCTCGGTGTCATTGGTGGCATTGGGTAAGTCTTTTGTCTCAACGGTTGACAGACTTACTGACAATCAGCTACACCCCCAAGCACCTCCGTGGTGTCATCCGCGAGCTCAAGGCTGGCCTTGCTCGCCCCGACCTCCGTAAGTTGCCACAGTCTCCACTTGTGCGACGGATGCCCTAACACTTCAGCCTTCGGTGTCGACCTCCTCATCCCCCAGGTCGGTGGCTCGGCCCGCAAGACCAACTACGACTACACCAAGGGCAAGCTCGACGAGCTCATTGACATTATCATCGAGGAGGGCGCCAAGCTCTTCGTCTGCGCCGTCGGTGTTCCCCCCAAGCACGTTGTCGAGAAGCTCCACAAGAACGGCATCCTCTGCATGAACATGATCGGTGCTGTCAAGCACGTCGACAAGGCCCTCGCTGTCGGCATGGACATTATCTGCGCCCAGGGCGGCGAGGGCGGTGGCCACACCGGCTCGACCCCCACCTCGATCCTTATCCCCGCCGTCGTCGACGCGTGCAAGGGCAGGATCTCGCCCCTCACCGGCAAGCCCGTCAACGTCATTGCCGCCGGCGGTATCTTTGACGGCCGCGGTCTTGCCGCTGCCCTCATGTACGGCGCCCAGGGTGTCTGGGTCGGCACCCGCTTCGTCGCCTCGGTCGAGGCCGGCGCGCCCCCCAAGCACAAGGAGCTCGTCGTCACGGCCAACTACGGCGACACCGCCACCACCCTCATCTACACTGGTCGTCCCCTCCGTGTCCGCCGCACCGACTACGTCAAGGAGTGGGAGGGCCGCCAGGACGAGATCAAGGAGCTCACCTCGAAGGGCAAGCTGCCCCACGAGGTCGAGCTCTCGAAGAGGCCCGAGGTCTCGCTTCCCGGCCGTGCCTGGTACGTGTCTCTATCAATTTGTGACCATGTTGAAGAATTGCGAAGAAGGCAGCCTTCTGGATCTCTGGAAGCTCGTTGGAAGCTAGGGCGGCTTACTGCTGCTTGCATTGTTTGCGGCATGAGCTGGACCAAAACGAAACCTGGACCTTAGGGTCCTCAGGGTCCCACTCCCAACCCCACCTTTCAAAACTGCCACACATATGTGGCACTTGTCTCCACATTATCATTTCACCTCTCCAGGCCATATTTCCAAGTCTCCAAGTCATCATTTTACCTCTTCTCAACGTCAAGAACATCTCTGACAACCGCAGGCTCATGGGAGACGTCGCCGCCGCGATTAAGGAGGTGCTCCCTGCTAAGCAGATCATTGACGAGATGATCTCGACCGCCGCTGCGCAGATCCGCCGCGGTGACTCGCTCCTGGTCTCCAAGGCCAAGCTCTAAGCCGCGTCTTCCGCGCGTCTCGGTCCCGCCGCAGCGAGGCAAAAGGCACATCAAAGGGGATGGCAGGCACGGGTAGCTAGTCTTTAGTTCTTGGGGGCTAATCTGGGTGTCTGGATGCAAGAAGTTGTCAAATGTATGTCATAGAGGGTGAGAGAACGCATTGTTGGCGTACGAGTTGCGGTTCGGCGTGACTGGAATCCGCGTTCGGGTCGCCCTTATACGCAGGGGCCGCAGCACTATATAAAGAACAAGTGTGCAAGACGCCCACACGTCCTGCGCTACATAGGTACTGATCCCCATACTAATACGACGAAGTACTCCAAAGCTTCGCGAGCACCGGACATGGCAGTCGCTGACGGTGCCCACCTTAGGTCGCGTCATCCCCCAGAGTGGCCGACTCACTCGATAAATGATCTCATACTCCCAGCGGAAATGTGAGTGGAAGCGCTCTATGGCGTCCGCGAGCCGGCTCCACTCCTGGAAGGAGCCCTCGAGGCCCGTGGCGTTGCCGAAGACCGAGGCGGGGCTCAGGCGGTTGCCGTGGGTGTCTAGGACAGCGGAGCGTGAGGACGAGACGGGAGTGGAGGACGAGACGGGGCGGAGGGTTTTGCGGGACTGGAGAGGCCGTGCTGGAGGCTGCAGCTGGAGGCTGCAGCTGGTGCAAAGGTGGACGTGGCGGAGGGCCCGGGCGTGGCGCTCGACTTGGGCTGACATGGATACTGGGACATCTGCCGTTGAATCCTCCTCGTCCTCCTCCTCATCCTCGTCCTCGTACGCGGTTCCTCAGTCCCGTTTCACCTTCACCTTGCCTCTTCCTCTTACTCAGTCGTTTGCCGCCAACAGCCCCTCGTTGATCCCCATCACGCATCAGTAGGACGGGGGCCTCACGCCGGAAAATGAGACAGGGACGGAGATATTTCAACACCGCTCAGATCCCATAGGGGTCCCCTCGGCAGATGACCTTGTGACCTCGTCCGTGTCGGAGAGCGCAATACGTCTTCTGGCAGCTCCCAAGATGCCGCTGACGACGTTGGACCCCGCTAAAGATGCAGAGTAAGAGAATAGACGACCACATAGTGTGGCAAGAACATTGTAGACGAGCTGTCAGTCGTTGGCACGAGTGCCACACTGCCGTTCAACACACAACATCAATTCCACACTCGCTGCATAACCGCGGGCTACTACAGTCCTAACAGCTACTGTACAGAATATATTTGCTTCTGTTGATTGCGTTGTCGCTGTTATAAATACCTCGCCAGTGCTAAAACTGCGCGCCAACGCAAACGGAGACACGTTCGCGTCCCTCACCTCCACCCTAAACTAGGACTCCACCCTAAACGTCAAACCCCCTAACCCCCTCTACCTCCAGGGGCCAAGTCCCCCAGCCCCTAAGTTGCAAGTGTTTGCGTCGACACTACGAGCTCTCAATAACAAAGACAAAAAGTACAATAAAAAGTACAATCTAATGCATAGTCATGAAGGCTCCAGGCCGAATCGTGATGACCTACGGCCAAATAAATGCTGGGGTAAAGGTGAGGAGGAGGAGGAGGAGGAGGAGGAGGAGGAGGAGGAGGAGGAGGAGGAGGAGGACGAGGAGGACGAGGAGGAGGAGGACGAGGACGAGGAGGAGGACGAGGAGGACGAGGACGAGGAGGAGGACGAGGAGGACGAGGACGAGGAGGAGGACGAGGAGGACGAGGAGGACGAGGAGGTGGAGGCTCGAAACAGTCAAGGGGCCACAAGAAGAAGGGCGGAAGCACTCTCAACAGTTGAGAGGTGTGTTTACAGAAGCGAGGCGGCGGCAACGGTAAGAGCACCGAGGACGATGCTGAACACGCTCGAGCTGAGCGCGGCGGCACCGCTGGTGGAGGTCGAAGAGGCGGCCTCCTTCTGTGTCAACGAACCGCTGGCGGTGCCAGAGGCAGCGCCCGAGTGAGAGCCAGAAGTCGTGCTACCGGCCTGAGTCACTGTGTCAGCACAAGAAACCATGCCACACGCCGTAGCGGTACCCACAGAGGCAGTGTCAGTGCCAGTGGCAGTCGCAGTCGCAGTCGAGTTGGAATCGGTGCCGTTGGTGGAGTTCGAGGTCGAGGCTGCACTGCCGGTGACCGAGTAGCCCATCTTGGCCCAGGTGGCGGACGAGCTGACGGTAAAGTCTGAGCCGAGGGCGTTGTCAATGTAGTAAATGTCGCCGTTGGAGTCGATCTGGGCACACGCCGAGGGGGAGCAGGCGTACGCGGCGGCCTTGTCCTGCGAGGTAGGCGCGGGCAGAATCTGGGTAGAGTTGACGAGGTCGGCAGCCATAGGGCGGTCGGCGGTGGATGCGTAGTCGCCCAGGTTGGTCCAGTGGGTGACGACGTACGAGCTGGAAAAGTCGTCGGGAACAAAGAGCATCGACTGCGGCGAGGTGTTGTTGGCCGTGGGGAAGCTGACGGCCTGGCCCTGCGTGTCGGGGAATGTAGCGCCACCATTAAGGGTAGGGTACGACTGGGCCTCGGGCTGCCAGTACGAAAAGTGGATAACAAAGATGCTGGCGGTGCCGGCCTGATCACCCGAGACACCAAAGTAGTTGATGTGGTTGTTAGCCAGGGCAGCAGTGACGGCACCGTCCGTGTTAATGGCCGGCGTGCCGATCTCCTCCCACGCGGCGGAGCCGCTCGCGACGTTGGTGACGCTGTCGAGGGACAGGCCATACATGGACTTTCCACCGCCGGGGATCGTGTAGATGGTGTTGGTGTCGTGGTCAAGAATGGCGGCCGAGCGCGAGTTGGACAGCTGTGCAGGCGCCCCGGTCGTCGTCTGCTTGCTCCACGAGTCCGAGGCAAAGTTGTAGATGTACACCGAGCCGACGTCCGACGAGTCGCCGCCAAACACGTACATGGCATTGTTGTACTGCGACAGGAAGCACTGCATGTTCTCGCCATTGAACGGCGGGCGGTTGGACGTGGTCAGGTCAGTCGCCGAAACAGCTGTGTGTCTGTCAGCCCGTGTCCATGACGACGCAGATGGATATTAATAGATGGCTGCGGAGAGCGTGGCAGGCATCGGCAGAGTGGCCGCCTCGCGACCATCTGACACAGCCCGCAAAATGCGCTGGCGGACTGGAGGGGCATTGTCCGCGGTGCTACTACGATGTAAAACCACAAAGATGTACCCGCTCGGATCGTAACCAGCGCACGGACCCATCGCCGCGGCCCGTAGTTTCACCACCACCACGAGAACAACGCAAACGTTCCATGTCCTACTCACATCCCCAGCTCGACGCCTGGCCGAGCTTAACATCCTTTTCGCCACCGAACGCGTAGAGGTTCCAGTCCGTGTCAAACTGCACGCAGGTGGCCGCGGCAGCGAGCGAGGGGAGGAGAGAAGCGAGAGCGAGGAGGGCGACCATGTTTGCGTGTAGAAGGTCAAGAGTCGAGGGTGGAGCGAGAGAGATCTGGAAGAACAACTTGAGTAGGGTGTTTTAAAGAGTGTGGGTAGAGCAACGACGAGAGACAAAGAAGAAGAAGAAAGACGGCGACGAGTGCTCAATTAGTTCGATTCGGTGACAAAGAAGGAGATGGAGAGATGGAGAGAATAGTAAAATATAGAGAGTGAGGCGATGAAAGGTCGAGGTCGAGGTGAAGGGGGATGGGCAAGATGTAACAAGCTGGGCAGAAAAAGCAATGCGATGGCCTAGAAAAAGCGATTCAATACGTTTCGAGACACGGGCTAGAACGCTTTTGATGCCTTTTGAGGCCTTGAGGGTATCAGGTCCACATGCGCAGTCATGGACCCAAATGCATGGACCACCCTCGTCGACAAAGTCCAGCCCGATGAAGCATCAGGAGGTCAGGAGTCAAAACGACCCCAAGGGCAATTGTGATGGATGGTCTTGGCACGATGGTGTGGTTATAGGCCGAAAATGCAAAAACAATCAGGTGGAGGTGCGATCCGGGGTCCGTCGTCGTCGCCGGCAGTCTGGATCAAGTAATGAAAAAGGGTACAGAACTTCGTTTGCTAGTGTTCTGATTAGTCCATGTCCGCGTATTCTTGGCGTTGACCCGTGACCAAACTCCTGAGCCAGAGCCGTGGGACGGGACCTGGAGTGGTGGTGGTCACCCGCATTCCGGGTCCCAGGTCGCGGCGGGTCCCTCCTGAGCGCCTGGGTGCGTCCTTTTTTAACTTTTGCCGTCTCATTTCGGGCACCTTTGTGCCAACACACTCGAACACTCGCATTCCACCCATGTGTTCGGTAATAGCACACGATGACCTTAATGACCCAGAAATGCCCAGAAATGGATCACAGCAACCACGTGTGACACTGTCTGCTGCGCGCTGCGCGCTGCCTACCCCTCTGTTACAGAAGTACGTAAAGGGAGATTCGTGAGATCTAATAATGAACCAAATCTATTAAGCGCTGGAGTCGGACATCTGGGATTGGTCCATCACGACCACATGGCACTGTGTCCCAGATTACTGCTGTGCAGCCGAACGCTCACTGCATATAGTCGAGGACGCAGCGTCCGTAAGTATCACCTACTGACTTCGACAAGTACCCTCCGACGTGACTGAGGACTGGACTGTGCCTGGGCTCGTGATTCATGAGAAAGCTGCAGCAATACGTCACTGATGAATGTGGCAGGCAATATGGCCAACTGGGAATCTCAGAGCGGCATTGACCGACTATCCATTCGCTTGCAGTCCATGTGGCGCCTGAGCGGCCTGAACAGCTTGGCCGTAGATGATAAGCACTTCAAGAGTGCTTGTCACCATAAGTTGCATGTAAGTCACTGCCATGGCGATAGTGATGCCCAGCACTTATTGGAGGCATGTCGAATATGCCATCATCATCGGATATAATAACTCTTGCAACCTCAATCTCCCAAGAGTGGCTAGGTACGAGGCATTGCACGGAACCCAAGCAAGGCACCAACTTGGGCGGCGCGGATGAGAACAGCCCACCCACCCAGGACAGGACGAGAATATAAGCCACGTCTTCAGAACTGAATGTAAGAAGAGCACAACCTTGCTTCCATCACTCACAGCCGAGAGCAAACTAGAAATGCTGTGTTCCCGTCTGCACCATCAGAACCCAAGAGTCTACAGAACAGTTCGTCGGTCAAGGTACAGTCCTTGTCAAACGGGACGGATATCACAACACAGCATGTCTGGTTTGCTTTGTGCTGTGTCCGTACCTGCTGGTACCTTGTAGTAGTGCGCTGTCCTCTGCTTACAATAGCGCCTTGCTCTATCGTGTGATTAACGCAAGCCGACTGCAGTCCATGGTTCCAACGAAACCAGCTGCATGAGTGGGGCTGTCTTCAAGGAACTGCGGGTACCTTTTGAGCAGACGACCCGGTACCTATCATTGACAAAGACATCATGCTTACTGCTCCAAGGCCGTGTTCCGAGCTGAACGTTGACGTGCGTTTCAGCACTACCTTCCGCGTTGTGCCTTGCTGACCCTTGACATTGTGGCTGGTGCTGTTCTGACTGCCGTATTATACACCGCCACCATCAGACCGCACTAGACGCAGGTGTCAAAGAACGTCAAACTTCCAGAAGAGACGCGCTCCTGCATATGGCTAACGCTGTCATCGTTCTATATGTTCTCAACACTTTGGTCTTCATTTGTGATACTCATTTCATCGTCCCACTACAGTTCATTCACCACGACAACATCACATACCCGAAATCCACTCAAAAGGTCTTCCTTACTCCTACCCCTCCCCCGGAATGCGAATCCGGACGCTCGACATCCTTCGCGTCGTTGCGACTGCCAGTGGAGTCCGGCTGATATCAGCCGCAGCAGCACCGTTGACGACACAGTACTTTAACACACCTGTCATGGACATCGATCCTTTTCTTCTTTTTCAACCTGATCTGCAACAACCACCGCAGGACCCCCAGAAAGGATGGAACGTGAGCGACGACCTTGCGTGGGACGACCCGTCGCTGTACCCATCGAACAGCAGCGTATTTCCATACCACATTCTGACTGGCAAGTCAAGACATTCGACAAGCTACCCCGGCGCATCAGTACAGCTTGATTTCGTCGGTTCGGATGTATACTTTTGGGGCGAGTTGAACGGGGACGCGACGTTCACCATCGATGAACAG
Organism: Apiotrichum mycotoxinovorans; assembly: GCA_013177335.1. Classification (NCBI taxonomy): domain Eukaryota; kingdom Fungi; phylum Basidiomycota; class Tremellomycetes; order Trichosporonales; family Trichosporonaceae; genus Apiotrichum; species Apiotrichum mycotoxinovorans. The sequence goes on along the minus strand of CP053620.1, from coordinate 5,665,495 downwards.
GATAGGAATTTGGCGACAGAAACAGACAAGGTCCGATACGATTCCTTGGGGACAGGATTTGGAATGAACGGCACACTTATTGCCGTTGCTACTGGCCTCCCCCAGACCAAGCACACGGCCACACTTCGGCTCGTGTCTGGAGACCTGACGATCAAAGGTGCCTCCTTCAACGTGGGACTACTTTCATCCCCTTCGTGAGCTCCCCGCCTTTCCTTCCCTTTCAGAAGAGGGGAACTTCCCGTACATGAAGCACGCTGACTCGTAGCTCAAACGGGCAGGCTCCCTTCAAAAGTTTCAGCAGGGAGCTCCTCGATGGGGATGGAAATTTTGCCCACGAGTTCTTCAACAACAGCGGGGACGGGTGGAACGCAAACACGACTAAACTGTGCGATCTCAGACCCAACAGCTGCTCAGCCAACCCACGCATGTGGTCGAACGTGCAAGAGGCATGGATAAGGACGCAAACGCCTTCAAATGTGTCCATGGTGTTTCTGAAGGGAACGGTCAGCTTTGACCACGGCAGATTCTTTGTGAGCGTGACCCCAGCTCTACCCTTCTGGGTCGGGTCGGGGTCCTACTTTGAATCCACAACTGCGTCCGCAATTCTCACGCCCGACCGGATCATGTGGCATGCGGTCCTGGACCCGACGGTCGTGTACACCATCACCGTCACCAACGTGGACGCCGGTGCAATCACCGCCCTTTATGCGTTCGAGTATCTTCAAACTATCGTCACAGACGATGTAGATTTTAGCACATCTATTAATGCGTCTGAAACAATGTCCGCCGCCTCCACCTCCACTACCGCCACCGACACCGCGTCACCATCGGCAACTGCCTCAGAATTATCGCCAGCAAGTGTGGGAGCCATCGCTGGTGGTGTGGTAAGTGGAGCTATTAGGGGCTGCCAGTTAACGCGTCCACAGATGGGAGGGATCGCGGGGTTCATCTTAGTCGGTCTAGTTCTTGCCTTCTGTATCCGCAGGGATCGCCAAAAAATACTGTCAGTAGTTTGTCGTCACATGGAGGGACGCTATAGCGGAGTGTTGTACCGAGATTGACTCTGCAGCATGCGATCCAGCAGCGACAAGTTTGAAATCGACGAATGGCCACTGGGGTCCACCCTCATCGACCCTTTCACGCTAGCCGAGTCAAACTCGAGATCTGAGCGGTCATCAACCACAACTACAGGCGGCTATAAGCCGATTGCCACGCAAAAAGGAACAGCTTTTGAGACCTTGCCGATTCATGCAAGCCCGAGTCAGAGACCGGAATACCTCGTCGACACTGATCCGCTTACACCCGTCGATGACGCGCCACACGACATGAACGCGGGCCCACCACATCCCCCCCGAAAGGCCCTTGAGGCAGGTACAGCCACAGCGGCCCCACCTTTCCCGTACCCCGACGAGCCGTACAGGCCATCGTTGGGAACCACACCCACTCCATCCGGTCCTGCATACCCCCTTTCGCCGGCAGCATATCACCCAACCACGCCTTGGCGTCAGTCTGGAAGCCCACCTGGACCCACCAACGACCATCCTGAGCCCTCCCAGGACGCGGACTACTCCTACGAACGCGATGCCGGTCGGTTGCGTCCAGTGATTTCCGTTCCCCCAAGCTACGATCCGAGATGGGCCGAGGATTCTGACGAACTGGGGTCGCCCTAATGTGTGGGTCCGGAGATGCAGGCACTCCCCAATGTCTATCACTTTCGCCCTCACAACTACTACAATTCTAAATATTTCGTCTTTCTAGCGTGGATCAACAGGACACAGAGCGTCAGTATACGCGTACAAAATGCAATTCGTCTAATGAGAAATGGTGTGCATGCAGTGGTGTGGGCAATGTGCGCGCTTTGTGTACGCGTGTGTGTGCCACATATGGCTCCTTATCGTTCTATTTCCGTCTTTGGTTGACTCCGTACCCTCCGCTCTTCTACCCCCATTCTATGACTTCCATCACTTAGAGCGTTCGCGGGACCTCAACCTTGTTGAACGTCACAATCGCGTCGCCCTCCTTGATGTCGGAGAAACCGGCCAGACCAATGCCGCACTCTGTACCCTTGCGCATCTCCGTCACGTCCTTCTTGTGGTGTTTAAGTGTCTCGATCGTGCCTGTTGTGTTTATGTCAGCGCTTGATCTGCGTATCTACGTTGGGTTTTCACGATCACACTCGCAGGTACCTACCCTCATAGACGACAGTACGCTCCGCACCACGGAGGACGCGGACACCTTCGTTGCGGGAGATGATACCGTTACCGATCTTGCAGCCTGCAATAACGTTGACTTCCTTGCGGCCCAGCTTGATCTCGAAGACCTGCTGGACGAGCGCCTCGCCAGTGATGCGGTACTCAATTTTCGGGGGCAGGAGGGCCGCGACACGACCACGCACGGAGTCGATGAGGCGGTAGATGACGCTATCGACGTGGACGGGAACGGATGACATGTTGGCGAGCGTCATGATCGAACGAGGGCACTCGACGTTGAATCCAACAACCATGGCATCTGATGCCTCGGCGTGCATAATGTCGCCCTCGTGCACGTCTCCGACACTCGCATGGACGATCTTGACTCCGGCCTCGGCGTTGCCGATCGGGCTCAGTGCACCCACGACCGCCTCGACGGTGCCACTGACGTCGCCCTTGATCACGAGACGAAGCTCCTTCTTGCCCGTATCCTTGGCCGCGTCGGCAGCACGGCGCTGCGCGTGGATGACATGCGTGATGTTCTTTCCTGCCTCCTTTGCGGCCTTGAGGTCCTCAGCTTCCGCAGCATGGCGGAGGCGGTCCTCGTGTCGCCGGGCGTTGATCTCCTCCTGGTCGAGAGCCATGGCCTTTCGCTCCGCATCGCGTTTGCGGTTGTCAATAGCCTTCTTGGCCTCGTCCTCGCCGTTGACGGCCTCGAGCATCTGGTCACCTGCAAGAGGAACATCCCTCCAGCCAGTGATGGTCACGGGGGCTCCTGGGCCAGCAGACTCGATCTCTTGGCCAGTTGAGTCGTACATGGTGCGGACGCGGGCCCAGGTCTGGCCTGCAACGATAGCCGAGCCAACACGGAGAGTACCGCGAGAAACGAGAACGGTGGAAATGACACCCTGGCCCTTGTCGACGTGAGATTCGAGCACGTAGCCTTCCGCCTTGCCCGTTTCGCGCGCACGGAGGTCGCGGATCTCGGCAAGAGTCGAAAGAGTCTCAACGAGGTCGTCGAGACCAAGCTTCGTCAGACCCGAGACACGGACGGCCGGAACGTCTCCGCCGTCCTCCTCGAGAATGATGCCTTCCGCTCCAAGTCCCGCCTTGACGCGGTCAATGTCAATCATGGGCTTGTCGCACTTGTTGATGGCGACAACAAGACCAACGGTGTCACCAGCGGATTGGACAAGGTTGATGACCTCCTTGGTCTGCGGCATGACACCGTCGTCGGCGGCAACGACGAGAACGACGAGGTCGGTGACCGAGGCACCACGCGCACGCATACCGGTGAAGGCAGCATGGCCAGGTGTGTCTAGGAAGGTAATCGTTGCGTCCGTCTTCGGTGCACCGGCGGGAAGAATCGAGTTGAGGGGAACCGAGAAGGCAGCAATGTGCTGCGTAATTCCACCAGCCTCGCCGGCAGCAACCGAGGTGCGACGGAGCGAGTCAAGCAAAGTGGTCTTGCCGTGGTCGACATGACCCATGATGGTGACAACCGGTGGGCGGAGGGGGCATTTTGCGAGTTCGGCCTCGGTTTCGTGCCTTGGATGGTCAATATTAACACAGGACTAAATGACTCACTCAGGGTAAATGTCAAAGGCCTTTTCCATGTCAATGATAGGGTTGAGGTTGTACTCGAGAGCAAGGTTACTGGCGTCCTCCGAGTTGAGCACTGTTGTAAGCTATGGGCTCAGCAGCTGCTACTCACAGTAGTCCGGGCGGCACTGAATCTCCTGCATGCCGATCTGCTTCATCTTGCGCATAAGCCAGATAACCTTGAGACCAAACTTGTCCGCGAGCTGGGCAACGCTGATGGTGTCGGGGATGAAAACGTCCTTTTCAACAATTGCGCGGCTCTTCTTCGCGTTTTCTTCCTTCTTGGCCCTTTCTGCTGCTTTGCGAGCCTTCTCAGCCTCTTGACGGACGAACTCGTCCCGCGCAGCGATCAGAGCCTCGTCATCGTCGACGACCCACGCGCGACGCTTGGACTTGTCCTTGCCGTCCCTGCCAGCCTTGCCGCCCCTGTCCGAGTGGTGGCGCGAGGACGGGAGGTAGTCGCCATCAGAAGTATGCAGGAGGGAGCGCGAGTCGCGCTCCTCCCTGTCCCTTCTCCGGCGGCCGTGCTTGGTGTCACTGTCGTCCCAGCCCCGGCGGCTACCAATGCTGTCGTAGGAGCTGAATGAATCGTCAACAGCCTCAGTAGAGTACTTTGGCCGTTCGTTGGCGAGCGCGTCGATCTCTGCGCTGCGGCTATTAAGGTCCTGCGGGAGTGCCGCCGTCGGCGTCGCGGTCGTCGCGGGCGGACTCTGGCGCGCCCACTTGCCCATGCCTCCAGCCCCGGAGGACTGAGCATCTCTGCGTCCGCCACCGCCATCGCGCATGCCCCACGGCTGGCGAGGCTGGCGCTCGCCGCCCTGGCCGTCCCGTGGCCTGCGGCGGTCACGCTGCTGCCGCGATCCCGCTCCTGCTCCGTCGTTGGAAGACTTTTGTCCCCAGTTCCGCGCCGGCGGTGCGTTTCCCTTCGGACCGGCTCCCCAGTTCCGTGCGGGCGGCGTATTGCCCGGTGGCACGGCTCCCCAGGTGCGCGATGGCAGCGACTTGTCCTTGAGCGAGCGGGCTGAGAACGTCAAGTAGCGAAACGACGCGGCGACGCCCAGCGTGCCGCTGCGCCCGTGACCGGCGGCGATCCGCGCGGCAAGGTGATGCCTCGTACCGCGGAGGATTGTCGTGCTCATCCTTGTAGCGAGCAAGCAAGAGGCGATAGTGAGCAGAGGGGAGGCGGGAGGGTGATGGAGAGAAAAGTGGAGGTACCGCGGACAAACTCGATTGTTGCCTGGACACTTTGGTACCTGCAAGGACGAAGGGGCAAAAGTCACGTGGTTATCCACGTGCGTCAATCACGTGACTGTCTCCTTCCAGAGTAATTTGCCACCTTTTGCAGACTCTTCCCAGATCCCAGATATCCTGGACATGACGGTGGTTGACATAAGCCTTGGCAGACTTTGGCACTAAAAACCTTATGACAACAGGTGGCAGCGCGTAGTCTTCCGCATCTCGTCGTTTCTCCTTCATTGCTCTCGACACGTCTTTACACGTCGCCATCGAAACATCCACGCTATATCGACTATCCACCAACTGTTACCCCTCACCGACCCTGGAGTGCCCCCCGAGACCAACCAAAAAACCCCCCTGGTCAATCTCGCCACTCTACTGCGACCCCGTGTTCGATCCTTTGGTGTAAGCACACCACCAAATTTCAAAGTAGCATGACAGCCGCTGTCCGGCCCTCGGGTCTAGTGCTACCGATGCCTTCTAAGATTCCGGAGAAGTCGGCCTCCGAATCCACTTCGGCGGCCTGCTCCCCTGGCTCGAGCGTCAACGACGATCCGGCGGCGGTGCGCGCGATGGATGAGCAGCGGGCGCCGTACGACAGCCCGCTCAAACTCTCGCAGCGCAACGCTAGCTCTCATACTCAGAACGGAGCCAAGGTTGGCGACAATACGCAGCCCTCATCTACTGCCCTGGTTGACGCTCTGGGCAAGCTCAGCATGCAGCAGCCTGTCCGTCGGTTCCCGGAGGAAGAGGACGAGGACCTCTTACGCGAGACGGACGACCGATTCGTGCTTTTCCCCATCAAATACCGCGAGGTGAGGCGCCACAAAGAGAGAATAAGAAACTGATGATGTAGATCTGGATGGCATACAAGCGAGCGCAGGCGAGCTTCTGGACCGCCGAGGAGCTCGACCTGGCTTCCGACCTGCACGACTGGAACGAGAGGCTGAATGAGCAAGAGCGGTTTTTCATCCTGCGCATCCTGGCATTCTTTGCCTCGTCGGATGGCATTGTCGGCGAGAATCTCATCTCGAAGTTTGCCCTCGAGGTGCAGGCCGCCGAAGCGCGCGCTTTTTATGCGTTCCAGACCATGATTGAGCAAGTCCATGCCGAGACGTACAGCCTCTTGATAGAGACCTATGTGCAGGATTCCGAGCAGAAGGATTACCTCTTCAAGGGGATGGACAACAGTGAGTTCAACAAAGCGGATGGAAGCTGAACTCGCCAGTCCCGTGCATCCGCAAAAAGGCAGACTGGGCACTAAAGTACATCACCGATGATGTGCCGTTCCGCATTCGCCTGATTGCGTTCGCCTGTGTTGAAGGCATCTTCTTTTCCGGATCGTTTGCGGCCATTTTCTGGCTAAAGAAGCGCGGACTAATGCGCGGGCTCACATTCTCCAACGAGCTCATCTCGCGTGACGAGGGCATGCACACCGACTTTGCGTGCCTGCTCTACGGTCATCTCAAGCACCGCTGCTCGCAGGACGAGGTCCACACCATCGTGCAGGAGGCTGTCGAGATTGAAAAGGAGTTCCTTACAGACGCGCTCCCGTGTGCCCTAATCGGCATCAACGCTGCTGTGAGTTGACTGGCTAAGAACGTACAACTGACAGTCTAGTCCATGTGCCAGTACATGGAATTCGTCGCCGACCGGCTGGTCGTCGCTCTCGGCTACGACAAGATCTACCACTCTGCAAATCCCTTTGACTGGATGGAGCTCATCTCGCTGCAAGGCAAGGCCAACTTTTTCGAGTCGCGCGTCAGCGCGTACCAGATGGCCAACGTCTCGCGCTCAGCTACGCCCATGCGCAGCCGTTCCGACTCGTTTGGCGAGGAGGGCAAGGCGCAGCGCAGAGTGTTCCGCACCGATGCCTACTTCTAGGCATCTTGGCCCAGCGCGACATGTCGACTCCACCGACGGACGTTAAAGAACCTCTGAAACAAACACAGTCTGTAACGATACCAAAATAACCCCACTCCACTGCAGCTTGCCGTATCACCGTGCATCGTACACACCCGCCACCAGCAACTCATCAGACACACAGCACACAATCAACAACACATAGACGAACAGACAGACAAGCACATAGGGTAACATGGCGGAACTTGCCGCCAGTGTACTGTACGATAATACATTGAGATGCCATCACCACTGCTATGATACCACAGCGAGGCCTAGGATTCCGCACCGTGCAGCCCGCCCTGGCGGCGTGCCTTTGCCCCTCACACGCCTGCACCAAACAGCACGAGGGGGGACATCGAACCCTGGCTCGATCGCATCGTTCGGACCTCCCTGGCGATGGACGCCCCGGGATCCCGGTGATGAGTGCCGCGCTTGTTGACAGAGCGACTCATGGCAAGGAAATAGTCTGGTATTGACAACACTTTTGCCGACGAGAACAACCACAATCGGGTACCACGAGGTACTTTTGCATGCCAATCGGGTATGCGGGGACTTGGGCCCCCATGGGTCTGAGGCAGTCGAGGCGGCACGAACGCGCGCAAAGCTGGGCACGGAACGGAGGAGGTCACACGACCCGGACAGGCAGCAGGGGATCCGTCACAGGGATAAGCAAACACGAGAAGTGCATACACTCCATGTTACGCCTTGGCGTGATGGCACGTCTAACCGGCTGACTATGACAGACTCCCTAGCTGTAACGCACCCAAACTGCGCGTCGAAGCTGACATTCTGCCCATATGTGGCATGTGTCGTCTCGCCGTTCATCACGGCCATGAGGGGGGTCCCTCGCCCGCTGATACTCACCGGACATCGGACAGCAGAACTTCGAACATTTTCGGGCGCCATTGCGCGGCCTTCTCGGGCATTGTTGCCAGACATTCTGTCCCAGGGAGTGACTCCCTCACCCCCATGATGGTTGGCTAAACAAATCAACAAGGAATGAAATCGATGAATGTGCTCCTGCAAAGGGTGCGGCGAACGAGGGTGTAGGTGTCGTGGTTGTGGCGCCACAAAGTCACCTAGCGTACCAAACATTAGGGGAGTCTGTCCCCCAAACCCCGTTGTGCCACGGAGAGCCTCCTGATGGCCCCTCATGTGTCCGTGGTGCATGCTTCCGTTTCCACTGCGCCATGTGGGGTTGGGCACGAGCCCCATGTTCCAAACGGGTATAGGCGGGCGTCTGCTTCAAGGATCCGAGATTACCGCACATGCCAGTGTGACGGTGACATGCTTCGCGATTCCAGATCCTGTTTTCAACATGCTTCGCAATGTCGCGATTTGGCGTTTATCCTACAGCACTGGTGTTCCACTGGGTTTGCGGACAGAATGACTATGCCAACGTGACTTTGGCCGTTCCTCAGCCGAAGTGTGGGGTGAACTTGAGGTGTGGCGCATGGCGTGTGGTGCCACTGTGCCTCAATCTCGCCCACTCTTCTCCTCCATTCCTCAATCCCTTCCCATCTCCGTGTTAGTTTTCTTTTGGTACAGCGTTGAAACAGTGCGAGTCGGGATATGTCGTCTCGGATCCAATTGCTTCTCGGACCAACGAGGTCGCTAGCCTCGTCCGAAGGAGAGGACATGAACGGAACCGGTGGTGGCGCAGGGAAACCCCGCCCAGATCGGTGGTTTGGGACCTCGTAGCACCTGAGGCAGTGTCACCGCGTCCCTCAGCTTCTTGCTTCCGACATCCTTACGGCAAAACTGGTCCCAACCTCAGGTTTTTGACGCGTTCCGCATTCCACAGGTTTGTGTGTTTTCCCCAGGCGCCCGTTCATCTAGGGAACGGATGTGCCTGTGCCAGTGAGTTTATGCGAGTGGGTACCCTGAGCCGAGTGTCCGCCCCGGACGGATGGTCCCCATGTTAGAGGTGCTGCGCATTGTGGTAAGTACCATGTGTTTGGCTTTTGATGGTGTGTGTTGACCGGTAAAGACGAAGTCCGACACTGTTGTTGTCATTGTTTTTAGACTTCTAACCCCTAACCCATTGCCGCCACAAACTCTAGCCCATGTACCTTGAACCATCAAATCAGGCCACAACGATCACGTTGCGGTCGAACTCCATTCGTATGTGTTTCCAACGACAGGAAACTAGTGACACAGTGCTGGTGACTGTTCCGTGCGAGAATCAGTAGCTAAGGCACTCCCCATTTTGAGGGGGAGTCCCTGCCACCTTTCTTTCGTGAGCCACCCATGTGATCAGACAATGGATCCCAAGATAAAGAACAAAAGACAGAACGGCGATGTCAGTGTGGGAATCCGAAGCAGAAGCAGAAGCGGACAGAAAACCGTGCAAGAGAACCAGAAGCCCGATACAAAATGAATCGGGGACGCGAGAATGCCCTATGTGCGCCGGGTGCCAGGCTGTGGCCACCTGTCCTCGGCAGTTTCTAGGCCATCGTAACAAGACACGGGCTACGCCACGCCACTAAATCTACAGAGGACCAAAGCTGGAGTACAAGACAGTCCGAGCGGGGACCAGACTCCTAATAGCCAAGAAACAGAAAGGTACCAAGAGAAGCGGGACCGGGGCGGCGGCCCGGAGCGCTGAAGAGGACAGCAAGAAGATCTGAGGACTCTCTATGCAGTGTTTCCAGACTGATTTTGAAATGGTTGATTGTCCATCTCGGGTGGTGGGATCATGGCGCTCGGCCCGGAACAGTACAGCGAACGGTACGGCGCTCTATTAAGTCGTCGAGTATGCACGGGGTTCAATTGAGCACTATGTCAACAGCGAAAGCACAGTAGTGGCAGGCGGTAGACACGGTTCAGCCGTCGAATTTCCGTCAACGGGAACAAGCAAGCGTGTAGGACTCATCACATGTCAGCGATTGTGGAATGCTACTCAGGTCGATCAGGTCAGGACGACCAAATGGCTAACAAAGGTCGTGACATGCCGAATTGGAGTGAACGAGGTATTGAAGTTGGGACACTATCCTGACCACCTTCCCCTGTGGCCACGACTGAATGTTAACCTACCAGGGGCACCAGGGGGGGTTGGACCAGCTGACCAGTACAGTGAGCGCGTCCAGCCAAGGGTGTTGCCGACCACTCGACAAGTATACGGCCGTACCCTCTCAGGAGAGCCACGCACGGATCCGTCGCTGCCGCCGCCGCCGCCGCCGCCACAGGTGGCCTCTCCTTTTTGTTTGCTCAGGCTCCGTTAAACGTTTCTGTGGCAGCGATTTCGTTTCCCCCACTTGGCGTGAACCGGCGTCAAAACTCGGTGCGCGATCTGGCAGAAGCATCGGCGTTGGCAGATTCCTTAATGGGTTCGCACGGACATAGGCGGGACCGAGCGGCCTAGAGACGTCACGGGCGGCGAGTCCAGGTTGGTCCAAGCTGACACGGACTCTTTTCCTCATGTGCAAAAGGAGACGAGGGAAGAGGGAGGAGCGCAGAGCAAACCAGACCAACATAATATAACCAATGTGCAAAGCCCAGAGGCCTTCCGAGGAGTGCCTAGGGCTACTGGGCGCAGCAAAGTCTTTGTTCTCGGTGGTCCGTGTTGACCGCTAGACAACCAGCGGAGATTGTGGCGCACTTTCAGACTCGACGGTCTGGTGTGATCGGAATAGGAGAACCACTGTCGCTATGACTGGACCTGTCGCGCCCCTGGTCGACTCCGATCGGAATGAGCCCACCCAAAGAAGGCCGGGTGAACTACTAATGTTCATGGCGCATGATGGATCTGACCAGGCGTTCTCTGCCACTACCACCATGTGAGGAGCACTACGGACCGCAGTCCTGAGAGGTACGGACCGACCACCGTTTGAGGCTTGAAATGGCGCTAGTACAGTATCATGAAAAAGTGGGGGGACGACTCCTGCCAGATTTCATCAAAACGAATGTGGCAGATGTCATTGGCAAACTCGACCGACGGATGAGCTCCGTCTTTGCACAAGTCAAAGCATTATATGGGTCCCCTCCTATTTTCTTACCTCATTCTCCGTATTCTCCAATGCCACTTCCCCACTGTGTCCCGGTCCCACCCTGCGTTGCCCCGCGTCTCCCCCAGTTCACATGTACGACTCCGTACTTAACCCATCACCGGTCTAGACTCTGGACACGGACACGCTGAGGTCTGTTCACCCACGGGGCGCTCAATTCACTCGTTCTCTAGCGTGACTGTGTTGTTCTGTATCGCCTTCAGGACCTGGAGGACTGGCCATCGAGAGGGGTGATATGGGCGTCATTCAAGGGAACCCGATAGGCAGAGTCGGCTAAAGTGTTATTGTCTAGTGTGAGATGGAGGGGTGCTGTCTTTGTTGACGGAGGGAGGAGTCCGCTCATCGTATCGAGGAGACCTAAGATCGAAGCTTGTGAAGTCCCGGTCGGGCTCCGCCGGCTACGGAGAATGTGGCACAGACCTCGTGGCGCGCAGCGGACACGAAGTGGATATGTTGTCACCGTCTATGATGGAAACCACCAATGTTTGAGCATTGACTGCCACAAATCTGTGCTGCTGCGCGGCCGTCGAGTACTATCATGTGAATGCACCTCCTGCTTCTTCTTCTCCCCATCAGAATCTTAGCTGAACGCCGCATCGCAAGCCGATTTGCACGGAAGCATCGGTGGTGACCAATGTTTCCAATACTTGTGGCGGCGGGTGTTTCCATCCGGGTCTCGGATCACCAGAACAACAGGTGTCCGTCGACGCCTTCCAGCCAACGTTTCCAATAACTCCACCACACCACCACACCTTACAGCCCCTAGGCGGCGACCGCCACCTCTGCGCTTGTGGCGTCAACTGGGCGTCGCTGCGTGTGCCTCGCCCCAGTCTCTCATGTCGAATGTGTGCATGTGTAGCACGTTAGCGCGAGCCGCACACATTGTGCCGCGGCGTGGCCCTGTTCCAGAGAAGTTTGCAATCGACACCAGCTTCTATCATTCCAAACATTCCAGCTGTTCGCGTCGAGAGCGAATCAGATTTGCCCCTCACACTAGCTTGCTTCCATGCCGAAAGGGACCAGAGCTGGCGTAGTTTCGAAACGAGACAAGGTGTGTGGGTTCAAAACGCCCAGAACGCGTACTGCGGAGTGAGATTGGCGATGCTACCAAGATTGGCCGCTGGCCGCTGTCGGCTGATAGCGGCCTCACGTTGGTACCAACTGTATGGGGCTGATCTGCATCCGAGGCGGGCTCCGATATCGTTCCCTTGACTCTCACGACCATCTTCAACACCATTTGATCCCATCGCAAGTCTTTAGATGGTGCTCGCGATTGTCCGCGCTGCCCCCGTCGCATCCGTCTTCCTCATCATCGTAATTACAATCGGAGGATCAGATCGGCCGCTGCAGACTCGTAGTGTCTGGGGAGTACCAAGCGGTCATCGCCGTGTTCGCTCAATCTCGAGTAGTTTGTATTGGAGTCTACTGGGACTTCCCAAGCCTTGGCAGTACCTAAGTATTCCTTACTTGTGAAGTCCCTTACGCACGAGGATGTTTCCCGCTTGGACTAAAAGCGGCCCAAAGGTACCTACCAAGCATGGGGTCGACGCCACTGCATGGACATCGGCCTGGCGCCAGCATAAAGCCCAGCTGGCTGGATGTCACTCCTGTGGCGTCATTGCAGCCTTAATCAAGTGCCCATAGTGGGGTCGGTCCCTTTGCGGGCCTTGTCTTGCTTGCATCGGTCTTCTTGTGCTTCTTTCTTTGATTGTGCTGTTCCATCTGGTACGACGCTGGGGCAGGAGCCCGCAGATGCGCAGACGCTGGTCCAGACGCGCCAGACGTCCAGCACTCATGGCCTAGCGGCTCTTGTGGGTGTTTGTTTTCGACTGTACGGTACAGCTTCCTAGAGGAGGAGAGAGAGAGGGGCAGGGGGGGGGGGGGGAGGGACGCGCTGTGTGCAATTGTGCGAGTCGTTTCGGGAATGGCGTCTAGTGACTTCACACGTTACACGCTGCGGATCTGGGCTAGTATCCAGACGCGTCAGACCAAAGTCATGAGCGAAGCTCAACAGGCAGCTACAGTATATCACAGTAAGTTGTGGACGCGGTACGCGGTCGCAGTTGGACTGCGGGGGAAACCGAGTCACAAGTCAAAGACCTCTCCAACCCCAGATCGCCGAGATCACGGATCCTCAGATACTATAAAGTGCAATCACTACCGAAACTCACCACTGAGCGTTATATGCAGCGGTCTACTGAACAGGGACTCTGGATTGCATGACAGACAGAGACGATGACACTGACGAACGGAAGGTGAAGCGGGGAGCCCGGGGATTGGGGGAGGAGGAGGGGGACAAGGCCAATGGACAGGCGAACTGTGGGTGATACGCCCCTTGTGATCGTGGCCGAACGGAGTGTGAGGGACCGCTTGCGGCGGCGGTGATCCCTTATCCTTAGTTTTAGTTTCTGCGATCCGAGCACGGGCCACCGGTCCAGTTCTTAAGACATTTCGGGCGAGAGCAAACGAGAGAGCAAGGGGAGAGAGAGAGGGAGAGAGAGAGTAAAGGAAGCCAAAGAGCACGAGTGATCTAGAGAGATCTAGAGAGATAGTCTAAGCAATCTGAGGAGTCTGATGACAATGACTGATAGGACTGGGACAGATCAGAAACCACGGTTGGGTAAGACTCCCGCAGAACAAAGAGAACGAGGGATAAGCGAGGAGCGCTAGAAGGCTACTACCATTTGGTTAACATGTTCATTGTTGTGTTATCCTTGCGCCCTCGCTAGGCACTCCCCTCCCCTCTTTGTAGAAAGGGTCGTGGTCGATTCTTATGCTCTGGGAGCTCAGTGTTTCCTTCTCACATGTTGCACAGCGAGGAATGTGGACACCTCCGGAGGCCTTCGTGATTGAAATACTACTACCAGGGTGTGTGGTACAATTGGCACGGATGAGGTTACAGTGCGTATGCAACTGCAGCACACACCCACTGACCGCGAACGGTCTGAGCTTTGAGAGCGGAAAGTGCAGCTGTCGAGTGAGAGAGAGCGTGGGTGAGAGCAGGGCAGAAAGAGAAAGTGACCGGAACGACAGAGACAAGAGACAGAGAGAGAGAGACACGGACAGAGAGAGACACGGAGAAGAGAGGGTGGTGGACTGAGCGCAACGCCCAGTCTTGGGTCTCTGTTTCTCCATATGACTGCAAACATAAGGCAGATGAGCATTCAACTATGACGCAGATTGAAATGCTCGCGCAGAGCTTCCCCGCGGTAGCCGTCCGTCTTCCCTCTGCTCCTCTCCTTCTCGTCTTCCCCTCTTCTCTCTCGTTTTCTGGGCTTTCACACTCTGATAACGTGCATTGACCCGAAAACCGCTTGGACACTGTGACGCGAAAACCCGCTTGGAAATTTCCCTTCCCTCTCCCATCAGACCCCCCTCGGGGGCCTCAGGGCCATCAGTCCCATCAGAGCCAGACCTATCATCGACTCATTTCCACTCGTCGTGGTGGAAGAGCACTCTTCACCTCTCTCTCACCTCTTTCTCTCTCTCTCTCTCTCTCTCCTGTCTCTCTCTCGTGTCTCTATCTGACTCTTTCTCTCTGACTCTCTCTGTTTCTGTCTGCCGCTTGCTGTCAGTCCCATAGGCTTGACTTTGAGGCGAGCAGGGGATGAGAAAATGATATAAAAAGCTTCAACACAAACGGGGAAACGTTGTTGTTGTTGCCAACACATTCTTCTTCTCTTTATCTCTCTTCTCTCAATCACACTCGCAGCAACAATAGTATCCCCATTCTCCACTCTTAGTCATCTCCACCATCATCAACTGTCATCTCGACAACACTTTATTCATCACTCTCATCAACAATGTCCTCCTACTACGCCTCCTCGTACTCCTCCGGCCAGAGCCCCTCCTGGTAGTGAGTCTTTCCTCCATCCCTCTCTCCATCCATCCATCCATCCTTAATGCTACTTTTCACTGGTGTCGGTCCGTCAATTCAGTCATGCCTCCCCCCTTTCCTCCCCCCTTCCCCCGCACCTTCCCTCACCTTCCCCCTCATCTTCCCTCTCATCACAATACTCCTTTCTCCTGTCAAGTGTTTTGATTTAACTTATCTAACCTGCAGCTCTCGTGTCGACGCCTCGACTAACGGAACCTGCGGCGTCGTCTCCTCACATGGCTCGCAGCAGACTTGCGGCAGCACCGCTGGGGCAAGCGGCATGTGCTACTCTCGTGAGTGTCTTCTCTGCCATGGTCTACATGTTCTATTCTGCCTTCCCTCTGCCCATTTTTTACCTTACGGTCACCTTCCTTCTCCGTCCCGACTTCACTCGCGGCAACCACAGTAAAGTGATGTGGTGATCGTCCGCGTCCACAGAGTGGAGGCGCCTAAGGCGAGGTGGAGGTGGTGGGTGGAGGTCGTATGGCAAACGCCTGGGGGGTCCTGCCGAATTCGCGTCTAGTTCGCACAACGGAAATGCCTGCCACGTTTAACATCAGCTCCACGCTCCCATGCGTTCTTCGCAGAGACAAAGGAACTGAGGACCTGCATTGCGGCACCGCCTACGGACGGATACTGAGAGGACGGAGGCTGCTGATGTCATGCCAATGACCTTAGCGTGTCTGAACCGAAGCCTACACCGCACAAACCAGTGGTGGTCTGGGCACGAGGGGCGCAGTAGAATGCCCCTCCTCACCTCCCAGATCATCACAGTCCATTGCCGACTAACGTGCTGAGCTCGGCTTTGCACTCAGAATCACGCCTGTGACTATGTGCTCTCGGCCAGTCACTCTACCTGGTTAACTGCTGGAAGGCATTGCACGCCTCGTGCGAGCTTGGGGGTGTGGTCTCCGTTGCTGCCCTGTCCAAGGCCGCCTCGTTCCCTTGTTCACCATCAGGTCGACATTCCCCCACTTTCCTGCTTGCTCTACCACCTTTCTTATGTCTCATTAACACTGCAGACGAGAGCGAGATTCGAAATGAGATCGCCAAAGCAAAGGGCTCTTCCTACTCTTACGGTGGCGGATACTCTTACGGCGGCGGATATGGATACTAGGCTGGCTGTTACAAGCTAAGCGTACCATTCCCACGCCTCTGGCTTCGACTGTGGGCGATGCCGATGGACACTTAAAGCAACCGCAAACCCGAAAAGAATACGACAACGACAGGCAACGAAACACGAACAACACGAAGAGGCGAGACGAGGAGACGAGCGAAGTGCGATAGCGACAGGAACAATTCGGCAGTGATTCACGTATCGCCTTACAGGGAACGGACACGGCAGGGCGCTTCATTGCGCGTACAGGGTTGTGCGGGGAAGGTTACGGAAGGATACGGTCGCAGTGACACCGGTCATCGTTGTACACACATCGCCACTATTGTACATGGAGCATGTAGCAGCAAGTGATGTTGAGGGCCGCGGCGAGTGGCAGGTTCCCGCTAACAACAGCAGTGACGACTGATGGTTCCAGTGCGCTTAATAACGCAGTCCCTATCGATATCGTTCCGCGACATTAGTAGAACACGGCTGGCGCTCGGTGCCAGGAACAAGCTGGGCGGATGGCTTAGTAGTATTCAGGCTGTGACACCCCGCCATTAAAATCGAAAAAATAAAAATAAAAATGAGGCGCTGAATTATTATCCAGCAGTACGAGTGTCTCAAGGACAAGTTTTACCCTTTGTCTCAGTGTATCTCCGCCACCTGATAGAGTAATCGAACTGAATGAAAGCTCCGAGGGCCGCGGAAACGGAAACGGAAGCCCGAGTGCCTCCAGTGACAAGTGACCCTCAAGTGAGTGAGTTGGATGGAACGGACATGTTGCGCCATTGGCCTAGTGATCCTGACCTGACGATGTTTCATTTCCATCGAACCATCTCGCCATGCATTGAGCCACGACAGCTGAGCCACGACAGCTGCAGCCGAGGAGGATGATGACGCAGCTGAAGCTGAAGCTGAAAAGGAAAAGGGAACTGAAAAATGAGGACGGAGATAAGGACGACCAGCCTCGCTGGGCTCAGCCAGCTCCAGACACTGTGCCGCCGCCGCCACCACCACCACCACCATCACCGCAAGAAGCAAGAGTTGGTAACGGACTAATAATATCCACTTGACCCGCCACAGATTCGCAGTGCAGTGTACAATACGGTACACTATATACTACAGTGCTCCGCTCCAAGCCCCCAGTTGAAGGGGACACCGGACACGGAGTTCGGCCGAGGCCTGACTGCCACAGAGACCACCCGCCGGAGACCATCTTCGAGTCTCCGGGTTCATCTCCTATCTCCTCTCCTCTCCGTAATGCCCATGCACAAGAACGCCGCGTCAAGCCTGCCATCCTCGTCCTAATTGGGCAGCACCACACGGTGGACCCACGACATTACACCGTTTCCTGTCTACATACCCTTACACCCACCCTTGCCCCTACCAACTACACCGTTGCCTCTTTGCGTGGGCCCCAGCCTCCCGGCCCCTCGCCTAGGGGCGGCCCAACCCTACGCTCTCTCCCTCGCTGTTTGGCAGGCGGGCAGCGGCGATTAATTGCTGTGCTATATAAATACATTGCCGGTGTGTCCGTGGACGTGGGGCGTCCGCGCCGCCGGGATCCGTCTACGCGCAGTCCACACAAGTAGCCCACTCCATGAGCCCACAGCCGGAGCCCAGTAGCCAGTAGCCAGTAGTGCAGAGCCCACGAGCCGCGAGTCACGAGCCCAGCTCACCAAGCTGGCGCTCCACTCAAGTGTGTGGTTCCAGCTGTCCAGCTGGCCGCTTCTGCTCCTCACCTTGCTGGATTCTCATTGTCCGATTGCGTCGGCGTTGAACGTTGCACACTGCTCTTTGCACACACAGCTGCTGCGCGCTGCGCGTTGTCGGGTCACCCGTCCCGTCCGCTATCTGAGCCCGCTCCAAACCTTGATTTTGGTCGCGTGCGTGTGCTTCTGCTCTGCATGCTCTGCCCGTTCCGCCGCCATGAGTACTGGCGTGAGCGTGAGTGCGCTTGGCAAGCGCGTGTGCCACCTCGGAGCTAGTTCCGAGTTCCCAGTGACCATGTGCTCGCTCCACATGCTAAACGTCAGACCGCGTGCGGCGCCGCATGTGCGCAGCAGCTGCCTCGAATTGCGGGCGCGCCGTGTTCGGCAGAAGAACCACCAGTAACCGTCACTTGCGCTCCGCACTGCTCGTACTCCAAAAGCTCCGTTCCTTTCTTTCCATACTAGGTAGTCACATATCGTCTACGTGGTACTCGCTCGGTAGAGGTAGGGGATAGGGGCGTAGGGTACGGAGTACAGATGCACACGTCGCGGGGAATTGGGAATTGGGAATTGGGGAATGGGGGGGGGGGGCAGGGAAAAAAAGTTGATCTTGTTGTCGCGGGGTATGAGCGGGAGCGCACGGGCAAGAGGCGCACGGGAGAGAGTACGAGACCGAGAGATAGATACGAGAGTACGAGCGAAGAGCGAGGTCCAGAGAGACAGAAAGAGAGAGAGAGAGAGAGAGAGGACACGGGGAGCCAAAGCCGAAACACCAAAGAAGAGGACAGAAAGAAAAGAAAAAATAGAAGTAAAAGATGAAAGAGAAATAGTGCAGTGTATACCTAAAAATCAAGAAAAAAAATAAAGAGAAAGGGAAAGGGGAAAGCGATGTTGTTCGATTTACATGCCGGCAATGATCTTCTCCCAGCTGGCCCAGTCAGCCTCGCGGAGGACATAGTCGACGTTGATGCCCATGCCGCGCCACGAGTCGAGCCAGGCATTGACATTCTGGATGGGGCCCGTGGGCGGCGGGGAGCGATCGCGAACGGGCGAGGCGCTGTCGCGGGAGGGGTCGCCGTTCGTGGCGCCGTTGGCCTTGGCAGCGCTGGGCGACTTGGAGCCGAGGGGGGTCATGCGCGGCCCAGCGTCGACCTTGGCAATGACTTCGCGGAGGACACGGACGGCAGCGTGGGCGTAGCTTCCTCCTTCGGACGAGCTGCCGAGGCTGTCCAGCAGCTCAAGTCCGTCGGCGACACCGGCACGCATGGCCAGGTACTCTGACGACATGGTGATATTGGTGCCCGTGTTTGCGCTGGCCACGGCCCGCTCAACGTACATGATCAGAGCAAGGGTGGCAGCAGACTCGAACACTGCGGCCGGGTTGAACAGACGGGGCGAGAGCTTGGGGTCGAGCATCTTGGCCGATTTTTGGATCCTTATCGAGGCAAGAGCGACCTGAGCAATGACGGCGCGGACACCCACGGTGGCGTTGGGTCGGAGGTAGGTGGCGAGGTGGCTGCGGTGAATGCCCAGACGGAAGCCGAGCAACGTTGCATGCAAACGGACACGGTGCGAGGGCAGGTACGAGTGCTGCGAGTCGTATCGTGTGTCGGTCAGCGGGAAGAGACGGAAGTACGGCGGGAGGGCCTCCTGGAACGAGTCGAGCGACGCATCAAAGCGGAGGACGAGGTCGTGCGGCGTGTGTGACGGACCCTCGCAGGCAAACGCGTCGAGCACGGGAGTCAATCTGCGTGACAGGTGGGTGAGTATGAACAAGGCGGTGCACGACGTCGGGCCGGCCTCGGTCGAGTGCGGGGGCAGGACGCGGGCCTCCGGCGGGATCTTGTACAGCTCGTTCTCGGCTATCGGGGACGGCATGTGCACGCCCACGTGCGCGTCATTGATCGTGTATGGGAACGCCGTATCAAATGCAAACTGGCGGTCGGCGATGAACAGAGCCCAGAAGACACGGCGGCGAAGCTCGCGCTCGCCCTGGGGGATTCCCTCCCACTCCTTGCCCATGCCGAGTGCCTGGGCAGTCTTGATCGCCTGCGCAAGCCATGCGCCTGCGAGCACGACCTTATCCTTGCGGAAGCCGATGGTTGCGTAGCGGAAGAGCATAAACTTGTGGACGACGTACATGACGGACGGTGCGTCACGCTGTTCTGCGATCTGAGCGGCGAGGAGGGCGAGCTCAAAGTAGCGCTGGTCCAGTGGTGTCGGGTCGGCGGCTGAACCTGGCTGGTTTGCAATAACGCGGCTCGCGGAACGGGGCGCATTCGAGGCGGTGGACGAGCTCGAAGCGAGGAGCAGCTTTCCCGTCTCCTCTGGGAGCACACGGAGGGCGACAGCAAGGAATGCAAAGGCATTAGCGAGGGTTGTCGCATCGCCCTCGCGAAGGCGTCCGTTGCTGCGCCGCTCCATGAGCTGGTGGAAATCTTCGGTGAACTGGGGCTGCAGGAGCGAGATGCCCTCGGTTAGGAAGGGGTCCTGGAAGAATGTGTTGAACAGAATAGTCTGTGTCTCGGACGACGGGAGCGACTGCATGAGCGTGATGAGAGGGAGGCTGTACGAGTCGTGGCGCGCAGCAGCACCAGCGCCGTGAGAGCCGCCGCCACCAGGAGTTCCGGGCAGGATAGACGCGGGCAGCGAGGCGCGAGCGGTCGGCCGGGGGCGGGGCACGTACTGAGGCCGGTGCGGCAGCTGGGGGATCTCGGGGACCGCGGGCTTGGACTTTTTCTTCTTTGGCGGTGCCGAGGCCAGCTCGAGCAGCTCGCCAGAGAGCTCGTCGTCGACGGACGCGTCGCGCTTCTTGCCGCGCGCCGAGGCGCCCTCGTCTCCGCTCTCAATAAGCTCGTCCACCTCCTCGTCCTTGGGGTCTCCCAGCATGTCGGCGAGATCGTTGTCGACACCTCGGGCCGAGGCGTTGCCGGCTCCGGCGCTCTTGCTCCTGCTGTCACCCTCCTCGTCACTGCTCGATCCGTATCCGTTCACTATGCGATCGCGGTCCAGACGGCGCTTGCGCTCAGCGCTGCCGCCGGTGGCTGACGACGGGCGCGTGTTCCCGTTGGGGACGGGCTTGGGACGCTGTGCCGACGACGAAGACATCCACGCCGGCGATCCACCGTTACTGTTTCCCAGGGATGAGCGGGGGGCGGGGTGGCGCATGTCGCCATCGTGCTTGATGGGGGGCGTCGAGGTTGCCGCCGCGGCAGCGGCCGCACGGCGCGCGTGGGGGTTGTTGGCCTCGGTCTCCTCCGAGTAGTGGCACGGGTGGCCTTTGCGGAGACACGACGAGCACGAGGGGCGGACCTGGTCGCACTGCGGTAGAAATGAGTGACGCGTCAAAACGAAACGAAAAATGCGATTGGACGCACCTTGATCTTGCGGTGGTGGCAGAGGTCGCAGGAGCTCTTGCGGCTCTTGGACCCGCCGCCCGAGGGCTTTGGGCTGGGCACGACCGGTGCGGCGGCGACAGGGACGGGAGGACGCGCGGCGACTGCTGCCGGCGGCGGGGGCGGAGGCACGGGGTCGTCGTCGCGCAGCTCGTCAATCTCGTCCTCTTCTGCGGGCACCAGCTCCCGCTTGGCGGTCGTGGCGCCGCCGGCGCTGCTGGGCGGCCCGGGGGGCGACGCGGATGCGGACGACGCGGCGCCGCTCGGGGCTACTGGGCTGGCGCTCGTCGCTCCGTTCGTGTTGGTGGGCGTGACGTGACGCTGCTCGGGGGGCGAGGGGCCCGAGCCATCGTTGACGCGGATCACCAGATGCGGCACCGACATGACTGGTGAGGTGGACATTGTTATTTGTTGACAGTGTCACAAAAGGGGGGACAAAAGGGAGAAAAACGAAGCAAAACACAAACAGACCACGCGGAGGACGTAAAGGACGACGTTAGATGAAGGACTGGATGGGGGCCCGGATGGATAGATGTGGTGGGTGGGTGGGTGGGTGGTGAAGAGCGGCGGCGACGGTAGCGCGCGCTGGGCAGACAGCCGGCCAAGCGCTGTGGGAGAAACGGTTGTGTGTGTGTGTGCGTGCGTGCGTCGAGTTGGCGGTTGACGGTGGGCGACGTGACGAGTAAGACCGCGATGGTTCGGGGTCCTTCAGCGACGCGGTCAGTGTAACGTGTGTGTGGGAGACAAAGTAGCGATGATGGGGTGGATTGATGGTGTAGTGTTTGGGGATGATGGAGAGGAGGGATGTTGGGATGATGAAGGGAGTGCTAGTGTTGCGACCAAAGCAATAGAAGGGGAGGGGGGGCGGGGGGAGGAGGGAGGCTACAGAGAGAAGGGGGGCGATGTAAAGTGAGGGGGCGGCGGCGGGGGGTGGAAGGCAATAGGCTAAGGGAGACGGGGATGAAGGAGCACGACGGGTGCACGGCTCGGGGCAACCTTTTGCCAAAGTCGAGAGCAAGGGGGGGAAAAAAAAGGTAGAAGACGAGGGCGGGGAACGACGAGAGAGACGATGAGAAAGGAGGAGAGCGGGCCAGGGAGTGACAGAAACAGACGAAACCCGGTTCCACGGCCCACGGTGCTGCGCGCTCCCCTGCGGCAACGGGGGGCCAAGCGGCAAAGGGCTGGGCGCAATGCTGGGGGCTGGCGCGGTGGATGGATGGGGGTGGTGTGATGAGGGGGGTGGGCGGCGGGCGGCGAGCGGCGGCGCGCGGGCACACACCGGGGGGGGAGGAGGGCTAGGAGGGGTAAACGGCGGATACTGCCGCGTTCTTTTTTTTTGGTCGTGGGTGCCACGAACCGAGGGGACGGAGACAGAGACGAGGCCAGAGAAGAGGCTCCGGCTCGACGTGCAGCCTTCGTACCCGGAGAGAAAAAGGAAAAAGGGGGGAGGGGGCCAGGGGCTAGAACGAGGGCGGAGGAGGAGAGCAGAGGGAGAGCAGTGGGGAGAGAGTGGGAGAGGGAGGCCGGACAAGGACTCCGAGCAAGCCAAAACCCGCCCGCCCCCGCCCCCGCGCCCCGCCCCCCCCTCCCTCTGTCTTCATTATCGGCCAAGAGCCGCCGTGTCCCACGGCAAAAAGGGGCGTTGGACCCGAGGAGGGAGGGAGGGAGGAGGTTTTTTTTTCGATTTTTTTTTTTTCTGCTTGTGCGCACGGCACCGCGGGCTTTTCAGTCGTTCTCGCTCGGAATTCCGCACGTCAACGCCGCAGTGCGCCTCCCCCTCCCATCCCATCCCATCCCCCTCTCTCTCCCTCTCTCTCGGTCTACGGCTTTCGCCTGCTGGCTGGGTTTAAGCCGTGCTGTCTCTGTCTCGCTCCGCGCCATCGCCATCCCATCCCATGCATCCCATCCCATGCATCGCTCGGTCGGTTCCTGCCATTCCCATCACCGACGCTCCTTCCCCTGCACACACGCATGCGTGTTTGCATGCATGCATGCACGTGAGAATGCATGGAGGCTTGCATGTGGCATGCATGGTAACATCCCGAGATGGAAGCAGCAGCACCGCATGGTCGGGGGCGGGCGATTGGGATTTGCATGCATGGTTATCATCTCCCCTTGCTAGTCTCCGAGGATCCGAGCAGGACGTAGGACCGTTGCCCGTAGGCCGCCCAACCAGAGAGAGCAAGAGAAGCGAGCCCGGCTCCCGTCCAATAGGCGGGCTTGCGCTGGACCGTCACTGGGCTCCCAGTGGGCTGAGCTGGGCTGCTCATTAGCGGCCCGAGCGAGCGCCCCACTCCCCCCCCCCCCCCCCGGCCCCTCCCGGGTCCCCCGGAGGCTGTGACCTCGTTGGAGCCCAGCGGCGAGGCAGGGCGAGGCAAGGCGAGGTAGCGACGCAGGAGACTGAGACTGGACCGCTGGGACTGCGACTGCGGCTGCGGCTGCGGCTTTGAGCAGTATGGCTGCAGGAGACACAGGAAAAGGGAACGGCAAAGCTCGCGGCAAGGCTAGCGAGCACCCGACAGCAAAGGGCTCGCAAGCCTGGCGTGGCCTGGCGTGGTCCTGCGGGCTTGGTGGCTCTCGGCCTTGCCGCCGGCCGATATCCCTACTCTCATCCCTCCCCTCCGCTTGCCGCCGTTTCCCCGGCGCCCCCCGCGTCCGTCGCCTCCGGCTATTTTCCTCTTGAAGCGCTAGAGCGCTCTTCATTGCATGGGAAGCTCCTCCTCCCTGATTGACTGCCGGTTGCCACAAGCTATTTCAATTCCAAGTGAATGCAATGCCATGCACGGTTCGTCTCGGCCCCGGACCCAGGGTGCCTCCCTCCCCGTTGGGCCCGTTGGGCCCGAGATGCCCCGCCGCCACCGTATGAGGTGCTGGGTATCACCGCCCGGGTGCTCCATGCACTCATGCCACTCATGCACCATGCACTGCGGCAACGTTATCTATTACAGTGAAAAGAGTAAAGAATTAGAACTGCTGAACATGCCCAGGGGGTCAAATCTTTCCGCCATACTCTACCTCTTGACTGTTGCAATCACGAGATCACGAGAATCGACTACACGAAAACGGTGCGACCTCCAGGAACACACGCTCAACGGTATGTCTCTGGCCGCAGGCAGAGCAAGGTTTGCAGAGGTAGCGAAAGGACCGTGGACTGGTGGTCGTATTGCAAAGCCGAGAGAGAGAGTCTCTTAGGGAGCTGTGTATATGCTGGGACCGGGTTCCAAGGTTCATCAAGGAAACGGGGAGCAGAGTTCACTGCTGCCATGCATTTCATTTCGCCTCACGTTCTGGATTGTCGGTACAAGAACACACCGAGACAAGCTCATATCCTGCCACTCTTTGCATCGTTACATTCTCAGACCTCCTTTCTCCTCGTTGACATGCATTCATGCAGTTTGCACATTCCAGTCCGTTTTTGTATAATATGTCTACTCTCGTCTCGTCTCGTCTGGCTCGTCTCGTCTGCAGGCTGGAGTCTGGAGTCTGCAGAGTCTGGGCAGCTGTGGGGAGGGGGAGGGTGAAAATCAAATTCAAAGGGGAACCAGAGTGAGGCGACGGGGAGCCAGGGATGAGCAGGACGCAGGAACGGGGACGGCGTTACGCGACGCGCGGCAATATTGTGGTCTTTGCGGTGGCGGCCCCCCTGGGCCCCAATCCATTGCTGCGTCGTGGCCCTGGGGCCGAGGACCAATGGCTTAGAGACGGCAAGATCAAATTCAGGACTTGATTCGGCATTGGACATTGCGATATTGGACATTGGGACCAGCCCTTTGGCATCGCGTGCATGGCTGAACATGCTGAACAGGTTGATTGATTGCCTGTAGGTCGTGGGACATTGCAACGCAACACGCCAGGACGCCAAGCTGCAAGCGAGCCCGTGACGGAGGTGAGATGGAGGGCTGCGGGCTGTAGTGCTGCATGCTGGGTGCTGCCGTGCTGCGCATGCTGCATTGGCATTGCTGGATTGGGTCCTTCCACGGTTCCTCGTATTCGAGATTATCCCCAATGTCGTTATTGGCCCTCGGACTCGTGCATGAATCTCACGAGTCCCAGCGCTTTTGTCTCAGTCGTCCCAGTTATCCCAATTGTCTCAGCCAACGTGCTGCCCCTCTACTCACGCCGCATGCCGCAGAGTCTCGGCCTCAATGGGCCCCGGGCAGGACCTTAAGATCACGACACCAGGCATCCGCGCACTTTGGGCAGGTGTATCCGGAACCTTGTGCGGTTTAGAGTAGACCGAGGCGTGTTCGTCCCTGTTTCCCAATTTACAGTTTGCCGGTTGCGGGTTGCGGGCCTTGCACTTGCACTGTGCAGACCGGAGACCCCAAGACGTCTGCAGGGTGGCAGTCACGCTCACAGCCAAGGTGACCGTTACTGTCTCTGCCACCGTCACTGTCGCCGTCGCAATCCACAATCCACAATCCACAATGCACCGTAGAGCCCTGGTCCGAGTCCGCTCCCCCACTCGCAGCTGCGACCAGGACGTCCACTTGCTGTTATTTGTATTTATTATTTACATTCCATGCACGTTTCGAGACGGAAGGTTTATCTGCCGGGTCTGGCCAGATCTTGGGAACAAAGCCAGAACGGGGCGGATATGCGGATGTGTTTATATTAGACTCTGGGTGGGATCTGGCTTGGCCTTCGGTCTCGAGTCTTGAGTCTCGAGTCTCTCTCGGCGGCCGCGACCCGAGCCGCCAGGTTCTTGTTCTCTGTGTGGTTCTTGCTCGGACTCTAGCTCTCTCTCTGGTTCCGCCGGTTGCTTCTGATTCTGTCTCACCGAGCGTCTCGGCCCTCGGACACGCAGCCAGACAACACCCAGGTAAACGAAACGAGGCCAGGAACGCGTCCTCCTTGTCTTGTCCGAGCACGCAAGCAACCATGCAAGCGGGAGTCACGGGTCGTGGTTCACGGTCACGGGACGGGACGGGGGACGGGGAACGGGGACACGGACTGCGGGCGGGGGGCAGGGGGGGGAGGTAGGGGGGTTTATCCATTCATGCGTGGCTTACGGAGAAATACTTTCTTACGGAGCAACAGCGGCAGCACCAATACTACCAACATGCAAGAGCAACAGCAAGCAAGTCTTGCAGCTTTTCTACGCAGCATCGCGACCCCTGCTACTGCTACTACTACCCTTGGCTATCGGCCGATTCCGACTACAGTTGAGTTTACAAGCTGTACCGCACCGCACAAATAGTAAACTAGATACTGGTCCTGGATCTCGGCGGTGTCCGGGCCTGCGTCACCGGTGCGTATGTATGCGCCGCTGCGCCCACACTCAACCTTCGATGTTGGTGTCGGTGTTGATGTCGATACTGCTGCTGGGCGCGGTGTATTATACGCGGCGTGCGGTGTACTGTACGGCAGGGGCGGCTCAGCTGACCAGCGCTTGCCGCAGTTGTGGTCTGGCAGATGCACTGACGCAGACTGCGCTACGACAGTCCAGTAGCTCGACGCGATACAGGCACAGGTGCCATTCCCCAGACCAGGCCGCACCGCACCCCCACACCGAGCGCACGAGGTTACGGTATTTGCGCCCTCGCCCACACCGAGAGCACGTCGTTATTTGTGAAACCACTACGACAACACCACCGCCCCACCACCCCACCACCCCACCACCACCACGTCCATCCCCCAACGAGGCGGTTGCTAGCTATGCCAGAGGCGCGTGGCGCGTTGCTGGCACGTGCCCTTTGAGGAGAGTAGGCGTGGAGGCGCGGAGGCGTATGTATTTATTTACAGTATTTACACTTCACTCCGGGAAGGGACA
This sequence comes from Apiotrichum mycotoxinovorans, assembly GCA_013177335.1. Lineage (NCBI taxonomy): Eukaryota > Fungi > Basidiomycota > Tremellomycetes > Trichosporonales > Trichosporonaceae > Apiotrichum > Apiotrichum mycotoxinovorans. Next base: position 5,638,700 of record CP053620.1, on the reverse strand, counting down.
GTATTATAGTATGGTATGCACGTGACTTTGTCGGTGTGGCAGACACGACGCGACTGTCGCCGCTGCTGCTGCTGCTACAGTAGCTCCACGATCCCCGCAGCATATCAGCAGCCACAAGTAACATCTCAGGGCGAGACATGAGCTGCGGTGGCGGAGGGTATAGGCTATAGGCTATAGGCTAGGGGCTAGGGGCTGGAAGCTGGAGGCTGGAGGCTGGAGGCTGGAGTTGGGCAGCAGCGTTCGCGCGCATTCCCGGCCGCCGAGGCGCGAGGCGATACTGGCGATACTGGTCTGCAAGTGTGGCGCCCCACCAGTCGTCACTCGTCGTGACGGCCCACCCTGCCTGCCACTTTGCCCCGCGTTGTGGTGCAGTACTGTACTGTACAGTACATCGCCCGGCGCGGCGTCTAGATCTAGATATCCGGTGCGCAGGCATCCACATGCCATATCCCCGCGAGACGTCAGACGCCAGACGTCAGGTCTCGCACTGCCTCGCTCTGGATCCCGCCGATGTGATCCGCGATCCCATGCCGACGCGAATCTGCAGCGAGATCAGAAATCGGAGGGAGATGCGCTCCGGGAACGGACCAAGGATCCCCGAGGGCCGAGCTACCAGGCCGAGTGTCCGAGTGTCTGAGCGCCAGGGCAGGATGTCAGGATGTCCGAGTGCCAGTGGACCGTTCTCGTCCCCGTCCCCGTCCCCGCCTACGGATCTGCCCTTCTTGCCTCATTGCCTCACTGCCTCACTGCCTCCTTGCCTCGCCTCCCAGCGCATAGTCACTCTGGAAATGCACAGCTCTGTATCCATCCATGCATACACGCCCTCCGCCAGATCTACAGCACTACCCTACCCGACAGCCTTGTGGCTCCGCAGCGTGCGGCGCACCCGCTCAAGCGCGCGCGCGACCCACGCGCCCTCGTCCCCGCCCGCGTCCGCGCCCACGAGGCCGGCCACGAGGCCGCCGGCAAGCGTGTCCCCGGCGCCGGTGGTGCTCACGACCTCGGCCTCGGCAATCTCCGGCGGGGGGTAGTAGGTCAGGACGAGGAATCCGCCGGCCGCCGTGGGCTGGAACACCTGGACGCGGCCGGCCGTCTTCTTCGGGGCAGTAGGCTCAATGCGGAGATGAAGCAGCCCCCGGCGCCCGGCTTTCACCCACCACCCGCCGACCCACGGCAGCGTGGCGACCATCTTGGTCACGACGCCGTTCTTCCGGATCCACTCGGCGGCGGGGGCCGGCACGCGGTTCGTAAATGCGTCGACGGCGCCGCGCCACTCGGCGCCGAGGCCCAGCGCGTTGACGTACGCCCACCCGTCGTGCTCCTCGAGCGCAGCGTACAGCTGCTCCAGCTCGGCGGCGTTGGCGGCCAGATGCGTCAGTGCGCGCGGGTGCGCAAGGAGCGCGGGGACCAGGCGCGCGAGCTTGGGCAGAGACGTCGGGTCGCACAGGGTCGGGATGCCGAGGCGCGCGGTGGTCTGCAGCAGGGCCGAGAGTGTGTTGGGGGCCAGGTTGAGGTCAAAGGCGACGAGGGCGGGGCGGTGCTCCTCGATGCGTTTCTCGACCTGTTCGTTAGTTAGTTTTCATGTTACTGCCATTGTCAAGCTCACAGTGGCGGGGTCCAGGGTCTCCACGATCCCCATGTCAGCTACGCCGCCGACCAAGTCCCCGTTCGCCAGCAAAAGGGAGCACGCGGGTGTCGAGCCCGGCAGAGCCGTCAGGCCGTCAGTGCGCAGCCCGGCCTCGTCGAGTGCGTGCGTGAGGAGGTACCCGAGCGTGTCGACCTTGCCGCCCGCCTGCATGCCAACGGGCGAGACGAGGAGCACCTCGTGCGCCGGGAGGAGGTTCTGTGCAGCCTCGGCAATGTTGCGCCCGACGCCGCCAGCAGTGATGCTCACGCTGCCTGGCGTCGTGGTCCCCGCGCTGTGCGTCGCCGACGTCGAGGTCAGGTCCACGGCGGCGGCGCCAAAGACGATGACCTTGGGACTTGGTAGGGCGGCGGCCGCAGGGGCGGCGGGTGCCGCTGACAGAGGAGGAGGGGAGGCAGGAGCGGAAGGAGCAGGTGTAGCGGAGCGCGCCTCTGCAAAGAGACTGCGGGCGGGGACGGCAGGCATGGCAGGCATGGACGCGCGCTTCCTGTCCGCGCCGACACCCTCGCGCGCGAGGCGTGCCATCTCCTTGGCGACTTGCGACCCGACATGTGCATTGTTCTCAATGAGCTTGATATCTAGCAGTCAGTACATTTGTCACCCTCTGGTTCTGGGACTCACTGAGCTCGAGCGCCGTGCCCTTCGTGAGCTCGCCCACACGCGCAAGCAGCCACGGCGTCACCTCCTTGCCGCGCCGGTCGATGCCCTGCTCGACGCTCTCGCGCACCGCCTGCTCCACGGCCGCCTGCACCTCTGCACCGCGTGCAGCGTGCTCGTCCGGAATGGGCACAGCGAGCAGCGTCGCCTGCGGCGTCGGCAGAGTCAGGCCCGTGTCTGGGGTCAGCGCTATTCTCGCACGCATCTCCGTATCTCCGACTCGGAGACACTGTTAGGCTGTGTGCTTCACTCACAGACAATCTCCGCAGCCTCGAGCACGCTCCCCGCGCGCCACGGCGCCTTGCACCCGCTGCTGGGCGAGTAGAATGCCGGGAAGTCGTCCCGCGGCCCAAAGGCAGTGACGCACACGCCCTGCGTCTCGAGGACCTCGAGCGTGAGCGGAATGTCGAGAATCGACTTTGCGCCGGCGCACACGACCATCATGGGCTGCAGTGGAGTGTCAGTGTCAGTCCAAACGCTCATAGTCGCCAGCACAACCGTAATATTGCGCGTGAAGCACCCCATGCGGGTCCGTTGCAGCACTCACTGTCCGGCCGAGCTCGATCAGGTCCGCGGAAACGTCCATACCTAATCAATGTCAGCAGAGCTTGTCCCATCTAGTTTCCTGAAGTCGCCGGCCCCGCCGCCGCAGCTTCCGAGACTTACTACTCTGGGCTCCGCGATGCACACCCCCAATACCCCCCGTGACGAACCCCGCGATGCCAACCGACGCGGCGGCGACCATCGTGCCCGCGACGGTCGTTCCGCCCGCCCTGCGGCCCGCGAGCGCGGGCGCCAGATCGCGGCGGGACACCTTGACGGCGGGCATCTCGCGGGGCGTTGCCGGATCCGCCAGCGCGTCAATCTGCGCGCCCGACAGCCCGACGTGCACCTTGCCGTCGAGCAGCGCGACAGTTGCGGGCGTCACGCCGTGCGAGCGGATAATGCGCTCGAGCGCGTGTGCGGTGTTTGCATTCGCTGGGTGCGGCATGCCGTGCGTTATGATTGCGCTCTCGAGCGCGAGGACCGGCGCGCCCGTCTCGAGGGCGTGCTCTACTTCTGGAGCGAGGACTAGGCGGTTGTTCTGCCGTCAGTTTGGGGTTGGGGGAGGGGGAAGGGGGCAGGAGTGGTTTGAGATGAGGGGCTCGCAGTCACTCTGATTGTGATTCCCGCCCCCTCGGCGATACAGCAGCAGCAGCACTCACCCACCGCCGCCGCGCCTCCGCGAGGGTGCTTGCGCACCGGCGCTGGATCGGGGTGCGCCCAATGACTCGGAGCATGGTGTGGCAAGTGTGACGGAAAGTGTTGTAACTTTCGAGAGTGACAGTTGGACGCGTCAATGGCAATGGCAAGACAGCACGAACACCTGTTGTTTCGTGCTTGCAATTTAGCGCTACGTCATTTGCCGCCCCAGCCAATAAATGACCATCCAGTCATTCCAAGCCACCACAACCTCTGGCCTGGCCATGAACCTCGACGTGCATCTCGCACAGCCGCGAACCCGTGGGCTTCCTGCTCCGATCGTACACTGCTAACATAGAACAGTAAATACAGACTACTACTCCAGGCTCAATTGCACACTCCGTCACTGCACAGCACTGCAAAATTCCATTCTACTGCTCGCCGACGAGCCGGTACGCCTCGGCAACGAGGTACAAGCTCCCGCAGACGACCGTGAAACCCTGCGCCTCGTTCGCCCAGCGGAGTGCGTCCGCGACAGCAGCGGGTCCCACGCCGGGGATCACGCGGATCTCGCCGGCGCCAACGAGTGGCGCAGCGGCAGCGCGGATCGCGTCGGCCTCGGCGCACCTGATCCACGGCATGCCCTCCACAGGCGTCGTGAACTTGGTGATCGCGACACGGTCACCGTCACGCAGCAGCGGGCGGAGAACGCCGTCGGGGGTCTTGCCCGGTGAGGCGGAGAGGGAGAGCACGAATGTGCGTGGGCCAGGAACGTTTAGGCTGTCCAAGTATGCGCGGAGCGTGACTGCCGAGTCGGCATTGTGTGCGCCGTCCACGAGGAACGGGATCGACTTTCCACCGTCGTTCCACTGCAGCCACGCGCACCGGCCCTGCCACCGCGCAGCTGCGACGCCAGACTGGAGCACCGCATCGGTGAGAAGACTGAGCTTGGGCTGGATGACATTCGATCGCTGGTCGTAGCGTACGACATCGAGCATTGTCAGGGCCAGACTGAGGTTGTCGAGCTGGTGGGCGCCACCAAGCGAAAGATGGGTGTTGATGACACCGCCATGGGCGCCCCTTAGTGGGGTGGTCACGGCGGTAGGCGGCGGCGGGCGGAAGGGCGAAAGAGACATTGAGGTCGCGCCCACCTGCATCGCCTCGCTTGGGAGCGACTCTACAAGCTGCGTACCGCGCTCAGACGCGACGGCCCGCGCAGCCGCGAGGGCCTCAGGGTGCAGATGAGGCGCCGTGACAATGACGCCGCCAGTGACACAAATGGACGCCTTCTCGCGCGCAATTTTAGCGATCGTGTCGCCGAGCCGGTCGGTGTGATCGAGGCCAACGGACGTGAGGCCCGAAGCGAGCACAAGCTGCGGAGGGATAACGTTCGTGGCGTCGCGCAGACCGCCCATTCCACACTCGATGATCATGACGTCCGCCCCGCACGTATTGGCAATGAGGAAGGCAGCAGCAGTACCAATCTCAAACGTGGTCGCGTCCAGACGGTTCTCGTCGGAAACACGCTGGACGTGCGCAATCGCAGCCGCGTACTCGCCCGCTGAGACTGGCTGCCCATTTATCCGAACGGCGTCGCGCGGTTCGATCAGGTGAGGCGAGTTGTACCGTGCAGTCTTCATGCCTGCGGCATTCAAGCACGACTCGAGAATGACAGACACCGAGCCCTTGCCGTTCGTGCCGGCGAGATGGAACGCTGGCACAGCCAACGGCGGCAATTTGCCCATCAGCGCAATCATGCGGTCGAGTCCGAGGTCAATTTTGCCCACTCCACCAGGGATGATGGGCATCTGAGGCGGCTGCGCTGGAGGAGGTTGGGAGGAACGCTGGGGGGACGGCCATCCGCCGACTGGGGGCGCACCGTTCCCCTGCGGCGCGCCGTTGGTAGCCATCATGCGAGGGGGAGGTGCAGCCGGCGCCGCAATATGACGGGGCAGGGGCCCTGTGACGAGAAATGACTTCATCCGCCCAGGCCTAACCACGAGACGAGGTCCGTACGCGACCGCGGGCGGAAGGCCGCGCATGTGGTCTACGACCAGCGGCCCCGGGCCGTGAAGCTCGTAGGGCGGATAGGGTCTACCGTGTTGAGCCTTGGAGTCAATAAGCATGACCGCGTTGGCGGGAGCATGCGACGCCAGCGTACCATGGTACTCTGCAGGATTCGGAGGGATGAAGGCAGGCTCCTGCGGCCCACCAGCCTTGCGATCGTTGTAAACAAGGGGGTCGACAAACAGTTCAGGCAGCGGGGCCTCCTGTTTCCGTTTGGCTCGACCAGTGGACTCGTTCTTTGTGGGCTCATCAGGGCGGAAATCTAGCAACGACCACCGGACGCGTTGAATCTGGAAATCGCTCGTCCGTACCAACACCTCCTTGGCCGCTTCGTCAACGTCGAGGTACCGGGCGTACAGCAACGCGCCGCGATGCTTGAACTTGACAACGGACTCGTGGGGAATAGTGAGGACCTTTTGGCGAAGCTTTTCGGCCGCCTTGGCCTTCCTGACCTCCTTAGCAGCAGGGTTATGCGCAGGGCACAAGAGCTCAAAGACAAACTGGGTCTTTGGCTGGTCGGGCGAGTCTGCGTTCTCCACTGGCTTCTCGCCAGCAAAATAGTATACCTCGTCGTTGTTGCGCGCACAGGGGACGTGGAAGGCGGTGGTACACCTGCCCCGCGTGCACTGGACCTTGGTGCCGATAGCTGCTGAGCGCCTATCGACGCAGCACGAGCACCTCAATTTCCAGCGCGCCTTGTCGATATTCTCCAATCCGTGGATATATGTCACCAGGGCGTCGTCCTCAATCCAGTCCTCGGTGTATGCTTCAGGAAGCGCGACAGCACAGGATGTGTGAGCCTGCACGGTTGGAGTCTTCGACATGGACTGCAGGAATTCGTCTGGATCGGCGACAGGGGCGAGATCGTCGGTTGCAAGTGAGGGGCAGAGCACACACTGGCTCTGAGGTGGTTCGCGGACGATGGCCACTTGGGGCGTGGGGCTGAGGTCCACTACCTTCTGCGGCGACGGTAACCGGATAACGATACGTAACGGCGGTGGTGGCGACGGGGACTCCTCCTTGATCTTTGGCTCGTCCTTGATCTTTGGCTCGTCCTTGATCTTTGGCTCTACGCTCTTTGGTATGCGTTTCCGCTTGGCACTACCCATCTCGCCTTCCGATTTCCGTTTGCGGCGCTGCCGTTCCGGCTCCGGGTCCGGTGTCGGCGACGGCGACGGCGAAGGCGATGGAACCTTGGCTCCAGTGAGGAGATCGACATCGATGCGCACGCTAAAGTCGACACAATGGCATGCCTTGGCCTTCTTTCCGAGCTCAAGCCAGGACGGAAGCGCAAAGTTTACGCTCTCGGCGCAGTTGAAACCAAGGTTGAAGCCAGCGTGGTAGCCGCGAGGGAAGGTGATGACAAACTCGTTCTGGTGGTGTACAAGCTTGTTGACGCGGATGCCCTCCGAGTGGAGCTTGAACGGCGAGACGGTGCACGCCTTGTGACGCATAAACTGGTCGCAGCCATTGGCGTCCGCGGGGAAGTAGCTGCGGACAAGCGACTCGAAGCGCTCCGACTCAATCTGCGGGACAGCGTACCAGAGCTTTGGTGCTCCAAAGTGGATGTAGTTGATCGAGAAGAGGTCCATCTGTGGTCAGTTGGAAGAAAACGCAGAAGGCAACTCACGTCCTCGACGTGCCAGGAGAAGGCAGCGCGCCACATGCCAAAGTAGAGATACGGCGAGTTGACGCCGGGGATCTTGCTGGGGAGCTTGTTGAGCAGGTTGGGAAGGTTGGCAACGTTCCAGGGGTAATGTTCGTCTGCAAAGAGGGACCCGGCGAGGTCGGCACCGTACCAGCTATCCTTCTTCCCTGTGCCCAGTGACTTCCAAAACTTTGACTCGATGCGCGAACACCCAGCAACATCAAAGTCGTCCTCGGTAATGCCCTCAGGCAGCCAGGCGGTCTTCCAGTCTTCGTCGTAAAATGGGTCTATAGGTGGTTCGGGAGGGTCTGATTGTGGTGTCGTTGCAAGAGGTTCTCCAGAAGAGTGTGAAGTATGTGATGATGAATCGAGTGCAGGGAGGTCGTCGCTGTGTTCGTGCCCGTTCCCAGGTGAGGTACTGGTTGAAGTCGTGGAAGCCTGGGTGGGCGCGCTATTGGACGCAGATCCTGAGGCGTCGTCGGAGGCGTTCGACCCGCCGGTATTGGTATTTGTCGATCCCGGCTCCATGCCGAGTTTAGCTGCCGCCTCCTGTGCCTCCGCCTCTGCCTTCTTCTTCCTCTCTCTCTCCAGTTTCCTGCGTGCTGCTGCCTCTCGCTTCGCCCGTCTCTCGGCCTTGATTTCGGCGATGCGCTGCGCCGCGAGCGCTTTGGCCTCCTGCGAGTCGCGGTTCAGCGACCGGTCGCCCTCTTTCGGATTCGGTGTGCGCAGGTCGACATGCGAGCGGCACTTGTTGAACCACTCGTGGATTCTCAGCGGGTGGTTGCGGTTGCGCTCGACGTTGAGCTGGACAAACACGCCGTTCTGGCCCTTCATGCGCTGCTCGATCGGACTCCGGATTTCGAGCTGCGACATGGCGCGCTTGTCGAGCAGCTCGACGCCGTCGACCCACTCCTTTGGCGGGATGATCTTGACAATGCTGCTGCGCTCGCCCCATGGCCGGACAGACTCCATGTACACGTCGAATTGCTAAATGTGTCAGTCTCAGTCGGGCGTCCGTCCTGTCATTGCCAGTGCAGCAGTTACCCACCCTGAACTCTTCCATGGTCGGCTTGAATATAGGTATGCCCCGCGTCGCGCCGGGGTCGTCGTCCGGGTGAAGGAAGACATCGTCTGGAATCGGCTCCGGCTCGCGCACCTCCGAGTGCCGCGGGTTATTGCTGAGCGGGAAGCTGGTGTATATCAGCTGGCTGCCCAAGGCAGATATGCAGCTGTATAGCACGAGAAAGTCCGAACACACTCACAAGCAGTACGGCCGAGCGAGCTTTGGGAGGTCTGTGGCCTCAGGGGCGGCGGGGGCGGGCGCGGTGGAGGCAGCAGTAGACTTGGGGGGTTGCGGCTGCGGCGGTGTGCGACCCTGTCCACTCTGATTTTGGGAGCGCGAGGAAGTGGAAGCAGGTGAGGCGGGGGTGGAAGCGAAAGCGGATGCGGATGTGGATGGCCCAGGAGACAAAGCGTCGAGTGTATCTTTTGAGGAGGTCGCGTGCGCTGACGACAGCAACGATGATGACGATGGACCATGATGCTGGTGGTCATCGCCGCTGCGCAGTGCGTTACGACTGGGGGTGTCGGGACCCGCCGCGGGAATTTCTGTCGATGTTGTCGACCGCATTATTTCGCTGGTGCGCGCTTTGGGCGGCTTTCGGGGTGATGTTGGCGGCATGGCTGTCCAGGCCGCAAAGATGGTGGTGATGGCAAGATAGTAATGTGGAAAGGTCGGCAGGTCAAGACTCGACTGGCAAGAGAATGAGAGGTGATATGTTGATTGAGTGGTTGATGATGATAAAACAGAAAGGAGTGGAAAGGCAGCTAATGATTGATATGATATGAACGCTCACTTTTGCAATTCAGATTGAGCATCAATGCTGTAACCCCCCCAAGCAGTACAAGTTTGTGCGCGGGAGCTGGCCGATGGCCGATTGGGGTCGCTGTCAGGCGTTGCTCGGGCTTGGTGTTGACAGGCTGCTAGGTTGCTAGTGGGTCCTAGGTTGTGTTGCGTAATAAACTCTACGGGGGTGTCTATTGTTCTCTCGTAGCGGGTTTGCTCGATAGCTACAGTACTCGTCGGGTTGTCCTCCTTGTCCGCTCTTGTCTCACTGACCTCGATGACCTCTCTGTCTCAAAGGAAGAGGTCAGCGAGTGGCAAACGTCCCTTTTTTTGGATTGCACTGCAAACTGAACCCGACAGTTACAGAGAAGTCTCCCACGATAGTACTTTTAAGCCATGCTTAACCCACGTGTCATATGTGGAGGGATGCAATAGATAATGGGGAGGGGCGTGCCTGTGCACCACACTGCCAAGCTGCCAAGTCGAGTGAATCAATAAAAGCATCCGTCCATCGACGTCATTGGGATGCATGGGATGAGGTACATCTGCCATCTGCCACAAACGTCGAAAGGCTGCTACTGTACTGCTTTAATCTGCAATGCGGAGGAGTCGTGAATTGTGAGCATTGTCATGGCATACCAAAAACTGTTCTACCACCCGCGGGCTGCCTGCTGAGTCCAATGAGAGTATGGAGTGACTGTGTGTGGGTGTGGGTGTTGGGGGGTTTTGTGTGTTTCTAACAACAGGAAAGCAAAAAAATCTACCGGAATAACTAGGTCTACAAGGGGGACGGCTCGGCACTGCCAGTGCTGTCCCTGCATCTGCATCATTCTACACGCACACAACGTGATGTGGCGGCACGCGGCGGTTGGAATAACGGACGTCTCACTCGTCGTCCTCGGACTTGCTCGACTTGCGGGAGGTGGTGAGGTCGAGATTTGCACCGGAGCTGGTGTGTGGTCAGTATCTCTGCATGGGGTAGACGGCTCGTGTGCGTGGAGCCAAGCAGTGGGTACAGCTGCGGGCTGCAGGCGGAAGTGAAACCGTGGAACTAGTGGTGGTGGTAGTGGGTTCTCGGTGGAGATAGTGAAACAGCGGTGGGACGGGATGACACCACCACCCCCAAAACCTGACGTTGACGCCACCACACGTAAGAGCCAGCGCCACAAACAAGAGAAACCTTGTTCTTGTGTGGCTAGGAGCGCTTGTCTCGCTTCCAACCCGAACTGTGCATGGTGTGGGTACTCACTTCAACTCCTTTTCGTGAAATGTGGTAAGGGTGTAGAAGTACAGATCGCGCGAGTACCGGCGCATGCGGTCCTTGAGGGATGCGGGGACGCGCGCGGGGCATGCTGGCGTGTCAGCGGCAATGAACGGCAATGGCAATGAGAATGGCAGTCTGCAGCGTGGTCGTGATAGCGAGTGGCGATGCGAGGGAGCAAAGTGGCGCACTACTGCACCCCCGCTTCCACTCATAAATGACACTTACGGCGCTCGCCAACACACATAGAGAGAGTGAAGTCTGTGTGCTCCTGCTTGATCGTAGGGCGGAGACTGACGGCCATGATGGAAGAGGAGAGAGGCAATAGTAGAGGAGAGTAGTGCGATGAGGAAAAAGCAATGCTGGTGTAGCTGAGTAACGCGTTTGATGTGCTGATTTGCTCGAGGAATGGACAGTAGGCTGTCGCGTTATCACAGTGTCAAAATGTCAAGGTGTCAAAAGTTCAAAGATCAAAGATCGAGGAGCACATAATAAATGTTGAGAGGTATGGGCTTGGGAATGGGAATGAGATACGAATGAGACCCCTCGTGGATATATACATGTCTTGAGCGCAGCTGGTGTGTCTGGATATGGGCAAGGGATGCGCGAGGATTGCATGTACTGTACAGAACATGTGTCTCTCGTGCCTCTCCTCCTGCCTCCGTTCATCAGTTGCCATACCTGGCAGCGAGGGCAACCGCACAGGGCAACAAGACCGAGACGAACACGAAAGAAATTAAAGCCCAGCCCATTCCCGCTAGATGAAATCTGCATCGCAGGCGCGATCGCCCACCATCAACCATGCCGTCGTGCCCGGCTGGTACCTGCTCCAAGAAAACAAAAATGACGAGAGTAGATAAAACCTTGATGTGACTGGTCCTTTCTTTGTCTGGTTTTTCCCCACAAAGAGTACCCCGATTTCCCCCTCTACGATCCTGGTGCTCCGGAGCCAGGTGAGATCTACCCTTTCGTTTGTGGGCATGTATCCGATTGTGCGTGTCTTGGCGGAACTGGCATTGTGGGAGGGTGGCATCATTCTATCATCGTCGTAATGCGCTTACAGGAATTATAGTATGACGATCATGAGGTGTGGCACGACAACATGATGCAAGAAACGCCTGTTGGAGCCCAGGCAATCCTGCTCCCCTCGGCATGGTGGTATGGAGGCGTCCTCAGTTCTCAGACACAAGCAAGCCCAGGCCAGCCCAAAGCCAAAGCCTAAGCCCAAGGCAAAAGCCGGGCCAGCGTCGGGGCCTCGGGACTCGGGCCTCGGGACAAGTGCAAAATACACCCCTGCCATTGCTCTCGTTTCGAGGACCCGTCGTACTGCAGGACAGTAGCAGAAGATCAGATAAGCTCGATAACGAGGTGGAAAACCGGGAGCTCCTACACCCAAGAGACCTCGCGACACGGTACGGTTACCGCATAGTCGTGGGAGGTGCAAGTTGGAAGGGCGGGGTAGTGACCATCACGTCACGTGCAACGTCATCGAGAGCTGTCGGCTCCACCTACCCAGCATGTGGCAGTCACTGCTGGGCATCAAGCTCGCGCGCATGACGGAAGTGTGTTCACCAGACGGTTAGTACGCTATAGTACGTACCCCCCTGCATGCTCTGCTCCGTGTACTTCCCTCGTTACAGCAAATCGCAGCAGTACAGGAGGCGCACACCACCACTTGCGTCAAAAAAAATCTGATACGTCCCTCTTACACCCTCGCCGCCGTCATCGGCGTCATGACCTGCACCTCCTGCCCGCCCCGGTCTCACTGTGCGTGCCTGTACGGGAGTGAGTACCCATGGACGCGAGGCACGCGCCGCAGATGTAAACTGTGGAGCCCACGAACATTTGTTTCCATCGGTGAATTATGCAGCACTCCCTAGTTGGTGCTGTACTTCCCCGACGCCCCGTCGGCATTGTCAATCAAGGTATGGCGCGAATTGGCGTTCCAGCGCCTCGTGCACCGGATGAGAGAGTTTTCGTTGCCTGCGCGCCATGTCCTGCTTGCCTTATCGGAGCTGTCTATCGCCCTAGCCGAGTCCAGTAGTCCACTCACGCGATTTCCCCAGTCCACTCCACCGAAAAAAAACTCCCAGTTCCGAGAGCCCCTTCTCTGCATTCGCTGCCTGCTGGACAAATCCCTCAACCAAAGGCTCAATGCGCCACACGGCCGCGTATCATGCTGCAGCCCTTGTGATTCCCACCGACTGACGTACGGGAGGCGATACCCAACGGTCCCCACGAAGCTGCGAACAACGTTCATGGGAATGAGATCCATGGTGGGAATGGGGTCACATGCCCACATGCCCCATCTCGGCCCTGGACCTCGACCTTGACCTTGACCTCGGCCTTGACCTCGGCCTTGACCTCGACCTCGACCTCGACCTCGGGGTCTCGGAGGCGAGGGGATCGCTGAGACAGGAGTGACATAAGTGGGTTCTTTGGTCGTCGGTCTGTCTCGGGCTCTTGGTGTGCTTAGTCGCGTGTACCTGTACCGAACATCCACCACCCAGACCTGGTGTCAGGGTCAGAACGCCGAGTGGGTTGATAGTCTGGTCAGGTGGTACAGTTCTGTGTCGGGCCTGTCGGGGTACTGTTGTGTCGGGGTACTGTTCTGCACGTCAGTGTCGTCAGTGTTATCGCTGTCATCAGGTCCAGCTCCGCTGAGGTCATCTGACGTTTGCTCGCGCATGAGCACGTGGGAGCATTATGCATCAGCGCATCACCCATGTAATCATTGGGTGTTGATGTTAATGTCATGCTCCCAAGTGCTGGGTCCTGGATATCCTGAGGGAATGCTTCTATTCCCAGTCCACCATTCGAGCCCGCCAAGACCGGTGGTGTGGTTCCCGTTACTCAAGATGGGTGGTAGTGGGTCGCCGGCCTACAGCTCCACCTCATCTTTTTCTACCCGCTCCATCTCGAAGGCCGACCCACGAATCCGGAAAAATAGTACACTCGATACATAGGTCGCAGCCGCACGAAGTAGTTGGTCCGGACACCACAATCAAACTCTAGTCCTATCGCTATCCTCCAATGATCCCGGGATTCTACCGCGTCCAAACCGTGTTCTGGTTCCGGCTCTGATCGTCACGTTCGATCGCACTCCACCGCCGTCCGAAAAGAAGCAAAAATATTATTACTATGCCGCATCCTTCGCTCGCTCGCTCTCCGCATCCCGTGACCATGCGTCGTGTATCCAAAGATGCGTACTCAACTTTGGCGGTTCGCGCAACTTTGAGCTCCACACTTTACGTCCCTGGGTCCGGAACGACACCGGACGCAAAGTCAAAGTCTGGCAGCGGCGCCTGGTCGGTGAAGATGGAGCCATAGTCAAAGGTGCCTTCCTCGAGCAGGCTCAGGATGGCTGCTGCCGAGCTGCAATGCGTCAGTTCAGTTTCACCGCATATAAAGTCCATCCACCCTACTCACAGGCCTTGGGAACGCGAACCGTCCGTGTCGACTCCACTGGACGGGAGGACGTCACCGCCGAGTCCGTTTGTAAACATGATGCCTTCCATACCCGACGATCCATTGGATGCCGCCGTCGTGGCTTGGGCGTACTGTGCCAGTGCCGCATTGAGGTTTTCGTTGGGCGAAAGAGTCTCAAGGCGGTCGAATGGCGCGCTGGGCTCGCCGAGTGAGGTGCCAAAGACGTTGTTCGAGTTGGAGAGTCCTGCCGGGGGCCCTGCAGGAGCAGGCGCAGGCAATGTTGCGCCAGCCTTGTGGGGCGAGGCAGATGTGAGGTCCATGGCTGCAGCGTCGAAGTAGTCGGTAGTGTTGAACACAGTCTCGAGGTCGCCGGGCATCTGTCCAACCACAAGGTCGGGCTGTGCGGACATAATATCCTGTCCGAACGGCGTGCCCGGTGCGGCAGAGTTGCGGAGACGGCTCGATGGGGCCGGGGAGACAGACGCACGTTTCCGGACGGGGCGAAGCCATGCAGGCGAGGGGCGCGATGCAGAGTCGGGAACACGTGGCGAGTCGACAGGAATGTTGCAGACGCGGCAAAACTCATCAATGATATCGGCAGACCGAAGACCACAGAGATAGCGGCCGCTGAAACGGCGGAGAAGGCCGACACACGAACGCAAACCCTCCACCGACGGCGAGATAAGTGGGCGGAATTCCGGGTTCTTGCAGTTGAGAACAACAGCCACCAGGGTTCGGCCCGCCTGTGCCAGTTGGTGAATGACATGCACACCATAGTACGTCATCATGCCGCGCTGACTAATGTGAACGTGGTCAGCAATAATCGTCAATGCGCATTGCATTGCTCGGCGACAGCAGTCCACATGGCGAGCGCGCTCCTCGACGGTCGATGCAGGGACCATGACGAAGCCCGAGAAGCGATGGCGGTAGATAATCATCTTGACCAGATGCTCGAGCTGAAGAAATGGTCAGTTCTTGCTTACAAATGAAGAATCAGAGCAACCTACACAATGTAGACGTTCAGCCTGGGTGATACGGATGGGGTCACGCGAGTTTGCAGTCTCTGAATCGTACTCCCAGTACTTTGGCAGGATGGATTTCCACTCCTGTAGGAGCGCCTCTTCGTCACGCAGGGACTCGTTTTGCGGCGTGCGGCGGGCAATGGTCGCGCTAGCCTGAGCGAGGAATGATGACGAGGGGAAGTGGGAGGGTGAAACACACGCATCGATAACTCCCTCGAGGACGACGTGCAGACGCACAGCAGCGACGAACGCGCACATGCGGCTCGTCTCTGGGTTTTGCTGCTCCTTGACCCCCTCTGCGCTGAGATTCTCATCGTCGATGATCATTGGCTCAGTCACGTCGCAGTCGCGCAGGTGGATGATAGGTGGACGGCCGAACAAAGCCGCTGATTGTTTGTCCCACGCATAGATGGACCAAAAAGTGCGCTTTCGAGTCTCGCGCTCGACGGCGTTAAAGTGGTCGTATTGGTCAACACTGCGGTGCAGGCCACCGTCGAGACAGAGGGTAACACTCTCTGCCTGCAGCGCGAACGCCTTGGAGAGGTTGCCGAGGCCGAATGCGTAGATGGCTGCAAGGAACGCCGCCTGAATTGAGTACAATGTGGGACGGTCCGCAGAGGGGAGGTCACGCAATCGTTTGAAGAGCTCAAAGTATTGCTTTCCGGCAGTGGATGGGTCGGCAGGGTTGGCACGCACGCGGGGGTCGTCGACATGGCGGGAGGACAATGTGCAGACTGCGACAATGAAACAGGCGAATCCAGGCTCACCCCACTGCTGGGGATTGGCGTAATCGGCCAGGAACGAAGGGACGTGCAGGAATGGCCACAGGAGGTGGCTTGTAGAGAGGTAGCAGCGCACAAGGGTGTCCATTAGATCAGGAGGAATGACCCCGGTGATCACCTTCCAGCTTGCTTCCGGGTTGAGCGTCTGGTGTTGGCGAGGGGCACGGTCCGGGAAGAAGCGTTCGCGACGACGCGGCTCAACGGAAGACGAGCGGACCTTTGATCCAAGCGACGATGAGCGGTTGCCAACGGCAGACTGGGAGCTCGCGCGACGACCAGCTTTTGTCGGTGGGGAAGGCGCACCGCGACCAACAGGGGTACCAATCGACGACGGGGAAGAACCATCAGCGCCATCGTCCTCGCCTTCTGGCCCGGCGCGCGCCGCGGTGAGTAACTCGAGCAAGGGGAAGCCCGAAGTAGCGCCTGGGTGATTGTCAGCGGATATTGTCTTCTAGCGTAGATATCCCGTCTCAGCCTACCTTGCCATTTTGCCTGACCAATCTCGTCTTCGTAGAAGAAGCTCAGGTTCTCCATGCGGCGTGTCATATCATCAATGCTTCCGCGGTCCTCGCGGGTGCGGCGAATGCTGCGGCCGCCAGCCCAGGCGCCAGACAGACCTGCGCTATTGGGCCATACGGGTGCTGTGGGGGTGCTGTCGGATTTCAGAGTGTTAAATAAACCGGAAAGCGAGGAAGACGAGCCATTCGCACCACCGTTGAGCATTGGCCCGGCGCCCAGCGCTTCGGAGGAGATGCCCACCCCGTCTCCTTTACCCTGCGCCAAGCCGGCGCCCTGTCCAGCACCGAGACGCGCATCCAATGTAGACAGGTACGCATTGTGGACATTGGGAGGCACATCACGAAGAAGGGATTCCAGAGTAGCGAGGCGCGCCTCCAGCGATGCTTGGTAAGACGCGCTCCCGGACCCGTTGCGTGACGGCGAGTGTGGGCGCTTGACGCCCACCGACGAGGACCGGTTCTCCGAGCTCTTGGGCTTGGCCACACGCCTGCTGGGCGTGTTGAACGTGCACTCGTTCTTTGTCGCAGAGCACGGTCCACAAGGCTGTTGCGTGTCGCAGCGAATTTTGCGTTTCCTGCATCGGTCACAGGCGTGGGCAAGTCGCAATCGTGGGCGCTTGACGCCGTCGCCGCCGCCGTCCGAGTCCTCGTCCATTGCACTGCTGCCAGCAGCGCCGATGTTGGAACTGGAACCGTTGGCTCCAGCAGAGGCAGAGGCAGAGGCAGAGGCAGAGGCAGAGGTAGAGGCAGAGGCAGAGCCGGTGGCGGACTGGTCCATCATGGATGTGTCAGCACCGCTACTGCTGCTGCCCCCGCCCCCGCCCCCATTTCCGGCGTTCCCCGAGGTTGCTGGTGTCGATTCTTGGGCTGGGACGGCCGGTTTTGTGTCGTCCGATGGCTGTTGACCACTTGATGACTGTAACAACGCCGGATCCATGATCGTAATCGCAGGTGACGGTGCTGAGCCGTTTGTATGTGGGAAAGAGTAAAGAGTAAGAGGTTGTGGAATGTAACAAAAAATGAGACTTGAGGAAAGGAAAAGAGAAGAAGAAGAAACAGGGAATAGGAGGGAAGGAAAAGGACGATAATATTGATTAACAACACACTCCGGGGATAGTATGGGATATGGATTTGAGGGGTTTGTGTCGTACAGTGTACTGTATATGTCAAAAAGGGAGAGAGAAAAGACAGGTTTAACAGGTGGTTGGTTGGGGAGGGAGAGGGAGAAAGCGACAGCAACAAACCGCCCACAAGGCCAGAACCCGGCCGAGAGCGAAAAAGGGAATCCCTAAACCTAAGCCCAATGAGCCCACTCTGTACTGTACTCTTGAGAAGACAGATTACAAGGAAGGGAATGGCGGACGAGCCAGGGAAGCCATTGAGGGAAAATTGGAGGGTCGCCAAAAGGGGACTACCCACCTGCTTGGATCAGGCTGGGGTTGGCTGAACCTTTTTTTAGGCTGCTACGTTATCGCCGGACGTGCGGACTAGAGCTACACCGAACCCACCGAACCTCCTCCCGAGAGCTTGCTGCTTGCTATTTCTTCCGTCTTCTGTCTACAGTATTTATTATACACCTGTGTCTCTTGTGGGTTTGCAAAATGTTCTCTCTGGGAATAAGGATATTACTGTAGGAGAGAAAAGAGGGGGTTGTTGGGGAAAGGGGGCAACC
Organism: Apiotrichum mycotoxinovorans; assembly: GCA_013177335.1. Taxonomy (NCBI): domain Eukaryota; kingdom Fungi; phylum Basidiomycota; class Tremellomycetes; order Trichosporonales; family Trichosporonaceae; genus Apiotrichum; species Apiotrichum mycotoxinovorans. The sequence goes on along the minus strand of CP053620.1, from coordinate 5,620,971 downwards.
CTGACAAATCCTGCCTTGTTTATCGTGGGCGAGAGAGAGCGAGGAAGCTAGGAGAGAACTAGAAGAGACAGGTCGGACGAGCTCTCAGGAAAAAAATAATAATAATGTGATTAATTTTTGATTTTTGACCAAGAGTTGCTATTTTCTAAGTTGAATATTTCTATATTTTATTATTATATTCCTATTAGTGCGTTTAGTCTTTTATTACAGTGATTTGTTGCTGGTCAATCATTAGTCCGAGACGTGAAAAGAAGAGAGTGGAAACCCAGCGCGGAAGCTTTCGTTTTTTCCGTGTTATGCCGCCATCGGAACCCAATCAGAACGAGTCGTCAGAACACTTAACGCTTGGCCAGACACAGCCGCAGCCATACGTCTCTGCTCGTCAAGCTCACAGCGCTCTGCGATCGGTTCCCCCGAGTCTCGAGTCTCAAAGGGTCGGCCAAGCCGTCGCTCGCAGCGCGCAGTTTATACCCAACCTTCTTCCTCGGCAGACCAGTGCGGTGTCCAAGAGATCAGAGGAATACGCCGAGATAGTGTTGATGCACTCATTGGCCCTAGACAGGTGGTCTTCCAGGTCAATTTGAGCCACCCTCCAGGCGTCGACGTCAGGTTCAAAGGATCGAGCAGCAGCAACAGGGTACAGGGTGGCCCCTCCTCACGTGTTCAGGCCCCCGCGCTTTAGTAAACTGCAGTCCACAGGCGATTTGCTGCGCAATAGTGTTCGCTGTTGGCTGTTGATGGTCGGTGCGATATGGTCGGCGCCTAGCACCAAAATCAATCACATGGAATTCGGGGTGGGTTTGATGACATTGCTACCTCATATTATATACACGCAACTCTACGAGTTGTAAACAACGCAAACCAAAAGCTATCAATCTACAAATCGCTACCTACTGGGTATACCTCTCTTATATTCCCGAGGATGAACGGGAAACCTCGGCATTGGTCTTCTTGGCCACATTTGTAACTTGGACGTCAACAACGGTAGGCTCGGTCCTCTGGCTGGTTGGACGGCGAGCCAAGATCGATAGAGGTGGAGGAAAGTGTAAGCCCTCATCTCGCTCTCGACCTAGGCGGCTTGTGCTCAAAACTTCCCGCCCTTGCGTCATCTCTACTTCGCCCCTCACACCCAGCCATGCAGGACCGATTCCCTGAGATCCACGTTGTCTTCGCCCTGTTGGGTGAGGAGGATCTTCTTGATCTGGCATGGCGTCAGCAACCACAAGACCATTACAGACAGGTTTCTCGGAGCGTCCTGTGTCCCACTGTCCGCAATAATCGGTACACTCACCTCTTCAGGAGGGTTCAGACCCCACTTGTGCGCCCTCTCCCACCGCTCCAAGCGCGAGATACCGGCGCAGGGGCCATATTTCGCCGTTAAGTCAAAGACGCGAAGTATGTCTGAGAGGTGGTTAGCAAACTCAACAGCATTGCACAGCACGCGGCGAGGCGAAAGCCAGGCCGTGAGGTGCGGAATCGTCGGAGCCTTTACTAGCCCATAACGCCGCTGAGTCTATACTTACTTTGCACCTTGGATGCCTGAGCACCAGCATGAACTATGATGTCAACATATGAACAGGCAAGCAAACGCCGAATACCAGTACTCACTGGGCGGTAAGTCGCCCATCTCGGCCTTGGCCTCCTTATACAGGCCATCCCACTCCTTGCTGTTGGGGTCGAGGACTTCGCGCGTGTCATCCTGGACCTCAATCACTTCCTTGGCTCCGCTAGGCTTCGGCTTGGCTCCTTTGGCAGCGGGGACCGGCGGTGTCTGCGGGCGGTCGGCGGAGGAGACGGACGATACCGAGCTCTGCCGCGCGGCGGGCGACGCCTTTGCGACGTTCTTGGCCTTGGCGTTGGTCGTCGGACGGCGAGCCTGGAAGGAAAGAGTAGGCTGAAAGGGTTAGTGACCGAGGGATGGGGAGGGAAGGGACATCGAAGGGAGGGGAAGACGGGGACGAAGGATTCACCTGAGTCAGACCGCTCGACTGTTTCGTGTTGCGTTTGTGCGACATCGTGATGATGGAACAAATACGGGAGGGATTGCTTTGATGCAGAAAGATGTATTAAAATGAGGATGTGGAGGAGATGAAGAAGCGACGTTCTGAAGATGGATGACCCTTGTTAATGTTGAGAGGCTGGACGTGGGGAACAAGAAGGAAGAGAACATTGGAATGGCAGGGTTCCTCGCATGATATCGATTACTGGTGGCTGGTCATTCGTTTCATCACCGACAATCGTCCCAATGGACGGGACACCGTCAGGAATGATGCAACTGGTCACAGAGCGGAATCAAACACGCGTGAGCACTGCATGAATCCCATGCGACTATCGCGTGACTTTCTTTTGTTTTTTTGCCACTGGCAGCACCGAATGTTAATTACGCTCTTCGGGTGCGAGAGGAAGCAATTCAAGGCATGAATGTGTTAATGAGGACGACGCGTCTCATCAGGCTGAACAAAGAAAGTAATAACACCAACAAAAAACGAAAATCCTGAGAAAACACAGTCAACCACTTCACTCACCTACGTGAGAGCATTGCAGGACACAGGCGAGAAAACATTGGTGTCGTCGTCGAACACATCTCACATTTTCTCTTTGTACATCTTACCTTTTGTCATTCATTGCTGCTTCAACACTCCCACTCGGTCTGCCTCGCGTCTCGCACCGGCACTCGCTGCTCCCTTACCTCTCGTGTCGTCACCAAATGGACCGGGTTTAAGTGGTTTGTTCCCTTGGCACAATGACCTCTTCAACGCCCTCACCAGACGAGGTCAAGGGCATTCTCGACAAGGTCGCTCAAGAGGCAAGGCCGCCGAGTGACGGTGATCTCTTGCCGGCATTCAGCTTCCTTCTGCCTGCAGCTGCCGCCTCCCTGGCCAGCAGTTCGCCAACGTTTCCTCCACTTGACCCCGACACGCACTGGTACTGCCCCAAAGCCGAGAGCGATCTGCACAAGGAAGTAGCGACCTTTCTCATCTTTCTGTTCGCGTTTCAGCGCCATACGGCCAGCAAGTACTGGATCCAGTCGCTTGAGACTGTCGTTACGGGCTGTCAGCGCTGTGCGCGAGCGTTTGGTGCTGCTCGTCGGAAACTGCGGCGAAAGTATGTCGAGATCGTCTTGGTGCATTCGCTGACGTTTAGATGGCTCGCCCAGTTCCCGGCCGCGAGTACAGCGCGCTTCTTCGAAGTCATCGACAAATGGCAGGCTGAGCTTGTTGTCGCCGAACTCGAGCGGTCCAAACCCACATTCGGATCGTCTGGACTTCTGGACATCCCGACATCATATCTCCAGCTCTTCTTCAATGAGCCCAGCCTGCTCATGAAAGACGCATTGCCGACTAATGCTTCGGGCGTCCCACTGAATACCGAGCTCGTGGGCGCAATCGACAAACTGAGCTGCGCCCTCGACGAAGCTGTTGCAATCCCGGTGACCGGCCCCACCGCTGTTTCCGCTCTGCGTCTCACTCCCGTCACTGTCGCGCTCCTTGGCTCCCCTGATGCAAAGAGGCGCAAGTGGGCTCGTGAGCAGATTAATGTCATCACTCGCTCTATTGGCTTTGACGAGTGGTGCGAGAATGGTACCGGCACCGAAACCCAGTCTCTCTTCCTGTCTTCCTTCTCCGGTGGCTCCGTCGAGCAGTGGGCAGCGCTGAAGGTTATCATCAATGAGAGCCGTCTGGGCCTCGACACAATTCAGCGCGGCCTGCTCGAAGGCCAGTATTCTACCGACGTACCAGCGAGGGCCGATAGGTCAGCAATGTCCCTCATTGCCCGTTTACTGGGAAGCCCGTCTGATAGTAGGTGTCCATGTCTTATTGAACACTCACCTCGCAGCCTTTCCACTCGTTTTCGATTGCTTTACGACTCTGCTTTCCCTCTCTCCCACACGTCATATTTGGGCATTCGACGCCTCGCCGGAATTGCCTCACACCCTCTTCTCCGACATCAAGAAGAACTCGTCGTTCCAGTCTCTGGTCATCAACGCTCATCCTTCCTCCGGTAATGATCCCAAGGGGAAAGGGAAGGCGGGTACCACAAATTCGCTCCAGTGGATTACAAACTATCTCCTGTCTGTTGTGGACGGTCAGGAGGAGGGATCCACAGCCAGCAGCGGATTCTCCGAGGCCCTTGCCAAAGCGATCAACTTTTGCTTCGCAGAGATGCAGCACAACTCTCTCAACGTTGCCGCGCGTGCAGCTGCCGCCGAGGCGGGATGCGAGGTGAGTGACCTGGTGATGAATGACGCTGATCACAGGCAATCGCGTCCCTCCAGCGAAAACTTACATCGACCGAGGTGGAAGGGAAGGCACTGAGCTCCACCATTGAGGTGCACGCGGCGTTCATCGCAGCGTCTGCTTTCCAGCACAACGCAGAGGCCGAGTGGGCTGTTCCGTGCGCGGCTGCGCGGACTGTTCTCTCAGAGGTTTTCCAAGCTGATGGACGCGATATCATGGAGAGCGTGTTAGGTCTCGCCACCATTGCGTTCCATGAACGCCGACGGCAGCGGAGGAAGCGGCGTGCGGTAATGCCGGATCCTGTGCGCGTGGAACGACTCCACAAGGTGTCCATTCGTCGAGAGCTGTGGACTATGGCCTACAACGCGCTCTCACCAAACGACGCGTCCGGTATCGCCCTCATGATGCTCGCAGTTGCCCCATTTGCCCATCTCGAGAGTTTGGACCGAGGCAACGCTTGGAACCCGTCGGATCTGAAGGAGGTTGTCAGTGCCGATGATTGGATTGCAAGTGTTCGAGCGATCAACTCAGCGCTCAAGGTCTCCCGGGAGCGATTTGCCCAATCTCTGGAGTCTATCGCAGCCTCGTCGGATCCTTCTATCCTCGCCACACTGTGGGAGCAGGAGGGCGTCCCCAAGGCTGCCATCATGCTGCTACTCTCGCCGGCACACGGCATCCACGAGCCAATGATCAGTCTCATCCAGCCCTCGTTCGAAGACGTTGACGACCGTGGAGACTGTTTCCGCGTTCTGCTGCAAAAGTACCCCCATCTCGCCATGGATGGCCTTTGCTCCTTTCTCTCTACCTTTATCCAAACCGCTGGCAGGGTCCCCGAGGCATGTTCACTGGCAAAGTGGCTCGTTCGCTGCTTTACCGATGTCTTGGAAGTCCTTTGCCAGCCTTCTGGCTTCTCCCCTCCCCTCCTGCAGTCTGATCCGTTCTTGTCGTTGTTTGAAGACGGCAAGTGGATGACGCGCCGTATTAGCGACCTTTGGCAGCTGATGACCGACTCGCTCGCTCTCATCTTCAAGCGCACCGCGGACTGGGCACCGTACTATGACAACGATGTCATGGTCGACTGGATGCGCGACGCGCTCATCTTCGGCCGTGGCATCACCGACAACATTCGCATCTTCGAGTCAGCAATCCTGAGCCGCACCAAGACGGTGCACGATGAGGCGGACACCCCGGTGAAGATGACACGTGTTGGGAAGGGCCTGGTCCAGAAGCTGGAGGTTGTGCTTGCTGATCTTGTCGGCTGGCTCCGTCTCACCGAGTGAGTTGTGTCTTCCTCCGCGTCCGCTAACAATCTAGTTTGGAAACTCTTCATCAGACGTATGAGTTGATCAAGACCATTATGGGGCGTATCAGCAAGTCAAGCCCCGACCTGTCTAAGGACTCGACGCTGGTCACTGCCCTTTTGGAGCTTGACAAGTTCTGTCGCCGTGCAGGACCTAGCCATAACTGCCGCCTGCCCGATGACCTGCTCTCCGAGTTGTCTGAACTCCTTGAGTCCTTCGACCTTCCTCTACGTGATGACGACGACGTTCAGTTCGTCAAGAGCTCAGAGCCATCTCGGGCACTCACGTCCTCTGTCACTCCTGGTGCTCGATCGACCACGTCTACGCCGACACCTCCTCCGCCAACGACAACCACGACGACGGAGAAGCCGTCGGTAAAGCTCGCGGAGAAGGCAGCTCCTCAGAAGAATGCCTTCGCCATGATGATGAAGAAGGCTGGCGGAAACTATGTCGCTTCGCCGGCGCAGCCCAAGCCCAAGGAGAAGCCTAAGCCTCGCCAGATGACATTAGAAGAGTTTGAGGACGATAGCCTGCTCGACAATCTGTCCGCTGGCGACCTCGACATTCTCGAGCGCCGTGCCCAGGCGCAGTCCATGTTCAAGCAGCAGGCGCCCGCCAGCAAGCCCAAGCCGCCGTCGAACAGGTTACACATCAATGTCGTTCCCAAGCTCTACCCCACGAAGCCGGCATCGACGTCCAAGTTCAAGTCGAACTTTATGAAGGATATCGCAAAGGAGCACAAGGCTCAGGTGAGGGAGATGAAGGCCGCGTCGACAGCTGCGCCTCGACTCCCACCCGCGTCAAAGCTTGGATCCGGCCTCGGCGCGTACACTGGCCCCCCGAAGCCGGCGCCGAAGGCGCCGGAGCCCAGCTCCGATTCCAGTGCGAGCGAGTCGGACTCGGATGAGGAGAATAAGGGTATCGGTGCCCTTATCAGTCGCCAGAAGGCTGCCCCTGCTCCCCGCCCCGTTGTCCAGGAACGCCGCCAGATCAAGATCCTCGGTGGGCCGTCCTACGCCGACACGATCAAGGAGCGTGAGAACATGCGCCGCAAGGCTCACTACACCAAGATGCGTCTCCGCCCTGATATTACCCCTCTGCACCGTTTTGTTCTTGCCTGGGACCCCGAGTCACGTGCGTCTCGGCCTCCTTACCCTCCCAAGGTGGCCGCGGAGCTCGGTTCCCTGCAAAAGGTCCCCACTACGTTTGTCGGCGCCGAACAGTACGACAAGATCATGCAGCCGCTTTTCCTCCAGGAGCTGTGGGCCCAGTTCATCAAGGACAGCGCGAACAGCCCTCCCTTCACGGTCGAGATTGCGTACCGCTCATACGAAGACGACTTTATCGACATGGACGTGGTCGTGCCGGGAACCCTACCCGTTGGTGTCTCCCTCAACGACTCGGATGTGGTCACGATCCAGTACCAGACGAACAAACCCATCTTTGCCAAAGTCCAGGCGTTCAGGAGAAAGTACAAGGAGACGGCCATCAAGCTGCGCATCCTCGCTAGCATGGACCAGAAGGGAATGCAGTCAAAGGCCAAGCTGCAGCTGCGGAAGCATGCGACGTGAGTTATTGAGAATGAGCCTTACTGACGATATAGTTTGAGTACCGCCGTTCGAGAGTATGCTTCACTCAAGGGTCTGCCGTACTACGACGACTTCCTTCTCCAGGACATTCTGCAGGCGCGCAGTGCGGCCATGCCCTCGCTTTCCGACACCGAAGTCGAGACCGCCATGCGCAACTTCCAGGTCAACGAGCCGCAGGCCAAGGCGATCCTGGGAGCCATGAAGGTCAAGGGCTTCGCGCTTATCCAGGGGTAGGTCCACATGCTTTTATCGTCACTAACCATAGTCCTCCTGGTACCGGAAAGACCAAGACCATCAGTGGTCTCGTGGGCAAGTTCCTTGCTGAGCGCAAGTCGTTTATTCCCGTAAACGGACAGACGCCGCAGAAGCCCAAGCTCCTCGTCTGTGCGCCTAGTAACGCTGCCATTGACGAAGTGTGTAAGCGTCTCATGGACGGTGTTCCTTCACCCTCCGGTGGCCGAATTACTCCCAACATTGTCCGTATTGGTATCGAGTCGTCGGTCAACGTTGCGGTCAAGGACATTTCGCTTGATAACATCGTGGAAGCCCGTATCGCTACGCAGAGTGGCGGAAAGGACACGGGTAGCGAGCTGGCCAGGATCCAGGCTGAGCTTGACGAGGTCAAGCAGCTGATCAAGGAGAAGCAAGACCAGATCGCCAAGGTCCAGGGAAACGACGAACTGCGGCGGAAGCTCGACAGCGAGTATCACGCTCTCAACGCTCGCCGTACCAAGCTCGGTCAGCAGTCGTCCAAGGCCAAGGATGCGGCTCGCGACAACACGCGTCACCTTGACGGAGCGCGCCGTGCGGCCCGCGATGCTGTGCTGAAGGAAGCCGACATTGTTTGCGCAACTCTCGCTGGTTCCGGCCAGGATGTCCTCAACCAGTACACCTTTGAGACTGTCATTATCGATGAGGCGGCCCAGGCTATCGAGACCAGCTGCCTCATTCCGCTCAAGTATGGCTGCCAGCGCTGCATCATGGTCGGAGACCCCAACCAGCTCCCCCCTACGACATTCAGCATTGAGGCAGAGCAGAACAAGTACAACCAGAGTCTGTTCGTGCGCATCGCTGAGCAGAAGGGGTCGCACATGCATCTCCTCAGGTGAGTTGCCTTAATGGTCCGGGCGCTAACTCTTCAGCATCCAATACCGTATGCACCCCGACATTTCCGAGCTGCCTTCCAAAATCTTCTACCAGGGCCGTCTCAAGGACGGTCCGAACATGGTTGAGAAGACTGCAGCAGTCTGGCATCGCCGCGATGCGTTTGGCCCGTATCGGTTCTACAACGTTGAAGGCGTGGAAACCAAGCAGGGAACATCGACAAAGAACGTTGACGAAGCGCGCGTCGCGGTTGACCTCTACCGCAACCTGAGCTCTCAATTCGAGACCCAAGTCAACTTCACGATGCGTATCGGTATCATTACCATGTACCGTGAGCAAATGTTCGAAATCAGGCGACAGTTTGTCGACGCCTTTGGACCGGATATCGTCGAGGTCATTGAGTACGTCCTGAAGCCCTTTATCATGCTGACTCGCAGCTTTAACACTGTCGACGGTTTCCAAGGACAAGAAAAAGATATTATCATCCTGTCGTGTGTCCGTTCAGGGCCGAACCTGCAGACCATTGGTTTCTTGAAGGACTTCCGTCGTATGAACGTCGCGCTCACTCGTGCGAAGAGCTCGCTCTTCGTCATTGGTAACGCAGCGACACTGGAGCGCAGCGCGAGCGACTGGAATACAATTATCAAGGATGCGCGGGAGCGTAAATTTATCCGCAATGTAGGTGATCTGTGTCTAGCGGTACTGACGTCCAAGTACACCCCCAGCTGCTTCCTTCCCAGCAAGGACGAGCAGCGGCGTCCACCCCCGTCCAAACGCGCTCCTTCACCCGAGCCGTCCAACAGCATCATCCCAAAGGTGCAGCCCTGCCCGCCCGATTCCAGGAAACGCCACTCGTCCACGGAGTCGAATCCAATTCCGCCAGACAAGAGGGCGAGGCTCTCGCCTCCAACCAACGGATACCCCCGACCCCCATCAGCCCGTGCACCGAGTGGCATGCCCATCCCCTCTTCAGCCATTCGGCCAACGCGTCCTGTAACCACCTACCCCTCTCCGCCAGCTGGACCTCCCCCGCCTGGCCCGCCTCCCGGCCCCCGGCCACCTGGCCCGCCACCTGCACGCTCATACCCCAACCCTACCAGCGGTCCCAGCTCCCGGCCGCCAGGGCCGACAGTACCGCCACGCCCGCCGGGCTATGGACCGCAACCCGGCGGTTCTCGACCTCCACCCCCTCCCCCACAGCGTCCCAAACCCGAGGACGTCCTCTTTATGAAAAAGCCCAAGGTGAGTTATATGGCGTCCGTACGTTTTAACTGACATTCAGAAATCGGTTCGGCCGCCACCTGGTCCGCCGCCAAGCAATGTCCGCGCATCGATGAACAACTACCTCGCTGGCGGACGCCGCAACTAATTTGATCTCCCCAATTGTTTTCGCCTCCATTCTCATTCTCATTCCCATTTTCATTCTCACTCTGTAGCACTCGCACCATCGCACTTGCATGTCGCGGCGCGCCGCGACACCTACACCATTGTCACTACAATGCAACTCTAGCATATTCTCAAACAGAAACAGGCGCCCGAGGTACAGCGGAGTGGAACTAAGAGGGAACCCACCTATGAGGGTAGAGCCACAATGCGTAGAGAGCATCCCGCAGTTCCGTTTGCTCCTTCTGTCCCAAGATATACATCGCCGGTGGCCTACACAAGTACCACTGCAGTCTATTTTTTTTCCTTGTATCCCTCGTTTATCCAATCATGGGGAGGACGACCTAGCACCATCAGCCCACAAGTCCTTCCTACCTACCAACTGCAAACTCACCTGGTGGAGATAATCCGCCGCCATACCCGCCCAGATAATTGGGCCCGTAACGTAACCATTACTAACAAACTTTTTCCAGCAGTCGGGCCGCGAGTCGAGGTTGACCGTGATGACCTGCCAGGCGAGGTGCGCCGCGCCGCCGAGACACGAGATGGCATAGTACAGGGGGCCGGCGCCCATCGCGTGGCCCGCGACGCCGAGCAGGCCGATAAACGTCGCGTACAGGCTGCCAATGATTGGTTTCGAGTTTTCGCCCCACGCGAGCGCGGTGCTCTTGACGCCGGCGTGGATGTCGTCCAGCTTGTCCTGGTGCGCGTAGATTGTGTCGTAGGCGACGCAGTAGATTGCCGAGCCGATGTACAGCGGCGCACAGACTGCCCAGTTGACGCTGCCTGCGACGGCTGCCCAGCCCAGCAGTGCGCCCCATTCAAAGCACAGGCCTAAGGGAGTGTGTTAGAAAAATTACGGGGAGGGGAGATTGGGGAAGACTTGTTTCTTACCGAGGACGACCTGCGGGTAGAACGTGACGCGCTTCATGAACGGATAAATGAACACGAGGGGGAGGGACGCGGCGCCGAGGAGGATGCTATACGTGTTGAGCTGCGTGAGGATCGCGAGGCCGAGCGCCATCTGGGTCGAGAGGAACGCGAGTGCGGCCTTGTGCGAGATCTCGCCCGCGGCGATCGGGCGCGTCTTTGTGCGTTCTGAAAACGCGAGTTAGCTCGGGAAACGACCCAGTCGACATATATAATTCTGGCAGTCTTATCTTCTTTGACATCTCTTGTCCTCGTCCCTTTCGACTTCGACTCCACCCCACCCAACCTCACCCCTCTGGCCGCCTCATCGCGACTCACCAACAGCAGCATCCATCTTCGAGTCCCACATGTCGTTGATAATACAGCCCGCGCCGCGCATGACCACCGCGCCAACACCAAACAAGCCGAGGTACCACAGCCCCGTGGTGATGGGTGCCATGGTCGCCGTGCACGCCATCGTGATGCTCCAGGCGCACGGCCAGTAAAGCAGGATCGAGCCCGTGGGCTTGTCGAGGCGCAGGAGGCGGAGGTACGGTTTTGTGAAGCTGAGCCACGAGGGCAGGCGGTCGATGAACGAGGTCGGGGCCGGGGCGGCGTCGGGCATGGGTGCAGAGACAGCAGGGGAGGGGGCGGAGGGAAAAGTGCTCGTAGTAGTCGAAGCCGAGGCCTCCCTGCTCGGCCGCGAGCTGGAAATGTATCGCGCCCGCAAACTGGCAGCACGCACGCGCTCGCGCGCGGCGCGCGAACTGACGAGGACGCGCGGGAGCGCGAGGCCCGTGCGTGCGCACGCCGAGCGCGCGAGGACGGGTATCATGGTTCCAAAGGAGAGGCGGGGCCGGGCCGGGAATCGAGACCGACAGCACCGAGAGCTCACGGAGATGGAGGCCGGGGTACGCTAGTGTGGGACCAGGACCCAAAACACGGTATAGACTGATTCCCAACCAACTTTTTATCAATTATCAATCTCGCAGTCGGTCGAGATTGTGGGTCACCTCCACCCTCTCACTCGCTCCCGCAGTGGCAGTCGGATAGGCGCGGAGATGGACGGAGTGAACGTCTTATGTAATCATTCCTCAGCTGCAGTCTGTGGCGCTTTCGCGGGGAAGTTTCGTTTCTGTCATCGTCGTCTTTCTCTATATTTGTGATTTTGGGCCTGCTTTCCAGGTGACAGACGCCGCACGATCAGTCTCCTATGTTTCTCAAGCTTCTTGGTCTAAAAATTCAAGTACGCGCGCGCGGTTCGCTCTCCCCGGCCTCCTCAAGCCCAGATCTCGACGCTCTCACCTCCCTCTTCCTCATGCGACCCTGCGCCCTAGCTGCCACCACGAAAAAGACAGCATCGGTAATGCCTGAGTGCTGCTCAGCTGACGTTTGGCGGGGTCGAACCGCCGACCTTATGCGTATCAGAGGTCTTCTGTTAAGCATACGCTCTAACCAACTGAGCTAAATCGCCACCGTTGTTAGTAACCGCAGAGCGCCGTCGTCGCCGGGCGCCCGAGCGCCGAGCTCCAGTTTGTCATGAGGAGTACAGTTGCCATGGCGGAGAGTTGCCATGAGAGGAACAGAGCTCTAGTTCTTCATGTCATACATCCCGTGCTTCTGTCCCATAAAATTGATATAGTATTGATGGCCTTTGCCTTGAATCCGGACAGTCTTGTACCTTTGCCCATGAAACCCATATCGTGTCGCGAGCTCCTCTCGTCTCATGTGTCTGTCGCTTCTTTGACCTCGTATTCCATAACCCCAAATGGCGCCTAGTACAGGAAGTTACCCATGGCAAGCGGCACCTTCTTGGCAGGCTCAGTGTCCATAAGGACACCGTCCGCAAACGTCTCATACGTCTCGGGGTCGACTTCCATGGTCGGCATGCAGTCGTTGAGCTTCATGTCGCGCTTGGAGATGTCGCGGCAGTTCTTGACTGCCACAGCCTGCTTTTTCAGACCGTACCCCGCGATGGTTCCTGTATGTCAGCTTCTGCCGTGTGTGGATAGCTCACCATTGTCAATAGAGACCTGGGAGACAAAGACGACCGAGTTGAGCGCGGCCGACTCTGGTTCAGCGCCAAACATCTTGCGGCCAATGACGGGCTGCACGGTAGGAATCGACGCGTTGGGGTCGCCCATCTGCGCCCAGGCAATGAAGCCACCCTTGACGACCATCTGGGGACGAACGCCAAAGTCGGCAGGCGACCAGAGAACCAGGTCAGCGAGCATTCCTGGGGCAATTGAGCCGATGATATGGGACATGCCGTGCGTGATAGCACTAGGGGTCAGCTTGTTCCTCAAACCCGAAAGCTCACGGGTTAATGGTGACCTTTGCAATGTAGCGCTTCACGCGGAAATTGTCATTGCCGTTCGAGTCCTCAGGCAGGGGGCCGCGCACTTCACGCATCTTGCCGGCCGTACGCCACGTTCGGGTGATGACCTCACCGATACGTCCCATGGCGAGCGTGTCGCTGGAAATCATCGAGATGGCGCCCATATCCTGGAGCACGTCCTCGGCAGCAACTGTCTCGGCACGAATACGCGAGTCGGCGAACGCAATGTCCTCCGGAATCGAGCGGTCCAGGTGGTGGCAGACCATGAGCATCTGGGAGTTAGCCTGATAGTGCTTGGACAACTCACGTCCATGTGCTCGTCCAGAGTGTTAACACCGTAGGGACGCGTAGGGTTCGTCGAACTGGGGAGAACGTTGGGATGCTCGCACACGACAATAATGTCTGGGGCATGGCCGCCGCCGGCACCCTCGGTGTGGTACGTGTGAATGGTGCGGCCCTTGAAGGCATTAACAGTGCTCTCGACGTATCCGGCTTCGTTCTGCGTGTCCGTGTGAATGTTGACCTGGACATCATACTCATCCGCAACGGTAAGAGCGCGGTCGATGGCCTCGGGGGTAGAGCCCCAGTCCTCGTGCACCTTGAGACTCGAAGCGCCGGCCTCCACCAGATCGCGCAGACCACGCATACCAGAGTCGTTACCCTTGCACGAGAAGCCAAAGTTGAGTGGGGCACCATCAGTCGCGAGCATCATGGCCTGCATGTGCCACTTGGACGGCGTGCACGTCGTAGCATTCGTACCGGCCGCGGGACCCGTGCCACCGCCGACAACAGTCGTAATTCCGCTGGCAAGCGCCTTGTGTCAGTTGAGTGCATCCGTTTGAGTTAACTCACCTCTTCAACAATTTGCGGGCAAATGTAGTGGACGTGAGTGTCAATAGCACCGGCCGTAACGATCAGACCTTCTCCGGCGATAACCTCAGTGCACGAGCCGACGACCATTCCGGGAGTGACGCCGTCCTGCATGTCCGGGTTGCCAGCCTTTCCAACGCCAACAATCTTGCCATGCTTAACACCAATATCTGCCTGTGAGGTATTAGCACTTGAAAGGGCAATCACCTCACCTTGATGATACCCTGCCAATCGACGATTACACAGTTTGTAAGAACCATATCCAGGACCTCAGCGTCGGAGCGGTTGGACGCCTGACCCATGCCATCACGGAGAACCTTGCCTGGATAATCAGTCAGGGGTCCTACTGTTAAAACTGACCAGCACCAAACTTGGACTCGTCACCGTAGACGGTGTAGTCCTTTTCGATTTCGATCCAGAGCGGCGAGTCGGCGAGCTTGATGCGGTCGCCGACCGTGGGGCCGAAAATTGACGCATACTGGATGGAGGTCAGCTAGAACTTTGATGAGTGTGGCAAACACCACTCACGACCTCGCGGTCCATCTCGTAGACAGGCGCCTCCTTGACGACTTCCTGCTTCTTGTGTCCGAATCCCATCTCTTTCACGCGCGACAGTACCATATCACGGTTGTTCTCAGCAAACTGTCCCTGCGCAATCGCCGAGCCACCCGAGAGGACCTTGTTGCCGCCAATCTCTACAAGGGGCACAGTCTTGCGCTCTCCGGGCTCGAAACGTGTAGCGTTGCCCGCAGGCTGGTCGAGGTGCATGCCGTACGCGAGCACACGGTCGAACACGAGCGCAGGGTTGGTCTCGAGGAAATGGAAGTGCGAGCCGACCTGCACGGGACGGTCGCCCTCGTTCTTAACCTCGAGGAAAATGCGGCGGCGGCCCTCGGACAGCTTGATTTTCTGCTTGAGGCAGACCACCGCGCCGGGGAGCTCTTCGGGCTTGACGTGGTCGGGCAGAGGGAAGAGGTCGTCTGAAGGAATAGGGAGGAAGGATCCGTACAACGCCAGCGACACTGCTGTCAGTCATTGTGGTCGAGGAAGGCATACCCACGGTCGCCGTCGTCGGTGCAGATCGGGTCGTGGACAGTGACGAGGAAGGATCTGGGATTAGCTGTGCACACACCCATCAGCACGCTGATGATACACACCCGTCCTGTCTGTCAGTTTACAAAGTTCACACGTTCACACGCAAGCGACTCACGTTCAAGGTTCCCTCGACCTGGATCATCTCAATACGCTCCCCCACGCCGTCTGCGGTCAGCTCACACGCATCTAGTTGCTAGCTGACTTCAGAACTCACCAAGAACATGCCTCCTGCCGAGCATCTTCTTGCCGAGATCCATGAGCTCAGCGACAGAGTGCTTCCCATCGCGCATGAGCTCCTGCAGCTGGTGGGCGATAAGACCGACGACCTCGGGCTTGTTGAGACGCAGGCCACGCGCCAGACGGCGCTGCGCCAGAATCCCCACCGACGCGAGGATGAGCTTGTCCTGGAGGAAGAGTCAGCACAGCCGCCGATGAAGGATGGTGTTGAAGAGGGAAGACACGACAGCATCGTGATTTCGTGTGATAAGGGGAGCAAGCATGTGGTCCCCGAGTACGTACCCTCTCACGAGGAAGGAGGTCCATGCTGCCTGTCCTGTCGAGTAAAGTGAATTGAAGAGCGGGGGTTCAGTACTGCCGGTGCAGTAAGTGATGAGGAGAAAGAGAGAGATGGTGAGGAGAAGACGTTCACTTTTAGTGCATATTGCTCTTTTCCACCTGCTCTACAAGCTCGTATACAGTGTACTAAAACGCGGGGCCGAGAATTTCTGTTCTAGACTACCGTGTAAAGGAGCCATATCTTTGTCCAACCCGGTGACCTCGGAAAAGCGCAAAAAGCCAACGAAGGGGGCCACCGCAGAGGGCCTCCACAGAATACCATTCCTCACCTCTTATCGCGCCTATCTTTTCGACTGCGGTCATCGACGTCATTGGTCCATTCGACAACTGACCACAGGCGCCACAGAGGGGACCCAGGAATAGAAATAAACTGAATGGCTAAAGCCCGAATACCGCAATCAGCCAAGACAATGCTGCCCATCCTCGGTCGCTTTTGCTTATAAACGATTAAGCAGACCGACAGACGCTCTGATCAAGCAGTCTTGCTGAGCAGCGAGCAGGTGGGCTAGACGGAATGTAATGGGGCCCTTACCCCGCTTCCCTTAATCTCTCAGTTCAGTGAGGCGGCGGCAGCAACAAACACAACCAATGGTTTCATCAACAACAAGTACAAGAAACAAGTTACACGTGGAATGCACCCTCGTCTTAACAGATTGTGCAGCCGAGGAAAGACGCGAAAATGTCAGCCCAGGTAGGCTCGGGGTCAACGTTGTGTACGGCAAGTGCGCCGCCGTTACGCTTGATCTCAATCGTGTACACGGTCTCGCGCACCGGGATTGGGTACGTCCAGCGGAGATATTGGCCCTCAGTGGTGTAGCTGCCGACCGAGGCCTTGACGACAATGTCCAGCTCGAGACCGGCAGGGTTGAACGGGTCCGACTTTGTGGTCACGCCCGGGGTATCGGTGAGCGACACCTGCGAGCTCTCGCGAGAGAGTGAGGCCGTCTCCCAGTCGAGGTGTGCCGCATAGTGTACGAACGGGACGTAGATCTCGGTCACTTGCTCTGTAGTGTCCTCGGGAGAGACGCGAACAGACAGTTTGAACGACGTAGACTTGATGTCGAAATCGATGCGTTCGGGAACACCGACGGTGGCGACGGGGAATGGGCGACAGATGGCTGCAACGGCACGAGCGCCGTCGAGGATCAGCTTTGGTGTGACCTCCACGCCCGACTGGATGCCCTTGGGTGTAAAGGTGGATGGCGTAAGGGTGCGCGAGGACGCCAAAGAAGGGCTCGCAATCAGGGCGGTTGTCGACGTCGCCGGTGAATCACGCAGCCGGTACGGAGCGTATGAGGTGGGGTCGGGACGCTGGTCGTCTCGGCTCCACAATGACAGGTCCTCTCCATTCCAGTTGTCTCCCCAACGGTGGGAGTGGTTCGGCACGTATGTCCAGAGGGTGTAGTTGAGAACATTGGGCCCGTCGTTGGCATTGACGGAGCAGTCCCACGCGCGTTGTTGAGCCGAGTAGTCGCCCTTGCCCTTGCCGCCGTCGCTGAAACCATACGCTCTCCGGTTGTCCTGCAGAGTCAGCATTGAGTACAACTGTTGTCAACTCACCATATCAAACGGACACCCAATCTCGCCGATAAGCGTGGGATAGCTGCCGATACTGTCCATCGTATCCTGCTTGAGGACTCCCAGCTGTTCCTGGATACATTTGCGAATGTTGGCTTCTCCGATACGCAGGCCCTGCACAACAGACCAGTACTTTCCGCGCAGGATTCCGAGCGCGTCGGCGTTGAACCACGACCAGTGCTTGGTCATGAGCGTAAGACCGTCGTAATAGTGCGCGGTTGAGCACGCGCGACCAGCGAGGAAACTCTCAGGCAGCTCGGGAAGGGGCTTGAACACGGATGTGTTCATGAAATGCACGGCCTCGGGGTGCCATGTGCGTACTGTTGACGCATATGACATCCAGTGTTGGCGCCAAAAGTCGTGGACAAACTCGACGTCGTGGGAAGGATCCGTAGGCAGAGTCGCAAAGTAGCCGGGGTTGAGGATGGTGTTTGTTCTAATGTCCCATACGCCGTGCTCCGCCCAGACTGAGAGTTAGACTGGAATGTTACTTGAAAACTCACTGCAGGTGCCCATCTTCCAGCTGTCACCACGCGTCCAACCCCACTTGCCCGCTCCGCGCTCCCTGTCCGCCTCCTCGGTGAGCCAGAGAATCTTGCCCTTGGGATCGAGAGTAACCATCCCAGTCTTCTTCGGTCCCATGGGACCGAAAACGTAGTTGGGAACTGTCACAGCCTGTCCCATAGCGAGCTGCATGTTCTGGAACGGTGTGGGCACGGGACCGAGGACGACTGACTGGTCCTTTGGAACGACCGAAATGTCGACGACACCAATGAGACCTTCTCCAGGCTCGTTGATCGAGTCCCAGCCGAGGACACACTCGTCGTACAGGCCGCCGGCCTTGCTGATATGCTCCGCGAGCGCGCCAATGGCATTTGTGAAGTGGTCCTGGAGCCAGTCCTGGATGTTGACGCCGTCAATGATACACTTTGGCGCGTACGTCTTGCCGGCAAAGAAGAGCGTCCAAACTGTGCGGTTAAATGCACGGTAATAGTTTGAGGCCCAGATCATGTCGGGCATCGACTCGGGGTCGGGTGCCTCCTTGGACGGGTAGTCGCACTGCACGAGGGCAGAGTATGTGTCCACAACGTTCCTGGGGTCCACTCCACATGCGTACAGTGTCCAGAGCGGAGCACCGGAGCCTCCAGTGAATCGCGACCACTCCAAAGTCAGCTTGTCCAGACGACGTAAGAATATTACTCACAACATCCTGGTGTGGGTCCATGTACACTCGGAACCCAAACTCCTTGCACTTGTAGAGGCACTTTACGACATAATCCATGTAGTCGTGATCGTACTTGCCACTGGCTGGTTAGTAACCATCCCAAGGCCCTGCGTTAACACCACTCACGGTCCCTTGTGTTCCAGGGCCTCCCAGGTGAAGACGAAACGGAGGACGTTGTATCCCCAGGCGCGGAGGCGAGCGAGATGGACCTGGGCAGTGTCAGCCATCACCAGCTATGCGTTTTTGCCACTCACGTCTGCACTTCCGTCGTCAAGGTTGAGGGTAGAGTTTCTAAAGTCGCATGTCCCGGCCTCTGCGTCTTCCCAGAAGCCGTCCTGAGACTGTGCGGGGCAATTCGGCGGGTTCTTGGCGCCACCGGAGAGGTTCACTCCGCGCAGGAGCACACTTCGCCCGTGCACGTCTTGAAAGTGCACCGAGGACGCATGGAGGTAGTATGACGGGACAGGCTGCCCCGTTACTGGTGATAGTGTCGGTGGCCGCGATGTTGATCGTGTGCTCGAGTGGTGTGTCCTCGTGTGCGAGTGGTGGTAGGACTGGTGGGACTCGTAGGCCGACATTGTGTCTCGTTTGGAGCGGGAGCGTTTGCCGCGAGGGCGAGGTGATAGATCGGGAACGGTGCGCGATACGGATTTGTGGATTACAAGTGCGAGAGGGATACCTATGAGAACGAGAACAGTAATGCCAGTGCGACTTGTGAGATGGTTGATGTTCAAGATACGATTCATGGTGGGCTGTTTGAGAAAATGCCAGTGTGTGCCGAGCCCAAAGGGACTTTTGTGCTTTCGGTTGGAACGAGAATGGGGGGTGGGTGTGGATCTTCAGGGGCAGGGGCAAACTAACGAGAGATTAATACGCTTGGATGGACAAGTGGAACGATAGTCGACTGCGCGGGGATCTAAGGGGGTATAAGGGGGCGTGGGGTGGGGCAGGAGCTGAGATGGGGACATTTTATCATAATATGATGACGACTGTGGCGGGCCGAGAGAACTGACGGAGACACAGATTCTGTCCGCGACTCCCGTATGGCCGCCGCCGGTCTTAATATTTTTTTTGCGTCAACTGCTTTGCATCGGATAAGGGTCGGATGAATCGTCCCACCTAATAATTGATGACTGCAGAAGCCCAGAAGCATACGACGCGCCGACGCAATCGCGCAATCATTTGTCCGCGTCGCTGCTTGCCAAGAAGAGTCGAGCTGCCAAGCGGAGTTGTCATGAGATGTCTCACGACAGTGGCCACACAAAAACAGAGGTGGGCCGATGATGCGCTTATGACCAGCATGCTCTCTCAATGTCTCAATGTCTCACTGGCTACCGGTGTGCACAGGAATGATCGACTTCGTAGTCATCGACCGACCACCGGTCATATTACAATTTATGTCCGTTGGCGGTGTACAACATCAACAGCGAGCACTGCCTTTCGGCCATAGCACCTCCTCGGTCGACTTGGGCGAGCGATGGCGCGGGGAGCATAATGTTCATGACCGGTCTCCAGACTGTAACATGATGCTTCGAGAGATTAATGAGCGAGAGTTTGTGCCTATACGCCCGAACGCCCGCTAGGCCACGGTCGCCGCCATTGTCAGTGAGGCCATCTAGATCATATGTGCTGGGCTATCGGGAGCTCAGCATATTATAATGTGTCCGTTGACAGTGTACAATATTAACAGCGAGCACCACCTTATGGGTCATGGCGCGTCATCGGTCTCCTCAGACCACGGGCAACGGGTTAAAGGCGCAGTCCGCATGCAGGCTGCAAACATGCGGGAACATGCGCAAACACCTCCCAAGCCACGTGCCGACGGCCTCAACGGTGCACGGTCTCAACGCCGGCGTCTATACACTGGGTACGCCTTTATCGCCACCATTGTCACTGAGACCATCCTGATCATGTGTCCTGGACTATCGTGAGTAGAAGCACATGACTGGCTGCAAGGCTTGATACCACAGTGACCGATCGGTCACTTTTGGAAGCGGGTCAGATTATGAGAGCGCAATGTGAAGGTCACGACAGCAGGTGACGGCCACTGGGCAAGTCGATACAGTTGATTGCTGGGCAACTCCATTTAACCACGAACCCTCGCACTGCGTCAGAGTAGAGTCAGGCCAACTGTCGGAAAGTGTGGGTCTCGCTCGTCAGTATGTTAGCCATATGTTGTCTGAGAAGACTGTGTCTGCACTTCCTATGCCGGTCAGTCATGACGCATTCAACGTCGCGACTGAGGATGCTGGTGTTGAGGATGATGGGTGTCAACTGTGGTGAAGAGTTCGGTCAGTGACTGGTCTATTCAATACGCGTCGGTAATCGTTGATTAGGTCCAGAAATTTTGCGGAGACGCCTCGTTGAGATCACATGGTCCAACGCCCACATCGACGGAGCCCCAGTGGAGGTCGTGCGCGATTCGAGATTCAGCATTCGGACTTGACCACGCTTACTTCGCCTCTGCTCATTATCGTGCTCGTGATCGTGCTCGTGCTCACCGGCGAGTGAGGTGATGAAGGGATAAGGGAAACCGGAAACAGCGCCGCCGTTGGCCCGCGGACTGTGCTCGCTCCTTTTGACCGTCTCGCCCCCTTCACTGCGGCCAGGCAGGCGCTTGGAAGTGCTCGGCACGGATCTGTGGATCATCCAGCCTGGGAGCCTCATGTCCAACCGTACATCCTGCGTATCCTGTGCATCCTGGGTTTATCAGTGAACCAAGCGCCGGGCGGTTACTTGCATAGAGTGGCGAAGAGATATGCGCGGCAAGGTTCGGAAGACAGATAGGGGGGGTGGGCGTAAGTGGGCGAAGGTGCGAGTGTGGCATGTGGCACAATTTATTCGAGCCTTCCTGTAGGCTCGGCACTTGAACGTTCAATCTTCAGCCTCTTCCCACCCAAACGGCCCCACAGGTCCCTGGAGCGTGTGGATCGGTCATCTGCGAGGAGTCATTTGAGGACATGGGATCTCCTCCAGAGTGGGCGGCTACTTGGAGCATTGTAAGCGCGGCAACCACCCCGTGTCTCTCGAGCGGCACTGTGTACAGTGTGGAATGCCATCCCCCATCGCCTACCACGACCCAAACGTTGGCGTGTTAGCGTGCTGGCGCGCATCATCTGGTCACGGGGTACAAGAAGGTCGAGGTGTCCCGTCATGCCCGTTTTCTTTCCCCAGAAACACTCTTCCATCGACGTTCATCAGGCCCATTTATAAGCGCATCCACTTCAGCGCCAACGTCGTTATCATCACAACTTTCTCCAAAACACCCCGTATCATCCACCATCACAATGGCTCAGATCGCCACTTTCAAGGTTCCCGTCATTGACAACGAGCCCATGGTGCGTACCCAACCAACACGCCTCAAGGCTGACAAACAGCGCTCGTACGGCCCCGGCTCGTCGGACCGTGCACAGCTCGAGGCCGCCCTCTCCAAGATGGCCGCTTCGGCACCTTACGACGTCCCCGCCATTGTTAACGGCAAGGAGGTGAGTAGCATGCCAGATAGGGGGAGCAGGGAGACTGATTGGACAGATCCGCTCGGGCGACAAGCAGCCCCAGGTTTTCCCCCACGACCACAAGAACAACCTCTCGGTCTACCACGCCGCCACTCCCGAGACCGTTACCAAGGCCATTGAGGGTGCTCTCGCGGTTAAGGAGTCGTGGGAAGACCTCCCTTGGTCTGACAAGGCCTCCATCTTCCTCAAGGCCGCCGACCTCATCTCGCACAAGTACCGCTTCGACATCATGGCCGCTACTATGCTCGGTCAGGGCAAGAACGCCTGGCAGGCTGAGATCGACGCCGCTGCTGAGCTCGCCGACTTCCTCCGCTTCTCGGTCAAGTATGTCGAGGAGCTCTACCAGCAGCAGCCTCCCCGCAACTCGCCCGGTGTCTGGAAGTAAGTCGGTTGATAAAAGGTCACAGCTGACGAAAGCCGCACCGAGTACCGTCCGCTTGAGGGCTTCGTCCTCGCTGTCACCCCCTTCAACTTTGTGGGTATCCTGTGTGACGTCATGACTTGCTGACACTGTCCAGACCGCCATCGGTGGTAACCTCGTCGGCGCCCCCGCCATCGTCGGCAACGTTGTCGTCTGGAAGCCCGCCCCTGCCGCCACCTACGCCTCGTACCTTGTTTACAAGATCTTCGAGGAGGCCGGTATGCCCGCTGGTGTGATCCAGTTTGTCCCCGGCTCGCCCCCCGACATTGTCAAGCAGTGCATCGACCACAAGGACTTTGCCTCTCTTCACTTCACCGGCTCGACCCACGTCTTCCGCAAGCTCTGGAAGGACATTGCCAACAACGTCGACATTTACCGCTCGTACCCCCGCATTGTTGGTGAGACTGGCGGGAAGAACTTCCACCTCTACCACCCTTCGGCGGACATCAAGACTGGCGTCGTGCAGGCTATCCGCGGCGCGTTTGAGTACTCTGGCCAGAAGTGCTCGGCTCTTGCCCGCTGCTACGTTCCCCGTTCGCTCTGGGAGGGTGGCTTCAAGGCTGAGCTCGAGAAGCAGGTCAAGGGCATCTCGATCGGCCCCTGCACTGAGTTTGAGCACTTCACCGGCCCCGTCATCGGCCGCCCCTCGTTCGACCGCATCACCTCGATCATCGCCAAGGCCAAGGAGGCTGGAGGTGAGATCCTCGCTGGTGGAAGCGCCGACGACTCGAAGGGCTTCTTCGTCCAGCCGACCGTCATCGTCACCAAGGACCCCAAGTCGATCACCATGACCGAGGAGATCTTCGGCCCCGTCATGACCGTTTACGTCTACGAGGACGCCGACTTTGAGAAGACCTGCGAGCTCGTCGACACTACCACCGAGTACGGCCTCACCGGCTCCATCTTCGGCCAGGACCGCCACGCTCTCAACCTCGCCGCCCGCAAGCTCCGCAACGCCGCCGGAAACTTCTACATCAACGACAAATGCACTGGGGCTATTGTGGGCCAGCAAGCTGTGGGTTCCTTTCCGTTTAGAATGAAGCTGACAGCAGTTCGGAGGTGCTCGCGCATCGGGAACCAACGACAAGGCCGGATCGGTGAACATCCTCACCCGTTTCGTCTCTATGCGCTCCATCAAGGAGAACTTCCTTGCACCGGAGGAGTACCAGTACCCTTCCAACCTCGTCTGATCGGTTTAATGTGTCTGTATTTGTACTATACTTTCATGCATTGGTGGGAATCGCGAGGTTGCGTCTCGGCGACATGAAGTACATGGTGCCACTATATCAACTTTGGGTGGTGGTGGCAGGGTGGAGGTTTATGGTGGAGGTTTGTGGCGGTGGAGGTTTGTGGCAGCTACTCCAACACTGTTGCGTGAAACTAGTCAAAAGGGCAATCTACGCGAGAACCCAAGCAACGTGGACGGAATAATTCTTGTGACAGAAGCGAACGAATCGGTAGGATATGCCATCAGTCCGTTGCAGCACGATGGTGAACTTCCCTGCACAGGCGAGTCCCTGTACCATAGCGACCTCGTCCGCCAGGTTCGGCTTGTCAACTTGTGTGCATGCATGCACAGCACACCATGGCTACAGAGATATTCTGCACATACTACTATGGTCCGTAGATCGCAGAAGATCTGGCGACACGTATTACTTTCGAACGACTCCAAGTATCCAAGTTTGGCCCAGCAAGATGGACAGTTCGGCCTCCACTCAGAATTCGATCCCGCTGCCCTTAAAAGCAGCCACGGAAGACTGCTCCGTTTTTACAAGCGCCCAGGTGAAAACAGGAGCGCATGCATAGCTGTGCTTGAATTGGAGCTGAGAGTAAGAGTGTAGCTGTACTTCTCTCATATGTGAGCGCTGCTGTTAATATATCATTACATGTTCTGTATCGTCTTCCATCACATCTTCACCGTAGGCAGCCATGACCATGGGATATCCATGTGATATCCATGGTCATCACATGGCCCCATCCTCTCTTCGCGCTTCAACCTTCGCCGGAAAACTCCCCCGTTATCTCTCCACAGCAACTGATGAGAAGGAAGCGGTTAGATGTCCAGCACTGTTCCTTGATCCCCGAGATGCCCACTCATATTCAGTGCACCGGTTACACGGGTGTAGCCCACGGAAGTACAGGATGCACCGAACCCGTCGGCCCCGGAGTTGTATTTCCCAATATCCCGTAATGGCACCGGCGTCACGGCTGTGACTGACGACAAAGGAGAGGCAACGGAGATTGGAAGTGGGCACAGATGATTCTGTTGGCATGAATAAAGGACACCAGTAAGCGAGAACCCAAGATCTTACAAGAGTTCTGGCCCGGCAAAATGCACTCGCTGCGAGCAGTTGTGGGGTGTTTCCTGGGGCGCCCCACTGCCAGTAGGCGCTTGGTGCTGAGATCCCCTGAACTGACAGTTGAATGCCGAGTCGTGTGAGTTGTTCCGGGAACAAAGACTGATCTCGTTCATAAACCGATACTGCGGATACCAGAAACTTTCCCTACCACCCCACCATCCTAGCACCATGGTTACCCCCATTCTAGAGGCTGAGAAACACGACGATACCATCGCCCATGTGATGAGTATCGACGACAAGGGCGTCCCGCCCTCCAACATCAATGGCGACGTCTGGGGAGAACTCAGCGAGAACGGTCCAAACTACCGCAACTTGGGGTGGAAGGGCAGTTGTATCCTTATGATCAAGTACCAGATTGGTCTCGGTGTTCTTGGTATTGTGAGTACATAATGCCCATGATTTCACACGGACACCCAAGGTGGTCCTCATCCACACTTTTCCCCATCTCCACGTCTTTCTTCATTGATCGACACAGCTGATCTGCGATCAGCACACTGCTATCCTCATCCCACGCTGGCCACTTTGCGGCCAGGTGGAGGCGCACACGAAAATCACTCAATCAGCCTAATCCACAGAACAAGACACTGATTCCAGCCCTACATCCTGTACACGTTTGGCTTTGTACCCGGTCTCATCATTATCGCAGTCGTCGCGGCAGTCACAACCTGGGCTGATTATGTTGTCGGAATCTTCAAGTTGGCGTATCCTGAAGTCTACTCTCTCGCTGATGTTTGCTACATCATGTGGGGTGTCCCGGGTCGCGAGATTGGTGGCTTCTTCTTCTGGTTGGCAGGAACGGCAGTGGCGGGTGCCGGTCTCGTGGGAATTTCTACTGCATTTAACGCTGTGAGCGACCACGCAATGTGCACCGTCGCGTGGGTTGTCGTATCGGCCGTTGTTGTCGTTACCATCGCGTCAATCCAGACCCTGGACCGCATCTCGTGGCTGGGCTGGGTGGGCGTGTTTGGCATCATGAGCTCGGTCATCACCCTCGCTGTCGCCGTTGGTGTGCAGGATCGCCCGAGCGCTGCGCCCCAAACGGGACCATGGGAGACTGGCGTTGTGGCCGCCGCGAGCCCAAGATTCATTGACGCCATCCCTGCGATTTGCTCCGCTGTGTTCGCGTACGCTGGGGCCCCCAACTTTCTCAACATTGCCGCCGAGATGCGCAGACCTCAGGACTACACCAAGGCGCTCATCACCTGCCAGGTTATCACAACCGTGACGTATATGGTGGTCGGCAGTGTGGTGTACCACTACTGCGGGCAGTATGTCTCGTCTCCGGCTCTCGGATCGGCGGGCCCCCTCCTCAAGAAGGTCTGTTACGGCCTCGCTCTTCCGGGTCTCATTGTCGGATCGGTCCTCTCGACTCATTTCCCCGCAAAGTTTCTCTTTGTCCGTTTCATGCGCAACAGCAAGCATCTTTCCGTCAACACCCTCACGCACCGCGCCGTCTGGGGGTGAGTGCCGAAAAGAAAGCTCAACAGCTAACATTTTAGCGCATGCGTCATTGGAAACTGCAGCCTATCGTTCATTATCGCCGAGGCAATTCCAGTTTTTGGCGACCTTCTTTCTCTCCTTGGTGCAATGATCTCGATTCCTATGGCCATGTGAGTAGAGTATCACCGATTGGATGCAGTACTGACGGCAGTGCACTCGAGAGCGCAATGTACATCTGGCTGGGACGCACCCAGGGCCGCCGCAACAACCTCCGCACAAAGATCGTGTACGGCGTCAACGGGATTGTCATTGTTATTTGCGCGTTCATGACCGTTGCGGGAATGTACTCTGCCATCGTGTCTATCGACGCCAACGTCAAGGGCGGCAAGACCACCAAGCCGTTCTCGTGTATCGACAACTCCAAGTGATTCTTTCAAGGGACAAGAACATAAAGTCGAGAGAAGAGTGGGGTGGTCGAGAATGGAAGCTACGTATATGAGGGTCCTGTGGTAACTTTGAAAGCGTGAGGGATGTATTTGATGTCGAGGGTATCATTTCCTCGCCACCAACGAGGGCCACTTGACTGCCACGGAGCCCCCCAGGAGAGAGCTGCACACTCAATTTGATTCCGTTGGAGCCCCGGATTTCTTTGTTGTGACTCACCCCACCACCACAGACACCTTGGGCTTTTCTGTTCTGATATCTGGGTTCACATTGTCGTCTTCCTTCAATTTGACAATCATTCTCAAAACAACAGACACACGCGTCTTTATGACGATTACGGCCGTAACCCAGCGAGCGGGGTCACTGCTGGGCCAGAGTTGGCCTAGCAGTATGGCTCTAGCGTACGCTGCCGTCCGGCAAGCTGCTTGCTCGTCAACATTCTCGTCCACATCGCTCTTGCGATCAGTTGGTCTCAGGTCGTTCTCAGCAACAGCACGAACGCCAACTGTGCAGGGGACGGATGTTCTCCCAATACATTTTGATGGCCCCACGCAAGCACAGAAGCTTCCACGGCGAAAGCGCCAGCCGAGGACGCAGAAAGAGGTGGTTGAAACGGAGCTTGCAGCCGAGGCCGTCTCACCGCCAACGCTCCGCCCCTACCAGACTGAAGCCATCGAAGCATGCCTTTCCGGACTTGAGCGGGGCCTGACGCGTATTGGTGTGTCGTCACCGACTGGGAGTGGCAAGACGACCATGTTCATGAGCCTCATCCCGCAGGTCGAGTATCTTGGTCGTAGACAGGTGCTCGTCCTCGTTGGCAGTGTGGAGCTCGCCTTGCAAGCTGAAGCTGCTGCGAAACGCCTCCTCGGACCAGGATATACCATTGAAGTAGAGCAGGCGAAACGGGTCGCTTCGGGGAAGGCCGACGTGTAAGTAATCCGGAACCCAAGACAACTGGCGCCCGTTCGAGTAGCTGACGGACAGGACAATCGCTACGTACCAGACGCTGAACAATGCTGAACGGCTGTCCAAGTTCAATCCCGATGACTTCAAGCTGGTTATTGTCGACGAAGCGCACCACGCGGCTGCCTTATCGTAGGTTAACTCATGGGGAATGCCTCTAACCGTGCAGGTACCTTCGTCTTTTACACTATTTTAATGATCAAGTCGCCATACCGCTGACCACCGGCCCGTTCTCAACGTGAGTTACAATGTACACGTGCACTAACTTTTAAGGTTTGAGCATGGTAACAGAGTACGAATCATCGGTTTTAGCGCGACCTTCACGCGCCATGATCAGCTTGCTCTCAGCGCTGCATTCGAGGAGATAGTGTTCCACCGCGATGTCAGCCATATGCTCGAGGAAGGATGGTGAGTGCTCTACTATCTGCTTACAACTGACCGCAGGCTCTCGCCCGTCACGGCCACTGCAGTATATGCTGACCTGAATCTTGACGACGTCAATGTCACCCTGAAGGGCGACTACAATGCGACGTCGCTCGCGGCTCATGTCAACACGGCTGCAACCAACAGCTTGATCGTCAGAACGTGGCTTCATCGGGCTTGTGGGTTAGGATCTCTTTCCCATATCTAACCCTCAGCCAATCGCAGGTCAACCTTGGTGTTCGCTGTGAATCTCAAACACGTTGCTGCGCTCGTCCATGAATTCCGCTCAGCCGGCGTCGACGCGCGCTCCATTTCGGCCCACACGGACGCAAAGGAACGCAAGGACACGATTGACAGGTTTGCCGCTGGCGAGTTTCCCGTTCTGGTCAATTGCCAGGTCCTCACTGAGGGCACTGACATTCGTGAGGTAAGCTATGACATGAGTGGGATAGTCTAACTGGTCAGATTGACTGCATTGTACTCGCTCGCCCCACCAAGAGCAAGAACCTCCTTGCACAGATGGTCGGTCGTGGCCTCCGATTGTCGCCAGAGACCGGAAAGGAAGACTGCTACCTTCTTGATATTGCCGACAACATTTCGCGAGCGAGCGGGATGCGTGTCGCCCCGACATTGTTTGGCTTAAGCTATGAGGATGGAGGGCCGGAGCGACGAGACGCACCAGTGCACAAGGAGCCTGCGGAGCCGCAGCCAAGTCAGTGCAACGGTCTGTCATCTGCTGACGGGCAGATCCCGACAGGTACGATCCACGACACACATTTGATAAAGTTACGCTCGTCGACTGCGGCGACCCATTTGCATTGGAGACTGTGCCCAAGCGAACTCTGCCCATGATGTCGCACAACGCCTGGGTAAGATCGGTAGCTGACGGAGCAGCTAATGACAGGTGGGGTGCGGCGACGGCCGCTACGTTCTTGAGCTCCTCGGTGAGACACACATCTTTTGCGTTGCATCGCTAACTGTTCAGGTATGGGCTTTGTGACGGTGGAGAACTCGGGACCACAATGGGGTGTCTCTTTTACACAGAAGCTGCCTCGTGACCTTGACCGTCCGTCCGATAAACGGGCGGGCTCGCCTTATCGTGCCCGAGTTCAGATCGCCAATGCCGACTCCCTGCCGCGTGCGTTGGAAACAGCAGACAGGTTTGCGGAGCGGCAGCTAGGGTTTAACGGAGTCAAGATGTGCGTAGTCTCACAGGGATCTCACGCATGATTTCTATCTGACCACTAAAGTCTCTCACGATCTGCGTTCTGGAGGACCAAGCCAGCTTCCAGGAAGCAGGTCGACATGCTGCTGAAGCTCAAGGGCATCGACGCTGAGCATCATCCAGAAGAACAACAGATCTCCATCATGGGCAAATCGATTCCATTGAGAGACCTGACTGCCGGCCAGGTACGTACTGAAGGGCTCTCCGCGTTGGCGGCTGCGCATGCTGACACGCAGGTCGCGGCATATGTGTACGTCCATGGCCCACAATGACCAAGAGATACTGACCCAGCGGAAGCACTGCCGCTCAGCATGGTGCCGCGGTGAGTACCTGCACGGGGCCCGCTGAGAAAAGTTCATCCGGGACTGACTGAACAGAGTGTTCGGAAAAAGAGAGACAGGGCCATTGCACGGCAGGAAGAGCAGGAGCTTCGGCGCCGCCAGAGGGAGGCAGAGCATGCCGAGAGAAACCTACGTCTGCCTGGAACCTGAGCACCAGGCGTAGGACGTCGACAGAGCTAGAGTGTGTAGAGTTTAGAGCATCCCTGATCATCCACTGTATGCATGAAGCATGTTGTCACGGTTACGGAGTTGGGCTCGAGCCGCGGTCAGTCATGCCCAGCTCGTGGCCGGACTGGCTCGTGGGCAGGGAATGGACTGCGCTTCCGCTGATTCGGTTCGGCGCTCACAAGAAAACCTTGCATATTTCTCTTCAGGTGCGTGGGTGCCCTGCAGGAATGAAAGGAAGGAAGCAAGCGAGTAACAGCGGTCAAGAAAAACTTCTGCTCATGCATGGCAGGGATACATACTCCGCACCTGGATACTGGAAACCCTGCGAGGCATGCAAAGCAGCGTTTCCGGTTCCAGTGAACTCTGAAGCTCTGCAGTGCACGGACAGAAGGAGGATCGGTGGGTTGGACCTGCAGATCCATCCACCTAACGTGGGTAGGCCCTGGGATGTGGCAGTTGAACGAAAATGGGGCGAACAGCCCTCCGCCATCAGGAAAGCTGCCAGGGGTTGCGCCGTATATTCCGGATACCAACGACTGAATGCAGACAGTTGCTCTCCGGAACACCGGGCCGCGGAGTTGAGTACCAGAAGCACTTCGGTCTCAGGCAAGGGATGTAGCCAATACAAACCGGAAGACAAAAAGCAGACTTGACTTCGGCTTAGGTCCGTAGAAAGAAGAAGTTACATGGCTAGGGTAGGCCGAGCTGGGCCGCCTTGCAGTGTCTATGTCTATGAGTATTGTGCTGTGCACTGGCAGGATGCCGCCGAGTGCCATCATGGCTGCCGCGAATGCCCTCAGGCAGTGGGCGTAGGCTCAACGCGTGCCTCTCCGTCGGCCTCCAGTTGACCAGAGCGCAGCTGTTCGAACCCGAATGTATGTATGTGTGTCCTATATCCCCGTTCGAAGAAAATGAAAAGATTGAACCCCGAAATGACGAACTAGATGGAAACAAAAAGTTTACTTGGGGAGGCACTTGCCGTCGACGAGCTCGTGGTGGCGGTCACAAGCATCAATGACGCACTGGCGGTCAATGCATGAGACGACCGAGACACCGGGGATGGCGGAACAGTCGACGGATCCCTCCTCGCCGGGGCATCCGCCGCAGGCCTCGAGGTCGGCGTCAATGTCAAGGCAGTCGAATCCGGGGCCAAAGGTGTTGGGGCAGAGCGTGAGGCCGCCCGCGCATGTCGTGAGGCGGCGACGGGCGTTCTTGTTGACAGGGAGGCCCGAGACACACGACTGCGTGGCGGGGTTGATGCAGCTGAGGGACCGGGTGCCCTCGCCGCAGAGCACGTAGCCCTCCTCGCACTCGAACCCGCACTCGCAGTCGAGCGGCAGGAAGTTACTGGCGGGGTAGTTGCAGTTCTTGGTGATGTACGTCGTGGCCGAGCCCGAGAGACCGATGAGCGCGCGCGTGAAAATGTTGATAATCTCCGAAGCACAGTTGTCGATGGGGTACGAGAGCTGCTGGCACTCGTACAATGCCCATGAGGCGTTGACATAGTCGTTGCTGATGCCGAACTGGACCGCGTCCTTGACGTTCTGCTGGAACGACTGCGTCATGATGCCGTCCTTGAAGCACCAGCCGTGCGGGTTGCTCGTGGGCTTCTCGTCCGTGTTCTTACGGTAGAGGACATCCTGAATTTCGTTAGCTCCATCCTTTTGCTCAAGTCCGGCAGGGAATACATATTGGCTCCAGAGCCGCATCCATGCTTCACGACTCTCAGAGACCCACGTAAGTGGTCGAGACACCAAACTTGTTGGTGTAAGTGTACGAGTAACCGTTACACGAGCAGCCAGTAACCTTGGCAGCCTGGGCAGTGCCGACGAGGAAGGTCGCGGCGAGTGCGAGGGCGTTGAAGAGCATAGCGTTGGGAGGCAGTCAACGAGCAACGATGGTCAGAAGTAGTGGTGAAGATGAGAAGACTCCAAGAGATATCAGTGTGTGAGGTTTGTCAAGAAATAGAGCGGAAGAGATATACGGGGGCTCAGATCTTCTTGAACTCTTGACCAGAGCATTATGCCACAGGAAGGTGACTTCTCGCCGCCCGGCTAGCTGGCGCGAACGAGGGTTTGCACGACAGCCTGGGTGATCGGCCCGCAGGGCATGGCGTAATCCTGCGCTGACCTCCTGCCTCTGCATCGGTAGTATCTGCCCTCTCATTCTTTCTTGTTCTGCTGTTCGTTCTGTCCTTGTATCGGGCATCGCTCGCATTCCTCTGATCATCATCTTCTTCCGTCTCCGGCGCCTTTCTGGGCCCTATGATATGCATCCAAGTCTGCCAGTGTCCTCGTACACGGCCTTGGTAGCCCTGCACTCCTAGCATAAGACCAACATGAGCGCGCCAAACATTGCCAATGCCCCTTGGCGCAACGGTGCGGCCACCGGCGTGAGCGATGGAGGCTGCGCAGGGACATGAGGAGAGGCGTTCTAGGAACGAGGAACAGCCGTGGACAATGCGTCAGCATGACTCACGGTGTAGCCAACAAGCCGCTCTCCAGGCTGCACCAATGTCATGGATACAGGACGCAGAAATCAGGAATCAGGAAGCAACGGAAAAATGTCCCAGGGTCGGCTCGGCAGCTCGGTCTGCACGTCCTCGGGTCAGGAGAGAGGATACTGTACAACGAGAGATCGCAAGACTTAATCCCCGAGGGCGAGACACGGCTTATTTAGTCTTCCTTCAGCCTCCGAAGTTTGTGCGGCGCTAGATCGACAGCCGACGGCCACACATGTGCAATGAGGTGAATGCCACAAAGTGAGGAACCAGGTCGTCTCAGGACACTGAGAACAGCTGACTACACGCAATACTATTGTTTTGGCATGACACTGCAGTATTCACCGCCCGGCATGCACACGCCCACCACCACCCAAAGTTGTCCGCTTGCCCCTGCCGTAAAATTGTGGCAGCCGTGTCCATGAATGCAGCACCGTCGTCGTGGTGGATGTGGCGAAATTTGTGGCGAACGAGGGTTCCTCGCGTCGTGGCGCTGTGCCTGGAGGGCAGAGTTGGGCGCCGAGGGACATCTCGGCGCCAGGGTCTCCGTCTCCTCTCCTCGTGGCGTTTAAAATGTTCGCCCCAGAAGATTCGGGGATGGCATAGTCAGGTCGGTTTGCCGTTCGGTCAACTTCGAATGACCTGCATTGCCGATATGTCCGTGGTCACTGCATGTCCGTGCCGGGGTGATCAATTCATCCGCGGTGAGTGAACCCCTCGATACCACGCCCCTGGAGTAGTCCTGACATCCTGGCATTGCCTTGCTCCCTTTGTTGGCTTGCCAGGGCCCTTATTCAGAGACGATGGGCGCGCCACGAACGGAGATGGTCGGGGAGGTTCAAGGTCGCTCCTCGCCCTTTCTCTTCTCCTCGTTAAGAACACAAGACCGGACATTAGCATTTTCTCCAATCCGATCCGCAGTGGGTGATCAGACCTCAAGTCACCCCGTGAAGACTCCCTGGGCGCGCCTCCCAGGCACATGCCGAGAGCATCGCAGGATCGCAAGCTTGGCCATGCAAGTCCCTGCAGTTCCAACCGACAGGACATTCCCCGGAGCCACCGCCCGACAGTCTCGCGCAGAGTGTACTGGATCGAGGAGGAGAAGCGTCGGCGCACACGATCGTCAGCGGCTTGGCCCTTGGTTGTAGTTTGGCCTATCCGCTCGGCAGCATATCGTTCCTGCCTGGGCCGCCGCCTCCCTTGACGGATGGTCAAGAGCAGTCACAATTCAAAAACGTTCATCCTAAGGCAATACCAGGTTTTGGAACCCAGCTGGTCCTTTTCAATTATGCTGTCGCACATAATGCCTTTGGTTCGTGCCCCAATCACGAAGCCTTTCAAAGTCATACCGACGAGTCTCTGGGGGCAAGTTTCACGTCGCTCCTCCAAACTGTGGCAAAGTCTATCCATTCTGACGGCAGTCAAGTTGGAGCCTCATCAGCAACTGTTTAGAAGGTGTTTAGAAAGTGCTCAGAAGGTGAAGTAGCACCCAGCTAGTGGGCACCCAGGAGGCAGGGCAGTCCCTCATCCACATACTGTCATCCTGACAGTGCCCTCACCCTTGACCGTTGGCCACCTTCACCGCCACTCCCCCCCCCCAGTGGCGGCCAGCCCCACAGGACCGGCCCCTAGTATTGCGTCAGCCTGCCTGCCTTCGGTAGCCCATCTTCGTCCGGGGGTGAGGGAAATGTCTGTTGTGCACGCAGGGAGGGCGCTACGAGGACCATTTGTCGGTGTCGCTGGCCAGACCGCCGTGCCCCTCCGATGGGCCGATTACCTGCGTCCTGCTGGGACCGAGAACAAGCACCCAGGGAAGCATAGGAAGACGCGACCAGACTGCGCGGGCCGCGATGGTAGCTGTTGATTGTATACTGTGCTGCATGTCAGCGTTCTTTACTCTCTCTTAAACCTTGAACAGTAAAGTCACCAGGATGAAGACTCGCGAAGGTGATTCAAGTGTTCTGCATCCATCCCACCTGCTCAAACATGCCTGTCGTGATTTTTCTGTCTAGCGGTTAGCAAACGCAGAGTGGAAAGTCTACAAGGTCAACGTAAGCACCCAGGATGCCGGCACAATAGTCTGCATAGCCAGTCTTCTGTTCATAAATATTGGGAGGGGAGGTGAAGGGAAAAGGTAGATGTCCTCAGTTGCAGAGATCAGTGGGCGTCGATACGTAAGTGGGTTCTCACTGGGGTCCTTGCCGTGGACGTCCGGGTAGCGTACCCTTCATTATGTCTGTCGCGTGCGTTTCAAGGCTAGCGGACCTTGGTCGGATCGGTCAACTCAGACCGCAATGTTAAGTGGAGAATGGGAGAGCAGTCTAGCCAGTGGCACTGACCCCAGTGTTTGGGAAGACACTCGTTTAGGACGGGGTTTGTTGACTGCTCAGCTGATGCCAACGGTCACTCTATCCAGCAGTGTCCTGTCTGCCAAGATCCGAGACACGAGCAATGGTGATGTCGTGGCGGGAGACTGGCTCTTGATTCCAGACCTCGACAACACACCCGGCCAAGGCCACCAATTAATTGTGTGGTGCATGTGGTGAGCACCAGGAAAGCAGCCTGCACCGCCAGGTGAAACAAGCCATGCGACTGTGGCATGGTCTGCAAGCAAGGGGACTTGCCCACATGCCTTGGACCCATGGTGCGCCATAGCCCTCACCTTGCACGACTGCCACTGAGCCCCAGATCCCAAGATGTCAGAGTATACCTGGGCCATTGGGACCCTCTTTCCATTAGGTGCAACGTGCAACCCAAGAGTCAGAAATATGTGTCTGGAGCTCTTGCCTCTTAAAAAATCATTCATCTGCCTCTCGTCCGGCTCAAGGGCTGACCGAGACGTAAAAGTGCCTAACTCCTGGGGGTGCAACAAAAAGCTTTCCCACGGTACTTGTTAGTCAAAACACGGACTCACCGTGGGAATCTGAAATTTCGTTTCGTCACGAGATGTCGACGATTTGGGCGGCAACAAGCATGCAAGCTTGTAGCTGTTCAACAACACCCACTACAACCACGGCGACCACGACGCACGATGACGGGCCCAACGGAAAAGAAGCGGAAACGTACCGGGAAGCAGAGGGAGGAGGCGAAGCGCGCCGCCATCGCTGCTGCTGCTGCGGCGGCGGCCGAGGAGGCTGGCGCCGTTGAGCAGGAGAGCAAGGAGGAGGCAGTGGAGGTGGAGAAGCCCGCCGACGTCGAAGCGGAGGCCGAGCCCGAGATTGCTACCCAAGCCGCTTCGGAGGCCGCTGCGCCTACTGAGACTGCCGAGGGGGAGGGAGGCGTTCCGGCGGAGGGGAGCAAGAAGCGCAAGCGGACGGGCAAGATGCGTGAGGAGGCCAAGCGCCTTGCTATCCAGGTAAGTTTACTCGTACTTGCTTTGCGCTGACGAGCAGAAACGGCTCGAAGCGGAAGCGGCTGCGCGCGAGCGCGGGGAGGAGGTCCCGGACGAGAAGAAGGTCGACTTTGAGAAGCTTGCGCAGCGTATCGTGAGTGACGACGAACCGAGCACCAGCCGGGCGAAGTCACCTAGATTATTGACACACGCAGCCGCCAGCGCTCAAGAAGCTGCACCCCGTGTTCAAGCAGGCGAAGAAGGCCGAGACGATGCGCCTCATCAAGAAGATCCGGTTCTTGAAGTACGATTGATTGGTGTGGTTCTGCGGTTACTGACATGCAGGTCCAAGGACAACAAGGACGAGGCGGCTGAGCTCGAGACACAGCTCAAGTTCCTTTCGGTATGGTTTTGGATCGCGCGAGTACTGACCGTCCAGGTGATTAATCTGAACACGGTCGCGACGACGCACCTCCGCCAAAAGCTCAAGAAGCACCACACGCTCAAGCACGCCACGCTCCCGGATGCCGTGGCTGCCCTACTGCCCGTCGCCTCCTCCGTCGAGGCATCGTCCTCTACCTCCCCCGACCTCATCACCAAGGTCGAGAACCGTCTCTGCAGCTCGAAGCAGGTCGCGGACGCGATCAAGCCCGTCGTTTCATGGGTCCTCTCCGAGCCTGGTGCGACGCTCAATGTCGGTGCGGGCAAGCAGAAGGACGGCAAGAAGGGCGGCTGGGCGGGACGGAAGAGGGGCGCAGCGGGCGTGGACTCGGATGACGACGGAAGCATTGGCGACGCCGAGAATGACTCGGACGACGAGGGCCTGCCGATTGGCGCAGTCACGGCGCTGGACAGCGACGACGAGGCGGTCATTGAGGACCGGGCGGCGGACGAGGCCGGCTGGGAGTCGGGCGACCTGGGCGGCGAGGACGACGGTGACGCGGCGGGCTGGGAATCGGGATCTGTATCTGGTGGAGAGGACGGGTACAACATTGCCCCGCCCTCGAGCTCAGGTTCGGACTCGGACACCCCACCGGCGAAGAAGGCCAAGCAGATGAAGGACACGCTGCTCGCCAAGGACCCCAAGCCTGCCGCCAAAGCTGAGAAACCCGCAAAGGCCGAGAAGGCCGAGAAGCCAGCGAAGGCGCTCCCGCCCAAGGCCGACGGCTCGTCGTCCATGTTCCTGCCCTCGCTCGCTGCCGGCTTCGCGGCGGGAGACAGCGATTCCGACCCCGACATGGACTATGACCCGACGGGAACAATCGGAACCAAGACTGCGCCGAGGAAGAACCGCCGCGGCCAACGTGCGCGCCAGGCGTGAGTTAATTTACAAGGAATCAAACTGACAGGATCACAGAATCTGGGAGAAGAAGTACGGTGCGGGAGCCAAGCATCTCGTCAAGGCGCGCGAGGAGGCGATGAAGAAGGAGCGCGGTCCCAACGGCGAGCTGAGGGACAGCGGGTGGGGAGCACGGGGAGCAAGGGGCCCTGCTGCCGCTCCTTCTGCCCTGGCTGTTGCTGCTGCTCCTGCATCTGCTGCGCCGGCTGCTCCTCGTGGTGCACCTTCAAAGCCGGCACCGGCCCAGGAGAACAAGATGCACCCGTCCTGGCTCGCTGCCAAGGCCCGCAAGGAGCGCGAGATGGCTGCCAACAAGGACGCTCCCAAGGCGACCAAGATTGTGTTCGATTAGTGCATGTAGTGCATGGTAGAGGATCGCTGATGATGGATGTGCATATTTCATTGTTGCAGATGACTATGGGGTTGGTGGCTGGGAACATCCTGGGGGTGTCATGAAATACTTCCGCGTTTGCCACCTAAAAGTTGAAAATCGTTGATCAAAGGGTTCGATGGTAGATGGAGAGGTCAACATCCAGGCAAGTTGTAGAGTCACTCTCAACTGACAAAAGGATTCTTGCTCCATCGCAAAAATGACAACGCACCACCCCCGCCGACACCCCATCATCCTCCTGACCGGAACTCCCGGCACGGGCAAGACGCTGCACTCGCAGGTGCTTGCTACCGAGTGCGAGTCGCCGCTCGTCCACCTCAACATTGGCGACATTGTCAAGGAGCACGGCTTCCACGAGGGGTTTGACGAGGAGTGGCAGAGCTACATCGTCGA
Source organism: Apiotrichum mycotoxinovorans (assembly GCA_013177335.1). Lineage (NCBI taxonomy): Eukaryota > Fungi > Basidiomycota > Tremellomycetes > Trichosporonales > Trichosporonaceae > Apiotrichum > Apiotrichum mycotoxinovorans. The sequence continues at coordinate 5,583,511 of CP053620.1, read as the reverse complement.
CGAGGACAGGCTGCTCGATTACCTCGAGGATGTTGTGAATCCTCGGGACGGGCCTGCGGAGCATGGTGAGTCCAGGCGGAGCGGGCGGAGCGTACCGCAAGATGGGACGATTGGGCCCCCGTGAGATGCGGGTGTTGGAGCAGTAGCTCTGAGGGACAGTGAGCTGGTGCGGCCTGTCTCCTTGTCTGCATTTGATCACAGATTTCTCTGTGATCCGCGTTGCTATTCTTTTATCGCCACCGCCAGAGCCCAGAGCAGCTCCACCGACCGACAGCCCGCCTCATCTCACACCGCGGCAAGCCTCCGTTCAACCATGCTGACATTGCTGACATAAGGCTTCATTCTCGACCACCACGACCCCTCCCTCTTCCCCGAGCGCTGGGTTGACCTTGCCGTCGTCCTCCGCTGCGACAACTCTGTCCTTCACGAGCGTCTGACTGCCCGGTGAGTGTTGGGTCGAGCATCTAAAGATGAGGATATCTGGGAGCGCCGCGCGTGCGCTTCAACCTGGGGCGTCGTCATGGGAACCCCGTGGCGTCGGGACGTGGGCCGCCCAAGCTCTTTGAGGCTCTTCGCCCTACCTCACTCCTCCACGTACTAACTGCCCAGCAACTACCCCGAGAACAAGATCACCGAGAACATCACGGCCGAGATCATGATGACGTGTACCACCGAGACGCGCGAGAGCTACGACGAGGAGATTATCGTCGAGCTTACGAGCGACGGGTCGGGCGGCGACAACGAGGTCGAGGACAATGTGGGGCGTATCGTGGCGTGGGTCGCGCAGTGGAGGAGCGACCGCGAGAACGGCGTTCACGACGAGTAGAGCTCGCATCAGATACCAGTAAACAGGATACAGCGGGAAACAGCTGGCGAGAGCCATAGATTTTAATGATTACGGGTTGGTGTATTTGTCATGCAGTAGATTATTCCTAGCCAGAGACTCGAGGGTAAGAGGACAAGAGGACAATGTCGCAGCAGCACAACAGCACCACAGGACCTGCACTTGTAGGACAGAATATATCATGCATTCATTAACTGCCACTCCTCAGGATCACCCGTTTACATGAACACCTCCACCCGAGGTCCGGAAACACGGCCCGTGGGCCGTCAACCCTTGCTCTGTCGCGAGCCGAGCGGGCGTGCGCGTCTAAGATTGTTTACGAGTCTATCCGTAGACGAGGCGGAAAACGTCGTTCTGGCTGGGGATTTGTCAGTGCTGCGGTTATAAAGACTGGACAGCAAGAGCGACGTACACAAAGTAGCTGCCTCCGTCGGGGACGAGCTGAGGTGTCAGCAATGGTATCGTTAGGGTGGCAAGAGTGAGGTGCCAAGGTGCAGAGCGGCATTTCGATTGCAATGATCCACGAGATTCACGGATCATAGCTTGTCCGCCGGCGCACACTCGGCTCTCTCCGAGACACTCACGTGGAACATTTGGGAGAACTGGAGAATGTTGGAGCCGCCATCGACAATCAGCTGGCCGGTGACGAGGACGAGAATGGAGGCGACGGTAGCGGACGCGGGCTGGGCGTCGCGAGTGACGACCTTGTGAACGACCTGGGAGAAGGGGAGGTTCTGTGCATGTTAGGTTTACGCGAGTGTAGGCGTGCTTTGTCTCGTAGGGTGGAGGGGCCAGTGAGTCTGGGTGGTAGTGGTTGACCTCAAATCACCAGACAATGCTTGCCCAGAGCTGGAGCCGGTGTGCAAATCCATGCTTCGACCGCGACCGGCCGATGATCCCAGCCCTGCCTGCCTCTCCCCCGTCCTTACTCCCAACGCAGGGAGTCCATGGCACCCACCTGGAGCTTCTCCATGATCGCGGCCGTGCCCTGGATCTGCTGGTCCTCGAAGGTGAGCATCGACGTATCGCGCTGCAGTGTCAGCTTCGGTGCAACAGCTATCACCAGAGGGCCCCGGCTTCCAGAGTCAAGCTTGAGTCACAGCCTGCCGCGGCACAGTGGGCGCCGAAGCACACCACTCGGCCGCCTGCGCATTGTTGACAATTCCGGAGCACGGGCACAGCGAGTCACGCACGTAAAGCGGGGCAAGGCCCGCGCGGCCAGCGTCAAAGGTCTGGTAGTAGTAGTCTGCCGTCAGCTTCTATCCCCATCGAGTTGGAAAGCTGGTTGAACTGGTTGAACGCGACGAGACGCCGCCGCCGCCCCGCGCACGTTCGGTTCGTGCCTCGCCGAGATCACGACGCGGTACGGCGCGCGCGCAAGCGCAGCTCTCGCGCAGGATTTACTCACCGGTAAACTGTTCCGTCAGCTACATTCAGATAGTGATAGCTTACCTGCTGGGCAATCTGGTCGATGGACATGGTAGGCGAAATATACGTCGGGGTAACAGATCACAAAAGGAATGCGGATTTCGTACACTTGAGAACCAAACAGAAATCAATGGACCACTCGGCGGACTGACTTCCCATCAGCATACACCGCGCTACAGCGTGTAGCGTGTAGGGCCCAAGCCACCCAGCAGCTAGGACCCACGGCAAGACCTCATTAATATTATCATAGCAAGCTGAGCGCCACCCGTACCGGCGTTTCGGAATTAGCCTTACAAGACGCGGGGCCCCAGATAGACAAGCATTGTCGCCCCCAGGACTTTACCATGAGACCATTGTTCCAGAGGTGGTGCCTGGATTTTTGGAAACTTGGGTTCAATGACGCACTACCTGTGTGGTGATCCAGTGATGCATCAAGTAGCCGCGGCAAAGATGGCACACGCCAGCTAGCCGGGGTCGAGTGATATCGAGCTCATCGTCGTGTCCATGCATCTCTTCCTCATCATTTCTTGTTTCTTGTTGTGCAGGCAATCCGACAGCCCATACAAGCGGCATCGAGGAGCGCGCCACTAATACCTGCAGTCGGCTCGCCGCCATGCCGCATTCCTGCCTCGACGCCAGGTTCCTCACACCAACGCTTGCGTCGATCTTTGGGGTGCTCTGCGAAGATGGCACGGGCGGGGCAGAGCTAGGGCCCGAGGGATGCACGATTGCCGTGCAGGCGGTGGAGGCTGCGCTGGGAGCTGGGGATGGCGTAGAGGTGAGTCAAAGGAGAAGTAGCGATGAGCAGGAGGATCCGTGGAAGGCGTTTGGTTTTCATCCGCGAGATTGATCTCTATACTCCGTTCCGCTCTTCCACGTATCCGGTCGTTTTTTTGACAGTCAACGACTAACTCCAGGCATCTCTCGAAACCGAGTTCGAGACCGCTCTCACTGGCTGCCCCTCACCGTCCATATCGCCCACCGAGAGGCGCTGGCGGATCAAGCTCCTCTACCTCGTCTACCGATCACGCACGTCGCGGCGGCGCGCCGAGTCGGCCAAGTTTCTCGCACGCGCAGAGGACATGGTCGTGCAGCGTGTGGGAATTAAAGTCGAAGCGGGGGCGGGGCCCGTGGAGGAGGCGGGGAGGAGTATCGCGTTGCGGCGGAAGAAGCCGAAGAAACGCAAGTCCAAGTCCAAGTCCAAGTCGAAGCAGGCGGCGCAGGAGCAAGTGAAACCCAAGAGAGCCAAGAAGCCCAAGACGAAATTGTGCGCGCGGCGAACACCCCGGTCGTCGCGGTCGGCAACGGCGTTCACGGCCGCCGCGACGTCGACCAGCGCCCCCACGCCGGCCGACTCGGGGTTGACGCCAGATATCGGCTCGGACTTTGCGCTCTCTGCCTCGCCATATAACTCGGACTCGAGCCTGCCGTCCGCGGCTGACTCGGGGTCAGAGTACGACGTGGCGCAACCCAAAAAGAAGGCGCGGCGGAAGGCTCCTCCCACCAACACTGTTCCCCAACACTCTGACGTTGACTCTGACTCCGACTCCGACCTGGTGATTATCCCCAGCGGACGACGCAATTCCATCCCTTTGAGCATAACGAAGCGGAAGAAGCCCGGAAGGTCAAAAGACGCACCGCTCCGCGTAACACGGTCTGCACCCCCGCCGCCGACCGCCCCACTCTACGCTGAGTTCAACTTTGCTCCTCCCCCCCGTCCTGACCGCCGCCCTACCGAGTCAATCAAGTACCTGATCGACAGCCTGATAAAGGGACGGACAGCGAAGCGCAGTGCTGTGGCTGTGCGAACGGAGGAGCGCAAATCCAAGCGGTCGCACAAATCCAAGCAGGCGCGCACATCCAAGGTCCTCAAGGATGTCGCGGTCGATATCAAGCCGACACGCGAACAGCTGCACGGGCTCGAGAAGCCACCAGGGACGATTCTGTCAAGTACATTTGCCAAGGTTCTGCGTCTCGTGATGGGTTTACCGCCACATGCGAAGGCGGATCCTGTAGAGAAGAAGGCCGCACCACCAACTCAACCGCCTGTGTGGGCGGAGGTAAGTACTCTAGCCAAAGTGCCACTAACACTGTAGTCGCGCCAGGAGCTCTGCGAGGCGCTACACTACTACCGCGCCTACCAGTCTGGGATATACATGTGCAAGCGCGTGGCGTACGGCTACCTCCTGGACGGATTCCCTGCGCCGTGTGTATAAAACCCTCACAGACTCCTGACACCAGACGCGACATGTGGACGGCTGACGGGCGCGTGATCATTTCTCACGGGTGCGCTGTGCTCCTCTTCCTTGTACATAGCCCAAGCTAACGTGGCAGAGGGGGCAAAGCCGTGCGAGCAGTCGACTTACATGGCAACGAGATCATTTCTCTTCTGGCGGACCATACGCGCGGGGATGCACGCATCGACACGCTCATGCGCGCATGCGAGACACGCACCCCGCTCGTTCTGCTTGCCGGGGAGAGATACGCCCTGCTGCCGTGGACGCTCGGGTGCGCGTATGTCGTCTTGGGATGGTAGGTCTAGCCTAGCGTGCGTGGATGGGCGCTTACGGGTCAGGTACTGGGTCTCGGCGGCGTGGTTTGAGGCGGAGCCCGTCGCGCCGGAGGTCACACCGCCAGAAGGACGTGACTTTTTCCACCGCCTCAAGGTCCGGTTCGACTGGGTCGAGAGCCAGGGGACGCCGTGGTGGCTGCGTGAAGGGGAGGGCAGCTGGGTGCCGGGCAGCAGAGCGAACCATGACGACAAAGTCGAGGGCGGAGGGCTGGCGAGTAGTGGAGGTGAGGATCAACAAGATGGGGCAGCGCATTTCGTCGTGGCAGATACCACTGCACTCAAGGATAAAGGGAGCCAGGAGAGCAAGAACAATGCACCACAGATTGATGGCATCAAAGCCAGTCTCTCCCCGAAGTCCGAACCTGCAAGCCTGCCCGGGCCCTCTCTCCCAGCAAAGTCTCTAGCGTCCACACCCCTCAAGGACCGCCACAACGAGCGACCGCCTACACCCCCAACATCGCTTTGGGCACAGGCGCGGAGGCGAGCATCCGACCAGGCGCCCAAGGCTTTACCTACACCACCAGAATCGCCGTTGGCGCCCCACAGCAACGTGCCGCTAGTAGACACACAGCGCGGGGTAGCTATCCCGTCAGCGGCTGTCGTCAATAGTCAGTCTGTGAAGGAAGAGCGTCCTCCTCTGTCCCAAACGACGATCGACGTACTGCCACAACAGAGGAAGCGAAAGGCGGGGGCGTCGAGAGGACGCATGTTCACAAGTCGATGTGAACCGGAGTCGGCCAAACTGGAGCACCACGAGCTGCCTCCATCGTGAGCTATACAGACGACGGCAAAGCTGACACCAGGCCGTATGATGGCCAGAAATGCACGACATGCGATACCCTCAGTCCCCGGGTTTATGCCGACGGCTGGATCTGTTTGACCCCTCCGTGTCCGGCGTTCTGGATGCTGAGTGGGTGTGTCCCTCGGAACAAAATCGACGCCACGGACGGCAGGGCAGGCGCACATAACACCCCATGTCTTCTCCCAATCCCACCAGGCTTCAAACTCACCTACTTTCCTGATTTTATCAACCCCGTCCGCACCCCGGAGATACTGCACATACCGTACCCCGTCGTCCCGCCCGTACCTGCCGGTGTTTATGCCGAGACAGCTGAGGTGAACGATGACGGGCCCGGATCGCGAAGCTTGTGGGCTGGTGAGTTGCGACCACTGTACTACAGCTCACATCAGGATGGGTATGCACGGCGTGCGGGCGCGCCAACTCGCGCCACCGGTGGGAGCTATGCGAGTGTCTCGGCTGCGGGCGCCAGATCTGCGCCTTGAGGGAGGAGCACATCATGCCTGCCTCGGCGCTTCCGAGGAAGGACGCAGCGACACTGCGCGAAGTTGCTGCCACGCAGTTGTGTTCGTCTGTGTTCGACCTTGCGTCCATTGGGGCCGTTGCCGTCGCGTACGAACTCCCATTAGTGTAAGCTCCCCACGAACGACGGAGCTGATGCCAGGGGCACAATCTACCATGTCAAGACAGCCGACACGAGCCAAGCGGACCGTATCTGGGAATCATACCAGCGCGCGGCGATCACGACGCCGAGGGACAAACCCCTGTTCCAACGCCGCGCCCTCCGCACAAAGACGACCAAGGGCCAGCTCCTCTCGCAGCAGTTTGCTATCAACTCGGGCGCGAGCTACAAGTATATCGTTGAAACGCTCAGCTATTCGTTCGAGGAGGGGCCCGAGTGTGTCCTGCAGGCCTTGGAAGTGTGAGTGGTGTTTCCAGCGCCTCTCAGTTAAGGTAGCACGTGCATCGCCACGTTCTTAACCGGTTCGGTTCTCCCTGGCTCACACGCAGAATCCGCAGCCGCGTCGCGGCCGTCCTCGGCCAGCGGGTCGAGTTCAACGAGATCCTGAGCGTCATGTATCGCGAGGGCCAGAAGATGAACTGGCACGACGATGGCGAGAAGGGTGAGTGCATCGGGCGGCAAGCCGTCATAAACGGTCTTGGGCAAGTGGAACAAGATGAGCTGTATCGAGGTTGTTTGTCAGCTACAAGCAGCTAACCCACAGGCCTCGGCCCCGTTGTCGCCGCCCTCTCTCTGGGCTCGGACGCCATCATGTCCTTCAGGCCCAAGACGCCCAAAGTGAGCAAGCACTCACTCATCGATCGGTCGGAGCGGCGCCCGCCTGCCCCTCCGCCAGTCCTCAATCTGACGCTGCGGCACGGTGTGAGTAGCGCGCGGCACGTGTGAGCGGCACCCGTGACTAACGGGAAGGACGTGGTGATCATGTCGGGGCGCGCGATCCAGTTCGCGTACGACCACCGCGTGATTCCGCACGGGCTGCGGGTGGCGGCGACTGCGCGCGTTATTGGCGGTTGAGGCGCGGTCGCAGTTGTCGGAAGGAGGCGAACGGGAAACGGGAAGCGGGAATCCCGATGGGCTTATCTGGAGCTATCGCTCCAGTGGTGGTGGACACAGAGTGCACATAGGAGAGGAAGTTTTGGTATTATGGACAGAGGGCGAGGTCAGACCGCGGGTCACCTACGGCAGGACACTGGATCGGGAAGGACGGAGAGCAGGACGCGGCGTGGCCGCGTCGCGATGACGTGGGTTTGCGCAAACAGGCAGATCGTAGTGTAGCTTGCAGTGCATCTACATTGCTCCATGTATCATAATTTATTCATTGATACGCCAAAGCGAGGATATCGGCTGGTAAGGGCAAGCCGAGGAGTGAGCGAGTGAGTGAGTGACGTAGATCAGATCGCGATAAGGAAAAAAAAAAAGTGTGTCAAAGCTCGGCATGGGCCCCTTGTTCCTCGATCCTTGGCGGCCTCGACCAGGCCGGCCACGCGTTAGCGCCGTGATGCAGTCCGAATCCAGACAGGTGACTCTTGACACTGCATAACTACACACACTCGTGCACATGCATGGTATAAGGGGCACTTAACGCTCATGTAAATACAGTATGTCCCCTCTATCCCTGCCCTGTATGGGACTGAGACAGACTACGGTAGCTAAATAAACATTACATGCCAACAATGGCAAAGGTGGGCATCGTCACCTGCCTGCCATGTCAACCACGCGCCTGTATGTCCATGCGCATGTGACTCCCTTCCGACCTGACAAAGCTATGTCCGGAAGGGGAGGACTGGTGACGATCAGCACTTTCTCCATCGGAACATCCGCGCCCAGACCATCCCGAAGGAGAAAGACAAGGCGTGGTAAATACAATGCAGAGCGGACGCGTGCGCGCCGATGGAACCGGATAGGGATACAGATGCGAACACGGCCCCGGATCCCGCGACGCGTTTCCCAGCTCCTAAACCCTCGTCGTTCAGCCGCTCCGCGTGCAATCTCGGCATTGGCGGCGGTGATCACGATCAGATGAGTGATCAAGAGTACGATCAGATCAGTGTGGTGCACATGTGCACATGCTGCAAGCTGCATGGGCGGGATGCACCTCATGTCCGCACGAATCACGTCCACCCTGTCTGGCCTCCACACCCTCGACTCCACATTTCTTGTCTTGTTCTTTCGGTTCAGGATCAGTACCACAGTTTGCTGCAATAAGAGTCCGTCATGCCCCAGAAATTACGAGAGCAGCGAGCCACTCTGCAGCATCTCAGCAGATCAGCAGAGAATGCTCCTGGGTGGTTGTGCCTTGATGCACTGGCAGTCATTTGGGAACAGGACACTCAGGGAAGTTCAGCGTCTCTTTGAATCAGGGAGAAGGATGAACGACAGAGCTGGAAACAGGTCAAGAAAAGTAAGTCAGCAGGACCGTGTCATCAACCGCCAGCCAGATGTGTGGGCGCGCAGGTAGGAGCCGAGAGGCACCACAGGCTCCAGAGGCCGAGAGGGAGGCAGCGGGTGCGCCGCGCCAGAGGATGACGGCAGCCCTAGAGCCTAGGACTTGTGATTTGGAAAATTTCCTCCAAAGGGTAACTCTAACTCCGAGCCTGCCGCACCCACCACAGCCGCATTAGCCACAGCGTCAGAGAGGAGATCAGAGACATCCGACCAGGCTAATGTCACAGGCAGGCAGGGCAGCTTACGTATGTCCCAGGTCCAGCCAGGTCACTGTCTCTCTCGAGGTGTGCCTCCTCCCTGTTCGTAGCCGGATTAATCCGTCGCAGCCCCCTGGATACACTATGCCCAGTACGCCAGTAAGCCAGTAGACCAATACCGTGCCGTTCTCTCTTCTGGCGCGGGTCAGGTGCCAGTTCTTGCCTTGTTTTGCTTGCCCGTGCCCGTCCCTTTTTCGGTCCCTCGCTCCTACCAACTCTCTAGTCAAATCACGGGTCAATGTAAAGCATAATACTCTCCTCACCTGCATGAACCAGCGCGTCGCTTGGCGTCTGGGCGTGCGCCAGAAGAGAGAAATGTGCGCGCGTAAAGTAAACCTTGGGTCAGTATTCAGAGGCAAAGGGAAGAGGGAAAGGTGTGAGGAAGAGAGAAGAAGACGAGTGGACGAGGGAAGGGATGGTATGTGCTGTATGTAAATAAGGGGACAAGATGCTGAGCTGCGAGTATGAGCACGAGCAGGCGGGGGGGAGGGGGGGGGGCACGAGTATTATAATTTACAAAGCTACTTGGGGACACGCTTCACGCCCTGCTGTGCCGTCTTTTTCCTGGAGCTATCTCGTACTCCCACCCCTTGGTACTCATTGTTGTCGTTCATATCCTCTAGTTAGAAGTGTGGATCATTGGAGAATGGATGTGAAAGACTGAGAGAGAGAGAGAGAAAGAACGAGGACGAGAGAGAGAGAGAGAGAGAGAGTAGACAACTAACATACGCCTTCCTTCCCTCCCATCATTCATTTCACGTTCTTCATCTTCGGTTACTTTCACCTCCTCTCAATCCCACCTCATCCATCTCGTTTCAACTCGCATCTCCGACCTCTCCACACGCATTGCTCAAACTCAGCCCTCTTCATTCCCTCTGTTTACCCCTCCGTCCCTCTCGCTCCCTCAACAATAGCATTTATTCAACCCCGACTACGATCCTCATCCTCATTGCCCCCCCCCCCCATCGCGCCCTTCGAGCTCAACAAACAGGACATAGCATAACTGACCAACCTTTAAACATCCTTTGCCGCATTCCTGTATTCCACATTTCAATCCCTCCCCGGCCCTCCTCGCCGCCCTTCGGCATCACGCCACGCATCACCCTCGTTCCCGTCGTCGTCTGTCGATCAATCAACAATCACACGCGTAGGAACGGCACTATCGCCCTCTGACCCATTCCTTCTTTCCTTGCTGATTTCTTATCTGTCACGCTTGTCTTTGTCTTGTTTCGTTGTTGAACAACATATTCCCCTCACCATATTTCTCATCTATTCATTCCTTCCATCCTCATACGACCTACGGGCCTGCAGCCTCTATAAATTCAACCTAGCCGCTGCTATCTGGTCCCTTTAAACAGTCCTATCTGTCTCGGCCTATTGACCCGCCCCGGTCACGCTCAAGTACTTCCATTCCTCGAGCTTGTAGCGGTTACAACTTGCCCAGGTCGTTATTCAGTCGCGTGCACCCACACCAAAGACGCCACCACCGCCGCCCCCGCTCATATCGTCTCTGTATAGTGTTTGCTGTACAAGGTACCATACACACAAAAGGACGACAGACCCACCGAGCTGCGGTCAGCCGTCTGTTCCCAAAAAGAACGTGATTCGGAAAGCTTGACGCCAACGCCATTGTCGTCACGTCTTTCACCCTTTTCGGTCTCTCTGTTTCCCTTTCCCTGTCTCCCCTTTCTACCTCTCGCTCTCTTCTCTGGATTCTCCCTGCTATTTGAGACATTTGGAAAGCCTTTTCTTCTTCAAGACCCCCGTTTATCGACCCCCGTGCCCTCCCTCCGTCGGGCTCAAGTCGTCAGTCGATTACTCCCAAGATCCCAAGCAAGCCTTGTTCCAGGACCTACGGACACCCCCGTCGCGTTAATTTTTTTTTAATTCCTCTTTTCTTTTCGACCTCTGTGTCCGCGCGGGACGCGCATACAATCCACCCCCTGCACATAACCCGCCGCATTCGACTCTCCGACTCTGGCGAGTTCGGCCATTCACTTTTTGTTGTCATTCCACTAGTCGACATTCTTGAAACTACTCTTTCTTCTCTACTACACCGATACGTTAGCATAAGTTGGTGGTCACCTGTCTCCTGGTCATCTGGAGGTCACGCCAAAATAGCCTCCTAGTAGTCCTCAAGTCCTCCTGCTCCCCTGTGTCCTAATCCTCCGAACCTAGAACCCTCTTTCGCTTCAACTTCCCTTTTTCATCACTTCTTTCTTGCTCCCCGTCAACGCCAACAACAACAACAATAACCACGCCAGTCATTTGCGCGTATCCCTGGCTCTCTCTCTTCATCCATTGCGCCACTGCACTGTTGGATTCTGTCGACGCTCGGACCGCTCGACGCGACCCATCCCCTCTACCCTCCACCTATCCCACCACGAGATCTCAATTCCCTCCCACCGCCCACCCCTTTGCCGCGACGAGAACGGACGCCACCACCACCACCACCACCCCCGGTACTCCAGTCGGCCCCAGTCCCTTCGATCTCAAGTCACCGCCCATCCGCGTCGCGCATACCTTCCATCCTACCCGAATAACCCCCCTGCGCCGGCTTCAGTCCTAGTTTATTACTCGTTCTGTTCTGCTTGTGCAGGAGAGAGAGATACGACTAGTAGCAGCATTTATCGTGCTCCGTCTGTCTCTCCTCCCTCTCTTCACCGATTCCTCGAAAAATATAATCGAGGCACAAGAGGCAAAATTAGCCCCAAGGGCGAATAGTCCTCCGTCCTTCTACGTCGACCCGACGACCTTTGCCTGCTCGGCCGGAGAGGCCGCAACACCTCCTCTGCGCGCCCCGCCCCTAAACGACAGCTCTCTCCCTCTCTTCCTTTTCCAGCAGAGCAGAGCTCCACCCGCCGCCAAAAAGCGACGCGTCGGCCAACCTGAAGAGTCTACTACCTACATAGAACTCTTCTTCCCTAGTATCCTACTACTAGCTCTACTAGCTCCAGCCACCACCGCTCCCACTTCCCCTCAACCACCATTATCCACCACCACCATCCATCCATCTCCGTTAGAACCATCCACTTGCCCATCTCGCCAACTCTCGGACTCGCCTTTGCCGCATCGTTCACAAATCATACCACACTCCATCCATCCACACATTCCTCTCTACCCATCGCCTTTCACAGCCTCAACCGCGCTCATTTCACTCAATACGCGCCTGCCTCCGACGACCACCGAGCCTATCCCTACCCCTTGTACGACATACCCGTCACACTCGCGCCTCTCTCCCTCTCCCCATAGACCGATCCGTGCATCCATCTTTATTTTCTTCTCTCCGCTTGGTTTATTCCCCCCTTCGAGAGAAGCACGCTCGCTCCCCGTTCCCCTTCAAGAAGTTGCCTACGCGCGTTAGCGACTCGTCCGTTTCCCATCCATACCTCCACCGGCTCTCGCGTCGACCGAAGCCTAACGCTTCTCCTTTGCCACCGCCTGTCCCTTGCCGTCGCGCCTCGCCGTATCCCGCGAGGCGCGCCTCCTTTTCCACCATGGAAGTCGACAGCCCTGTTGCTGTATCCACAGCACTCAACTCTGTGCCTCATTCCCAACCATCTCCCTCCCCTGACACCTCTGCCCACACAGTCACCGACCACACCCCAGTCAAGATGTCGACCCCGTCCCAACCAGCCTCCCAGCCATCCACCCCGCGTCCAGCCTCACAACATTCCCCATCACCCCCCACTCAGGTTTCTGAGCCGCTTGCATCTCAAGCATCAGCATCCACTACCGAGACCGTGGACACTGAAATGGGCAGCCCAATCGTAGGTGCCGTCGCCACCGACCAGGGTGACATCGTCGCCCTTTCTGGTTCCGCAGGTTCCGCGTCGGCATCCGTGTCCGTATCCGCGTCAGTGTCCGCGTGTGCATCCGCTGCAGACGACGCTGAGCACAACGACAGCATATCGTCTTCATCTGGGGCAAGCGTCGGCCCAGCCAGCCAGGCAAGTAACGGCGCGCCTGCAGATGTACGCGTTGCGGGCGCAGATGACAGCCCCGACGACATGGACCGCTTCCTCCGTCGCGTCGAGATGGAAAAGGTGAGCAACTATCGGAGCCCTACGGCCTGCCAGCATAGCCTTCCAGACCTGTCCGTACCATCCTGGTCGGACGCGTCCATTCGTGGAGATCTCATTCAGTGTCTTGAGACGCAAAGGACCCCACACACTGCACCACACAGCCACCTTCAGGTTCCAGTCTCTAACAATTTAGAAAATTGCCCAGCTCCAGCAGCGTCTCGAGCTCGCATCCATTAAAACCAACCACGGATGGACTGACATGAGCCTCAAGGAAATTGAGACAGTGAGTCAAATGAAAGACAACCGCTGCCGTCGGCAACGCGTCCCGTCCACATCCCATTTTAATTCTTGTGCGCTGACCCTTCAGCGCCTCCCACAGCAGCCGCCTCCCCGCGCTCCACCCATTGTCATTCCCAATGGCCGCGGTCCTTCCTATGAACCACCTTCGCCGTCGCGTCCATGGCAGCTTGCGGATGTGCTTTGGCAGCCTCTTCCCCCGGCTGGTGCCCCACGCGGCTACCCTTCGCGTCCCTCACCTCACATTTCGGCGCACTCACCATCGCACTCGCTCCCTGGAGGATTACCCTCGATCGCGTCGTTGGGGACACCACGACGCGGTCCACCCGCGTCGCCCAATCGCCACCGTATGGGTATGGACGAGTACCTCACCCGTCCCACGCCCTCTCCCCTGTCTGGTTATCCCAATGGTCACCACCCCCACCGGTCACCTAACGGTGGTGGAAGTGGGCACCGCCGTGCTGCAAGCTCCATGTCGTCGCTGCAATTCCTTTCCACCGACCCTTACCCTCCACCTAACGCAACACCGAGGCAGAAGAAGTCCCTCAAGAAGCGCTCGCAGTCGCAGTCGAATCTTCGTGACCGTCCAACCACACAAGATGTGGATGCGGCCCGTGCTCTGACCTTTATGCTGGAATCTGGTCGCTCGCCTGTTGCTCCTGGTCCTCCCGAGCGTCGGTTCGACAACGGCCCTGCTTCGGCCCCAGGCATCAGCCCTGGCTCTGGATGGCCTTCTCGCGGCCACCCTACGCAGCATTTCCCTCCTCCCCCTCCGTCAGGCGGTCCGCCAATGTCGCCGTTCTCGGACATGCCCCCACCGAGACCGCGCGCCCAGAGCTTTATGGTCCCTGGCGACCCGCACGACAACTTTGCGCGTCCGCACCTCCTTCCTCCTCCGCACCCCATGGGCCCGGGTGGCTTCCGGTCACCAAAGTCACACCTCGGTCACGGTCGAGGAACGAGCATGGACTCGTCGACGTTTGGCCGCACATTCTGGCGATCATCGCCGGACAAGGACCGTGCACGAGAACGCGAGAGGGAGCGTGAGCGTGAGCGCGGTCTCGACCGCGAACGTCGAGAACACGAACGCATGCAGGATGACGAGATGATGGGCCGCGGCGAGGACGACAAGGCGGCCGCAGAACTCATGATGTTCCTTGCGCACAGTCCTAGTCCCGTTCGCCCTAAGCGCAACTCTGCCGATGCGCCCAGCTTTTCGGGCACTGCACGCGTTCTGTTCAGCGACATGCCCCCACGTGGCGGTGACCGCGGCGCCGGTGCCATGGGCCCACCGTTGAGCGTACGCCGTTGAACTCGCGCACTGCAATATGTACATACACCCCATTTCAACCCCTCCTTCGTTGTGCTCTTGTAGAGCGCCACAAAGTCGAGTATGCTTCGCTTTCTTCACCCATCGCGTCCTACGCGCGGGTTTTCTTGTACCCCAGTGTTGTGTGGGACACTCACTTCGCTATCCATAGTGACAGTCCACCAGTCTCGTTGAGATTTGTACGATAGATACTGTGCGCCGACATGTATTATCACTGTGAGAGAGGAGTGGTTAGGGTAAATCGAGACACAGCAGTGTGATACAAGAGTCGAAGTCGCGCATGACGCAAACGGGATCGACACTGATGTCAGAACAACAGACAGCAAGGTCACGAGCTACACAACATGGACAACGAGGGATGCCAAACCACCCAGGACTCGAGACGCAAGACTAGACTCCGGCGCAGGCACGACACGAGGCTCCAGAGAACAGACGGACGAATTGTACGAATCGTGTCAAAGTTACTGATGTACTGAATTACTGAACTGTAAACGCGCTTATGGCTCGTACAGTAAGGAGCAGGTGATTCTTTCAAGAAGCTCAACGAAACACCAGACATCCCAGTGGCCCCTTTCTGTTGCTCCTCCCGTGTCGTCACGGCCCGGCATGACACGCAGTCCCGATGACTCCAGGCAGAGGAGCGCCTGGGGATACGCGATGATGTGAGGGGGCAGGGGTGTACACGGATGGAGATGTCATATGCCAAAAAGGTCACAGGCCTTAGCAGTGTTCCTCGGTGCAGGCACCCTTGGCCATGGTCTGGCCATGGGTTGTGTTTCAGTAGAGCTGCAGCGCACCAACTCACCAACTCACCAATTCACCCACTGGCGAGGAACACTACTTGCCCGCAGATGTCGTCTCTGAATCGTGTCTCTACTTCATTTCGACCATAGGCCGTAAGCATGTGATAGGAGACCAGATGCTGGCCTGCTGGGTATCATTCTATACATTCTCTACTCAACAGAAAAGCTGCTAGCTGCTAAAGACGAAAGCCGCGTGGGGACGCGGGGAAGCGGCAATCGGGAAGCCTTTCCAGCGCAGAACTACGTTCTGTGCGCGAGTGGTGACTTGCTAGGAAGCAAGCTAGGAAGCTAGGGAGTCGAAACTAGGACGATGGGAAAGTGAGGAAGAGATGGCAGAGATGGCAGAGGACTGTACAGTATACAACCGTTGCGCCAATACACGTCCAGTGAACCATCGCGCTCTGGTCCCAGCAAATAACGCACACGAGATCCCCCTGCCTGTCCACGTCCCAAACTCCACTCGACGGCTTACAGTCCACAGCCGATGCACGCGTTAGGCTGGGAGGCAAAATGTATGCTCGTTCAATGTGCCCTGCTGTCCGCTGCCTATACCATGCCCGCAGAACCAGAACACGAATGCCGAGCGGCGCGTAGAATAGTGTCCCCTAATGCGTGCAGTGCGGCATGTGATGTCTGACATGGCGGCCGTCGCGGCTGATGATCAATTAGTTGTAGTCGCTTTGGCACTCGCGCTTGTCAGTTCTGTCCTCACCACGACCAGCATGTGATTGAGCTGCGCGGCAGCGGACACCTCCAATAAGCATACCATGGTACCGCCTGGAATGACAGAAGATGCCCAAAAGGACGTCACGCCACAGAAGTGTAGCGATCCAATGGTTGCTTGTCTTGTTTCTATTATCTCGCCATCCGATATTCTAGTCGCTTCTTTTCTTCCGAGTCCGGGGCACTGGCTCCGCGCTCCGCTGCCATTATAAGCCTTTGTTTGTGTCCCATGCGGGTGTGTCTTCCCGAATGTGTCTTCCCGAATGTGTCTTCCCGGTGTGTCTTGGCCGGTACTGTATGAATCCCATCTCATGCACCTCAGGCGGCGCGGCTCGCGGTTCACGGCTCGGAAGAGGTTGCTTTGTGGCAATTTGTGTACCATGACGTCAGTCTGGTCGGCCTGGTCGGGAGTCTTTCTAGTCAATTAGTCAAAAGTAGTCTAGTGTTCTGAGCGCGTGAGGCGGTCTTTTGGAGCGGTCTTTTGGAGCCTGACCATATGGCCAGTGGGCGCATAAGCTTTGATAGTTCCGGGGGACGGAATGAGTTACGCATGACCTGAGCGCAGACTGCTGACTGCCCATCTGCCCACATGTGCAGCCAGCGGTACGATACGCGAAGACATGCAGAGGCCACATGCTCACGCACAGTACGCTACAGGACTTGTACGTATACCATGTCCATATCCTCCGCTAAGCGTGCGCGGTTAGTCACTCGTCTTGCTGCTCCACACGACCTTGTAGACTCGGAACATTGCTGCACAGTTGCAGTTGTATCCCATTCGCTGTTGATCCGGCCATGTCGCGCTGTGGCGCTGTTATGCTGTTACGCACGACATGGCACGCATACTGTCACACCACCCTTCGCGCCGAGTTTAGAACACGAACAATAACAGTAACGAAGGATATTGGACAATGGCCCGCCGTTTCCGGTGACATGCGACATGCCAAAGTGCAATATGAAGCATGTTGGCAGCAGGGGACAAAGGATGATTGCAAGGCAACAGAAATACAGAAAACCAGGACACGACGGATCTGGAGTGCATGGAGTGCGTGTCGGTGGGGCTCTTAGATGTCCAAAACGCAGAGCACATAGAGCAGACTGTGTCACTTGTGGTGCCGACAAGCCACGGACACTGGCCTTGAAGCCGTCTTACTCGCTTGTTCTTTCAATATTGTTTTATTGATATTGGGTCTGCGTGACGCAAATGAATCACGCGAGTGGTATACTCTTGCGCTTATGGTGGAGTCGCTTTATAGTGCAGTCCAATGCTACTCGCTCTTGAGTGTAATCTGCAACCGCAGCGGCAGGGGCAGTGATATCAGTGCCCAGTGTCGTGTGTGCCCGGTTGGTCGTCAACTGTTTACGTGCCTCGGTCGTTTGGCTTTGCGTTCCGAAAAATGATGCAACCAAACATCCCCATCACCCATATGGACCTCCCTACTTCCCCCTTCTCCTTCGACCTCCCCCCGCGGAAGTGACAAAAGTTGGAGCCACCATTACTACTAACTCTCGCTGCCCCTTCACTCTCCCTCGCTCCTGTATCATCATCATCATCAACCATTTATCCGTGCTCCACCTTTATCTCTTGTACTCCTCTTCTTGTTCTCTCAACTGACTTTCTTGATCCATCGCCGACGATCATCTCGTTGCTGACGCCTCGAATCTCACCCTCTCCGTACATTAACCACGGATACATTAACTGGCGCCGCCGCGGGCTCGGGACACATACCACACCTCAACAACAAACGATAACAAGACCAGCACTCGCTGCCTCGCACTCACACCGGCCTTCAACCGGACAGTCACATTTTCCTCCAACGATTCGGCCATGGGTACGCCGAGTGCAGGCTTGCAGGGCCTGCCAATAGAGTATCTCGAGGTGAGTCGCATCGCATCGCGTCAGGGAATCAACCAACCGAGTCGGCGATCGCGCCCCGCTCCGCTCCACTGCCCTCCCTCGGCCACCGTACATGTCACGCGGTATGCGGACTGCCATGCAAGCATGGTATGGTGTCTCTGCATCCTACCCAACACAACACAACCTTCGCACAGAAAACGGCTGGGTACCAATCAAGGCAATGGCAATTGGTCCCAAATGACCCTGCGCATGATCCATGAAATGGTGGCTTGGGTGATCAACTCCACCCTCCCCATCTGCTGCTCCATTATTTTCATGTTGATCAAGCCATCAAGCCATTCAGGCGATCAGTGATCATCCATTACCCCCACCCCCACTGCTCAGTGTCGACGATCCCCCGGGGCGTTGAAGGGGGGACGGAGCGCGTCGTGACGACAGTCATTTGGTGTTTGTTTGTTTGTGCTCCCTTTCGCTCTTTCACCTTTGCTCGCCATCGTTGCTGACCATTCTCTCCTCCTCCCTCCGTGCATAAAATGTATGACGAACGACGGCCCTGCTCTTTTCGACGTTCTGCACGCATTTCCCCCCTTTCGCCCCACCCCCCTTTCCACCTGCAATTGACTCCATGACTCCAATGTCGCTCTGTGCAACACTCCACCCCCGTGCATGTAACCCCCTACTGTGCCGGTGCCCTGGCGACTCCACACTCCACCCCACAACCAACCCTACTAACAATTGTGATCCTGTGATCCGGCTCCACACCGCAGTCGTACCCCCTCCCGGCATTCATCGTCCGCGTTCGCGCCCGGCACGATCAAGGGACAGTGTTGACGGGGCGCCCGCGACTCGAGACGCGCGATACGGATGCGACGATCCAGCGATTTAAGGGCGCTGCCCCGTTGTCGCGGCATGGCGGTAACGAGAGCGGGGGGTCTTCCGTGACGGTCACCGCGGGCCCGACGCGGAAACGGAGCCCCGAGCTGAGCTGCCGCAGTACGAGCAGCGGTACCTTGGCGACCGACAGCTCCGAGTCGCCGAGCTTGACGAGTGGGACCGAGGACGAACGATCCATCACGCCGCGGTCGTGCGCTGGCAGCCTGCCGATGACAGAGGCCACGCCGCCGACGACGGTAGCCTCGTCTTCGATGTCGTCGATGTCGTCACTCTCGTCACTCTCATCACTCTCGACGCGGAGTAAATCCGAGCCTCCTCACCCCGCAGCGCCCGTGCCGGACCACGTTGAGGACGCACGCCGATCGTACCTGCATGCGAACATTGTCAATGTCGGGTCTGTGTCGGCACCGCTGTCCAGTCCCCTGCAACTCGTATGGGCGAATGCCTCCGCTCTGGCAATCACACATAACAAGCCGCTGGCAAATGTCGTCGAGCCACATACCCTCGCAGCGCTGCAGGACTGGGCCGAGGAGCACTCGCAAGTGTCGACATCTGCATCCGCATGTGCAGCTGCGAATTCCACCACCTGGTCCCCCACTGCGTTTGAGCTCAAGATTGGGTTTCCGTCCGTAACGGTCGAGCTCGTCAAGGCGCGGCAGCCCTCGTCCTCCGCGGGCGATTTCGACCATGTGGTCCTCACGGCCATCAAGGTCACGACGTCCGAGGACAAGGAGTCGCCCAAATTCTCGACAACAAAGGCCGCCGGCGGCGGGCAGTTTGGCCCCTCTGTCCGCGTTGGACCGAGGATCCTCGCGTCGCAGGACCGGCCGGACCTCCCGAGCGCAATCCTCCCGGCGCGCACGCGGATACGCAACGCGCTCCGGTTCCCAGACTTCACCGCTGACGAAGGGACAGACGGGCAGAAACTGCCCGTCTCGCAGCAGTGCCACCTCCTCCTCGACCAGATCGACTGGTCGTCCACGTCTATCGGGCCCCCGAGCTTGTGGCCGCATGAGATTCGCAGTATGGTCAACCTCGCGTTTTCGTCGTTTACGCAGGACTGCGTCTACATTGGCCCCGATATGTACATGGTCTAGTAAGTGATTGCGTGTTTGCTACTGCACTACTGCCGCTGACAACGCAGTAACCAGAACTACTCGCTCCTTGTAGACCATCCGAAATCGTTTGGACGGCCAGTATCCGAGGTATGGGCACCCTTGTTTGGAGATCTCCAGCCGATGCTGAAGGGGGTATACGAAGGCGAACCGGTACACCATGAAGACGACTGCATCCTGCACCAACGCAACGACCGGGGACGATACATCGAGTGGTATCACACGTACTCGCTCATTCCGATCTTGGATTCGGAAAACAAGGTCGTGGGCATCTACAACCCCTCGTTCACTACCACGGAGCGAGTCCTTGCGAAGCGCCGGCTGAGCACTGTCTGCGACCTGGTCGAGCAAGTATCCAACTCGCGGTCGCAGGACGAGCTGTGGTTTTCCGTCGCAGAAGTGCTTGAGAGCAACCCCGCCGACGCTCCGTTTGTGGTCTGCTACTCGCTAGAGGAAACGGATTCGGCGTCGACAGACAATAAAATAGGCGTTGAGCTCAAGCTCAAGGCGACAGTCGGCGTCCCTGATGGCCATCCATGCGCGCCGAGCCGCCTACATTACGTTGTCCCAAACCCAGCGGGCAGCTCTCGTTCCTCGACTGTCGGCACGTCTGTCACTATCGGAAACGAGCGACGGACGAGCTTTGTACGCGCCGGTGGGTCCCCTGTAGCGTCTCCAGGATTGGGAAGCAAGGCTCAAATGGACGGGGACCCCGTGGGTGAGCGCCGGTTCGCAGTACCCACGAAGAGCACGCCGAGCTCGGCGTCGGTCCCTCTGTCTGCGCAGCCGTTCCATTCGTCGGCGGTCTCGACCCCATCGGCAGCGACGCGACGACACTTCCATCTCGAGAAGGGATCCACCGCCTGGCCGATTGCACGTGCCCTCGTTTCGCGGCATTGTGTGGTGGTCGAAAACTGCTCCGAGCTCGTCAAGGGCCTTCCGATCCGGCAGTGGGACGAGCTGCCCGACATGGCGATGGTGGTGCCCCTATGCCCAGAGTCATCGGAGCAGCTTCCTCTCGGTGTCATGATCCTCGGCCTCAACCTCTTCCGCCCCCTCGACTCGGAGTACGAGGATTGGATTCAGGTCGTGCGCGGTCACCTGTCGACCGCGCTCGCGTCTGCCATTGCGTTCGAAGAGGACGTTGCGAGGCAGTTGGAAAAGGAGAAGCTGGAGAGGGCAAAGATGACGTGGTTCCGCGGCAGCGCGCGCGAGTTCCACACGCCATTGACGCTGATCAGTGGCCCGTTAGAGGACTTGGAGCAGACACAGTTGACGGCCGCGCAGCACGCGCACCTCAGCATGGCGCTCAAGCACGTCCACCGGCTCCGACAGCTCGTTGCCTCGCTGCTCAACTTTTCGCGCATGGAGGCCGGGCACGTGCAGGCCCACTTTGTGCCGACGGACATTAGCCAGCTCGTCACGGACGTATCGAACATGTTCAGGCCGGCTATTGAGCGCCTCAAGCTCGAGTTTAGAGTCAATGTCGAGCAACCACCATCTGCAAATGGCGCCACAAGTCCTGGTACGCCGCCAATGTTTGGCGTCGACCCCGTGCTGCTCGAGATGCTTCTCAGCAACATGCTCCTCATCGCGCTCAAGATGACCAAGCGCGGCATCGTGACGCTGGAGCTCAAGTATGACCAGGACTGTGCTGCTATCGTCGTGACAGATTCTGGGTCTGGTATCCGCACGGACGTGCTCGAGTTTGCCGCAGAGTGGCTCGGGCGTCTGGAGCAGACGCCGAAGCCGGCGAGCACCGAGATCGAGTCGGTTGTGGACGGCAAGGGAATCGGTATTGCGCTCTCGAGAGAAATCGTCCGGTTACACGGCGGTACTATCAGTATCAAGAGCACGTCCATGGCCGAGGATCCGCTCCACCACGGCTCGGCCATCACGGCGCTGATCCCCCTCACACAGCCGATTGAGGAGGAACCTATCCTGCCTCCGCCGCGCGGTGCCTATGCCCGCCCGGTGGCTGAGGAGATTATGCTCTGGGGTGACGACGACAAGAGTGTCGGTTCGGGCACGTCCAGCCGTAGCGGGGCAAGTGGCTCAACGGGGACATTGGCGCGGCTGGGCGAGAATGACCCACTCGTCAAATCGCTCATGTTTGAACATTCTGATCGTCTCCTGGTCCTCGACAGCAATAGAGACGTTCGCGAGTATCTCAAGAGCATCTTCCAGCCGTTTTGCAGAGTCATTGATGCTGCGAGCATTGCCGACGCGATGAAGATTTTCGACACGTCCGCGCCGGATTTGGTCCTGGCAGACGAGGACATTGTGGACGGCACGGGCATCGACTTGTTGTGCGCCATTCGCAACCTGCCGAAGGGGAAGATTCCGCCCGTGGTTCTCCTCTCCTCTGCAGCGGAGGACGAGTCACGCGTCGACTCGTTCATCGCTGGCGCCGACGACTTTATCACCAAGCCGTTCAAGTCGCGCGAGCTGCTTCTCCGCGTTCACCTGCACATGCAAATGGGCAAGAAGCGCGCCAAGCTCGAAAAGCTGTTCGCCGCGCGCGAGCAGGAGATCACCACGCTAAGCGACTACTGCCCCTCGGGCATCATGCGCACGGACGAGTACGGGTCGGTGACGTATGCGAATGCTGCGTTCCTCGAGCCCGCGGGCATGACGGCGCAGGAAAACCTCGATCTGTGGACGATGCACTGCGACCCCGAGTCGTGGGCCGAGATTGAGGACAAGTGGCAGCAGATCATCTTTGGCAACGAGACGACGACCGAGATGAAGTGGAAGTGGAACACCGGGCGCACCATGTCGGGCGTGTTCATCCGTCTCGACAAGGTCAGCCCCTCCCTCCGCGGCATTATCGGGTGCGTGACGGACATCTCGTACCAGGAGGAAAAGCTCGTCGAGGCGGAGCAGCGCCGGAAAGAGGCAGAGGAGAGCAAGCACCAGCAGGAACTTCTTGTGGATCTCATCTCCCACGAGATTCGCACACCCGTCTCGGCCATCCTGCAGTGCTCATCATTGGTGAAGGAGAATCTCGTCGCGCTCAAGGACCAGCTGCGATTCGCTGGCGATTCAGGCTTCCGTGCCTCGGCGCATCTGTTATCCGAGCTCGAGGAGGACATCGGCGCTCTGGAGAGTAAGTGAATGTCATAATGTGGCAGCGATACTCACACCAAGGTATCTTCCAGTGTGGTCTCGTGCAGGAACGTATCGCCGGCGACGTGCTTTCCTTTGCGCGCATCCAGCTCAACATGCTCTCGATGCACGAGGTGGACATGGACCTACGCCGCGAGGCGCGCAAGATTCTGTCACTCTTCGCGTCCGAGGCACGCATGAAGAAGATTGACATCAAGCTGGTGTTTGGATCCACGCTCGACCGACTGCACATCCACGCCATCAAGACGGACCCCGTGCGCCTCGGCCAGGTCATCACCAACCTCATCTCCAACGCCATCAGGTTCACGGCCGCGTCTGAGGTGCGCAAGATTACAGTCACGTACAATGTCGGGTACGACCCACCCCCGCCGGGCGGATACACCTATGTCGGCGGGTCCAAGCCGGGCACGGGCCCCGGCACCCCCGCGCCCATGCCCGACGACACGCCGATGTACCTCTTTGTCAGCGTCAGCGACACGGGCCCGGGGATGAGTGCTTCCGAAAAGGCTGTTCTGTTCCAGCGCTTCCACCGTGAGTGCAACAAGAGCAGCAGTACGCTGACGAGCGACAGAAGGCAACAAGATGCTGCATACGCGGTACGGGGGTTCCGGTCTCGGTCTGTTCATCTGCAAAGGTAGGCCGCCCAACGTCACACCTTGTGCTTACTGCAGAAATCACCGAGCTGCTCGGCGGCGGCATCGAGGTGCAAAGCGAAGTGGGCAAAGGCTCCGTCTTCAACTTTTACATCAAGAGCCGCACTGCGTTCCCGTCCGTGTCTCCGGGCTCGTCAATGCCCGAGCTGTCGTCCGTCAGCTCAAACTCGACGTCGTTCTCCGTCCCATCACGCCACAGCGTGTCGCGGCAGGATTCCGAGGCGAGTGCGCGGCAACTCGTGACGCCCGTGACGTCTCCGGACAACAGCGTGGTCCCGCTGTCATCCCCCTCAGCGTCTCTGAGCTCGGTTGCAGCGTCGTCCGCGGGTATGCTACCCGGCAAGCCCAGCGTGCCGAGCACCGACGACGCCGAGGTCGTCCCGGCACTCAACGTCCTGATCGTCGAGGACAACATCATCAACCAGACGGTCCTGAAGCGCCAGATCCTCAAGGCGGGGCTCACGTGCGACGTGGCAAACCACGGCGGCGAGGCGCTCTCCGAAATCCACGAGGCGCATCGGCACGCGCAGCTCGGCGACCACCGCGCACTGTACGACGTCATCCTCATGGACCTCGAGATGCCCGTCATGGACGGCCTGACTGCCCTCGCGCGCATTCGCGAGGCCGAGGCCGACGGCATATTCACAAAGCAGCTCGTGATTGCGCTCACGGGCAACGCGCGGCAGGGCCAGATTGACCAGGCGCTCAAGGCGGGCATGAATGATGGTGAGTTAGTAAAATTGGCGGTCCGTGCGCCGGCGTCCGAGGCGTCGTTCCGTGGGACGGGACGGAAGAAGTTCCCTGAGAGTACCCGACTACACACCACCCGGTGTGCCGCCCCCTTCCAAGATACTGACCCTCGCCCAGTCGTCATCAAACCGTACCGCCTCGTGGACCTCATTGCCAAAATGGAGCAGATGGTCAAGCACCACAGGACCGAGTCCGTGTCCGATTGAGGCCGATTGAGGGGGGCGTGGCTTATGTGATGGGCCGAGGACGGGGAGGGCGTCTGGGTCTTGGGCGCGAGGCAGGAGGCAGGCGGTGAAGGTGACCGCGAAGCCAAGTGAGCGAGTTAAGTGTGGAGAGTGTCGGGGGACGACGTGAACAGCAATCGCGGAGGGAATTTACAGCTGAAGAAGAACGAAAGAAGAATGAAAGAAGGAACAACGTGTTCAAATGTCCGCATAGCAAGATTGCTGCTGTGCGGAACAGAGATTGTGACGCGATAATATCTAATTCTTGTAGAATGTACATTGCAGACGGGACGAGGTAGACACTAGATGCAATGTCCTCATCTCACAAAACAAACAAAACAATAATTTACATCAAGAGCAAGGTGGGTGGTGGTTGGTGGTGGTGGTGATAGTGGTCCTTGTTTTTGCCCAACATGACGCGTTAAGGGAAACGGGGGCAGGGCGGATTGTGTGGCTGAACGGACGCTAACGGATAGCGGACGCCAGCAGGCGCGTCCATTGCGTGGCGGTCCGTGTGCGCAGGCGCGCGGCCAAGCGCCACCATCTCAATTGGAACCCAAATCGCAAATCGCCTCGTGTCGCCTTGCCTCGCGCTCGTTGCTCGCGTTGCTCGCGTTGCTCTCCGCCCTTCGCGCCAATTGCCATTCACTCATTCAGCCAGTCCTTTATGGTTTTCCTATCCTTGCTGCGTGACCTGCCCCGTCTCATGTGTCATGTCCGCCCATGTCCGCCATGTCCCTGTGTGTAATGTTCAGGACTGGGCGCACGTCGTGATTCGGCTGTGCAGAGGGAGGGGAGTTGGAGGGTAAACATGAGACTGGGCCATGCGAGATGCGAGATGCGAGATGCGAGATGCGAGATGCGAGATGCGCAAAATGGATCACGAGACGGGCCGCCCAACAACAAACAGCACCAGTCCATGCCGAATGGCGCAGATACTGCAGGCTGTGCGTCTCCTCCGTGCATCTGTCACTCCACTTTTTGCTTTCTTTCTTTCTCATCCTTGTACACCTCTTCCTCTCACATCTTGGCGCAGGCGCAGGATAGAGAAACCTCAGTGCACCGCACACTTTCTCTACTTTTCTTGGTCCGTTGATCGGAAACAACCTCTCCTTCCCCCATTCCCCTTCCCGTCCACCCTTCCCCCTCTCTCGCTGTGATGCCCGCCCTCAACCGCACCGCGCTGGCCGCGACCGCCGCGACGGCACTCGCGACGACGCTGCTCCCACGCGAGGAGGAGCACCACTTTGTGACGTATGCCAAGGGGAGGCTGACGCCGAATAAGACGCAGCAGTGAGTGGACCGCGGATTGGGAAAAAAAGGGGGGAAGATTGAGGGGCATGGGTGGTTGGAGGGAGGAGGGCGGAGGTTTGGGGGTCGGACGGGATGGAGGGTGTATGGGGTGGAGAGAGCACATGAAGCGGCAAGAGGTAGCAGGTGTCGAGGTGGTATCTACACCAGCTGGGCCAGATGGCCAGACAGCGGAGGACAGGGGATCGCCACTACCAGGTCCCCATGAGAAGTATGGGGAGCATTTGGAACATGCGCATTGACTTGCAGAGTCACGCTCATCGTCGTGTGCTCGTACACCGTTGCGATCGGTATTTGTGAGTTCAAAGTAGACGTGGGAAGCCCCGCTGACGACAGTGGTGAGTCATTCCTGACAGGAACTAAATGGCACCCACCCGCTGCACAATGCGACTTGCATCGCTCGACCGGCTGACACTGACGCGCAGTGGTGAGCTGCCTGAACCCGACCGCAGCTGATGTATACAGGCATGGTGCGTCCACTCCTTCAGCTTCAGCACTAGACCCGGACGCTGACAGCTCTCGCAGTCCCATACCTCGAACAAATCCTGTATCCCTTCAAACTTCTTGTGCGTCCCTCTTATGGTGGACTTGAACTGACGCCAGACGGTCGGGATGCACGAAATGTGCCATGCGTTGGCGGGTGTACGTCCCCCTGCTTGCAGTCTGCTAACATCAGACACTGACATGTGGACGTGTCATTGATATCTCAGTGCGTATTCTCCACCCAACAGCCCAGTTCATTCTTCTGATGCCCAGCTCGACCCGCACGAGGGAGGGTCCACACGCATGCGCGGCGGCGTGCCGTTCGTCACGCTGCCAGCTGGATATCTCGGCTCAAGCTTTATCGGTGCTTGCTGTATTGCCTGTGTGCGTCCAGCCAGACGAATGCCTCAGATAAGGAGGTCCGGGGACTCACATCGCAGGGCTTTGACACGAACGCATCCAAAGTCGCGTGCCTCGTGCTATGCTTTTTCTTTGTCCTCACGCTCTTCTGGGCGCGCAAGAGCTGGATTGCGTGGTGCACGATTCTGTTTGCGGCGTCGTTGATTGTTGTGAGTGTGCCCACTCTCACACTCGATATGCCACTCTTGGCGTCGTTACTTGCATGCTCCTCCTTCCTTACACACCAGATCACATGGCTCGTATACCACTCGATTGCGCTCCGCTTCCTCGTGCTCTTCGTCGGCGTCATGTCGTGCCTGTACTGCATCGTAAGTTCCAAGTGGCCAAGTCAAGTGTTGTGGCGCCTTTAGGTCTGCGGCTGACGCGCCCCCAGTGGGATATTATCGACGTGAGTTTGCAACGCAGGCCAAGGCTGACGAGGAGGACACACTCGCGCGCAAAGTCAACTCGTCCGACGCGTCAGAGTACGCAAAGCTCCTCGGCTTCGGGGGCTCGCGGTTCTGGGGCGCGTTCTGGCTCTTCTGGAGCTGTGTCTGTGAGTCGCGGGTCGCTCAGTGCTGTGACCTGTGCTGATTTGCAGTTTTCGTGGCGGGCATCCTGGTCGGGCTCGCAGTGTTCAAGGACGACTGGGAGCAGCAGCGGATCGCGGCGGACAAGTTCCTCGGTGGTGAGTTTTGGTTGATGGTTGGGATGTCTGTAGTGGTCGCTCACTTCAGGCTCGCCATGATCCGCGGTGATGGTATCCATACGCCTGTGATATCCTTGACGAGGTAGACGCCCAGACTTATGACTCGAGGTTGATGGAAGACTGCGGTTATTGTACAATGTTAGAAACAGTTTGTGGCATCAGTGCTGACGAGGCCAATGCACCAAAATGCATCGGGACCCATGCTCCATGCTTGTCTTCCACGGTCTATGCTATATCTCTAGAAGCCTTGCTTGGCAAGATAGTCGGACTGCGGTGTCAGCGCTCGCAAAGCAAAGTTGTCACTCACCACCTCGAGATAGAACGTTGCAGGCTTGAACGCGATCGGCTTTCCCGTCAGCCCGGAGAGCATGTATCTAAAGTTGTTGACCCAGCCGACGCTACAGGATTAGCAATAATCCTCACCCCAGAGATTATATCTACTCACAGATCGAGATGGTTCACATCGAGCAGTGTGCCGCGGTACTCGCCCCACTTTGCCGAGAAGACGGACACGAGGCCGTCGTTGGGGCCCTCCTTGGCCATGATGACCGACCACGGCCAGCGGAACGTGTCAAACAGGCCGGGCTCAAAGCTCGCGCCCCACGAGTAGTATTTGACCTCTGGGTCGTCGACGACCTCGGCATTGAACTCTGCCATCGCGCGCGTGCCGAGCGCCGCAAACGCCGTGCCGTCCCCCGACGTCTCGGGGAGCTTCATGGCCTCCATGATGCCCAGCAGTTGCGGGAGGCGCTCGCGCCCAATGACATTGTCAATCACATAGTCGGCGAACGGGGACCCGCGGTGCGGCGTCGAAATGGTGGTGAGGCTCGCGACCTTGAACGCGTCATTGTCGACCGCGAGCTCGGATATCAAGTACCGGCAGTCGAGGCCGCCCATCGAGTGGCCGACCAGGTTGACCGTGCGCCCGCCGTACCGCTCCGCAATGAGGCCGTGGAGGATGGTCGCGCGATCCTTGATGCTCGACGTGGCGGGCACGCGGGCGATCATGACCTCGACGCCGTTGGCCTCGAGCACCTCGCGAATGCCGCGCCAGTGGCTGATCTGCAGCGCCGGCATGCCCTCGGGCCCCAAGTAGTCGAACCCCAGCAGCCCGTGGCAAAACACCATCGGGTACTTTGGCGTAGCGTACTTTACGGCCATTTTAGCCTGTTCCTCCTCGACCGTTTCGGCCTGGTCGTCCTTGGCCAGCATGCTATCTACACGATCCTTGTTCCCGCCCCAAAAGTTGGTCCAGGCCGGCCACTCTGTCCCGCCCCCGCCGCCCTCCGACTTGCTCGCCTTGCCGCTGCTCATTGTCGTGCTCGTAAATGTCCGCCGGAGGCTCTGCGAGAGCTCTATGCTCGACCGCGTTGACTTTTCGCGCAGGTTGCCGAGACCGAGGTTGACGCTCTTCATGCTCGGCATGCTCATGTTCGGCAGCCCCGGCAGCCCAGAGATGCCAAACGCGCCGGTCGGGCTGGACTCTGGGGGCGACGACACGTGCCGGCTCGACAGCTGCGATATCGTGCGCTGCACACGTAGCCGGTCGGGCATCTCGCTCCTGTCGGCCCCGGAAGCATCACCGGGGTGCCGCGCCTCGGGGAGCCCCGTCACGGGGTCCAGGTCCGGAAACTCGTCCGTGTACCGGGACAGCGTGTATCTGTGTGACTGTGTGCGCATATGTTGCGACGAGAATCTCCGTGCAGACGCAGATGTACCACCGCTCCCCGAGCTCGAACCTGCGCCTCCACCTCCAGAGCTAGAGGACCCCTCACCACGATCAGTCTCGACAAGGCGGTACTCGTGCCGCCACCCCTGGTCCTGCCAGTGGTCCTCGGCGTACGCGTACGTGAGCGAGGACGTCGGCAGCGTCGACCGCGTCAGGTTGCTGACAAGCCGGGGGCGGAGGGAGGGGCGGAGGTGTTCCGGGGGTTGGTGCGCGCGGCGCGGCGCGGCGATGGCAGCCGCCTGCGGACGCGGAATGAGGGCCGATACCGATCGTCGCTGGCTGTTCCTCGGAGATGTCGGAGATGTGGATGTGGATGTCGATGGGGAGGTGGAGATAGATTTTGCGCCCGCGGTCCCATTCGTCCCATTTGTCCCGTCGACAGTCGCGCGCCGCGCGGGCGGCAGGTCAAGCGGGGACGACAGCGCCTCGCTGAGCATGCTGCTCAGCCCGGCGTCAGCGGCGGGCGGCAGCAGGGGGCGCCCGGGGCCCGGGTCCGCGCGCTGCTTGCCCTTGTCGCGCGACACGCGGACGGGGCTCACGGGGCGCGAGAGCACCGCAGCGGCAGGCACGGTCGGCGCGTTCGTGTTCGGTGTGCTTTGTGCGGTGAATGTTGGCGTCGGTGTGGTGGAGCTTGCCGGCCGCGGCGGCGTCGTATTTGAAGCCTCCTTCCCTGCGCGTGAGCCAGGCATGCTGCCGCCCGCCCTCGCTGTCCCATTCAACACGGGGCTGTTCCCCGCGCTCGGTATCGGGCTCGGAGATGTCGCACCGGCGGACCCCGTGCGGCTCATGGCACGCCCGGAATCAATGCTGAGGTAGCGGTAGTTTGGGATCGGATGCGGGCGCGGGGGCAGGCTCAGTCTCAGGCGGCGATAGACGAGATGGACGCGGGGAGGGTGGTGGAGCATAGAAGCATGAAGCACAACAGTGGAGAGAGAGGGGAGATGAAAGGAGAAAGGGAAAGAAAAGAAAAGAAAAGGAAAGAAAAGTGGGAATGAAACTTCGGCGGACTCGACTTGTTTGGTCGTGCTCTGCTTGGACGACGAGTGGGTCGGGTCGGTCGTTTTGGGGGCGGCCTAGTGAGTGAGTGGGTCGAAGCGGCCTGCGGGGTTGTTGCAAAAAACAACGTCATCGTCATTACTTTGGCCCCAGGTAGAGGGAAAAGGGTTTTCTTATATCCGGTTGGCGGGGGGGATGGATTCCATGGTGGTGGGCTGGGCATGGGCGTGAACTGTAAACGGAGTAACGCGGAGATCTCCGCGACCTTCCTGAGCCTGGCAGCAATAACAATCCCACGATTTTGTTGTTGACATTTTGTTTGTCTCGGACCCAGTTCTTGATTGTTCTCGCTTTTCGTATTACTCTCTCATTCACACAACGACCATCGCCGCCATGTACAGCCAGGTGGTATACAAGCACCCCAAGGGCCTGCCTCGGTACCCGTCGACCGTGGCACTCCCGGACGCGAGCACGCCGCTGCGGCTCGCGCTCGCGTGGCTCGTCGTGTGCGCGACGCCCATGGCGGACAACGGGCAGCCAAGGGGATACTTTTCGAGCACGTTTGTCGCGAGTATTCTGGACATTGTGGCCCGCGAGGCGTTTGAGGTGAGCCACCACAGAGGAGCCTACGAGAGAGGCGTGCGAGAGTCATTGCAACACACACATATGGATGCCATTGTTTATTGCACCTTGTACTCACACACAGGTCAACCCCACACCAGCGACATTCGCCGCGCTTGAGGCCGAGACGGACCGCCTGGTGAGGCGCGAGTGTCTTGCGATCGGACGCATGGTTGCGCGCCGGCGCGAGCGCGGCCAGGCCGTTCCCGCAGATCTGGAGGCTGCAGCATCGAATGACAAGTGGATGGGCCGCTTTGTGAGTACACAGTCTGCTGTGGGGTGATGCTCACAAGGTGCCAGAAGGACAGCTTTGCGGAAATGAACACTGCCTGCGTGTTTGTCGACAGTAAGCTTATGCGGACGATTAGAAAAAGCTCACACACCAGCGATCGAGCGCGAGATCCGGAACCGCATCAACGAGCAGGAGGAGGAGCTGGACGGTACCGAGCCCATCGAGCGCCGGTCCCCTCTCGGCCTGTACTTTCGCAAGCTGCTCATTATCCTCCGCAAGGTGTCCTTTGACGAGACGCATATTCTCGCTGCGCAGGTCGGCGAGTGGTGCGGGCTGACCGTGGCGAGCCGCACGGGTGTCCCTCTTGCGTGGACTTCTAACCGTGGGTATACGATCCTTTTCTTCGGAAAGCTGACCCCCAGGGGAGCGGGTGGAGAGCACGGGGCTGAAAGAGACGGGCGTCGCGCTGTCAAAGTATCACGCGGCGCTCGCGGCGGGCGACTATGCTGAGGCCATGTTCTCCCTGCGGCGGTTCTACGACCTGCAGCTCATCGAGTTTGAGCGCCCCATGCACCAGCACGCCCTGCTCAACATTGCGACGTTCCACTACAACACGGGCGGGCTCGAGAGCGCTCTGGCGGCGGTCAATAATGCGGTGCGGCACGCGCGTAAAGTGGGCGACTCGCAGTGCCTGCACAAGTGCACGCAGCTGCAGTACCGCATCAAAGTCGAGCTCGAGAGCGGTGCGTGGCCCGGGTTCCAGGTGCCCCAGGTCAAGGACCAGCGGCTGCCGCTGCGCACGCTGCAGGAGAACCGGTTCGCGACGGACGAGCTGTGGTCTATCAAGGCGGCAGTCGACCTCGGCGAGCCGGTCCACGTCGCCTTTCGCCGCGTGTACACTGCCCTCAGCTATCACTACACGAGCGTCACCCACGACGGCGGTAGCCCCGACAAGCCAGACGCCAGCAGCAAGGACAAGCCCGAGCAGCTGCCTGTCCCGCCCCTCAGCCCCGCGGCGTGGCATGGCGTCCAGGCCGCCCTGTGGAATATGATCGGTGTGTGATTTTACTTTGCGTTTCTGACAGCAGGGTCCGACACGCTAGCGAGCATGCACGAGGACATGGCACTCACGTCCCCGGACCTCGAGGACGAGCTGCGCATGGAGGTCGTCATCGCCCGCGCCGACAGGGTGAGTTGGGTCCCCCTCCTCAGCACTAACTCTCAGCTATGCGAGCAGGGCCGCGCCGACGACGCGCTCGCGCTCATGCTCGACAGCTCGACAGTCGACAACATGGCGCTGGGCGAGTACCGCCGCTGGGCCGCGGCGGTGTGGTCGCTGCTCGAGCGCTGCGCAGTCCTAGACGGCGACGGGGACGCGCTGGCCCTCATCGCCGGGCTGCGGGGCAGCGCCGCGCTGCTGCGCGTCGGCCCGGGAGGGCCCGTCCGGGAGGCGTTCGACCCCGCCGCCCCGCCCACATCGTCCGCCAAGGGCATTGTCTTCGCGCACGCCGAAGTGACCGCCGCGCTGCGTCGCGCCGAAAAGCTCCTGGCGGCCCACGCGCCCGCGCACCTCGTCCTCCCCGATGTGCTTGCCGCGCTGCAGCTCGCGTCGGCGCTCGCGCTGTGGCCGCTGTACGCGCACGCGACGCTCGCGTTTGCGCAAGCCCTTCTCGCCATGAACCTGCCTTACAAGGCCGACGAGGAGGTCGCGCGCGTGTGGGAGCAACTCGGGCCCGGGGGCGTCGCGCGCGGCGCGCTCGTGCGCGCCAAGGCGTACGCGGCCATGGCGATGGACGTGGATGAGAAGAAGGGCGGAGGCGGGGATGAAAACGAGGACGGGGGAGAAGGAGAGGATGAGATGCTTGGCAAGGAAGCGCGACCGAGCCCCGCGGCGCTCATGGCCCTCGCTGCGCGGTATGCCGACCTGGCGCTCGAGCGGGCGGCGCCGCTCCGCATGCGTGGCGTGCACCAGGACGCGCGCGTGCTCCGCGGCATGCTTGCCGAGCTCGCCGGCCTGCCGTTCCCGCGCGACAAGGCGGCCCAGATGCCCCCGCCGAACGGGACGGAGCGCGCGCGGCGCGTGGGCGAGATTGTACGTCTGGTCGGCGTGCGTGTTGCCGAGGGATGGAGGTGAGAGGCCGAGACCAGGGGCGAGAAGAGAAACGTACGAGTACGGAGGGCAAGCAGAGGGCACCCGGCATGAGATTAGATAGACCACCACACCATCGCCAGAGACAGCAAGAGCGACAGGCAGAGATCCGATCATTGTATGCATAACACAGGCTACTTGTACAACCCAAAAAGTGAAAGAAGAATCCATGGTGCATGGTCCGTAGTAGTGGTGGTGGAACGGTTGTGCGCTTGCGTCCCAGTCATGAATGAGACATCCTTCGTCCCAAAGCAAGGTAATGTTCGTCCCAAAAGTCAAAGTCCCGTATCCCAACGTCCATCCATCCGCCACTTCTCATCCTCCCCGCCCGCCTCCGCTCCTCCGCGCCAGGCTAGTCGTGCATGATCGCAAACAGCCTAAACTCCTTCCTGCCAAGGGGGTCGAGCGAGTCAGCGAGCAGCTCGCACTGCAGCCGGTGCCGGCCGGGCTTGAGACCCGTCGCGACCGCATCGACAATACCCATATTGCGCTCCTTGATGGTCCAGTACCCGTCGAGGCGGCGCCCGCCGTCGCGGTTGTCGTCGACCCAGCAGAAGACGCTCCCGAGGCCATAGTTGGCCGAGCGCTGGTATCCAATCGCGACGGTGCCCCCGTCGTCGTCGTGCGCCGCCTCGGCGCGCTTGCGGAGCATGTGCCGACGGGAGGACGCGCGGTCGGCGTCGGACCGCAGCCACTTGCGCTGCTGGTCGTCCCGCACTCTCTGCACCTGGACGCGCTCCATGCGCTGGCGCCGCCGGCGGGCCGTCCTGGACGCGCGTGTCGACCCGGAGCCTACTGCGGATCTCAGATCCGAAACGCTCTCATTCTCCCCCTCGGCCTCGCTCTCGTTCTCATCCTCCCCCGCGTCCCCCCGCCCGCTCTCGCGCTCGCGCTCCTCCGCCTCGGCCTCCGCGTCCGCCTCGATGCCCTCGCGCTCCACCTCGGGGTCGTACGGCGCGCTCTCGGGGTCGTGCTCGTACACGTCCATCGGGTCCGGGAGCGCCTCGCCGTCGTCGCTGCGGAGCTGCTCCTCCCCCTCGGATGTGACAAAGTCAAAGACCGCAAGGGCCCCGGGCGTGCGCGCGACCAGGTATCGTTTCTCGGCCCACGCCCAGTACTCCCACCCGTGCGACGCGTCGTGCAGCACCAGGCCCTGCACGCGCTCCGAGTCGGGGTCGGGGCTCGCGTCTGTGCCTGAGATGCGGTTGTGTTTGCGCCCAGAGTTCATACTCCGGCATACGGGGGAGCGCTTCTCGGGCAGGTCCTGCGGGTTGAACGACTGCGTGAGCGAGGTGGAAGGCACGTCGTACACGCGCTGCCGGCGCGAGCGCCACGGTTTCAGACGCGACCACCCCGACGGCGCGATCTGCGCAAGCTGCGAGGAGAGATAGTTGATAATGAGGCCGGCGGCCAGTGCGTGGCCCTTTGCCGAGATCTGTGTGTCAGCCAACTCTCAAAAACGCTCTTAAACTCCGTCCGGTATGTAACTCACGTGCATAAGATCGACAGGCACACCGCCCCACTCGCGCACCTTGTCGTCGCCGAGCGCAACGTCCCCCCCGGTCCGGAACCAGCGGGGCAGCTGCGTGTCCGGGTCCGCGAGGATGCGCGGGAGGAGAATGTCCCGGATCGACAGGGACGGCACGTCATAGTACGCGAGGACGTCGGCGTGCAGCGCCGAGCTCGAGATGAGCGCCGGGAAGAGGGTTGTAAATGTTCTGCAGGTGAGCTCTGTGTCGTGTCTGCGCTCGAGCACTCAGGGCGTGTGCTGCTGGAGACTCACTCGACGTTGATCATGGCTGGCGAGCTGTCCAGCTCGAGCACGGACCGCACGAGATGCTCGTACTTTGCAATCACGTCCATCTGGTTCAGGTCGTTGATGCCCAGCTCGACGAGCACAAGGTCGACGTCTTCGTAAATGTGCTCCTCTGCAGACGTGAGCATGACGACAGATAAACAAAAATATGAGGGTTTCGAAATCTTGACCTTGGTGAATGGGCAAGCTCCACTCTCAAGGCCGCAGTCCCATCATGATGACTCACTAAAGCACCACGCAAAGTATCCAGCCCCCACGCCGCCCTGCGCGCCATTCACAAAGCGGTTCTGCGCGTGCGGAAACGTCGCATTGAGCCAGTTGAACACGAGCACGTGCAGGTTCTCCTTCGAGTACAACGTGTCGGCGCCGAGGGGCGGGGGCGCCGTCTCCCGCCGGTCGAGCTGCGGCACCGTGACATCCGTCGGGGGGGTTAACCCTCGGCCTTTGGATACTGAGTAAGTCAGCACACTGCCACTGGCGATATCCGCGTCTGCCTGGTGGCCGGGGCGGGGTGGCGTCTATCCCCGGATCTCGGTTGACCAACACGGGGGCCAGGGCAGCCCCACGTCACAGCCCGCAGACGGGGCAGTGCCACAGCCATCCCGCATGATCCCGCAGCTGATCGCAACTACCCCTCACCTTCCCTTCCCACCTCCCACCTCCCACCTCCCACCTCCCACCTCCCACCTCCCCCTCCCCTTCCTTTTCTCCCAAATTTTCAACTCACCACTCCCGCCAATCGCAGCAACAGTGAACGCCTCCCCACGCTTCGCCTTCTCCAGGAAGCGCTGCACGCGCGCGCCCGTGCCCGCATGCTGCAGCGCGCGCGCGAGCTCCCAGCGCCGGCGCGCCGCCTCGTCCGGCGAGTCGCCGGCCCCGACGCGCCACTGCGGCCAGCGTAGGTGCCGGTGCGGCGCAGCAACAACGGGCACGGGGAGGCGCAAGCCGCCGACGCCGACGCCGACGCGGTCGGCTAAGTCGCGCATGGACGCCGAGACGGGCGAATGGGGGGCCAGGGCGAGGAGGAGGAGCGCGAGCAACGTGCCGACGAGTGCGGCGCGGGCGGTGAGGCGCAGCTTCATCGCGGCGGGCGGGGACCTATTGGGCACCTTGGCAGGGACGACCTAACCTAGCAGGGTACCTGGCGGACCGCACAGAGATGTGGAATGGGTACGCTCGAGGTCGGTCCGTTAAATGAAATGGGATGTGCAGATGTCAAACTCCGTGCAGATGAAGACGAAGACTCAGACACAGATGAGATAGTTGGGGCGAGTAGATGGGTGCGAGAGATACCCCGGGGGGGGCGGTGTTATGTTTTGTGTTGATGGAAATCTATATCGGGCAGTACTTTTTTGCTGGGCACGTCGCGAATGCCCTTTTGGTGGTCATTTATAAAGTAGTGATGGAGTAGATGGAGAAAGCTGAAAGGAAAACCAAAGGTCGTCCATCCCCCTTGATCCCCCCTGCAGCCCGCAGCCCTCATCGGCCACATGCGTCTACGTCGCACCACCATGCACACTACTGCTAGCGTTCTCATCGTGCTTTATCGTGCGCTCTACTCGCGCCCTTGCACGCTGTCATTTTTTTCGGTTCGGTTCGAGTCCACCCACAGGCGCAACCAAAATATCAAAAGTCACATTGAATGAATTCACGTACTCTTAATTTACGCCCCGCCTGCGCCTCGTCCAAGTCCAGGCTTGGGGTCTAATTTACCCTGGGCTTCTGACGAACTGGGGCCTACCGCTTGTTAACACTGTCTCAGTCCTGAGCTACCCCGGGACGTTCTTCCTCCTCTGCGCACTTCTCCCAGCTCCCAGGATCCCAGTGGTGTGTCTGTTGACAAGTGCCCAGCATGCATAATCACCTGACCTGACGTGGCCTGGCCTGATCTCCAAAACCACTATCGCCACCGCTATCGCGACAACTAACACTACTACGAGCTCTTGAGCGACACCTCCGAGAGCACGCGGAACGCCTCCTTGTACGCGTCAAGGAGGGCCTTGACACGCGTGCGCTCCGTGACGAGCGCCTCGTCCTCGTGCAGCAGCTCGGCAAACAGCTCCGGCTTGTACAGCTGTGTGACGAGTCGCTGCTGGACGGCATCGCGCGAAAAGTTGACCAAGAGGTGCATGATCGACTTGGGCACAAGGTCCTCGATCGTCTGGCGCACAATGTTGAAGTAGGACCCAATAAGCGAACGGATGAGGTTGGTCTCCATCTCCTCTCGCGGGGTGAGTCGGAGCGTCTCCTCGCCCTCGAGGTGCTTGCCGAGCGACTTCATATCGTACGCCGCCGAAGGCTGGTCCAGCCCTGTCGCGCCGCCCGTCCTCCGTGCCGAGCCGAGATCCGGGAGAATGTCGTTGGAGCGGTACGACGGAGTGCCAATCGGCTGGGGGCCGCGGCGCGGGGCGCCGGGGACCGGAGAAGGAGCCAGGCTGCCGTGAGCTCCGCCCTGGGGTCCGCCAAAGAAGTAGTTGAGGAAAGTCTCCTTCGCGTTCTGAGGAGAAGCACCCAGAACCGGCGTGGGAACCTGCGAAGTAGCATTTGCGCTTGCGCTCGAGTTTGCTCGGTTGTGGCCACCATTCCGTGCGAGGAGCTTCGAGGTAGCAGTACGCTCGCGAATGTCGGGCACCGAAGCCGAAGCAGAACGGGGGTGGTTGTTCATCATCGACGCCGTGCCGTTGGGTGCCGTTGGGCCAGATTCCTCCGATGCAGACTCCTCGTCCTCAATGTCCTCGTCCAGAGATGGTGCCTTGGGCGGCGGCGGCGGGTGGGCACCAGCAGCGGCAATGGCGGCCTGACCGGCCTGGAAGTCGGGGTGATTGGTGTTGATGTACGCGGCCTGGATCTGGATCAAGCTCGAGACGTACTCCGAAGTCGGGCCTAGACGCTCGCGGAGAAGCTCCGATACGACCTCGATGAGCTGGGTGTGAAGGAGAGGGAAGCGCTGGAGCTCTGGCGTCGTGCAGTTGTGGCAGATCTTCATCAGCTCCTCGTAGACGAGCTCCACACAGCGGAGCGACGGGGGCTCGAGGAGCTTGATCTGCGGCTTGACGAGCAGGTCAAACGCGACCTCAGGGACAAACATCGACGGCCTAGGGCCAGTCGAGTTGCGGATCGCGGTCCGAATGTCCTGGAGTGTGAGGTTTTGAGTGGGGTCGATCGTCTGGAGCGCATGGCCAAACACGTCGTTGAAGATGTAGTAGATGCGAGCACCACCACAGAGTTCCTTTGTGGAAATCTCGAGAGAAGTACCCTCAATGGACGACACAAAGTCTCGGGCAAACTCGGTCATCAACTTGAGGATAAGAGATCCCTGGAGCATCAGCCACATGTTCCCTAGATGTCAGACTCACGCGATGCTGCTCGCCAAGGAAGGTAGCGTCGCCAAACGAGTTGAGCTCCTGCTGTGTCTGTCCCATGAGCGTATTAAGACGGGCCTTCATGTCAGGCAGCTTTTCGCGAATGTGGTTCATCAGGACCTGGTGAGGAAAGTCAGCCTCCAAGACAAGTTCTTCTCTAAATGTCTCAAACAAAACGCACATGGTTCAGTGTCTTTGCCAGGAACTTTGTACCGCAGCGGTGCGAGATATTGCGGTACACGGGATGCGTCTGGAAGAATTCCTCCTCTTTGCGACGCGCCTCGTCCATGGGGAGGTCGAGGTTGATGTCCTGCTGTGAACGGTTGACGACACCGATAAAGCCGAGCTTGAGAGGGTATGTCCGGCCGGTGAGAATCTCGAGCGCGTTGGTGCCGGCGTCCATGAGGTCGAGCTTGGTGAGAACACCAAGGGTGCGAAGGCCGCGAGGGTCAACGGTACGCGCAAGCTTGAGGGCGTCCGAGTTGGCCAGATCGACATTGGCTGGGGAGACTGCGAGGATGACCCTGGTAAGTTAGAACAGGAGTAGACCAGGCGCGTGACGACGACCACCAACTCACGAGTTGGGCTTGGTGATGTAGTCAAGCACAAGGTTCTTAATCTGCCTCTCAATGTCGGTAGGCTGGTCGCCAACGGGGACCTTGGTGAGACCCGGAAGATCGACGAGCGTAAGGTTGAGCACACCGGGGCCATAGATCTTGAGGTTGATGGGGAGCTTGGACACGCCCTGGAAAACAATGTCAGCTTCTTGAGGTTCTCGCGTGATTAGACCTCTGCAATGCATGCAGCGTGCGACCGACCCACCTTGTTCTGGCCCGCTACACGGAACGTCTCGGCCTCAATTTCCCTTCGCACCTCGTCAAAGTCGGTGAAGCGACGGTTAATGTGAAGGAACTCGGCATAGTCGATGCCAGAGTCGCCGCCCATCAGCCGGTTGTTAGCGCTTGAACCGCCACCGTTGCCGGCCGAGAGGTCGGGGAGGTAGCCGTCGTCCGAGACCCGAGGGGACGGGCGACGCCCGTAGCTCGAGGCATTGTTGGGGGGCGACTGCGAGCCGCTCGCGGCGGGCCCGTTCCCGCTGACGCCCTCGGTATGAATGAGCTGGAGGACGAGTGGGCGACGAGTGACAATGCCCGAGCCGCGAGGGAGAAAGTCGCGTCCGACAATGGTCTCAAGGACGGACGACTTTCCGGATGACTGAGATCCGACGACGACAATCTGCGGAAGGTCGACTGCGTCGCCTCCAATGGCGTTGAACGTGTCCTGGAGCTTGTTGACAAGCGCGATGAGGTCGCCGTCCATACTTGCAATTGATCAGCTGGGTGGCAGTGCAAAATGCAAGTAGAGGAAGCGAGTCGGCTAGAGCGAGAGAGCGAGCCGTTGACCAAACGTGTGCAGGTGTCGGAGCAAATACAAGAACAAGATCAAAAAGTTGGGAGTGTTGGTGGTAGTGGAGTTTTTGTGAATGTGTAGGCTACAAAAGGGAAAATGAGGATTGGGATTGTGAGATGCTGTTGTTGCAGGAATTGCAGAGGGAAGGGAGGAAAGGGAAGGTCGAGGAAGTAGGGGAAGAGGAAGGGGCGGTGGGTGAGGAGTGCTGTGGTGTGGTGTGGTTTGCGTTGTGTCGTGTTGGTTGGTTGGTGTGTGTGCCTCTGCAAGTTGGGTGCGACGGGGAATAACGACCAGGTAAAGCGTGAATGTGTTGTGTTGCGGAGTGCGTGCCGTGTGGTGGGTGCGTCGGGGGTGCCGGGGTGCGTGTGTGGTGTGTTGTGTTCGAATATGCCTAGCTAGAGCTTATAAGGCAAAGGAAAAGAGTTCGATTACAAGCCGTCAAAAAAGGGATGGATGGCTGTATTTTTGAATCGCCCGTCCACCAAATGCAAAAAACAAATACAAATCGATTTTGTTTGTGAAAGAAGAAAGAAGGCGAAGATGGTATGCAAAAGATGCAGATGAAAGATTAGAGAATTAGAGGAGCCTCGAGAAATGAAAGAACCGAGCCCACAATGAAAGAAAGGAACAGGCGAACAGG
The DNA here is from genome assembly GCA_013177335.1 of Apiotrichum mycotoxinovorans. NCBI lineage: Eukaryota > Fungi > Basidiomycota > Tremellomycetes > Trichosporonales > Trichosporonaceae > Apiotrichum > Apiotrichum mycotoxinovorans. Next base: position 5,542,985 of record CP053620.1, on the reverse strand, counting down.
TCGGCGTTGCCGGGTGGGGTCACTGCATGTGGTGTGGTGTGGTGGTGATGGGTTGGTGGTGGTGTCTCCAGGTTGCCTACCATAAGGTAGGGTGATGGTGGTGTGTGAGTCCAATACAGGGAAGACACGAGCCGGGGGGGGGGGAGGCCACAGGCGCACCCTGGAGGAGACGGGAGCTGCATACGAGAAACTGAACCAGTCGCATACGTCAGAGAATCAGATGTGAAGGGGGGGGGCCTGGAGGCCTGGAGGGAGGCAAAGGGAAGGCAAGGAAGGGGCCCGAGAGGGAGAGAGAGAGGATGCCGGCACAGCCGAAGGGGGACCGTCATCGTCTTCCTTCCATACAAGCCAACACACAAAAACTACACACCTAACAAGCTCTCAACAAGCCAATGCGGCGCCGTAGAACCTGTCGACCTGTCGGCCTGTCGGCCTGTCGGCACCACTCAAACAAGAAAAATACTTCCGGCACCTACCAAGCTACCAAGCTACTGAACACCATGCTACAGTACACCGCATAATAATACCAAACGCGCGTTCCGTCGGCCAGCTCCCAGGTCGGCAGGAGGGCAGAGGTCGCGGACGTGGACATGATGGCCCCCTGTATTCTGTTTACGTAGGCGCATCACAATGGTAACTCATACACGCCCGCCTAAGGTTAGCGCGCGCTCCAGTCGTCTGATCAAGTTGGTCAATTGGCGGTTGGTGATCTGGTGATCTGGTGAATTGGTGTGGGTGTGTGCCGGCAATGCGCAATGGCCCGTGCTCTGCTGCATGCTGCCGCGCCGCGGGGGTTGCCGCGTTGCCAGTTGCTCCATGCGCCCCATGCCATAGGCAGGCCAGGCGCCAGGCGGAAGGATATCATAAAATGATGTCATCTCACTCCGTACTTTTTAATGCGCGTTCTGAGGCCTTCGTCCAAATGTATGTACATAGCTCCCCCGAGGTCCAGATATCGAGATTCTACCTGCATGTTTTCACCAGATACACCTTTTTTCGTCTTTGTCAACGTCGATATCAACAAGTATCAACAAGTGATGGTTCGACTGCTTTTGATGGCATGAACCGATGAGAATGCTGATTTAGCACTGACTTTAGACACAAAAAGTGTATTCTGATACTTTGCCTACTGGTATGCGTCGGACAATCCTCCCAACAGGTCTTCCCTCTCTGCATCTCTGTCTCTCTCTGTCTTTCTCTCGCTCGCTGTCTCGCTCTCTATCCGTCCATCGTGTAGCGCATAAAAAGTGTGTGTCTTCCCTCGGTCCTTTGTGATGACCGTGAGGCTGGTTGAGTCAACCATCGGGTTGGATATATGTGTCGCACTAACAGTTTCCTCTCAGGCCTCTCATCCTCCGCCGTCGTCTTCCTCCTTGCGCTCTGTACCTCTACTGTTTTCCTCGCTGCCCCGCTGACTCTCGGAGTCTCTGCCTGACTACCTGGCTGCCTGGCTGACTGGCTGACTCTCAGACTCTCAGACTCACTGACTCTCTGACTCACTGACTCGCTGCCTCGCTGACTCTCTGCCGCTCCGTCCCACCTCTCTCTCTCTCTCTCCTCTCTGCATCTTTCATGCTCTCCCCTCCCCCCTCATCTTTCTGTCTTCCCTCGCTCCCTCTTCAACTTGCACTTTCTCGTTCTCTCTCTTTCAAATTATGTTCCCCCTCTCAAAACATTCCTTTGTTTCTCTCGTGTCTCCTTTTTGCTCTTCTTCTTCTCTTTTCTCTCCTTTCCTCTCTCCTCTCTCTCCCTTGTTCTCGTATCTTTGTCTCTTTTTCCTCCCACTTCCACTACTTCCACAAATCCTGTTCTCCCCAACTGCAACCCCTTCTCTCTGACACTCTCTCTCTATCTCTCTTGTACGCCATCCCCGATCTCATCCTCCGTTCCCAGCATGGGACGGTCGGATCACAAGCCCCATCGCCGCCCCCCAAGGGCAGGCCGTGGTGTGACCGTGAGTGCGGCCCCCTCTCGCGCGAGTAGCCCCGGTCCTGGCGAGCCGGAGCAGCCTGCCTCTCTGGGACCCGCTTCGGACCAACCTGCCCCCTCGCGAGCTCCGATACCTCAATTTCTGGACGTTGGCTCCGCACACGACGAGCGAACCGGGACGTGGGGAAGGAGAGGAGAGGGTAGCAGAAGGGCGGCTTCACCGGCTCCAGCGAGCCCATCTCGCCCCGTTACTCCCCACGACGGCAATGCCCAAGATGGCAATGCCCACAACGGCAATGCACGCAAACACCGCAAGATGCCCCAGGTACCGCCCTTCAAGCCGGACAGGCTTCCGCTCGCCCACTGGATGCGCCCCCACCCGTTCATGCGTGCCGACGACACCAACGCCATCTATTCCGATCAGTGGCTCGCCTTCGCGGACAAGGCCTTCCCCGGGGATATCATGTTTCTTGGTAGTCTCTTGTTGACCGAGCTATGGCTCGCAATCCAGATGATGCCTGAGGACCTTTTGGTGAGTTTCACATCACTGACCGTCAGTCTGACAAACTCACAGGATGATGTGCGCACCATGGCGTGCGAAGTGCTTACCGCTCTCTACGACGAATCGGAGGAGATGCCCTCCGAGTCTGCCCATGCGACTATTCAGAATCTTTGGGTGAGCATGGCGACTGGACTCACGCCTGACATGATAGGCATTCCTCCGCAGCGTCCGCTTTAGTTCTATGGACCGCATTTGTGACGAAGCAGGCATTTCAATCGTCTCCACTCAATGCTCCGAAGAGGCAGATGCCGAGCTTGCGGGCTACTTCAAACAGCAAGACCTCAAGGCAAAGACTCTCTGCCGGCACATCCCCACCGCCGCTCAACGGGCCAAGGGAAAAGGAAAGGAAGTAAACCGAGAAGCGGACCCTCCTGTCGCCGAGGCCATTGACTCCATGTCCTGGCTGGTATTCTTTGGTGCTCGCTGCTCCGTGTCGTGTAACGCCCGTACCGTCCTCGACCCCTGTGACTGCCCGCATCACGTACGGTTCAACTTTTACACCGCCGACCCCTCCAAAGTAGCTCTAGACGATAGGTTCAACCTTGCCAGGTCGCAGGCCCAGATTTTCTTTCACGCATACCTCAACATGCCTGTCAACACGAAGGCAATCGGAGTTCTCAACAAGATGGGAATTGCCTACGCCAACAAACTGTTGAAGAGAAAGTCTATGCTATCCATGAAGTCTCTGCTGCTCAATGCGGAGAGGCCGCTGGGGTCCCCCGCCAAAAACTCTTCGCCTCGGCGTGTTCCTTTCCTTTCCTTATCTCCCAAAGGCGATTCCATGCAAACTGGTGCAACCAAGGTAGGGTTGATTCTCGGGTTTCCGCTGACCCTCACAGCAGGCATTCCAGCCAGTACGTTCGAGCTCGCAAATCAAGTTTTCGCTTGATTCTAAGGACTCTTCCACCGGGGCGAAAGCAGAAGACACGTCTGAGAAGCAAGTGAGCTCAACATCCGGTTCGGAAATGCTCAGTCACTAACAGAAATTCAAGGCTGTTCCTCCCCCGATCACGATTGACGCAACTGGGTTCGTTGCAAAGGCCCCCAAAGGCTCCAAACGCAAGAAGACCACGAAGAAACGCAAGCCTCAGCCATTTACCGATGAGGCGCCAGGTGTCGACGCTGAAAGTGTTCACAAACAGCAGGAGGACACAAAGGAATCAGTCAATGCGTCTGCTTCCCAACCTTGCCAAGCCTCCCACGAGGCTACTCCAAAACCCGTTCTCCTCAAGTCTTCTTCTCAAGCTCCCCAGTCCACTCCGGCCATTCAACCTGTCCATGTCGCGGGTTTCCAAGTCGCCAAAGCGCCTCCTTCCATGGATTCTCCGGGCACCGAGAAGACTGGTAATATCAAGCGCCCTTCACTTCAGGCGGTTCACGTAGTTCGCGCGGTCCCAACCACCCAGAAGGCTGATCATCAGCCTGTCCTCCCATACTTCTATAGGCCCCCAGCGGCTTCTGACAGCGACAACTCCTTACGTCGCGCATGCGCAGTCTTTGAGTCGCAGAAGACTGTTCCAGCTTCATCTAATACCGACAAGTCTTCCAAAGTCCCGCCGTCCGCGGCCACTGTGGGGACTAACACGGCCGACGCCGAGCGCGGCATACCCGATTTTAGCGACCCTGTCGAGCTGTGGACGACCTACCACGTTATGGGCGACAAGGGCTACAGTATTACACTCCGTCGCAATTCGTACTTTTCGGAGCTCCTGGAAAAGTGGAAGGCGTACATTGCCTCTGAAACGGCCAAGCTCCCGGGGTCCGTCATTCCTCCTCACCAGTTCATGTTCCTCTGGAAGGGACGGCCTCTGAAGCTCCGTGAAACTCCGGCAGCCGTCGGAATGAGGTGGGCCGAGGACGTGTACGTTATCGACTCTATGGACGCGTCTCTTGGGCTACGGGTGAGTTTTGCTGCTGTTTTGCCAAGCCAGAAAACTGACACTTTAGTGCCACGAAGCTGGCCTTTGTAACGAGGTCTTGCGGGCTATTGTCTGGTGCGTGGAGGTACCAATTCACACCTAACATTGCAGCCGTGACATGATGCGGATGCAGCAAGGACTCGACCCGTGAGTAGTTGAAGCAGAACATCCACTGACTTCAGAGCTGCTGAAGGCATTGCCCTGTCTCTCGAAATTGGAAAGCGTTATGAGGACAACCCGCTTCTCCGGCAGGAAGAGAGGAAACTCGCTGCCGAGGGAAGGCTTCCTTCAAAGAACGGCCCTTGCATCCGTCCCGTTGCTCAGCTCCGAACCCTCTTCGACCGCGCTCCTGCTGAGCAACGCCAGAGCCGCCACAAGCCGCCACCATCTGCCCAACCAAGCTCTTCTGCCTCGTCCAAATCAGTTCTCGGACCCAAGTCTGACGCCTCCAAGACGACCGAACAGCGTGTGTCTGAATACCAGAACTCCCCCGCCAGGCAACTTCTCTCTCGGACCTTACTGGAGTCTTCCGATTCGGCGGTTGCCAACGCCCCACGACCCCACAGCGTTGCGGTTTCCCGCCCCGCTCGCAATTCTCTCAAGCGGGAGATATCAGCCCGGCCCATCTCTCAGTCCGCCGCCGAGACACCCAAGTCTACCGAGTCACCTCTTCGCCCTCTCAAGCTCGTTGCAAACCTGCCCGCCAGTGATACACCCAAATTCGTCTGTTCCACTCCTGATCCTGAATCAGTCCACGACACGCCGACAAAGGCCCCTAGCAAGCCCACTGGTGACCGTCATTGCTTTACCATGGCTCCTACCACACCCAAGCGGCGGCTCCTGCGCCGCCATGCGGTCCTTTCCCTCTCACTCCACCCTCCAGCGCTTGCCACTGCTGTCGCACACAGTGTTCCTCAGGCCGAAGCGGACGAGGAAGATGTCTTCGGGAGTGTCATTCGTACACCGTTGGCAAGCCCCAACCCAACCCCCAAGCCTTCGCCCAAGCCCTCGCTCAAGAATTCTACGGTCAACCTCCAGTCGCCTGTTACTCAGATTTCACTGCTGAAGGAGATGAAGGCCCCCATCCCTCCTCCCAAAGCCACGCTTCCCAACTACTCCAGCTACATTCCGACCCATGAGAAGACGCTCAGCCGCGAGAGCAAGTGCGAGACGTTTATGAACCCACGCCCTGCCCCGCCTACCCCGCAGCAGTCTATGCCTGGCTCTGTCAAGTCCCAGTGGCGCAACAGTCTGTCAAGGACTCGCGAGGTGCAGCTCCACGACCCATTCCAAGCCTCGGACTACCACACCGATGTGTACCAGCCCCACCGGTTCAATGCTCCTGTCGAGCCTGCTGGCAACGGCGGTTGGCGCGGCATGATCCGGACTGGAATTCGCAACTTCTGGGGTTAACGAGAGAGACAGTAGCGTGTACGATGATACGACAGAACGGCAGCACGACAATACGATAGGATGAGTAGCATGATAGTATGAGTAACGATGAGCACCACTCAGATGACGATGTCTGTGAGGAAGAGTATTCTATAGTCCCCTTATTATGCAACCAAAGTGCCATTCTTGTTCACCACTACAAATACGACGATCAGTTGTAGATGGGTAGCATGGGCAGGTGGGGTAGGTGGAGGTCAAGAGGCACTTTACATAACACCACACGGCCAGAAAATCAACGCCACAACTATAAATTCCGATAACTCCGAACATGGCGCGCCTGACTTTTGCTCCCCCTCGGCTGCCCTGAATGTTAGTGTAGTGTGTGTGGACCTGATTGTTGTTGAGAGATTGAGGAGACCACAAACACACGGCCGAGGATTTCCAGGGACAACGGTCCACTCTCCAGTCGTCACGGCCACCATCCATCCATCCATTTATCCCATCAGAGGTGACTCGCCCTCTTGCCGTGCACAATAATCTAGACTCCTGGAGAAATCTTGGTGATTGCCGACAGATTACAACAACAACAACAACAACAACAACAACTACAGCAGTAGCAACTATCGGTGCAATCGGCATCGTCGGCATCAACCTCAACCTCGCCCTCGACCTCACCCTCGTTGATATTGGCACCAACGACGCGAACCCACCGCACCACCCACGCCCGGCCTCTCCATTCGCATCTCGGCTTTACTGCATCAACGTAGACGGCACGCACCACAATGTCCCGCCGCAGACGGTCAGGCACCTCGCTCCTCGAGGACGCCGAGGAGATTGTCGAGCTGCAAGAGCGGCAGTTTGCCGAGTGTGCGTCTTCATTATTTTTTTGTTTTTTGTTATTGATTTGGCTGACGGCAGTTCGGCGCCGGCATGTGCGGCAGAATAAGGAGGTTATCTCGTGCGTACCATGTCTACTGGAGTGGGATTGCGATTTGGATTGTGGTTGGGGGCCAGGACGGGCTGGGAGAGAAGGGATTGGGATGGGATCGGGATGGGATTGGGATGGGATGGAGAGAGGATGGGGATGGGGATATAAGAATGGAAGGACGGAAAGACGGAAGATGGAATGCAAGGGGGCTGCGCTGCCGGTCGGTGCCGACCCGACTGCGGAACTCGTCCAGTGTCCTCGCACGACATCCCCATCTCCAAGCACCCAGAGGACACACTGCTCCCTTTTTACTAACACCCAGTGACAACATCACGCGCATCCGCCTCGTCCGGCAGCTCCAGGACCAAATCACGCAGCTGCAAGGCGAGCTCCTGGCCGTCCGGCAGCAGAACCGCGATTTGCACCGGCGCATGGTGCAGATGCACACCGAGACGTGCCGCGTGCGCGGCGAGGTGAGTCCACGCCGACCCCTGACTCGCGAGCACCCCGTGTTTGTCCACCACTTACTTACCTCAGGCGGCAATCGACGCCGTGGACGCGGTCCTCGCCGCCGTCCCCGCACTACAGCACCTGCGCACCGCGCTCGCACGCTACCCGATCCCCGACGTCCCGGAACCGCAGCACGAGCCGTACATGCACAACTTTGTGAATCCGACCGCAACCCGGCCGGCCGCCACGGCGGCAGTGCACATGGGCCTCGACCCGCTGTGCGAGGCGGCCGACGAGCCGTCTCCCGAGCCACGCCGGCGCAGCAGGACCTATAGCGCGTCGCCCCGCCGCCTGCTCCAGTTCACGGCGTCGAGCCCGAGCCCGAGCCCCAAGCGCTCGCCGCAGGTCCAGGTGCGCAAGAAGAAGCGGCGCGAGAGCGGGCTGCTCCTCCCTGCGCGCCCCTTGTCCCCGTCGCCGGACTCGGAGGACGAATACGAGGACACGTCGTCGCCGTTGCAGTCCCCGCCCCTGCCTCTCCCACTGGCCCAGGGCGTGAATGGCGCAGTGTCCCCTGATGCCGACACCGACGCCGACGCCGAGCAGCAACAGGAGCACGACTCGGGAGACTTTGACGAGGAGACGGACGCGGTCGAGGCGAGCATTACGCCGCGGAGGGAGGAGGCGTGCAGTGGTGTGAATGGAAAGGTTCGGGCGGGCAAGAACAAGGGCAAGGAGGTCAAGGGGCCGCAGGAGACGTGGGAGCTCAAGACTACCAGAGAAGTCAAGACCCAGAACAAGGAGGCCAAGGATCTTAAACCCGCCAATGGCGGCAAAGATGTCAAAGATGGCCGCCAGCACAAGGTCAAGGACATTGCGGCCGTGTTCGAAAAGGTGGCAGCCGAGGCGGCGGAGGAAAAGCTCGCTTCCTCGTCACCAACAGCGTCCCCCACCTCTGCGGCTGTCTCCCAAGCCCCGCCAGCCTCCCCCAACACCTCCGTTGCCGCTGCCCCCACCGCCCCCGTCGGGTCTGCACCCTCCACACGCATCCCCCCATTAACAATCAAGCGCGTCCCCGTGCCCGCGATCCACATCGACGACGACGACGCGTCCTCGACGCTCTCCCCGCCCCCCGCCTCGCCACTGCCGTCCGAGTCTGACGAGCAGCCCGAGCAGCCCGAGCAGCCCGAGCAGCCCGAGCCCGAGGGCCGCCCGCGCCGCGCGCGCGGCAGCGTCGTGTCGTACAAGGAGCCCTCGCTCGTCAAGTAAGTGTAAATGTGGGCGCAGTGTACTGAAACCCACACAGAAAGATGCGCAAGCCGGACGGCGCAGCCGTCGACGACCTTCTCGGCGTGCGGACCCGCGAGCCGGCCGTCACGGGCGTGCGGCGCAAGAGCGCATTACCCCGCTCGACGGCGCGCGCGGCGGCGAGCGATGCCGACAAGGTCACGGAAAAGGAAAAGGATGCCTTGCGGACGACTGCAGCTTCTACGTCAACGTCGGCCACCACTTCGGCAGCAGCGGCATCGGGCACAAGAACAGAGCGCGATCGGAGCCGGCGCGTCTCGCCCCCGAAGGCGCTGTCCGAGATCGACACGAGTAATGCTCCGAGCGGGATCCCTGCCCCGCGCAAGGCCGCGGGGGCGACTGCAGGCGGGGCGGCAGCGGCTGCGGGCAGCGCTGCGGACCGGCGCCGGCGGAGTGCTGCTGTCTAGCTAGCTAGTGGCAGCTCGTTGATTTCTTCTAGTTTTTAGCTTTTAGTCTATATTGTAGGTTGGTTGTAGTGAGTGCTTCTGCGAGTTGTGCTTTTTCCTCTTCTCTTTCTTTCTGCTGGACCTTGCGTCTGCCTCAATCTCCAGTCCGACGTTTTTTTGGTCCACTTGCACCATGCCACCACATCAACACCCACGCCGCAGACACCTTCGTCAGACCCCTCCCCCCCTCCCCACTGTTGTAGTTATCCAGGTACCAATACTACAGCTGCATAGACTCTGACTCGTTTTATTCTCCTCTAATCTACTACCCTTGTTACATGCGGAAGACACCCCAGTCGCCCGCGTCGCCGTCGGCGCCAATCTCGCCGCGCGAGCCCGCACCGCCGCCAGGCGCCGACGAGCGGGACGCGCGCTCGTCAGCCGCGAGTTCGATCGCGAGGCCGAGCACATCGCGCGTGTCGCGCGGCTGGATGATACCGTCGTCCCACAGGCGTGCGGTCGAGTACAGTGCCTCGCTCTCCTTTTCGATGCGCGAGCGCAGGGCGGCAAACTGCTTTTCGGCGTCGTCGCTGTGGCGCTTGCCGCTGACCGTCTGCATGACGGACGAGAGCTGGTCGGGGCCCATGACGCACACCTTTGCGTTGGGCCACATGAACAGGAAGCGGGGCGCGTACTAAAAAGCACGTGTCAGTGACGGATCGTTTCCGGGGGAAGGGGGGGGTTTCAACTCACTGCACGACCACACATGCCGTAGTTGCCGGCACCGTACGAGCCGTTGACGACCATGGTGAACTTTGGCACTTTTGCGCGCGCGACGGCGCGGACCATCTTTGCGCCGTCCTTTGCGATACCGCCGCGCTCGGCCGCCTGGCCAACCATGTATCCCGAGACGTTGACAAGGAACACGAGCGGGATGCCGCGCTGCGAGCACAGCTCGATAAAGTGCGTGGCCTTGAGCGCAGAGTTGGACAGCAGCACACCGTTGTTGGCGATAATGCCGACCGTGTGGCCGTGGATCTCGGCAAAGCCCGTGATAACCGTCTTGCCGTACTCCTTCTTGAACTCGCGGAACTCGGAGCCGTCGACCGTGCGCGCAATCACCTCGCGCATGTCAAACGACTGGCGCGAGTCGGGGGGAACAATGGTGTCGAGCTCGGCGACGGGGTAGACGGGCGGCCGGACGGGGCGCGCGGGCGCCTTGAGAACAGTCAGTTACTGTGGCCTCGTGACTTGTTCTCTGTAATCTTACCTTGGAAGGAACGCTGGCGTTGCCGAGGTCGAGGACGGCCTCGCGCGCGAGACGGATGGCGTGCGAGTCGTTCTGCGCAAGGTAGTCGGCGACACCCGAGACCGAGGTGTGCATGTCGCCGCCGCCGAGGGTCTCGTCGTCGACGACCTCGCCGGTGGCGGCCTTGACGAGGGGAGGGCCCGCGAGGAAAATGCGGCCCTGGTTCTGCACACGTTAGCTAGTGTGTCCGCAGTGTGTTAACCGAGAAGTGCACGAGCTGGAGGCTCCGTGGACGACTTGCAGGGGGTGACGTTGTACCCGTGCCTCCGCCTTCACCTCCACGTCCCGCCTATCACCTCGGCTCGCGCTCCTCGGCTACAGAATCCGCACCCACCTTGACAATGATGACAACATCGCTCATGGCAGGCATGTACGCTCCGCCCGCGACGGAGATACCGTGCACGACCGAGATCTGGGGGATGCCGAGACCCGACATGCGGGCCATGTTGTAGAAGATGCGTCCAAAGTGGTCCTACGAGAATCAGCTCCGGCTCAAATTACATGCAGTAAACGTACGTGGTCGGGGAACACGTTGGACTGGTACGGGAGCGCGGCGCCGCCACTCTCGACGAGGTACACGCAGGGCAGGCGGTTCTCGAGGGCGACCTGCTGCGCGCGGAGGTGCTTCTTGACGGTGAGTGGGTAGTATGCGCCGCCCTTGACTGTCGGGTCATTGGCGACGATCATGCACCGGCGGCCCGAGACGGTTCCTGCTGGTCAGCGTTGTGATGCGGAGGGGCTGCAGAGGGCGGCGTGGGGATGGGGATGAGGTGGGGCAGCGACATGACGTGGTAGTGGCTGTGTGCCGCCACCGAAAAATACTCAGGACGAGGTCCGCTCTCTCGATGTAGTGCAAGCACATTGCGGCGTCATCACAGCTGAGCTAGATGTTGCACCACCGGGGTCCTCGTCCCTTCCCGAACGTCCCACTGCCTCTCGCAATAGACTCACCAATACCAGTGATGATACCGGCACCGGGGAGCTCGTCGGGGTAGACCTCGTGCGCAGCGAGGGGCGACAGCTCGAGGAATGCGCTGTCGGGGTCGAGGAGCGCGGCGATACTGGACCGTCAGCGGAGTTCACACACAGCGTGGCATTTGTGGAGAATGGGGCGGCAACCAGACGTGGAGGACGGCAGAGTCGCTCAAGGAGCTCTGGAAGGAGCTCTGGTTTCACTCGCACACAGTCTCTGTCCTGTCCGGAGCTCGCACCTCACTACCACGACTCCCGGCGACCCTCCCCCCCTGGCTTGTACTCACCGCTCACGTGCACCAAGCTTTCCGACACCGCGCGCCTTCCACTTTTCGAGCGTCTTCTTGCCGCCGCCCTCGCGCGCCTTGGCGCGGAGCTCGTTGAGGTTCTTGACGAGACCCGCCATGTGCTGCGCGGCGGCCTGCGTCTCGGGGTTGGACTGCTTGAGCGCCGTGGGGAGCGGCTGGGGCGGAGCATTGTTGGGCAGGTGCGGCGGCTGCGCGATGAGCGTGCGTGCCCCGAGCGGGGCGCGCGCGAGCGGGACGCGCTGGACGGGGCGGGTGAGCTGGCGGAGCATCGGTCCTGGATGGAGAGAGAGCTAGGCGCGAAGGAGAGGAGAGTGGACAGACGAGTAGACAAAAGAAGAAAGAAAGGAGAAAGAAAGAAAAGAAAAGAAGCGAGAGAGCAAGAGAAAATGCATGCAATGCAATGCACCACCCGACCCGATTTAATGCATACTGTATGCTCTACCCCGCATGCCCCCAACTCCGCATGATCCGTCTAATGTCCACAGGGCTGAGTGCCCGGTACTTAGCCGCGACGCTGGGTAGCCGGCATCCACCCAGGCCGAACTGCCGACCTCTTTGGGGCCCTGACCTCGGCTATATCTCACTGGGAAGGGGGGGGATGGGAGCTCCCCAGTCTGTTTTCCGAGATTACACTGTTTCTTTCTTGTCACGAAAAGCAAGCAATGAATAGCCTCATCCTCCCCCTGCCCTTGCGGTAATTCTGGCTACCGCACCTGCCTTATTGCTAGGTATCCCAGCATGCAATCGTGGACGTTAAACTCCTTTTACTGCCAGATCTTAGACATTGCAGTATATCTGCCGAAGCGTGGCAGCCCAAGATGCCGAGCTACTAACAAGAGTGGAGGGGTGATCAGGTGAATATCTCCGCGGGCCTCCACGGCCTAGCTCGGGGCTCAACTCGACTGACTGCGGCTTGGTGACTGTTTGACCTTGTTTACCCCGCACAAAGACCATCGCCTTGTCACATACAGTACATGCACAAGAGCGATCGGGTGCTCGTCATAACGGTCGTGTTTGCATACCCGGTGTCCAATCGCGGGATGCTTTGTCGATGATCTATGCTTGGGCTGAAGTTTGTCTACCCCCCCTCTCTTCCCGCGATTTCCTAGGTGTGGGGGCATGTGGGGAGCGTACAGTATCGTTCCCGTCTCTCATAACGCCCAGCCTGTCCTCCGCCCTGCCTTGTTCGCTTACACTTACTGCTACTGCTGCTACTCGTGTCTGTTCTGCGCGATGGCCCACGGCCGTGCTCTTCGCACGTGATCGTGCCCACCATTCCTCCACCGATCCACTGACACGCTTATCTCCCACACATCACGTTGCATTCCAATACAACCTCAGCACTTCTGATCACGTCCCCCAAGCCGCAGTTTATCCTATCTGCTCCTTTTCTTTCTTTCTTTCTTTCGAGTCCATTCTCGTCTAGAGACGCGAGGGCCAGTTGGGCTTGCGCTTCTCGATGAATGCCGTCATGCCTGTAGTACATGTCAGCAGCCCGCAGCCGCAGGCATACTCACCCTCGACCTGGTCGGGCCCGCCAAAGAGCGCGTGGCAGAGACGGCGCTCAAACGTGAGGCCCTGCTGGAGGGGCACCTCGAGTGCTGTTGTCAGTACAGCTCTGCAGCTCATTCAGGAAGACCGTTGTGTTGTCGGTGTCGATGTGGGTGTCGATGTCGATGTCGGTGTCGGTGTCGGTGTCGGTATCGGTGTCGGGGCCAAGTGGGAGGGGAGCCCGCTGCTTCCCAGTAACATCGCAGCAGCGCACCCCCCCACGGCTTCCCCCCCGGAGAGAAACACTCACCAGCATTAACAGCCTCCTTGCCAACCATGAGCGCAATCGCGCCCTTGGTTGCCAGGTTCTCCGCGACTTTGACGGCGGCAGCAACCACGCTCTCGCCCTCGGAGACGCACACGTTGGCCACGCCCCACTCGACGGCCTCGCGGCCCGTGATGCGGCGGCCACCAAGCACGACCTCCATCGCGCGCGCCTTGCCCACGGTCCGGGTCAGGCGCTGCGTGCCCCCCGCGCCGGGGATCAGGCCAATGTTCACCTCGGGGAGGCCGAAGAGCGCCTTGGGCCCGCACACGACCAGGTCGCACATTAGCGCGAGCTCGAACCCGCCCCCGAACGCATATCCTGCCACGGCGGCGACGACGGGCTTGCGGAACGCGGAGAGGGCGCCCCAGGGCCCGCCGAAGACGTCGGCTTTGAATTGCATGGCGACTGGGGTTAGCTCTGGCTCTAGCGGAGGGTCTGGCCGGGGTGGGGGGTGGGGGGGGGCGGGGTATCGGTCGTACGTAGAGGGGATGAATGCACGCCTGTGATCTCCTGCTATGTGATATGCCCAGATTTGTCTAGTCACGAAGAGGCGAGCACGCCGCGCAAGAAGCAGACAGAGATCATCGTCTCCGTATGGAATATGTGCTACCCAATAGCTCTTCCCCCCGCACTTGCACTCACAGTCCTTCTTCTTCATCTCCTTGATATCCGCCCCGGCCGCAAACACCTTCTCGCCGCCCGTGAGCACGACACACGCGACGCTGTCGTCCGTCGCCGCCGCCACAAGGTGTGCATTGAGCTCCTTGAACAGCGCGCCGCTGAGCGCGTTAAGGCTCTCGGGGCGGTTGAGCGTCAGGATGAGGACGCGGCCCGAGGGCGAGCGGGAGGCGAGGACGAGGGGGGCGGTCATTATGATGGAAGCGGCGGAGGGGCGAGCGGCGAGAGAAAAAACAGAGAGAGCGAGAGAGAGCGAGAGAGAGTAGCCGGTCAAGACAGAAAGGATGAGAGTCGAGTGTGCGGCGCGAGGATAGGGCCAAGTGGGAGTCTCCTGTCTGCTCCTGGACCTGCTGGGTTTTTAAGTCGCCGGCTCGCGTCGTGGGACCCCGGGCATGTCCGCCTGCCAGCAGTGGGGAATGTGGAATGTGGAATGCCTTTATTCATCGCCGTATGCCGTATCGCGACGGGACGGCTACAGTACATGCACGCAGCGACGCAATCATGCAATCACATGCCCCCCGTGGGGGTGGTGCACTGGTGTGCGGTGGTGCGCTAGTAGGGTTTGTTTTGACTCGTTTTCGGCGGTCGGGGTTCGGAAACACTACGAATACTGGCCATACTGGGTTACTTGGTACACGTCGCCCCAGCGACCGGCATTTCAGCTCCCACTAGCTCAGAAGCTGACGAGCAGAGGGGCTCACTACAGTATTGTTGTATACTGATCGTGTATCTCCGCGATGCTTGGCGCTGTGGCACGGTGCATGGAACCGCCACCGCACACCTCTGTTCTCGGGATACATACATCGGGGCATGCGACACGGAACAAAGGCAAGCATGTGGGCCCTCTGTGCCTCTGGGTCGCTGGACGTGTCCGACAATCATGACCTGTATCCCCTAATGCGGCATCTACGGCTTCCATTTCAACCTTCTTGTTTCGGACGGGTCTCAGAACTCGGTCGCGATCATCGTGAGGCGTTGTTTAATAGATTGATGGCAGATGGACTTCGCTCTGCATCTCAATGTTCGCAGGTCGTGTAGCTTTCAACGACACGCATTGTCCTCAACAAAAGCCGCTTCCTGCCCTCCCCCCGCCCACTTCCGAGAGGGTGCCACACGCCAGTGCGTTTGATCCATGGCTCATCGCTTCGATGCTCGTCGTCAGGCTTTCCCTTCCCCGCCCGCCCGTCACACATGATCACACACTGTGGCCGCATGTCGTGTTGCGATCACCTCTAGGACAGGTCACAACCCCGTCCTACTGTACAGAATAGAGCATAGCACCTTCATAATAGAAACGTAAAATAGGGACCAACGACAACTCGCAGAGTGTCCAAGATAGATGAAAGAAAATGTATAGAACAACAGCAGGCGTCGGAGCCGTGTTGTAACACTGCACTTCAAGAGTAGCAGAGGGTAGTGCCGCGGCCCGCGGGGTCGAGGCGTGAGACGAGATTAGGGAAAACCCCAGATATGAGACGCAGAGATCGCTCAAAGCTCATCGCACCAGGGGAGGTAGGTCTGGGCGACCTGCTGTGACGTGTTAGTGACCACACTCAAAAGCGTGAGCTTGGTTGCTGCGCATCCGCCTGCAGCAACTTGGTACTCACCTCGTAAGCAGTGAGGTTGTACGGGGGGTAATCAAACTTCTGGGTGTCGACACAGAGGACCTCGCCAATGTAAATGTTGGTGCACTCGAGGTTGATCTGGGGGTTGTTGGAGTAGAGCACGTCCTCAGTCATGCCGTACATCTCCTGGATCCACTCGCAGGTGTCGCCGGCAACAACAGTGTAGACCTTGGTGCAGTCCATGCCGGTCTCGCCAAGGCAGATCTCAGTGTCGGGGACGAGGTTGTCGCAGGCATCGTTGACCTCGGGGTTATTCACGAGGGCAAGCTGGAAAGTCGAAACACCGTACTTGGAGGCTGTGCGCGGAAGCGTGCCGAACAGTGGCAGGATTTGGGGGTTCGTAGATGCGGGACGTCGATACGAGACAAGAGGGATGGGTAGGTCATTCGGTATTGGTGACACCAGGGGTACGGCGCGTGTGGATGGACGAGACGGGAATAGCATGAAGAGGATAAAATAACGCAGGCATCAGCATGGTGCTTTCGGGCTAGAACAAAGTGGATTGGACATAAGCGCCACATCGGCTCATACAGCATCGCAAGCATGCGCAACCAGCGGCCCGAGACTCAGGTGACTTATTATTGTCTCGACGCCGTCGGTCCGATAGCAAGCCAAGAGGGAAGGCAAGGGGTGAGACACAGGACACGGTCCACCCTTGGACTGCGCTGGCTTGGGGGTGTTCCATGCCCAGTCGAAGACGCCTGGCGCGCCTGGCTTGGCGGGCGCTTGGCTAACTGCTGGGCCCGACACATGGGACACAACAGCGTTACGCGCCGGACTGGAAACCCCGCACGAATGCAGCATCACAAAGTCTCCTCCTTCCTCGATGCACATACGTTCCACAGATCCAGTTTCGAGAGCATGAAGCAAGACTCACAGATGGCGTCGCAGGTGTCGCCGAGGACGACGTTGGCGGTACGCGCACAGTCGTCGACGTGGGCGTTGGCGACTGCAGGGGATTCCGACGAAAACGACGGTGCGAGTGAAAATGTGAATGACGGTATTCATAATTATGCAGGGAAGACACAAATGTCAGCAAGGACCACAATAACATGAAAACGCCATAGACGTACCGGCAAGGAAAGCGAGGACGGCAGTGAAGGCGAACATTGTGATGGGAGGAGGGGAGGATAAGGAGATTTGAACGAGTGAGATGGATGTAAAGAGCGTGAGAGAGTTGGGAGAGAACGAACGTTGTCGAAACCGAAAAGGATCGCGAAGGACGTCGTCGAGGTCGACAAACAAAAGAGTGAAGAAGACAAGAAAAAAGAGGATGGAGAGATGAGAGAGAGGATGAGAGAATAAGAAGAAGAAGAGAAAAAGGAAACAGATAGCAAAAGATAATGAGCCAGACGAACCAGCGAGAGCGACCAAAGCGAGGAACGACGACCAGACAGACACTTTTGACGATTGGAAGCAGGGAGAGAGGGGGGGGGGGTATGGGATGAGCGCGCTTTGAGACAAAACACGCACCAATGCCGCCTTCCCTCAAACTGCCAAGTACAGTAGATAGGGAAGGGAGACAGGGGGAAGACAGGGAAGACACGGAGGGAAGGAAAGCACCCATCCCCCCCCCCTGCCCTGCCAGCCCAAAGAGCACCTTTTAATATCTGGGTACTCTGGGGTATTAGCTGGACAGAAAAAGAAGAGGGGAGGGAAGACAGACATTCCAGCATGGGTACTATGGGGAGCAAGGGGGAGGGGAGCAGGGAACACTGCAGCGACGGACCGCGGCGGTGAGACGCGGGACAGCGACAGTGTCTTCCCTCCTCTCTCCCTCTCTCTCCTTCGCGTTGGTGGCCTCAGGGACCGCAATACAGAAAAAGTGGACCAGTCGACGCGTCAACCCCCTTTTTGTACCCTTAATTAGCTTGATTTGTTTGACTCGCTCGGTGGGTCTCTGGTCTTTTGACCCCCGCCAAATTCCGGTACTGCCGGCCAGCCAGCTGCCAGTCTTTCAGTCTTTCAGTCTTTCAGTTCTTTCAGTTCTTTCAGTTCTTTGTGTGTGTGCCCCGGTCTTTTTCCTGTTTTGGCTCGACTTGAAACGCGTTCCTCTCCCCCTTTCTCCTACAAAGAAGCGCCCACTGGCGACGTGGGCCAAAGGAGGGTGGTGGTGGTGACCACTCGACCTACTTTCATGACCATGCAGTGCATGCATCTGCGCCCATATAATGTAGTGCCTCCAATTGCCTGCATATGCTGCATAGGAGGTAAGGACGTAAGGAAAATAACACGGTACCACCACACATTGTCGGTCGGAGACAAAAGGAGAATTGGGTTTTGTCAAGGTTGATCAACAAGGCACTGGCTACCTGGTATCCTGCAATGCCAAGCCGGCAACAAAACATCGGATGTACTTACTGCAATGCCAAAAGGCACCAACCACCCATGAAGCCAGCTGCAGAGAGGCACATCCCATAGGCACGAGAGCATATAAAACTCA
The DNA here is from genome assembly GCA_013177335.1 of Apiotrichum mycotoxinovorans. NCBI lineage: Eukaryota > Fungi > Basidiomycota > Tremellomycetes > Trichosporonales > Trichosporonaceae > Apiotrichum > Apiotrichum mycotoxinovorans. Next base: position 5,524,960 of record CP053620.1, on the reverse strand, counting down.
CGTACTCACAGAGGGAGGGCCTTGTTCCTCCCTTCGTGTCCAACTCGAAAGGAGAAACGGTAACAGATGCAATGCATGTCGCGACCTGCGCATCACCGATCTGCAGCTGCCAAGAAGAGAGGGAGGACGGGGGGCTCCAGTGTGCGACAGCGACTCTCCCAGCTCCCAGCTGGACAGACGGGATCTTGAGTGTTGAGTTCACAGGCGGTGCCCAGAACGAGGAACCCGACCTGATTGATACGCACCGCATGCGAACCGGGGGCCGGGGGGGTTCAAGTTGCACAAGCAATGATCCAATGAGTTGCGGATTGCGGGAATGGTGGGGGAGGTGTCTCGTGATGACACGCATGCAGTGCGGGTACATATAAATATAATATATCAGAGTATTGGAGCACAAGATAGCAGACTATGGTTCCACGGCACCGCGAGACAGTGCAAGTCTACGCGCGCCGCGCCCCGTCTTCAACCGTCTCTCGTCGGGAGTCATGTCCGTCTGGGGATGAGGACCGCGGACCGCGGACTGCGGACCGAGGGCCTCGAGGAGGGATCGAGTCTATCTTACCTGGAAGCGGGAAGAACAGCATTCGAGCATTCTCTCTCCCACCTTCGCGTGGATACCCCCACAATGATAGGTTGCAGCAGTCAGACGGGTCAGACGGGTCGGCACCCCGCTCGCGCTCGCCTCGTCATTGTCTGCAGTTCCGTGCCTGCCCACTCTCGACTGCAATGCATCGCATTTTACCTTTCTCAGTGAACAAGCACATGCTTGGTTCCTAGAGCACACGCACAAAGGGCAATGTTCCTACCCAACGTAAGACCAGCCACGACAACGGACCTGTAACAAGGTTGTCGGGCTCCAACGGCCTTCAGCTTGATACTTGGCCCTAGACGCTTGGCCCAGGGGCAGAGGTTCCCCTACTCTTGAAAGTGTCCGATCGCGTGTCTGGCGCTCGGGAGCATCCGGTTGGTCCGAAGGCGGTGCGCGGCATCGGCAGGTCGGTGGCTTTCTGGCGTCTAGTCCGCCTCTGGTCCTCGGCTCGCCCCCGCTAGAGTGCCGGCAGCCTTAAACAGCTTCGCCATATTATACCCCTTCTTGGAATCGCAACACTGGCGCTAATGTGCGTAGGACACAAGCATGCATAAAGGTACAAGGACACCTCTCTGTCTCTGATAAGGAAATGATACGAAATAAATGATATGACTGAAATGCTGGGGTTTTGTCTTGCGTTTCGTTTAATGCGGATTCAACTGTCTGCCTTCGGGGCTCGTCTCGCCGGCACCCGTCTCCGTTCCTATCATATATAGTGGTCGTCTTAGTGGACCATTGTGGGCCTGTGCGCGCGTGCACCTTTACATGGTCACAAGTTCGAGGCCGAGAGCGGATGCCGCGGGCTCACACGCCTCGTCCTCCCCAGCCGTGCGGTTCGCCGCGATCCTGAGCGCCGAGCTGAAACTGCTGCTCTGGGACGAGTGCGTGCGCGTCGTAACGGCCCCCGTCGTCTGCCATCAGCCCTGTCTGCTAAGCTGAGAACTCACAATCTCGAGCTCGTCATCCACGTCGTCGTTGTCGTCGCTGTCCGCGTACGTCGTCGGCGGCGGGGCCTTGCGCAGCTGCTCGCAGGCGGCTGCGAGCGCGGCCTCTGTTAGCGCCGCGGCGTTGCGCTCGCCCTCGCCGACGTGCGAGAGATGGCACCAGGGCCCCTTGCTGCACCGGCCCGTCTGCGCCCAGTCCAAGCAGTGCTCGGCGCCCGTCGCGCCGCCCGGCGCGTCGAACGGGGACGACGAGAGGGAGTACTCGCCAAAGTAGCCGTCGCGGCTGGGGACGGTACTGTCTGTGCTGTTGTTGGCAGCGCTGTCGACGTTGACGCTAATGTTCACCTCGGGGGTGAGGAGCTTAGGAGATACGGGCGTACAGGGCGGCACGTCCATGTGCTGCGAGCGCGGCGAGGACGACAGGGACAAGGACGAAAAGGATGAGCGGGCGCTCGTGCTGTTGTCGCCCACTTCAGGCGTGTTGCGCGGGACGCGCGGTAGAACGAGGGTGTGGTTCTTGTCATTGGAGGCGCGGTTCATGTGACTGTGGAAGAATGGCGGGCGGCGGGGTGGGATGAACGGTGGCCTAAAGCGTGCAATAGGAATCGCAGCGACCGTCATGGATGAAGGGACACCCGATTCAGACGCCGGGGGGCTGGGCCCACTGGCCTGCGTCTGCACCTCCCATTCGTGCCCGCTTGCTGTCAGTGGGCCCGATCCCAAGGCGCCTGAAGTTCCCGCTTGTGTGGGCGTTGCGGCTCCCGAGGTGTAGGCAGAAGGGTACTGCGACCAGTAGACGGTGGGCAGGACGTGCAGGAAGAAGCACTCGTCGCCCATGTGGCACCGGCCTACCTGAAAGTGGCGGCAAATACGTGTCCGCGTGCGCTTGACGGTGTGTTCCGGGCCATCGGGGACGATGGTGAGGTGCGCAAAGGGACAGTCGTTCTCCGAGAACACGCATCCGTGGGGCTGGTTGTACGACGCGCAGATGATGAACTTGCGCTGAGAAGTAAGCTGGCGTACTGGCCCGGAACGAGGGATCGGCACATTTTGCCCTGGAGCTGGGTGCAGACTGTATTGTCAGCAGAGAATCCCAGAGTGCTGACTTACAAGCCGCAATTGTCACCGTACGGGCAGTGACCGTTTCCAAAGTACTTGCATAGCTTGGTATGATAGAATACCTGGGGCCGGTGACGAATGAAACTGCCTTGCGGGGTAGGAATCGTGTCCGACTTCCAGATGCAGCCTGGAGGCGCCTGGGGGGGTTCCTTGGCGATGGCGGATGGGGCCGAGGTAGGTGTGGCATTGGCGCTGTCCACCTCCTCACTGTCCTGGACATACTGTTGGTTAAGCATTAAGGTGGTAGGCCCCCCAGCGGTCGAGTGGGTAGACGTCCGAGTCATAGTAGGGGACACGATGGTGTTCTCAGGCAACTTGGGAAGCTTCCAGACACTCTGAATAGCCGCAGGTGTCTGTGGGGCCATTGAGGTCTTAGACGACTCTGGCGACGAGGAGTAGGTCTTGGGCGCGAGGGCCGGCCACTCCATCTTGGTGATGTCGGCTACCGGGGCCGAAGGTGGGGGCGGAGAGCGAATTGGAGAGGCGGGCAACATGTTTCCCTTGCCATTGGCGTTGGAAGTCTTGGAGGCCTTTGGACCAGCGTTCTTGGGAGGACCGATGGGTGCAATTGGGGATATACGGCACTTCATTGTCTGAAGAGGCGCGTTCTCCACGGCTACAGCTCCTTTTCCCCACGCTGGCTTTCTGGGCTCCGCCTTGGGACGCCCAGTGAACATGTCCGGCCAGCCGGTGCCGTCGACGTGCAGTGCAGGAGGTGCCCAGGGGTATGCCTTTGATGGCGGCGAGGGGAGTGAAGTGGAGGGACGAGTCGGGAAGCCGGGCGGCAGGCTGACGGTTAAGGCTGCCTGGCTGCCGTGCGAGCTATAAGTAGGCGACGCGAGGGGTGAAGGAGTGCAGCGGCGGTGGGAGGTTGTGAAAGAAGGAATGTGGGGGCGCATGCGGCCAGGCGATGAGAGTGGGAGTGCTGGAGGCTGTGTGTGGCGCGGAGACACAGGACGGACATGAGCGGCCGCCTGGGGTAGCTGGGGTGCGGACATGGTCAGGAATGTGGGGAGTGGGATCGCGGACAATGTGGCGGCGACCTTATCATCATCGGTTGACGTGTCCGAAATGCGGTTCCTTGCGGGGTCCCAGAGGTCGGAGGGAACCGAGTGCGGGTCGACATACACATTCCCACCAGAAGATCCGGGAGGGAGGGGCAGGGGGTGGGAAGAGAGCTGCATGTGTGCGGGAGTCGATTTGGGGCGTTCGGGCCCGGAAACAAATGGAGGGAAGGGAGAGCGAGTAGGGCGAGGGGCGACTGGCTCCGCGTCCAGACCAGCTGGAGCGAGAGCGACGGCAGGCTTGCGGGATGCAAAGTTATCGATGGATTGAGACTTCTTCAGTTTGGGCGTACGCGGGCCGAGTGAGTCCTCAGAGCTAGCCTCAGTGTCGGTCCTTTCGTTGTCCTCCACCTTGCACTGGTCCTTGTCTTCTTCCATCTTGCACGGCTCTGCCTCTGCCTGCGCCTTCGATACCACCGCCTTCTGCTTCTTTGGCAGGTGTCTGTCCTTGCCTTGGACGATGTTCGAGCCACTCTTGTCGCTGCCGTCTCCGCCCACTCCCGCTCCCGCTCCTGTAGTGTCGCTCGCCTCACTCTTATCCTTTTTGCCGTGCTTCTCCTCGTCGTACAGATTGTTTGGGTCGTGGATAAAGCTGCAGTATGCGCCATACGCGCAATTTCCAGCCGCATAGTCCCGGCACGGCACGGCTGCACTTTAGCACAACAATCATCGTAAACGTCAACAGCACAACAAAACTCACTCCGAAACTTAATGCGACTCTTGCCCGCGGGACCCTTGCCGCCACCGCTCATCTTGAAGACGTGCCCGACCGTCTCGGCGCCCTGCACATCACGCACGGCGATGGCCTCGCCAGAGGTGAGGAGCCCCACGTCGATGTCATGAAGCTGCAGCGAGGGCAGGGAGGCAGGGGTGAGAACCGGCGTGGCGGTCTGCGCAGCTGCAAAAGTACCCCTCGTCGGGTCCTTGCATCCTTGGGTCGCCAAGCCAGGGGAGGGCGGCGCGGGGGTGGACGCGCCTGCAGTGATGCTCGCTGTCCCGGGACCAAACTGGATCTGGAGATTGGCGGAGGTGGCACTTGGGACGGGTTTCATCGCACCGGAAGCACGCTGCAAGGCGGGAACATTGTGCACGAAGCGGCATGGCGAGGAAGTACACACCATGCCGGGGGTGTGGTAGTACCGGCACAGGATGAGCTCCTTGCGGGTCGTGGTTGGGGTTGGGAGTGGGGCCGCGTTGGCGGGCGGTGCAAGTGTGGGCTCTGAGCCAATGGGTGGGAAGGAGGCACTGTTCTCCTGTGAGGTGAGAACCGGGGCAGCGGAGCGGGGCGCAAGTGGCAGGGACGGGGTCACTGGTTCAGACTCCGCGACGAGCGCGTCCTTGACTAGCACAGCCATCGTGATGCCGCGCCGCCGTGACAGACCCGGGGTGGCCGTGCTTGCGGTGTTGGGAGTCGGAACGCGAGGCGATGACCCGTGCCGATCGTGCGCACGTCGGAGGGCGGTGTCGATCGAGATTCCCCGCGAGGCCGCTTTTCCGGATATACGGGAGACGGGGGCGGTGGAGGGACCGTCGAGGTCCGTGTGACCGGGCAGTCCGCGGCCAGCACCGAGCTTGAGGGCCGGTGGCCGTTGCCGCGCACCAACAATGGCCGGGGTGGGCGGAGGCGGGAGGTGGCCTGGCGCGCGGGTGAGTGGAAATGACGAGACACCTGGGGCGCTGCCACGCTGGTGTGGCGGGCGGTACACCTGCAGCTGGACCTGGTGCTGGGCTTTAAGAACAGGCTTAAGCTGGGCGAATCCCGCGGGAGGCGATTTGAGCAGAAGTGGAGACGGCTGAGACATGGACATGATCGTAGAGGACTGGGAAGAAGGGGACGAGATGTCGGCTTCGTGCCCGTCGTGGTCGTCGCGAGAGAGGCGGCGATCGGTAAATGCGCGGACGGTGGCAGTGGGCTCCGTCGTACGCGGGCGCTGGGGAGGATTCATTGAGAATGGACTTAAATGACAAGAAAGAGGATGGGAAACAAGAACAGACACACAAGTGTACTGGAACAAGAACCACCCTCAAGAGATCTAGTGGAGGCGTGGAGGGGGGCGAGAAGATGCAAGAATGCGAGAATGTGTGACCGAGCCACGTTTGCGGGGTTCACCGGTGGCAGCTGCTGTGTGTTCTTGGTGCGAAAAAAAGGGGTGGAGGTGCGCAGGTGAGCTGATGACGAGCACGAGACGAGTTGTAGAGGCCGAACAACTGTGTGGGCACCAATTGTGCAAGTTACAGGTACGGAGAAGCTGGGGGGACCGGGCGCAGGCACCGCGATCGCGAGTGGGAGATCCGAACGGATTCTGATCTGTTTGTTGCACAATCCCACCTACGTGGAGTGAGAATGGATGAGGTAGGTGGTGGTGGTGTGGTTTTCTTTGTAATCAAGTGGCCTGGACGGGTGTATAACCACAAGGGCTAGGGGTGAATGCCGACAAGCCACAATCGAGGAGGGAACGACTACAAAGGACGCTGGTGACCAAGCGATGTGGGGATCAGACCATAAGGGGAATGAAGTGAGATCTATGACAATGGGACTGTCGCCGACAGCCAACGGACTACAGAGTACCGGGAGTGATCAGATGCGGAAGATGGACTTTGTTGATGAAAGGTAGTTGGCGAACAATGACGGAGCAAATCTAGTTGAGGTGGGAAGAATACGACGACGACGGGACGTTGTGTAAGAGACTTGGGGATCGTGAACGATGAAAGATCAGATGGATGAGTATGATAGGACTCTCTCGTGGAACTGGGGTTGGTCTTGAAGAACAATGGAATCTCAAAAGTATATGAATTGTGGGGCTGGAGACGGACTGTAGACAAGGAGAACACGACGCAGATAGTGTGTAATGCAAGTTTGTGAGGTGAGGAAAAAGACGATATGCAAAACCCAGAATGGCGGAGAAAGTGTTGAGAACGATGAAGAGGACGAGATAGAGAGGTCTCTGAGAGTTGGAAGAAGGAAGGCGGACAGAGAATAAGAAGAATACAAGAGACAGAACACGACACCCTCATGTCCTCGTTGTCTGTCAACGCACACAACTGCAAAACCATCGATTTTTTTCCTTGTGCATATCCCGTAGGCAGTAGCTTGGAAGCTGTGGCGTAGTTCAGCTGCTGAAGTGAGTATCCGACATGGCAGGTCAGAATGTACGAGACACTCGTGCACTGCACACTGTGCACAGTGGACAGTGGACAGTGGACAGGTGAGGCTACAGCGATGATCACCATAACGGTATTGTCACCATAACGGTATTGTCCTCGTCCTCGTATCTACCTCCTCGTCTCATTTGGGCCATCCACATTCCCAAAGCCTCCCCCGGCCATCTACGCCTTCTCCAGTCGTCCTATCTGTCGCGTCCTGGATCTCGTCCCACCTCCTCGCCGCGGTGTGCGCTCTTCCCCATGTCCCCTTGCCCTAGTGCGTTCTGTGTTCTGTCCCCGCCGCCTGGCGTACCTTTGGCGGCCTCGTGTTCCCTCTTCCCTGCCTCCGCAGTTCGCAAGCGTGCACTGTATGGTATCGTAGCCTCCTTTCATACCTCGCGCTCGGACGCACCCACACGCACCCTCGTTGCCCGTCACCGCCGGCACTGCCGGCATGGCAGCACGAAGTAGACCGTTGGCGTTGGTCCCGCTCGCGCTCGCCCACCCGACGCAACAGAGTCCCAACCCCAACACCAACCCCAAAGCCACCCGCATGCCCGGTACCAGGTACCAGTGGCGACCACGAAATCTGCGCATGGACCACCAGTTCTATCTGGTCTGTCCGTGGCGTTCCTGCCGCTTTCCGGTCTGTTCCAGATTGCGCGTGAGATGCAGTGGCAAGAGCTAGAGGTACAGTCGGGCTGTTGTGGCATGCAGTACGAGTGGCCGCGAGACTGGGGCGAGTGCGAAAGACAGTGGGAGGCGAAGAGGCGGAGGCGGGGGCAGGAACCGTGGCGATGAGAGACAGGGGAGACAGGCGAGGCAGACACGAGACAGAAGCACACAGCATGCTGGTATGCTGGACAGGCCAGAAAGCACACGCGGGAGGAAAGAGAAGGAGGAGAAGGCCCAAAAAGGTGGCGAGGTGGCGAGTGGTGAGAACAATAGAAAGATGGAGGTCATGGCGTTGCCCGAGTTCGGGTCGAGTTGTGTATCGGTGTGTGAGGGAGGGCTCTGGAGATCGCCGAAAGGCGCCGGCCGCCAGGGGGCATCTTGCCGCACCAAATATTTAACAAGAATGGTTGACACGCTCAAAAGGTTCCCAAAAGTCACTCCCAGGACCCCAAGACCCCCTAAACCGGACACTGGAAGCCTCAGAGCATCTCCGAAGCTATTTAGATAGCTACATACCCGCCAAGCAGTATCCCATGTCGTGCAACCCACCCTCATACTGTAGACCTTGTGAGTGCTCAAAGCGGACGCAACTCGGCGCGAGACAGGGTTTGGGGGTCTCCTCGTGTTTGGCGTCAATGTGGCGTTTGGGATTGGGGGCTTTGGCAGTGGCTGCCGCCAGTGTGTCCATCCGGCCACACCGTGTATGCGGGAGAACTGCAGGACTGGCAGTACTGCACAATCTCCAGTGACCGTCAACGCCTGTTTTTTCATGTACAGTGCACCGCACCGGAATGTGGAAGCTTCCAATGTATTTATCTGCACACAGAATCTTGACACAGGCACTCGATACTACACAGGGCAGACACAGCCCACACGTCGAACCAGGGAGTGAACGGCCCAGAGACTCCGACCCCAGATTCCCAACTGCACCAGAGTCCTGGACGCAACGCTTCGGACTCAGTGGCCCTGGTGTCTCAGCTTCCGGTGTGATCGGGCCCAGGGTTTCCCCGGACGATGTGCACGGCAGCAACGGCCGCTCACAGTGTTCGAGGTCCTGCGGTCGGTGTCCTGGTGACACGAGGATACGAAGATATGCTGCAGGCGTGCACCAAGTTAATACCTCACTTTCAGCGGGTGGGCCACTCCACTTCGACGGATCCCAGCTGATCCCAGCGGCCTCCCGCGAGCCGTCCTTGCACCACCACTCGACAGATGCATGTCCAAGCCGGGTGAGCGCGTCTGACCCCTGTTGAGCGCGTTCAGACCTAAGGCGATAAGATTCAAGACATAATCCTGACGCCTCGTGAAGAGGTGTGCGGTAGTCTTGGAGCTCACCCGCCATGGAGGTGGGTCTCTGAGGTGGGGACTTGCAAAATGTACAAGGGGGTGAGACGGACGGCAGGTTGGGCAGCTCGAGCGATACCGATTAGGCAGCACCGAGACTGGCACGAGACAGGCGTATAGTACACGTATTTGGAGCATTGGAACACTGCGCCGCTAGGACGCGGAGCATGGAACGTGGGGACACACTCCGCCACGATACCAACTCATCGGTGGGATCAAGTGAAACATGCACACAAGCAACGTTACCCATCAAACGAGGTCAGCCCATCTATACACCTACCCACCTATCGCAGCTCGGTTCCCAGGAGGATGACACAAAGGGCGGGCAGAACAGCTGTGTGGTGGCTTGCCTGACCCTCCACGCCACCAACGTACGTACGAGCGCCACCGCTGGCTTCCGGGACTCGGAGCCCCGGTGGGGATCTGAGCTCGGGCCGCGACCTGGGAGGCCGGCCTGGGAGGACGACCGCAGCTGAGTGGGCAAATATTTAGCTTGTTGGGTCCAGCACCCGTACAGGGTACGATTTAGGATGGGCCGAGAAGAGTATTCCGATGGCGATGGGGTCGGGAAAAGGCTGCAAACTGGGGTCCATGGACGGAAAAAGGGAAAAGAAAGAAGCCACGCGCGGCCACGCGGCCACGAGGCCACTATAGGTCGTGGCCGTAGTGGGCCAGTGGGGGCCGTATGGTCAGGCGGCAGGAGATCCAGGGCCACAGAGTATCTGGACATAGCAGCGATAACAACATCAGAATCCGGCACATTTACTTCTTTGATTTGCATGGAGGTCTGCTATCACTGGCAGTCAGGGGCTACCCCGAAGTCGTACTCTATGAGCGGTCATAGCCTAACAGCGACAGTGAGTGTGTCGTAGTAACGGCAACGAGCGCGTATGGGGCGGTATCACGACAGAGTTGAGGGTACGGAACAGAGCAATGGAGAATGGACAAGAGAATACATTCGCTAGAGAGAGAAGTCTAGAAAGACTAGTACGACCTAGTATTTATATCTCTGTCTAGGGGATGTAAGTAATCCGCAGGATGTCACATGACCTGGTGTGTCGTACTGGGAGGCTGTGAGGCTGTATGCAGGTCATGCGTGTGACAGAGTGGAGAGGCAACCAGGTATAAAAGGTATGAAGCGTCTCGTCGCGAAGCTGCGGGGGACAGGAGTGCTATATGTAAGAGCTGCAACAGAACACTATATCCATCAATGTCCCTTTCATATGTAATGGTTTTTCTACAGCTCTTAAGAATTCTATCAGAAGGCGCGTATATTGTTCAAGAAACGAGTCTGTTCTAAGTTCCGGGCAAAGGATAGTGGTGTTTGGGGTTTTATTTCTTTCCTTAAACGATAACGGAGAGGTGAGAGGAGGGGAGAGTGTCTGTCGCTCGCTAAAGCGCCATGGCACCAAGGACAGCAGCCATCACAGCGGCACGCTTGCGTCCCTTGGCCCTCTTGCCGCTGTTAGACTGGGACGCCTCGGCCGTGGTCGACGTCGACGTAGAGGTCGTGTTTGCCGCAGTGCTGTTGCCGTTTCCCGAGTGCATAATCTCCTGCTGGGTCGCGCAGTGAATGCCGCCTCCGCCCGCCGCGATGCCGTCAATATCGACCTGGACGACCTGGCGCTCAGGGTACAGCTGCTGGAGCGTGTCCTTGGCCTTGGCGTCGGCGTCGGCGTCCCCAAACTGCGGCATGATGAGCCCGCCGTTCACGAGGTAGTAATTGATGTAGCCGGCCGCAAAGTCCTCATCATCGGCGTAGTCTGGACGCCGGCCCTCGGGCGCCGTGAGAACCGTGACGTTGAGCCCGCGACCCTTGGCATCCGTCGCGTTACGCAGAATGTCGAGGTGCGCGAGGGTCACGTTGTGGTCGTAGCTCTCCGGGTCGGGATCGTACCCCGCCACGACGTTTCCGGGGGACACGAAACGGGCGTAAAAGTCGGTGTGGCCGTCTACACTTTGTCAGTAACCTTCAGCACTGAGAGCTCACCAGTTATATCCTTGCCCTTGATTCCCGGCAGCCAGATAATCTTGTCGACGCCGATCATGTACTGCAGCTCCTTCTCGACGTCCTCCTTGCTCCACCCAGGGTTGCGGTTATCGTTGAGCACGCAGCTCTCGGTGATAATGGCCGTCCCGTCGCCGTCGACCTCGAGCGCACCGCCCTCAAGCACGAGCTGGGTCTTTTGCACAGGCACGCCGGCATCCTTGGCGATCGCCTCCGCCACAGTCGCGTCCTGGGAATACACCTGCTTCTTTCCCCAGCCGTTGAAGTTGAAGTTGGCGCCCGCGACGTCGTTTGAGTCGTTGGAGTTGGCGCGGCGCACAAACGTGGGGCCGCTGTCGCGCACCCACAGGTCGTCCAGCTGGGCTTCGACCAGCGTGACGTTGGCCACGCCATCGAGGAGCTTCTTGGCGGCGTCCATGTCCTCCGTACGCACTAGCATCGAGACAGGCTCAAATTTTGAGATCGCAGTCGCTACATCCGCGAGATTGCCCTTCACGGTGGGGAGGAGCTCCGACGTCCAGATGGTCGCGTTGAATGCGAAGGCCATCCATGTGCGCTTGTGCTCGGTGCCCTCGTCGGGCATCACCCAGCCGGTTCCGCTCTGGATTGTCGGGGCGGCGCGGGCCGAGATCGCGGCGGAGAGCGCGGCGTAGACCCATTTGCGGGGGTGCATCTTGGGAGAGTGAGGAGTAGGTGACCAGGCGATTGGAGATGTAGGAGGGGGAGGAAGAGAGTGGCTGTGTGAGAGGGTAAGGATGAAGGGAGGGGCTTTCGGTCCTGGGGCCTATGAGTCCATCGCAATGTCAGCTTTTGTATACCGCTGTCGTAGTCGTCTGTTTTGCGCAAAGCCAACAGCGTGCGTCGTCGTCGTCTCCCACCACCAACTGCTGAACATGTCGAGTACATAGCACCTTTGTCCTGGGGCAGTAACTCGAGAATTGGGAGCCACGGCCAAGCAACACAAGCTCCACATCCCTCGCGATTGTCTGGACTCTGGAAGCTCTAAAGTGGCCGAAGTGGCCGTTGTCGATAGTGACAGTAGCACTGTAGACTCGGGGCCCCACAGTCATCGAGCCCCGTGAGCAACAGTCAATCATGAGGATGTGTTGGCGGCCACTGCCCTCCTGGCTGGCTCTGGCTCGGAACCGTTCACGTGAGCGTGTAGACATTATCGATGAGCGATCTGCGAAGCTCTGGGATCCGGGAGCGCTCTACCTTCTAAGCTTCTAATAAATGACGCGGAGTCGCCGTTCCTTATTCCCTCCACCGCTTTTCAAAATTTTGATTGTTGTTGATTGTTTGGTCCTAGGTTGGCTGGCTCCGTCCATAACCGTGCTGGCCAGGCATCTCGAGCGGCCTTGCTCTCCTTGTCGTCGGCTCCCTCAAGAGCTCAATCAAACTACGGTATGCCAAGCATAACATACTTCCTCGTTGGAGGCCCGAGGCGCGACATGCATGCGACACATGCACAGCCCCTCCGCTTCTGCCGGATATCGGACACCAGGGTCCGAACTTGAGATGGTTGATCCAACGGATCCAACGGCGTGGGATAATCTACAGGAACAGATGATACCAAGAGAAGCCTCACCCAGAAGAAATTATGCTTCAGGCCAAGATGATAAATACGATATCGACACAGCTTCACCACATGGGCTGTTGACCTTTTGGGCCGTACGCAGAACCACGGAATCGGACTTCCGTGACCGCGTTCCAGAACTCTGAAGGTGAGTAATATCGATATCTCAGAACAATGCAACGTGTGTTCGACGCCGACTCCGTACTGCCCACAATTCGGGGACTGAGAAGAGTTCCACGTGAAGAAGAGGTCTGGAAGCTGGGAGCGCGTGGAAGCGAGGGCCTAGGCTCAGCAGCCGACAACATTGGGGCACTCACTCAAACACTCGTTAAAGCTGTGGCCGTGGATCGGTTAGTCGTGTCAGTGATCAATCAATAAATGAGAAGGGCGTCAACGAAAGGATTCCAGGTGCGACGCTGGTAGGTGTACAAAGTATCCAAGTGGTGTGCAAGTGTGTGATTGTGATTGGCTCACTGAACGCGATCTAAAGGATCTATACCCGACTGAGATCAAATGTCGAGGGTTCATCGAAAGGGTTCCAGGTTCTAGAGAGAGAGGGCGGGTCGTCGAGTAAGGGTAGATGCAAAGATGTAGTGAGTGCGTGCCACGAGTAACGAGTAACGATGGTTCAGTAGCATGAGTAGTGCCAGCAGTATAGTGCATGATCGCATGAGCGGCATGAGCGGTTCAATGAACGACCACTGTATCTACCTCAGCTACCTATCACTGCGCCAAGTTTCATGCCCCTACCAAGGCCTCTCATCCTATGTAACTCACTAGCAGCTGACTACGTGACTACACTAGCTCCTTCGTGCAACTCATGTAACTCGGCGACCTAGCTCGTTAGCTCTCCACTGCCCCTTCGTTCACACTCGGAACAATGATATTAATAATAATAATAATAATAAAAAAGATTTATTAAAACAGAACCAAAAAAAAAAAGTTCTGCAAGCATCATTCCGTTCATACGCGTTCATCTTTTTTTTTGAGTCACTATGACGTATTTTGTCCTTCTTGCATATGCTCGATACGCTAGTACGCATAGTAACCTATAGCACGCTCCCTTTGGTGCCAAATTTCAATGCAGCGGGTGTGAACCCCCTGTGAGGAAAAAAATCGTTGCCGTCATAAGGGAATGGTGTTCAGGAACGGGTTTAAATGACAATGTAAATAAATAGAAAATCACACCCCATGGTCAACACCACATTGGTCCCCCTTTTTGCAACGTTTACGTTGCACGCTGCAACCACCATGCAGATACAGTGCAACAATATATTAATACAGACCGTATGGGTGCCCACGTTGGGAACAAGGAGAATATTTTCTTTCTGTCTCAATGTATCTTATGGTTGGAGATCGGAGAGAGAGAAATCCAGACAGAGAGAAAGATTGGGAGATATGTACAGTAATTTTCAGTCCTCCGCCTCTGTACGTTTTTTGCACCATGACGGCCCCAACGCCCCTGAGTCGGAGGGGCTGGGGTGGGTCGGTCCCTGACATTTACTCTGGACTGGGCACGTCAAGCTTGGCATTACCCGTCTCCACTTTATACAGCCTGGGCGGCCTTGCTTGCTGGGGGCTGTGCTGTCCTGGTCGTAACTGCCTGCCATCTCGACTATACTTCCTCTTTCCGCAACAACAAATTCTTCTTCCTTTCTACTCATCACTCTGTACCTCATCGCCATCACCATTGTCATCACCATCGTATTTGTTCCTCATTCATCTGTCAATATCAAACCATACACACACACAACCACAGCCAAGAGTGTCTCCTCTGCCTCCCTATCTCTGTGTAAACAACCAGAAACTCCAAACCCCATAATCTCTATCCTCAGCCGTCTCGTCCAGCAGACTAGTACACGATGCCGTCCCCCGCATTCCCTGGTGCGTATCCCGTGTGTGGTCCTCCACATTGCTGACAGACTAAGGCATGTTCTTTGCGTTCGCCGCGGCGGTACTGTTCGTATTCGTGAGTATGGGCTCGGAGCTGTGGTCCTTCATCTTTGTCTTCCTCACCGCTGGACCCGTTGCCACTCGGTGCCCGGTGCCCGGTGTCTACGTATGGGTCTCCTGTCGCCGTCCGTTGTTGGCTGCACTCGCTAACATCCCTAGGCATCAGTCACGCCGCCTGCATGGAACCGGTACGGCTTCCTCGACATTACGACGTCCTCTGGCACCACCGAGTTTGGTGTGTTTGGCATTTGTGTCAAAGGTGCCAGCACGGGGTGTAGCCATCGCTCGGTGGGATACGATATCGTCGCGGCTGGTGTCAGGTGAGTTCAGTGGGAGACACGGCTGCCTGGGTGTGGCAGTCTGGTGTATGTCGAACATTGCGTTCGCGCGGCGTGACAGGTTGCTTAGTCCCGTCGTGCCTTCTCCCCATTGGGCAACATTGCGTCAAGGCCACCACTGACTCCAGAATCGACCTCAACACCACGGTCCTGCACAACCTGACGTATGCGCTGGTTCTGCACCCTGTTGCTGGCGGATTGGGATTCCTTGCGTTCCTCTTCGGTCTGATCGGTGTCGGTGTCGCTTCGCGCGGAGCGACAATCGTAATGTCGCTTCTTGCCTTCCTTGGATCTGTCGTCGGCCTTGTCATCTTTGTTATTGACATGGTCCTCTGGAACGTTCTCAAGAACCGCCTCACTGACAACAACTACGACGCCAAGCTCGTAAGTGTGACTCGCACGACGCACGCTGACTGCGCAGGGGATCGCAAACTGGTTCACCCTTGGAGGGACTGTCGCCCTTCTCCTCGCAACGTGCACCGCCATGTGCGGCTCATGCGGACGGTTCGCGACTGGCCGCTCAGCAGGAGAGAAGGTACGTTCTCGACATTGTTCGGGATCTGAGCTAACTCTGCAGTACTAAACTCGACTTGCCATCTACAGAAATCCCACAAAGGCCGTCCACTCGATGTTCCCGAATGTGCCCCTCAAATCCCATGTCCCGCCGCGTGTCCTGGCGACATTTTTTCTTGTTCTTCTTAACGCAACTACACGACCCCGCTGCCCCTGGTATAATAATGTTAGACGCCAGGGGAGCAGTAACAGGAGGAGGCGGAGGAGGTGTATGGTGCCGCAGAGTACCAAGAGGGGAAGGGTGCAGGCGCCTAAGACGAAGTGGAGGCAATACATACAAAGCGGAGAGAGTAATGTCGTGTGCCGTGTCCATACAAGATCAAACCAAGATGCAGTTTGAAATGATGCCAACAGCTCCTAACGTTTGATATTTGAAAGCAGGTCGACTGACTATGTGTGCCCTTTGGAGCTGCCATGGCCCTCACTTATTCCAATTGACACTGTCTCGTTGACACGATCTGCGGAGCAAGAGGCATTGGCCTGAACAACAGTATCAAGTAGACTCAAGATCAGTGCGCAGTGAATCCCACACCACACAGCTTCGCCAGGGTTGATCCCTTGCCCCGAAGTCGCCTCGAAAGAGTTCCACTGTCGACTCAAACGCGTCGGACGTCTAAAGCTGACAAGGCAAATCTGTGCAGACGCGTCTACACCCCAACATGACATGTCTAGGGATCCACGACAGATGACGTGGTCCGTCATAACCGGCGGCAACCCCCATGACTCCTTAGCTCTGCACCCGCTCGTCCACGTCGCTGGTCGTCCGACCATTTTGGGTTCCTTTTGCCGAGGATCTTCTACCATACCGGAACCTGGGTGCTCATCCATTGCCCTTCATTTTGACTCTCGATGTTGCAAACCAATGTGCCAACTGATGCCGACGCTCCATCATCGGCGAGCCCGGACACCCCCTTTCTCTCCTGGACATAACCGTGCTGGCGCGCTTAGCTCAGTGGTAGAGCGTTTGACTTCGATTGTCTTCCTGCCTCGAAGCTACGGTTTCTTAGTAGACCGTCTCGATCAAACGGTCGCGGGTTCAAGCCCCTCAGTGCGCTGTTAGAGCGGCTCCCGAGCTGCCTGACTCTTTTTTACAAGTAGGAGTTTTATAGGTTTCTTGTTGAGCGTTGCCTGTATGTTTGCGGTTGGAGGTGATGCCACTTGCCACTTGCCACCCCCGCCATCATGGGGGCGGACGCAGATCTCTTGGATCTAGGTATGGAGTGACCTCACACATACACGTGTGGCGGATTTTTGTCCTCCCACAACTTTAAAAAGTTTTCAGAATCGAAAGACAGGAGCCTACCTGATGTCGGCAAAAGGCTGGGCATGAAATCCTATATCTCGTTAATCGTTATCCTGGTACGTTTTGCCGCGACCAACTGCAAATGTGTTTTCAAGAGAAGAAACGATGGATCGCATGGATTCGACGTCAAGATCGTGGGTGGCAGGCGGTGGCGTTTCGGAATGGGGACGAGGGGCGGCACTGATGTAATGGTAAAGCTCGCACTCACCCACCGTTCGCCCTTAACTTGGTTCTCCTTCCTGCAACCTTGACCACTCTTGAGATCATTCTGCAGATCACGTCTCATCCCATGGGGCGAGGAGATGGGGCCATACGGGGCATGGGTTGGCGACTGGTGGGCAGTCCGAGGCACGGCGTCGCTGGCCACAGTCAGGCAACCGTAGGGGGCATATTTTTTTTTTTTGGCACTGTCGTGGATGTGAAATTTGCTTCCGTCATTCATTTTCTGTGTGCGGTTTTCCGTTTGCGGGCGGTTGTTGCATTTTGGGAGACCGAACAGGCTCTCAGTATGACGAAGCTGTCCCCAAACCGTCCACCCTGTCCCCCTTCGAACACGCTCGGCGCCGCCGCCGCCGCCAGACTCTCACCTCTCTCTCATCTTGTCATCACACCTCACCATCTCTCTTTCTCTTCTCCCCATACCTTTATACCCCCCCCATCTTTCTCTTTCAAAGAGTACTACCCCCTTCCCTTCTCCCTCCATCCCCTTCCCGCCCTTCTCCTTCTTTTCTTCCCTCCATCCTTCCTTCATCCCACCTTCGTTCGCGTCTCATTCGCTTTTAATCGCAAGGGTTGGTTAACGAACGGCTAACGGGTTTGTTCAATATAGTCTCCGTTCTCTCGTTTCGCTCTCGTGTCGCTTTTTCGTTTCGTTCGTCGCATCGTGTCTCCAAGTCGGTATCGTTCATCATATCACTTCTTTCTCGCCGTGTTAGCTCGTTCGTTTCGCAGGTCGCAGAGAATTGAAGCCTTCCCACTTCCCCGTCTTGGCTGGCCGTTTACATATACTTTTACCCTTTACGCCCCTCACTTCTTCCCCACATTCGCCCTCACCTAGCTCTTTATCACGATGGATAACCCCCTCCTCGCGATGCTCAAGCAGGCGTCCACCGCGCCCCCTCCCCAGCCCGCAGCCACACAGCGCGAAGCGACAATGTCGCCCCCGGCCCAGTTACAGCCCGTGTCGCTCGACGACCTGTTCAAGAGCATGACACCGGCTGCATCGCGTCAGGTGTCCAACGCGAACAACACCTCAAATTCGAACGCTGGCCCCCAGTCGTACGGCATGCAGCCCGTGCAGATTGTCCCGCCGCCTTCGTTTGGCGCGCCCGCTGCACCGATGCCCATCAGCTCTGGTCAGCCCAACCACGGCAACCACAACGCGCCGTCTGGTCCCGCCTCGGGCCCTGGGCTCGCCGTCTCGCCTCCGGCCCACCACCAGGCCAAGCTCCTCGGCATGCTCTCGCTCGGCAAGCCGTCGTCTGGGCAGTCTAGTGCTGCCGACTCGCGCCCCCCGTCGGGCGTGACTGTTGCGTCTGGTAGCAGCGTGGAGGAGCGCAAGAACAGCCTCCTCAATGTTCTCAAGTCGTGAGTTGAGCGATGCCATCATTCTAACCGTTCTAACATTAATGTTAGCCCGTCCGCACTTCATGCGCCTCTCGGAGAGCCCGTCATCACCCACCCGCACGCCATCACCCCTCCCGGTGTTGTCTCGCCGGGCGTCATTGCGCCTCCCAGCGCGGGAGTCGTCTCTCCTCGCAGCTCTGTCGCCGGAGTTACGTCGCCTTACCTGGGCGCCACCGTCGCTCCCGGTGCTGCGCCAATCGTCTCCCCCACCCTTCAACCTGTCCCCAACGCCGCCGTCAACGTCCCAAAGTCCATCTTCGACTTTGTCTCGCCCTTTGACGCATTCGAGCCCAAGCCCCGCGCGACGAACGCTTCCCAGCCCCACTCGGGCCCGCATTCAGCCGCCCCTTCGAACGCCCCCTCGGGCCCCGTGACAACCGCCGGTAACTCAGCCGTAGTCTCGCCCGTAAAGGATGCCTCGCCTGCTGCTGGGTCCTCGCCGGTCCGTGCTGTCGTCTCGCCCGAGCCCGCTGCCCCTGCAGCTGCCTCTCCGGCAGCGGCTACTCCCGTCGCGGCGGCCTCGCCGGTGCTCGCCGCGTCTCCCGCCGCGCCGTCCCCAGCCGCACCGGCCGCTCCCTCCACGGTCGTCGACGCCACTCAGGCCCGCTCCGACTCGCCCGCCGTCCGCCAGGTCAGCATCGCCCGCGAACAGGGTCGCAAGTCGTTTGGTGGTTCGCCGCCATCCTCCAAGGGCAAGCAGGACCTTGGCCTCCCGTGGCTTGTCAACAAGGTTGTTAAGAATGCCGAGGGTACTGGACCGCTCACCCTCCCTCCTGGGCCCGTCACTGTCGACCTCTCGAAGCCAGGCATCGATGCCCTCATGAACGCGCCCGGAAACATTGACATCACCCCGACCACCATTATGAAGGCCGAGAACGTCGCCTTCCAGCGCGGACGTACCGTTGCCTCCACGAAGGGCTGGTTAGCGTACTCGCTCTCCCGCGGTCGCGTCCGCCTCATTGACCGCACTTCTGGTGCACGCACCATGATTCAGCTGGACGCGACTGGCCCTGTCATTGACATCACCGCTGCTGACGAGACATTGGCCGTGGTCGCGTCTGATGGCTCCGTGTCCGTGTTTGCGATCCCCGCCACCTGGAACCGCGACGACCCTCCTTGTCCTCTCGTCTTCACCATGGGCCCCGTTACCCCAGACCTCGTTCCTGTTGACAAGGAGCTGGGTACCGTCAACCGCATTGAGTTTGTTCGTCGCCAGGGCACCGACAAGCCCTCGCTCGCGATTGGCGGCACGGAGGGCGTCGTCATTGTGCACCCGTACGATTGGACCGGTGCTCCTCAAGCCGATGTGCGTGAGGTTCTCTCGTCATCCAAGGTCCTGAAGACCACTGGCGTCGTTGCTGCTTTTTGCCTCAACGCGACCCACCAGGCAATCGGTCTCCTCTCGTCGAGTGGATACTTTTCGCTCTACTCGGTCGTCAACCTCAACCGCGTGTGGAACCGCCAGCTCCCGCAGTCGTCCCCTCTCCCCCTCTCGTCGGTCTGCTTCTGCGAGACCAACATTGTCGTCGGCAGGGGCAACAACACGCACTTCGACTTGATTCAGATTACTGTCGAGATTGCCATCTTGACAACGATCAAGTTTATCGCTGCCCCTCCGTCGCCGCCCCAGCTTCACTTTGCGCACGCAGCGTACAGCGCCGACCGTGAGGCGCTGATCATCACGCCGTTCGCCCGCGGATCGGCATATGCGTTCCACTACGCCCTCAAGGGCCAGCCTCCACAGCGCAATGTCATGAAGGACAACTCGCACGTTGTTGCGTTCGACAGCATGGCCGAGCTCCCCCTCGATGCCCCCATCCTCTCCTTCGTACTCGGCAGCGCAGATGGCGACATTGAGCTCTTCTACTCTACACCCACTGGCATCAACCAGGCCAATATCGGCAAGGCTGCGCTTGTCGCCAAGCACCAGCCCGAGGCCAAGCCCAAGCAGGCTGAGAAGAAGAACGCAAGGAAGAACAAGCAGCAGCAGCAGCAGCAGCAGCAGCAGGCGGCGCCGACGGCGCCCACCCTGGCTCCCGCTCCGACTGCCGTGTCGGGCGTGTCCCCGCACATTCCCGTTCACGCCCTTTCCCGCGAGATCACCACCGAGAGCGCCGCGACGTCCTCCCATGCCCCTGTGGCACCCTCTGTCGCCTCCGCGGCCCACGCACCTGTTATCGCCGGCATCACGTCGGACGATCTAGCGAAAGCGCTTAAAAAGGTAAGCTGGCAGCTGTGTGAATGAAAGCTGACACCAGACCGAGGACAAGATGTCTTCATCCTTCAAGCAGATTGTCTCCAACGAGATCAAGGCTGTTTCGTCGCGTCTGGACAAGGACAAAGATCTCGCTGCGACCATCTCGTCTGCCATCAGCGCTCACCTTGACGCACACCTTGCCGGCATTGTCCAGCAGGAGCTGAAGCGTATTCCTATCGAGGCGCAGATCCACCGGGCTGTTTCCGAGCAGTCTAGCACAATGGGCCGCGAGCTCGAACGCGCTATTGCCCCTATTGTTCCGCGGACCATCGCGACTGTTGTCCAGCCCGCGGTTGAGCGCGCTGCCCGTGACGCTGTTGAGGTTGTCCTTGTCCCTGCTGTCATGCAGGCCACAAATGGCGTGTACGACCAGCTTGCCGAGGACCTGAAGACCGAGATGCTCCAGATCCGCAAGGACGTGAACAACGACCAGGGTGATGCGCTTAATGCGACAAATGCTATGCTGAGGAGCATGGCAACCAGCATCTCGGACCTGCAGAAGCAGGTCGCCGAGCTGACTGCCCAGCTCCAGCGCCAGCGTTCCGCTACTCCTGCTCCGATCCCTCCTGCCCCGGCCTCGCTCATGTCCCCTCCGACCATGCAACAGCACCCTGCCACTGGCATGCCGCCCTCGGGCCCGCCTCTTCCGTCGCCTCAGGTGCTCGAGGACACGTTCCTGCACGTGTTGCAGCAGGGTACAGCGGCGGCGATGCTGCAGCTCATTTCAAGCCAAGCACAACACTTTGAGGCCATCTTGCCGCAGCCGCCAACCAAGTCTCCACTCCCGCAGGCTGTGCTCCTCCCCCTCATCCACCGTCTTGCATCGACTCTGGGCGACCTGCCCCCGCACCACCCCGCATTCCAGACGACAGCCACATGGCTGCGCCGCGCAGCGGACCTCGTCGACCCCCGCGACCCCAGCATCGCAAACTACTACCCCCGCGCGATCCCCACTGTCGAGCACACGCTGCAGACGCTTGTGGACCGCTTCCAGAGCATGGGACCCGACCCGCTCGTTGCCGCACACATTAATGTGCTGAGGCAGACGCTCGACGTGCTCAAGGCCAAGAGCGGCCACGGACGCTATGATGCCTGAATGCCCCAGAGGCTAGATATCGAGGAGCGGGAGGGAGAAGAGGGTGGCGCCGCTGATCTGAGTGGCATCTGCATCGCATGTCAGAGTATGTCTTAATGAGAATGCATGTCGTAGACGTGAGCGTAGGCTGCAGACTGGGAGCCATGTGTTCATGGAGTGGATGTGTTTGATGTCTTCGTGTGTGTTGGCTGTGGTGGACCAGGTTTTCCAACGGAACTTGAGAGAAAGCGTACTGAGTGCATCTGGACCCTCTGCCACTGCCATGCGTTCATCTGTTTCTGACTGCAAGACCTGCCCAGCCGCTCGGCTCCCAAGTCTGTATCAGTGTCGGCGACACAGTTTTCTCTGCGACTCACTTCTGCTTTCAGACGCCACAAATCACCACGCGTCATTGCGGGGCCCCCATTTCGGATCCGAGCCGCAACCAACCTGGAAGCCTTCAAAAGATCATCTCGAGCTTGTCGGCGTAACATCATCACCCAACCAACCCCTCCCTCTTCTTTTCATCGCCTACACATTTTCCATCTCCCTCCAGCTCTTATTTTTTTGCATTCACCTTTACCTACAGATGTCGCTGCATACCTACCTCGACGGCCTGTTCGGGGACCCCGTCGAGGCGGGCCCTGGGCCGAGCACGGCCGCGTACCGCGAGTGGGAGGCGTACATCGCTTCCGGGGTCGCGGCTGAGCAGGACATGTGAGTTCAGTCTGGGGTGGGGTGTAGGGCGCTTGGGAGGGGGGGAGGGGGAGCAGATGCGGGGAATGGGAGAGGGCGTCGGAGCATGAGCCTCAGAGAAAACGCGCGTAGCTAACCCCCCAGCACCGCCGATATCCAGGCCCACGAGCGCACCCCCTGGCCGACGCTGCACAGCCTGCTTGGCGCCGACGCCGGCAGCCTCGTGACGGACTTTTCGGCCCTGCACGTCGAGGAGCGCGAGCGCGAACACCACGACGAGGCGGACGACACGGCGGGCCCTGATGCGGCTACCTCGGCGCTTCTTGCGCGTCTCCACCGGTACGTCAACCCCACTTCTTCCATGCTACAAGCTACATGACTGGTGCTGACGGTGCCAGACACCTGCAGCCTACGGCGTACATTTCGCTGCTGGACCTGCTGTCGTCCCCGCGGTCCGACGAGGACATTCAGAGCGAGCTGGTGGAGATCCTCGGGTTTGAGGGCGACGGCCTCGCGCTTGTCGAGGACGTCCTCAAGCCCGGCAACCGCGCCGCGCTCGTGGCTGCCGAACGCCGCGGCGGCGCCGCTCCGGCCGGAGGCAAGAAGAAGCAGAACAAGCCGCAGCAGAAGGGCCGCAAGATGATTGACATCACCGATGTGATTGGCACGCCGGAGGATATCGAGCGCAGGATCCAGGAGCAGCTGCATCGCCCCAAGGCCATGTTTGTCGAGGAGTCGCAGGTGGGTTTCCAACCTCTTGGTGCAAAGTGCTAACCAGCAGCAACGCGTCACGAAGACCGAGGTGCTCCCGAATGTGTTCACGGGGAGCACGACTGCGAACGCGGCCATGTCGTACGGCGGTAAACTGGCGCTGCCGTCGGGCACCACGCGCGACATGACGCCGATCGCCGAGGAAGTGATGGTCCCGCCGCCGACGCAGGTTCCCCCCAAGGCGACGGAACGCCCCGTGACGATCCGCTCGCTGCCCCCGCTCGCGCGCGGCTGCTTCCCGGGCTACGTGTCCCTGAACCGCATGCAGAGCGTCGTGCAGCCGATTGCGATGGGGACCAACGAGAACATGCTCGTCTGCGCGCCGACCGGCGCGGGTAAGACGGACGTTGCGCTCATGACGATCGTGCGAGTGCTCCAGAGCCACCTGAAACCCGGCTCGTCGTCGCATCCCTCGGGGTTCAGCGTCGACAAGGACAAGTTCAAGATAGTCTATGTCGCGCCGATGAAGGCACTCGCGGCGGAGATCACGCGCAAGTTTGGCAAGCGCCTCGCGTGGCTCGGGATCCAGGTCCGCGAGCTCACGGGCGACATGCAACTCACACGCCAAGAGATTGCAGAGACGCAGATTATCGTCACGACTCCGGAGAAATGGGATGTCGTCACGCGCAAGCCGACCGGTGAGGGCGCGCTCGCGTCAAAGGTCCGCCTGCTCATTATCGACGAGGTGCATCTCCTCAACGAAGAGCGTGGTGCTGTCATTGAGACTATTGTGGCTAGGACGCTCCGCCAGGTGGGTAGCATAGAACATGCAGAGCTAACTTCTAGGTCGAGTCGTCCCAGTCTCTCATCCGTATCGTCGGTCTGTCCGCTACGCTGCCGAACTATATCGATGTCAGCGACTTCCTCCGGTGAGCTTAATGCTTGGTATGTGAGCTGACCCCCCAGAGTAAACCGCTACACTGGCCTCTTCTTCTTCGACGCCTCGTTCCGTCCCGTACCCCTCGAGCAGCACTTTATCGGTGTCAAGGGCAAGCCGCGCTCTGCGACACAGATGCGGAACATGGACCAGGTGGTCTTTGACAAGGTGTTCGATCTCGTGCGCGAGGGCCACCAGGTGATGGTATTCGTGCACGCACGCAAGGAAACAGTCAAGACGGCACAGAAGCTCAAGGAGATGGCAATGGAGGAAGGCGGCCTCGACGCCTTTGATACCCGTGACCATGCCAAGTTTGGGCTGTACCGCCGCGACATTGGCACGTCGCGCAACAAGGAGATGCGCGAGCTGTTCGACTATGGATTCGGTATCCACCACGCAGGCATGCTCCGCTCGGACCGCAACATGATGGAACGCATGTTTGAGGATAACGCCATCAAGGTGCTGTGCTGTACGTCGACGCTCGCATGGGGTGTCAACCTCCCCGCACACGCCGTCGTCATCAAAGGCACGCAGGTGTACGACTCGAGCAAGGGTGCCTTCTCCGACCTGTCTGTTCTGGATGTCTTGCAAGTGAGTCGTACACATTATACTATCTGTGAACTATTACTAACTTGCAGATCTTCGGTCGTGCCGGTCGTCCCGGCTACGAAACGTACGGTGTCGGATACATTTGCACGACCCAGGACAAGCTCGACCACTACCTGTATAGCATCATGTCACAGGTGGGTTGCCCCTTTGGAACACCGCAGCTGATGTCAGCAACCTATCGAGTCCAAGTTTATCCCCGGCATGGTGGACGCGCTGAATGCCGAAGTCGCGCTTGGTACCATTGCCAACGTCCGCGAGGCCATCTCGTGGATCGGTTACACGTACCTCTTTGGTGAGCTCGCGAATCTGTTCGAAGCTGACAAACAGTACGCATGCGCCGCGAACCTTTCATCTATGGTGAGCTCACAAGTCTTTTTCGTATGCTGATCTCTCTCCAGGCATGTCCCATGACGAACCAAAGGACGACCCGCAGCTGGGCAACAAGCGCAGTGAGCTTGTCATTTCCGCTGCACGCCAATTGGCCGCCGCCAAGATGATCCGCTTTGATGAAATGTCAAACTCGTTTGTCATTACCGACCTTGGCCGCATTGCCGCGAGGTACTATCTCCGCCACCAGACTGTGGAGGTATTCAGTGAGTTGTCAGACAAGTCGTTCAACTGACAGCAGACGAGCATTTCAACCCGCGCATGAAGAATGCGGATATCTTTGCCATGCTCTCGCAGGCCACTGAGGTGAGCTAGCCCCTCCAGCTCCAGCTGACATTCAGTTTGCCCAGATCCAGATCCGCGACAATGAGATTGACGAGCTCACCAACATCATGACTTCGGACAACTGTCCCATGGAGGTCAAGGGCGGCGCGTCCTCGGCGCAGGGCAAGGTCAACATCTTGTGAGTTGATTATTTGTGTCCCGACTGACCGTAGGCTGCAAGCGCACATTTCCAAGGTGTTCATCGAGGACTTTGCGCTCGTCTCAGACGCTGCGTATGTTGCGCAGAACGCCGGCCGTATCATCCGTGCGCTGCTCGAGATTGCGCTCTCGCGCAACTGGGCCAACTGCGCGTTGCTCCTTATTGACCTGTCCAAGGCGATTGAGAAGCGCATGTGGCCGTACGAGCACCCCCTTGGTCAGCTTGCATCTCTGCAGCGCGAGACGCTGTACAACCTCCGCCGCTGGGCCGACGACACTGAGATCAATGAGCTCCGCGAGATGGATCCCAAGGACATTGGTGAGCTGGTGCACATGAACGTGCACCACGGAAAGGCGCTGCACGATGCCGCCATGATGTTCCCCACCATTGGCGTCAGCTATGCTCTCCGCCCGCTCGCACATGACCTCCTTCAGATCACCGTTACCGTCACCCCTCAGTTTGTCTGGAACCACAAGCTGTCCGGCAGCAGCGAGCCGTTCTATGTCTGGGTGCAGGACGAGGAAGGCCTGAATATCCTGCAGTGGCGCAGCGTGCTCCTCAGGCAGACCACGAGCTCGCTTGATGTCGAGTTTGTCATCAATTGGGTGCCCGAGACGCACAACATGCTGCACATTGTCACCGCGTCTGACCGCTGGCTTGGCTCCGACTCGCAGACCGCCGTCTCCCTCGCCGATCTCGTCATGCCTCCGCGTTTCGAGGAGGGCACGCAGATGCTCGACCTCCCCTTCCTCCCCATCTCCGCGCTCGACGACCCGGAGCTTATCAAGATGTACCGCCCACACGTGCCTATGCTCAACGGCATCCAGAGCCAGGCTTTCTGGAGCGTGTACCACACCAACAACAACATCCTGGTCTCGGCACCCGTGGCGAGCGGCAAGAGCCTGCTTGGTGAAATGGCGCTTTGGCACGCGTTCAGGCATGTTGCCAATGGCCTTGCGCTTGTTGTTGTCCCGTCCCCACGTGCAGCAGGCGAGACCGCCGCCCGGATCCGTGGAATCGTCCCCAAGTCGCGCAAGGTCACCGTCGCGCATGTGCGGACCGCGGACGGGCTGGACGATGCTACTGTCAACGGCGATGGTGCCCACGTCGTTGTGGCGACTCCGCAGGCACTTGCCGGCGTTACCTCCGAGAAGCTCTATGAACTCGCCCACAAGCTTTCCGTTATTGTGCTGGAGGACCTGCACCAGCTCGATGCAATGTACGAGCTGAGTATCACCAAGCTTCTCTCGGTCTCGCGTGCTGCCAGGACACGTATCGTTGGGCTGGCGTGCACGCTAAGCGACCCGCACGACCTCGCGTCGTGGCTCGGCGTCGACACGGCGTACCGCTTCGCCTTTGCCCCTCGGGACCGTGGCGCCCCGCTCGTTTCCTCGCTCAAGACGTTCAGCATTCCGCACAGCGCGACGCTGCTCAAGACCATGATTAAGCCTATTTATGACATTATCAAGGGTGCCTCTGGCCCCGTGATCATTTTTGTTCCGTCGCGCTCCGCCTGCCGGTCTGCAGCCAACGACCTCGTCACGCAGAGCGGCACCGAGATGGACCTCAATGGCTTCCTGCAGGCGAACCGCGCGGACGTCGAGCCCCTCGTCGCGCGCCTCAAGGACAGCATGCTCCTCGAGCCTCTCCTGCATGGTATTGGCTACATTCTGCCCACGATGGCCGCGGCAGACCTCGCGCTAGTGCTCGAGCTCTTCGCCTCGGGTATCGTCAAGGCCCTCGTTGCGCCGCGCGAAGCGTGCTGGACGTTGCCCGTGCGCGCGTCCACTGTCGTCCTCATGGGCGCGCAGTACCTCAAGTACGACCCCGTGACGCAGGAACGCACGGTCATCAACTACTCGCGTCTCGAGCTCGTCAAGATGCAGGGATTCGCCGTCAAGTCCGCGCACCCCGCCACGGCCGGCGGGCGCATGTTCGTCATGTGCCAGGCGGAGCAGCAGGTCGGCATCGCGCGCACCCTCGGCGACGGTCTCCCGCTCGAATCTGGCCTTCCCGCCGTCGTCAACCGCACGACAAGGGACATCAAGGCCATGGACCTCCTCGCGTCCATGATCAAGAAGCGCGACCCTCCCCCGCCACCTGCCCCGCACCGCCCGCGCGTCCCTGACCTGCGTCGGCGCGACCTCGCCGACCTCGTGGGCTGGACGTACTATGCGCGCCGCATCCGCACGAACCCCACATTCTACGATCTCGTGCCCGACTTCCAGGCCGAGGGCGTGAGCCGTCTTGTTGACTCGTGGTTTGACGGCATTGAGCGTGAGGAGCGGGAGAGGGTCAAGGCTGAGGAGGACGCACGCAAGCGGGAGGAAGTGCGGCTGCAGCGCGAGAAGGAGAGGGAGGAGAGGGAGCGGAAGAAGATGGAGCAGCAGAACGGAAAGGGTAAAGGCAAGCAGGCGGCGGAAGGTGACAGCGACGCAGACGACAACGGTGATGACCACGACAACGGAGACGGAGATGGGGATGCAGATGACGACCACGCGCGCGTCGTGCCGACCTCGGGCGACGGGGACGACTATATCATTGAAGAAGTCGAGGTGCTCGACGACGGGTCGGATAGCGACTAGACTAGAAGAAATATATCTGTTAGATATGATGGTCTGCGTTATATGTCTTGTCTGGTCCTGATCATGGCACATCCTGGCATCTGATACTATTACAATGGTATACAAAAGTATTCTGCCTATGGCCGCGGCGCTGAGCGGTCATTCCCAAAGCGCATCGATCAGGATGTCGCCCAGGCCCCTCAGCCTTTCGAGCAGCTCCTGCACCTCCATCGGCCCCTTCTTGCCGCCAACATGGACAACGGCCTCAACAACGTGCCGAAAGCCTTCCTTCCACACGACGTGGTACGCATATCTGAGGGCCTGGTGTCCCTCGTCCCTGGTAGCACCGTAGGCGTTATCGCACGCCGTGGCCGCCATGGTTCCCTTCTTCTCTGTCCACCAGAGGAGGCGCGCGTCTTGGCCCTTCTTGTGCCTCGCAGTGGTGATGCCGTAGTTTGCCTTGAGGGCAGAGAGAAGGACGACGCGCGTAGTCACATTGAGTGACTGAAAGACCGCGCGAACTGTCTCGAGCGACAGCTCCTCGTCCTCGTCCTCGTCCTCGTCCTCGTCCGCCTCGACGACGTCGCCATCCTCGGGCTCAACCTCCACGAAGTCGACTTCGCCGTCCTCGTCGAGATGGACGGTACCTGACGTCAGAACCTTTCACTGTAATTTCACTTACCCTCGCGGACGGCAGTGCCGGCGGTGCCCTCTCGCTTAGGCCGGCGGTGGGCCGCGCTAGCAGCAGCAACCCCGCCCGCCATGCCCTCGCCATAAAGGGGCGCAAGGACCGCGACGAGGGTATCCTCCTCGCGTCCCTTTGCGGCCACTTTCTTAAGGGCACGCACGGCCTCGTCAATTCGGGGGCCCAGGCCGTCTGGTAGCGCCGGGGCGGGGACTGGAGTATTCGCGGCCGCCCGGCGGGGGGGACCCTCGCGGGGAACGGCGCGGGCGCCGCGGTTCTCGTCCCAGGGATCGGCGTACTGCGTCGATGCGTTTGAGACGATCGACGAGGCGCGGGAAGCGGTTGAGACCGTGGAGGAGCCGCGCGTAAAAGATCGAGCCCCCGAGAGGGAGCGGGAGGAGGGCGAGAGGGACCGCGAGAGGGACCGGGTAGCAGAACGCAAAGCGGAGGCACGGGATGAGGCCCGGGATGAGTCAGCGATGGTCTGCCGTCAGTCGGATTCGCCATCAGCACTTGATCTCAGCTCAGCACGACCTACCTCGTGGCGGCGGGCACCACTCGTGCCGCTCGGACCGGGGGTCGCATTTCGCTGCACCACGTCGCGCCAGTTGACTGGCGGCGGGGGCATGCCCCCGGGGGCGCGCTGCGGCTGCTTGCCCTTGTCCCTCTTCGGTGGGGCGGATGGCAACTTGGGAGTGGGTCTCGCGGAGGACCGGCGGCGAGGGGCCGGCGTCACTGAGGGTGTCCGGGACGGGATACGCGCCGGGGTTGACTGTCGGGAGATCTGAGGTGAGCATACGAAGGCACAGGGGAGACATACTGTCGGAGTGATGTCCGGTTTGACATCGGGCGGCTCCGTCTTCACGCGGACAGAAGGTTCCCGCGGCGCCGGGGTGCCCGCTGGCGTTGAGGTGCGACTTGAAGCCGCGGTGGTGCTCCGCCTCGACGGAACAACATGCCAACCGGAGGAATCCATGATGGGCTTAATTTCACAGAGGTGTCGAGGAGAACGTTTGCTGGTTGAAGGGGTTTTGGGGGAGGAGGAAATGCGACTGCAAGGGAGCACGAGAGAGTCAAGTGGCACGCGGAGTTGCAACAGGGTGGAGCGCGAGAGGATGAGACGAATAAGAGGTTTAGAAGTGGGCTATAAGAATGGAGAAGGTGATGAAGAAAGTGGCAAACGACGAAGAGAAGTGAACGAGTATATATCCCCTTTCCCACCTCTGTTCACGGCATACCTACCTGCACTCCGCTGCGTGTGTGTCTCTTTTTGTCTGTACCTGTCTGCTGAAGACTGCGCTATGTGTCGGCCTCGTTGCCTACATGTGCCGAGGGCGTGGGAAAGCGGACAGCGGATTGGGCCTGGGGCGCCGGCACAGACACAGTGCATGTTCTTTCTAGAGACCGTGCTTGCAGGCAGTCACAGTGAACAAGCATGATCGGGTATAACGGCCACTGCTGTAGTATGTATTTTTCAATTTGGGAGACTTTTCGCCACATCTGCGTTTTCCATGCCACATTGAGGTCACTTTCTGTTACTTGCACTAGGAGCGAGCGCCGCAGCTGCAGAGATCGCGACGATCCCGACATGTCCGGGCAACGTGGGTGCACATGCGGATATGCGCGGATACAAGTCAAGAAACGAGGGTGGAGCACCAGATGTCTAGAATCTAACACGTGCGACTAGCTACGGGCCCGCTGGGATTCCATTCGTCCATGACTGCAATTCCAGTCCACCGGACACCCAGTTTCATGTAGGCTATGTACTGTACGGTTTTGCCACAGAACCTAAATCAGGACAAAGGAGTAGAAACAGCGGAGAGAGAGTGTTGAGAAGAAGAATAGAAGATGAAGAAGATGATGAAGAAGAAGGAGAAGCTGTGAGAAGAGTGTTAAGAGATTACGAGGGAATGTGTATGAGTGAATGAGGGAGAGAGGGTCCTTTTATGACTGTGGTGGACTAGAATACAGAGAGAGAGATATCACACACACTGATCTCACCTCGTACCAAAGGTAACTAGACGGGACGGCGCGGCGTTTGTCAACTGCTTCTGACCGCCCCAGCTGCGCCAGGCGTCACGGAGCAGGCCACATAGGTCCCTCTCTGCATTTCACAACCTGTGCGTGTGTAGCGGATGTGTAGTTAGAGAAGACAATCGAGGGGGGCGTACAGCAGAAACAACGGACGGCCTAGAGGCCAGGACACGCCCAATCTCAATCGTCGTGCAGCGTCCAGCCCCGTTGCAGCGTTATATATCCCAGTGTCAGAGTGTAGAATCATAAAGTGTCAGTTAATCGTCTGTTCCATCAGACGCAATCTGTACATCCGTCCATCCTTTGTCTCTTCATTTGTCAATCCCCGTCTTCGTAGGCGTTACCTGTCCCGGAGACGGAGAAGGGGGCATATCCTGACACGCCTGTGCCGACGAGGACGGTTCCCAGGCTGAGGACAAGGACGAGGACGTAGGCAAGGGCAAGGACAAGCGCCGAGTTGTGTGCAACACTGACGCCACGCCGATATCTGCCACGGCATGTTCCTGGGCATTTCTGGGCATTCTCAAGTGATCGAATGCAAAAGCGGGGCTTGTGTTCCTCCTCCTTATTTGTACGAGTGTGCTCGCTCGACCATCACAGCATCCCCTGCGTATCGCACGTCTCTAGCACAGGCCGCTTAAGCCATTGGCCATGCCCTCTTACTGCCCGTTTGTGGCCTGTCCGTCCTGTTCTGGCCCACTTTCCTTTCCGTCCGTCTCCAAAGGAATCCTTTTCTTTCCGTTCCCACTGGCATCCTTTCCCTTTCCCATGTTGCGTCCACCGCCCTCACCTCCGTCACCCGGCTGCGTTTCACTATCCGTTCACGAATGCATTTGTCTACGCTTAGTGCTCGTGGCCCTCAGCCATGGCGATGGCGTGGTGGCCCTCCTTCGAGTTGTAGTAGGCGTACCTGTAGTTCGAGTCAGCCACCAATGTCCTGTCCTGTCCTGTCCCGAGACACCCGCAGGAGTTCACGCACTTGTTGGCACCCCAGACGTAGACGGCGTAGCCGAAGCCGAAGGGGAGGGCAAAGTAGGGAACCTGCTGGGCGATGCGCTTGAAGCCCCAGAAGACGTAGCCGTTGAGGGCGCCCTTGAAGGGCTTCTGCTTGAAGGGCGAGACGGCTGTTGGCGCGCAGGGTGAAGGTGAAGGTGTAGAGAGAGCAAGAGGGGGAGGGCGTGCATGGATGGTGCAAGGGGCGGTACGTTATGCGCGGTAACGTGTGTGCGCGTGTAGTCAACGGCACGTAAGGCGACGATTATGATGAACGGCGGACGGAAAAGTGGAGGGATGCGAGGTAATATGCGAGGCGTAGTTGGTCGCCGAATCACGGAACGAATCGGAAACAACAGTGGAGGGTGGTGGTGGTGGTGCCGCGGTTTGTGACAACGAGCACAGCGAGCAAGGCAACGAGAGAAGATCAATGTCAGCACCAGCCCCGCCTGTCATGTTTATCATACGCACTGTAGGTAACGACACCCTTCTGCTGGGGTCCACCCATGTCACCCCACCATCCGGACTGCAATGTTAGCACACGGCGGTGTTGAGCGGTTGTCGTCGGCGCGCAATCCTATCCCCGAGCGGCGGTCTCCTTCCTCCCCACACCCCTCCCTCTCCCCGTCCCCGGCCCCTATCCCCATCCTCCGCCAGCTCCATCTCCCCTCCACTCAATCCCCCCATCGCATTCCCTCCCGCGGCGCGCGCGCGCTTTTGCCGAACAACCAACCCGAAATGTCGCTGAAAACTCACCCAGGTCTTGCCTGCATTGTTAGCACGCGCACAACTACACATTTACGCACCAGTGGGCATGCCGCTGAGGGACTGAGCTGTGGGCCTCATAGTTGCTAGATTTTGCGGGGGTGTAGGTGGTAGAGATCGGAAGCGAGAACGGAGCACGGAAGTGTACTACGAGTTGAATGACAGCGAGTGTGCCCTGCGACACGGCGAGCGAGCGAGCAAGCGAGCAAGCGAGCACAGGCAGAGCCGCAGAGGCAGCCAGCCAGCTGCAGCCAGAGTTCCACAGCTAGCCAGAGCCCAGCCCAGAGCCTAGAGCCATGAGGCTGCTGGGCTGGGAAATTGGTTCCGCTCCCAGCCAAGCAGCTAGCAGCCTACGCCGCAGCGTACCAGCTCCCCCCCAGCCTGGGGGCCTGGGGGATATCTCTCATTTGCAGCCCCCCCTCCCCCCCAGGGCCAATCGGGAGAGCGTCAAAGTAAACCCGCTCAATGAGGCCATCCGCCTCAACGCCGGAGTTATACAAACTCCGCACGTGGCCTAGCCTCCCGGCTGGCCGCCTGGCGGGGGGACTGCCTACGGTGAGTGCAGTCCTCACCGTAGCCACCGTAGCCCAAGCTTGCATTGTATGCAGGCTGGATGCCCTGGGCTCACCGGCTGTGCGGCTGCCACCTCCAGTCCAGTCCGTGTCCGACCATTACATCCCAGTCCTCGCTCGTCACCGCCGTCACTAATATCTTTCACGACCCCGCCCCTCGCCCTTCACCCCCCCGCCGCACCATGTCCCTCCTCGCCAACATCCTCGGCTTCTCCGCGTTCGGCTTTGGCGCCCGCGTCTTTCAGCTGGGCCTCCAGAAGCGCCCCCTCTTTGAAGGTGAGGACGGACCGGGCATGACACTCGTAGCGCCGCGAGGCGAGGGCGTGTTGGGATCATGTCCGAAATCAAGAGCATAGTCGAGTTGGAGGCCGAGATCGTATTTGAGGGCGAGGTCTAGTTGGAGGCCTAGGTCGAGTTGTGCACGTCGGGTGCCAGGAGCCTCGCGAGCGCCGAGATGCCTTGTCTTGCCGTGGTTATCCGGCGCCCATCTCCGTCGCGATGCCTCATCTCGACTCGCCGCAGTTATTGTACGGCACCGCACGTACTCGACACTTTGATCTCCTTGACCTTCTCGGCACCTTGCCCTTCTTGATCTCCTCAGCGTCCATGACCTCGATCGCGACGGCGCGTCTCGCGCACATGAACCAACAACACTGACTCCAGCTCCCGCCGGCCACATCATCGCCTCGGCCGCGTTCGGTACCGTCGGTTACGCCCTCTACTACGTCGAGCAGAGGCAGTGAGTCGCGCGCGTGCGCGGGCGCACGGGGTGGGAACCAGGGGGTGTCGGGCGGCGTGTTGGGATGTACGGTGTTGGGGGTTGAGCCGAGCGGGGAGACAAGCGAGGGACACGCACACCGGAGCGGGGGCTAGCTGCTGCCGGTGTCGTCTCAAGTACTCCGCCTTCATGCCCTACCTTTGCGCGGCATCTCGCGCTGTAAAGCCCAACTCAAACCCCTTCGGCCCTCTCTGGCCCCAACTCTCCACTTCAACCCCCAACCGCTGCTCCAAACTCCTAGCCCCCCAGCCTGGAGAAGCACTAACATCAGGAACGAGCTGATCGCGGACCGCAAGAAGGTCCTCTCGGCGCACCGCGAGGCCGAGGCCGCGGCCGCCGCATAGGTTGGTGGAGGATAGACGAGAGGAGGAGCCCAGAGCGAGGAGCGCGAGCGCGCCACGGCACGCGGTTCGCGACGATACCCCCCCCACACACAAACAACAACAACAAGCATTCAAAAATTAGCCATGGCATGCGCCGCCGGGACGTCTGCCCGCCCACTCGACCCGGCTCGGCTCGGCTCGACGTATCTTTGGCTCGGGCTCGGGAGGCTGGACGGGAGACAGTGGACGGGAATGTAGAGGTGTAGTAGAGCGGGTTGTAGCCCGGCGACCATGCAGCATTGAAGCATCACTGAGAGGGAGGGGTCTGTGAAAGGGCAATGGAAGATGATGGGCAAGTGAAGGCGACGGTGAAGGGGACTGTTAAGGCGACGGTAAAGGGGGCAGTGAAAGCGGAAGGAGTGAAAACTTGATCTGTTGACAGACAGAGTCTATCAAGGACAAGACGAGGTGGTAGTGCAGTCAGAGTGATGTCGACATGCAGCCGGCGTTCAGGAGCTTGGCGGTGCACGCTCTGGAGCTGACGGGCGAGATGTGGTTGTTATCAGCGAGACATGAGGTGGCTCGCTCATGATGGTCTCATTAGCATCGCTCTAAAGTATGGTATCTGGTACACCACACTGCCAGGCCACGCTGCCGTTATCGTTGGACCTGGCATGCAACGAAAAACCCGTCTCGAGCGATACTACGGGCAACGCCTCCAGTCCTCCTTTGTCCCGGTTGTCCCCATGTAATGCATGACACAGCTACACAACACGCTTACACCTCGACCTCGGGCTCGAGGTCACCGAACGGCCTGCTACGGAAGTAGGACTCGTCAAACTGTGGGCGAGCGTCAGCAACAAGACAAAACACCTCCGCTCCAGTACTGCATTACTCACCCAGTGGACACGGACGAAACCGTCCTCGGCGCCCGACGCATAGGCTTTTCCAGACGGTGACACTGCCAGAGTGTTAATGGGGCCGAAGTGGCCCTTTACGCGGCCGACCTCCTCCTCAAACAGCTTGTGCCAGAATCGAGACTCGAACTTTCCGGCACGCGCAGAGGTGGTCGTGACGTTCATGGCGTCCTGACCACCACCGAGGATGACGTAGGGGCGGAGCGGGGTGATGCACGCCGAGTTGAGAGGGGTCTCGGTCGCGAAGACCTTCATCTCGTCGAGCGTGTCCGAGTCGAAGATCTGCATGTCAGAAAAATGAAGAGGACGAGGTCAGGCAATTCGCAACGTGCCGACGTGCCGTCAAGGCGACATTCTCCAGCACGAGCCATAAGAACACGTACACGAGCGGTCTTGTCCTTGCACGACGTGATAAAGTAGGTTCCATCAGGCGAGAGCTGGATGTCGGTGATGACGCCAGAGTGCGAGTCGGTGTTGGCGAGCACCTCCTCGCCAGTCTTGACGTCGTACTTTGCCACCTTTCCGTTCTCGTGGCCGGTGATGATAAAGTCGGAGAGGGGCGCCCAGAGCGCTACGGTGGCCTTGGAGCCAGAGAGGATAATCTCCTTGACGGGGGTAGACGACGACGCCGCGGGGTCTTCGCGGTTGATCTTGAACGTCCTAGGGTCTGTGAGCTTATGGGATTTGAGCTGTGAGCTCACCTGATAACACTGGGCTGTCCCTGACGCTGCTCAGTGATGCACATAATCATCTCGTCGTCCTCGCTAGAAGGGAATTAGCTCCGTCTTTGTCTTGTTGCCGTCCAGCGCGCAGCCACGCGTCGTCTCACCTCCAAGCCACACGCATAACGGCCGTCAAGAACTCCCAGGTCTTGAGGCACTTGCCGGTCGACACCTCCCACAGCTTCATCGTGTTGTCCGCAGCACCCGTGACAAGGAAGCGGGTTTGAGCTGGAGTGTGAGTCAGCAAGCCAGTCTCCTATTGTGCTGGGCGCAGTGGGAGTCAGGCGCCGCGCTCGGGGGCCTCGTGCGGGGTCATGAGGTTTAAAGTGACAGCTCACGCAGAGACTGTAGCTGTTGTTGACGCCAGACCTCCTTTCCCGCCGCGCGCACACACCCCCACCGACCCGCAGCCTCCGCCCCAACGCCCTTCGCTACCCACAGTCACACGCGACAGTCCACACCGAACCGTTGTGGCCGTTGTAGGTGCCGAGACGCTCGCCATTGGACGTGTACCACGCATTGACAATCTTGTCCTTGGACGCCGAGAAGAGGAGGTCGCCCTCGGCGTTGAACACGATCTGGGTGAGCGAACGCTCGTGGCCTGTGAGTCAGTACGGTTCCACTCTAGTCTGCGCGCGGCCGTCGTGCCGCCGCGCAAGTTGAACACTCGGCGCTTGTCGTTCGTGGTGTTCGCGTTCGTGCGTTCGCGTGTTGGTGTGCTGGCGCGCAGCTAGCTCGCGGACCCACCTTGAAGAATAATCGGCTTCTGGGACACGTTAGCATGCTGCACCCCCCGCTCGCTCGCCGTCGCTTCCGCCGCGCTCGCTGCTCACCATGGCGCGCGTGGTATGTGGTTGTTTTTTTGTGGACACCTCTCTCGTTACGTCCAACACAGTAGATCACAGTTGCACACACGGCGGTGGCGGCGTCCGGCGTCCAACTTCTTCAGCAGCCGGGGTTTGCGGCGATATATCTAGTGGCACCTGCGAATTCGCCTTGTACCCTGAGGTTGCAAGTTCACGTTCAGACTTGCATGGTCATGTCCGCTGCCGTGCATGATGCATGCATAGTGAATGCACAACAGCGGACCATGCATCAGTGCTTCGACATGCAAGACGCGTACGCCGTAGCCGCTCCTACCCGGCCCCGCTCACGCCACGCCGCGCCGAATCAATAGCCAATGGGTATCCATGCACAACAAAATGTATAACGTCCCCAAGACCTGTAGCTCTAAAAACGCTCCTCCGTGTCCTACACCGGCACCCACCCCGCCGCGCGTCTCTACAGGAACTCTTGTCCGTCTCGTAAACACACTGACACTGACGCTCGATTCCGCCAGGTAAATAATTAGAAACGCTGCTTCATGCGCGCGCCGACCGACTTGAGGTGCGCGTACACCTTGCCTGCAAGTGTTAGCTAAACCATCAAAAGCTATCTAGCTTACCAGGAGGAGAACCGAGAATGAGCGAGACGACGGCGTCGCGCGCAATCTTGATGTTCTGTACCGAGCCGAGAATGTGAATCTGGCTGCGAGGCGTTAGATACATCTATATCAAAGATGGAGGGTGACTCACGTCTCGGCTAGGACGATACGTGTCCTGCTTGCGTTCTCGATGGTGAACTTGACCTTTCCGCCCTCACCGGCGATACGACCTGAGAGGTTAGTAAATATCACAACAACAGCCAGAAAGCAGGAATCAGTACAGGTAACCGATTGCGCCTATCACCTGCAGCAAACTCCCTCTAGCACCGATACCTACCGATGGCACGCGACAGGTGGTCGCCGTGGAGCGTCTTGACGTCCTTGACCTCGAATGAGTCGATGTAGAGGTCGTCGAGACGGAGGAGTGCAAGCGCGTCCTGCACGTCAGCAAAAACAACTCCACCTCCAAGTTAAAGATCACTTACATTGATCTCAAAGCCGAGCGCGAACGCCTTGACAAAGTCCGCGCCCTTCTGCACGGCACCCGAGTCGACCGTGTGTCCCGAGCTCTGCGCCGTCAGCTAACGTCCCGTACACCTTCCAACTGACCTTGATCTCCACTGCGCGGCGCTTGACGTTCATGCGCACCTGGAGGCCGAGCATCTCCACGAGCGGCGTGTACAGGTTGACCCACTCGCGCTTGAGCGGGGTCATGCGGTGCGGGGGAATGGGCACGCGACGGAACTCGCCGCGCAGAACGGCGTTCTGCGCCGCGGCGGGCAGCGGTGCGAATCCGGATCCGGAAGCCGAGGCGTCGGGCGCAGCAGCGGCAGACGAAGTGCTCGCGACGGGGGCGGCGGACGAGGAGGAGATGAGCACCTCGTCGCCGTCGACGTCCATGCCCCCCTCCTCCGCGACGGGAGCAGGAGCCGCGACCTTGGGGACCTTGGCCTTCTTGGGCTTGACGAGCGAGATCTCGCGGGGACCCTCGAGCTGGGCCTGCAGGGCCTTTTGACGATGCGATTTGTGGGCCATGTTTGTGAGTCGAGGCAGTTGATGTATGTATGTGTAATGAGAAGAAATGGAGCTCGATGACAGATGAGACGGAGCAGCAGTAGCAAGCACCAAGCAGTGATGATTGATGCAGAAATCAAAAAAAAAGAAAGAAATCTTAGATCACAACCACGTGGCCGTTGGGTGGCAAAAAATCTGAAATGAGAGAGTCTGGTTAATGGCGTGTCATTTAATGTGGCACACGAGCGGGACCTTATCACGCGCACACACCGCCTGAGACACACTTCCGCCAGAGCCTACAAAAGATGACTCCGTTTGCTTTGTGCGATGGATGGGGATGGGACGCGCGCGCAAAGAAGTTCACATCAATCATAACAAAACGGGGGAGTTGCCTTGGGACGTGTCGGATGTTATACTCTCCACCACTTTTTTCACTCTTCACTCTCTGAACACGACTTGATCTCGCCACCGTATCTTCATCAATCACTCTCTCCTCTCCGCTTTACTTTGCTCCTCCACTTTCGTCAACTACTCTCTTTTGTTCACCTCTCTCCCTCGAGGCATAGTAGACCACAATGCCGAAGAACAGGGAGAGGTCCGCGTCCCGGTCCGCGTCGAGCACCAAACTGAAACCGTACGACCGTGCGCCTGCAAAGTCGACCACGCCAGCAATGTCTTCCTCTTCCCCTGTCGTGGCCAACGGTAACAGCAACGGGGTGCCTGTGGCCGGGAGCTCGAAGCTGGCCGCGGAGCCAAGACCCGACGCCGCGCCACCCACCAGGAATGGGTCCAGTCGCCGCCGTAGCAAGAAGCGTAAATCGCACCGCGCGGCGACAGAGGACATGGGCGTGGTCCCCGCCGCCGCCGCTGCTGCTATCGAGTCAGACAACGAGATGGAGGATGAGAATGAGAACGTGGTACAAGCCGAGGTCAACGCCGAGGCTGAGGTGTCCTCCCGCACGGCGTCGCCCGAGCCCGTGGCCGTCCTGCCAAAGAAGGCAAAGTACGAGTCCGCCGCGGACATTATCAACCGGCACAAAAGCAGCCTGCCCCCCGCGACCAGCGCCGTGCAGGAAGCGCTCAATGCCGAGAAGGAGGAACACACCCAGACGAGGCGTTTACTACGCGACACGCAGTCGCAGCTGCGCGTATCGGAGGACAAGGCGGCCAAGATTGAAAAGGAGCTGTCTCGCCGCGTCGAACAGCTGGAGAAGGAGCTCAAGGAGCGCGAGCAGCAGCTTGTGGCACAGAGTGCACAGCTCGCAAACCAGACACAGGTGAGCTATGGCTGCCGCAGTCAAAGCTGATCCCGCAGATGATCACGGATCAGACCAAACACCACGATAACATCAAGGACGGCCTCGCGTGTGGCGTCTGCTTTGAAATCTTTGACGACCCTCACCTGTAAGGGATCGCTGTATGTGCCGAGCTGACGGCAGACTCTCATGTGGCCACACCGCGTGCCGCAAATGCCTGATTCAGTGGTTCCGCTCGTCGAATGCGTACCGAGGCGAGGACATTGACGCCGTCGTCGACGGCATGGACCTCACGTACCGCACCAAGATTTGCCACATGTGCCGCGAACCTGTCCTCCGGCGCCCCGTGCGCATGTTTGCGCTTCAGGCAGTTATCGAGACCTTGGGCCTCGCGCCCCATCGCGTCGACGCGGAACGCAACGAGGACCACTGGGCGCTAACCTTCCCGCCGGACCCCACGTCGTACCTCATCAAGGACGAGTCCGACTCGGTCCATCGCTGCCCTGCATGTGGCTGTGAGGTCGTTGCTGGCGCCTGTGAAGGCTGCGACGCCGAGTTTTCCGATGCCGACATTGAGGACGACTCGGTGCACGACCTGGACGAAATGGACGACGACGCTGAAGAATTCTGGGAGAGTGACGGAGGAGAAGGCTACGGCTTGGAGGACGATCCCGACCGCTTGGCTGCATTGGTGGATGACCTGGAGCGCCGCAACGACATTCTGGATGCGGCGAATGAGCGCCTCAGAGCGCTCAACGGTCTGCCTCCAAACGCGCCTCGACCCGCACGTGCTGCTCAGATCCCTCCTCCTCCGAACTTTATCGACGACATTGCCGACGACAGCGACCACTCCATCCAAGGGTACGACAGCTCTGCTGATGACGATGGCAACTTCTGGGGCGACCGTGTGGATGCCCATGACGCGTTTGATTTCCACGACGACGGCGAAGAGTACTGGAGTGAATACGGCGACGACGACCACGACGAAGACGACGCGCCGCCTGACCCCGCCGACATCCTGCGCCACGGCGTCCACGCGTATCCCATGTCGGATTCGGACGACGACGTGATTGCCCAGCCCCGCGCTCGCCGGAACCGCGCCGCCCATCGGTCGGACTCGGAGGACGAGCCTGTCATTCGCGGCGCCGGACGCCGTCGTCACCGTGTTCAGGTTGTCGAGGATGAGGAGGAGGAGGACGGCGAGGACGATGACGAGTACGAAGGCTCGTTTATCGACGACGACGAGAGTGTCCAGGAGATTGAGGATTCGGAGGCAGAAGTGGACGCCGCCGCAGGCGAGGACGACGCATCTGACGCTGGAGTGCTCGACGAGCCGTCCGTCGACGAACTCCGCCAGCGCCGTGCTGCCCGTTTCGCTGCGTGAGTGCAACTCCCCACGTGCTGTGCTGACGACTACAGGCCACGTGACCCGTCGCCGCCCGCACGCGAGCCCACTCCGCCCCGCCGCGTTGCTGCTGCGTCGCGCCGCCAGCGTCGCATCATCAGTGTGTCTGACTCGGAGTAGAGAGTAGACCAAGAAGACGCGAAGACGGAAGAGATTAGTTCACATGTCGAGAATGAGAGAGTTGCGCGCGCCCTGGGCGTGAGCACAGACGCAACCCACGACTCACAGATTGCTACCATTACCACCACCCCTATCATCCAACCTCCACCACACCACCATTCCGCGCACCCTGCCCAGCATTCAACGTACCTCGTACTAGTACCAGTACCATAGTTTCACGAGTCCGCCAATACGCAATGTCCCATACCATGCATGTACATAGGAACGACTGCAGCAAGTCTAGGAGACACTCCGATATCGGACCGGGTTGGAACGGGAAAACTAACTTCATCTGACAATCTCACAATCTCACCAGTCGGACGATCCCAATGTGCAAGATATGACGTCACTGACCCGATAAAATTTTTTAACTTCGGGCGGCGGCGATCCGTGATCTTCGCCAGCAGTCGCCAGCAGTACCCGCCGCCAGCGCCAAGCGCGGATGCAGCGAGGTATGCCGGCTTCCCCGGCACCGGCGGGGAGAACGCCGGCCACGGAACAAGTGTGTTGTTCCACGTCACTTTGTCCACACTCTGATATCCGAGATCCGAGATTGATTCGAGGAATTGGAGGAATTTCGAGGGTACGTGAGTGTGCTGCGGAGACGTCTAGACATGTGGGATCGTGTGGGATCGTGTGGGATAGTGTGGGATCCTCAAAAATTAAAATTCTCGTCATTCTGAAACGCTGAAAGCGAAACGGGTGGGAATAAACTGTGGCTGGGACAAAGACAAGACTATCGAGTCGCACCATGCCACACCATGCAACCCCTACGACCTCGTCTGACGCAGTCCCTCACGCCTCACGCTTGCTTCAGGGCGCCACTCGAATTGTTGGACGACGTCTCTCTCGGCCGAGAGTATGAAAGTAACGACACAAACGCGATATGAGATGTTTGTGGTTCAACGTAACCGCAGGCTTTACCGAGCCCCATACGGAGGAGAGGAGAGGATGGACACTTTTCGCTGCATGTCTTCTGCTCTGTAAGCTTGGGCAGCACCCGGGAGGCGGTTGCTATTAACCGGAACTTTTCCCAACTCTTCCAACGCAGTCGTCAATCGTCAGTTGTCAGTGACACAGACAGGAGCGCATCTTGTTGAAAGTGTACTAGTCGTGAACGAGGTACGGCATCGCTGACGAGTAAAGGGTTCTCTGGAACAGGCTGAAAGGTCACGCTTTTGCCTTGTTATGCAAGCAAATGAGCACCACTTGTGCACCAAATGAGCTTTAAATGAGCATCTCGAGCACCTGGGCGAGCTATCCCGTGCACACTGCGATCGGAACCCCGAGAGATCGAGAGATGACCGACAGCTCCACCACAGTGGGGCTGGGACGGTGGAGCTGGGGCAGGGCGGAGGCCTGATAGGCTGACAAACTGGCATGCTGACAGACTGACAGATGGACAGGGGGTACAAGAGGCGGCCAAGGGGGGAAGCGTCGTCAAAGGGGGGTAACAGGCGGTAGCGGTTCGTTCATCTCCACCCCGCTCCAGCGCCGGCGGCAGCGCCCGCATCGGACCCAAGCGCCGAGCCCACGGATATGGGTACCCTTGTCGTGCTACGCCTGCTACGCCTGCTACGCTTGCTGCGCCCGGAAGCCCACCGGCACCGGCACCGGCACCCCAGATCGCTAGTCCAGGAGCGGGCAGGCGGTCTAGGGTGAAGAGGTGAAGAGCACATACTCGATGCAGCAAACTCGTGCGGGCGTGTTGTACAGTACAGTAGGTGCGGTAGCCGGCGTTAAGGGCCCAAAAAACCAGACCGGGGGGAGGGCGAAGCGCACCAGCTGGTGCACGATGGAGCGAAGCGTCAGTGGCGCGCGAGCGCGGAGCAGTACCAAAGGTACTGTAGGGCCTGCAGTACGGTAAGTTGCACGCTCATATCCTCGTCAGCGGCGTTGCGAGGTGGAGCTGCGCAGGGTCGCGCATTAGAAGGGGGGGAGGGGGGGGAGCGGTGACACGGGCACTGAGACGCGCGGGGCGAGCAGCGCGACGGCGACGGGGGGTGGGATACAGAAAGGGCTCTCTCTGACTAATGTATCGCCGCCTCATTGCACGATGCCACTACGGCCCAGGAAAGGGAGCGTGCAGGTTTTAAAATTCTTTTCTTTTGCTTTTTTTGTTTACAGTTTTTTCTTCGGACAAATTAAAACGAGGCTCTTTTTTGGGAATGCCGCCCCGGGGTGAGTACGGTGAGTAGTGCGTTCTCATGCTGTGCCACTCTACTGTACCTCTGCGGCTGAAGTGCTGTTAAAATGTCTTGTCCCTGAGCACATGTCCAACCGTTCACATGTTCACATGTCCAAATAGGAACGGAGTTAACGAGAGCAGGCTAGCAGGAAAAGGAGTTTAGAGAGAAAAAAAAGACGTCACTGGGATGACTTGGGGGGCAATGGAAATAACGAGATAGGAAAAACGACCATACAAGTACGTCATGGCACCGGCCCTAGATACCCCTGATGCCACTTCTTCCCTTATCCATCGGCTTACTTTTTGCTGTAGTTACTCTGGCTGCTCCGCCGCCGGCGCCGACAGCGGCGGGGACTTGAGCTTGTTTGGTCGTCCGTGGACGGCGACTTTTTTAGTGGCTGTGAGGAACGGGAGACCATACCGCAGAGACGAGAGACGAGGAACGGAGGGTCCGAGGCACAGAGGAACGGAGGGATCGGAACGAGAGCACTGCAGTGCAAGAAAAGTTTTCTTGTTTACTGTGTCAGA
Organism: Apiotrichum mycotoxinovorans; assembly: GCA_013177335.1. NCBI lineage: Eukaryota > Fungi > Basidiomycota > Tremellomycetes > Trichosporonales > Trichosporonaceae > Apiotrichum > Apiotrichum mycotoxinovorans. Next base: position 5,481,222 of record CP053620.1, on the reverse strand, counting down.
CGTCCATAAGCAGTTGTTCCGCCTCTGGCTTTCCTGCAAGTGTCACTGCCGTAGGTATCGTACCAGCAATCCCCGTATACGGCATGCGGTGTGCTACTGCCGCTGCCGTTGCCGCCGCCGGCGATCATCGGTATTCTGGGGGCAGAGCAACCGGGGCAGGAGAGCAGGTCACTCACAAGTCCCACCCTCCGTCCCCCTCCGCACCTCTCCGTCCCCTCCCTGGCCGTCCTCATGTTTGGGTTTACTTACCAGGGTAAGCCACTGAGACCACCACCATCGAGTTGTCAATGCCACCAAATGCCGCCATCTACGCAATCACAGCAAGGAAGCACCGGAAAGGCTGGTACTAAGAGAAAAAAAAAATCTATCGGTAACCTTTCTTTCAGGGTGTTAGGGTCTCGTTGGCTGCAAGAGAAAGCTCGTTGGCAAGGCTGTCGCAATCAAACCTGTCCCGATTATCCAAGCCTTGTCCAGGATTCATTGGAAACTAAATCGGGCACTTCCCTTGTACTTGGTGCTCTTTTGGTGCTCTTTGGGTTCCAACAAAAAAAATCTTGGCCTTGGCGGTTACACCTCGTCTGACGCAGTCGTTAGGGATGTCTGTGGCTGCTCTCGGTGTTTATCGTCCTCTACTCTGTCAGTCACAGTCACAGTGTACCACCTCTTTACGGTGTTGCCCTGATTCCTGATACGCATTGTCATTCCGGTGTCCTCACTTGGTGCAGTCTCAGTGGCTCCTCGTCCTCCTCACCCCCCTCCTCCTCACCCCCCTCTTCCTCACCCCCCGTTCTCCTTCCCCTCACCCCCCGTTCTCCTTCCCCTCACCCCCCGTTCTCCTTCCCCTTCCCCTCCCTGCTGCTCATCACCCCCTCTATTATCCACTCGCTCCCCACCCTATCACCCTAACGGGAGCGGGGGAGCGGGGGGCGACGAAGGCGGGGGGATCGGGGGCGGGGGTGTGGAGATGCCTCCTGATGGGCTTGGCGACAGGCAGAAGAAGCGAGGACGAGCGTGCGGACCAGTACCATGTTGTGTGCTTTTTTTCTCTTCTTGAGGGTCGCCGGACGTGGAGATGCCAAGCTTACAGCGCCCAAACGCAGAAGAAACGATCCCAAGACCAAAGACCCCAAACCCCCCACTTCTTGAGGTGGTTGATATCGACACATAATATATAAGACCACACCCCCTACCCCCCGGGAGCACTCTTATCTTGTCATCTCTTCATTCTTTCTCATCCATCCATCATGGGTATCATTATCAACCAGAACAATGAACGGTCCGCGGCACGGAACGCCGCTGGCGGCCCCGCCACGTACGCCGGCCTCCGCGGCAAGTCGCTGCTTGCCGGTGTCGTCGGTACCGGTACCATCGCCTTCATGCTCTTCGGATATGGTGAGTTTGTCAGCAGGTGTGCTGGTGGTGGTGGTAGCGATTGTCGTCGACGACGATTGTAGCGGCGGAGAGAACTAGCACATGTGCCACTGTTTCAGCTGCTTGGGTATATCCGCTCCAAAACACTGTTTCCGTCATCACCCAACCCCAACCGTTCCGCCACCCCTGCCTCCCCTACCTCTGCAGGAATATCACTAACCCCCAGACCAAGGTCTCATGTCCGGTATCATCGGTTCCGAGCAGTTCAACCGCGAGTTCCCCGCCACCTTGTCCAAGGGCCCCGACGACGTGCACACTGGTACTATCCAGGGCACCGTCACCTCGTGCTACGAGATCGGATGCTTCTTTGGCGCGCTCTTTGCCTACTTCACTGGTGAATTCATGGGCCGCAGGCGCATGATGCTCCTTGGTGCTACGGTTATGATTATCGGTACTCTTATCACGGTCACTGCTTTCGGTCCCGGCGCGCGCGAGGTCCAGGGCAACGTCGGCGGATTCGTCCAGTTCTTCATCGGTCGTGTGATTACGGGTCTGGGTAACGGCGCCAACACCGCCACGGTCCCCTCTTGGGTCGCCGAGACGTCCAAGGCGCACAACCGTGGTTTCCTTATTTGTCTCGAGGGCAGTGCCGTCGCTGTCGGCACCGTCATCGCGTACTGGATCGACTTTGGAATCTCGTACGTCGACACCTCGGTCAGCTGGCGCTTCCCCATCTCGCTCCAGATCCTCTTTGCCCTTCTCCTCGTCGCTGGTGTCCTCGTCCTCCCCGAGTCGCCCCGTTGGCTCATCATGCACGACCATGAGGCCGAGGCGCTCCACGTCATTGCTGCCCTCCGTGGCGAGGACGTGAACAACCCCGAGTCGATCGCCGAGAAGCGCGGCCTCGTCGACACCATCAACGCCCAGACTGCCGCCGAGGCCTCCAAGAAGGACATTCTCAAGCAGGGCAAGAACCAGCACCTGACCCGTGCGCTTGTCGGTGCCTCCACCCAGCTCTTCCAGCAGATTGGAGGCTGCAACGCTGTCATCTACTACTCGACTCTCCTGTTCCAGAACCAGATCGGCCTCGAGCACCGTCTCTCGCTTATTCTCGGTGGTGTCCTCTCGATCGTCTACATGATCTTTGCCCTGCTTTCGTTCGTCCTCGTTGAGCGCGTCGGCCGCAGGAAGCTCTTCTTCATCGGCACCTGGGGCCAGGCTATTTCCATGTTCATCACCTGGGGCTGCCTCCTTCCCAAGAACAACCGCAACGCCGCCAAGGGCGCCGCGTTCGGTCTCTACTTCTTCATCGCCTTCTTCGGTGCCACCTGGCTGCCCCTCCCCTGGCTGTACCCCGCCGAGCTCAACTCGATGGCGGTGCGCACGCAGGCCAACGCCGTCTCGACCATGACCAACTGGCTCTCCAACTTCCTCGTCGTCCAGGTCCTCCCGACCATGACCGCCTCGATTGGCGGCTGGACTTTCTTCCTGTTCGCGATTGCCAACCTCATCTTCCTCCCCATCATTTACTTCTTCTACCCTGAGACCGGAGGCCGCACCCTCGAGGAGCTTGATGTCGTGTACGCGCACGCGTACCTCACCAACGAGCGCACGACTAAGGTCGCGTCGTCGCTCCCCAAGCTCTCCCATGCCCAGGTCCAGGTCATGAGCGAAAAGTACGACATCCACGGCGAGACGCACCACGACGAGGAGGCCGGCCAGGTCGACACGTCCATCCCGTCCGACAGCGAGATCAAGCGCGCCGCATCCCCCTCGCCCGCGGGAACGCGCGTCGGCTCGTCCGAAGGCTTCAACTCCGAGAAGGAGTCGCAGTAAAACAGTAAACGACCCAGCGAACGACTTGAACGACCAGTGTTTCCTTGCCCCGTCTTTTCTTTCCCGCTTTTCAGCTTTTCCTTCTCTTTTAATGCAGTGGCCGTGACGCCGTGCTCCCTGGGTGTGCCTGGTGCACGTCCGGTGGGAGCACGCCACTTTTCCTGCACGTGACTGTTTCCTCTCTTCTCTTTACGTTGTTCGACAAACATGGCTGTCGTCGTCACTCTTCCCTCTCACTCAATAGTTTTCGCCACAACACAATAGTAATTCCACCACCCCATTACATCCCTCTACATCCATCGGCCTACTGCCATACAGTACTACAACTAGAGCTAGAGTTTAGACTAGATTAGTATTTTATCCCCCCCTCCATTCCACCCTCCTCCTCCCCCTCATTCGCTGCCGCGTATAGGTATGCGTTTCTGTAGCGACTATGCAACTTGGATCCCTTTTCGCAATTGTACAGTATCGAGCACATCAATGGCAGCGGTCAGAATGCCACAGTCATAAATTACACTTGACCACAACAATAAAGCAACGAAAAACTGCAATTAAAAATGACGCAAATTCCACGTGGCAGAGTGAAAAAGAGGGCCAAGGGGCCAAGAGCAAGCCAGGGGCCAGGGGATGAGGATTTTTTCTGGGTGTCATTCAAATCTCATCAACGCCGGCTTGCTCCGTTTATATTATATTTGTGAAATGCATTATTAATGTGCAGTCTGTTTATTATAGTCTTTGTGTTAGTCAGTAGTCTGTGCACTCCCTGGCACTGGCGCGGAATCAAATTCCACACAAACCCCTCGTGGGCCAAAGCAGAAGAAGAAGAGCGGAGATCCGGAGAGCTATAGTCAATGCATCAATGAAGATTGCTGCCGCTCCCCTCCCCCTCCTTGCCTGGGTTTGCCGGCGCGGAAGAAGGGATCAACTGGCAGTTGTCCGTCGTCGTAACAGAGCAATCCACACAGGATACGGATACACCCCGCGAACATCGAGAAAGAGAAAGAAAAGATTACTACCTTTTTTTTTTCTTCTCAACAAAATCACCCCTCCACCTTCTTTTACCCTCCTCCCCTCTCTCCGACCGCACGTGTCTAGCGTCAAACTACTCGACAGACATACAGACACAATGGCACCCGTCCCCGTCCCCGCCTCGGCGCCCGAGCCCCCCCAGTCGTTTGTCGACCGCGCGACCCGCTTCTTCGAGGAGCACCAGAAGGCCATCCTGATTGGTGCCGGTGTCGCCGCCGCCGCCGGCGCAGGATACTACCTGTACTCGTCGTCGCGCGGCGCCTCGGCCCCCGGTTCCGGCTCCGGCTCGTCGCGCGGTGCGGCTGCTGGTGCTGGCTCGGCTGGCAGCGAGAAGACTGCGGCCGGCGCGCCCGGCAGCGGCAGCAGCAAGAACAAGAAGAAGAAGAAGAGCAAAAAGAACGGCGACAAGTTCCTCAAGGGCGAGGGCACCGAGGGCCCGCTCCTCGAGGAGATCAAGCCCAAGCCCGCGTCCCCCGCTGAGAAGGTTGCCGAGCCCGCTACTGCCGACGACCCGTTCGCGGACGTGCCCGATACGGCGGGCCTCGCGGCCATGCCGGAGGCAGAGCGCAACGCCCTCGGCGCAGCCCTCAAGGACCGGGGAAACAAGCTCTACGCCAAGAAGGACTTTAAGAAGGCCGTCGAGTGCTACACCAAAGCCATCGAGGTGTCCGTCAAGAAGGACGCCGTCTTCTACTCTAACCGTGCTGCTTGTAAGTTGTGCCCAGGTGGACATGCGTGCTTGTTTGTTTTTATGCAGAGCACACATACGCACGCACACGACAGAAACTGACGCAATTACACAGGCTACACCAACTACTCTCCTCCCGAGTACGAGCTCTGTGTCAAGGACTGCGACGAGGCCCTCAAGCTCGACCGCACCTAGTGAGATTTTCAATTATTCTTGTACCTGTTTCTGGCTAACCTGTTTCCAGCGTCAAGGCCCTCAAGCGGAGAGCGACGGCCCTCGAGCGCCTCGACCGCGACGAGGAGGCCGTGCGTGGTGAGTTTTAACATAAGAGATTAGACGGAGAGAGGCTGACAGACATCCCAAGACTTCACCGCGTGCACCATCATCGAGCGCTTCCAGGACGAGCAGGCCGCCGCGGCGGTCGAGAGGTGTCTGAAGAAGCTCGCTACCCGCCGTGCCAAGGAGCTCCTTGCCTCGCGCGAGACCAAGCTCCCGTCGCCCACTTTTATCTCGTCGTACCTTGCTGCGTTCCGCCCCCACGCCAAGCCCACTCTCCCCGAGAACCCGTCGCAGGGCGACCAGACGCTCATGCTCGCGTTCGACGCCCTCGAGGCCGCCGACTACACGCACACCGTCTCGTTTGTCAACGAGGCCATTGACCAGGGCATCTCGTGGACCGAGGGCCAGGCCGAGGCGTACAACCTCCGCGGCACCTTCAAGTTCCTCATTGGCGACTCTGTCGGTGCCAAGGCCGACCTCGAAAAGTCGCTCGAGCTCGTCCCCACCTTTGTCCAGTCGTGGGTCAAGATCGCCTCGGTCCACATGGAGCTCGGCGACGCCGTCTCGGCCTTTGGCGACTTTGAGACTGCGATCCGCCACAACGCCAACGACCCCGACATTTACTACCACCGCGGCCAGGTCTTCTTCATCATGGGCGAACACGAAAAGGCCATTGCCGACTACCAAAAGTCGATCGAGCTCGACGACACCTTCATCTTCACCCACGTCCAGGCCGCCGTGGCCCAGTACAAGATGGGTGAGGTCGCAAAGTCGATGGCTGCCTTCCGCCGCATCCTCAAGCAGTTCCCCGACCGCGGCGAGCCGTCCAACTACTACGGCGAGATCCTCCTCGACCAGCAAAAGTTCCAGGAGTCGGTTGAGCGCTTTGAGCGCGCGATCGAGCTCGACCAGAACAAGTGCGTCTGATGAGTGTGTTGTTGTAGCTGACGCTCCGCAGGAAGCCCCGCAACGTCCTCCCGTACGTCAACAAGGCCCTCGCCCTCTTCCAGTGGAAGCAGGACATTGGCGCCGCCGAGTCGCTCTGCAAGGAGGCGCTCGCCATCGACCCCGACTGCGACGTTGCCGTCGCGACCCTCGCCCAGCTCTCGCTCCAGCAGGGCAAGATCGAGGACGCCATCAACTGGTTTGAGAAGTCGGGCGCGCTCGCGCGTACCGAGGGCGAGCTTATCAACGCCATTACGTACGAGCACGCGTCGCGCGCCCAGGCGGCGTTCCTCAAGAACTTCCCGGAGTTTGCTGAGCGTCTCGGCCAGATTGCCCAGGGCATGTAAGCCGCGAGCCGCCAGTGCAGCGAGCAGCAGCAAGTTGAGCCGAAAGTCGAGTGGAAGCTAGAGAGAGAGCGAGGAGGAGACGTGCATGGCATCGGTGCGGGACGAAAAGTTGGAGTCGAGTCGGACGGACGAGGTAGATGAGGTGATGAGACAGACTGCAGACGAGTCTGCAGGCAGAAGGCGATCTAGGTCTAGTGCGTTGCAACTGCGGATGGCGACACCACTATTCCCCCACACCCCACCCCACCCCACCACCAAAAGCATTCCCATTCAAAAAAATGAAAAATCATTCACAGACAGCTGCAGGAGATCCCCCCCATCTGCCGCACTTGCAGTTGCCCGTCCCATTTGCCCAGTCTTGCAGCGTACCCCAGCCCAGCGTACGGCGACGCGTGTAATTGTAGCAGCAAGTGTGCGTAGTAGGATAGGATCAAGAGCAGTATCACGCTATTCATATTGTCGGCATGCAACCTCTCATACCACAGCGCACAGGGAGAGACGGCCGGTGTGTAGGTGTCCAGTGTACAATGGACGTAAACGAGGGCGTGCGTTGAGTGGAAGCGGTTGTTTGTGTACCTCCGCCACGGTACGCAAAATTTCCTCCTCCAGTTTCAGAAGTCAACTCCAGCAAACAGCCACACATAGTCCAAGTCCGACGCCAAAAAAATCAAGAATCACGAGCAGATAACACGTATATTAAAAAAGATACAAGATAGTAGTAAGAAAGCTGTACGGTCTACCGCCTCACACTACGCCGACCCGCCGCCCGAAAGCAGCGGGGCGAAACTACGCAGTGTTGAGGACTGAGATGACCACCTCCTCTGGCCGGATCCGGATTGACGCTCAAACGGTGCGTGGAACGAGCGCAGGAGCCTCCTCCGCTTGGAGAAAGGCTGGTCTGCGCTCCCGCACGTGAGCAACAGGGGAAACTGTTCTATTCCGCGGCGTGCCGCACATATGGAGGACAATCTAATGCATCGAGACGCGCTTTTATAGCCCGTCGACGGGTCCGCGAGCGAGCGCGACGGCGAGAGGTGCCGGTGCGATGGGGCGAGACAGGGCGAGGGGCGAGGGGCGAGGGACGGGGATATGTGCATGTGGCGGCGTTTGCATGTGTGGCAGCACACACACAGATGCTGCTTGGGTGCACGTGGTGCTCACGCTAGCCATGTGGTCATGCACCTCCACTTTTTCTGTCCACCTCAAACGATGAAACTTGCTGCGATGGAATTCGTTGGTGAATTGGTGGCATGCTGGTGCTGCAGCTGTCGCTGTTGCTGCTGCGCACTTTCACCACCGCAACCTTGCTTTTCCCGTCGTACCCTGCGTTTAGTCGCCGCTTCCTCTCAGGCCCATCTGAACCGCAGACAGGGCGCGCACGCCCACGCGAGCGGTATTGCTCTCGAAGTCGGACCATATCGCCATTCCATCCATCGCCAGCAACAACCAGCGCCCTGTTACGCTCCCGCGAGGCGGTGCTGTGGCATTCGGGGTGGGGTGGGGATGAAGTGCTTGGCAAGTGGGAAGTGTCGCGTCGTGTCGTGTCGTCCCATTATGCCATGTCGCGTCGTGTCGCGTCGTTGAGGCTGGATCGGCTGATGGCTCGTGGAGGCACCAGCCGGGGTTTGAGCGCATTCAGCCTCCCCCCAGCAGCCGTGCCGATCCTGCCGGTGCTGCCGGTGCCGGTTCCCGCATTCCAGTGCCATGCGCGCGTCCTCGTAGTTGTACTGTAGTGCTCCCAAACCCCCAAACCCCAAACGTAAACAAATTTGAAACCATACCGTCTATGGTTACCGAGCACACCATTCCGGTAAAGGAAAGATAGGGCAGCGGGGGGGGGGGGCTGGGGCCAGGGGGGCCCTAGCCTTGTCACCGCTGACGCACGGCGCACGGGTGCGGCGGGGCTGTGCACACGGCGCCCATCGCCCGGCGCCTCAGGAGTCAGGAAGAGGAAGACGCGTTAGGATAACGAGGCGTCAGAGACAGACAGACCCACAGACACTGCAGAGTGGTCCGGCGTGGGCATGGGCATGGCCGGCATGGGCGCCGTTGATGATCAGGAGCAAGTAACTAAGTAAATGGTGTAACGCACTTTCAATTTATATACGCGCCCGCCACGCTTTCCAGTAAATATGTACCCGAGGAGAAGAAACACGTCGATCACCCCTTTGGTATCCTGGAACCTGCGGACTGTGGGCTGCGGGTCAGGACCGACGATGCTGCGGAGAGAGAGAGCAACCACCTATAATACAGCACAGTACCACCGAAGGAAAAAGTCAAGTCACGGGTGGAAACAGCCAAAGCGTCGTGGCAAAACACAAAAATCTAAAAGCTCGAGCGAGGCGCCACTGCATACCGTGACTGCACGCTAAATGCAATTCCAGCGGGACATGCATGTTGTGTCCCAAGAGATTTACGCTCAAGGGTAGACAGAGCACACTCTCTGTGCCACTGCCGAGTGCACGACGGGCGGCGTGAGTTTGCCCGCCCGCCCGCCTGCAGTGCACCCATGCACCGCGGAGGCCGGAGGAGGAGGCTGCGGCGTGAAATATGAAAGGACAAAAAAAAGCACATCACTCCTGAGAAACACCGACCCTGCAATGCTCGACTGCGGGGCCGTAGCGCAGTCCGGCTCCTGCTCTGCTCCCCGGGTAGGGAGCTATTTTATACCGTTTGGGCGTTCTTGGCGTCGTTGATCCTGAGCGCCATTGACGAGGCAGTCGCTGTCGTGGGCACACTCTCATGACTGAACTTGCATGCATAGTACTGTACTGCAGTACTGCATACAAGTTACAGCATTGCAAGATTGTAGAAGTCCTGCGCAGCGGGTGCCCTGCGTCCTTGCGTCCGTCCTTGCGTCCTTGCGTCCTTGCGTCTTCCAGGATCAGGATAGGATCTGCGGGGTCTGCGCTGCGGTCTGCTGTGCAGAGCGCGGGCGTGGACGTGGATGTGGACGTGGACGTGGGCTTCTGTGATGCGGACGTGCGCGTGGTGTGTGGTGTGGGGACAGAGGCGGGGGATCATCATGCGTTCATACAGTACAGTATTATACACCGCTCGTTCCGAACCGGACCTGTCTCGGCCGCCGTTGCTGCCGTATCTACACTCTACAGGTGCCAGGCCACGCTTCGCAAGTCTGCAGCCGCTGAGCTTGCGGTGCGCCACGGCTGCAGCTGCAGCTGGAGCCGCAACGCCGCCTGGCGCCTCCGTGCGCACTGGGATGAAACCATGACTGCGACTGCGCTGATCGAACGTGGTATAAGTATCCCCAGTACCCGTACTTTGTTTCCTTTCCTTTCTTTCTCCTCTTCTCTTCTTTGCCTTTCTTCATCTACACTCCATCAATCACTATCACCATGTCCTCCTCCGACGACCTCCCCGCCCCCTGGATCAAGCAGTGGGACAACAAGTGAGTACACCCCTCCTCTCCGCCCGCCCCTCCCCTCCACTCCCACCTAGTACTAACACCTCAGCTACAACGCCTGGTTCTACATCAACCCCACGACCAACCCGCCCACCACGAGCTGGACGCACCCCAACGAGGCGGCGCGCGCCCCGGCCAACAACAACAACAACACTGCGCCCGTTAACAACAACGCTGCGCCCGCAGGCGCGGACGGCACCGTCCCCGAGGGCACGGGCGAGCGCGGCCTCGGCTCGACGCTGCTCGGCGCCACGGCGGGCGGTATCGCCGGCAAGATGTCGGGCCACACCGGCATCGGCGTCGCGGCCGGCGGTATTGGCGGCGCCATCCTCGGACACATTATCAAGGTGAGTCGCACCGGAGGAGGAGCTGGCCACCGGAGCAGGAGAGGAGCTGGCTACGGTGCTACGGCGCCAAACCGCGGACACTCACTGACGCTAACCGCAGAACCACAAGGAGGAGAAGGAGCATCAGCAGTACCAGCAGCAGCAGTACGGCGGTGGCGGCTACGGCGGCCCCCACGGCGGACCTCCCGGCGGTCCCGGCGGCTTTGGCGGACCTGGCGGCCCTCCCGGCGGCTTTGGCGGACCCGGTGGTCCTGGTGGACCCGGCGGCTTCGGCGGCCCTGGTGGACCCGGCGGCTTCGGGGGTCCCGGCGGACCTGGCGGACACCACGGTGGCCACCACGGCGGTGGACACGGCGGCCGCTGGTAGTTTGTAGACAGGCAATGGTCGAACGCACGCACAAGCACAAGCACAAGCAACAGCACACTCGTACATAATGATATCACCGTAACGTCAAATGTCAATGCCATTCCAACGTCAATAATCTGCTGCAATCATATGGTGGCGGTTGTAGTGGGCGTTCAGTAAGTGAGGCTGCGCCCCGTCGAGAAGCAGGGATGCATCAATGGAGTGTATTGTATCGTGGGAACTGCAACGGTATAACGCACCGGCACGCAGCAAAACTGCACACGCTTCGAAGTCTAAACAGTCATTCCCCAATCTCACGCTCAACAGCCTAACAGAATCCTCAGTCCAGTCCGATTAATGCGTCGCCGTCAGTCGTGTCAATGACGCTCATAACACTGCCATTCCTAGTGAACCCTTCCGCCTCCGACTCAGTCTTGACACCTGCGCTCCGGCGAGTCTCGCTCCGCGTTCGCCCCATTTCACGAGGCGGCGATAGCGAGTTGAGGCTGTCATCGAGGGTGAGGTTGATGATCTCGCGGGGCACTGGGGTCTCGGCTCGTACGGGCGGTGCTGCCGCCTTGCGGGTTGCCGCGCGTTTCTTCTTGGGGGCAGGGGGCGCACTCGTGTCCGGCTCAGGAGGAGCAGTCACCTTGGGCTGTGCAGTGGTCTTGGCACGGGGAGTTCGTTTCTGTGCCGGTTTCTTGGTCGCCGGTTTCTTGGCCGCCGGGGTGGGGGTTGCGGTTACAGTGCCGCTCGCTGGTGCCTTAGGCTTCTTGCCCTTGGGAGCGGGGGCTGCGGGCGCTTCGACAATGGGGCCGAACACGTCCTGCGTCGAGGAGATCAACGTGAGAGCTGACGAGGAAGGTGCCAGCGGGGGCGGTGCTGCAGCGCCTGCGTTCTTCCGCTGGTACGTCTTCTTGGCCTTTGGGGCCGGGGGCGGCGAGGGGTCCAGAGTGGAGCCGCTGCCGGGGGTCTGGGGAAGCCCACTGCCAAGAGACGCGGGGCTGGTATCGATGACGGCGCTTGGAGTGTTATCAGGAATGTGGAGCCCCTCGTGCTGGTACAGCGTCTCCGAGTCCTGAACTGGGCTTGCGGGGCGACCAGGGAGCTGGAACAGCGTCTCGGCGTCGGCTTCGTACGGCACAGGCTGGAGCATATGCACTCTGGACGTGGGAGGCGGCGCCTCCTGCCGAACAATGGCCTGCGAGACGCTGTGGAGGGCGGAAAATAACGGCGACGGTTCGGAGATGGCAAAGGCTGGTGGGTAGCCGAACATGTCCCGCGCGCGGTGATGGACATTCTGCGGTGGCTCTTCGAACCGAACCGTGCCTGGGCGACTGTTGGAGCGCGTGGTGCTAGTGTTTCTCATGTTGTGGACGTAGGCAGCAGCGCTAGCGAGCTGATCTAGCTGTGATGGCGTGCGGCTGGGAGGTGAGGGGTTGGCTGATTTGCGGAGGAAGGCGACATCCTCTGCCAGCGTCTTGAGTGTGGCGGACATGTTGAGGTGGGGTTCAAAAGCGGCAAGGCGCTCCTCGATGGAGTCGATCCGCTCCTCCGTACGATGAATGGCCTTGAGGATATCGTGGCTTAGATCGCCGCCCTGGCGGCGCTGAGTGGGAGCCACTTCTGCCACAACCTCTTGCGATTCCCGGACTCTATCGACCTTCTGGTGAAGGAGTTCAATACTCCCCTGGAAAATGGCGACCATCTTGAGTGCCTCGGGCAGACCCTCGAGATCCTTGCACTTTCGGTTGAGCTCCATCACTGGGCCGAGGGCAGTGATAAGCTGCTCCACGACAAGTGTAGCCAACTGTGCAATGTCAGTTGAGGCGCTCTACGCCACTCAGCTCACCCTGTCACTGGAGCCGCCAGGGCTCGGCGATAGCGAGGAAAGGGTGCCGAGGCCAAGAGACTTGATCTTGTCCGCCGCGAGCTGGGCCGTCTGCTCTGGAACACTCGCAACCGCATCCTTGACCGCTGCCTTGATGTTGCCAAGCTGCTCGTACATTGCGGGCGAGACTGGCGTTAACATCAATCTAACGCGTTCTCGACTCACGGATATCACGCAGAATGTCCTTGACATCTTCCGTGGTCGGCAGCGCCTGGAGGTTGGTGCGGATATCGTGGGTCATGTCACGCTGCGTACGCTGCTCGCCCTGGAGGCCGTTGACGGCGGTCTTGAGTTCTGATTGTTAGTGGACCCGGGTGAAAAGTGTGGCTACTCCGCTACTCACCATTGACGGCATTGATGACCCTGGCGGAGGCCATCAGTTTCCCGTCCTTGGGCTGGGACTCTTCCTGGTGATGATGACACTGAGGATGCGGGTGGTATGGAGACTGATGCTGCTGATGCTGATGCTGGAGTCGCTGATGATGCTGCTGCTGTTGCTGCTGGAGCTGGTGATCATGTAGCCGCTGAGCAGGGGAAGGCCGCAGCCCATTCGACCCGGACGAAGCCACGAGCATGCCATTGCCATTGCCGGCCCCGTTGCCGGCACTCCCGCTCCCATTGCGCCCGGCGTATCCGTTCGCGATGGCGCTAGCGGGCGGAGGGGGATGGACATTGGTCATGTTGGAGCGGAACGAGTCCGGGACGCGCGACGGTGTGCTCCCGAGCGCCGACTGCGGGCGGAACTGCGAGGACGTGAACCCGGGCTGCCCCGGTTGCTGCGAGGAAGGCATGCTCTCGTCAATCTCGTACAGGGGCGACGGTGGGGGCAGGTTGTGCATGTTTGCGGCGGTGGACGACGCCGAAGCCGAGGGTGGGAGAGAGCCGTACCCGTAGGCCTGTTGCTGGGGCTGCATGCGTTGCGGCTGCGGCTGCTGAAGTGGTGGCGGCGGGGGATGCTGACCAGGGAGCTGCGAGCTCGGTATCGGTGGCGCTTGCGCCTGCGAGGTCGGTGGGCGGGCGTACATTTGTTGTTGCGGTTACGATTGCGGAGGGCACAGAGTGGCGGCGCGTTGGGCTTGTTTCTTGTCGATGTTGTCCTAGATGGCGAGAAGACCAGACGCGATGGAGATAAAGAAAACAGGAGATAATAGAGATGAATAAACGATGGAATGGAAGCTGATGATTGGGGAGAGAAGACAAGAAAGAGAGGAGACACATACATTTGCAGTCCATCTTGAAAATGGGAAGCCGTATGCAGCCAAGAAGCTGACGTGCGAGTGGAAGATTGTTGGCGGGGGGAGGGAAGACACTTGTAGATGTCGAGGAAGAGAAAGGAAGACACTTTTTTGGCCACTTTTTTGGCAGGCCATTTGTGGTTCGCATGGGGGTTCGCATGGGTTGGTTGGGCTTTGGACACACCTGTACGCCGATCTTTCGCAGAAATCGCTCACCATGTGCTTGGCTGTCCCCGGCGCTCGGCCAGTCATTCATTCCGCCATGCCCCCGTAACTGCCCCGCAAGTCGACCTCGTATCGTCCTCCCCACTCTGGCATTGGTATCGAGCGCTGGAATGCACCTGGGTGTGAATGTAGGTCGTGTGGATTGTAGCATGGTATGAATTGTTGCAGATTGGAGGACTGCTCGCTGTGGGTTCTGACGTGTACGCGTTTGTTGACTCATAATTGATTAATTGAGGCATGTGCGTGCGTGTGCTTTGCAGCTCTGCACTCTGTCTGCCTGTTCTGTGTGTGAGAGTGATGATCGGGTGAGTGTATGTGTACGACTCGAGCCGCCTGGTGATCAGCACGCGCAGCCACCAACTTCGTCCCCTTGTCCTTCGGTGTTCCGTAGCCACCTCGTCCCACCGCGTCCGCATCACCAGCATCCGTAATGTGTTCATGCAAATGTGTGTCGTCTACTTGTCGTCCTCGTCCTTGCCATCGCCACCACCTTGACTCTTAACCACACCTCCGTCAGCGGCCCCATCTGCGGCCCCGTTCCCATTTACGCCCGCATTCAGAGTCTCCGCTGGGTCCAGCCCGTTCGGAGCCTCGGGCGATGCAACACTGCTTGCGACATTCATCGTCATGCCGAGCCCGAGGAACGGTCCTGGTCCTGGGCTGACTGCGCTGCTTCCGCTCCGGCTCCGCGTCGACGTGGTAGGCGACACGGGCGGGCCGCGAGACGTTGCGCTCGACGGGGTGGAGGGCACGATCGAGAGCGCGCGGGGTTCCGCGGGATCGGGGGCAGCAGGGGTGGTCGGGGTCGCAGTGGCCGGGGGGATGGAGGACGGCGCGCGGGTCTCGACTGGCGTCGTATCCGACGACTCGGCCAGTTTCTCAGGCACGATGGTCGCGTCGGTCGTGTCGCGCGGGTCGACGCCAGAGTTGAACGACGGGGGCAACGCAGGGACAGGCGGGGTTGGGGAGAAAATGTCCGGTGTGGGGGGCTCCCCAATCGTGAGGCCCCGACCGCGCTGGTGGCGCATTGGCGGCTCGGGACCCGGTGAGCTCTTGGCCCTGCGTCTACTCGCCTCCTCCTCCGCTGCCGCTGCCCGATGCAGCGATTCGTTCGCTGCAACCTTCTTCTTCTCCGTATCGGGACGCGGCGGGCCGAGCGCGTAGCTCCCACGCTCGAGATGCGTGAGACGGGGTAAGGTGTGTGGACCCAGTTCGATATCAAACAGCTCGAGAATGAAGCGGCGCACGGGGGCTTGGAAGTGGTTCGTGCTTATCGTCCGCATTGCGCGGTGGAACAGTGTCGTGGAGCTGAACAGGCGGGGGTGGCGGTTTCGCACGCGCTTGAGATTGTTCATCGCGCCGGCGGCCAGGACATAGTTGCTCAAGTTGGAGATCATGTGCATGACCTCGGCTTCGAGTCCAGTCAGGACGGTCAACGGAGGCGTCATGGGATCCACAGGCGCCCGCGTCCATGGCTCAATGTATGCGAAACGGCTGATATCGTTGGGAAGGCACAGACCAGTGGTCTGGCCGAGTGGGGTGCGCGTCGAGACCCAGCCGTACTCTTCGAGAATCTCCACGCCCATCTGCGTAGACGAGATGAGACCGATAATGAAGAAACACGTGCCCTTCATCGTCAACACGGGCGACTGCTCCGCAATCTCAATGATCACGTCGATGATCTCCTCATCCTCGAGGAACGCGAGTCCGCCCTCGGTAGACCCAATGTTTCCCTGCTATCAGTTTGGTCCAGCTCGCGAAGCGAAACAACAGCTGACGAGAGACGTACAATTGCCCACAGCGCCGCCTTGACATTGTTCAACAGCTCATAGTCCGAGTCCTCCATGCCATGCACGCGGATCACCTCGGCAAGCTCGGGCACAACACCCTTCTCGCGGAGATACTGGCAGCCTTCCGGCGTCTTTGTGAGCTCGCCAAAAAAGTGCGTCGGGGCACCACTTTCGTACGCCCAAAACTCCTCGGTGTGGTCCTTTGAAATCGGTCGGATAGTCTTTGACACAAAGGTCTCAACCTCAATGACATAAAGGAGGTTTTGTTCCTGTTGTCAGTTTTGAATGAAAACGGCCATAGAACTCACGCTGATCCAGCTCTCGAGCTCATAGTCGATGTACTGGGCCTGGAGAAGGTAGAGGAAGCCTGCAGATGTAGACATGAACCGTAAAAAGAGGTTGGCACCAATGTCCCCGAGATGCTCAAGCGTCGGGCGAAGGTAGACGACCTTCTCGAGGTTGACGGGGTCTTGGCATGCCTCCTCGAGGTACATGACTGCGATCTCGCAGACCTCCATCGCAGGGTCATACAGCTGCGTGATGAGGAGCTGCAGGGCCCAGTCGATCATATCGGGTGCTTCGTGCAGCAGCCGACCGAGGTGGTGCGTAGCGAAGAGGCGGGTCTCCATGTACGACGATGTAAGGGCCTTGGAAAGCACAATGCGCTGATGCGCGTCGCTGCTGTCAGCTCGAATATGCAATTTCCAGCTTACATGGAGTAATCAAAACACTCGATGATGAGCTTGATGATATCGTCCCTGGACCGCAGCTCGCAGAGATGATAAAAGCTAGTAAAGAACTTGAACTTCTCCATGAGCTGGATGCCCTTTTGGTGCTTGGACAGCGTCCCGATCATCTCAAAGTATCCGTATGTGAGCGTGTTCTCCAGCCGGTCTCGCGCAAATACGGGCTGGGCGCTCGGCTGCCCGGCATACTGGTCCAGCTCGGAGAGACACTCAACCATCTGCTTCAACAGCTTGTCCTCCATGAGGAACCGCTGGCCCTCGGGGTTGACGAGCATGGTGGTTAGGAGTGCACAGGCGAGTCGGACCCATTTGTGGTTTGGCTGCAGTCAGCACCAGCCTTAGTGAGTGCTTATAACGCACCCTCGTTCGCAGCACGCTGCTGAACCGGTTATTGAACGGGTGGAGGAACGAGAAGAGGCGGCGGATAAACTTTGTAGCCTTGATGACCTCGTCGAGCCGCTTGGGATTCAGCAGCGGACCCTGGAGCAGCTCCATGATGCACTCGTAGTTCCACTTTGTGTGGTCGCGCGAGAGTAAGACGCCCGACTCGTTGATCATGGCCTGGAACGTCTTGTCGTCCATCTGCAGCCCGAGACGGAGTTTGACCTGCTGCACCTGCCGCTGGCTGCGCTGCAACGACTCTTGCACCGAGTTCTTGTTCCTAGTGAGGTCAGCCATCTGGGAGGGATTCCCGCATGCCACTCACATGATGCGCTGCTGTCCCATCACCTGGCCCCGTTTCTTGTTGTTGCGGAACAAACTGTCAATCGAGCTGAGAGCCGAGAGCGCCGCGTTCCGTTCGCCCGTTTTGGAAAAGTCTGCAACGCCATCAAACAACCGCGGGAGGGCCTGTTTTCTGTCAGCTTTGTCCAAGCGGAGACCAAAGAAGCTCACCTGGATCTGGGCAGCGTACTGCAAAGGAAGCGTATGGTTCGCGAGCTGGAGGATCTCGCCGAGCAGGAGTGTCGCCTTCCGGCTGATGTTCGGTGCACATGTCTCGTCCTGGATGAGAGAGACCAGAGCCTCGAGGAGTCCCGCCTCGATAAACACTGCAAGAAGGAACGCAACGTAGTTGTCCACAATGTTGAGTCGCTGTGGCATCTCCTCCTCGTCCGGCACCTCGAGAAACTCCTGTGCGCTCGCCTCGTGCGTGCGGTTGTACACTGTCAGACGACGACCGTCCAGGAACGCTGATGTCCATGAGGGCGCCTTGATCCTAAAGGCCGAGAAGAAGAGATCCAGCAGCGCGTTCCGCATCTCGGCCATCGGGACGTGCAGTGACGAAATGAGCGACTTGATCGCACGGCAGTTGTCCATGCACATGTACAGCAGCCCATTCCAAGAGCCCAGGAGCATACCAACGTTGCGCACCGAGTGGTCCAGTTTGTCCAGGTGCCGCTGCATCTGACGCGTGGGGATCTTGCCGTACTCTTCTGTGAGACCAACGAGAATTGTCTGCTGTCAGCTCTACATTGTGAATATGGCAGCTCACCTCCAAGTCTGAACCGGGAATGAGGAGCTGGCGGGTACTCGGTGTATTGACCAAGAAACACAGCAACCCAGTGATACCGAGACCCAGCTCGAACGGGCCGTCTTTGGACGCATTGAGCACGATGCGGAACGCGTCCGCGCGGAGAAGGCACTCGAGGTCGAGGAGGGCCATTTCGACTAGTGTCTCCATGCACACGGTATGCATTGCGTCGTCGGGGTTCTCTGCCGCTGAGACAATGGCACGCACGACACCCTGGCGGAGCGGCACCGGCTGCATGAGGATCTGGGCGAGGTAGTCGGGCATGCCTTCCGGCTGCCGGAATGCCTCGAGGTCCTTTTTCGACGGTGGCGGGAGCACCATGACAGCACGGAGGAGTCGGAGAGCGGCCTCGCGCTCCAGCACGGCCTTTGCGTCGCGCGTGAACGTCCTGAGGGTCAGCAGATACTTTCAGGACCGCGTTTATCTGCACCCACCTGATAATCAGCCACTCGACACCGACAAAGATCATCTTGCCCCAGTTCCGCCTCGTGAGCATGTACCGCAGCAAGCGGTATCCCGCCGTTCGCTGGCGGATCGTCGCCGCGTCCGCAAGGAAGGGGATCGTGGCATGAAGCACCTCGGGCACGTCAATGTGCTTGAGGAGCGCTTGGTGCTGCTTGAACATGTCCGCCAGGCGCGTCATGCAGTCCCACGCCTCGTCGGGCCCCGCGGGCATCTGTCTCTCTGGGCTCTTGCCCTTGGATCCCGAGTTGGCGCTCATGTTGGCTGTCGCTGTCCGGCCGAGCGTCAGCAGCCGCCGGATAATGACCTGCGCCGTCTCGCGGAGCACCGGGAGCACGCGCTGGTCGTCGTCGACCTCGCTGTCGGAGGGATATACCTTCGAGCCGGGGGACGACGCTAGGGCGCTCTCAGCACCCCGCCGGGACGGCGTCGAGCGCGGGCTGAACTCTGGCCGGTCGGGCGCGCTGCGCCGGGACAAGCGCGGCCGCACCCCTGCCGAAAGCAGCGTCGAGCTCGACGCCGAGGACGAGAGCGGCGCGCCCAGCTGCCCGTTCAGCCGTGGCGGCCGCCGCCGCCGGTGCGTTGCTGAGCCTGAAGCAGTCAGCCATCGAAATCATGCCGTGCAACTCACTCCCGCCACGTAATCGCTCGAGCTTGGCTTCCAGCGCCTTGATATTCTCATTCGCGCTCTCGAGCTGCGCCGTGATGCGTGCTTTGATCTGCGGCTGCTCTCCCTCTCCTCCGCGTTTCTCAATCACCTGGAAAGTAAGTCAGACCCTACCCTTCCGTCTTCCACCTGGCAAGGCCGGTACTCACGTCCAACATCTTCTCGGCACCATACTGCACCCGTCGCTCGATGGCCAGTTTCTGCATCAACGACTCGACCTGCGCGGCGTTAGCAGATAAACAAGAGTGAGCATGTAGAGCATTCCCCGTGGCCAGCACAGGCTGAGGCCCCAGATGCACCCCTACTGAAGCCCCCCAGAAGCCCCAGGATAGCCCCCCGTCCGAGCGCGATCACGAGTACGCCAGCCTGGCCTCCAGCAGCCAGCTAAAGCACACGCAAACGCATACGCACCGTCTCCCCGCCAAAATCGTAATCCCCATCATCGGCAAACCCCGTGCTCACGCTCGAGCTCAAGTGCTCGATACTCGGTCGCGCAGCCGCCGGTCGTGTCTGGTGTATTGCAATGGCGGCCATTGTGGGCAGAAGCAAGATAATACAGAAGTCGAAGGACGGTCCGGCGCGATGCCACCTGCGCCTGCGCGGTGGACGGCGACTGGGAACTAGTGCGTATATCTACCCGTCGCAGAGGGCCGACCCTTGGCCCGATGGATATGGTTGCGGTTGTGGTTGTGATTTGTGATTTGTGATTTCGCTTTGTGCGATGGTGATGGCGATCAACGGCAGATGTACCGAGATGACCGACGTCAAGGGCTCAAGGGGCTGTCTTGAGTGACCGGGGGACCGCGTCATGGTGTATGTACACGGTGACGGGGGTTTTTGGTGACCAGCCTGGGTTGTTTTGTCGCCCCCAGGCGTATGTCAGAAAACCACCTTGGATCGCATTTGTTGCAACTTCTTGTACACGGTTCAGTTTCTGGCGCAGAGGAGACTGCAAGACAGCTGATGCATGCGACGAGCATGACGAGGGAGCTCCATGGCGGCCTCCAGGGTTTCTCTTAGACCTACTTTTGCCTCAATCATAACATGTGAGTCTTAGAGCGGTGTCAAAGGAGGGCGGCAAGTCCCTTGTGGCGAAGACGCGCAAGACAACCCAGAAAGAAAGACGAGAGCATCAAGAATTCTATCATCACTGCTGACATCCTTATTCCTAGAACTATAGAATTAAAAATTATAATGCTGGCCGCTCTGTTCGTGTCCCCGCGTCCGACTCGGTCGGCTAGGAGTCGCAGCATTTGAATACCGCGACGGCTCGTTAGTCACTGGCACCGCGCTCGGCTGGTAGTACCACGTGCGCGTGGTTATGGGCCCTTCGACTTCGGCGTACGCCGTCGACGGCGGCGGGCGGTGTCGTTGTGCGGGAGGGTGTGCAGACGGTGGAGCAACGTATGTTGCCGGGGGTGCGAGGTACTCTCTCTGCTGGGATTTTGAGTGCGGTTCGGCATCACGCTGGGGCACATATGAAGGATCAGGAACTGGAGTGGCGTACGCGGACGGCGGAGGCGGCAAGCCCTTGTTGCGTCCTCCCTCTGCATCTCGTCTCTCCATCTCGCGCTGCATCGCCCGGTCCAGTGCCGGCGTGGCAGAAACACTCGTCATGGGCATCACTTCCCCTTTCCGCCCCACCGACGCATGGTACGCGGACGGGGCATACATCGACGGCGGGGCGAGATACTGCCCTGCTGGGTGTCCCGCAACGGAGCTCGCAGACCGCTTGTGCCCGTACATCAGGGGGCGCTCGACATTGGCGGTGGTAGCTGGGCGAGCGTACGCTGGCGGGATAAATTTCCGGTTTCGCGGGATCTGGGGTGCCGGCTCGGTGCCAGGCGGTGCGCGGAGGCACAGCCAAGCCCAGTAGTGCCGCTTCGCGGGGCGCATGGGGTTGAATGGCGACTCGGGGTTGGACGAGAGGAACTCTTGCTTGTCCTGCGGCCGGAGTCTGGAGAATGCGATGACCTGCGAGGCGAGTGAGCGCTGGAATGATTTGGTGTTTCAACCTACGTCCTGTTTTGCCTGGATCCGTTTCCGGCACCACCACCAGATGAGGAAGCACAGGACCAGGCCTAGGAGGCCGAACGAGACTGCCAGTCCTGCCGCGAGTTTCTCTGAGCTACTCAGGCCGGAGGAGCGTACGCTCGTCGCGGCAGGATCGGGGAGGCCCGTCCCCACGGCGGCCCAGACGGTGTACAAGTCTGATGGGGACGACGGCTTGGTTCCGTCTGTAGGATACGGCGCGACGCTGAACACCTGCGTCGCGAAGAAGGACCGCTGCTGGAGTACTGGCATCATGCACCGGTTGTATTCGATCGTGGGGAGCAACCAAGTCTCGTTCACCACAAACTGATACCACCCCGCCTGCTCAAAGATGAACTCGTACGAGTAAGCCCAGTTGTATACCGTCAGTGCGCTGTGTGGTTAGTACCGAGTGTGAAGTATGTCACGGAGAAGGTCTCTCACCCGCACAGGGGGTCGCCGAGAACCGGTGTCGAATTCGAGTTCGTTGGATCGAGGGTGCCTGTTGATGGGAAGAGATCGATCTGGGGAGTGAGCAATGCAGCGCGCACGAAACGAGCAAGATGAGAAGATTCAGCACAAGATAAACATTCACGCCTGAACCTTCAAACCAACTCTCAAGTCCACAAAAAACTCACAGAATCATTGGGCATCATCAAGTACGGAGTGATGTCCCTCAGCCATCCGCCGGCAATAGGCGCAGGGCGAGGTCCAGGCTCGACAAAGCCAAACATGTAAGGCACGCCTGTAGTCAGCATGCCGTCCAGTAAGAGAGAGCACGGCCTGCAGGGGCGAGCAGACGGCGCGGACCAAATGGAAAGATGAGGGCAGCGTAATGTGGGTAGGGTTGCCATGAATTGGGTGCGTTACGCGTAAGGACGTGAGTGCGCGCCACCGCCACATGACACGCTAGGTTGGTCGGAGCCCGCAGCTCAACTCGCTCAGGCATACACGACCCCGAGGCCCGCGGAGCGCGACCAAACAAACAGCGCATTCATGCCGGACCCTGCATTTAAACTTTGGCACGACGACTTACCTACGTAAATGGAATGGTACGGATTTGGCATAATGAGCCCCATATTCTTTGCGATCGGGACTGTGGGCCAGGGGGTAAGTGCGGACCGCGATGCCGATGCCGTCGCGGTTGTGGGAGTCATGCTCGGCGTGAGGAAATACGATGTCGCAGTCGCGAGAGAGACAGAATTGACAATGTCGGATGTCCATTGCTGCGAGGGCGAGGGCGAGGGTGTGGGGAGGAGCAATTGGTGTTCATTTGTCGGCGTGGGAGAGGGGGAGGGAGCTGCGAATGCCGATGCGCCATCGAGAGTGGTAGTGGTGATTCCCATCGATGCACTGTCGATCATACTTGTTTCGGTATCCTGTCGTCGTTCCACCGCAAGAACGCCGACAACGAGAGTGGAAAAGAGGAATATTCTTCTCATCTATCTCAAGATGGAGGCGAGTTCGAGGAAATGTGTGCGATGGAGAACAACAACTTCTTCTTCTGTGGATCAGTGGCTTTATCGCTGTTCGTGAACGCGCTCGGTCTCGCTGACTGCAAAGGGAGCCCAATGCTTCTGCGTGTCCTCAACGATTCATGTCTACGACGCGACAACCACCGGAAGGCAAAGAGTACAGACGGCGCGATGCCATGCCCCTTTAGCAGGATTCCATTTCCATGAGTGGAGGGGGGGTATGGGGCATATGGTGAAGGCTGGCAAGAACTAGGGGCTATGTTATGGTGCTATTGTGCGCCGCTGATGGGCTCGAAGTGGCCCAATGGTGAGCTATACGGAGACAAGCAATGAACGAGCACGAATGAGCAAGCCGCCAGTCCAACGCCATTCTCCAGGAACCAGCTCGTTGGCGCTGGACAGTGCATCTCATCGCTCCCGCTGTGGGCTTGGTGCTAGTCCCCAAACATGTCCAGAGGGACTCAAAGGCGATCCGTGCGGTGGCTAAACCCTGCCACAACGCACGGACCGCCACAAACCAGTCATATCCCACAGGCACCTCCGCTTTCCCAAATCAGTCCAATTCAGTGCCTACAACGCGTCCAGACAGGCAAGGCGCGTCCAAGCCCTCATGTTGCGATATTATTTGCTCTAACTTCTAGTCTAAATGAGATTTGGCCGTGAGTTACCACTCGTCCAGTTCGCACTTTCTTGTAAACGGGTACATGCGGGAACAGCATGGCAATGAGTAAGACGGTCAATGAGAATTGTGGGAACTCCTTGCTGAACCTCACGACTTCAGGGCTGATCGGGTATATCCGTTGCAGCTTTGTCTCGGAGGTGTGTCGGATTCGAAGGCCGTTCGTCGTCATGATTGCTTGTATGGAGAGTGGAGTTGATAGTTGGAGTTGATGACGGTGAGCGGATAAGACAAGACAATACATCATGGAGAGTCAGTCTGGAGCTCGAGATAAGCCTTGTGGAATGAAGGGAAGAGTCTGTTTCCACCAAAGAAAGCTCTCAACAACGGCAGAATCCCATCTAGACATCTAGAGGCCTAGACCCATGTATCAGTTGAACGATGTCAGTACAGCGAAGACATGCAGTATTGTTCAAGGCGACCCACTCCTTCTGTGGTCTGGTCGCGAAGCTCGGTCAGCTCCTCGGTCGACTTCAGGTAGTACCCCTGTGTCTCGAGTCTGTGTTTACTGTAGCTGCCGCCAATGAGTGAGCAAAAGTGACAGTGTAAGCGTTTATGACTTTACAGTACCAGACGTCGACAGTACTTCATGATCGATTGGCAGTTTTAAGTGGTGCGACAGAATGACGACACGAGATGCATCTCTTGCCATTTGGCGCTTCGCCTGTCCAGCTGTCCAGCTGTCCATATCTTCCATTTGCATGATCCATGATCCGGCCATTATGGTAGGCAGGCAAATGATCCAATCGATCCCAAAAATGACTCTCCCATAAGCTCCCATTTTGTTTTTGTTCCATTCCATTGTGGATCACAAAAAATCCCAAACAGTTGTGGGGGGTGACGTCACGCTTGACGTCGTCGGTCACCGACTGGGGTTGCACATGGATGGATGGCACCCCCCCTGCCTGTGATCCTGCGAGTTTGGCCCGCACGATGATTCCGTTGCCATCCTCCGTCTGCACATATATTCCATCGTCTCGTCCCCCGTCGTCCCGATTTCTTTTACTTATTCCCCATTCTCCACCCCCCGTATTCAAGACGTTTCACGATGGGTATCCTCGACGGCATCCACATCAAGGTGCGTGTCCTCATTCATGTCGAGACTCCGAGCACTGTACTATACAATCTGTACTCGGCGCTTGGATAGCGAGATTCTGGCGCGATGACGTCGTTTGCTGACAGCACTTAGCTCCTCAATATCGCCGTGTTCGCGCTCTCGCTCGGCAGCAATGTCTACTCTGTCGCCGGGCCCAAGGACACGTACGGTTCTCCGAATGTGAGTTGTGGTGTGGTGTGCCATGGTGATGAAGTGAAATGGCTTGGTGCATGCATGATGACGGGGAGATAAACTGCGGGTGGCGACTATGAAGTCTTCAAGTTGAGAGAGACAATGTCCCAGCGGTGACATACAGACTTCTGGACATGCGGACTGGCTGGTCTGATGCCCGGCGAGTCGGATGGGAGAGCATCGCTCGGACATGTCTTCCTGTCTACCGGCGATGGACGTCAGTAGACGTCAGCGTCAATGGCTGTCAGCGACTCATCATGTCTTCTTCAGCGTCGCATTGACGGCACCCACAACTAACGCACAGGACACCTACGTCACGCCCTCGGCCTACGCCTTCTGGATCTGGACTCTGATCCACTTCCTCCTCATGTGCATGCTCATCTACCAATTCACGGAACCCGGCAAGGCTCTGGTCATCGACGCAATCGCGTACCGATTCGCTCTCCTCGGATGTCTGAACAGCATCTACATTTTCCTCTGGATGCGCGGATGGTACATCTCCGCCTTTGTCTTTAGTCTCCTGCTCGCCGCCAGCGTCTCGCAGATCTACTACATTATCAATGCGGAGCACCGCGACGTCGACGGGCTCGGTGTCGAGCTGTTTGTCCATCTCCCGTTCTCGCTCTACCACGGCTGTGAGTACCCAACTACAAAGAAAACTTGCTCACACGCGCGCAGGGACCATCGTCCTCATCGTCATCTCCCTCTTCCAGGCCTTTGGCGTCAACGCGGACATTCACCGTGCCGGATTCTGGACAAAGCTGTTCGTCTTCCTCGCGTTCGTGTTCCTGGAGTCTACGGCGGCAGGATACGCGTTCGCGACCGCCCAGGGGGACCCGGCCGGTGCGGCCGTCATTGCCTGGGCGCTCTTCTCGATCTGTGAGTTTAGAAGCGTTGCTATGAAGGTGTCTCACCCCTGTGATTTCAACACCTCCCCTCCCGTCCCCACTCACGCTCGCACTAACACCCCACAGTTATCCACCAGGATGTCAAGTTTATCCGCTGGAGCGCGTTCGCCTTCTTCTGTCTCTCCCTCCTTGCTGTTCTCAAGGCTCTCTAGTGAGTTAGCGTGCATGGAATATTAACTCACACCCAGCTCGTCGTTCAAGACCGGCCGCAGCGTCCTTCACGACGAGGAGCGTGCGCCGCTTCTTGCAGACAGCTAATCTCGACGTGCGGAGTTGCACTTCAGTCTCGTAAATGAGATTTTAGCTGTTTTCAAGTAACGAATACATTTCAAGTAGCGCAAGAGTGGTACAGTGAGGGAGTGTGGAGGAGAGCGAGAGCGAGAGGAGTGGGTTCGATGTAGCAGGGGAGGAAAGCTATGGAAGTCCGTCTGAAGTCTGTTCGGAACGAGTGCTAGTACGAGCCCTAGTACCGAGAACGAGAGCGAGAAGACGTTACGAGCCGAGCGATAGCCATTCTAGTTCCCTAATCTAATGAAAAATGCTACTTGCGTATCCGGCTACTGCGGCGGGTTCCCTCGACGGCGGGTTTGGCGGGCTTGCTCTCTGCCTTGGGCTTGGGCTCAGTCTTGGGCTTCGACTCCGTTTTGGCTTTGGAGGTAGATGTCGGCGTGTCTTTCGGCTCCTTGGGTTCGCCCTTCTTCTTCTTTGTGCTAGTCTCCTCGTCGCCGTCCTCCTCTTTAGCCCTCTTTTCGCCTTTAGCCTTGCCACCCTTCTTCGGAGCCGCACCCTCCTCCCATCCGCCCTTATCCCCCAGCGCGACGATGGCCTCGTACGCATCCATCTCTACGGGCTGCACGCCTGGGTCGTCAGCAACCGCTGCTTTAGATACTCCGGCAATCTGGCCGCTGGACTCTGGACACTCACTCAGCCGGCCGCGGTTCACGAGCGCCATGCCCTGTATCGCCCGCAGCCCCTTTGCGCCAATATACTCCACCCCGGCCGGCGGAGCGCTGGCCCCCACAAGGCTCTTGATAAACGAGAGCGTTACCGGGTGCGCGAGGCGGCGGACAAACTTGACGTTGACCATGTACCATGTTGGCGAGGCCTCGGACGACTTTGGGTCGTAGTATGGGTGCGAGGGGTCCCAGGCGGTGACTGGTGTTAGAACAGATGGCACAGATGGAACAGATGGCGGTATCGCTATCGCTACAGCCAGCGATCCGCGGTCCATCCTGCAACCTTGACCGAAGCCTCAAGGATACCCATCCTGACGCCTGAGGATATCCTCCCGTTTAAGACTCACAGTCGGGATATCCCTCCTTGTCAACGACCGCAAGCGCAAACACGCCCGGCACTTTCGTGTTGCTGTGGTAGAAGAGCACCTTTGAGGGTCAGATAGATAACGATCACGTTTGCAATTTTCGGCCGCACCAAGTCGCCGAGCTTCATCTTGTCCTTCATGATATTCTTCGCTTCGTGGTTGCGCACACCTGGCGTCAGACACCCCCACACATCCCGCGGCAGTCGTACCGTCCCACGTCGAGACACTTCCATTAGCACACGCAGCAAAAAAGCACCTTACCCAATCTTCTCAAAGTCGTCCACCGAAAACTGGATTACTGTCAGCCCCGCCCCACAGTACGCGGCCCACCTTGACGTCCTTGCCTTTCACGAGGCGCGAGTCGGGCTCGGCCTTCATGAGCCACGGCATGGTGCGCGGGATGCTGCGTGTGAAGTGTCGGGCGGGGGTGATGCGCATGCACGAGCTGGATGAGGCGCGGAGGCGATAGTATGCAGTTCGTAGCTTTGTGGATGTGGGCGATGCCATCAAGTCATCTGGATGAGACCATCAGGGTGACTGGACTGGACAGGCTCACTGGGGCCACACAAACAATGCAGCTTTCCCACGGTGAAACTTCACCTCCACCACAAGATTTCCATTTCGCCCCCATTGATGCATGCACTACCCAGCGGGGTTTGGTGGTCCAACTCGTCATTCACACCAACTCCAACACTATCCCCCAACACCAACAGCACCAACGGCACGATGTCGCTGAAACGGAAGCACGTCATGTTCGACGAGTCGGCGGGCCCCGAGCCCTCCGAAGCGCCGGCGCCCGCGATGGCGATGGGAGTGCACCCCGACCGCGCGCGGCACGTCGATGGTGCCCCCGCTCCCGCCAAGAAGCCCAAGGTGAGTTGCAGGCATCTCGGCACCCACATTGCTGAGCACTAATCCCTCGCAGGTCAAGTCGGAGAAGAAGAAGCGGTACCTTGCGAAAAAGGCGCGGCGGCAGCGTGCGCTCCGGAGCGCGCGGAAGGCGGCCGCGAAGAAGAGCACGGGGTGGAGTGGGCCAATCGGGACTGGGCAGGGGTCGGATAGCGAGGAGGAGAGCGGGAGCGATGATGAGAGCGGCGAGAGTGATCAGGAGGAGGAGGAGAAGGCGGAGAGCAAGGAGAGCGCCGCGGAGAGCAAGGACACGGCACCCGCCCCGGCAGCAGCAAAACCGATCTCGCCCGAGGAGCAGGCGCGCCTGGACCGCAAAGCTGAGAAGGCGGCGAAACGCGATGCACGGCGAGCGGAGCGCCGGGCGAAGCGCGAGGCGGAGCGCAAGGCGGCGGCGGAGCGGGCTGCTAGGGCGGCGGCGAAGGCTGCTGCTGGCGAAAATGCGGACGAGGAGGCTGAGGAGGACAAGGATGAGGCCGCGGAACCTGAAGCGAAGGACGAGGACGAGGTCGAGGTCGAAGCCGACGCGGACGTGGACGCCGAGGCAAAAGACGATGCGGACGATGACGGGGAGATCCCGGACCTGCCAACTCGCATGCGCTCGCCGTCACCGCCGCCGCTCGAGCCGTTCCCGCTGCCGCGCATGGCGCCCGCGCCGTCCGACGACGTGCTCTCGCGGCAGGGTCTGCCCGCCGGCCTGGCGGACGCGACGTTCATCGACCAGGGCGACCGGCTGGGCGTGGCCGACCTCGCGGCGTCGCTCGGCGCCGGCTCCGCCGGCCTGTCGGACCGCACGCAGAAGCGCCTCACGGAGCTCGGCGTCTCGGACCTGTTTGCGGTGCAGGCCGCGATGCTCCCGCACCTCCTGCGCCTCCCTCTCGTGCCCCTCCCGCACGCCCGGCTCGACGATTTCCTCGTGTCCGCGCCCACAGGATCGGGCAAGACGCTCGCGTACGCCATCCCCATTGTCGAGGTGCTTGCGCGCCGTGTCGTCCCGCGCCTCCGTGCGCTCATCGTCCTGCCCACGCGCGACCTCGTCGTCCAGGTCAAGGAGACGATGGAGGCACTCGCCAAGGGCACCGGTCTCCTTGTGAGTAAACAAACCTGCTTTCTTCTTCTGACAGCGTCCAGATCGGCAGTGTCACGGGCCAGCACTCGTTTGCGCAGGAGCAGGCCATGCTGGTTGACGACTCGGAGTCGCTGCTTGGCGGCAGCTCCAAGCTCGACATCCTGATCGCGACACCAGGAAGGCTCATGGACCACTTGGCGAGCACGCCAAACTTTACGCTGCAGCACTTGCGGTTCCTGGTGCGTAGTTGTACAATATCCCATTTACTGATATCCCAAGGTCATTGATGAGGCGGACCGGCTGCTCACCCAGTCGTTCCAGAACTGGCTGGCGCAGGTGCTCGCACACGCACGTCCTCCGACCTCCAAAACGACTGCAAAGCAGGCAGCCCACGACGCGGTCGCTGCTGCGTGGACCGAGCCCTTGGGTCTGGCCAGCGGCGAGTTTGAGGGCAGCGAAGAGGTCCGGAGTACGGTGAGTCTAGTCCAGCTACCTTCTCCAAAGCGCCAAGCTGACGTTTCCCCAGTGCCAGAAGCTCCTGTTCTCCGCTACACTGACACGCGACCCGGCCAAGGTCGCGGCGCTCGACCTGGCGTCCCCGCGGTACTTTATTGTCCAGTCGTCCGCCAACCCGCTGACGGCCGCGGCGGTCGGCTCGTCGTTTGCACTGCCCGCCGAGCTGGTCGAAAAGGTGCTCATTCTCCCGCCCGCGCTCAAACCCCTGAATCTCATTCATCTCCTGCACGGGTTCGACGCGTCCCCCGCGCTGGTGTTCACGAAATCGGTCGAGGCGGCCGCACGCCTCGTCAAGCTGCTGTCCTTCTTCGAGGACGCATATATCGGGGGCAAGCGGCTCACGGTCCGCGGGTACACGCGCGACATGCCTGCGCCCGAGCGCAAGCGGCTGCTTGCCGACTTTGCCGCGGGCAGCGTCGACGTCATTGTCGCGTCTGACCTCGTCGCGCGCGGCATCGACTTACCGACCGTCGCGCACGTCGTGTCCTACGACGTGCCCCTCGACATGACTAAATACGTGCACCGTGCCGGCCGCACGGCCCGCGCCGGGCGGAGCGGCACGGCGTGGACCCTCGTGGAGAAGCAGGAGGCCATCCACTTTAAGAACATGATGCGCGGGGCCGGGCGCGAGAAGGGCGCCAAGAAGGTCAAGGTCAAGGAGGACGATCTCGAGGGGTACAAGGAGAGCTATGGGCTGGCGATGGGACGTCTGAAGGAGGCGTACGGGCGGGACTAGTGGCAGGAGTTTTGTTTAGACTAGCTAGATGCATGCTGGGTATATCCATGGTATCGTTATTATTCGTGTCGTGCGTACAAAGGAGGGAGTGGGAGGGAAGGAGCGGGAAGGAAGGGGGTGATACATTGCCTACGCCTCAAGGTCGGCGAGCTTGCGGCCTTCGCGGAGGAGCGCCTCGAGCGCAGGCGTGGAGGTGACATGGAGCAGGCTCGACTCGGTAGCCGCCCACGTCTCACGGATCTTTTCCTTTGGTTCTGTGTGTGAGTCCCGGCCAAGTCCGTTACGCCACCAGACGGAATGAGCGCATGGGGAACCGAGCAGGAATATGGCTGTGTGAAGAAAACGAACGCCGTAGCCACACCGTCCGCCTCCCCGCGCCCAACCCTGCGCACTCACCCTCAGCAAGCACCATGAGCCGCACGCGCTCGACGCCCGTCCCGGCGCGCGCGAGCGTGCCCTCCTCGCGGCCCTCGCGCTCCGAAATGTCCGGCAGCGCCACGCTGTCCGCCAGCTGCGACATGTCCGAGAAGCGCTCCTGCAGCGACGTGACGATGCTCAGCAACTGCGGCGTGCGCGTGTTGAGCTGGCTGATCGTGTCGCCCGCCGAGAACAGCTGGTGGTGGTGGTTGTACACCAGCGTGTGCCGGGACGACTGGAGGCGGCCGACGTCTGGGAGGAGTGTTAGTGGACGTAGAACGGCGTGGGGGAAGGGAAAGAAAGGTGGGAAGGAAGAAAGGTTGCGCGCGGCTTGCTGTCAAGTTCAAGCTGCTGCAACGTCTGAGTCGCACACCCAGCACCAGCACTCACCTCCAGCCAACGCCGACGTCGTGGCAAGCAGCTCCGGCAGGCTCGCGCGCGCAATCAGGTCCTCGTAGTATTCGGCAGGCACAAAGTTCGGCGAGCTCAGGTCCCGCGTATCCTTGGGTGTCGGCGTGAGCATCGACGCTGCGGGCGTGGTGGGAGTGTATCCCTGTGAGACTGGGACGAGCGAGGACGGGAGCGCGAGCGGCGAGAACGCCGTCGAGTTCAAGTCTGGCGATCCCAGCGCGCTCGCCGGCGGCGTGCCCGCCACGCTGGTCGTCGTGGACGTTGCTGGTCCCGAGCTGGCCCCCTTCAGGCCGTAGAAGTCGCGCAGCTGCTCGCGCCGCTGTCTCCGCGCCTCGGCGGCCGCGGAGCGCGTGGGCGAGAGGACGCGTTCGGGGACGGAGGAGAGCGGGGTCGTCATTTTTGGCGGTATTGTGTTGGGAGCAAGGAGAGTGGTGGTGACGTTGAGCGCAATGTTGGTGATGATGGTATGTGTATGCTGATAGGCATGCGAGCGGGTGTCTAGGACTGAGAGGACTTCAGGCGCCTAGAGCCGGTAGTGATCCCTGCTTGGGCTGGTTGAGAAGTCAGGTTGTGCCCGTCGTGGTGTGGTTAACACGTGGCCTTTTTTTGAGTTCCCCAGGATGTGTGCAAGATACATTAAGACTACAGTGCAGCGCAGTCTACCCTCCTCCTCTCTCGTCTTACCTCCGCAGCATGCGGGGACGATAGCGGGAAGCGAGCGGCAGCCAGGATACCCTCCCCCGACTATGCATACCCGGAGCAAGCTACCCGATCCCCGCGCATTATTCGGAGGAGTCGGACAGGAGGATCACAACAAGCGCAACCTACCCTGGGCGATGTGACGTCGTGCGCTGCCGCTAGGCCAAGCTGCCGAGCTGCCGGGCTGCGGCCGCCCCCTCTTGTCCCTGTACTCCGCCTCCGCCTCTTCCGTCCACCCTTCCTTTTCACACTCCAAAAATAGTGGTCCAGGCCACTGCACCACTGCTCGTCCTTGTGCTGTGTTTGTTTCCAAACCTGCTCCTATTTATTTATTAAAAGTGGCGATGACGACGAGTGAGACCGGTGAGACAGTGGTGTGAGTGTAATTCATTGATTCAGTGCGATCGGAAGAACGAAGGGTCAGGGAAAGGAGAGGGGGTGGAGGGGTGGAGTGGCCAAAATGAGACGATGACACGAGGAGGCGGTTGAGGCGATGAGTGAGATGAACATGAGATGGAGCAATGGAGAGCTGGAGTGACTATCAGCCAAGACCGGTGAACCCATGACCCAAACATGCCAAGGCGCCGAAGGGGTGGGGAAGAGATTTCTGTGCCTAAACCTCCGGTACATTGTCCTCTCCTCAACGAAAGCAGACTGCAGTACATCCCGCTTCCAGTAAGATGAAGTTCTGCATCCATCGTGATAGAGAACAATGTTAGCTGTTGAACATGTTGGGAATCCTGTCTCGTCCTTGGCACACTTCAGTTGGCTAACTGAGACACAGATATAGAGATCCCCTTCTTGTTCCAACAACAAGGCGTGTTGCACAACTCTCTGTTTGTGTCAGTCAGACCTATCTGACCACTTCGACCGGCGTTAGAAGATGCCACAGGATCCATTTGCCACGGTTGTACAGTTGTAGTCTGACGGTCCTCCGCTGTGCTTCCGCCAAGACAACGCGACCTTTTGCCGCTATGGAATGTGTATCGAGCTGTGAATACTGAATACGAGCGATGCTCGACCTAGAGGCTGTGAGGAGGAGGCAATGCAATCACGGCGGCACCTTTCGACTCAAAAACTACCAACGAAAAAGGCGGAAAAAAAGAAAAGAAAATCCATGCCAAGCCAAACAAAGCCTAATTATCATAATTATCATTCCATCATTATCATCGTCATCATCGCCTCCACCGCCTCGGCCTCACCCCTAGGGGGGGAGGAACGCCTTCCCTCCTTGACGTTCCACTTCTACTCCTCTTCCTTCCCTTCGGTCTCCGGTTCCCTTCGGCCCCTTGCTCGTCTCTCCCCTCCCAAACAAACAAGGGTTCTCTCTCACTCTCTCACTCTCACTCTCGTCACCTCCACATATCCCGTCCGTATTTTTTTTGCATTGCCTCGTTATTTTTCTCAAACCCCATTGTCCTTTATTTCATTTTTTATTTTATTTCTTATTCTCCTCATTCTCCTCATTCCTTTTCATTGTCATTGTCTTCTTCATTGTCGCCATCCATTCTTCATTTGCCACCACCACCCATCTCTCTGCCTTTTAATCTTCTCTGTTCACTCACATCGTTTTTTCCCGCCCTTCCTCTTTCTCACATCGTCATCCCCGTCCTCGACTCATTCGTCTTCACTCATCTTCACTCATCCTCACTCATCCTCTCTCATCCTCTCTTCACCCGACAGCCATGATCCACCCATCATCCGTCCACACCATTCTCTACGGCACCGGTGTCGTCCTTGCACTTCTCGTCTGGACTATCGCGGCCGGTCTCGTCTCAAAGTACAGCGGTGACTGTGAGCTGTCTCGGGCATTCACAGTAATCTAACTCTCTCAGTCGTCTACGGAGGCAACTTTGACGCCGCCAACGCTGTTCTTGCTTGGGGTCTCATCTCGTGGTTGTACTACATTGCTGCGTGAGTAAATAACAACAACAAAGGTCGGAAATATGGTCCCCGCCTGAATCCTGACCTTCCTCGTGGGAGAAGCAAACCTAACAACAACACAGCCTGGTCATCCTTCTCTTCGTGTCGGCCGACAACATCCTCGTTGCCATCATTGTCGATGTCTGTGTCATGGCCTTCCTTTGGCTCTTTGGTATCGTTTCCACTGGCTGCCTCTCCGACGTTGCCAACTGGTTCCGCTGGCTCGCCAGCCACGGTGTTGACACTGGACCGTGAGTATATTGTTTTTGAGCGCCTCTTGCACTTGCATAGGTCTGGGTTTGGATTGCTTCGGCGGTGCTGGCAACAACAGATGACATGGCGCTGGAAGGAATTTTCTGTCTTGAAGCGAGTCGAGCAGGCTGGGGCGGCGATGACCAATTTTGGAGCGCACGGACCATCGTCGTCCGATGTCCCTCATGGCCTCTCTAGCCCTCACTTGGGGATTTTCTTCGTGTCATGTGCCTTCCTCGGTGTCCGTTCCCCTGCGCCCCGAAGGAATGTTCATTGCTGACTTGCCACAGTCTCGGCCAGGCCACCCTCGCGTTCGCATGGCTCCTTGTCTTCCTCCAGCTGGGCACCCTCATCTACGAGGTCGTCTACACGCTCATGCACTATGGCACCAACTTCTACAACTGGCGCCAGAGCTTCCACAACCTCACCAACACCACCTCGGTCCGTGGAAACGGCGAGAAGGGTGGTATCGCCGCCGCTCACACTACTACCGTCCCCGCCGTCCAGACGGCGTAAGGACTGGCGTGGCGTGTGAACGGCCGCCGACGCGATTCAGGCATGGAATCGCGTTGTCGGCGGGGCCTTCCAGATTCAATCTTCTCCACTCATCTTTCTCGTTCTTCGTGCACCATTTGCGTGTACACCTTGTCCCGCGCTTTGACAGTGCGTCGGGCAGTACACGAGCCCCCCTCGCGGGGCAACTGGCAGGCGTATAATTCAGCACTTCCCTTCGCCTTTCCTTGCCTGCCTGTACCGATTTTATATTTAATTCGTTTATTTTAATGGATGAAGACTGGAAAAGATGATTCGCTATTATTATGCTTGTTGGCAGTTTGCATGAGAAGCAGCGGAACACGTACCCAGCACACGTAGTCCGTCGCGATCGGACGCGACCTCGGGTCTCGGGTCGATTCGGCACGGCTTTCTACTTGATGCAGCAACTTTACGTGTGTCAAACTGACGACCACGGCCAGAATGACAGCAATGCAACTCTGCCCGATGAATCCTATGTTATACAGAGCCGGGCACGAACCGAAACCGAGCCGAAACCATGGTACACTCATCGATGTAGATGTTGGGTGGCAAGAAGGGATGTAGGAGGGCTTGAAAACGGCAGACCGACACGAGCATACGACGACGTCAAAGGCATGCCACAGCATAACGGCCTTGGCATTTCTCCGGCGCGGTGCATTATTGCATCACAGCTAACGAGAGCGGCGTACTCTTCTTTGACTGCTCGGGAATCGGCACCGGGGACGGCCTTGCCGGGTTCGCTCATCCCCGAAGTGGACGAAATCGCAGTCACACTTTGGCAGCAACAACAGCAAACAACCAGCAACAACAGCAACAACAGCAACAGCAGCAGGCGGTCAGTTGTGCACTGTGTTGAAGTGTCCATCATTCCTGTTGAACAGCTTCACCGTCGCTTGCATTTGTCCATCCTTGCGCTTGGAATAGCGTTTGGTTGCTCCGAATTGTGCGTGGATCGCAGCTTCCGCGGAAGGAACGCGCACTGCAGCTCTGCGGCCTGCCGCTCTCATCGGGCCCGCTGTCCAACATAATCGACGCAGAAGCCATGGTATCCCATGCCCGAGTGTTCATGTGCTCACATGCTGGGCACATCCTGTTCACATCGGCCGGGGAATGTGTGCATCGTCGAGCACGCTATACATATATACAGCGCGCAGCTTTCCTCTACCAACCAACAGTGTCTATAGTGATCAACACGCATCACCAGGGACAACCACCAGCGCGACGAGGACCAAGATTCTTACAGTACGGGGTGGTGGATCAGTGGGGTTCTCTTCAGTGAGTCAATGGTGAGAGGGTATCGCCACCTTGCCTGCCCGTTCCTCCGCTCCTCGCCAAGGTAAACAAGTGCACGACTTCAAGGCTACCGACTCTCAACTAGGCCTGGGACATGCCATCTGCCAGGTAGACTGATGCCACGGGACGCATAATCTCGGGCCGAAGAAATCTGAGGCAGTAGGTAAGACAGTACATGAACTCCACTGCCACCACAGATTGGCACAGATCGAACATTACAAAGAGAGCACTGACGAGCTGATGACGATACGATGCACATGCCGCGAAGTTCTTGATCTACATGAGCAATGGACGTCCGACTCACAGCTCGGATGTGCTCGCGATCCTGATCGTCAAACTCGACCAGATGGCACCATTATATTCCGGATAGTCGTGCAAATCTGACAGCTGCCAGCCATATCACGAGTACACTTCCCCGATGGCCTGGGTAACACAAACTTGATGTGGGACTTGTCTGGTTAAGAAAGCATAAAATCCAGCCTTCAGGTTCACCGATAGCGCTGGATCACGGGTGGTGTATATCGCTGATACATGTCTGTGGAGCCAATAATGCTGTAATGATTCGTCAGCGGTGTCTTCACTGCTGGTGGATATCGCCTCCTTGCACAGCCTACCACCCCATCGACCCACCGGGAAGCGACGCGCCTGATGACTCTCATAGCGGGCACGCCGACGACGAACGGAGGCTCCCATCGTGTGGCCCTACAGGAGACCTTCCGGAAGACCCTCCAGGAGACGCTTCCGGCGACTACACCGGAGGGACATCCGGAGACCGGCAGACACCCCGCCGCAGGAGGAGTGGTTCACGTCGACCCGGAACTCCTCCAGGACACCAGTCCGCCTCCGGCCTCCGACCGCTCCTCAGCGGCTTTGGGACCTCCTTGGCACATCCAAGCTACGGCACGCGAAAATCGTGCACGGCCCAGCACATGTGTGTTGGACCCATGGGTGGTGTAATAGCTTTCGAAGTCATGCTGACTTACTGACGCGCTCCGGCCCGACGTGGAAAACTATCTACCTCTTGACTGGCTCACTTACTATGGCTCGGCATTTCCGTCGTTGATCGACAGTTGCGTTTACGATTCCGTTGTACGGTGCCACAATCGTGGGTCTCTCTCGTTACAGGCGCATACTCGACTGGAAGCGGAGGAGAGGGCGGTGCAGCCTGTTACTGTAACAGCCTACTCCCCTGCCCTGGAACTACCGTTTGGCCAAGATGGGCCCCACCCCCGCGCCCTGCACCGCGACCTATTCGACTTCCCTTGTTTGGCGCATGCGGCGCAGACCAGGCTCGCCGTTAGCATTGCGGCTTGGCGGGGTGTAAGACTGCAGGGGTCACGGTACGGTCAAAAGTAGGGCCAGGGAGTAATGAGGGATAGGAACGGGGGCTGGCACTCCTTACAGTCCACGTTCTAGACACCTTTGCGTCGTACAAGTCCTATCCTGTCGTACAATCTACATGACAGATGGATGGTAGGAAGGCGGTGGTCGCCGTTTGACATGACAGTCCCAGTCCCTTCTGATGTGCTGGCGGCAGGGCACCCCAGGCCCTCGGAACGATCCGGCATAGCAACGCCGTTAAGCTCCAGCTACCAAAGACGTCGTCGATGCCAAGCCCAGTTAAGAGTGGGCCGAACAACCGTGATCGACAGTCCAAGCACTGGGGCCGTGCTGGAGCCGCGCTGGAGCCGTCCCTCGCCGTCGTATACCGCCCGTCCCCGATTCATCCCGACAGGCCCCGTGCCTTGAGCTAGTCCCAAGTTGATGGCGGAGCATCGCTACTCCTATCCCTCTCTGGACCGACGACCAGATGCCGTATTGCCTGGTCGGCCTCATTTCTAACAAATGGGGGATCTGTGTGAGAGAGGGATGTTTCATGGTATGTGGGCCGCAGTATTGAGGGGTCATGGTGAGCACGGGGACGAGGGAGTAAGGGTGGCGCGGTGGACACCTCTTGAGCACGGGGTTGAGCAGGGGGTGACCACCGGGGGGGTAGGCACGGGACTGGGCCGTGCTGTACTGACAACAGGACGACTACGGTCGCTGTCTGACATGGTGCCCCCAATGCTCACACTCACACTCACACCTACACTCACACTCGCACTGATTCCGACTCCGATTCCCATTCTGTAAAATTCCAGAAACGACCAGTTTCACCATCGCCGTCCAGCTCCCGTAGTTGGACCATGGACCAGCTGACAACACTTGCAACCCCACGTTTTCCGTCCTCTGGGCGAACTACGGATAAATGTGCGGCAATGGAAATAACAGTATAGCAGTAGCGTCCTCCGTCTAACTGCACGAGTGTGATTGGGGATTAAAGCCGACAGTACGAGATGGCACCAGCACATGTCCACACCCCAGGCGGCAGTGGGCAGTGGCACTCGGCCCCGCACGCTTACACGCTTGGCCCCACACGCCATTGTTTGGTCCCACTGCAATTTGCCCATTGTGCCCCACAACTGTAGTTGGCGCCCAGAAGTCTCGGCGCGAGATTGAGTTTCACGGTTGTCAATAACGACATTTGTCCGTCTAATACAGTACCAGGGGACATGGCTCTGGGCATTACGTCCCTGCTTGTAGAGCACGAGCCCATGTGTAAGCAATACCGAGGCGGAAAGTGCCCTTCAAGGCCTGGGTGCGTTCCTGCAACTCATTGGTACTCAGCGGGCCTCGATACGCGGAGTAAGGCACAGCGATCACGAGGTGCCGTAATGGGCGCCGCACTTGCCGCAGGCGGGCGTGCACGAGCCAGGACCGTGCGGCGTCCGCCGGCGCTTGCAATGCATCATTGCAAGTCTGAATGGCTGTGCCTGCATATAAAGCAACGACTGCCAAGAGCTTGGCATGACAGTTAGCATCATTGCATGTCGACTTCTTTTTCCCTGTTTTTTTCGAACCCCCTCAAACCCACTCCACTTGCTTGGCTGAATAGCGCTGAATGTCATTGTCAACCATATGCTGGGCTGGTGTGCTGTCGGTGTTCTAACGAAAATCGCCGTGCGGGGCAACGGCAACCAGCCAGAACTGCAAACGAGCTTACTGACGGACTATCTAATTGATCCAACTACAGTACCACCATGTCCCCGTGTCCAGGCGTGCCTGCGGCCATGAGCAAGAACAGGAAAATCGAAATTATCAAAATGTCGAATCCACAAAGGCTAAGCTAACCGAGACGTAGTGGCCGACGAGGACCCCGTAGCCCGTAGCGCGCTGTTCAAAAATCGAAAAAACGACGCGCCCGCTCAGTGCCTCGCTGATGAGTGGTTTCTCGGTCGACTGTGGTGCCACAACGCCCGTTCTCACCTCTTGCGCGCCATCTCCTGTTTTCATCGTTGGTTCTTCTGGTTCTTGGCGCTGTTATCTGTCTGATCTGTGGGGATTGCGGTAACTGCCAAGGCTATCACAATGGGCTGGGAACTGGCACGCGTTAGGTCAATTGCAAGCGCCGGAGTGCCGTCGGTGGTGCTGGTGTCGAAAGCCGAGTGGGGGTGGGGGACGTGGTGTACTTTTGTAGTTCGGAATGGCAACTACAGAACTCCAGCTGCTCGGAGGATCGATGCTCCGAGTGGGGTGGCAGACCATCTTTTCCTCGAGTCGTGCTCTGGGTCGTGCTGCGTAGTTGGCGCCTATTCACGCGCACACACAGGTATATATAACCTTGGGAACGCCGTGATGAAGGCCCCCTCTTTCTCCTCAGGCCGCAACAAGCTGCAACTCACCATAGCAACAACTCATTCTCTGGACTTCCCAGCCTCAGCAACGCCAAGCAACAGCAAGGACACCAGCAACAAACGGCCACACTCACCCCAACCCCGCCTCCATTACTAAGCGCTCGTCATGACCGCCACAGACCGCAACACGGCAAGCCCCCTGCCGGAAAAGAAGGAGCTCTGCGAGATCGAAGTCGCCGACCCCGGCCGCGAGGGCGACTACTCGGGCTTCAGGCAGAAGACGGACCCCGAGGAGATCCGGCTCGTACGCAAGCTCGACTGCTACATCATGCCCTCACTCTGGGCCATGTACTGGCTCAACTATCTTGACGTGAGTGTATTCTGCTGCAGAAGCTCTAACTCACAACAGCGCAACGCCATTGCCCTCGCCAAGCTCTCGTCGCTCACACAGGACCTCGGCCTCACCGACGTGCAGTACCAGACCGCCGTATCCATTCTCTTTGTGGGCTATGTCTTTTTCGGTATCCCGTGAGTACAAGATATATAGAGATGAGTGGCTGAGTATCGCGCCTCAACGGTGCCACAAACAACATCCCCATTTGAGAGCAACCCACACAAAACCATGTACCCAAAGTCTGCCACACGACGGAAACTGGAGGATCAGACCTTGCTGATATTGCAGCTCCAACATGTTCATCACCCGCGTCCGCCCCAACATCTACCTGTGCAGCGTAATGCTCACATGGTCAGTTATCTCCATCTGCACGGCCTTTGCGAAAAACTACATCGGTCTGCTCATGACACGTTTCTTCCTCGGAGCCGTCGAGGCGCCTTACTACCCCGGCGCGCTGCTCCTCATCTCGTCCTTCTACACGCGCACCGAGGTTGCCACGCGCATCGCCATCCTGTACACTGGCAACGTGCTCGCGACGGCGTTTGCGGGCCTCATCGCCACGGGTATCTTTGAGCTCGAGGGCAAGCTGGGCTACGCTGGCTGGCAGTGGCTGTTCATCATTGTGAGTACAGTAGTTTGTTTCATTGTTCCCTTTTTTTGGAGATCACTAATACATTCTACTTCAGCAAGGCGCTGCTACAGGGTTCATTGCGCTCGTCTGCTACCCGTTCCTGCCGACGACACCGCTCACGACGCGCTGGCTCAACCCCCGGGAGCGCCAGTTGGCGCACGACCGGCTGCAGCGTGACAAGGTGGACGAGAAGCCGCGCGGATCGACGTGGGACGGGCTCAAGCAGGCCGTTGTCGACCCGCGCGTCTGGGTCTTTGCCCTCATGTACAACTGCCACCTGTCCGCCAACGGCTTCAAGAATTTCATGCCCTCGGTCGTCCAGACGCTCGGGTTCAACCGCACCATCACGCTCGTGCTCACTTGCCCGCCGTACCTCCTTGCCGGGCTGTGCACGCTCTGGATCTCCGTCTCCTCGGGGCACTACAACGAGCGCACGTGGCACATCACCATCTCCAAGGCTGTGGCCATTGTCGGGTTTGCCCTCGCGCCCGCGACGCTCAACACAGGCGTGCGCTATTTCTCCATGTGTGTCTTTGTCATGGGCACGTACGGCGTCAACTCGATCATCCTCGGCTGGGCGGCCACCGTCTGCTCGCAGTCGCTCGAGAAGAAGGCCGTCGTCATCGCCCTCCTCACGTCCCTCGGCAACGCGTCATTCATCTACACGCCCTACTTGTTCAGGGAGGTCGACAAGCCCCGCTACACCCTTGGTGAGTCTGTTGGGTTGGGTAACCAGGAAACACCAGTGCACTGTACTGACATTCTCCAGCAATGGTCGCCATGGCCGTCTTCTCCCTCATTATCGTCGCCAGCGCGTGGGTCATGCGCCTCATCCTCCGCCGCCAGAACAAGACCCTCGCGCAAACTGGCGCGCCCACAATGTACCCGTATTAAACTAAAACAAAGGTCCGAGCATAGGGGACAGAAGATGAGGCATTTAAACGTAAACCAGTGGATGGGTAAGACCGCGGTTCGGGTGCACGCCCAGTCTGCGAAGCCTGTAACCCACTTCACTCAGTTGTTGGGATGGATTGGTAGCGCCAGTGATAGTGAGATAAAGATGTCAATATAAATATGGAAAGCAGAATGCGCAACACACACCGAAGAGAACATGGACGGTCTCACTGAGAATGCACAGGAGGCCCTCCCAACTGACACGCCGCTCCACGTAATCGCAGCTCGCAAACGGTGCTTCGCTAATCGTACATTACCCAGCCGAACGCCACACGCGGGCTAAACTCTCCACAGATCCACAGAGATGACTACACCTCACCGAATTCCAGCACGAGCCCAGTGGCGAGTGTGCACTGCCCACTGCGTGGTTCCCACACACAATACTCTTGGCAAAAAGCTCTGCCTCGCCGACGCCGAAATCCGTACGCCCACCGGTGGCCATGCGCCCCTCGAGCCCGGACCGCATTCCTAGCCCTCTTAGCCGGAATACACCCGCAGCCACCCGCTCACGCCCTGCCGGCAGACGAGGCACTGCGCCGCCTGCTCCCCAGCAAGCGCAACTCGCACCTGGCCGTTATCGTCCACGTGCCGCGAGAGGCCGACACTTGTATCGTCGGCGCCAGACCCAGCGGTTGTGGCCGGTAGAATATCCCGCCCGCGCAGCTCGCCGCCGCGGTGCCCCTCCTTGGGCGGCACATAACCCCCGATACTCAGCCGGCGGCGCGTTCCCCCGTTGCCTGTGGGGCTGCGGGACGCGAGTGCCCGCGAGAGCGCAACGTTGAACGGGACGCGGCCGTCGCGCCGCGGGTCTAGTTCTGGCTCGCGTGCCCGCGTGTCGTCCTCTGCGGCTGAGGGCAATGCACACGGGCGCGCCTTGTGCATGAGGAGCGGGGCGCAGAGGTAGCACAGGTTGAGGTGGGCACCTGCGCGAGTTAGCCTGCAGTCCTGGGATCTTGGGTTCTGGACTGCTAGTGCGGTGGTGGCGTCCGGGGATGCGGGGTCCGGAGGGGGCGTTGCGGGGTATGTGGGGCAACTCGCAGCTTACATGGCAAGAGCACGGCGCTCGGCACGCGCGAAAAGCAGAGCAGGCAGAGCGGGTACGGATTCTCGTTATCGTTCTCGAGTGCTTGCGGCGGAAGGCGCGCGAGGTGCGGCGACGTCGCGGGCGACGTGTCCGCCGATGCTGGCGGCGACGACAGTGAGCGGGGTACGTGGTCGGCCGCGTCCATGCGGTCCATGTCCAGTTCCTGGCGCGCGGACGGCGGCGAGATGCCCGTCGCTTCGGGCTCGCCGCGCCGGGCGCGGCGGACATTGTCGAGCTCCAGGCCCAGAGCGGAGAGGTTGAGCGCCATGGT
This sequence comes from Apiotrichum mycotoxinovorans, assembly GCA_013177335.1. Lineage (NCBI taxonomy): Eukaryota > Fungi > Basidiomycota > Tremellomycetes > Trichosporonales > Trichosporonaceae > Apiotrichum > Apiotrichum mycotoxinovorans. The sequence goes on along the minus strand of CP053620.1, from coordinate 5,438,597 downwards.
TGGAAAGTGCGATGTGGGAGTGGTTGGGGATACTCGACGCGGGAGGTCGTTTATGTACTCCTCTGTATCGACGGACCCGGTTACATACTTCTTCTTCCTGCTTCGTGCCTTGCTTGTGTCACCACGCATTGGTAGCGCAGCTTGTTTGGTCACGAGGCCAGCCCAATTGTGCCAGTCGGCATCCACCGAAACCCAATAGGCTTGGGTCCATTTTAGACTTTGAGCCTGCTTCCCGCTGACCGTTCTCCTCTATCCGTATTGCTTTGCCAAGAAGCATTTACAATCGAGGTTCGACTATGGCATTCCCTGCATATTTATAATCAAGTTAAAATCTGGCCGTTGCAGGAGGAGGTGGAGCATAATTATACCTGTTGGCAAGTTGCAACGGATGCCATTACAAGACACGATCAACGACATGCACTTCTCATTCGTCCAGTCTACAGGACACACTTTCCAGCTTTCAAGGACAGTTGCAAACGCTACTGGAGAGACACAGACCTCACGAGACAGAAGAGATACAGGCTGTGCCCACTGACATGCTGCAGCAGTCTCATTTCGGCTGAACTGAGAATGAGCTGTCAAGTGGCAGGTAGCAAACCTTGCCACGTCAAACCTATAGGAAGACTGTGTTAGAGATGTCGGATTCAGCTTCCGTACACCGCAAGTCACTCAGTGCTGCTAGAGAGGTAGAGTCATAATCTCGAGGCCCCACAGAACCCTCCCGTACCTCCTAGGGGGCGGCAATGACCCAGAATGATGGCAAACAGGAGGACGACTTATAAACACCAAGAGCGGCGACATCTGAGCCTTCTCTTTCTTCTCGTCGGTGGTGATAGCTCAGTGGTAGAGTAGCAGATTGCAACCCGAATCTACAACCCCTAGAAACAACGCTGAGAGAAGGCCACGCGAGGCCTCGTCCAGGGATAAAGGTTCAAGTTGGCCCCGAGTTCAATTCTCAGTCATCAATTTGTAGGCTTGTGCTGGCCTCGAGAACGGAGAGGTTGATCTTAAGAGAGTAGGCAGAACGTCGAGGCAAGCGGACGGGAAGTGCTGTGTGGCTGCGGGTTTGGTGAGAATGCAGGTTGTGGCAGTGAATACCCTTGTGGCCGTGTAGAAAGGAAGACCAAGTTTCAGAAAGGAGAGTTTTGGAGGTGAAGAGTGCCGCATATGGAAAGTAAGAGGTTGAAGACATGAGTGTCGAATCAGTCGGGTCAGGACAGAGCAACTAGGCGAAGGCAGGTACATCGAGAGTGCAACATCATCTCTCATCATGCCGTCCTCCTCTGCCTGTCTGACTCTCGCAATCGAAGGCTGGCGGCTCCTGTCGACTCCTCTCCACTTGCAGCCGACCAATACATCCAGATGGACGGCGCGGAGACGGCTCCTTGTATCTGTCAGCGGCCTTCCTGTTCGTATAACGGCTAGTATGCTCGCTTGTCATGGAGACCGCGGGAGATCGGAGTTCGATTCTCCGACAGGAAGAGGTGCGGTCTCGAGAGAGGCGGTCCGCTTTTTAGTAGCCGAGAAGACAACGAGGAGAAGTGGTGACTGTTCGTGAGAGGGAGCTGGGGGACTCTGCCGGGACCGAGAAGGGAACAAGGCACAAGGCCGCCGCATGTCTCTGACGGTGGTCATCAACTCAGGCTGTGCTCCCACGTCGTATGGCATACTACTCAACCCAGACTTCTAAGCCCTCGGTGTTGGGATTCACTGTCCTGCGCCAGGGAGCGAGTCTCACTGCAGCCGCCGAGCGCCGTCGCCGGAAAACAAGCAACCAGGGCCGCTTAGCTCAGCTGGTTAGAGCATCGTACTAATACGCAGAACCCTGAGGTGGTCCGGGGAGCGTATCAGTCCATGCGGAGGTCGGCAGTTCGATCCTGTCAGTGGTCATGTGTAGAGAGCCGTGGTGTTCACTTCTCCTTTTTCCTTTTCCCTGCGGCTGGTGTAACGGGTTTGTTGAGAAACAGAGCTGGACGGCCTGGGCGGAGCTACAATGAGTTTCAGACCTGGAGAATGTGTGGCCTGTGGACCGGAGGGAGGCAATGCCACATTCGCCTGTATCCCAGGGCATATCCCCTCCCCCCACGGTTTCTATGCGCCAGGTGATGTCGACTTGAAGCACATAACACACAGTGATGTCGACTGTCGGGTTTGTGGCCAAGGGATTGTTGCCCCATCGTCATTCCCAGATCTCGCTTGCCTTCTCAAGGGCGTAGCGCTGGACTCATGAGAATACCACCGTCAGCAAGTCCTTCATGTGGTCGTTGTCAGTTGCCGCGACGGGGAATATAATCCTCCCCAGACCGCACCTTCTCTGCATCTCCTCTTGTACTTCATTTCTATTCACCCACTAACACCACCACCAATACGCAACCAACCATGGGCATCTTCGACATGTTCTACTCCGCCGGCGGGCGCCTCGACCCCGTCTCCCCCCCCGTGGGCGTGTACCATCGCCTCGCCCGCGAGGAGCAGACCGTCCTCGTCCTGCGCGAGAAGATGCTCTCCTTTAGTGGTGTCAGTCAAAAATGTCCCGCGGGCCTTGGCTTATGCTGCAGGACGACTTTGCGATCACGGACGCGACAACGGGCAAGACGGTGCTCCGGTGCAAGGGCAAGATGTTCACGCTGCACGACCGCAAGAGTAAGTTGCCTACCGACCGAGAGGAAGGCTGATAGCTCTTTTTAGAGGTGACGGACGGGGACGGCACGCTGCTGTTCAATATCGCCGAAAAGATGCGGCCCATTGGACAGACGTTCGTTGCGGAGGATAAGGCCGTTCAAGAGGTCATGGGCGTCAAGAAGAGATTTAGCCGTGAGTATGCGTTCGAATTGGGCACTGCAGTTGCCAGCCAGTCCTCTTTTCACTTCCCCTCGGACTGGTTGCCGTCCCTGCTGTTCCCATACCCATACTCCTCACGCTCCCATGCCTCGCAGTTCCATGCCCCACTTCCCCACCGCCACAAAACTTACGAAAGTCGGATCCAAGCTCGTCGCCACGTTCCTCGACGCAGGCCGCGAGACCGTCGCCGAGGTCCACGGCGACTTCTGGGGCGGCTCGGCCAACATAGCCCTCAAGAACGGGACCAAGCTCGCGCACATTGCCCGCAACATGCTCAACGTCGGCGAGGTGGCCGCGAACCAGCAGACCGTGCGTTTGTGCCCCACCCGAAGCACCGGGGCACAAGGGCGCGGCTTTGCAGCTCTTGCTGACATCAGTACCACGTCACGATTGCGCCTGGCGTCGACATTGCCCTCGTCGCGACGCTGTGCATCCTCTTTGACGAGGCCAAGAACGAGGAGGAGGACGCCGGCATGCTGCACATGGCCAGCAGTGCCAGGCACGGCTTCTAGTGCAGGTATTGCGGTCAGTCGTAACGGATGAATCATGGGTGGCTCTGAGAGGAGTTATAATTTAGCATGAACGAAACAGAAAACAACAATGCTTAGTTCTCTAGTTCTCGCGATGGATCTCGTTTCTCCTCTTCTACATGTTGTCAGTGTTCTCCCCTCCACTCTAAGACTTTGTTCGGCATGAACATGGCATGGACGGCACCGGTGGGCGACGGCATGCTGGCATTCCATTGACGAGTGAGCAAGTGCGACAGGGTTCACGCCGCCACATGCCGAGCACTGAATCCGTGACAGGTCAAGCCGAGGGTTGTGGGCTGTTCGAGTTCGGCTTGAAGCCTTCCGGACTTCCTATTGAATAAATACGCACAGTCTGTCAGAATGGGCTGGCGCAGTCGTCATCCAGCTGCCTCTTTTACAAACCCAGTGTCCAAGAATCCGCATGTGCATTCGTCTATCCCCAGCTCGCTGGCCAACGCAGGGCACGCTGCCATCCGAAACAGTCAACAAGGCTGTGTTCCTACGTTCCTGGTTCCCGGCATTTTGGGACAGAAGGGGTCAAAGCCTCGGAATCGGGGAGACGAGACCATGCCCTGCTCCACTGGAGGGAAGTTGCATGTCGAGGTTGTCTTCAGCAAAGAGTGTCAGTACTGTCAGAACAGAGGATAGTGGTAAGCAGGCATGGGTGGTAGTTTTGAACTCAATAATCGATTGAATGCATTGAAAAAGTTGGTGCACAAAGTAGCGTTGAGTGGCTGGTATGGTGTGGGTGGTGGGCAGGTGAGCCGCGAGCCGGTTGTGGATCATGGTGGAGGCCGTGGAGGGTAGGGCGCAGGGCGGGTGAACCCACCTCCATGCTCGATTTGAACGGATTTGGGTCTCAAAACACGTGGAAGTCAGGAGGTCGATGCTCGTCATCAAATGCCCCGTCCTGTGTCGTCGTCCTCTTCTAAACCCCCATCTCCCCTCGTCTCTCATCTCTCCACTACTCTCCGTGTCCTTTATTCATTCTCACTCTCTCTCCTGTGTCCACACTCGCCATCTTCTCATTCACGCCTTATCTGTCGTCCACCCCGTGTTACGCCGACGCCGGGTTTTCGCGTACACACGGTCTCTGTCCCCGCCCGCGAAGCGCCGCCACCCGACCGACCGATTGACCAACAAGTTTCCTTGATCCACTGTGCACCCATCTCCCATAATCCCAACTTTGGACTTTGCCTCCCAACCGACTTTTTTTTCTGTCTAGACTCGCACCGCCCCCGCAATGTCCACCCCCGTGTCGCCCTCCCCCGCCGGGGGCGAGTATGCCGTCTCGTCGCCGCTCAAGAAGTTCAAGCTCGTCTTCCTCGGCGAGCAGAGTGTCGGCAAGACCAGTCTCATCACGCGTTTCGTGAGTGTGTCCCACGACCGCGGCTGGATGTCGAGGCGAAGGCGAACAGGTCTTCCAGACGGAGGAGCAGATAGGATGGCTGCGCATCGTGCAGATTGTTCGGGCTACAGCCCCGCCTTGACCCCTCCCGCGCGCCGGTCGCGCCGTGGTTCGACGTGGTGACGCATCCCTGTCGCCGCCGCTCGTCGTCGCCAGTCGTTGATCGCATTCCACGCATCGCTGACACTGCAGATGTACGACACCTTTGACAACACGTACCAGGCTACTATCGGTGCGTCCTTTCTCTCGTTTCGCACGCCGCACTCATGCGTACCTACGGTTGCATTGCACTCCACCCCACCGGTTACCACTGCGCGCGGCTTGGACCTTTGGACCCTATTCCCAGACACAGCTGCTCACCCACACACACAGGTATCGACTTCCTCTCCAAGACCATGTACCTCGAGGACCGCACCGTGCGGTTGCAACTGTGGGACACTGGTGAGTTCGCGAGCCCTGTAGGATGGAACTGACACGTACAGCCGGGTAAGCTTCTGTCGTGGAATTGCGCGACGAGGAACAATGTACTGACGCCGACTTTCCATTGCACTTGGCACTTGCAGACAGGTAAGCTAATAACCCTCCTTGCTCCGATGGCTCACGCGCGCAGGAACGCTTCCGCTCGCTCATCCCTTCATACATCCGAGATTCGTCTGTCGCTGTGATCGTGTACGACATTACGAGTGGGTATTCCAGGCTAGGCTGGGTCCGCCTCCACCTCACTCTCAAATACGCGCGCTGACTGCCCGCGCAGACCGTGCATCATTCCTCAACACGACCAAGTGGGTCGACGACGTGCGCAACGAGCGCGGAGAAGATGTCATTATTGTGCTTGTGGGCAACAAGACGGACCTGAACGACAAGCGTCAGGTCACGCCCGAGGACCTCGACAAGCGCGCAAAGGAGCTCGGCGTCATGAGCATCGAGACGTCCGCAAAGGCCGGACACAATGTCAAGGCGCTCTTCAAGAAGATTGCAATGGCCCTGCCTGGCGGTTCTGTTGATGCCGGGGCCGCGGCCGCAAATCAGAGTGAGTACGCGCAGGGGGCTGGTGTGAGCGGCAACGTTTCATCTCCAAGATTGCGAGACATCGAAGGCACGTCTCACGGCACACCCCCCCCGCTGTCTTAACCCCTCACCTGGACTGTTCACTGACCTATCACAGAGATTGACGTCTCGGCGCCGGCGGAGGAGGTGCCCCAGGCCTCGGGATGCGCGTGTTAATGTGCTGGAGCTATTCTCCCGTGTCTGTCTCTATATACCACCGATGGGATATCCTGTGCGCAAAGCGGCAAGAGAACAAGGACTAGAAATGAGGCGAGGTGGTGACACATGTGTTTGTGCAACGATGAGGATCAATACTGCCAGTAGCAGTGATTCCAGTCTGGGCTTTGGTAATGTCACTTGTCTGCTATAGTGTATGTCGTTGCATGGGAGCCGGCAGATAATGGCGCAATATGAGACACAACTACCTAACGGCGAGGTGCCGGACTCGGTGTCCAGCTTTTACTCATACTGCTACTACTCCGTCCCCACCCCGATCCCTTCTCCATGGCAGCTCCGCGCGCCTTGCCACCCGACCCCAGGCCAAGCCCCAGCCCAGAGCGCTGCGGCGTCCGCCCAAGACTGCGATCGAGGAGGCTCCTCGCGGCGGGCGTAAGGTTGCCCTCGCGTCGCGGCGTGGACGGCGGGAGCATGGATGACGAACCACGCACGCTGCGGTCGCCCGTGCGTGTCCTGTTCGCCGCCGCGCGCAGCGCCTCACTCAGGCTCGGGGTCCGCGGCGTGCTCGGCGCAGGCGCATACGCCTTGGCGCGGTCGGCAATGGACCGCCCGGCCTTGGCGCCGAGCTTGCGCCCGATTTCATCGCGCCGCTTGGGCTCGGGGAGGCGGAACGAGGGCCCGTCCAGGTCCGCGGGCGTGCCGCCCAGGCGGCGCGGGGTGGCGAGGAGCGTGCCCCACGTCATGAGCGGCGGGAGGTCCTCGGGATCCGGCTCGCCCGCGTCCTCGGCTAACAGCGGGTACGCGGGCTCTTCTTCGCGTTCGTGCCGCGGGATATCTGTTGTCAGCCCTAGTAGGAACTCGCCTGCTTACATTCGTCACCGCGCACAGCGGCGTCGACCCACGAGCGCGCAGGCGAGCTGCCGCGCCGCGTGGATCCCGCGCGAGTCGACCCGGTCGGCTCATCCTCCTCCTCCTGCAGCCGCGTGTTGCGGTACGCTATGCTCGGGGGATTGGCGAGCGGCTTGGCGGTACTTGCGGTCTTGGGCTTGGGTTTCGGGTACGGGTTCTCGTTGGCGTCGGGCAGGAACATGAGCGAGTTCATCGCCTGTAAGGGTTAGCCGCCGATATCTGACAAAGTAACCCACCTTGTAGCCCCACTGCTGCGTGTGTCCCTCGAGCTTGTCCGCGGCCTCGTCGCCCATGACGGCCTGTTCGATACGCTCGCGCTCCGCGCGATCCGCGGCGCCACGCCCGCGCCCGTCACCGCTTCCACTGACCGCCTCGCGCTGCGGCACGATCGCGCCGTCCGTGGTGGACACGAGCGCCGTGGTGGGCAGCCCCGCGCTCGCGAGCGCGCGCGAGAGCGGGTGTTCGGGCGGCAGCGCCTGCTCCGTCATGGATGGCGGTGAGGGCCCGGACGCGGATGCCGAGGTGGCCGTGGCCTTGACGAGCGCAAGGTCCGGCTGCGACTTGGAGCGCACGAGGGCGGTGCTCTTGCTATCATTCGGTTGCCCCTCTGTACCACCCTCGGCGCCCGCCGAGCCGCCAGTAATCAGCTTGCGCCCCCCGTCCCCGCCGTCGCTCCACGCCTCGCGCTCCCCGCGCGCGCCCTCCCCAAGGCCGCCAATCATCCGGCGCCCGTCCGCACCGACGCGCCATCCGCCGCCCGTCGCCGCATCAAGAATCATGCGACGGCGCGCGTCCCCCGCGATGCGCCGGTCCTCCGACACGCGCTCCGCAGCCCACGCCCACGCCTTCTCCTCGCGCCGGCGCGCATTCTCCTCGTCGACAATCTGCGCAAACGACGCATTGTCCTCGGACGTATAGTTGCGCTGGAAGGCGTCGAGCGAGAGGTCGTCCCGGATCTGCGAGCGCCGGGGGCCCGAGGCCGCCGCGGTCCGGCGCCTCTTGGACGGGCCGGCGCCCCCGAACGAATCGACATCGCCGGCCTCCTCGTCGTCGTCGTCGTCGTCGTCGTCGGAGGCGGCGCGCCGTGTGGTTGCTGGCGTGTCCCACCCGCGCGCCCCGACCGCCATGTACGGCGTGTCCCCCATATCGCGCATCTCGCCGTCGTGCGCCCTCTCTCTCGTCTCCCTCTCCTCGCGGCGGAACGTACTCCCCCCCGCGCGCTCCTTTCCCTTTCCCTTTTGCTTTCCCTCCTTCTCGGCCGCGATGCGCGCCAGCCGACGGATACTGCTGCTGAGCATCTCGGGGTCGTTGTTCGCGAGCGCCGAGAGATAGTCGTTTGTCGCGTGCAGGTGCGGGAGCGTCGGGTAGAAGTCGCGCTGGATAATGTGCGACAGCGCTTCCGTGTACGTGTCCTCCTGGTCATGTCAGCCTCTGTCCACCAGAAATCTCTCGCTCAGCGCGATGAGCGCAATGCACTCTACTCACGTCGAGCACATGCTGCGCGTACAGGCTCCGGTTGCCGCTGCGCGGGCCCTCTATGAGCCGCGGCGCGGGACCGGGGCGCGGCCGCAGTCCGTCCCCGGACATGATTGGTGAGTGTATTGATGCGGTGGTGGTGGTGGTGAGAAGGAGGTGAGCGAGAATGAACACTGCGAGTTGCCATAGTCGTCCATTGCTGGACACTTGCAGTTCGTTGGGTGGCAAAGTCCGAGGTGAGCATAACAGGAGGCTCAATTAAATTTCAGCCGCGGCTGTGGGGCTCCGGACGATGTCATCTAAGAAATGGATCTGCATGTCCATGTCTGCCTCAGCAGCTCAGCAGCTCGGCATCATGCATGTGGTGCGCGGTGTATGGCCCTGCATGGCCTCCGTGGGTCCGAGGGCCCGAGTGGTTGAATAGCCCGGCCAACTGCCACTTCATAGTTCGGCCGTAGTACGTAGTACGAGTACAACTCGGGTGTGCTCACGAGGTTCTAGAATTCGGGAGCGCATGACATGATAGCCGGCCAGTCTAACAAAGGACGCTACTACACCACAGCACCACGGCACCGCATTTACGGCTCTTCATTGTTGTCCAACGAGAGCATTACCTTAGTCAATTCATCAAGATATAGGCTAGACCGATGCCGAATGGAGTGCGACAGTGAGCTTTGTATGCTTGCAACGGTCCTTGTGGTGTGTGGTGTGTCCAGTTTGCTTGTGCTTCAAGCTTACCATCTCACGAGCATTCTCCCCAGCACATGGTCGTCATCGCCACAGACGGTAGCACCCGAAAGTAGGCTGATGCGGCCTCGAACTGATGCTAAAATACTCACCCGAGATTGATTTCTGAATGTTGGCTGGCTGACCTTAATGGAGTGGTACGTACGTGGTACCCGCATGCATGGACCGAGTGCAGCAGGTGACTTGCCGTACCACACGCGTCAGTCACAACACTACAGGCCACTTTCAGGCACAAGCATAAATGGCCAATGGAGTGCATCAACCCCTGTTGTTTGTCCCTTGCCTTCGTCTTTTCTCAACAACCGCATAACTCACCAAGTTCTAACCATTCCAACCATGGACATTGACGACTCGGCTGTGGTCCCCAAACCGGAGCCCAAGCAGCCCCGCAAACGGCCGTCCATGACACGCTGCTGCCTCGTACTGCTGGCCGTGTGCGGCCTCTTTCTCCTAGGCTCGCTCGCGGTCCTGGTGGGGGCCGTGATGTACGGTGCGTTGCGGACCATCGTCGACCCGCACAATGAGATCCACGTCAGCGGCGGCAGCGGGGGCGACGCCTCGCTTTCGCCCCCCGTCGTCCCGCTCATCGACACGGACACGCGTTTCGACGTCGCGCTCACGATCTGGGCGCGCAAACCGAACGCAGCAACAGCGCACCCTGAGCGCTTCGAGCACTATTCCTGGGTGCCCGAGGACGCTTCTGCCGCTGCGCGGATCGCGGCCATCCAAAAGGCGACGTTCATGATGCCCGCCGTTGAGCACTACCAGCTCCCCGAGGAGGATGTGCTCTTCTCGCAGGTCGTCATTCGGAATTTCAGCCTGGCCTCCAAGGAGCAGGATGTTAATGTCAGCTTTGATCTCCCCCTCAAGCGCTTGTGCGTCTACCTGTAAAACGTGTTGTCGCTGACACTCGCGCAGCTATGATCCGTTCCTGTACCGCTCGGACGTGCGCGCCGTCGTGTCATTCAACCCGCACTCGCCGTCCCTTCTGGACCGCGTGACGTCCGTCGTGGAGGCGCGGCCTGCGGATATCCTGCGACCGCCCGCATGGGACGAGGGCCTGGCGGAGGCGGACTCCGGGAGCTGGGGCGAGCCCGGCTCTCTCCGCCGCCGGCTCCTCGAGTCTCTGGCCGTCAGCGTGCCGCTCATCTACAAGCTGGACGAGGGCGAGGTCGAGCCCGAGACGCTTACCGTCGCCAAGAGTGCTCTCGACCTTACCGTCGACGACCACGCGGATGCGGCCTGGCGCGTCGCGAACAAGCCGAAACACCCGTATCTGCTCACTAGGTGCGTTGTGTCTCTTGGGTCGGTTGGGTCTCGGCGCGGCTGACGGGCAGGCTCCACGTGTACATGATCAACGAGACGCAGCCTCTGAGGCGCGATGTATTTGAGAGCTCGTTCTCCAAGCTGAAGTCTCATGCGGTTAGTCCTCTTACTGGATGCTTGTTCGGGCAGCGTACACGTGGCCGTGCTGATGCTGGTTCAACAGTGCTCTGGGAACGCGCCCCATCCCTCACATCTGCTCTGCCGCTGGCGGTACCGGGAGACAGGATACTGGAAAGCCCAGTACACGCTGGCTCCGGAGGGAAGCGAAAACGTATCACGCATCGCGTACGCCCCGTACACGTCGTATGTCGACCAGAACCGCGGCGTTTTGGTGAGCTCTTTCATGATTGTCTGCTATCTTACACGCAGCACAGGATGCGCCTGCCTGTCCACCGCGCCGACGAGCCGCTCCCAGAAGGTAAGCCTACTGGAAAGAAATTCTATAGGCTTATCATCTCCACAGGCCAATCGGACCCCGAGTCGGTCAATGTTCAATTGACACTGCGCATGTCCTCACTCACACGCCGGAGGGCGAGTCTTGCCGGGTTCATCGAGGGTGCGGTTCACGATATCCCTTACAACGCGTGGAATGCTACCCAGCGCGAACAGCAAAAGTCTCACGACTACTGGGCATTCGCAAGTACGTCTGACGAGCGATTGAGCTGAAGAACACGCGCACTGACTGGATCCAGACGGCCTCCTGGGTAGCCCTATCGACGGTGTGCCCTCCTGGCGCCGTGTCTTGCTTCAAATCACGCAGTGAGGGAACAAAAGAGTACTAGGGGTTTCACTAATAACAAGCTTTGTAACCGATGGATCGGTCTTTATGCTGGGCGTGTTGTACTGGTACACACGCTCGACCGCCACGGGCGTCAGCCACACGGCCGCGTGGCTGGCCGCAGTCTCTGCTCTGGCAATGGTAGCAGACCATGCCAATAAAGTCAAATACTCTGTGCTGGGCACGATCCTCGTCCTTGCCAACGACGCATTTGCATTCGCGCCGCAGGTCTTCCAGCTGTGGCTGGTCTTCCCGGCAACAATTGACACTGCGCGCGGCTGGACGATCCAGCGGAGGCGGTGGACGCACCGTGAGCGGGCCACCATGCGCCAGGAGCTCTCGTGGCTCCAAACTGGCTATGTGCGTATACAAGAAGTATTATATTTCTGACACGGATCTGACACTATAACTAGATCCTGGTGGCACTCGCGGGTGTGTTCTTCGCTACGACGCGTTATGGGCTGTACGCCATCCGGCCCACGTTCCCCGGCACGGGGCAGACGAACGGCAGGAACCAGATGCTCCTCCAGCTGCTGCAGTACACGCCGCTGGCGACCGCACGGACGGTGCAGCTCGTGCTCAACGCGCGCGTCCGCTCGTTTGCGAGCGACTTTGCAATCACGAGCTACCTCCGCTTCCTCGGGTGCCTGTTTGACATTGCGTACCACTCGACCAGCATCATGGGCAAGCACTACGTCGCGCCCGGCGTGCTTCTCGTCGATGCGGTCCTCGTCGCCGTCGCCGCTGCCGAGGTGTACCAGGCCGCCACGCTGCCGCGCGTCGAGCAGGCGATCATGGACGAAGATGACCTGTAGCAGTAACAACAGTTGTGCTCGCTCACCCACTCGTGCTTGTACTGTAGATGCTATTCTTTCTCCCTTCTGTAATACTGTCATGTCTGTCCCTTCGTCCAATCATGCTGTCCTTTCCTGTCCTGTTCTGTCATGTCCTGTCGCACAAGAATCTCTTGATTCCCTTGCTTCCTGGGCTTGACCCTACGAGTTTCTTGGCACCGACGCCACGCCATACGGCCGTCCGTCTCCGAACATGTCTTTGGTGGAGGTGACAATGTCGTCATTGTCATGGGCGTATGAATGTTCCAATGTTCCCAAATGCGGCATCCCCACCCCTTGTGCTGTTGCGTTGCGACCACCCAAGCAAAAAGAAACAGCTACCAGTGTGCTCAAATAAGCACGGACGAAGCTCCAGTCAGTATCTGGACTTCGAGCCTCGAGTGTCGCACATGCTGCGGCTCGCGGCTCGCGGCTCGCGGCTCGCGGCTCGCGGCTTGGACGATCTTTTACACGATTATCGCCCCTGGTCATGCATGCCATGTCATCATGTCATCGTTCACGTCTGAAACTCAAAGCATCGGGCTCGGGGATCGGACACGGACATGGGTGAACACTTGCCAGACAACGTGCGTTTGTAAGCTCTAGGCTGTAAGGGAGTGGGTGGGAATGCATGGCGTTCTGACACTATTCTCATGCATTTTTTCTCAAATGTGCAGTGCAGAGCACAGCGCAGTAGCATTTAGCATTTTGTACGGGTACTTCTCTCTCTGGTATCGCGGACATGCCGAGAGATAAATCTCGAGATCTTGAGATCGCTTGCAGTGTACAGTACATGGGACGGCTCCCACCATCCCGTTGACGGTGAACACGAGTATGGGAGTCGCCTTGATGCAAATGATCAAATGGAGAAGCGATAGGGAGGGAGAGATGCCTATAAAGCGAGTGGTGCTCAAGAACATTGCCAAGCAAGACAAGACAGAAAGAAGTTTGGTTTGACCCCTTGGTGGAGACTTTGGTGTGGGTTTTTTGAATGCCCTACGCTCTGGTCGAGCTCGTCTTTTTCGCTTCTTCATCCTATAGTGAGGTCATTTTCTTTCTTTCACTCTCTAACTATCTTTCAACCCCTCACCATCCATCCACCGCCCGTTATCATCACTACTACCCATACCCTCCGGCGAGCCCACCTCCGCCCCGCCGCCCCCGTCCCGCATCCGGATCTACTCCAGCATCGCCCCCCTGCCTGGACTGTACCCTGTGTCGCCGGCCCCATCCCACCCGTCCCCTTCTAGAAAACCAAACCAGAGATCCCCTCCAGTGCTTTTTATCATTCCCCACACACTCACACTCGCACAACCGGCACTTTTGGCTTCCCACTTTGCACCGCTACTGCGAGGCTTGCATTCCCCACCCCACCCCGTGAGGGCATCCAAACATGGCCGCAGTCGTCACTACGACTTCTGCAGCCTCTGCATCTGCATCTGCATCTACAAGCTCTGTGTCGTCATCGTCTGTGTCCTCGGCGGTATCGTCCGTGGCGTCCTCCGCAGCAGCAACAGGGAGCAGTACATCCACATTCACATCCACGAGCAGCAGCCACTTCAATCTTCTCCCCACCGGCCCGCTCACGACGACCAATGACGGCGGCGACCTGCTCCCCACGTCTAGCCATTTCATCATCATCCCTGAACCGACCATTTCGAGCAAACCTGAGAGTCATGGGCCAAAGCCTGATATTTATTACCTTGTCGTGAGTGCCGACACCGGGCTCCTGGCTCAGAAACCTCCATGTTTCTATGCAGCAGCATACTACACAGCACGGACATGCCAGCCAGTGCCGAGCATGGATGGGCGGTTGGGCAGCAGCAGTGCTTGCTAGCCCTGCACTGCTCTTGGCGTCGCCCTCCCCAATGTGCCCCCCTTATCCCCTTTATCTGGGCCCCGCAGCACGAACAGCTGCGCCGCACAGCAGCGCTGCGCCCATCCCACCCCATTGGCGGCCCCACACACCAGCCTCCCACTCCTCTCCAAGAATAACAAGAAGATAAAAAACCAAACTCACACCGCAGCTCCTCGGCATCCTCGTGGTCCTGATCGTCTTTGCGGCGCTGCTCACGATGCGCGGACATCGCATGCGCCGGCGGTACCGCACCGCGACGCAGCTGGCAATTGCGCGCGGCGAGCCCGTCTCATGGTGGCGCGACGGCCCCGATGCGGCGGACATTCTCGGCATCCATTCCGTGTTCCGCAACGGCCCGCCGCCACCGGGTCCGCCGGAGCACTGGGCGAACGTGGGTTCGCGGAAACGCGCGCGGCGATGGGTGCGTATCCCCGTGTTGTGGGACGCCGAGGTCGCCGAGCCCGACCACGAGGAGATTGCGGGGCTGCTCAAGACCCAGAGCGAGGGGGAGATTAGCGAGAAGCGCGCTCGTGTGGCGATGCAGGACGAGGACGACTGGGATGACATTCAGGTATGTAGCAGCTGTGAAACTTCTTACTAATAGACGCACAGCCGCTCACGGTCCACTCGCTCCTGCCGGACGCGGCGCCGCCCCCACCCCCGCCGCCGGGCCCGCCCCCGCCGCCGACGTCCGTCCTTGGCTTGCTGCGGTACGGCCTCAGCTCGTCCCCTGCACCGCCGCCACCGCCACCGCCGCCCGCCGCGCCGCGCGCGCGCGAGGTCGACCGCGTCGACCAGCTGGACCCCGATGAGCCGCTCCGCGTGGCATTCATGATCCAGATGCCGATTCTGCCCGCGGACGCCGAGCGCGAACGGATGCGCCGCGAGCGCGAGCGCGACGAGGACGAGGACGAGGCCGGGTGGCGCGCCGGCATGGAGATTGCCGTCTGGGAGGGAGCCGTCGAGGACGGGAGCGCCGCGTACCGCTACCCCCCGCCTCCGCGTCACGGCGGATCCGGGTCACCGAGCCCCGCCCCAAGTGCCGGGCCAGCACCAGGGCCAGCACCAGCACCGGGATCCTGGCCACAGCGGACACCGACGCCCGGCACGCCGACGCCCCGCACACCCGGGACGCCGCGGACGCCCTCGAGGGGAATCTAGCGCAAGCGGAGGGACAATCTGTATTTGTTTGAGGGGGCTGGAAGGGGTGTAGTGTGACGCGCACCGCCTTGCCATGTGGGTTCACCGTTTCTGGTTGACGCTGGTGCACCCGGACCAGAGGACTAGAGGACCAAAGTGCATGAGCTGCTGGCTGGCCAGACAGACGGCAACTGCGAGCAAGGAGATACCCGGCCACAAGATCGCACGATCACACGACTAGACGTCCAGACGTCCATACGGCCACGATTGAAATAATGGGAAGTGAAGAACGAAGAGCTCAGAGGTCAGAGCCCAGAGCCCAAGGCGCGCGCCGTCGGCTGCAGGTCTGTTGTTGTCCATGTGCACAGTGTATCATACTTTTGTTTATTCCCTAATGCTACCATTCTTTGCATCTTGCACCAGACGACAAGTCAAGATCTTGCATAAGCGGGTACATCCCAGCAGCATGTCAAACTAAAAACTAAAGATTGGTCAAAGCCTAAAGGTACTAAGTGCCCCACGCGTACCCCTCGAGCTGGCTCAAGAACGGCTGGATGCTCATTTCGAACGCGGCGTTGCCCTCGATGCCCGCATAGTCGATGAGCACGCTCGCGGCGTCGGGCCACAGAGGGATCGTCGGGCCGGCCGCGACGGACGGCTCAGAGTTGGCCAGCAGGGAAATCCCGAGGCCCGATTGGCCCGTGCCCGAGCCCGAACTGTTCCCAGATCCCGGCCCGCCTCCCAGTCCAGATCCAGATCCAGACGCAGAACCAGAACCAGAGCCGGAGCTCGTTCCAGATCCCGAGCCGGCCGCAGCGCCGAGGGCCCCGTCGTGCGTGCCGACCTGCACGGGGTGCCCGAGCGCAAGTGACGAGGAGGGACGCACGGGGGCGAGTGGGTTGGGCAGCATATGGTAGTCGCGCCTCGTGACGCTGGCACTGGCGCTGGCGCGTTCCTCAAACATGTCGTCGTGCTTTGTCTCTCGCGTGTCCCGGTCCCTATCCCTCCTATCATGATCACGATCACAATCACGATCACGCTCGCGCTCGCGCTCCCTGCTCTCCCGCGGGCGCGCGCGGTCAGCCAGCAGGAGCCGGTGCAGCTCGTCGTCCTTTGTGTCCTTGCCCTCCCTCTCGCGCTCGGGGAGGACACGGTGCCGCGCGGCATCGAGCTTCTCGCGCGCCCGCTTCCGCAGGCCCAGGAGCGTGCTCAGGCCGTCTTTGACTCTGCACCCGTCCCTCGCCGCTGCGGAGAGGTCGCACACGATGGAGAGGCCCGAAAAGGCCGGCGTGGCGAACCCACACGTCGGCGCCTCGATGGGGATCGCGGCGAGGCACACGGCCGCCGAAAATGCGTGGAACCAGAAAAACCACCTGCGCTATCAGCCAAGGATCCGCCTTAAGAAGCTCACCATCGCTCGGCCAGTGCGGGGGAGTACAGCACGAGCTGCTTGACGACCTGGACAATCTCCTGCGCAGACTCGTACAGCGCCACAAAGGCGGCCGCAAAAGTACCGTGCGACGGGGCGGCCGGGCTCGCTTTCAGTGCCTGCACGAAAGCGGCGCGGTTCAGGTGCAGCCGCGCCTCGGCAATAAACAGCCTGATGCCAAAGCGCTGGAGCACGAGGTGCGGGTGCAGCGAGCTGTCTAGGGGGAGGTCCTGGATCGCAACGGAGCACATGAGTGATTCGGGGAGAGACTTGCGGACTGGGTGCGAGTTAGCGTTGCGTAACTATGGCAACAACACTCGTTTTGCGCTATGACATTGGCCACTTAGCGCGGTCGTACTCACACTCTTGGAGCTCCACGTCGAGGTCCACGACAGCAGAGTACGACACTGGTGTGGGCTGGACCTGGATATCGACGACTCGCTCGAGCATTTTCACGAGACAGTGTTTGGCGTGGTGGTCTGGGAATGAGTCAGCTATGATAGGGCTCCTATTAGCTCACACCCCGAGTCGTCGACAAAAAAGTTGGGGTCGGCATTGGGGAACTTTGTGTCTGCGTGGCGATTACTCAGTCCGCACGGTCTTGCGTGAGCTCCAGAAACAGGTGTGGCAGCGCTTACCGTCCAAAGGCGAGCGCCTGCGTCCGGTCGTATTCCTGCTGGGTCAGCGCTTGAGCAGTGGTCATAACCCACCATGAGCTCCCAGTACACTTTGCGGCGCTCGTCGACGTCGCGCGCATCGAGGCCGAATACCTCGCCGTCGCGGTGCAGGCCGACCGAGAGCGCGATCTTGACCGCGTTGCCAAGGAGGGGCCAGTACGATTCCGCCCCGTTGGAGTCTTTTGCGTCAGCTAAGGAAACAGACCCTGCGGCTCACCATTGTCGTTGAGCACATACGTGCCGAGCATGACGAGGGCCTGGACGGTGGCGAGGCTGGCCTTTTCGTGCGTGCGCTCGAGGCAGTCGCGGCCGAGGAGGAAGAGCTCGCGCGCGCGCGGGTGGAACGGCGCACGCGAAATGTCAAACATGACCCCGAGGGCCATCGCGAAGAAGACGCACGCGAGCTGGTGCGGGTGCGCGGTGCCCTCGTACGCCGAGGGCAGGTACTCGTTTTCAAAGGTCGGGCGGGGGATCACTTGGTGGCTGAAGAGGAGATTCAGTGTGCATTCTTTCTTGTCCACTAGAAACAAACTCACATCCAGTTGACATTGTCCCAGTACGCCTCGGCCATGACGCGCCCTTCCTCCCAGTCGGGGAGGTGGGCGTGCATGTCCCCGAAGTATGCTCTTGTGCGCTGTTGCTCCCCGTTCGCAACCCCCATACCGAGGCCACGCACCGCCACGCCGGACAACACGCCGCCAACACCGCCCAGCGCCCCTCCTAGCCCTCCTCCTGCTGCTCCTGCTCCCCCTCCTCCAACAACGCTTCCCCCGCCACCACCCGTGTGCCGCACCTCCTTCTCGGGCGAATCCACCTCCCACCGCTCCGGGAGGAGCGTACTTGCCTCCTCGGCATCGCGCCCCTCCTCCCGGTCGCGCAAGTACGCGCTCCCCGCCAGACTGCCAACGTACCGCGCCGCGCCGCCCGTCCCGATGGAGAGGCTGCCAGCTGTTGCGGCTACGTGCGGGTCCGACGAGAAGCGTCTCCCCCTCCCGTCGCGGTCTACTTCTCTTCCGCGCTCCCGTTCTCGTTCTCGCTCTCGTTCCCGCTCCCGCTCTCTCTCCCGATCTCGGTCACGTTCGCGCTCGCGCGACAGGACTCCCGCTGGCACACCCGCGTTCCCTGGCCTGCGATCCGGGCCAACCCCGCCATTCACACTACTCCCCCCCATCTCCCGTCCGTTGACGCCGGCGCTACCCCCGCTGTCCTTCATCGCGGCTTCGAGCACGGCTATGCGCTGCTGCAGCTCCGACACGGGCTCCGGTCTGCACTGTGAGCTACTACATACAACATACAGCTTGTTGGCTGACTTACTTTTTCCGCCGCTCGCGCTCCATCACGCCGTCGGGGCAGATGGACGCGCACCCGCGCCGCTCGCACATGGTGCACGGCCACGCTTTAGAGCATTTGAGCTTTAGTCTGGGGGAACAGTGTCAGCTGTGGCGTGGCGCCGGTATGGAATGGAATGGTGAGGCGGGCAATGTGAAGATACCTGGAGGAAGGCAGAGGGGAAGACGGTATGGTACGTCCACGATACACATCACCGTTCGTCGTCAACCCCCCAACCGCGCCCTATGACATGCTGGCATGGTACTCACCTCCGACACTCGGCACAGCTGTACCGTTTCCGCCCCCTCTTCTTCCGCTCAAGCAGCACGATGCCCGACCCGCCCGACCCGCCCGCACCTCCGCCCGCCCCCGCGGTCCCGTCACCGTTGGCCGCGTCGCGGCGCGCAGCGACTACCGTTGCGGGGCGGTCGGGCGAGGTGGGGCGCGGGGCGATTGGGATCGGGGGTGGCATTGCATTTGGATGTGGCGGGCGAGATTAGACAGAGAGAGAGAGAGGTGGGAGAACAGCGCCAAGGTGGAGCAGGAATAGGACAAGGCAGTGTATCTCGTTGTAGTGCCTTCTGCCACGGATGGAGTCCTCGGTATCGTCCTTTGTGTCTCGGTCTCGTGTCTCGTGTCGTGTCCTGCGGTTGCAATCGCAGTTGTAAATATTTCCCGATCAAAGGCTGATTAATTATCGAAAAAGGCGGAGAAAAGAAAAACCAAAACGCGGGGGCGGGCGAAAACAAATAAAGGGGCGAAAATGTAAGGAGGGTATCGACGGCGAGCACGATGCGATGCACGACGGACGAGATGGATGAGATGAAAGCTGGACCCAGTTGAGATGGATACGACGAGTGTTGTCGCTAGCTCGCTAGTGTTGATTGCAATGTGGGGCCAGCAAGCAATGTGTGTATATCGAAATCTCACTCTCGCATGAGATTGGTCCAGGACCCCCCTTGGTCGTAGCCGTCGCACTGCGCCGAAAAAGCCCATACCACCACACCCAGCCGCAAAGAGATAAGCAGACCAATCGTCGATAACTGCGGCTTCTGATTGGTTCAAGATAAACAAAGCCTCCCTCTCCCCGCCTTTGCCCAGTTAGCGTCCCGACAAGCTCCGCCAGGCCGCCGGGGCTGACAGTGCAGCTGGTAGCGTTCAATTCGGAGTGCATGTGAAGTAGACTTGCACAACTGTACATGTGCATGTAACGTTTGTTGAGGCCGCGTCGGGCAGCCAGTAGCGAGCCTGTGTGGATGGGGGTCCATAATATAGGAGCAAGAGAGGCGTCACGTTTTATTCATGCCGAGTGCGATGCGGGGGGCGGACGGGGACAAAGCACAATCTCCAATCTCCCTACCCTGCGTCTCATGTGCTCTCAATCTCCGGGATAGGAATCCGATACAATGCGATTCCTACTTCGCGCGAGGCTGCAGTGGACGCCGGCGTGTCGCCGCGCTCGGACCTGCACCTTGCTTTTGCCTTGCCTGGGCGTGATCCAAAAGTCAGGGAGCAACGCGTAAACCCGCCAACCCAGGATAACTGCCCCTTTTCACGCCTTTGTGTCACTTCCTCTCCTTCCTTTTACTGACCGGAGCTACATACTGACCACCCCCTCTCCCACGATCCCGAGTGGCGACCATGGATCGCATCTCCGGTCCGGGCGGATCGAGAACGCCACCCAGTACATACTGGTACCATGTCAGCACATGTTCACGGCGCCACTTGATACTGAACCAACAGCACACCATTGCCGACTACGCATCCCTGTCAGTGCCATTGGTCAGCGATAAGTACAATACAGCTAGCTCAAGTTGTCAGTTGTCGGGGATACCTCCATCACGTTTAGCATCGGCCTTTAATACCGATCACTACTCACTGCCGCACTAGCTCATGACCTGCCCACATTACCGCCCACATTACCGCCCAGATTACCGCCCACATTACTGCCCAGATTACCGCCCACATTACCGTATTCACAAATGGTTTCGGTGACATAGTAATCTGTATCTATGCTACAATGCGAAGAGGCTCGGCACCGTCAAGTGGTCAAGAAAGAAGAGGGAAAGCATATCAATAACCACCATCCTCAGAGTGCCGCTGCGAGCGCCGCTCGTGGGCATCGAGCCCTGATGTCAGAAGACGCTCAGCAAGGGAGGAAAGACCCACTCGCGAGTTCCTATTCTTCGCTGCCGTCGTCGATGGCATTGTATCGTCCTCGGCTGCTCGAGTGGCGTCGTTCATGGGTGCCGACAAAGCCTCCCCAGACGTCCGTCACACGTCGCAGCAACGAGTTGTCGTGGTGGGCGGCGGGCATGGGAGACCCGCGCCGGGACGACGGCGCGGAGGACGGCCCAGGACGCCCCGGTCGTCCTGCTCGCAGACTCGATACGAGGGAAGACGTCTCCGTGTCGCATCCCTCCTCCATTTCCTCCAAGTCGGAGGCAGACATGACCTCTTCGCCGTACGCGGGCGGTGATTCTGTTGTCAGCATGCTGGCGAGACGTGCAACTTACCGTCGCCGAACAGTCTGTCCATCTCCTCGAGAGGCACACCGCGCGTTTCCGGGTAGACTGTAATTAGTAGGACTCAGCAGTCGCAACATACGGAAGTAGACTGCAGGTCAGCAAACAGCATAACAATGTTCCAGCTTACCGAGAATGAACGAGACGACACAGAAAAAGGCGTGCATCGGATACAGACGCCAGCCGATAAGCTCCTGGAACACAGGGGTAGTGACGCCGACCCAGTAGTTGGCGACCCAGTTCTAAACGAGTCAGCAGGGTCAAGTGTTTTGGCACGCACTGTTGCGGTCGACAACGACACGCCCTTGGCGCGGAACGGCAGCGGCATGATTTCGGGAGGGTAGAGCCAGGGAATCGGGCCCCAGCTCATACCGAACGCAAAGTTGTAAATGATAACGCAGGCGACGACTGGTGGTCAGTGCATGCAAAGAATTGGTTTCAGCCTACCAGCTTTGGGCGTGAACGGCTGGTCGATATAGATCCACCATCCGGTCGCACTGAGCGCGATTGCCATCGCCACAGCTCCCCACAGAAGGATCGGACGACGACCGGCATGGTCCGTGAGCCACCATCTGAATGTCAGCCAACAGCGATCGAACTACGCACGGTGGGATCGAGCTGCAAATGTAGAACAGCGAATTGATGCCTGTCATGAGGATAGCGTCGCGTCCAATCCATCCAGCCTCTGTCACGTCAGCTGGACTGCCTACAGTTGTGAACTCACGTTCAAAGACCTGTATTTCGAAAAGTGGTTAGTAACATCATTGTCAATCAGTGGTTGTTCACGCACAAGAGCTGAGCTGTTAGCAAAGACAGTGTCTTCAACCAGGAAAGTTCAACTCACGAGCATAGTATGAAATAACTGAGAGTTAGCTTCGAACCTGAATAGGAACCCACCATTGATGCCATTCAGCTGCGCAAACAGCTGACTGCTCATTGCAATGAGCACGCGGCTGCGGTACCGAGTCCAGAGCGCCTTGTAGGAGCGGTCGCCAACAGCGCGCTGAATGTCAGTTGGTTCCCTGTTCTCTGAACTCACATCCTGAAGGACACCATCTCGGATCTCATTATACTCTGCCTGGACCTTTTCATCAGTGATGGGCTTGCCCTGGAAGTCTGCAATGACGTTGAGACCTTCCAAGTCGTGGTCCTTGTCGATGAGGAAACGAGGAGACTCAGGACAGACAAAGCTTCCGAGGCCCAGAATCAGACCGCCGATGACCTGGATCGAGAGGGGTAAGCGCCACGACCAGTCCGACTGGATGTAGCTGCACGCGTAATCGATCCAGACCGAGGAAGAGTAGCCGACAATGTTGCCAGTGAACTCGAGGGCTCCGAGGAAGCCACGGTGGTCCGCTGGGGAGACTGCTGTCAGTTGATAACAGCGGGGCTCAGCTCACTCTCTGCCTGGTAGATAGGGACTACCATACTGTGGGGGTATTAGCAATGGGTTGGAACAAGTGAGGTCTCGGGCCGCAGTAGGACTTTCAGATACTCACCTGAGCATACCGACTCCGCATCCTGACACGAAACGCCCAAACACCATCATACCATAGCCGTTACACCACGTCTGGAAGCATCCTCCGATTGAGAAAAAGGTGGCGCCGATACGCATGGTCATGCGGCGCCCAAACTTGTCTGCAAGACTGGCTGCCAACAGTGATGTGACTGTGTGTTAGCGGCTGCTGCTGCTTGGACGGACAAGGAAGACTCACTGAACGCCCCGATCTCCAACACGGCAACCATACTGGCATCAGCGCCGGTCGCTGTCCGCTCACTCACTTTCCCAGCTGGGTCGCTGTGGGCTGATTGACTTGTCGTTAGTACTGTACCCTGGGGCAGACGCTCACAGTATGCTCTGGGCTGGTCAGCTTGGCACCTTACGAGCATCGTGAAGCAAACTCACTTAAAGTATGGTCCGGTAATAACACCTGAGCTATCAGCTCCGTTATGCACACATGAACTCACCAGACATGACACTGAGCGTGAGTGGGCCGTTCTGTAATGCAGCAGCGATGATCTCGACGGGGCCGGACTATCAGTAAGAATGGCACGTACCCTTGGTCATATCTGTGGGGGACCTCAGCAACAGGGCACTCTGAAGATGTCGAGCAACTTACCCAAACAGCCATACGCCGATACTGAGGAACACACTGACGCTGTACAGCAGTCGGTTGCCTCGTAGGCGCGTGTCCGACATGATGAGGAGCTGCGATTAGGGTGTGAGGTATGCAGAGGGACCGCTCAACAACCGGAGATGTGGAGGAAGGAAGGGTGAATTGTCGAGTGACGTGGTGATTAAAATGCTGGTGGGACGCGAGGGGCGGTCGTGTGTCTCGTGGTGTATGGTGTTGGCGGCGATGATGATGGAGAGTTGAATGCTAATCTATATTAGTCTAAAGGAGGGGAAGAGAGAGAGTGTGTGGGAGAGAAATGAATGGTGCTATGGAAATAATAATGAATGATGATGGTGAAGAGAGAGGAAGGGAAGATAAAAGTGATGACGAGTAAAGAGTTGATGGTAGGCGAAAGTGAACGCGAGGAGTGTGTGGAATTGTGGTTTTGAGTTATGTTGGGCATGTGCTTGGAGCTGTGCGCATGTGCCGTCTTCCAGCCAGGATATCAACCCACAACCACTTCAATTCCTCCGCAGGCTCTACCAGCACCCCAGAATTATCACAACACGGGCAGAGAGCAGAAGCGCAGAAGAGTGAGGAGACGCGTGCCCGTTACAGCCCCGACCCTTTCTCCTGTACACCCTCCGGTCCTTTTCTTCTTCCCTCGCTCTGTCAGACTCAGACTCACTCGATGTTCTCTTTTTGACTGTTTCATGTTGCCCCCCCTCCTCTTGATTTTTTATCTCCCCGCACTATTCCACCCCCCACACTCCACAAACACCACCGGTCCTTCACCTCCCCCCTCTCTCGCCCCTTTTGTTCCATCCTCATCGGTACTTCATCGCAATTCTGAGCATTCTGGATTACATCTCAACTCTAATCAAAGCACAGCAACATTCATGCATTCATGGTTACTGGCTGTTTGGGCCACGCTTCGTGCTTTGAATTGATATTGCATCGCAATCACCCCAGAAAAACAGAGTGAACTGCATTACAAGAGCTGGAGATCCGGAGACAAGATGTCGAAATGATGGGGCAACACATGCCCAGAATGCGTTGGCCCCCTACACCCCTCTTCACCCTGGGTTAATACACAGGTGTAGTCCACGCCACCTGCGTCACTGTCACCCGCCAAGCTAGCTACAGTAGTTGCGGCCTCCGTACCCAAGACTATCAAGATTATTAACCCCAGGTCAGAACTGCCACTCGCCACTCCAGTTTGTTGCTCCGTCATTGTTTTACGATCTGCATGTATCAGTCTCACCGTGTAACGTGTAACATATTTAGCTCGTCCTACATACACTAGGGGTCGACTGTAGTGACCTATCGTTACTATCACCTAGTTTGGCGGAAGTGGCGGCTGGTTGTCGGGTTATAATTCCTGTCGAGCCCCTGTTCTCCATACCCCGCTCTGGTGCCCCTGGGGTCCTGTATCCTGGGAGCTGGTCCGACGTGTCAAGACTCTCATATCCTCAAACTCGTTGAAACACAAGAAGCGGAGCCATGCACTTAAGAATTCTCGCGCCTCTCTCCTTGTTTCGTGGTACATGCTTTGTCCTCTACAAAGTTGTTTCTGCTCCTATGTCTTCATTTCCAGTGTAACCCCGCTCGTCATCCTCCGCGTCGATTTGAAAAGTTCTTTCTCCTTGACAATGCTTTCCCTGGCCCTCGCCTTCTCCTCATTGATCTACATTCTGAGCTCCTCGTTCAAGACTGTACACAAATGTCATACGACTACGCGACGATACGGAATGATACTCGACGAAAGGCGAACGCCACAGCTGCTCCTCCACCATACACGACCCCCCTAATACACACACTGCGCACGGCCCTAGTCCATCTTGACGTCTGTGTCCGTCTTCATGAACCCGTCGAGCTCCTTGTCAAGGTCGGTAGCGGAGGCAGGACCGCGCTTGGCACGAGGAGCGCGGCCGCCACGAGCACTGGGGTTAGTGGTGTCATAAAGGAAGAGACATTGTTGGAACAAATGCTTGGCGAAACCGTGCACGCGAACGACACGCCTCATGGTCCCTGGCCAGAAACAACTGAGACTCGCTACCTCCACAGTCGCACGTTCCTCTCTGCGGCGCTTGCCGCATTTGAAACTCACCTTCCACGGCCGCCACGACCACGGCCACCACCTTCGGCGCGACGCTCGCGGGGCAGACGGGTCTCGTCGCGCGAGCCGCCAATGCGCGAGCTGAGGTCGGTGGCGCCAAGGCGCTGGAGGAGTGACTTGGATCCAGCGTCCTCTGCAGCGGCACCCTTCTTGCCGGCCGGACGCGGGGGCGCGATGAGCTTGATGGAGATTGTCTGGCCTGGACGGGTCAGCACTTTTGTTGGCTCAAGATCCCATCCGCTCACCCTTTGTCATGGCACCGTCAAACTGGTTGATCGCGAGCTTCGCCTGCTGGGCCGACGCGTACTCGATAACTGCGACGCCAGTCGAGCGGCCAGAGCGGTCATACTGGAATCTACGCGTCAGAACAATGGCGACACCAATGTCACTCACGGTAAACAAACGCTCACGGGGCCCATATATGAGTTTAACAGTGCTCCCTCCTCCATCTGTGCCTTCTCTCGTGCTGGTGTCCAGATTGACTCGAGGCCGCAACTCAATCCTCCGGTGAATGCTGCAGGACGATCCTTCCTCATGACATGGGCACAGTGGCCGTCTTGAGGCATGCTTCAAACGCGTGCGCAGGTCCGTATACTAGTGGAGCCAGCATCTCGATGCGACGCGACGCGTTGCAAGGGACCGCTGTGGCCAGTACCGCCTGGGCGTGTGCCCGCACACTAGTTGTGGCAACTTGGGACTTGTAGATTGTGGAGCTTTGTAGATGGATGTGCTTGTTTGGATGGTTAGACGCTTACACGAATGGTTGGGCCCTGCACAATCGTGCCCGCCTCGGAGAAGATGGTCTGCCGCGTCAGCTTCACAGCAATGGGTTAAGCTCACCTTGAGTTCGTCGGTCGTGACTTCGTAGTGGATGCCCGAAATCTCAATGCGCGGCGACGCGCCGACAAACGCGGCTCCAGAACCTGCAGCGGCACCCGCTCCGGCGCGGTCGCGGTTGCGGGCTCCACGCTCACGGCCGGCACCGGGGCCAGTGTACGCGTCGTGGACCCACTTGTCCTCGGTCGAGCGGGGCGGCGGGCGCTGCAAGGTCAGCTGCAGGCAAAAGGCGATCTCACAGAGTAAGGCGCGGCATCGCGGTGCTCGCGACTCTGCCGGGGTTTGCGGTCCGCGCCTCCGCCGCCGCGGCCACCGGGGCCGGAGCGGGCCTTGCGCTTGGGAATCAGGTCGTCGAGGGGCTTGTCGATGTCCATTGTGACGAAGACGGGTTGCGTGGATGAGGGGATTAGTGGTGGTGAGCAAGAACGTAAACTTGGGCTAAATGGAGCCACCGCCCACTCCACCCGCTGAATTGTTCGCGTCGTTCATGGCTCAAACAACTGGCGGTGCGCGCCGCTAGCGGAAAGTAGGAGGTCGTCACACTTTCACGCGCCTAACTTTTTGGAGGAAACCATAAATAGCCAGAATTAATGACGCAACATGGCAGGAAATCTCGCCCTTTTTGAAATTAGGCCTGCAATCTCATCAAAAAGCAAAACAAGAAAAGCAATGGAGAAAAGACAAAAAAAAAAAAAAAAAAAAAAAAAAAAACGAAAAAACGAAAAAACCGTGTGTCTCTTAATGTAGCTCATAGTATAATAAAACTAATTGTATTTCAAATATACAAATGTGTTTCTCATTATTCCAATTCACTTTTTTTTGTTTATTACCGCAGGCAGTAATTAATTGGAGCAAAACAAAAAGAAAGAGGCGAGGAGGGGAGACAAGGAGGGAAGACAGAGGGCGACACACAACACAGCCTAGCCCAAGCCCAGCCTCCAGTCTAGTCCTAGACCAACCAGCCTCCCTCTCTCTCTCTTGCTCCCTCACTCGCTCCCCCCTCTCTCTCCCTCTGTTGCCGTCTCCTCCCTCTCTTCCTTTCCTGCATCCTCTGCCTGTGTCTTCCTTGTCTTTCCTTGTCTTCCCTCCCCGCCCCGCCCCACTCTGTTCACATGTTTTGTGCGTAGAGGTGTGTGTTTTGTTGTTTGCACCACCACCATCTCTCTTTCTTTCTTTCTCCTCCATCTCTTCCTTCCTTTCTCTCATCCACTCTCTTTTCTTAATTGAGAAGGTCCCTCCACAAACACATCCATCCATCCATCCATCCATCCATCCATTCACCCATCCATCCATTCACCCATCCACCCATCCGTATCTCTGCAAGTAGCCACCCCCGAGCGAGAACAGCAACGATGGAGAACGCAGATCAGTCGGCTCCCAAGCGCGGACGCGGCCGGCCACCCAAGCCCAAGCCCGCCCCTGTCGCTGCCGCCCCCGCTCCCGCCGTCCCTGTCCCCGAGGCACCCGCAGCCCCCGTCAAGCGCGGCCGTGGACGCCCGCCCAAGCCCAAGCCGGTAGACGAGGTGCCCAAGACGCCAAAGAAGCGCGGACGCCCAACAAAGGCTGAGGCCGAGGCCAATGCTGCCGCCAAGGCAGCCGCGGCTGCGGCTGCTGCCGCCGCCGCCGCGCCGGCGCCGAAGAAGAGGGGACGCCCGCCCAAGAACGCCGCGGCCGCTGCCGTCGCGCCGCCTCAGCCGCGCGAGCCGAGCCCTACACCACCAAAGAAACGTGGTCGTCCATCCAAGGCCTCTATCGCCGCTGCGGCCGCTGCCGCTGCTGCCGCTGCTGCAGCTCCTCCCCCCGTTGCCACGGCGGCCGCGGCGCCCAAGAAGCGCGGACGCCCGCCCAAGAATGCTACCGCTGCGGCTGCTGCGGCCGGCCCATCCGTCGGCAAGGCAGCTCCAAAGGCGGCTCCTGTGCCTGCGCCTGCTCCAGTTGCTGCTCCTGCTCCCGTCCAGCCTCCCACCTCGGCTCCGCGCTCCGGAGCGCGCATGCCTCAACACTTCCATCCGGCGGCGGCGGCTGTTCCGCCTCAACAGCACACTCAGCAGCACCCTCAGCAGCACGCACACCAGCACCCTCATCAGCACCAGCCCCAGCACGCGCACCAGCACCCCCATCAGCAGCACCCACACCAGCATCCGCACGCGCATGCGCACCAGCACCACATGAACCAGATGAACCAGTTCCAGCCTATGTCATCATCATTCGATGACCAAGCATTCGGTACGCCGTCAATCTCACGCGAAGCCTTTCTTGCTAACGAGGCTCTTCGGCGACAGCGCGAAGCGCGAAACTTTACTTTTAAAGGCGACGTCAACGCGCCGCGGCAAACTCGAAGCGGGAGGATTGTCGCGCGCGAGTACGAGGTGGACGAGTATGGAGGTGGTGCTACGGAGACGGAGGAGGGAACAGAGGCTGATGGGACTGAGGCTGAGGGAGCAGATGCAGAGGGCGATGACGTGGACGTTGAGATGGAGGATGTGCAGGATGCGCCCGTTGCGGAACTTGCGCCCCTCCCGCCCAAGGCTCGCCCGCACATTCTGCGAATTCTGGAAACGTTGACTGGACGGGCAGGTGAGCCGGCTCCGTTCGATGATGAGGAGAGCAATGAGGCGCTCCAAGGCGTTGTTTCGTTGTTGAGGGGCACCGTAGAGCGAGGAGAGGGTAACAGCGCCCTGGTGACTGGACCTCGCGGCGTAGGGAAGACAAGAGTGAGTTGTAAGCACATGCCTAGCTTTCTAACTTCCCAGACAGTAGAGCGAGCACTTCGTCTCCTGCCCACTGCCTCGGCGCCGATCATCGTGCGCCTGAGCGGGCATGCGCAGACGGACGACAAGCGCGCGATCCGCGAGATGGGACGACAAATCGCCGCGGCAGAAGGCAAGAGTATGGATGAGGAAGACGAAGAGGACGACCAACCCGAAGACTATGCACCAACCACTCTACCAAGCCACTTGCTCGCGCTGCTGACTGCTCCTTCCCCGCGCGCGATCATTGTCATCATTGACGAATTTGACCTGTTCACCGAACATGCTCGCCAGGCATTGTTGTACTGCCTGCTCGACGTAGTGCAGAGTGTGCAGACTGGCCCCGTTGAGACAACTGGCCGCGGTATCGCTGTGATTGGGATCACGTCTCGAGTTGTGAGTTGTCCGTGCTTGGCATTCTCTGACTCGTCCGCAGGACACGCTGCTACTCCTCGAGAAACGCGTCAAGTCTCGATTCTCACACCGTGTATGGCGTGTTTTGTCGCCACTGGCACCTGGTGGGGTCGGGTGGAAGACTGTTCTTCGTCGCGCACTCGTTCCGTGGACAGAGGAGTCTGCAGCTGAGGAGAAAAACAAGGAGTTGCGCACATGGATGGACGACTGGGTGTTTGCCGTGGAGGTGAGTTGCCATATCAACGAATGTTTCTAATCCTGAAGATGCTCCTCGACAATGAGCAGATCGCAGCGTCTCTCTCCCGTCTTGCGGGACTCACGACAGACGTGCGCCTCCTCTACCGACCCTTCATTCCCGCCATCACATCCATCGTGTCCCGCAGGCTCGATTACATTTCCGTACCCGTCGTATCGAGCGCAATCGCATCCCAGCTCGAGCTCGCGGGCTGGGGCACCGGTGTGGGCGGGGTCTCTAAGCTCCGCGGCCTGCCGCACCCTGCTCTTGGGGTGCTCATCGTCGCCAAACACCTCGCGTACGCCGGCCGCACCGAGTTCTCTCTGGCGCAAGTTGAGGACGAGTACCTCCGCTTTGCGCGGACTCGTCTGGTCGGCAGCGGACGCGCGCGCTGGCCGCTCGAGATTCTGCGAAAAGGATTCGACCACTGCAGGACCCTCGGACTTCTCGCTCCTGCCGGGCCTGCGTCTGCTGGCCCTCGGTTCGCAAAGGTTCGCGCAACGCTCTCACCCCATGAAGTCGTTGCATTCTTTAGAGGCGAAGGTGGAAATATGCTGGGTCCGGAGCTTGGAGGATGGGGAAAGCTCTCTGGCGGTCATGCGTGAGCGGCCACCGAGGAAGAGAGGAGGGTACTGGACGATACCGGTCGTTGATGTTGCGCCTTCACTGAGACCCGAGATACATATGATTGATTCCGATGCAGAATATAACACTTTGAATAAGGAAACAGAGTACATACCGATGCAGATGTGATATCGATGGATACGGATACGGATACGGGTAGCGGAAAGATACATACAACGTCGTACAGAAAACGACATACGGGCCCAAGCCCATACACAAGAGAAAGACACGACGGAATCGTGTATTCTCTGCAGCACTAACTAGAACAAACGGGCGCGACATGTCTGCCCTCGTTGCAAGTGTTCATCTCTAGATCTTACGATCTCTACCTAGTCCCCATGTCAAGTGTTACGCTCCGCGCTGTCTAGAACACTTAAGCGGCGATGCCGTACTCCTGGCGGTACTCCTCAATCTTCTTGACCTGCTCGTCAAAGCCGCCCTTCGTCTTGAGGTAGGTGAGGATGTCCTGGAGGTTAACGATCGGGACGACGGGGACGTTAAACTCGGCCTCGACCTCCTGGATCGTCGAGGTCGCGCCCTTGCCGCGCTCCTGGCGATCGAGGAGCTGCACAATGCCAACAAGCTCGGCACCCGGCTGCTCCTTGAGGATGGCGATCGACTCGCGGATCGCCGTGCCGGCCGTCATGACGTCGTCGATGATGATAACCTTCTTGTGCGCGAGCGGCGCGCCGACGAGCGTTCCGCCCTCGCCGTGCTGGAAGGCAGTGTGAGCACTTGCCTTCATTTCATATCGTCTATCTCCTACGCTCCGCTCCACTCCGCTCCACTCCGCTCCACTCCACTCCGCTCCACTCACGTCCTTCTTCTCCTTGCGGTTGTAAGTGTACTTGACATCGACACCGCGGTTGGCAAGCGACACGGTCGTGACAGCCGCGAGGGGGATGCCCTTGTACGCCGGGCCGAACAGCACGTCAAAGCCGGGCAGGCGCGTCTGGATGGTCGACGCAAACGCCTCAGCCGTCGCGGAGAGGAGGGCACCGTCGTACAGCAGGCCCGCGTTGAAGAAGTACGGCGACTTGCTGGGAGAAGTCAGGAGTCAGACACCTCGTCTTGCCTTCGCGGCGGTGACGGCGCGCACGCACCGGCCAGACTTGAGCGTAAACTCGCCAAAGAGGAGAACGCCCGACGCGATCGCTGCCTCGATGAAGGTGGTCTTGAAGTCGGTTGTGGACATTTTTGCGGTGTGTGGTGTCGTGGTGTACGCGGTGGTGGATGGAAGATAACCAGAGGTGAAAAGAAAAAGTTCGCAGTTCTATCGCATGCTGCTTGATTTGACTTACTGCGGGGGGTTGGGCTGGGGCTCGGCCAAATCTCTGAGCTGGATCAAACCTGACAACTCTGAATGAGGTTACCGATTTGGTTCCGGCTGAACCCCCCACGAGGTACTGCCCTAAAGTGTATAAACTGCACACTTGTTGTGGTACTACAGGCTGTGCTTTTGGTGTGCATGATGCGGGTGACATGCCTCACAGATATCGTCGAACAGACTCTCAATCTCGTACGGCAAGACCTTGAGAATCAGTCCTGATGACTAGGACCGCACTGCTTTTTCTGTAGCCCAATTATGCATCTACATTGCAATATACAGTCTAGTAACGGCACAATCGTTCCCCTAGCGCGTTGCCCTGGGACTGTAACGCCGTCGCCGAGGTCCGCCTCCGTGAGGTCAACGGGCTTTGGACATTTCGGGGGGTAGAAACTCGTCCCCTTGATATGACTTTATTTAGATGGTGGCGAGGACCTGCAGACCGACAACCAAAAGCTCGGCTATCTCGAGGCTAATAGTAGAGAAGAGTGTTTAGGGAGGCGTAGAGGCCGAGAGATGCAGGCAGAGTTGCCTGTCCATCCGCCAGCGACTTACAGAGTCACGAGGAGTGACTCAGGGAGGGATGTTAATCAGATATCGGGTACCAACACGCTTCACTTTACACCTATGCTGGCGTTGCTGGCACCGGGGGAAAGAGAAGAGAAGGAAGAGAGCGAGCTAATGGACACCACTCGTTCGCTCCACACATTTCGGGGGCGGCCAGTGGATCAATTTGAACAGCGTCAAGTGCAATGAACTCCAACCTCTATGCTAAATGCAAAGCGAGAGTGGCTGACTCCCTGCTTGACCTGGTAACTCTGTGGAAGACCTCTCGGATATGTCTCCAAACCAACGGGATGGCAGATGAAGAACTACGGCTGTGCCGAGTCAGACAATGGTGGTGCACTTGTCATGTAGCCATGGTGAGTGTCTTCTTCTTTAGCGTTATAACCTGCTACCTTGTGACCGCCGAACGGGCAGGCAGGTATCAAGGCAGAGGGAACACTGACTGATTCAAGTCATTCACGTATCTGCGGTCCTGAGGAGCGATGCACGTAACACGTTAATTTAAGCGTATTCATCGTGTATGTGTTTTGGTGGTGCCCATATCGTAATCATAGTCCCCATTCAGCTTGGACTCGATCTTCGTGTATGGCGCGGTGCTAATGGTAAACATGGCATCGTTCGTAGCAGCGTGAAAAAGAAGCTAGGCGTCGTCATCCTAGTCGTCCTTGTCGTCCTTGTCCTCGGCGAGCTCGTCAAAGCAGACAGCAAGCGCAGCAGCGAGGGCAATGTCCATGCCCGGCGCGACAGTGACAGTGTACTGGACGTCAGCCACTACAATATATAGGGAACTTAGCGCCGACTCACCGTCTGCTTGTCGGCGACCTCGCGCCCGCGGATATCGCGGTGGATCTCGACTACAGTGTCGCCGTCCAGCTCGACCTTTGCGTTCTTCCACACCACGTCCGACTTGACTTCAAGCTTGCGCTCCTCCTTTGAGAGCTTGACCGTGAGAGTCTTGTGCACTAGCATAGGACTGTCAGTAACCGGCAGCAGCAACAATAGGGAAAGTTAGTGAGAGTCTACGCACGGCTGATAATGTTCTTCGAGACGGTGAAGAGGTCCTTGCCGTCCTCGGCCTCGCCCACAAACGTGCGCTTGAGTGCAATGGCCTTGTCGCGCAGCTCGAAGAGGACCTGGCCGTTGGGGTCCTTGAACACTGGGGGGCAGTCAGAAGCGGCAACAGTAGCGAAGATTGGTCCAGTTGGTAACCCACCCTTGCGGTCGCGAATCGACATGCTGCGTCCGCCGACCTTGAGCAACGTCTGTCCATGCGAGTCTTTGACGGAGAAGTCGTCCTGCGAGTAAGCACAGTCCCTGTGGCTTTTTTCGATGTCTGATTGATCTCCAGCCAGCGTTCTCTGCAACTCACGCCGGAAAGCGACATGACCTTCTCCTTCATCACCATCACCGTCTCCTGGTTGCGCGTGTAGCCTGGGATGAGCGAGAAGGGTGGCTGGACAGGCGCGAGGGACGTGTGGCCGAACATTGTGGATGGATGGATGTGGTGGATTTGATTATCGAGTTGAGATGAAAGAGTTGACAATCTAATGATGGAGGTTCCGAGAACTAGTCCAAGTTCCGAGGTTGTTTACGCTTTCAAACAGAGTCACGCTCGGCGCACGAAGCTCACGCATGCCGCAGGACTCGATCATGATCAATCAATCAACACCATACCTGACATCCCGCGCATACCCGGGCAAATGACGTCAAGCCCAAACCACCAACGCCGTCACCCATTGCTTCGTTTCGGGGATCAGATGCTGCATCAGTTGGATCTTGCAACACCTGCGGCAACTCAACTTCGCAGGCAGCATCAAGCACGGTTCTGGTAGCGGCGAGCCCAGTATATTGCGGTGCGCGGCTCAGACCGGTGACAGTCCGAGTGCACGCACGGAACAGGACGCGTTCTCCAGGTCTACGGGGAAAGCGCACGATCCCCTCATCACCATCTCCTTACCTTTCGGCTGCGGATGAGACAGTTGCGGCAACAGAACACTCGTTCACAACTCCATAACAATGGGAAACACGGTTCTCAAGGGGTTCAAGTCACGCTCGACGTCGACGCCAATCGAGCTGACCCCTCTCTCGAGCTCACACAACCTTCTGCAGCAGAACAGGCTCGCCGTGCCCTACAACGCCATCCGGGCAATGCACAACGCGTCCCAGCTCACGCCGTCCTGGTGCAGAGCGTACCTCCTGACCACTGCGCCGCAGTACGTCGCGCTCCCGCTCCCGCCGCAGTGGCTCGTGGAGCTCGAGCGCCTCAAGAGCTCCGTCCTCGCCGCAGACGCGTACCCCCAGGACGTGCGCGAGGACGTGGTCGTGTGGTGCAACTCTGTCATTGTCTTGGACAGTCTTTGTGCGTTGGCCCGAGCCCAGCGATCCAGCGACTGGGGAATTGTGGAGAGGCTGATGCGTGCAGATCGTGCCCTCGGATCCAGTGGCGGGACACCGTTGAGCTCGGGCCTAGGTCAGCTCGCTGCCGATTACGCGCGGTTGAAGGAACAGGTTGCGGAGTTGCGGAATGAGTTGGAGGCTCTCAAGGCCGGTGCGAGAGGGTCAAGGATCGAATGAAGGCACACAATATGGTGCGCTGTGGTGGTGTGTGTCTGTGGAGTGGCATTGCGGTGGCAAGGGTGGCCAAACGGACAGGTGGTTACACAGTTCACTCTCGGGTCTGTCTTCTTCATTCCCACATCCACCACCAGACATCTGACCATCCGCTGCATCTTATTCCACTTCCACACGATTTCGCAACCTACAGGTGACTATTCTACATGCCTTCCAGCTCGCTATCCAGTCTTCAACTACTCGAGCTCGAGCTCGAGCTCGAGCTGAGCCAGAGCTACCACTGGCGCAGGAATCACGGCGTCCGCCGTCAGCATTCTCGGCCCTCGGGTCTGTCCTCCCGAAGCTCCATGTCTTCAGGCCCAGACCGCTTCGTGAGTTTGGCCGCCCCATCGTGCTCTATCCAATGGCAGGGAACAGTAACTGAACGTGGGTAGTTACTACAGGCACCGACGACGCCCGGTGGACTCCGTGGTGTGAACCGGACAGACTCCATGCCTCCTCCCCCGGTTCCCCGGGCCCGGAGCGAGCGACGTCGACCTAGTGTGACACCGAAGCTGGAACCTGGATTGCCACTTCATGAACACTCTCCTACGGGCTCGCGCTCGCGCTCGCGTTCACCTTTGCCTCGTGGGAGCCGTTCGCCGAGCGCCACTCCGGGCCTGTCTGAGGTCTCCGAAGACTTGCGGTCTCCTTCAAAAACGCCATCAGTGATCTCCAACGCCGACACGCTGTATGCTACTCCTCTCCCCCGTGCTCCACCCGCGCCACCGATTCCTCGCTCCATGGCACGTGCGATCGACTCGGCGGTGGATGCCTTCAAGCCCATGATTGCGCCGTATGCGAACACACACGACTGTGTGCTCCACACCCTTGGAGCAATGTTCGCAGCGCACGTGTGCGCGAAGGTCGAGGCCGCAAAGGACGAAGCTATACAGTGGGTGGAAGAGAGAGAGAGAGAGAATGCCTCTTTCACCAGCTTCTCACACGCCACACAGAGGGACTCGTGAACCATGACAGCGAAGTCAAGCTCGAGCCCGAGGACCATGACATGGGCGACTATATTCGTCCCCTCGAGAATCCGTACAGCACCCACCTCACGACGCCAGTCATGAAGTCGGTCGAGGCGGCATGCCGGCTCATCGTACGCGAGGCACTCGGGGGGTACCACACCGAGCCGCGCAACCGAGCGCGAAACCCTGACCGGCGGCGCGATACAGTACGTGGTGGGCGGCCCGCGAAGGTGCTATTGTCCTCCTGGGGCGCGAGTCGGGGATGGGCACGAACGGGTGCAGCGTCAGCGCCAAAGCCGCCCATGACGTGCTCTCTTTTGCGGTGGCCGAGTGGTGGACGCCTGCGAGTATGCAAGGCCTGAAGGACCGGCTGAAGATGCTGTCTGCGACTGAGATCAACGTGCCGGACGACAGGGGGGCGAGGGCGCTGGTCTTGGCTGTCGGCGAGCTGGGGCGCGAGATTGTCGACCTCGCTTGGACGTAAAGGACAGGGACAGGTGCCGGGGAGGGAGAGCACTGTAGCATGATATGGTATCGGATGCGCAATGTCTGACATCTGAGACGATAGAAATGAGGATAGTGGCGATCAATGGCAAGACGTAATCTATGTATCCCAAACCACAACGAACCAAACAGCTATATAATGAGACTTGCAAAACATCACATCTGCGGTACACTTCGGTCAATTTATGAACCCGTGTGCTTCATCGACACTCTACCAGTCTTCATCATGCCAATGGTAGCCCCCAACGGCAAAACGTACTCTCAGGCAGTCTCCTGGGGTTCTCCGGCCACCATAACCAAACACTCGAAAACGGCGGCCCTCTCGTCAGCGAGGCGCCTCGGTCCCAGTGAAGAAGGCAGGACGGCGACGGCCATTACATGTCCGTCTGGTATGACATCCTCGGTCCCGAGATCACTGGCTCGGAACGATGCGCTGATGCCATCCTCATCAGCTACTGCAGGGATGGAGTTTGACCTCGTAAGTGAGCCTTTGTTCCGGCATCGAAATGTGGCAGCAGCTAAAAAGAGACTATGGTATCTCCAAACTCGTCCATCTCTGATGGAACCAGGGAACCCACAGCAGCTACCATCAACACGGACAAAAGCACCAACATCAACGTCTCTGCACCGGCAGGCGCGCCGCAGCTCCTGGACACGATCCAGACCCACATCCTCGCGACACTCAACAGGATGGACGCCGAGTCCGAGCGCTACTTCTTCTGCGTGCCCGCCGACCCCGACGAGGCCGAACAGACCCGCTGCGATTGGTACAACTACGTCTTTGATACGGTACACGACGAGCTCGAGGACGTGCTCGGCATTCTTGTTCCCGACCCGATCGCGAGCATGTACGCGGACACGATCGTCGGCAACATGGTGGCGGTGCTCGACCACATGGAGGTCAACTACGAGGAGCGCCTGTCGTGCGGGACCGCCGAGGAGACGCACGAGCTCGTCAATGAGTGGCGCTGGTTCCGATTCACGCTGGCGGGCGATATGGGCAGATTGTTTGCCGATGTTGGCGCGTGCTGTTCTGTACAGGAGTATTCACTGGAGCCCGCAGTCTTCTCTTTACACTCACCGCCACCACCCCCCGTGCCCCACCCCCCACCCTCCCCCGTGCCCCTAATGGACCTGTTCACACCCAAGCCTTCCTCGCTCATCAAATGGGCCCTCTCGCGCCCCGAGTCGACCCCGCTCCCCAACGCCGTCGCGAAGGACCCCGGCGTCCTCGTCCTCGCGCGCGGGCTGGGCGTGCTGGGGCTGTATGCGTCGCGGTGGAATATTGCGTGGACTGCTGAGCCACCGGTACGTTAGATCGACCTTTCCCCTTGTCTGATCCATCCGCAATTTCTACTATACCTGGCGTTTCTTATTCCCCATTCCTGCCCCACCGCTTGCTTACAATCTTACGCGTTCACTGTAACTAACTAGGTGTTTCCGCCACAGTTCGACGCCATCCCCGGACTCACCGACACGCGTATCGCGGAGATGCACGCGCGCACGCGCGCAGCCCTGCGTGCCCGCGTTGACATTCTCGAGCGTGGCGCCAAGGACCACTGTGAGAAAATCGAGAAGAAAGACGAAACAAATGCATGCATGGACTTGGCTGACAGTAGCGCACGCGGGCCGGCTCCTTGCTGACCGCGCCAATTTTCGGCGCCTGCTCGCGCACCCCAACTCGGCACCTGCGAGCGTGCGTGCCACCTTCTCGGCCGCGCTCGCCGAGGACATGATGGGCGCGACGGTCATCGAGGTCCCGGACGTGGCGGCCATCCAGTGGGGTTCCGTCGGGCACTGGTTGGCGAACCAGATTCTCGGTGAGTGTATATATTTATTATTATTATTATTATTATTATTATTATTATTATTATTATTATTATTATTATTATTATTATTATTATTATTATTATTATTATTATTATTATTATTATTATTATTATTATTATTATTATTATTATTATTATTATTATTATTATTATTATTATTATTATTATTATTATTATTATTATTATTATTATTATTATTATTATTATTATTTTGGTCTTTTTTCCTCAGCTGAGCTGACTTGCAGTGGGCATGATGGACCCGCACTGGGGTGAAGACGAGCATGTCGACCCGGACGAGGTCGAGTACGACTGCGACCAGTGCCGCGAGGACGCGTACACGCCGTGGGAGCTCGTGTGGAAGTATTACTCGAAGCCCGACCTTGCGGCGCACATCGAGGCGTACCACAGCCCCATGGCCCAGGCAAAGCGCTACCTCGAGAGCCTGAAGAACGCCACTCCCGGCGCACTGCGTCCTGGTGTTGGCGTGGGATACGCGTGTCCTGGGTGGGACTACTCGAACCCGGCCGACGTGCGCCGCTGCACGCAGGGGTTCGTTTAGAGGTCGTGAATTCTGCTCAACTGACGGCAGCTATGCCACGCACGAAGCGCTCGCGGACCACATGCTCTGCGCACACTTTGACGATGTCGGCGCCGAGCTGCCTGCCCGGTACCTCATTGCCTTTGCCGAAGTTGCGGCCAAGAAGGCTATCCCGGAGAGTGAACGTCCCGAACAGCAGGAACAGGGCCACATGTCCTCTCAGACGTCGCCACAGCCGCCAAAGGCGAGCCCCAACGGCAACGCCACCGTCGCCAAGACTACCCCCAGGCGCAACTCGAAACTCACCTCGATCGCCGAAGACACTGAAAACATGTCTCTCTCCGCAGACGAAAAGCACGCCAAAAACATGGCGCACTGGCTCCCGCAGATGCGCAAGTGGGCCGAGGCAGAGGAACGCCACAACGACTCGCAGCAGCGCCGTCGCTTCCTCGAGTTTATGGAACGCCACCCGCCCAGCGAGGACCTGTGGAACTCTCTGGACGAGAAGCGTGAGTCCGGACAGCCCAAGGCAAATTGACTATCTCCAGTTCTCCACGTTAAATGATTTATTTGCGGTTTGCTGATGCGTTGGAGACGAGTTGTGTGACTGAGTCTCTCTCATGGGATCGGTACAACAGGTGGGTGGAGCACCACGCCCTGATCTAACCCCGCAACAGCGATAATACAGCGGAGACACTACGATGGCAGAAACGACACGATAGCAGAGACGATACGATAGCAGAGACGATACGATGGCAGAGACAATACGATGGCAGAGACAATAGGATGGCAGCGACAATACGGCAGCAGACTGGTCCATACAAGAGACACGCAGATGTCATTCGATACGATATGATACTATGAACGCTGTGTACTTAGAGACAGCGCTTGACCATCACGAGGACAAGCGGCCACGCGACCTCGAACTCGGACACGTCCTTGCCCTCCTCGTTCTTCAGAGCCTCCTTAATCTTGACCAGGAGGCGGTCGACGATATCCCCCTGTGCGCCGTTACCCTTCCGGGCCGCGTCCTCGGGGTATTTGTCATGGTACGCGTTCAACGCGCTGCTGGTGCGGAGGTACGCCTCGAGATTGTCCCACCCCCACAATCCGTCCTTTGTAGCGGGGCGGAGGAACCACTCGCGACCGAGCGAGTCGCGCCGGATGCGCACCGCCGACGCGGGGTCCCACCCAGACGTCGCGCCTACGGGGGCGGGTTCGTGAATCCGCTCCGGGACAGGGTATCCCCCCTCGTACAGGTTCGGGAGGCGGGAGAGCACCTCGGAGGTTGCTTCTGTCGGCGCCGGCTCGACGGGGAAGGGCACCGCGTCCAGCATGCCCTCAACAATACTTCGCCCCGGCTGGATCCAGTGCGGGCCCAGCGCGTCCTTGCCTGAATGGTACTCTGAGATAAGCGCGTTGAGCCGGGGGTGCTTCGGGAACACCATCTCGCCGTACCCCTTACAACATAGTCAGCCGAGTCCCGAGTTCACCAATATTGTGGGCGGGCCCACTCACGACATAGGCGACGGTGCCGCCGGGGCGGAGCACGCGCCCGATGGCCTCCCACGCGCGCCGGTGGTCGAACCAGTGCGCTGCCTGCCCGGCGACCACGAGGTCGACGTCCGACACACCGGCGGCGGCCAGGTCCTCGGCGCTCCCGACCGCGTAGTGGATCCGCGGGCCTGCTGCGGGCTGCTGACCCACGGCGACCATGTTGGCGGACGGGTCGAGCGCGGTCGTTTGGGCAAAGGACGGGGAGAGCGAGAGGGCCATGAATCCTGCAAGTCAGTGAGGGGAACGTGCAAAGGGAGGGCGGGGGAGGGGGACTGCCGACGTACCTGGTCCACAACCCAGATCGAGGACGCGCCCCATCCGCCCCGTGTTGTCGTGCCTGTGGTACGCTTTGATTATCTCGTACAGTCGCGCAGGGTACGTTCTGGAGCCATAGATCAGCTTGTCTTCTTGGACGGTGAGATGGGCGATATGTCCTCACGGCCTGGAGGCGAGGTATCCTGCCGCGTCGAAGCTGGCCTTTGCGAATGTGGCCATGGTAGCTAGTGTAGTTGTTGTTGAGGCAGTAGGAGTAAGTAGTGTATGCTTGTCGTTGTGCTTGTCGTTGTGCTTGTGCTTGCTGGTGTGCCCCGCGACAAGCAAGGTCTTTATATCAACAGCGATGGTAGGCGCTACAACAGTTAACAGAGTTTGTAACGACACTCAGGCGGCGACGACCGATGACATCACGATGGTACCCATCGGCATTACGGATTTAGCTGTCGACCGAGATTCGGACCACAACAAAGGACCGCAACAGGGTCTCGTTGCTGCTGTTAGCATTGTCGGCGCTGTCGTGCGTGCTAGATTGAAGGTTAACGCCGTTAGCTGTTAGCGAGGTGCGCGTGTGATATGTTGTGCTGTGCATGCTGTGCTGCGCACGGGAATGAGAGCGCAACGAGAATGGGTGTTCCCCTGGCGCCCTGGCGTTGCGGTTGCGGCTTGGCTAGTCGGGCCTGAAAGCCGATGGTGGTCGTGATCCGTGAACAGGTGAGCTGCAATGTCTTTGAAGCTTGCAGCATGGTGCAGTACGCGGAGTACTCGTCATTGAGGAGCAAGCATGTCTTGTTCGTTTCTCAATTTCTCAGAGGCAAGAGGTGGTGGTGGTGGTGGTGGTGGTGGTGGTGGTGGTGGTGGTGGTGGTGGTGGTGGTTGTGAATTGCTTGGGCGAGGATTGAACGACATAACGGAATGAAATTCGATGACAGAATGGGGCGGGCGTGATCCACCAATTTGTTGACATTGCCCAACAAGCATCCACACCATCAACGACCCGTGTCCCATCAACAACAACAACAATAACAGTAACAACAACAATAACAACAACACTCGCCCTCTCCTCTCACCATCATCACACACACGATGGCCGGAAAAGCACAGTACTCGAAACTCGAATACGTCGCGCAAAAGCCCGCGTTCCTCGCAAACTTCGGCGCGCCCGCGCCCGCTGCGTCGTCGTCGTCGTCGTCGCGCGCCGACCGCCGGTCCGATAGAGATCTGCCGAGCCGACCGAAAGACGGGAAATGGGCGCGCGGATCGGACGACGAGCGCAGCGAAAACTCAAAGTCTGATGGGGAGAGGGACGAGTGGGACGAGATGTTTGGCGGCGGCGAGGGCCCGCAGGTCGTCGTGCTCAAGGAGGGCAAGCACCTGAGTGCCGAGGAAGCCGAGGCCGAGCGCCGGCGGGGTGAGTGCAGCCGCGTCCGGGACCGCATGGGCGTTGCTGACAGCTACGTCTAGCGGCTGGGATGCCGGAGATGAGCGATAAGGAGATTGCGGACAGGATCATGGGGCGTACGGGTGGGGAAGAAAAGGACGACGACAAGGGGAAGGGGAAGGACAACAAAGACAAGGATGGTGCTAGTGGTGGTGCGAAGGAGAGGACGCGCCCGACGCCCGCGGGGCATAAGCGCAAACTTGTGGGCGAGGCCGTCGCCTCTTCGGACAGGGGGGACGGGGACAAGGACAAGGACAAGAAGAAGAAGAAGAAGAAGGCCGCAAAGGGCCTGCTGAGCTTTGACGAGGCCGAGGGCGAGTAAACTGAGCGGCGAGCTGGTGGAGGGGTGTGAGTCGCCGGCGTTCGGGATCCGCATCCCCATCGACGGTGACGGTGCGCGCTGACGTATGGGCATGAGCGGGAGTGTGCTGCCCGGGGGATATTACATGCATGTATTCTGTATCACTACATATTGTCTGTGACCATGTCTGTCGATGACCGAGACCGATGACCATCTCCTGTTGCGACAACTCGAGCGGCGGTGACTGAACTCTGGCCGTCGAATCCGAGATTGCGCATTTGCGCGCGAAAAAGTTGGCCGAATCCGAGATTCAGGTCCACAACACTCATTTC
Source organism: Apiotrichum mycotoxinovorans (assembly GCA_013177335.1). Taxonomy (NCBI): domain Eukaryota; kingdom Fungi; phylum Basidiomycota; class Tremellomycetes; order Trichosporonales; family Trichosporonaceae; genus Apiotrichum; species Apiotrichum mycotoxinovorans. The sequence goes on along the minus strand of CP053620.1, from coordinate 5,396,221 downwards.
AACGATCCACAAACCGTTGCTTCACTCTCCACTGTCCACTGTCCACTCTCCTCCTCACCATCAGCAAAACCATGCGCTACCTGCGCCCAGCACTACGCACCGCGCTCCCGGCCCTGCGGAGGGGTCACGCAGGGTGCTCCAACCCGGCCCACAACCACAGCCACCAACACCAGCACGGGCAGCCCAACGCGGCACCAACTGAGCCGCAACCTACGCCCAAGCCGAGCCCGAGCCCGAGCCCGAGCACATCACACTCAATCCACTCGCCACCGGCGGCCGCGACCGCGCATGCGCATGCCGCGACGGCCTCGGCGCGCGCTGCTGGCGCTTCCGGAGCTGGCGTCTCAGGAGCCGGCGGGCCAGGCGCGTCGGCGGCGTACTGCGCCGACCTTGTCCGGCGGCTCGATCCGGACGCGTGGCTGTGCTCGTACTTTTGGCCGCGGAGGGAGAAGGAGTGGTGGTTGGCCATACGGGCTTTCAATGTGAGTTTCTTTGGAGTTCGGGGGTCGAGGCGGAGGACGAGACGGGGGACTTGGAGGAAAGGAAACAAGTAGTGGGCGACAACGAGGTCAAGTGATTGCGTTGGGAGCGGGGTGATGTAGAGGCCGCAGTGCGACAGGCTGGCACACTGCGGTGGGGTGGACGGGCGGTGTGAGGGTGAACAAGCGACGATTCTCGCACCGCCATGGTGTCCTGGTCGCCGAGGGCATGGCATGGGGAGTCATCCCGGCCGGCTCCCGAGCTCATTCTGCTCTCGAACTCGTCCCGGTGCCCGATGCCATTCTTACTCGGGCATCAATTCACCCCTTCAACTCATTCATTCCCCTCGGCCAAACTGAGACTAACCCCCAGCTCGAACTGCACCTCGTCCAGACCTCAACGACGCAGCCTGCCATCGCGGCCATGCGCTTCCAGTTCTGGCGCGACGCCCTCTCGGCAATCTACGCGGGCGACAAGCCCGTGCCGCAGCACCCCGTCGCGCAGGCCCTCGCAGAGGTCAGGCGCCACCGGCCCGTGATGAAGTACTACCTCAGCCAGCTGATTGAGGTCCGGGTGAGTAAGAGTGGGAGAGGGAGCTGTTTGGCTGTCGAGTGTTGCTGACGTGTGTCTTCCCGTGCGGTCTCTCTTGCTGCTTTGCTCACGCTCGCGTTTTCACTCTGATTCTCGTTTCACTCCCCCACTCGCTTCGCTTCGCTCGCCGCTCACCGCCCGCCGCCCACTCGCAGGCCAAGGCCCTCTCCGCGCCCCCCGCCGCCCCGAGCCTCGACGCCTACCTGTCCGAACACACAATCCCCTCGGCGCTTCTGCAGGGCTCGCTCCCGCTCCTCGTCGCGCCCTCGGACGAGGGCACGGCGCACGTCGCACACACGCTCTCGCACGTCGCGCACCTGCTGTCCGTGACGTCGCTGCTGCACGCGCTCGCGCCCAGCGTGCAGCGCAAGCAGCTGCCGATCCCGGCGGACGTGCGCGCGCAACACGGCGTCGTCGAGGAGGATGTATTCCGGAACGGATCGGGCGCCGAGGGGCTCAAAGATGCCGTGTTCACGATCGCGACGCGCGGAATGGACGAGCTCATCACCGCGCGGACTGACCTGAAAAAGGACGGCGGGCGCGTCGTGCCCGCCGCCGCTATGCCGCTCTTCCTCTCCGCTGTACCGGCCGAGCGCTTCCTCAAGCGCCTCGAGGATGTCGACTTTGACATTTTTGCACCCGAGCTGCAGAAGCATAATTGGAAGCTCGCGCCGAGTATTTGGTGGCGGTACCAGAGCGGAAAGTTGTAAGATTGCAGACGATGACATAGACACACATTTCAGCAGAGTTTCGACGACTGCCGGGTTATCTACTGATTTCGGGGCGGTGTGCTGACGGTACTGACGCGCCCCACTAGAGCACTGGAAGCGAGGAGACAACACGTGCATGGTCTGATCCGATCCGGTCCACTACAACAGTCTAGAGATCACTTCACTTCACAATCACGGTCACGCTGGCAGTCACGACGCCTCGGTTGTCTGCACGGCTCCAGGCTCAGGTTCGCACTCGGAGCCTCGCGGCGCGGGAGGAGCCTGGGCGGCCCAACAGTCGAGTAGCTCCCTGAGCTCCGGGGTGATCCTCTTCTCGGCACGGCGGGCCTCGACCGCCGAACTGGATGCTGCCGCCTCGGGCTCCGCAGGCTCCGTGTTCTTGCCCTTGCGGTGCCGGAGGTCTGTTGCGTCCGCAGCGGCATTAGCCGCCTCTTTGTCAATCTCCTCCACAACCGAGCGGAACTGGAGGAAGAGGACTTCGGCCTGTGCGAGCGTCGTGTCGAGATCAATCTGTGGGTAAGCGTATGCTTTATGGGGAATTTACATACCGTTCCGCTCAGGTCATTGGCGTACTTGAGCACCTCGTCAAACTCGGCCAAGTACCGGATGATAACGTCGCGGTGTGACTGGAGCACAGCGAGGGCCACAAACAGCACAAACCGGTTCGAGTAGTAGTTTGTCCACAAGACCTCCCAGAGCTTGATGATATTCTCAAAGCGGAACTCGCGCTTGAAGGCGATGAGGATCCAGCGGAAGCAGAAGAAGAGGTTGAGCGACTCGGTCCGTTCTGCAGAGGGTCAGCGATCACGCAAGCTAGACGAGTATATGATGCTCAGCTTACCAAGGTGTCCGTACAGCTCGGGGTCCATCAGGCCGATGAGCTGCTGCAGCGTGCTCAGCTGCCGGCGCATGCCGCTCTGGTCGCGCAGGAAGTTTGCCTCCATGATCTTCATGACGCCCACGAGGCCCCAGAATGCGTCCGCCTCGTTGCAGTCGAAGACGTAGTAGATCGGGCTCAAGAGGTCGGACATGCCTGCCATTTAGCACGAGCCCGCGGTGAGAAACCTACCCTGAACGTAACCGAGCTCGGGGGAGTGGACGTGGTAGCTCATGAGGATCGTGCGCAGTGCCGCAATGTTGGCTGAGGGTTAGGACTCCCAACAGTGACGACAACCCACCATTCAGACCCGCATGGCCGCCTTCCTCCTCCTTGTCACCCTCGCCCCAGATATGCGATCCGGCTCCGCCGCCCTCCTTTTCGTGGTCGCCGTGGTCGGCAACCTCGGGCGCGACGGCGTAGATGGACTGTGTGCGGTCTGTGCGGCGGCAGTCAACCTGTTGTCAGGAAAGCGCTTGCAGTGGAGTGACTCACATCAATACGGTGCCATTCCTCGCGCCAGGCGTCCGGCGCCTCGCCCGTCTTGGTCTTCTCGCGCCACGCCGACAGGATTTCAGTGTATTCGGTACGCTTCTGGTCAAGGATGGCGGCACGGGCCTTTTCGCGGTATCCGCGCGCATCCTCGCCCCCGCCGACCCACCCAGCGTCCCATGGCACGACACCGAGAAGGACCTCCCACCCCTGGCGCCGCGTGGCCATCTGGTCCTCTTCAGGCGAGTCTGTGAATCCACGGCGGAAGATTTCACGACGCACATACGCCTCGTCGCGGCCCTCGAGGATGAAGCGCTCCCAGTCGATGGTCGTAATGGGGTGGTTAGGTGTACGCGTCGGCTTTGGAATAGGTCGCTTGGATGCGCTGGGGAGAAGCGAGAAGACGCCAAGTGACGTGCTGTCCTCATCGCCGCTCTCGGAACGTCCAGCCTGGGATGCAAGTTCGTCGCGGCGTGACCGCTCGCCTTCCTCTGCTACCACGCGTGCCCAGCGGGCAAGGTATAGCCGTGCAGCTTCGAACTCGCTGGCGACGTCTGAGGACCGTCCGCTGCGACGAGGCGGCGTTGTGCTCTCCCACTCGCCGGGAGCGTTGACCAGGCTCCGGAATGCAGGAGGCAAGTGGGGAACAACCGGCTTGGCGAGCGGGTGGTTGAGAACGTTCTGAGCGGTGTGGCGGGCCATATTGGTGATATTGGACAGGCCGACGAGCAGAGAATCGCGCGGCGAGGACTGGTTCACTGCCGCCAGGCTCGGGTATGCGGCCGGCCCGGCACGGTTGGGTGGGTATGCGGGCTGTGCACGGGACTGTTCCTGTTCGCTACTGGTGCTGCTTGGGCGGTTATATGGGTCGTCGTATCCCGCCTCATGCACTTCGCGGTCGCTCTTGCTGGGGTTCACGAGCCACAGCTCCGTGCCGCGGTTGTTACTCGAGGTGACGAGGCGCGAGCGGAGGAGAGTAGCCTGGTGCTTGAGCACGGTGAGGAATGGTGGGAAGCCCCATGGCGGCGGAGGTGGAGACGACGAGCGGGGAGTCGTGACGAGCGGAGTCTGGTCGTCGTGGAAGAACAGCGTCGGGAGCGATACCCCGCCCATGAGACTGAGGGGTCAGTGTATTCCACAGAGGGAACAACTCACTTGAAGGTGGCGGATCCATACCAATGGGACAGCGAAGGCTGACGTCAGGTTAATGCCAACAATGCTCGTAACCTACCGGATACACCAAGATGCTGTAGATGTTGGACACGGGCACTGAGAATGCATACTTCTCGCCGCGGGGTGGAGGCAACGAGACGAACACGAAGCCTGCAGTGTTAGCTCAGGAAAGAAGCAGCACTGCCTCAGCTCGACCTCCACCTTTTCGACTCCCAAGTGGTGCTCCACAAACCGCGCACACACGCAAGCGGACCACAGTACCGCAGACTCAGACTCACCATCTTCCTCGGTGGGGGTTCCGTTCGGCCGCTCCTCGACGCGCTGATAGTTTCGTTTATCCTCCTCCGACATGCGCTGCAGCAGCTCGTCGGGGACCCAGACGACGAGCACCTCCTTGTCGTCATTGGTGCTGCGCGCCGCACGCGGTGCGCTCTGCGGAACGCGCGGGGCAGCCGCATCGCGGTCCACTTCCACGAGACCGAGCAGGCCCGAGATGTTATCCCTCTTCAGCTGCGTCGGGTGAATGGCGACATGGGATTTGGCATAGATCAGACGCGCCTTGCGTTCTGGCGTTGGCTGGTCGGCTGCTGGGGTCGAGAAGCGGTTTGCATTATCGACGCGGCTACCGGCAGCCGTGGGACGCGGTGGCGTTGCCGGTCGCTGGTTGGTGCGAGCAGCTGGAGACGGGACGTGCTCGAAGCTGTCGACGGAGCCGCGGCGGTCCATGTCGTCTGAGTCGGAGACAGAGAGGGAAGCAATGTCAAGCTGAGCGTTAGTCTGGATTTAGCGAGCTGGGTGGCAAGGTATGAATTACCTGTGTCATGGTGGCGAATCAACCGATTCAGACGCCGTAGCTTGAAGCAGGATGAATTCTCCGCGACGTCCAGTGAGTGGCTTATGTGCTATCTGGTGTATATTTTGCTCTCTATACAGCTCTTTGAATCGACGAGGAGAAGATACGAGTGATTGTGATAGCAACGACGACGACGATGATGGAAGTGATGAGAGGGGTTGGAATTGACGCATTCGGGGTCGAGAGCGAGAGCGCGGGGTGTGTGTGCTGTGACCCAACTATGACGCGCGTCGGTTTACAGTAACCCCGGGGGACAGAGATGAACTTAAATAATCCCTTCATTTTAGAGTTCTATAATGACACGACCACGTGGAAGTGATCCCTCAGCGCCGCGAATGCCACCACCCATGCCTCGCGCCTCGGCCATGCAGCCACGGCACACAGCGGCCGGCCACTTGCACTAAAGTGCGACTTCGACGTGTCGAGCGAGAGCACAGAGATATATCTGAGCACCACGAGCTTTCCATCACTCTTCTTGTGCTGCCGTTTATACACATCTTACACAAGCTACCTCTTACAGCTTATCGACCACCAGCCGAGACCTGCTTCTAGAGAGCAATGGCCCCTCGGTCGCGATACGCCGTCGACCCGTCCCTGTCCGCCCCGCAGGCGCAGAACCCGCAGCAGCTGGCGCCCAGCCCGTACGGCGCGCCGCAGCGCGTACCGTCTCGCGGACCGTCGCCGGGCGTGAACCCAGCGGCGCAGTACGGCCAGCAGCAGCAGCAGTACGGCCAGCCTCAGCAGTATGGCCAGCAGCAGCCCCCGCAGACGTACGGACAGCCCCAGCAGCAGCAGTATGGCCAGCCTCAGCCGCAGTATGGGCAGCAGGCACCGATGCAGTATGGGCAGCAGGCGCCGACGACATTCTCGCCCGCGATGCAGCAGCAGCATCAGCAGCAGCAGCAGCAGCAGTATGGCCAGCAGGCTGCACCCCAGCAGCAGCCGCACTTCAACTACCCCCCGCAGAACCACATCCAGCCTCCTCCGCACTCGAGCGGCCCCACCCTGTCCGGACCGCGTGTTCGCATCGACCCGTCTCAGATGCCTGACCCCATTGAGCCGCAGGAACTCGACCAGAACCTCTATGACGAGGAGGACTTCCTCAGCTGCGATACAAAGGGCTTGATACCGCTTGCCGGGACGGATTACCGCGGCATCGACCAGGGTGAGCAGCGCTGCAGTCTGGAGACTGCAGCAAGCGGCGCAGAGGCGTCGAGTCCAAAAGTGCCAGAACCTGTGACTTTGGACAGAAGCATCAGCTGTTGCCTTCTGGGATGAGTATCATGCTAATCACCCCCCAGGTAACTCGCTCCCACGGCATTTGCGCGCGTCGCTCCCGACGGTGCCTGCGACGCACCAGCTTCTGGACACGACTGGGCTTCCGTTCGGACTGGTGGTGCAGCCGTTTGCGCCCTTGCGATACGACGAGGCTCCGATCCCACTCGTCTCCAACTGGGTCGCTGGCGAGAGTGCGTTCGATGTCCCGCGGGCGCCTTCGGGCGAGGACGAGATTGGCCCGCCACGATGCGACAAGTGCAGGGCCTACATCAACCCCTGGGTCCGGTTCACCGACGGCGGGCGCAAGTGGGCGTGCAACCTCTGCAATGGCGAGACCATGGTGCCCCACGCATACTTTGCGCATCTGTCACCCACGGGACAGCGGATAGATCAGCACGAGCGCCCGGAGTTGCTGCACGGTACTGTCGACTTTGCCGTCCCGCGCGAGTACTGGTTCCCGCAGCCGTCGGGCTCGCTGCTCGAGGACGACGACCTCAGCAACCCGGCCGCCGATGCACTCGCGACCACGGGCGCCGATCTCCTCGGTGCCCTCCAGCAGAGTCTCAACCAGACCCCGACACGTGGCCCTACGCCGACGCCAAGCCACAAAGAACGCATGAAGAAGGAGAGTCTGCGCCGCTTCCGTCGTCCCGTTCCCCTTGGCCGCGTGTTTGTGCTCGACGTGTCGGTCCCCGCCGTCCAGCGCGGTATCGTCCGCAGTGTGTGCGAGGCGATCAGGCTGGGTCTCTATGGCGAGCCCAAAGAGCCCAAGGAGTCCAAGGAGGGCGAGGAGGAGGACGAGGACCACGACGAGCCACTTATCGGCCCCGGCGAGCGCGTGGCGTTCATCACTGTCGGCCAGGGCGTTGGGTTCTGGAACCTCGCTGCCGCCCTCACGACCCCCCAGCTCCTTGTCGTTTCGGACCTCGAGGACATGTACTCGCCTCTTCACGCCGGATTCCTCGTTGACCCTGTTGCTTCCAGGTGAGCTGACTACCACTAGAAACTTTAGCTGATATCCAGGTCCCAGATTGAGCAGTTGCTTACGCTGATGCCTACAATGTACGAGGCGCAGCCTGACGGCCCGTCTTGTGCGATCGGCGCCGCCATCAAGGGCGCCTTGTGCGGTCTCGTGAGTATTGTGCAAACAGAGACAGGCTGACGCGCAGCGCTCGTTTGGCGGCCAGATCAACTTCTTCCTCTCCGGCCTCCCGACCCTCGGACCGGGCAAGCTCAAGCCGCGTGATGAGCAGGGCGTGGCAGGGACAGACAAGGAGAAGGCGCTGTTTGCCCCTGCGGACCCCTTCTGGCGTGTGACGGCGGACGAGCTGGCCGAGTGCGGCGTCGGCGTCAACACGTTTGTGTTCCCCGACCAGGCATGCGACCTGGCGTCCGTGGGCGCGCTGAGCGCCACGACCGGCGGCGAAATGTTCTTCCACCCGAAATTCAACCCCGTGCGCGACCGGGACGCGCTCAACGACGAGATCAAGCGTGTCATTGTGCGCGAGACGGCGTACAATGCGACGGTCCGCATCCGGTGCTCGAACGGCCTGCGTATCGCCGAGCACAATGGCGCATTCTACCAGCGCTCGCTTACCGATCTCGAGTTTGGCACGCTCGACGAGTCCAAGGCGTTCACGGCCACGGTCAAGCACGAGGGCCACCGCCTGGACGACCGGCAGAGCGCGTACGTCCAGGTCGCGACGCTGTACACGTCCGCGAGCGGCGAGCGCCGCGTGCGTGTCCTCAACGCCAGCTTCCCCGTCTCGGGCCTCATCGGGAACGTGTTCCGCTTTGCCGACTTTGACGCCACTGTTGTCATGATGTTCAAGGATGGTGAGTACCGGGCTGTGTGGATGTATGGTTTCTTGCAGATGCTAACTTCTTCAAAGCTGTGGCACACCTCGCGAGCAAGCAGCTGCGCGAGATCCGGAAACAGGTCATTGAGCGCGCGAACCGCATTCTGCTCCTGTATCGCAAGCACTGCGCGCCGGCCGTGCAGTCTGGCCAGCTCATTCTGCCCGAGTCATTCAAGCTGCTGCCGCTGTACACGCTGTGCATGATCAAGTCCAAGCCCATCAAGGGCGGCAACGTTGTCCCCGACGTGCGCGTGCACTACCAGCGCCTGGTACGGTGCAGCTCGACGACGGCGATCCAGAACCTGCTGTACCCGCGCATGCTGGCCATCCACGACTTGGCAGAAAGCACGGGCTTTCCCGGCCCGAACGGCCGCCTCAAGCTGCCCCGCTTCATGCGCCTCAGCTACAACTACATGGTCGCCGAGGGCGCGTACCTGCTCTCGAACGGCGAGCTCGCGCTGCTCTGGTTTGGCGGCGCCGTGTCCCCGCAGATCCTGGATGACTTGTATGGCGTGCAGGCGCTCGAGGAGCTCGACACGCGCATCACGCGCCTACCTAAACTCCCGACCCTCCTCTCGACCCAGGTCCGCAATATCCTCACGCACCTCGAGCGCCTGGCGGGCCGCTCTCTCCCTGTGCTGCCTGTGCGCCAGGACCGCGACGGCCTCGAGATTGAGTTTGCAAACCAGCTGTTTGAGGACAGCAACAATGACGCGCTGCCGTATGCCGATTTCCTCATGACCGCGCACAAGGCCATCACGAACGAGATGAGCGGACGCAGCAACGACGGGTGGAAGGCGCCCTGGAGCTAGTGTTGGCGTCTGGAGTGCAGTGGCACTTAGCTGAACTTGAGGGAGAGCTCACAGAGTAATGCTCGCGATAATGGTACATAGATCAAACTCGGAATGCATCAGGGTTTAGGCTTCGTACGGCGAGTGGATGAGAGACGGCATCGGAGGTATCGGCAGTGACGAAGGGCGCCATACATATCTATCTACATGTGAGATCTTGTCTACTACAGCGGGACACCAGCATAGAAGAACGAGTACAGAACGAGGCAGCGGAAGGGAAAGATGGATGAAGTGACATGTAGTGGAGAAATCTTGATAGCAGGAGTAGACGAGCGGCAGCCAGTTAGGTGTCTAAGTGTCAGCTGTAGGCCCCACAGTCCGCCCCAGCTTACCCTCCCAACCACTGTCAGAGTCAGCACACTGATTTCTACAATACAGTATCACGTACCCAGACTTGAGACAGTAGGTTGCTTCGCCTTCGGGCATGTCGGGCGAGTCCTGGAGCTTGGCGATGCGTTCCTCGCCGCGGCCCTTGCGCAGCTGGATGCGGGTTGCCGAGCTGTGGTCAGCTACAGGTACCTCGATGAGCAACCTACGCATGGGCGAGAACGTGACCTGGAGATGTTAAAACCTTTCCCACAGAAGCAAGACTTACCTCCAACCGGCTTGGCGCTTGAGGCAGCAGCAAACCTGAATGTCAGCTCTGAGCTTTACGTTGCCCCAGCTCACATAGCCGCAGCCTGAAACTGTCAGCGGAAGCGTTAATATATCACTTACACCAGGGTCAGCTTGGACCTGGTTGGTCAAGACCACTGCGACGTTGAATTCTTCGGCAATCTTCTGCAGACGAGCAAGGAACTGGTTGAGTTTCTGGACATGTCAGCGTGCTCTCGGATTGACGTACCTGCTGGCGCTCCGACAGCTCGCCTCGACCAGAGTAGTCCTGGCCTGGAGTGGTTAACAGCAACCATAATGGCGAGCTCACGGAAGAGGTTCATGATGCTGTCGACAATCAGAAGCTTGTAGGTTCGGTCCTCGACGAAACTGGCGTCAGTTTAAAACCACTGACTGTGTCTAACTAACGTGACCGCAAGCTCGACCAGGAGCTCACACTGCTGCTCCGAGCTCCAGGCGCGGGCGCAGAGAATGTTCTCTAGGGCCATCTGGCTGTCGACGCCAAAGCGGTCCGCCACGGCCCTGACGCGGTCAGGACGGAACGTTCCTCTAAAGATTGTCAGTAAATGAAGAAAATGGGGCTCACTCAGTGTCGATGTATGCCACCTTGCCACTGGCACCACCTTGGTCTTCGGGCAGTTGAGTTGTGACACAAAGAGTATGACAGAGCTGCGTCTAACGGTGAGCTGGGACAGTAGACGAGCTGCTAGCTCACCTTGCCGGTGCGGAACTCCCCATACACTTCCGTAATACTCTGAGTGCTGATACCTCCTCCTAGCATGCCATCAACAGCCTTTGAACCGGTTGAAATTGTGAGGACAGTCTGGCGGCGCTCGGAGATTTCCGCAGCGGTTGCAAACGTCGGGGGCTGGTGTGAGCGAGGTAGACAAAGTCAGTACAAACCAGCAACTTGGCTGCAACTTCCTGGGCATGTAAGCTTGTATACGGTCAGAGAAATCTTTACCTTCAGTTTCTCTATCTTGGCCTATTGCCGTTAGCAATTTCCCCATCCTGGCTGTTGCGTACCTCGGACAAGCCCTGTGGAGGTCAGTTATGCCAGCATTAGGTCACATACCTTGATCTTGGCCAGATTTTTACGAGTCGTCTGAGCCACACCCAGCACAGTGACGATACCTGCAGCCTTGAGCTTGGTGATGTCCGCGACATTTATGCCCTGCGTGTTAGCTATTATTTGAAAGAAACCTAGTATGGAGGGAAGGCAGGGTGGCAAACAGGGAAGGAAGGCAAGTTGAACACTCACATGCGACTGGAGCTCATCGACCGACTGTGCGGTGAGCGCCAGATTCTTCCCATTCCAAAATTGACCTCACCTCGTATCCGAAGACGATCTCCTAGAAATGTTAGCTTTGACCAAGGTAGACAACGCCTGCACTGAGAGGTGACACCATAGAGATTCACCGAGAGCCACCGAAACTCACGTCGTCACCGTTCTCCGACATTGTCAAGTGTGAGAGAAACTGAAAGGAGTCGACGAGACACCTAGAGAGCCGGTGAGGGAGTTATAAAAGGCAGTGGAATCGCCCGAAAGAATGATGGAAAGGATCAAGAGTGAGTGGTGAATGAGTTGATGGATGATGATGACAATGAAAAGAGAGAGAGAGAGAAAGAGAGATGAAGAAAAGGAGTTAATGAGGCAGAGAAGGAAGAAAGAATGTAACAGAGACGACAGTAGTGGGGGACATCAGTTGACAGCACCAGCCTTGCCTTTTTAATAAAACTTTAGAAAGAATGATGATCCATGATCAATCTTGGTGCTTGGGACGCGTGACGGATCGACGGAGAGGATCAGCATCAGCATTTTGGCCGAGGGAAGACAAAGAATGAAAAGCACAGTAGACCGAGTAATTGACAGTTTTTTTGTTGTCTTCCCTCCTCACCATATACAGTGGTGAAATGTATGGAAACCACCATTTTGTGTATAAATACTACTGTTACTCTGCCACAATTGCCTTGTTATTGTAGACGCTTGGTGTAGAGTGTGGAGGTCGAGAAGGGTGGACGTCCTCCACCTTGCTCAATCTCCACTTTTTGGGTGGACTGGCAGGCCTGGCTGGGGCCTGGCTTTGGGCTTGTACTGGAACTGCATAGCTCTGTAGACCCAGCCAGGCTTTATCGGGTCTAAGTTTCCGAAAGCTGTCCTAGTCATTTTGCGCCAATAGCAATACGAGGAATTTTCAGAGCTTCCATCCATGAGCAATGTCATACGCTAGCGGGGGAGTTGCCTTTGACTCACCCGCAAGCCCCCATTAGTGAAGTCGCCCCAGCCTGGGCCAGCCTGGGTATTTGTTGACTCGGTATCTATTATGGCTGGCTGGCCTAGCTGGCCTTCGGTAGTAGTGAACAATCTCGCGTGAGGTGGTCCCTAACTAGTTCTGGCCGTTCTGGGGTGGTAGGCTTCATATCTTCCCAACTTTTTTTTTTTTTTTTACTGTTGATTCTTTTTTCAATCTCACCACTCTTTCTTCTCCATCTTCAACACAACAGCAACAATCAAAATGCTCGCATCGCGGACACGCGCTGCTGTCAGCGCCCTTGGCCGCCGTGGCCTCGCTACCCCCGCATCCCTCCCCACCAAGGACTGCACTTCTATTACACCCCCCTACCCCCGGCTGCTCAAGACCCTGGACGAGGTCCGCTCCGTACTGGGCAAGGACCACAAGCTCACCCTTGCTGAGAAGATTCTCTATGCACACCTCCGTAATCCCGAGGAATCGTTGGGAGGCGGTGGAAAGATTCGTGGAGAGAGGTACCTCAAGCTCTCGCCTGACCGCGTCGCTATGCAGGTACGTTTCAGCATACCCCGCACACACTCAACGCTGGAATCAGATCATGAGGGCGTGCGAGGAGAGGAGCGAGGTTGATGCATGGATGCTTGGGAATCTCCTCCAGAGTAGGGCTGACATTTTTTCTTCAGGATGCGTCGGCACAGATGGCTCTGCTCCAGTTCATGACCTGCCGTCTGCCCAGCTGCGCTGTCCCCGCGTCGATCCACTGCGACCACCTTATCCAGGCCCAGACCGGCGCCGCCGAGGATCTTCCCCGCTCGATCGAGCAGAACAAGGAGGTGTTTGATTTCCTGGAGTCGGCTGCCAAGAAGTACGGTATCGAGTTCTGGCGCCCCGGATCGGGCATTATCCACCAGATTGTCCTCGAGAACTATGCCGCCCCCGGTCTTCTCATGCTCGGCACTGACTCGCACACTCCTAATGCTGGTGGTCTCGGCATGCTCGCCATTGGTGTCGGAGGTGCTGATGCCGTCGACGCCCTCACTGACACCCCCTGGGAGCTCAAGGCTCCCATGATCACCGGTGTCAAGCTTACCGGCCAGCTCTCGGGCTGGGCTACCCCCAAGGACCTCATCCTCCACCTCGCCGGCAAGCTCACCGTCCGCGTAAGTTTGCTCTGTTGAAGTTGAGCTGACAATGGCAGGGCGGTACCGGCCGTATCCTTGAGTACTTCGGCCCTGGTGTGGAGGCTCAGTCGTGCACTGGTCTTGCTACCATTGCCAACATGGGTGCTGAGGTTGGTGCCACCACCTCGACCTTCCCCTACTCGGACAACATGCGCCAGTACCTCCGTGCTACTGGCCGTGCTCCTGTTGCTGAGGCTGCCGACGCCGCCGCCAAGGCCGGTTACCTCGCCGCTGACGAGGGAGCCGAGTACGATGAGGTTATCGAGATTGTGAGTGGCACTCTTCTCGGCCTCGATTACTAACTTTCAGAACCTCTCTGAGCTTGAGCCGCACCTCAACGGCCCCTTCACCCCCGACCTGGCCACCCCTCTCTCCAAGTTTGGCTCGTTCCTCCAGGAGAACGGCTACCCCACTACTCTGTCGGCTGCCGCCATTGGATCGTGCACTAACTCGTCCTACGAGGACATGTCCCGTGTTACCTCGATTGCCGAGCAGGCTAAGGCTGCCGGTCTTACCTCCAAGGTTCCCTTCCTTATCACTCCCGGTTCCGAGATGATCCGCGCCACCATTGAGCGCGATGGTCTCCAGGGCAAGCTCGAGGCTGTTGGCGGCACCGTCCTTGCCAACGCCTGCGGACCTTGCATTGGCCAGTGGAAGCGTGACGAGAAGCAGGGCGAGGACAACGCCATCCTTACCTCCTTCAACAGGAACTTCAAGGCCCGTAACGACGGAAACCTCAAGGTAAGTCACTTGGCAGATCCACTGCTACGGTCCGCTTACGCCTAGACCATGAACTTCCTCGCCTCGCCCGAGATCGTCACCGCCATGGCTTTCTCCGGTGACCTCAACTTCAACCCGATGACCGACTCGATCGAGACCCCCAACGGTCCCTTCAAGTTCTCTCCCCCTTCGGGTGACCGCCTCCCCGTCTCGGGCTACATTCCCGGCAACCTCGAGTTCTCGCCCTCGCCTATGCCTGCTCCCCAGCCCGACACCCAGATCGCCATCTCGCCGTCGTCGACTCGTCTCGAGATTCTCGAGCCCTTCGACACCGTCTTCGCCAACGGATCGGCCGAGCTCCCCGAGCTTACCTGCCTTCTCCGAGTCCGCGGCAAGTGCACCACCGACCACATCTCGGCTGCTGGCCCGTGGCTCAAGTACAAGGGCCACCTGTCGAACATTTCCGAGAACACTCTCATGACCGCCGTTAACGACGAGGGCGGCCAGATCAACGTTGCCCGCGATGCGAACGGCGAGGACACCATCCCCAAGGTCATGCAGAAGTACAAGGCAAGGAACGAGCCTTGGATGCTTGTTGTCGACGAAAACTGTGAGTCGCACCACCCTGAATTACTGGAACCACTGCTGACAAGACAGACGGCGAGGGTTCCGCCCGTGAGCACGCGGCTCTCCAGCCCCGCTTCTACGGCTGTGGCCTCATTGTTGCCCGCTCCTTTGCTCGTATCCACGAGACCAACCTCAAGAAGCAGGGTATCCTCCCGCTCTGGTTCGCCGACAAGGCCGACTACTCGAAGATCTCTGCTGGTGACAAGGTCCAGACCGTTGGCCTCAAGGACCTCCTTGACGGCAAGGACGGCCAGATCACCCTCAAGGTCACCAAGCCTAATGGTGAGGTTGAGCACATTCCCACCAAGCACACCATGTCGGCCGACCAGCTCAACTGGCTGCGTGCCGGCAGCGCGCTCAACTACATTGGCGAGCAGGCCCGCGCCGCCGGCAAGGCCTAAACGCGTACGGCAGACCGGTCTTATAAGTCGGGTTCCGAACGAACCATGGCTACCACATAGCGACTGAAGACGACTACATATCTACGTTGTCCACGTCTCAGTCTCCCTACGTCATTTTAAAACCGTGCCGCGACAGCAACAGTTCGCCGGCATGATCATTCACAATACAAAAGCATAAAGGCATTGTAGCAATCCCTGCCCTTTCGAGGGAGAAAAGGACAGATTATGGGTTTCAGTTGCGGGCTTGTAGCATCATGTCACATGCATCTATCTGCATATTGATTCGAATCAGCCTGAGCGAGAGCAGAAGATGAGTAAAGCAGCAGGCTATCATGAAAAGGACGCAGGTGAAATCATGCAAGGTGGGGAGGCTAGCTTCGGAACCGAAGGAATGGTACCGCATCACGTATATCTTATCTCTAGAACGGCTCCTCCAGCTCCTAGCATCCCTCGGCTTCCACTCCGCGTCCATTCTACGGAGATGTCTAAGAACCTCCCTACCTTCCTACCCAGTGCCTTCTATTTCTCACCACAAGCCCTCCCACGTACCTTTCCCATCCGCAAACCTTTGACTTCATGGATCATCTCACCCCGCAACGGAGACTCCTGAACCATACTGAGCAAGCTGGCCTGCTGGCGTTATCGCAGAATCCAAGGCTAACGAAAATTATCTTGCCTTCAAACTGGGCAGTTCTCAAACGGGCTAGTTGGCTATTTACATGTGCCTGCCCTGCTTCCACGGATAATGCGGTTCTCAATCTGCCTTCGTACAAAAGTACAATGGAATTGTGGAATGCGTACAAGGTGTTCGTGTGAACGTTATGCAACGACGCTGGCTGCAGAGATGCTAGAGCTGATATATGAGTCTCTTTCCACTCTTTCCAGGAACGAATCGACAAAAGGGAACCCATCCAAGAGTCAATATTCTGAACACTCTGGACAATTTGATGATGAGCGGGATCAAATTTGTCTGCTTTGGCTGGGCTGGGCTGCGCTGAAGAGAGACGCAGGGAAAATAAGGAGAGCCAGGAGGGCCAAGAGGCGTCAGGCAATGACGCTGTTGCGTCTTAACTACTGTATGTGTATGCTTGGCTGTGGTGCGTGGGTGGTTGATCGACGCAATACATCCGTTGGACGACTGGGACTGCAAAGGTTCAGTGTATTTTGTCTTTTGCAACTTCTTCGTTGTACGCTCAATATCGTTTTTATCATCAACATCGTCAGCGTCAACAGCATTACCGCAAACTCTACAGCATAATCGACCCAGTGTAATCTCTGCTCTCTCATCTGCCGCCCCTTCTCGCCACCCCTCGACTCTATTCTCTCGACTCCACAATGCCGCCCCCAGGAAGTAAAAGCAATACGCTGCCGCTACCCTACGCACATGTCCAGATACCCCAGCAGCCCAGGCAGCCTAGGCAGCCTATGCGGTGAGTTGTGCTGAGGAGTCTTGAGTGTAGGTTGTGCTGACGGTGTCGCAGAACGTCAAAACTCGGAACCAGTATGTCTTTGTGTTGTGGGGAATCCAGAGGGACGTGGTTACTGACCCAGGTTTTCCTTTTCGCGCTGCGCGCATTTCGCGGCTTGCTTCTGTTTCTCATATCCATCCTTGGTCCTTTGCTTCGTCGGTGGTTACTTTGTTGTTTTGCTTTATCGGGCCATCATTGCTCTTGGCTTTGATTCTCCATTGCAGAGCTCAAGGTCCTGCCCATCCAGCCCGAGTCGATCCCCGAAGAGGAAGAGGACGACGAGAACAAGGAGGAAGCAGATGGCGAGGGCCTCGAGGTGAGTACTTGGGCTCGGGTGTCAGATCAGAGTGGGGGCGTGTGTGGGCGTCGAGATGTGTGTTTGTGGCGTGCTACCTCTGCTCGCCGCCGCTCTAACTCGATAACTCACTGCTGTCTGCACTAGGTGTGACAGGCGGTCCGAGGATCCTGGCTAACAGCACTGACACTACCAGTTCTACACTCCGCTATATCAGATCCCCGCTGGATCCGCGCGCCGTGATGCTCTCAAGCTCACAAAGTCGGAAAAGGCCAAGCTGCCCCGCGTGACGGCGTACTGCACTGCTGCGTGGGTTCTTGTGTGCCCCTAGGGCCCCAGCTGACCTCACCACCAGTTCATATGACCTTCCTCGTCTGCAGGCCTACCTTGCCTCCAAGCCCTCGTCTTTCCGCACCCATCCGCGCATGTTTGACACCGAGTGTCTTCATACGCCCTTCCTCCCGCCTCCCTCGTCGTCGAGCCTCAACCGGAGTCCGATGCTCAAGGGCGCGTCTCACGGTCTCGCTCCGGTTCCCGAGGGAACGCTGGTGAATCTCGACGACAGCTATTCCCCGCCTTCCCCGCGCGATCACAGGGCTGAACTGAGGGAGAACAGGGAACAGAGGGACCAGCCGAAACGCCGTCCCGGATTCGCAAAACGCCCCGGCGACAAGGAGCATCGCCGTCAGAATGGCGGTGGTGCTGCTGGAATGGAGGACGCTGGCGCGGACAGCGAGAACGACGACGACTGGGAGGAGGAGGAGTGGGTCCCCGACGTGTTCCTTTTTGAGTACGGCACGGTCGTCATCTGGGGTATGACGGAGAAGGAGGAGAAGACGTTCCTGCGCATGATGTGAGCTGCGAACGACATGAGAGTAGCTGACTGTCCCGCAGTAAAAAGTACGAGATTGAGCGTCTCAGTCCGGAAGATATCGAGATGGAGGACCTCAACTTTTACTATGCCGACTATTCGCGCATCTACAACGATGTCATTACCCTGCGCAAGGGCTCGTCATATATGTGAGCTAGTCCCTACGTGTCGAAGCTGACTTGAAAGGACAAAGCTCTCGCTCTCGCATGCGCTCTCGCAGAGTGTCAAGATCTCCCTGTTCGAGGAGCTCATTGGCAGCACGATCGAGCAGACGAAGGACATCCCCAAGAGTCTCAGCCAGACGGGCAAGGTTGGCGTGAGTGCAGCATGCTTGCGCGCGCGTGTACGCTGACAGGCAGCTTCCTCGTTCCGAGATCATGAAACAGATCGGAAACCTGTTCATCCTGCGCATTAACATCAACCTCGTCGGCTCGATCCTGGATTCTCCCGTGAGTTGAGTGTGTCTCCATCAACTGACCAGCAGGAATTCTTCTGGTCATTCCCAGATCTTGAACCGCTCTACAACGCCGCACGGTCGTACCTCGAAATCGGCCAGCGGATAGATTTGCTCAACGCGCGTGTGGATGTGAGTTGCAGACCCGTCATCAACTGACATCAGGTTCTGCAGGACATGCTCAAACTGCTTAAAGAGTCGGTCAACAGCTCGCACGGCGAGCACCTCGAGGCCATTGTCATTGTCCTTATGTGAGTTTGAGCGCTGAAGAAGCAACTGACATCCAGCGGTCTTGAGATTATTCTTGGCATCATCACGATCATGGTTGACCTGAGCGTCGCTGGCGTTGCGACTTGAGGAGGGCATCATTTATTCATACCATTACCACTACCACAACATTGGCTTTTTACAACCCTACCAACCCCGCCGTGAACTATTGTGTGTACCGTTGGAGAATGTCACTAGACTACTGCGTGCAAGTGTCGACGTAGAGGGAATTGCAGCTGTCGACATCGGAGATCAAGCTGCTGGGCTTGGAGGGGAGATACCAGTCTCAATACTGAACGCCCCGGGGCCGATACGAGCCAGGTACTCGGTAGAATTGAAGACATCCAGACGCGCGACCATGGCCTCCGTCTTGTGTGTGCGCCACGCCACCCAGCCGTATGCCGCGCCGTCAAAGATCGGGGTGGACATAGATGTGAGTTCGCGAAGGATGCCGACCATTGTGTCCTTGAGATTGTGCATGTCCTCGGGCACGGCCGGGTCCCATATCTCCACTTTGGTGTCGCTGTTCTGGGTGTCGTGTTCGTGTTCGTGCTCGTGCTTGTCCTCCTCCCTATACGAAAGTCTTGCCTCGGTTTCTGGGTCAAACTCGCGAATGACAACAGTCGGCTTGACCCAACCATGGACCTTGAGGATCTGCAGCACAATCTGGCGCCACAGGGCGACGAGGTACGCAAACGTGTACCGGGGCGGTCCATAAAACGTCAGGAAGAAGACAATCTCCCGTGGTGATGAGCGGCGGGGCTGTAGTTCGCTCTCTAGTTTGCTCCGAATTCTGGCGAGGGGGTTGTCCTCGTAGGGCGGCAAATCGTCGTCCAGATCAAAGTGGATAGCGTCAGCGTCGTAAGCGTCGATATTCAGCACCATCTTGTCGATGCCCGGAGTGAGCGTCGGATAGCAGACTCGGCCCGGGATCCGTACTGTGGGGATGTGGAAGGAAAAAACGACCAAGGGAACGGACAAGAGGGACGTGTATGGCTCCAGGTGGTTGCAGTGCCGCACGACGCAGAGACCGGGCATGTGGCTGCGCGCGACCCGGATGTGCGGCAATTCCATGTCGGTTCCGCGGAGATCGAGGTCGAGGACTCTGACCATGGAGAATGTACCCGCGGCTCCCACCGGGTGCACCCTGACGGCGTGCAGCAACGTGACAACGGCGGGGGTCTCATATTCTCTCAACCAGGGATGGAGGGCGCGCAATTCGTCGAATGTCACGCGCAAATATGTGTGTGGAACGGCGGGTGATGCCAGTGGCGAGAGGAATTGCGGGTTCGTGACTGCGGTACTCTTGTCGTTGGCGTCATACCTGATAACAATGTGCCACGGAAAGAGATAGTCGACCCGCGTCTTCGCGTTCATCGAGACAAGGCGGAACGCCAGGCGGGTCCGCCGGGACGAGAGCTGGATAATCTTGTCAAAGAGCGCTGGGAAACATAGGTCAAAGGACCCGTGGTGCGCTGAGGCGCTCATGTTTGGGGCCGCGGTGTTCTGGGCTCGAGTACTTTCTGCAGCTGGAGAATGGCATGCGTTAGTGCTCGTTTGAGCGGGAGTGCGGGGGCTCACAAATAGAAGTGGTGTGTATAGACTTCACGAGAAGAGAGATGAAGACAATGGGAAGAGAAGGAACAGACAACGTTCAGTGATGTGCACACAATATACGTGGAGGGACAAGTGGTGCGGTGGCAACACTCGGACCGTCGATTCGTCAGCTCATCAGTAGTGGGAAACACGGTACACAATAGTATACAGAAGATGCCCCGATCAGTACACACTGAACGCACACTGGCTACCAGGAAAGGGGACCTTCAGCAAACACAGACAGCCACAGTGATCCACTACTGAGCAAGGCGATACATACCATTCCAAAGGGCCAGCTGCAGCACCACTTCCCAGAACAAAGGACGTTCGGTTGGTGACGTGACAGTTGATCGGTGGCGGTGGCGTGCTGTTGGTCCGTCGTGGTGGTGGTGACAGCGGGGCGCAGTGTATATGTGGCAGAAGCGCACGGGAGCTACTGAAGGTCGGACAGGCCGTCGTCAAGGCAATCTCAGTACGTCTTGCGTGTGCACTCCGTGGCCTGTCTGTCTGAGCGTGAGCTCCATCACTTGCAGTGAGTGAGCATATCCGACATTGTTCTCCCCAGCGTGAGCGACACATAGCATACCGGATATCAGATAACAGATAAATATCTCGAAACGCTCCAGCGATTCAGCGACAGTGCACTCCAGCTACATAGATCTCGATATCTCAAGCTCTGGCCTCTGGCATGATCTGGCAAGGCACTCATGTGATGACGACATTGGCATAAAGTCGTCCACGCGAGTCCCATGCAACTGCCACGAGAGTATTTTTGACGGCAGCGCGGCAGCTGCACCGCTGGCATCTGTATGACGCCTGCAGCTAGCAGGTATTGCCCGCCAGCAGCTGGTCAGCAGCCAGCAGGTGCAAGGCCTGCAAGGCAGCATGCAGCTGCCAGATGGTAGATCGGTAGACCATTGCTGTTATCGGTAACATGCGGTAATAGCGGCAGTGGACCTGTCTCGCTTCGGGCGATTACGGACCGACAAATTATCGACCGTTCTTTGTCAAACATGTCAAAGACAGTGTCAGTTATTGGTTCGAAGGTAAGCTAGGTAAGTGGGTGTCACCGCGTGGAACTGGTCCCATCGCCGGCCTGGCAGGCCCTAGTGTACCGGGTAACGGCTCTACTGGCCCCTGTGCATGGCCCTGGGGTGCGTCCCGCATCTTCCCCCCCGGTTCCCCCTCCACACCCCTTTGTCTTGCCATTGAAGGCCCTGGGAGTTGGTTGGTTGGTTGGGAATGGGGAATTGGATTGTGGAGAAGATGGAATTGACATGGGAACAGCTTGATTTGTTGCTGTCCATACTGTCCACACTCCACACTGCAATTTGCTGTCAGTACAAAATATTTTGATCCCGCTTTCCAAACACACCCATAGTAGATTTCATGGATGATCGGCGGCCGTAACCGTATTATCCGCTCATGGCCGATGAAAAAAAAAAAAAATGAATAAAAAATAAATAAACTGGGACCTGATTTCTGGGCCGAGCCCGCGGGGATCGTTGAAACGCTGGCCGATTATTGACTGTACCGTGGCGGTATCCGGCTATTACAAGCGCTACACGCCGAACAGAGCGGAAGCGCGCGAGCACCCCCCATTCCATTCCATGCTACCCGTAACAAGGCAAGGCAATGCACCGAACAAACGCAAGGCCTCGCAAGGACTGTACCAAGCTTTGTGTCATCGTTACAGAGAGAGAGTTAGTTCTCGATCTCTCCAGATCTCCAGAGTTGCAGTGTCACGAAAGTTTGCGTGTTTTTAAGGAAATCCTGATTGCCGGTTATACAATCTCCCTTCCTCCTTTGGTTTTTCAACATCTCCTGTTGGTCTCGACTTCTATCCAATCCATCTATCTCTTGTACATTTTACTGTCGACCTTTCTTGTATCTTCACACTCTCCCATCTGTTTAACATCTACCAATCCAAATCTATCACAATGGCTTCCGTTCCCAAGGGTGACTACGACGGTATCCGTGCCGAGGTCAAGAAGATCCTCAAGCGTCCCGGATACGATGACGGATCGATTGGCCCCGTGCTTGTCCGGTAAGTCAGAAGAGAACGACCAAGATCGCCACCGAGTGGAAGCGTGCCACCGTGTCGCGCCCAAAGGTCCAGCGACAGCGGAACCGGCGGTGGCAATGTTCCACATATCGGCACCCAAACAATGGGATCACCAAAACTGACGCTCGTAGTCTTGCATGGCATGCGTCGGGTACCTACGACCTCAAGACTGTGAGTTTAGTCTGCCTACTTCTGTTGGTATCGTGTACTAATGCGCAGGGCACTGGTGGATCCAACGGGTGAGCAGAAAGACGACATGAAAGCTTCGAGATGGACAAGACAACGCATCTCGATGGCGATTATTTTTCTTTGTGGTCGCCGTTATCTAAGCGCCTTGCTGACATGTGATTCTAGTGCCGGTATGCGCTTTGCCCCCGAGGTAAGTTTTATTAATGATCGTGGCGTGGTCATGTGATGAGTGGTGATGGTGGTGGCGACGTGGCCAATATCCAGCTCCGCCCCGATATCCAGTCCCGTTTTGCTGACAAGCAGTCTACCGACGGCGCCAACGCTGGTCTCGAGCACGCCCGCGCTTTCCTCGACCCTATCTACGCTGCCAACCCGTGGATCTCGTACGCTGACCTCTGGAGTGAGTTTCAAGCACCGCTGCACTGCTTCCTCCTGGCACGGTTACATCCTCGATCCAGGAGCGGGTTCCCCTTTAGACGAAGCTAACGCGCACAGCTCTTGCCGGTGTGACCGCCGTCGAGGCCATGGGCGGCCCCAAGGTCCCCTGGAAGCCTGGACGTACCGACTTTGCCACCGAGGTCGCTGCCGAGGAGTACCACGGCAAGGTTGACGGCCGTCTCCCAGACGCTGCCCAGGGTGCCCAGCACATTCGTGACATTTTCTACCGCATGGGATTCAACGACCAGGTATGTGTCGACAGACTTTGGCTATCTCACTGTCCGAACTCCGAGAGTATGGGCGCGATAAAGAGCAAAAATCTTAAAAACTGAAAAATTAAGATTAATTCCATTATCCATTCTCCCCATAACAACACGTACTGACCTTGTCTCCAGGAGATTGTCGCTCTCTCGGGCGCCCACAACCTCGGCCGCTGCCACGCTGACCGCTCCGGATTTGACGGGTGAGTGCGAGTTTTTATCTTTTCTCGGTGTGATTCGGAGCAAGCGCAGTAAACGACTTGTGGTGGATATACGATAGCAATCTGGTGGTGGCATTCGGCCGGGCAGGTTGGCGTTTCCGGCGACCGCCACCAGCCTGGAAACCGGATTGTTGACATCGGCCGTTTCTTCTTCATTTTCGTTTTTATCGGATGTCGCCGGAACGATAACGGCTAACACCGCGTCTAGCCCCTGGGTTGTCAACCCCACCCGCTTCTCGAACCAGTACTTCAAGCTCCTCCTTACCCGCAAGTGGGTTCCTCGCAAGTGGGACGGACCCCTCCAGTACGAGGCGATTGTTGTTGGCCAGAAGCTCATGATGCTCCCCACTGACGTAAGTGGATGCTAAGAAATGTTGTTGTTCAGTTGCTGACAGTCGCCAGATGGCTCTCATTGAGGACAAGGACTTCCGTCCTTGGGTTGAGAAGTACGCGGCCGACCAGAAGCTCTTCTTCAAGGACTTTGCCGCCGCGTTCGGCAAGCTCATCGAGCTGGGTGTCGACCGTGACGGCACTGGCGTTGCCCGTCTGGTCAAGGGCGCCGGTGGCGGATGCCCCTTCGCCGGCAACCGCGCTGCCGTCAACCGCATGGCCCAGGCCAAGCTCTAAGCTTCTTGGTTGCTTGAAATACTGCACGCAGCTGCAGATATGTACTGTGTAGGCTGCTAGATGCCGTAGATTTACAGTTTGACTATGCCTCAAAACTAGACCCACCATCACCCCTCGGATCGTCCTATTCCCATTGCCCGTTTTGCTCCTTTTTCTTTTTCTTTTTGTTTTGCTCTTGATCTAGAATTCGTAGTAGACGCTACGCGATATGCATCGTTGTCAGCAGAAGCGAGGTAGTGTCCTAATCGATTTAATGGCTGTTGCTGTTATGCGTACAGCCTTACGGCTCGTTCTTTTGTCTTGCAGTTGCCCGGGATGGTATTGCTCACACGCTCGGGATGTGGAGCTAGGAGCTTAGCAGCCGGGACTACCGATTGCGGATTGCGGATGGGTAAATTGTAATGACGTGTCAATTAATGGATGAAATCGGGATGCTGTTCCTCCTTTTGTAAAGTGATAACGACCCCATACACATGGGCACCTCGCTGCACGTCGTTGCACGTCGACTGCCAAGTCATACGAGGACCCCACCCATAGGCAATGCACCACCGGGCAATGCACCAGATCCGTGTCGCGTTCCCATTCATTCACCTTTCTCCCTCCCGCATTTCATCGAGATACCCTTCCCAACACATTTGACAACATTCAACAAAGCATATAGCTCTCCAGGCGCGAATAATTGACAGAGACGAGAAGAGAAGAGACGAGTCGAGTCGAGTCGAATCGAGGGCGAACAGCGGACTCAACAACGTGAACGACTGTCCTCTTGAGCCGTTACCGACCTAGTCGTCCGTCACCATGAACAAGCGCCCCCATCCCGGCCTCGGCCTCCCAGCCAAGCCGTACACGCCTTCCCAGCCTGGCCCGGCGCCTCCGCTCCCCTCGGGACCGCCCCCGCAGCAGCAACAGCAGCAGCAGTACACGCCCGACCAGCAGGCGGCGCATGCTGCCGCATGGGCTGCGTATTACCAGGTGTGTGTCTATCGTCACTTGTTACTCCTCCTTTGTGCTGTCTTCCTCATGTAGTCAGCACTGCCGTAGCGAGCTGTTGATCTTTGTCCTTTCACACCGTTGTTCTCGTTACTGACGCCCAGGCCCAGGGTAACGCCGGAGCAGGCTACAACGCAGCGGCCGCTGGCACCGCGAACCCGTACGCCAACTATGGCTACGGCGGCGGCGCGTCGCATGCTCAGACTCCGCAGAGCGCACCTCAGCATGGACAGCCGCAGCCGCAGCAGCCGCAAGGATACGCACAGGGAGGGTATGGCGCGACATACCCGGCTCCGTCGTATGCTGCGCCGATGGGCGGCCAGCCGCCGCAGCCGGGATATGGCGGGCAGCACCCGGCGCCCTACACGCCTCCCGTGCGCCCGTACAACTACAATGGCCAAGGAGGCGGACAGGGCGGGCACGCGTCCCCGCCCCAGCAGCCGTACAACTACCAGGGCGGCAACCAGCCATACTACCCCCAGCAGACGGGGTACAACAATGCGCCGGCGGCGCCGCCCGCCGCCGCCCCACAAGGCAGCCAGGGCGGCAATCAGTCGTACCGCCCGTCAGGCCAGGGCCAGAACCGCCCGTACACGCCTCAGCCTGGACCTGCGCGCGGCGGCGCCGGCGGAATGGCGCCGCGCCCGCCTCCCGGTCCCTCCCCGTCTGGACCTGGCGGTGGCTTCCCCCCCGCCAAGCGGCCGCGCTTCGAGGGCCCAGGCCCGGCCGGCGCGACGGGCGTCCCGCAGCGCCCACCGCCGCGCACCCCGCAGAACAACTATGGCAGCGGCATGGCGCGCCCCATGTCTGGGCGCGGCGGCGCGCCGATGAATGCAGGCGGTGGTGGTGGTGGTGGAGGCGGCAACATTCCGCGCATCGGGTTCGGAAGCAACCGCGGCGGCGGCAATATGCGCGGTGGAATGCGTGGTGGGGGACCAATGCGCGGCGGCATGGTCCGCGGCCCGCCTATGCGCCGCGACCGCGACCACCGTGGCGACAGGGACCACCGCGACCACCGTGACCGCGAGCGTGAGCGCGACCAGCGGGACCGCGACCGCGACCGCGACCGTGCGGCGCGCCGGCCGGGCGACACGCCCCAGACGCGCAAGCGCAAGGACAAGAGCGAGAAGGATGCGCGCACGACCATGACGGACTTCCGTATCGTAGGTATCGAGGTCAAGGAGCTCGATTGGACGTGGGGTCTTATTGGCGAGCATGTGGCCGGCAAAGAGGACGGCAAGGCCGAGGACAAGAAGGACGACACGCTCGAGGTGAAGACGGAGGATACCGAGGTCAAGGAAGAGGAGGACAAGGATGCCGCCGCCGCCGTCAAGGACGAGAAGGAGGACGCCAACGACGCCTCCGCCGGCGCCCCTGCTGCTGCCGAGGACGAGGCCAAGCCTACTCCCGAGGTCAAGGCCGAGCCGACCGAGGAGGCCGCGGACGAGAAGCGCGGCGAGAAGCGCAAGGCCAAGCCGTCCAGTGTTGATGGAGGTACGTTACTAGTAACCTCGATGATGGAGCTGACACACACGCAGACGTCGAGTGCTCGTCGCCCAAGAAGCGCTCCACCTTTGCCGTGACACACGGAAAGGCCAACGATGCGGCGTCGGCGTCGGCGCCTACGTCGTCGCCCGAATCGAACCAGAACCGTTTCCGCATCTACTTCGAGTCGCCGCCCGAGCTCGACCGCGTGCCCAAGGCCGCGCGCCGGAATCCCAACAAGCGCTGGCGCCGCGAGTCGAGCAGCGTCGCGCCCAGCCGTATTGGTGAGGCCGAGACCGAGAATCAGGAGCACCACGACGAGGAACACGACGGAGAACACGATCATCCCGAGATCCATGAGGAGGCCGAGGAGGCCGAGGCCAAGGCCGCCGAGGAGCCCGCTGCCGAGTCTGCTGACGCTGGCGAGGCTGCTGAGGCCACACAGCCTGCTGACGCCGCTGCCGCTCCTGAGCCTGAAGCCGAAGCCGAAGCGCCTGTCGCTCCCGAGGCCACGGACGCTGCCGCGGTCCCCGCAGCCGACGCTGCCGCTGATGCCACCGCCGAGGCCCCTGCCGCTGCCACAGAGGCGGAGACGAACGGTGCTCCTGCCGAGGGTGAAGACGTTGGCGATGTTTCGATGGTCACTGCGCCTGGTGACGACGCTCAGGCAGACGCCGACGGCGAGCCCCACACGGGCCTCACTGGCGCCGAGGCGTCGCAAGCCGAGCTTGAACATGCTCTCGCCGAGTCGGCCGCGAACACCGCTTCAGCATACGGTAATCGCGGCAAGCCTCGCACGCGCCGTTGGTCGTCGTGCAGCGCCGACAGCGCTGCCGAGAGCGTTGCCGCCTCCGGCGACGTTGCCCACCCTTCGGTCAACCGTGTGAGCGTGTTGTACGAGGACAGCTCGCGGCGACTCGTATTCGACGCGTCCGTCGTGCACAAGATCCGCATCTTCCGCGCCGAGGGCAGGATCGAGGTCGATGTCCTTCCTCCTGTGATTCCCAAGATCGAGAAGAAGGACGACGAGAATAAGGTCGGGGACGAGAAGGAGGACAAGAAGGCCGAGGACGAGCACCTCGACCTCCCCAAAGGCGTCCTTGTCGAGACCTACGACCCCTCCGAGCAGCGTTTCGTCTCGGTCTCACGCGAACGCCTCGACCAGCTCTGGGCTTCAGACAGCGACAAGAGCCTGCCGCCCCTGCACCGTGTGTTTGGCAGCACAGCGCCCACGGACCCCATTACGCTCACAGTCTTCCTCAACAAGAAGAAGCCCCTCAGCGAGCCCAAGTGGTGCCGCACGAACCAGGCTGACGAGTGGCTGTACGAGCAGTTTGGCAAGCGTGCTGGCGTCGACGGCGGATGGCGGGGCAAGCTGGAGATCATGGACCCCGATGCTGTGAGTTTCGACAACATGAGCTCAGTTACTGACGTGTAAGCCCCCGACACTTGCGTCCATTCTCGAGCTGTGGAAGAGCGGCTCGTCTGGCGGCACACCGGCCGACCGCACAGAGTTCACCGCGTCTCTGCTT
Source organism: Apiotrichum mycotoxinovorans (assembly GCA_013177335.1). Taxonomy (NCBI): domain Eukaryota; kingdom Fungi; phylum Basidiomycota; class Tremellomycetes; order Trichosporonales; family Trichosporonaceae; genus Apiotrichum; species Apiotrichum mycotoxinovorans. The sequence goes on along the minus strand of CP053620.1, from coordinate 5,368,481 downwards.
GCTAGCCCGAACGACCTGCTCGAGATCCTACTGCGTCTGACTCGCGGCGACCGCAATCCCGTCGCGTCAATCGGCACCGGCCCTGCGTCTGCATTTGGTCCGCTCGCCACTGCGATCCGCCCTGACTCGCCATACGCGTCGCACCAAACACACGTCAGCCTCGCCATTTTGGCCATGTACCGTCTCACAACCGACTATGCCCAGCAGGCGGGCGTCAAGACTGAAGTCCTCAACGACAAGATTGCGGATATCATCAAGAGCCTCCCGCAACACATGATCCACAAGAGCCTCGATGGTCTGTACAAGGAGTGGCTTGCTGAGCGCAAGCAGTAAACGGGGTACGAATCTGGCGCCGCGGCGCGAAAACTAGTCCCTACCTACCTACAGCCATCCCTATTCCCCGCGGTGTACTCGCTACTGCTCTGCAGGGCGCAGTAAGTGTTCGAGTTGTGCCCGTCTACCCAGCCACCAGCCACCCGTCGACACCGAGATTCGGCTTGCGGGATCCGAGTTGGGCGTTGGGAGAGGAGGCGCGAGCGGAGGGCGGAGTTGGAAGGCGAGTCGGAGAATCCGAGGCGGAAGATCGAGATCGAGATTATGTCTGAAGGCGTGGATTGGAGTTTGGAGTGTTCAAAGTGCAGTGGAGTAGAAAGAATGAAGGCGACATCGCGGCTCCCATCTATAACCAACCAAACGTGTGCCGTCTGCACATGTGCCACACGCAGTCCAGTGTTTCCGTTTTTTCGAAATCGTTTGTGTTTGTGTCTTCGTTTCTGTCAAGTCATCCCTTCCTCCATCATGCAAGTCGTCGTGTTGGTAGTGCCAGGCGCCGAGCCGAGGGGCCTGTGGCCGAGGCTCAGGGCTCCAGGAGCTTGAGGAGTGAGGACCGGGGGATGCGTGCGTGGCTGTGTGAGATGCCACTTGGTGAGGGCTAGAGCGGATGTTTGGAGGAGGAGTACCAGGGGGAGCAGCGACGGAGAGGTACGAGCGCGAGTGTTCCGGACATTGAGGAGGATGGTGAGCACAGTGTCGATCTATTCTCTCGCAGAGCAGAGCATTCTTGTCCTCTTGTCTGACACTGGCTGAACCGGCTGAGACATTCGCGCTACAAACGTTCGAGTCACTGGTGATTGTCGCTCATTACCCCTTCACTTGTTCGTGTCGCTCAAAACTCCCTTACACCAGCTCTTGGCCATTACCCTCCTGGTGGCTTCGACACTGCCCCTCTGCTCATCATGCCTGTCTCACACTGCGTAGGATTTCGCGGCCGCCCTGGGCTTCTGCTCCCGCAGTGGGGCCGCGGCATAGCAGCAGGACACGGCTGCGCCAACGTGCCTGCGCAGTATGAGGAATCCTTGAACATGCTCACTGCTCACATCGCCGTAGCTCAATCTTCTGTAACAACACATCAACATGGAGACAAGGTACGTAAACTTCATTTTATGCCATGCGGGTGTGACCGTAGGATATGGAGCGAGGACCGCTCTCCTGTACCCCCCGACGCAAACCTGCCACAGCACGTGTGGCCACCTAGGTGAATATGCTTTTCCACCCGTTGCAACTGCACCGTCTGACCAGTGCTCCCTTTTCTAATGTACTTTCTAATGAAAGATTGGATTCCAGGGAGGATCGACGCTGACTGACTGAGTGGAGCTCATTACTGGACTGTCCTCCGGAGCAACTGTTCGCATTTGGGCAATGGGATCGTGGTCAAACGGTGTTAGGGGCATGTTTTCCGACATACGACGATGCTATGCTATTGTTCATTCTCTTGATAATCCGCGCCTGCGTCAATCTTACCAGGAGAGGATGTATACGACGGGATAACAGCACTGCCATGAACTCGAAATTGGTCGTTACTGAGTCGTCCTCTGAACACTCGCTTTTGACCACTCATGTTGGCGTGTAAGAATTACTGTAGCACCTATAGCGCAATGCACGGTCGCATGCATGTACCTCGATCTCCCTCACCACCTAAGGAGGCCAAACGCGAAGCCCCACCCCATATAGCAACCAGCAACACCCCAAAGAACACAGACAATAGGCAAGCCATGCATGCATGCCGATGACCACGACGAGGTCCAATGACGTCAAGCATGCCGTAACAGTGAGCCCTCTCCTCAAAGCCACGATCTCGCCACGCGGTGGATTCACATTTGCCCACATTTGCCCGTCCTTGCCCGTACGTGGCCGCAGTGCATTGGCGTGGCCCAAGCTTCACAATTGACGGGCAAATGACGACCGCCAACTCGACTGGTCTCGGTCACGAATAAACAATGCCGATTCTTTCCAACAACACTGTGGTGGCATGCTGTCCCGTTCCGTTTCCCGTTTCCCGTTTCGTGATCGACGGCTGCGTCGGCAAGTCTTGTCCCGCTGCGGCTGATGTCCAGCTTGGCAAGGGTGCTCGTCCGGATCTGGATCTGGAGGGGGTGCATCACCGGGTACTCACCTCACCTCACCTCACCTCACCTCACCGTGTACATGTACATGTATAATACGCCGAGACGGACCCGCCGAGCCGCCACGCCATGCCTTGCCTTGCCTTGGCGCCAACCAGCCCCCTGGGTCCAGGAGAGCGAGTCTTGGCGGTATGTATCTCGTCCTGAGTCTTGGGTTTGGGTCTTGGCTGGGTTGGGTTGGAATGGCTGGGATGGCTGATCAGGGCAAGTCTCGGCGGTGGGTGGCAGAAGACACCGACGGAGATGGACATGGAGATGGAGATGCGACGAGACGGACGGGCATCTCAAGTCACGAATCGATCCCGAGGTCATCATTTCTTGCACTTGCACTTGAATTTACTGTATCTGACAACGGTGTCAGACGCCAGGCAGGCCAGGAACTGTGGACTGCCCCTCGTGATTTGTTCTGTTGTGCTCGGCATCGGCCAAGCTTCAAGTACCCGACCTCCGTTCCTACCCCTTGCTTGCTCTCCTGTCGCCTCAGCTTGCCGCGTGCTGCGTGCTATGCCGGCGAGAGATCAGCACAATTACTGACTGTCACATCACGTCATGTCACGGTCTCGGTTGGTTTGGTTTCATTTGGCGGTATGAAGTGAAGTAATCTGTCATATAACTGTAGACGGCAGGTTCGGCTTCGAGTTGCGCGGTTGATCGCGCTGCTGACCTGCTGAGATGCATCGGACAAAGCGGGCGGGCGGGCGAGCGGGCGGGACGGTTGTTGTGCACCGGATTACGAAGAACAATACAATCAAAAGCAACAGTACACACCTATGGGTCGTTGCTGTACTCGTACTCGTGCGTGCATACGTACTGCGCTGCATCATGATATTCCCCATGCCACAGTCTCCCATTCAGCTGCTCCGGCCCGCTCCGATGCACGCGAGAGTCAGCGTCAGAGTCAAGAGTCACACTCAGAGTCAGAGGCGTCGTGTGCCGTTTTTCCCTCGCATGCGCGTACTGTACTGTATTATACGCGACGGATCGAGCCCGCGAGCCTGAGCGTGTGCCACGCGCCACATGTCACATGCACATGCGTACTCTTGATCCTCTGATCTCTAGATTGCATCGCTGGTCTTTTATTAGGTGGTCTTTTATTAGGCCTGTGGCGGGTCTAAGCGCGTCGCAAGGAGCTCCATAACCTGTTAATCGGGTGTGCATGTACTGTAAATTTATTGCACTGCAGTGCACGCAGCTTTGAGCACGAGCCGTGGCGGACTGCGATATCTCAGGATACATTGCATGATACGCCCAAACTCGCTGCGCTGCGGCGGGGGCTGCAGCCGGTGCAGCCGAGCGCGGTGCGGCCAGTGGCCAGTGCGTCGGGAGATACTCCGCGTCGGGGCGGGGGGGGCTGGAGATCGAGCGAGGCGACGAGAGGCGAGCAAAGGCGAGTCACCGTGTCCGTGTTCTATATTCGTAGTGTCCCGATCCTAAGAAGAAGCAGTTGCATACATACTGCATGTGTACTAGGCATATGGTGCATGTGACGACGACGAAAGGGCTTCCTCCATGCTGCTCGGCGCAGATGAGGAGGCAATCAATTCCTGCGCATTCCGGCGGTACGGCGGCGGTAGCTGCCACGCACGGCCCAGGACGGTACAACAAACGCGTCGACAGTGTCTCGCGTCCGTTGCATGCCGACTGCTTTGTTTCTCTGGATCAGATCTGTGGATCGGGGATCTGGCTTTAGCGTGCACCGTGCAGAACTTGCCCCCGTCCTTGTCCTCGGCCGCCGAGGCTTGAAGCATGAGGTGTGTGAGCTGCCCACCGCTCAATGCTCAATCCAATCCTGTACTGTATGTAACACCTGCAATCCAAACAAACTCCACTGCGACTGCCCCTGTCTTGCAACGTCTTGAACCCCCTTTCCTGAGCGCTCAAAAACCATTATTTTTTTCTAGGAACAAACGCCAAGGAACGCAGCCGTTTGGGCTGGCTGACATGGCTGACATGGCTGGCATGGCTGGGGGTGCCGAGCGCCGCATGCCTTGTGACAGGGACGCCCACACTCACTTGCAAACGAACCCGCCAACCCGTCGCGAACGCCCACGGGTGGAGTGACTGGGATTCTTATTGTTCGCAGCAGTATCACAGGGTATCACAGATCACAGGATCACAGCATCAGGGGGCCGATAGCAGGGATGCCGAGGCGACTTGTCCAGCCCGCCGAGACAAGAGACTCGGCTAGCTCACACACACAGCACCCTCCCATGCACTGGATGGGAGAAAGCGGATGCTGACAGAATCCCCGTCGTTTGCTGCTGAATTGCTGACCAAAATATTATACAGCACTTGGGTGAATTCTGAATTCTGAAACCAACACATGCCGTAGCTTGTTGCGGCACGAGATGGCATGGGATCTGGTGCTCTGGTGCTAAACGGGCGTCGAAGACTGAGACCCCATCGGGCACGACTTTTACCAACAGCGCCAGGGGGGGACTCATTGTGAGTACGCACGCCGACGTCTCCCTCCTTCTCCTCCCTTCTTTGGATCCTAGGACTTCCCCAGATACGGGTACGCGTGCTTTCGTCCCTGAGGCAAATCATGAAAGCACGCCAGCTTGGCCAGAGATCCAGAGACGAGAGACTAGAAAGGGGTCGTTCGGATGCTGACGGCGCACGAGGCGGCGGAGGACGGACGGACAAAAGGGGGGTGCTGTAATGTAAATTTGTGGTTCCTGCGGCATCTTTACCGGAACCTATTGATTTGATTTGATTAAAATTGTCACCCCTGCTTGGTCTGGGTGCAAAGTGGCACGAACATGGATGAGCTCTATTATGGTGGTCTGCACACTGCACATGCTGGACACACACTGCAGATTGGACCTGGGGTTCGACCACTGGACACCCTTGCTGCGTCCACGATCTCTATGGACCTGAGATTGTGCTATTCTGGCGGGGTGCTTGCCACTAGCGTCCTCGAGTCTCTCCACCAGACCCAAAAAGTGAGGATTCGAGGACAGGAATACACCACAAGTCCTTACCACGCCGCAGTTGTTGTAGGCAGTTCCATATTTCACCACGACGCAAACAACAAGAAATATCCTCCGTCCGTTGGGTCACGATCGTCAAGCTGGCCACCTACATGGTCACAATTAGCATCGCCTCTGGGGAGGACGTCTATTGCGGGAAGAGAGGGGGGGGTGACAGGCGGACCAAGAGGACCAAGAGGGAGGACAAGAGCAACACTCGGGGCACTCACTGAAAGGAGCATGAGATGACCAAGAATACCAGCAAGCACAAGCCAAGGATCCCAAGGAGGGGAAAAAAGGACGCGTGCGCGCGAGCGGTTTTTCTTGTTCTTGCTTTCAGTGTCCCTGAGGCGATGGGGTTGAAGGCCTTTAAAAATCGCCGCAGTCGACTTTGTCGAACTCCCCAGGCCCTCTTACGAAATAGCGCTCTCTCATTCTCTCAGTTAGCTCTCTATCAGCCAGCCTCGTTCCCTCAAGCGCAGCCGCACACTACACCTGTTGTGCGGCGAGTTCAAGAGCACCCTCCAGCACCTCCTGCCCTCCCCCTTTATCCTCCCTCACTCGAGCCCTCAAGCTGGCTGTAATATACCCTTGAGACCCCAGCCAGGAGACAGCTCATCCACCTTTTGACAACATCATCATCGCTCACCCGACCAACATACCCACCTACTCCTTCTCCTCATTGCATTCCTCTTGCATCTGTCAACACTCGTTTTAATCACCAGCTCCTCGTTCGGACCTCGTCAGTTCTCCATCTTGTCCGTTTTGGTTGTTGATCGAGCCAAAACCAAAGTCAACCGCCAACCGCCAAGCACCCAGGACGGTAGGAAGACGACGAAAACTTTTTTGTGAGTAGAGCCAGTGTGGTGTCACTACTGTGGACGAAAACGTCCAAGAAACTGGGTTGCGTCTTGGCATGGCTGGGCGACCGGACCAAGAGCCGGTGTTGTGGGTACTCTTGGTCTACCGCTCTGCGGGGGTTCTTGTGCCCCCCCGGCCGAAAGAGCAGACTGCAAGACCTCAAGGTTGGAGGGGGAAGCGAGAACGAGAAATGCAAGGCAAACGCAAAAAAGGGCATGACGTTGCGCAGCTCCTCTCGCTTGTTGCCGTAGCTTCCTTTTCTTCCTTCCTCCTGAGGTTCACAAAAACCTTACCTTACCTTTGTGCACTCTCTCTTTTCTCTCTTGACGCACTTTTGGGACGTCGTACGCCTTCTGGCAGCAGTAGCACCATAGCACCATAGCACCACAGCACCACAAACACAAAGCACAAAGCAAAGCACACACACCAGGGTGGCTGACATTCTTTCATCAGTTTACTATCAACACCGCACGACAATCCTTTGTTTTCTTTGTTCATTCTGTAGCGTACTCGGTTGTGTAGTGTGGAGCGTCATCACTACATTGACAAAGTCTTTGTCGGCCAGCCATCACACTTTACTCCGCCCATCCGCTACGGTCTGCACCGTCACTTTTGCTTCTGGATAATTGTGAGTACGCGCGCTCAGGACCCCCACGCCTCCCCCCGAGGTGGCGCTCGCAGCCACCCGAGACCATACGACGGTCAACAACGTTTGCACAAGCGCCAGGGAAAATCACTGACAGTGGCAGAGACAACACTAGACAACGCGACACCATTTCTTTAATATACTCTTCTTCATCACCGACACATTCCCTTCCCTTCATCTTTTTTCTCTCTCTCCCTCACATACCTACCATGCGCGCCATTCTGGGCGCTCTCGCCCTCGCGGCACTGGCAGCACCTGCCGACGCCGCGATCGTTCACAGCAACGATGCCGGAAACCCCTACAACCACCACCGTGCCATGCTGAAGCGTGAGATCACGACCGACGCCTCCCAGGCCACGTCGCAGAGCTGGGACTTTATCATTGCCGGTGGCGGTCTTGCTGGTCTTGCCGTCGCTGCCCGTCTGTCCGAGTGGTCCAACACGACCGTCCTCGTCATTGAGGCCGGTACGGATGGCAGCTCGGTGGAGGAGCAGATCGACATCCCCGGCTACTCGTACCTGAACAGTCTTACTGGATCCGCTGAGGACTGGCAGTACACGACAGTCGCGCAGACCTCTGCAGGAAACTCTACCAAGAGCTGGCCTCGTGGTAAGGTCCTCGGAGGATCGGGTGCGATCAACGGCATGTTCTGGGGTCGTGGGTCAAAGGAGGACTACGATGCTTGGGCCACGCTCAACCCCAACGGCACCCAGACCTGGAACTGGGAAGAGGTCAACAAGTACATTATGAAGGCGGAGAACTTTGGTGCTCCCTCCGACACGCTCCAGACCGAGTTCAGCATGCCTATCAACGAGAGTGCGCATGGCCAGTCCGGCCCCATTCACACCGGCATGTCCAGCTTTATCTACCCCGCCGTCGCCAACTGGGTCCCCGGCTGGACGTCGCTCGGCTTCACCGCTCACGACTTGGCTGCTGGCACCGTCCGCGGTGTCACGATCACCCCTTCGACCATGTACGCTTCCAACTCGTCCCGCTGCGACTCCAAGGCCGGCTACATCGACGCCAGCCCTCCTCGCTCCAACCTTGTGATTCTTACCGGTCAGCAGGTCACCAAGGTCAACTTTAACGGCACCGACTCGTCGGGCAACCAGGTCGCCTCGGGCGTCACTTTTGCTGCTTCGAATGGCGCTCAAGAGTACACTGTCACTGCCAACAAGGAGGTTATTCTCTGTGGCGGTACCATCGGCTCGGCCCAGCTCCTCCAGGTCTCTGGTATTGGTCCCAAGAGCGTCCTCGAGTCGGTCGGCGTCACTGTCCTCAAGGACCTTCCTGTTGGCTACAACCTCCAGGATCACGTCTCCAACTCGATGTACTTTACCATCCAGGATGGTGTCGACACTTGGACCGCCTTCAACAACAACGCCACTGCCAAGGCGGACGCTCTTACCGAGTGGCGTGACAACAAGACTGGCCAATGGACCTACGTTAACGAGGCAGTTGGCTATGTTTCGATGGCGGACATTGTGGGCGGCGACAGCGCTGCTTCGTCGGCTGCTAACGCTCTCGACCTTTCCAGCATTGTCACCCAGGTTGCTAATGCTCACGGCTACCCCTCCAATGTCCAGCAGGGTCTTGCCAAGCAGTACGCTATCCAGCAAGAGTTCCTCACGAGCGACAATGGCCAGCTCGAGATCATCCTCACCATGCTCGGAGGCACCGATGCTCCTGTCGGTATCCAGGTTGCCGTTCAGCACCCCTTCTCGCGTGGCACTCTGTTGATCAACTCGGACAGCGCCTGGGACTACCCCACTATCAACCCCGACTACCTTAGCATTGACATTGACAACACTATTGCCGTCGGTGGATTCAACTTTGCCCGCAAGGTCGCTGCCACCACCGACATGGCCAAGCTCATGAAGGCCGAGGCGTACACTGCTGGTCAGGATAACACGACCCTGCTCGCGACATACAAGAGCGGCGCCGGTACCGAGTACCACCCTTGCGCGACCTGCTCCATGCTTCCCGAGGACGACGGTGGTGTCGTTGACACCAACCTGCTCGTCTACGGTACGAAGAACGTTCGTGTCATTGACGCCTCGATCATTCCCCTCCATGTCTCGGCCCACCTTATGGCCACCACCTACGGTATCGCTGAGAAGGGTGCCGACATTATCAAGGCCGCCTACGTCTACGTTCCTCCCGTTGCTTCCTCAACTTCGGCGTCGGCCTCGAGCACTGCTTCCAGCTCCGCCACGGCCTCGGCCGACGCTTCGGCCTCGTCGGGCTCGGACGTGGACGCCAGCAACAGCACGGCCGACTCGTCCGTCCTCTCGTCTGGCGCCAAGCTCGGTATCGGAATCGGTGTCGGTGTCGGTGTTGCGGCTCTCATCGCCGCCATCGTGAGTAGCACGACGATCCTCCTCCTCTGAGGGAGGGACGATTCTCGTTTGAAGAAGAATACAAAGACCAACGCGACCTCCAGATTGCCTTTGCCTGCATCAAGCGCAACAGGAACGCAAGGCGCGCGGGCGACGAAAAGGGATGGTATGCGGGAGCGGGCGGTGCGGACCAGGGCGCGTGGGATGCGAATGCGGCGTACAACGAGCAGCAGGGGTACCCTATGGGTCGTCCTCAGCGCCCCTTCTCGACGGACGCCAATTCGATCAACACCATGGCCACCGCCGACCTGCAGACCACCCCTCGTGCCGACGCTTCTCATCTCCCTCCCTCGGACTCTGGATACAACATTGGCGACTATGCAAACGGCGGTACTGGTTCGTATCGCGACTACCCCGAACCGGAATACGGCGGCGGACATTACCAGGCGCGTTAGTGAAGTATTATGGATAGTTTTAGAGTATGGACAGTTTATCTGCAACAGGAAGCAATCAGTGAGCATCGAGTAGTGAGCGGTGGCAGTGTGTGTTATTGTGATGGCTAGTGAGACAGAGTCCAAAGAACCAAGTCACCTGGCTTCTCACCCACAGGACAATAACCTGCGTCAAAACCTGAACAACACAAGCGTCCGCATCCGAGCTTCTTGCACTACCCCACAGGCAGCGGTAGACGGTCAGTGGGAGCAACGAGGGACGCCGACGTGTTTGATCCGAAGCGCCCTCCGAGTGCCTGTCTCGTGTCTCATGTGGGGCTTGTGGTGAGTCGGGGGTATGTTTGAGTTATGCTGAACTAAAAAGAAGGGTGAATGTATGTGTGTGTATGTGTGTATGTGTGTTGCTCTACTTTCTTTCTCTTTCTCTTTCTCTTTCTCTCTGTCACTCACTCAAAACCTTTGACACACTCTTACTTCTGTTTCTTTTGTTTCTTCTCTTTCGTCGTGCTTCGTTCTTTGCCTTCGATTTCGATTTCTGTTTCTTTTTTCTTTCTCTTCGCTGTATCTTTTGTCGTATATATTCCCAAGGCCTCTTTCGCGTCTATTCTCTCTTTCTCACTCTCATTTCTTCATCCGACCCTCCCCCGGTTTCCCTCATGTTTGACCGCGCGGACGCACTCGCCTCGCTCGACAGCCTAGCCGAGAGCTTTGTCGACATGGCAGGGGCCAACTCGTTCCCCGTCGACGACCTCGATGGCGATGTTCAGGACAGCGGCGGCAGCAACTCGCCCGCCGAATCGTTGGTGTCGGTGTCGTTGGGATCGTCAAAAGCCCCTTACCCCTCGTCTGTGTCAGTATCCTCTTCCTCTGCTTCATCGTCTTCTGCTTCATCGTCTTCTGCTTCGTCGTCGTCTGAGCACCCACGCGCTCCTCTCTACCCGCCTGGCATCCCTGTTGGGGTGCGTACCCACCATGCATACGCTTTAAACTCCACGGCACATGCGAACAGTACGACGAACGAGGCTATGAGTGCGCTCTCGCCCGGGACCATGAAGACGAACGGGAGGACGAATGGAAAGGCTGCTGGGAGCAACGACGCCGCTGTTATCGGTCACCGGACGCAGGTCCCAGCGACCCCGACCTCGTCGACCGACATCGAGCCGTTGCACCTGCACCGGCCCTCGCACGCTCCCTACACCCGCCCATCACTGTCGCCCTTGTCCTTGGCCCCAAACACTGCCAACACCGCACCCCAAGCGCCCAACCAGGCCATGCCCCTCATTTCGCCATTGTCTACCACACGGTCTACATGGCTGCCGAGCCCGCCCTCGCCGTTACCCCAGGCATGCCTCGTCACCCTTGCTGGGTACGGCGTGCGGTACCTTCCCTATGACAAGAAGCACGCCTGGAGCGGCTTTACTGTCGATGAGAAGAATGTCACTTTAGCCGCTGTGACGCTTTCAAATGTGAGTCCAATCGTGAGCCTAGCCGAGCCTAGGCCATCAGAAGGTCCTTTTATCTGGCGCGCGGGCAGTTTCAGTTTAGCCTTTGTGCACTGGAAAAAGAAGCATCTACCACTGCACGCCGTTGTCTCGCGGTCTCGTTGCCTCCACATTCCTTGGGCGCTCGTTGCACCAAAAAAAAAAAAACACCTCCACCCCCCACTGCCTGGCCTGCCCAGTCCACCTGCACCTTCGCGCCGCCACTGACCATCTCAGGCACGCCCGGACTCGGCCGCAAAGGCGGTCGCGACGAAACCAAATCTGTATGCTGGCAAAACAGATCTCGACCCAGCCATGGCGCTGGCACACGCTCATTGCCTTTTGTATGACTTGTTTGCTGCCGACACTCGGCTCGACGGTGATGCGGTGTACGCCGCTCTCCTGTCTCGATTCATTGCCGACATCACTGCATCTCCTGCCGTTGTCTCCTTGTAAGTACAAGGCAACCGCCCCAGTAGCTGACAGAGCAGGATCACTGATGTGGACACAAACGCAAAGCAGATTCTGGAGCTTCGTGATCTTCCACCTCTGACGAACCAGCTGGGAGCAAGCCTTCTGGGCCCAGGCTTTACTCTTGGCCTGCGCTCCTCGGCCATTCAGATTGATCCCACTCCGCATGAATCGGTAACCTCAAAGGAGCGTCTTCAAGGCCTGACCCTCATCCCCCTCATGAAAACACGCGAGCTGGTTTGGAGCACTTCACAAGGTACGGGAGAAAAGATGTTGGATGCTCGCTGACGGTAGACGCTCTGACGGAGAGCTGGTTCCCATGGTTGCTGGTCGAGGCGAACGGCCTGTGTGGCAGCGCTGCACACGCCCACATCCGCCTTCTCTCAGGTATGCGCTTTGCGCTTGCCATGTACGGTCGCCTGTATGCTGCGGCGAACACTATGAGCTCGGGAAAGTGCGAGAAGCGTTCAGAAGAGTCCCGTTCAGTGTACGGACTGCAGACCGTGGGCTCCATGTGGCAACTGCTTGTGATGAAGGATGAGGACGGGCAATATGTGAGCTTGAACTCGGTCGATGTAAACTGACACTCCAGCCCGTAAGGACCATTTGGACAGGCCATGTTCATGACCCCAAGTCCATGGCCTACGCCCTGTTTTTCCTCCGCTCAATTGGTGACCAAGGATCAAGTCGCCTTCGCCTCGTAACCAGCTGGCTGGCAGGGGTGTGTGGCGACTCGAAGAAGCGGCGTGGCATTACTCCGCCGCCCAAGCGCCGTCTTTCCGTCCGCTTTTCTCCACCGACCATCATTCCCAGTCCAAGGCGCTCTGCTTCTCCCGAACTTCCAAAGAGCCTAGAGCCCTCTCCACCGCGCACCTCTTCCTCTTCCGCCGACAAACCGCCCTTGAAGCCATGGGCGAGCGCTTTCCAGCCCGTCAAGCCCAAGGAGGACAAGCCCGTGGAGTCCGCCGCAAAGCCCGTTGCCGCCCCGGTCCCTGTCAAGGCCGCGTCGGAGCCATCTCCAGGCAACCCGTCCTCCGGCCTGTACTCCGGCCCTTCGGCACCTAATAACAGCCGCAATGTCACGAACCAGCCGCCAACCCCGCACCAGGGCAGCTTTAGCTTTAACGCACAGAATAACAGCGTCAGCCAAGCTCCCCTGCCCCCGCGTCTGCAACTAGCCAACGGTTTCATCTTCCCAAACAGCTCTCCTGGTGTGGGAAATTGGGGACACGACAACTGGCAGCAGCCCAACCCCATGTTTGTCCCGCGCCACCTCACCGGCCCGTACCCTTTCAACCAGGGCCCGATCTGGCCACCCATTAACGGTGCTATCGGCGGTGGCCCGCGTACGCCTACCAACGCACACCACCCGGTGCCGCCGCCCAACGCTCTTTCGCGGCCTGGTCCTCGTCCTCCTTCTGGCAACCTGGGCCAGTTCTGGCAGCCTCCTCCTGCCGTCGATGTCAAGCTCGCTGCGCCCATCAAGCTCGCTGCGCCGCCAAAGCGGACCAATGCATCTATGAACCCACCCGCCTCACCCACATTGCCAGACAAATAACGACGGTCTGACGTGGGACGGTTACAACTCAAATGCTACAATCGACGAGCTCTTGTTCTCTCCTTCTTCCCGTTCGACGGTTTTGTTTCTTCGCTTCACCTTTGTGTTTCCGTTCTCTCAGGCCCAAACACGGACAGCCTCCAGGACAATGCTCGCTCTCAATTCCCGTTCGTTGATGTTCCCCGTTTCCAGTTTGTTTCTTCTTCATTGTATATACGCTTGTACCTGCCTGTTCTCCCTGATGCTGTAGATAGACCACCAGTTGTTCACGTCCATAGGCCAATGACCAATGCAAACAGTTGACTGTTGCCAGTGAGCGCACTTGCGATTAGTCACAAATATGCATGCGTGCCAGAGAACGAGTGGGGGGCGATGATGCGAATAAATACACAGTACTAAACGATGAAGTACTACAACACGACTTAAATCTGGGGAGAATGTCAGCGGTGTGTGGCTAGTTACACGGTGGAAGGGCTCACCAGAGACAACTCGAGGGTCCACACACGGCGCGCCCAGACCTTTACGGGCATGGTGTCGGACGCTGGCGAGGTGGACGATTTCGGGATTTCGACCTCGACGCCGTCCCACCAGCATTTGCGCTGCGAGTCAGCCAGTAATCCAAGACAAGAGATACACGGGTTGCATGGTATGGTACTCACAGCCGGCTTGCGCCAGAAGAGCAAGAGTTTCTGCGCGGTGCCCATCTGCTTGTCGTCAATGATGGGCGTGGTGATACCGGGCGGGGCGCCGGGTGTGCCGGGGTGGATGATGCCCGTCTTGAGGAGCACGAGCGCCATGGACGAAATGAGGTTACGCGTGGGCTCGCACGCGCGGAAGCCCCACTCGTCGTCGCGGTTGAAGCCCGACATGCACAGCATGTCAATGAGATGCTGTTCCGCCTGGTTGTTCTCCTTGTTCACGTTGCGCTGGAGCGCGGTAAAAATAAGACGCTTGGACACGAGCGCCTCGCCCGCCGCGCGCTTGAGGGCGCGTAATTCGTCGTTGGCGATCCCCGACTCGTCAACGCGCGCGAGCGCGCCCGGCGTCGTAATGCTAAAGTACTCGAGTTCCTCGCGCAGCACAATGATCGCCTGCTTTGTCAACAGCGGGTTCTGGTTGATGTCCGAATTGGGGTCCGAGGGCGAGGGGGGAATGTTCTGCTGCGCGTGGAAGAGGCCCGGGGATGTGGGCGTGCCGTAGAATGCGGCCTGGGCGTCCGCCCAAAAGTCGAGAATGTACTGAAAGCAGTCGGGGTCAAACTGCAAAGTGGTGTCAGCTCAAGAGTGGACGCATGGCCGGAGAGGCAGGAGATGGGGATGGGTGTTTTCAAGTCGTTGATGTCAATACAGCACGAGCAGCGCGGGTCTGCACGCGACACTGCAACGGCGTCTCGAGCTGCAAATGCCCCGAACAGCCGGGACGGGACGAAAGGCTAGTCCAGACAGACAGGCTGATGGCTGGTGGCTGATGCAGAGGGCCCGACACACAAAACGCGCACAGGCCCTCCCTCTACAGCCCCTCTCTCCTCCACGCGCTCGGCGATTTTGACAATGGGCCATGCACAGCACACCAGGAAGAGTTCTCCAGTCTCCCATCCGCGTCGCGAGGACACCGTGCGACTCACATCGACATTGAACACGCCGTCGTCGCCGCCCTCCCAGCTCGCGGGCTTGGAGAGGATCAGGCCCTGCGGGAAGAGGCCGAGGAGCACGCTCTCGGGGAGCAGCATGAGTGTCTCGCGCTCGACGGGGAAGATGCGCCCGCGGAGATCGAGGTTGAGGCGCGTCAGGAGCGCCTGGTTCGTGTAGATTGCGGCGCCCGAGTATGTCGTTGCCTGCACGCTCGTGATGGGCGACGAGGAGGGGGCGACCGAAGTGATGGGGTTGGATGAGTCGGCCATTGTGGAGATGGAGAGCGTGGAAGGGAGGGTGTGATGGGGGAGGGGGAGGTTGGAGTGAGAAAGGAGGGTGGCTGCGGTCGGAGATGGGGATGCGGATATTGGAGCTGAGCTGGAATCAGGATCAGGCAGTGATTATTCTCAATGGAGTTAGGTCGATGCGCGGTGGGATCGGGTCGGTGGACAGAGAACGACTGCAGTAGTGTGGATGTTTACGGAGCGGGGCGCCAAGCGTGCGCCTTTCTTTGGGCGGAAGGAATCCGGATATCGGTGTCGGCGTCGGCGTTAGCTGCGTCGTGTGTGTGATAATGAGAGAGTGGTGGATTAGAGAGTGAGAGTGGACAATAGGAGACGGATGGAGACGAGACAGAGAGAGCGAGAGCGATGGAGAGGGGAGTGGTAACGACGAGGATGGGGCCAAGAACGCGAGAACCAGGGAATTGTCCCCCACACACGGTGATGACAAGCGTCACACACTTTCACCGTACGACCCCCACGCCAGGACCAGAGTGTGAGAGATTTTGATTCCGTCCCATCCCATCCCCCGGTTTGCATTTACAGAGAGAGGGACGTTTTTGGGTAAATAAATAAACAAGAAGGTGGCGTTTCAAGATTCAGAGAATCAAGAGAAAAAGGTGGGTGGGAAGCATGTTTCGTCTTGTCATGCACACGTGAATGAGTGAGGAGACGAGGAGGCATTGACAATGATGTACATATGTCGTTGATTCTCTTTTGAGATGCAAGCGATTGAACCTGCGTGAATTCCCAAGAGGATCAACAAGAACTGAGAACGACCACAGAGACGACACTCCAGGCTGACGGTACTGTCCTGAGTGAAGTCTGGAATGTGAGTAGCGACCAGCAGCCAAGCTAGCCAAGTGTCCCTCGCCTCGTGGGGCCACCCTTCAAGACATGACGACAGGCAGTAGGCAGTGCATGCCATGCTTCTCTTTCCTTTCTATTCTTCACATCGGGAGGGGATTAAAGCTACTACGACGACCAGTGGACACTGGTATGTTTGCTACACCGCGGTGATGGGACGCTCACAATCAAGTCTCCTGGTGGATCACGAACTGGACCCAGGACACAGGACTCGATGATGACACAGAGATCAGGATGCTTGGTAAACCCGCACTGTTGTGCTGACCCGCTTGGCCAGTGACTCAGACAAGAGCACGTCTCGTCAATCCACTTCTCGTTGGCCAGTGTCTGCTGGAGCCTCAGGCGTGTGCGTGAATGTTGCGAAATCTGGACATTGACTGACTGACTGACTGACTGACTGACTGACTGACTGGTTGACCTGTTGACTGGTTGAATGGTTGACTAGCTGCCTCAGAACCAACTGCAGGATCTAGCCACAGTCTTCTCACTGCTGTGTGCGCCGACCTTTACGGCGACCTTGCCTCATGAGTCACCAATGAGATGGCTTTGGTATCTGGGCCTTTTCGATCTGATCCCACGCCAGCGACGCCCATAAGCGACGGCGGTACGCGACTTGCTACAGCACGGTACGGCAGTGTCCAACTCTGTCGACTGAGGCCCTGTTTGTTCGTGCGTGCCTGCTTGAATGTCCGAGCCAGACACGCTATGAGGACGGCGTGGTATATAGCTATATCAAGTGTCCAGAAGTCGAATGACGTCTTCCCACGCTCCATCTCGACCGAGATTACAGATGAGGGACAAATATCGCGAGTCTGAAGAGTCGCCTGCCAATGCTCGGCACGGGTTAGCGGCAGAGGGCACATTCAGCATTACCCTGTCCAACTTGCACATCTAAACGCTAGTCATGCTGAATGCTGGCCTCTTGGCTCCGGTAAAGCTGGGAACGGGAATGATTCAAAATCGTCTATGCCCGCGGCGAGGAGTTGTCCTGTACGCTTTCAGGTCATTTACGGTTTGTCCGAGGAAACCCCGCCCCCGAGGCAGCGACAGGGCTGCAATGTGGGTTGGTGCAGTACGGAGATCGGTGGATTCACGCATTACAGTTTGTAACTGGCCGTTTCGCGCTGCTCTTCCCCAGGTGATTGGCTGCAAGTCATGGAGACGAGAACTGCGTACCGTACTCCCGAGGTGTTTTGTTCTCGAGAAGAGCAGACGTGTTACGGGGGTGGGGGAACAGTGGCGTGCGGAAATCGGAGAATGAGGTACGCATGCGACAGTCGCTGCGGATCGCGGCTCGCAAAGCAGCTACTGTAAAGCGGAAGGGCGAGGCGGGTGGAGGGCTGAAAGCCGCGTGCAGCCAGCCGCCAGCGGCGAGGGGCAAACGGAACAGCCCTGCTTTTGGCGTCGCGCGAGCAATGTGGGGAACGGCCTACCCCCGCAGGTGGCGGTGTCCCGCATTGTAGGTACCCTCGCTCACGAAGGCACCACATATGCTTACACAGTGCCAAGTGATTCAGGTCGCGCCTGGCCACGCGTCGTAGAATACCATATGCAAGCATGCAAGTAAGAATGAAAGCAAGCTGCCGTAGCTGCCGTTAAGCGAGAAATCACAGTGTGGCTGAGGCGATTCGCATTCTCTGAAGGCATCCATGCGCCGTCGCGCCAAGCGTTCAACTGCGCGCCCGCTGACGATCGAGCGTGCTATACTGTAAGTATTCATCAAAGCGCTGCAGCGTTTTTTTCGGCGTTCAGGCGCATGCCGAGCGGACAAAGGGTTGCGTTCGGTGCGTATAATACTTTCGCGGACAAGCAGGTTCCTCGGTACCTATCTTTTGTACGTTGCAGGTACGGCATCCGCGGTAGATACGCCGAAGCTTGGCAAGAAAAGGATATCGCACGGATGTCCATTCCGTACAGCATTTGGGGCGTGCGGAGCCTGTGGCGTGTGGAGTCTAGGCTCAGTCTGGAAAGGTTGGCCGTGAATTGAAGGCTGCACTGGCTTGGAGGGCATGGAGGGCTCGTTACGAGGCGAGGCAGAGCGTGCGACAAGGCTCACAATCCGCACCAGCATCAGAAAACTCGACGAATGCTTTTGGAGCCACGCAGCCGTCCATCAGCTTGAGCAGCTGGCAGCGACGTTTGTCCCAGCGCACGAGGTTAGCGAGGGTTTCATGTGGAGCGCATGGGCGCAGCTGGAACGTTGGAACGTTTTAAAGAGCTATTATCTCGGCGTATCGTAACCGCTTCGTTGCTGGTGAGGTCATACCGGGTACCCGCTCCGGAGACCGGACGCCGGAGGATTAGCGCGGCATGCAGCCTGATCTGCGTGCACGCGCTACAGGCGATCCCACGTCAATCTTTTCGCGTCGGCCACCTCCGGGCTACTCTCACCGCGTTGCCTCCACACGGACATGAGAGAGGGACGGCGGGCGGGCGCGTCAGCGATGCGAGCCAATGTCCATGTCCGCATAGTAAGTAAAAATCATATGTAGCCCCCCGCCACCGCAGTCGCCCTTGATTGATTGAAAGTACTGTAAATTAGGATATGTGTGCGAGCACAGCATGAGATACGCAGGCAAAGTAACACATGCCCTGAGCGCACAAGTAGTCTAAACGCCTGCCTGCCTCCTTGCTCGCTCCCTTCGCTCCCTCGCTCCCTCGGCCACTCCTTTGCTCCCTGGCTTGCTACCTCGTGTGATCGACCGGCGGCCTGCGCAGGCTACCAGGTAACCCTGTGCGTCCTTTGGAGCAACACGGTCTCTTTCCAGGCTCGTCGTTCGATCCAAGTCAAACGGGTGGGTAGACGAGTGGAGAAGTGCACCAAGTGGTGACATGTCTGTTGACATGCACGTCGAACGGCAGCCCCTGCCTCGTGCTTCACGAACGAGGCGAGAGGGGTGTACCCACCGTATTCTCTCGTCCAAACTCGAGATATGCTCACTTGAAGGTATAATACTGTCCTCCTTTCCCATCCACCCCGGCTGTCTCGCCTGGTCCCTGTCACACTCGCACATGCTGTGCCGCCACCATGCAGCCTATTTCTGATCCTTTTAATGATAATTTTGGGACTGCGCCGGAACGAGCAAGCGGCGTACCGGCGCCCGAAGTGGCCGGCGGGATGGACGGACAAAGACGCAGGGTTGGGCTCTCGGCATAACGGCATAGGAGATTTTGTATCAAAGATCTTCGTTCCTCTACTGTACAGGCTCGTAGTCTCATTCTTCAAAATAAAAGGTAAATAGAAAAAAACTTTAATTTTTCTGTTTTCCGAAGGGGAAAGATGGCGGCCCTGGTGGACGCCTCTTTTGATTTTATCCTCGGGCTGTGCGTTGTACTGTATACAACGGCAACGCCGAGCGAGCAAGGGAGAGAGGGAGGGATGAGTGTGCTGCGAGAAGCAATCATAAATTCATGAGTGTCAGCGGCATGCATGGGTCACCCTCTGCCTGCGTCATCCCCGAGGGCCGAAGGGATGGTGTAAATACACCCTCCAAAGGGAGAAGTAAGAGCATTGACCCACTCACTAGTCACGATCGCCCTTCTGCATCGCTCCTCTACGTGTTGCTCACTCTCTGTAAAGGACAAGAGGTCTTTGCGAGGTTAGACCGCCCCGGCGTGCACATAACCTCCCTTTTGCGCATCGCTTCCGCTTTCGCTTCTACTGTCGGTACACCTCGGAGCTATCTATAAGCAGCCATCCTGACGGTCGGTCAGACGTGTGCAAAGCAAGACCCCCGGACCTGTGCCAAACCCAGTGCAACATTTTTGAAACCTTTCCCATTCCTTCTGAATTCACAAAACAATAACAATCAGTGGAACACTGCCACCGACCGGTGCACCCCCTCGCTCTCTTACTCTCTTCCTCTCTCTCTCTCTCTCTCTCTTCCTCTCTGCATCGTTTTCCCGACCTTCTTTAATATCTTCATCTCGTCGGTGCGGTCGGCAGCTCAAACACACGCTCATTTAAAAACCTCGACCGACACTTACAGCGATTCACAACCACTTACACTCCTCCCCCTCCTCCCTCCCCGCCCTTAACCGCCTCCCGCCATGATCCTCCCGCTTGCGCTGGCCCTTGCGCCCAGCGTGTTTGCGGACATTCGCGCCGAATACCAGGCGGGCCTCCGGCACGAGGTCCAGGCCGCCATTGCCGCCGACAAGCTCAAGCAGAACCAGAGGCGCAGCGATATCGCTGCGGACACCGTCGCCGACTCGAACTCGCTCATTCTCGGTATTGGCGACCCCGAGGAGTACGCCCCGTATACCGTCGACTGCCCTAGTGGCAACGTTACGTGGGTCCGCCCTGCCACGACCGTGAGTGGCGCACAGTGTCTCCTGTGCAGATCCAAGGATCCAAGCGTTGTTTGTTTTGTGTGCATGCAGTATGCACACGCATTCGCACACGGAGACATGAGGACATTTGCACAGTATGCTAACGGGGCACTAGGGCCTCGGTGACGGTGAAAAGGCCTACATTGCCCAACGCAAGAGCATCATTGATGACGCGGTCGCCAAGATGATGTCGGCTGTCAACATGTCTGCGCCATCGCGCACGCCGACGATCGGCCTCGCACTCAGTGGCGGCGGCTACCGTGCCATGATTAACGGCCTGGGCATGACCATGGCGCTCATGAACGCCTCGGATGAGGCCAGCAAGGCCGGCACTGGCGGATGGCTCGACGCCGTCACTTACATGGCCGGTCTGTCCGGTGGCTCGTGGGCCACGGGCTCGTTCATGGCCAACAACGGCACGCTGCCCACTGACCTCGTCGCCAACGTGTGGAACCTCGAGGAGAACCTCATCTACCCTTCCGACGGAAAGGTGGCCTTTTACACGAACATGTACTCGAACGTCAAGAACAAGCGCGACCAGGGGTTCCCGACTGCCATCACCGACTACTGGGCGCTCGCGCTCGGCGAGCACCTCCTCCCGGAGGCGTACCGCATGGAGAACGGCGCCAACTTTACCATTGACCGCATTCCGGACGCCATCAGCCAGTTCAAGAGCGCCGAGCTCCCCTTCCCTATTATTATTGCTGCCGAGTAAGTCTTGAGATAGGTGCATGATGCAGGGCTAACGTCCCCCTTAGGCGTGAGAGCAATCAGACTATCGTTGCCGAGAACACGACCGTCTGGGAGTTTACGCCGTACGAGTTTGGCTCGTGGGCTGTCGGTTTCGACAACCTGACCGAAGGCTTCTTCACCCCCATCGAGTACATGGGCACCCACCTCGTCGACGCCAAGACCAACGGCACGTGCTACCGTGGCTTTGACCAGCTCAGCTTTGTTATGGGCACGTCGTCGACGCTATTCAACTATGGTATTGTCGAGCTCGCCGCCGCCAACGAGAGCAGTCTCATTACCGACGCGATCGAGAGCATTCTCCAGTCCATCTCGGCCGACCAGAACGACATTTCGCAGGTTTACAACCCGTCGTACGGCCACCAGTACTCGAGCGATACCGCGAACCCGCTCGCAAACTTTGAGTACCTCACGCTCGTGGACGCCGGCGAGACCAACCAGAACATCCCCCTCGAGCCGCTGCTTGTGCGCCAGGTCGACACGATTCTTGCGTTTGACAACTCGGCCGACACCACCTACTCGTGGCCCAACGGCACGGCGATCCGCACGACGTGGAGCCGTGCCGTCGCCTTCAAGGAGCAGTACCACCTCGACGAACTCAACATTGTCGACATCCCCACGGCCAACACGTTTGTCAACAAGGGCCTCAACACGCGCCCCGTCTTCTTTGGCTGCAACGTAACCGACTCGCCGCTCATCGTCTACGTGCCCCACTACCCCTGGACGTACTACTCCAACTCGTCGACGTACACCATGTCGTACAGCCAGGCGGACGCCACGGCGCAGATGGAGAGCGCGATGCGCAGCCTGACGCTCAACGGCACCGTCCCCACCTGGCCCAAGTGTCTCGCGTGCGCCATGACCGACCGCGCCAACGGCTACACGTCCGAGAACCGCTCGGCAGAGTGCACAGAGTGCTTCAACACGTGGTGCTGGGACGGCGTCTCGGACGACTCGGACCCCTCGGGCGAGTACGAGCCCCTTGCCGGCGTCACGCCCGAGTTTATCTCGTCCCACAACCTCTCGTCCGACGTGCACACGACCCCGATCAGCACCACCACCAAGGACAGCGGCGCCGCGTCCGCCCGCGCCGCTGCGGGCTCCACCGCCGTCGCGGTCGCCGCCCTCGCGGCCGGCATGCTCGCCATGCTTTAGATACGCTAGTTAATTAGTGTAGCATAGATTCTCCGTTCAGTAGTGGCTATGACATGCAGGCATAGAAGTCATCCAGTAAAGTTTGGGCAGGTGCATGTGTATGTCCTGGGGGCGCAAAGAATGAAAAGAAATGTGTGTGCATCCTGGGGGTGCCGCTGACCCCTGAGTTGCCAAATTTTCTTTATTCGAGCCCCGAATAAATTTCGAGATTTGGCCACCATCACGCTCACCGGGCTCGTTCTCGCTGTCGTTCAGTCCAACTGACCTCACTCGACAACATCCCAAGTCTTCACGCCTACTACCTCTACACGTTAACACCCCGGAACAGGGCGTACTCACAATGAGGCTTGACGCGACGGACCTGCGGTACATTTCCGCGGACGAGTTCCGCGTGCTTACTGCTGTGAGTCGAGGTCGAGCGAGTGGGGGATGTGGAGGGTGCAGGCGCTGGGCACGAAGATGGCGCGGGTGCCAAAGACAGCTATGTTGGCTAAAATGGCGTAACGGTAGCTGTCCGCCCCCTGTCCCACTTTGTCTGCTCCCTTCTTCCCGCCGCTCCCAAAGCACATTGTGCACAGCACGACGCTAACCTGCAGACGGAGATGGGCTCGAAGAACCACGAAGTGGTCCCGACGCCGCTGATCGCCGAGCTCTCGGGTCTGCGCGGCGGCGGTGTGAACAAGCTGTGCGGGCAGCTCGCGAAGCGCAACTTGATCGCGCGCGTGCAGAACGCCAAATACGACGGGTACCGCCTCACGTACGGCGGGCTCGACTACCTCGCGCTGCGGACGTTTGTGAAGCGCAAGCCGCCCTCGTGCGCCAGTGTCGGCAAGAAGATTGGTGTCGGCAAGGAGAGTGATATCTATGTCGTGCGCGACGAGGCGGGCGAGAAGCGCATTCTCAAGCTGCACCGGTGAGGAAATACAGACTACTCTGTGGCATAAGTGGCATAAGTGGGCTTACGTGATTTCTAGACTCGGGCGCATCTCGTTCCGCGCCATCAAGTCGAAGCGCGACTACCTCGGCAAGCGCAGCAGCGCGTCGTGGATGTACATGTCGCGCCTGTCGGCGCAAAAGGAGTTTACGTACATGAAGATTCTGTACGACCACGGCTTTCCCGTCCCGACGCCCATCGACCAGGCGCGCCACGCGATCGTCATGAGCCTCGTGGACGCGGACCCGCTGCGCGCCGTCATGTCCGTCCCCAACCCGGGCGAGCTGTACGGCGAGCTCATGGAGCTCATTATGCGATTTGCGCGTGCGGGCCTCATCCACGGCGACTTTAACGAGTTTAACATTCTCATCAAGCGCAAGACGTTCGAGGCGGTCGTTATTGATTTCCCGCAGATGGTGTCGACACGGCACGAGAATGCCGAGTAGTGAGTAGAAAGCGGCGGCACGGAGCGGTGCTCAGTGTACTGCTCCTGATGGAGTGTCTCTTTGCCTCCGCCCTTGTCCACCGCACAGGTTGTCCCCCACTCACACTCACACTCCAGCTTCTTCAACCGCGACGTCAACTGCATCCGCCGCTTCTTCCGCAAACGGTTCCGGTTCGAGGGCCAGTCGTGGCCGGTATGGAACGACGTGCTCGAGGAGGAAAAGGCGTTTGGAACCGAGATCGTGACGCCCAAGGCCAAGGGGGAGGATTCCGAGTCCGAGGAGGAGAGCGAGGAGGAGTCTTCCGAGGAGGAGGAGGAGAGCGAGGAATCTGAGGCGGAGACTGCGAGCGAGGACAAGACGGCCAAGGCGGAGGGCGCGGAGGGCGTGAAGGCCGACGCTGCGGACGGCGCAGAGGACAAGCCCACACGTGTCCGCCTCGACCTCCTCGTCGAGGCCAGCGGGTTCGGACGCAAGATGCAGCGTGAACTCGAGGACGTGAGTATGGATACGGGAGTGGAGCTGACAGACAGTACATGACGCAGGTGGCCGATATGCCTGCCTCGGACCGTTCGGACGACGAGGACGACGAAGAGGAGGAGGAGGAGAGCGAGGTCGAGACAGACGAGGAGGAGGAGCAAGCCGCCGCCGCCGCCGGGCCCAGCACGGAGACCAAGGAGACCAAGGAGGACGAAACACCCGAGGCCGCAGCGCAGAAGCTCGAGCAGCTGCGCCTGCACCGCGCGCTGGGCAACGACGGCCTTCCCGGGCAAGATTTCCCGCAGGAGCCGGGATGGGAGGACGAGTACGAGCTCTCGGACAGCGAGTCGTCGTCGGGCGTCTCGGACACGGGCACAGACTACACGCAGTACCTGCGCCCTGCGCGCGCGCCGCGTGTGCGCCCGAGCGTCGCGGCGGTCAGCAAGCTGGGCGGCATTGACGAGCTGCGCACCATCGTGTCGGCCGACATTCAGCGCGAGCAGCGCAGCAGCGCGCGGCACCACACCAAGCGCGTCGGCGCGGGCAAGGCCAAGGGGTCCAAGTGGAAGAGCAATGCCGCGTATCTTACGGGCAAAAAGGGCAATTCTGGCTGGGACTAGGTGGTGTGGCATAGATGTCTAGGTTACTGCCTTGGGCGGTGGATGTACGTTTTATCTCTGAGACAGAGAGAGAGAAGAGAGAGAGAGAGAGTGTGTGTGTGTGGGTGTGTTTGTGTGGGTGTGTGTGGGTGTGGGTGTGGGTGTGGGTGTGGGTGTGGGTGTGGGTGTGGGTGTGGGTGTGGGTGTGGTGGCACTTTGGCATAGATCACAACGCCCCAGTCGTATCAGACCTCGTAGAGTGCCCAACAGAAGACGAGTCCGAGTTTCACTGACGAGTGCCCCCATACTTTCAGTCCGAAGCAATGCAACACGAAACAGACATGAAACAACTGCTGCCATCCATACCTGATCTAAATCTAATCTACCGTGTGGCCCGACCCTACTTACTTTTTACTTACTCCTTGGCATCGCGGATCGCGAGCGCCATACGCACGCTCTCGGCCGCCTCCTGCGGCTGATGCACACGGAGCACGTCCACGACCCCGCTCATCGCACACAGGGCATTCACGACCGCGTCGCCGGGGTACCGCGCCGCGGGGGTGCTGATGCCCGTCGCGGCGCCGACAAAGCCCTTGCGGCTCGCGCCAATAAGAAGAGGGTACCCGCGCAGCTTTTCCGCGAGGGCCGGCAGCTGCTGGAGGAGGACGAGGTTCTGGTCGTAGCTCTTTGCGAACCCGAGCCCCGGGTCGAGGATGATGTCCCAGCGTTTCACGCCCGCGGCGCGCGCGGCGTCGACGCGGGCCAAAAGCTCCTCCGCGACGCCAGCCACGACGCCGGGAGCGTACACCTGCTCGTCCTTTGTTATCATGCTCACCGAGTCGCCGCGCGAGTGCATGAGCACGACGGGTGCGTCCGCCGCCGCCATGGCGGCCAGCATGCCCTCTTCGCGGCCGGCGCGCACGTCGTTGATGCAGCTCGCGCCCGCCGTCATCGCCGCCGCGGCCACGGACGCGCGGTACGTGTCGATGCTGATGGGCACGGTGGACCCGGCGGCGCGCAGCGCCTCAACGAGCGGCACGACACGGTCGAGCTCCTCGGCCTCGGAGCACGGAAGCGACCCGGGGCGCGTGGACATGCCGCCAATGTCGAGGATGGCCGGCGGGGCGGGCGAGGCCAGTGTGGCACGCACGCGCGACATGGCCGTGTCGGCGCGCGTGCGCTCGGGCGCGCCGTCCGAGAACGAGTCGGGCGTCGTGTTGAAAATCGCCATGATGGCCGGGTTCGCGGGGGTGGAGAGGCGCAGCGGCACCGCGGGGGCCGGGAACGGGATGATGGGCGCCAGCCCCCCAGGTGTGACCTTGGCCAGGAGCGCGGCGATGCTCTCCCCGAGGCCGGGGAGCACGAGGTCGGGCGCCATGTCCGCCAGGGGGCGGAGGACGAACTCGCGCTCGGCGACAGATGCGTGCGGGACAGTGAGCCACCCGACGCCGTCCGCATCCGGCGCGTCCCCCGCATTGCCAATGTTGACGGTCTCGTCGCCATACAGCACCAGGTCGAGATCAATCACGCGCGGCCCGTTGCGGAACGTCTTTTCGCGCCCGACGAGCGTCTCGGTGCGCTTGAGCAGCCGTAGCAGGTCGAGCGGCGCCAGCGCCGTGCGCACCTCGATCACGCCGTTCGTGAACACGTCCTGGTCCGTCACGTACATTGGCTCGCTCTCGTACAGCCGCGACGTGTCGACGAGCGTGCACCCGTTCGCGGCGAGGTGCCGCGCCGCGCGCCGGATATGCCCTACGCGGTCGCCGATGTTAGAGCCGACGGCGATGAACACGCGGCGAGAGCTGGAGGTCGCGCTGGAGCTGGGGGTGGGGGCGGGGGGGGCGGTGGGGGTGGGAGTGGAGGTGGAGGCGGAAGCAGACCCAGAGGCGGAGGCAGACGCTGCCCGAGTGTCTGCCTCCGCTTGCGTCGTTCTCGGCGGGCCGCCCGCAGCCGTCGAAAACGCGCGCGCACCGGCAGCCGCCACTGCGGAGGGGGACACGCCGCCGCGCGCGGCGTACGACGCCCGGCTGCGCGACACGGAGATACTCGGCGTGGCGTACGGCAGCGCGGACGGCTTGCGGATCACGACCGTCACGCCGTCCGAGGCCTGCGGTGCCGGGGATGAGAGGAGGTGCCGCGCGAATGTGTCAGCCAGCGACTCGAGGGTGCCAAACGACGAGTGCTCGAGGTACTGGTGATCTCGTCAGCCGTTGTGTAACCCCTATTACCCCTATTACGCTAGCTGGCTACTCGCCACTTACCTCCACAGCAGAGTCCGCGACGGCCTTGTGGCTCCACTCCTCCTGCACGTTCGTGCTCGTGATATCGACCTCGAGGCGCTGCTTCTCGCGCCGCTCGTGCGGGTGCAGCCCGATAACGCATGCAAGGCGCAGGTCCTCGATCGTCGCGTCCAAGGGTCCCCGGTCGCACGCGTCTACGGTGGTCGGCTGCGGTGTTGGGGAGGGGTTCGAGTATCTGCGTGCGTAGACTGCCGCCTGGGCGTGCAAGAGCGCGCGGGGGAGGCGCGCGCGCACGCTCGCGGCCTTGACGGCCGGCAAGGCCAGGGGGACGCTCGCTGCGCCGTCGAGGATATGCGCCGGGTGCGACCACGCGCGCGAATTCAGCAGCGCGTAGACTGCCTTGGAGACGCTAGAGTAGTTTACGCCGAGGCCCGACATGTCGTCTTCGTCGACGCAGTGCGGGACCACCGAGGGGTGCAGGGTGAGCGTGAGGGTTAGTTCGAGCGGGCACGGGGGCGGCGGTTCGAGGCCGAATGCGGAGGGACCGGCGCCGGAGGGGAGGTGTACTGCGAGACCGGTGATGCTGATCGTGTCTGGGGCCAGAGACGACGCCATGGCTGCGTGAACGGCTGCGTGAATGGCGAGGATGGGACACGAGACAAAACACGAGACAAAATGCAGAAGAATAGCTTTGCTGCTGCTGGCTTTTGACTTTTTTTGGAGCATTCCGGCCTGCCGGCACTCGTGATCACGATTGTCAGTACGCACGAATCGATTAGATCATCGCAAACGGAAGCATTTTTCGGATGGTGGAGGTCGTCCACCCCCCTCATGGCTGTTGACAGGTTACGGGACATAGAATGACCGCTACTGAACACAAATACTTAGGAGGTAACACATCAAAGAGAACTAGGTAAAATAACATGGAGGTCGTTTTGGAGACTGGGGCTGGAATGTGGTGCTTGATGGTGACGGTGATTGTGGAGCGGAAGACTTGACAGCGCGTGTATGGCGGCGTGGACCGTGTATATAGAGGAATGTATCGTGTATATAGAAGGGTGTATGGTGTATATAGAAACGTAAAGGTGTTTACAAGCAGAATTATTATACCCTTTTTGGGGTTTGAAGCATGCAGAAGAGACGTGTATGGCGGATTTGGACTGGTTGATGGTGTTGGAATGACAGCGCCTGGTCATCGGACATTAGTGGCAGTAAAATACAGTGTGAAGAGCATGGGGGGTTGTTTGGCGGTCTGAAAATCATTTAATTAAAGTGCGTGTACGTTAATGGAAGACGAAGGGCCGGAAGGGAGGGCAGGAAGGGGAGGGACAGCCTCGCCCGGGTTCGCACGAGGTGGCGAGGAGCCAGGCGGAAACTTCTTCAAAGCGCCCGATGACAATGGGTATCGAGACGCAGAGTGGGAGGGAGTTTGGGGGGACGGCTGGGCAGACTGAATCGACGACCGGCGAGAGTTGGGCTTGGAGGACCGCGTGGCTGGGATATCCGGCACACGTGGAGGCATGGCAGGCGCATACGCGGGGCGGATGGGCGTGCGGTCGCCGTCGAGCCGAGGGGTGGCCAGCTCGCTCATGGCCGAACGAGCGGGGGCTGTGCGTGGAGGAGGTGTCTGGCGCGGCGTGAGAGGATCGACTGTGTCAAGTGTACCAAGCGTGTTTCTAGGGGAGGAGGAGGGAAGGTCGGGTGAAGCAAGGACGAGGCGGCTTGAACCCGTGGGAGGGGGCACTATAATTGTCAAGTCACGCTTCCCACCAGCCAGGGCCTTGCGTCGCGAAGGGGTGGGTGTAAGTGGAGCTAAATGACGAGGAGGCGTTCTGTATGGGGGCCGGTCCATAACCGTCTTCAGAACACGCTCCACAGCAGCGACAAGCTCAGGCTGTGACAGCTATTGGTCAGCCATGGCAGTGCAAGCTGCACACTCACCTCCTTGGCGACTTCCTCGAGGATCCAGATAACACGGGACTTGGCGTGAGCGTCAAACGGCTCACCCCGGGTAGCGGCTCGAGCGGCCTCCAGCTCGACCACCTCGCTGAGCTTTTTGAAGACCTGGGCCTCGGTGATGGACGGGTTACAAAACAGAGGAAGGATGCCTCCGAGAATGCTTGTTTCCTTTGCCTCGGCTTCCACGGCCCGGTCCGGGGCTAACGAAGCATGTTTGTGATCGGGGCTGAGTGGCTCCCCGTCAACAATGACGCACTGTCGGAACTGCTGGCGGCGGCGGTCGCTTGGGGCTCTCCTGCGCTGAACGTCACGGTCCGCGGAGGAAAAATTGGCGGGAGGTGTCTTTATCGAGGAAGGCGTCTCCATCGTAAGTGCCAACACCGGAGACAGTGGCGGAGTCATGGATGGGAACTGGGTATTAGGGAGCTTGGCGGGCGAAGTGTCCTCAAAGGCAGGAAGCAGAGGGCTCGTGAAGTGCTGAGTGACGCGACGGAGACGGAGGGAAGGTGCCGGAGGGCTGACGAGGCTTGTCATTGACTGGGCAAATCGGGGCATGATGCGAACCGAGTGCTCCGATGGGATGGCAGTGCTGTCTGAGAGGATAGATTCCACATCCGACTGATCAGGGAAGCGGTACTCGGCGCCCTTGCTTGTCATGGGTACGCGGGTCGCCTCGCAGATGGTGAAGTCCTCGTGGCGGGACGAGGCCGTGGTCGTGTTGGTGGAGGTTGTCTGGATCGACGACATGGAGGAGGCGCGATACCGGAGGTTCTTCCTCTTGGGGAGCGGAGTCTGTTGTGTGAAACTGTCTTCCTCGTCTCCCTGAGGGCCAATGTCGGCAATGTATTGGTCGAGGTCAAACGAAACGTCACGCACATGGCAGGCCGATGGGCGTCGATGAGGACGCGAGGGGATATCAAATGCCTTCCTCATTTCAACGGCAGTGTCCCTCATCTCTTCCTTTCCCTCGAGACTTTCAAGAAAGGTGTCGGCCTTGTCGCGGCCACCACCGAGGTACCAGCCGTCGGCATCGGAGCCAATGCGGTAGCGGACGAGAAGCAAGTGGTCGGCGACGGCAGCGCGAACGTCGGTGGTTGCGTCCGAGAAAAGAGCGAGGCTGTTTGTCGACATGCCGTTCAGGCTCATGCCTAACGTGTTGGTGCTCATGGCCATGTGTGACATGCCAAGTGTGCGTTGGCGAGGGGTGGATGTCGCGGTGGATGGGGTGGAGGCCGGCGACGAAATGTCCGCAGTGGAAGCACTGTATGTGCCCAGACGAGACCAGCCGGGAGTCGTGTCTGGTGCAGCAAGGTGAGTAGGTAACGAGGGGCGACGGTCGTCGTCGTGCTTGGAGCGGGTGAGCCAGGGAAGAGCAAGTGTCTTCCTCTTGGCAGTCCCGCGGAGCGAGAGCCGCGAGAGGGTGCGTGTACGGGTACGCGGCGGCCCATCCGACGGAGCCCAGCCAGTGGCGGCAGCTCGTCCGTCGAGAACAAACGACTCGAGAACACCGTTGATAATGTCGCGGTGCCGTTGCTGGAGCATGTGATCGCGAACGTTGTACAGATCGGACGCGAGAAACTTGGGCTCATTCCCCACACTGAGCCGGCGGACGACCCAGGCGCTGACGAGGGCCCCGGGATCCTGGTTAAGGAGAGCGTTTGAGGAGCCGTGATTCAAGAGGGTAATTAGTTGCACGCGGTCGACGAGACCAAACTGGAAGCGGAAGACGTGGAGAGTGGGCGTGACTGCACGAATCGCGTACGAGACGGTGGCAAGCTGATGTCAGATGCCTGTAAACAATCTGTTGCAACTCACCTCAGCCTCAACATCGGCGAGTTTCCTCGAAAGAGCATCAATAATATTGTCTTCCCCCTCGCGCCACCTGCGGCCAATGTACTCCAGTGAGAGCTCAAGGACTTGAGCCTTTGCCAGCGTCTCATCAGGCTCACGGGCCAAGCGCACAAGGTTGTCTACAAACACTCTTCGGGACAGAGCACAGAGGGCGTGCGGTGGCAAGGTCGACGGCGACTTTACAGAGGGAGATCCAGCTGGGAGGCCAAATGGGAAAAGGAGGCCGATTGGGTGGTGGAAGAGTGCAAGGCGGATACCCCTTGGTGGAGACTGTAAAGTCGAATACATAATTAGCACGTTCCAGGTCCCCGTTGAAATAAAAGAAAGTTGGCCCCAAGAATGAAAAACGCATCATTAGTGGCGGCAACAGAACATTTTAATTAACGAAGGAAGCAACAAAAGACGGGGCTAGTGTCAGCGATCACACATACAAATGCCAAGCAAGCGGTTGGTGGCAAACCATATAGGCATACAGTCGTGAAATACGCACGAGGTGAACGATCCTGTCAGCAGCGTTGCAGTAGTCGCGCACACGCACACCAGCCTTGAGCGACCGCCACGCGTACTCGTCGAGGGCAGCAACAATGTCCTTCGTGTTGTGCGCGCGGGCGAGGGCGTCAGCAAGGGACGCCTCGCGGGGACCGTAGAGTGGGCGCATGGTGGTGGGTGCGGAGTACTGCTGGGGATCTGGAGGGATGTCTGCCACGCTGGAGATTGAGTATGTCGAAGTCGGGGATGATGAAGGCGGCGGTGGCGGTGGCGCTGACGTTGGCGCTGTCACTGGCGCCTGTCGCGTGCCAAAGTCTGTGAGGTTGGTAGTTGGCGTCGAAGGTGCCGAAGGGGAGGGAAGGCGCGTGGATGACCGCAGAATACTTTTAGATGTTAAAGAGGTGCTTGTTACACTTGAGCGGGACTTTGCAGACAGGGGAGTATGGGACCGTGAATAGGAAGTGCGTGAGTGGGAGGCGTTGGAGTAGGTGGAAGGAAGGAAAGATGAGACGAATGAGGAGGACGTCGAGGATGAGGATGATGTGGAAATAGTATTCGGCATTGTGAAAGAGTTGAGTATGGCTTTTTATCGTTGACGAGGAGGGAGATCTGGAGAGAGGTCAGACGAGAGGGTGTGAAGGGGGAGGAAGGTGAACGAGGGATGAGGGAGGGATGAGGGAGGGATGAGCTGTGCGAGGGATGGCAGGCGGGGATTGATCACCTTTTGAGAGAGAGACAGACGGAGAAAAGCTAAGCAGACACGCAGATAGAAAGAGTGTCACGATGATGACCTTCTCTCCCTCGAGAGTGCCGATCTGCAAGTCTCGACAGACATGTCGTAACTCAACCCATTGGCTCGCTTGACACAAAAAGAGCGAGGAGGATGAGTTGTCGCCGACCAGAAATGATGACCGAAAAGACAGCCAGGGGTGAACGAGAGGGGAAATGGATCTACTGTCACCACCTTGCAAGTATTAGTTGCTTAAGAGGCGTGACAAAGAGCGACCACAATGATGGTGATGATTAGGAGAATGCCGAAGAGAGAATGAAGACTATGACGAGGAGGTGGACGATCAAAGGAGAAGAACGAGGGGAGAAGCCGGAGACGATGATTGAAGATTTATGGATCGAGAGAATCCTTCCACGACAATGAATGTAAAGAGACAAAAGGAGGGGAAGGAGGGAACAGAATAACAAAAGGCCAGAGATTTAAATGAAAAGAAGAGCAGAATGAACTAATAAAAGAAGACCGATGATGAAAGAATGAGCGACAGAAAAATCCGCTGACGACAAAAATAAGAAGATTCTCAGAAGTGAGGACCAAAGGAGCAATTGGAAGCAATGAGGAACCAAGGGGGTGAGAGAGACGGATGAGGGAGATAGGGATAGAGGCAGTGCGAAGAGGGTATTCAGGCGAGTTGGTTAGTTAGGAAGAAGGTGATCTCAAGCCACCCTCACCATGACCCCTCATACCATCACGTCCACCACGCCATCCGGTCATCCCTTGTTCCAGTAATGACAATGCTCGTCAGAACAAGGGACAGGAAAACAAGGGCAAAGCAGTACATTGTGAAGGCCGTCTTGCCTAGAAGAGGGCCAGTGCACGTACATACACATGCACTCACAACATAGGAGAAACACACGAACAACAACAATGTTCACAAGGTATAGAAGTTGAAAGAGTATGGAATTTGTAGCAGTTTAAGAAGAGGTGTTCTTTTTCTTCTTTTAATTTCATTTAATATACCTCACGACTTTTTTTTTCTTTCATTTTACTAGCTCTCTTTTTAATCTCTCTGTTGCTGTACTGCTGTTGCTGTTCTGTTTGTCGCGTCCAACGGGCGTTCTCAGATCTCAGAGCAGTGGTTCCTGGTCAGGTCTGGGTCTGGGCTAGTTTCTGCCCAACAGTCGAGACCCGACTCCCAGCTCACAGCCTCCGAGTCTCAACTCATGTGCCAACCCCTTATGACAAGAAACGTGTGGTGGCGTCTTCTGGTACTTGGTTGTCTCACCAGCTGATTCTCTCATTTCCCTTGCGCCCCTTCTTGCCCCACGTCCCGAAATCCCCATACCCCACCCCCCCATGCCTGCTGTAGAAAGCATTGTCATGACTGGGCGCCAGATTTGGTGTTGGGCCATAAGGAGGTCGCGCGCCCATGTCGCCGCCACAAGACGCCACAAAAGACATGAGGCGATGTCCTCATGAACACAAATGGCTAATTGGCTAATGGCAACCGTGCAGCATCACGCGTATGACCCGTATGGTGTATGGTGTCGGTCTGTCCGCGTGTTCGTCAGTGATCGTCCGCAGTTTTGTTTCCTGTCCGCTGATCGGAACCCTGCAAGGTACAGGGATCTGCTTAGCTGCTGAGACTGAGAGTGACAGACGAGCGTTCGGAGTTGCTGATAAGCACTAGGCATGTTTGTGGTGGACTGGTAAGCGGGATTACTTGGAGTCAAGTGCCCAATTCGGGGGGGGAGGGGGGGGGGGGAAGGGGGGGTGAGGGCGCGGGGGGCCGATGAAAACATTCAAGCGCTGTATGGAAGCGAGTAAGCACTGGGCGTTTCCTGATCTCCAGATCTCCAGATCTCCAGGATCCAGGAACTAGGGGTCAGCATAATGCACAAGACGCATGGGATGGAGTGGCAGTGTGACATGCACAACCGACATGCGGCAATGAGGATCCAGGATATCGTGGATATGGACAACCAGCGGCCAACAGCCCGCAGCGTGATATACTCGTGATATACTCATTCGGCATTGAGAGGATTCTGAATTTGATCATCAGAGAAAACGAGGAAGAGGCAAGCTCACAACATCACAACGACGAGGCAATCAAAAGCCAAACGCCTCCCTCGACCGCGGCGATCCAACTGACGCCACTCAGGAACGTTGTCACACGGGCTGGAAAATTGGTGGCGCGTACAAGCTTATAAGGGGACACTCCAAGAGTTGCTAACATCTCTCTTGCTGCAGCGATTCGCCAATTGATGAGGCTGTGCTATCCCTGTCACAGATCACAGAGCGAACGCAACACTACGTGTGATCAACAAGACACGTTCAGACCCTCGGCCTTCGGCGCATTTTCGACGCGTGGGGTTGGATCGTTCGTGGATCGCGGACGCGTGCGCCCTCGAACATGCCCAAATTGATTGATGGCGCATGGCGCATGGCGCATGATGGCCAAGATCGCGAATGATCCTCACTTCCAGAAATTCATGCCTTCTCGTGCAGCATGCTTCTTTCGGAAGATCTACGCCCTACGCCCGCAGCCGATGCCCAGGATCTGATGATCTGATGATCCGATGATCTGATGATCTGATGATCTGATGATCTGATGACCGACGGTGACGTGTGGCCATACCCCGGACGCTGGAGCCACTCATTCCCATTTTGGAGGTGGGGTCGTAGCCAGGAACGGAATGGTCAACCAGATCGAGAACCGCTACTGTTCAGCGGCCATCAGTCATTGTCTGCGCGCTGACCCATTTTTTTTCTGAGATCAGCCACGCTGTGGACCTGCTGGCCTGCTCGGATTCTCGCGTCGCTGACGTCGACCCCCGCCCCCAGGTGATCAGCTATCAGCGATCAGTTGTCGACTACAGACCACGGGATACTGAACCGCGATGCGCGAGGCTCGGCGCAGTCGGATTGTTTCGGGCCCGATTGAAGGATCGCTGGTGACTTCATGACCTCATCTCTGGAGGCAGGAAGATATTAATAACTAATAGCGGTGTCAGTCAGAGATTAAACGGAGGATTCTCAAGGGAGAGGAACGTTGGATTGCTGCTGCAGTCACTTGCGACTCTGATGGTTAGCGATCAACTCGGGCGAGGAGGTCAGTGAGCCAATGGGGCCTCAGGACAACCCGGCCAACAACGGCGCTATCTTGCTCACCCTCTGATTGCTGGCTTCCCCCGTAAGGATTTCCTCCGTTGGGGCCTCCGGCGCCTGCCGCCTGTGGAGGGCGGGGTGCGTGTAAAGGCGGGATCGATGTGCAGACTGAGCGGAATCGTTGGGTGCAATCAGCTGTGATGGTGAGGTGAGGTGAGGTGAGGTGAGGTGAGGTGGTGAGGTGAGGTGAGGTGAGGTGAGGTGAGGTGAGGTGAGGTGAGGTGGTGAGGTGAGGTGAGGTGAGGTGGTGAGGTGAGGTGAGGTGAGTGCGCGTGAGGTGAGATGAGGTGAGTGAGAGGGCTGTATCTGTGTTTAGCGCTACTCTGTTTGAGTGTGGCAGTACTGGGAGGTTTTATCAGCCCCAGGTCGGTGAAGACCTCCCCCACCTTTCCTCAGCACAACAGTCTAGATGGCTCTCGGGACGCGGATGCCTCTTACACCCCTATACTGCTGAGAAGGAAAGTGTACAACGTCTAACAACAAAGATGTGTCTAAAGTATAGATGCCGGCGCAAGCGAGCAGTAACTGTCCGCAAGATATAATGTGATCGTCCGATACGCTGCGCTCACCGCACCTCACACCCCGGCCCACGACTGGTTGTGCGCAAACCACGTCCACGGATCCGTATAGTCGAGCGACGTCCCGTTTGCGATAAACTACGAGACGAGGTCAGTAAATCTGAAGCCACAAAAACAAAAGCAAAGGCTACTCACAGCCGCGCGGAAGTAGTGGTCGACGGAGGGGTCCGCGCCGGCGAGGGCCACCGAAAAGTCTGCCGTCAGCTCTATTGCAGTGCATTTAGCGCCGTACTGGTCCCCATGTACGCTGCGTCCCAGACAATGTCGTCAAAGAGGATCGAGACGGCGGTGATGCCCCAGCTCGTGAGGGTGTCGTTGATCGGGATCCAGGTCATGTAGCTCGCGGTCGAGTTTATGACGGGGAGGAATGTGCCTGCCGCTGCGTCGCCGAGGAGCTGGGCGTTAGAAAACAATGTGCTTGCAGAGGGCAAAGATATCACTACTTAAACTCACATCGGAACCGAGCTCGATGATGCTCGCCCACCCCCAGCGCCCGACGCCGTCGAGGAAGAAGCCGAGGAGGAACGCCTGGCCGAACGCCGAGGTGCGATTCGGAAGGCTGAGCACCGGGATGCCCGCGAGGCAGAGGAGATAGTGGTGAAGGCGGAGATAGTACCCGTTGCCGAGGTTGGCGAGGATGATGAGAATGGGCACGAGGGGCAGGTATCGCTTCAGGTAGTACCTGAGGTATCCGAGTTTTCTAAACTCGAGGGCCTGGAGGACGACGACGACGGCGACAATGATGACAATGATAACGAGGGCAATGACGCCGCTCGCGCCGAGCGCGCCGTAGCCCAGGCGCGAGATGGGGACCTTGGCGAAGAGCGTCGAGCTCTCGATGCCGATCCAGAAGCCCGCTCCCTGCCAGATGGCCAGGTCAAGCACGAGCCCCGAGGCCAAGAACCCGGAGATGGTCGTGCGCAGCGCGACGTTCCAGAACCAGTAGCCCGCGAGCAGGACCGCAGGGAGACCACCGAGGATGTAGCTCCAGTCTGGGGGGCGGTAGCGCGGGTCGGAGACAAGCGTGATCTGGAGATAGCCCAGGATGAGGAGGACCGTCGCGAGGACGTGCGGCGGTGGCGTGAAGAGCGCAGTGAAGATGAACAAGAACACAATGTTGTATGCCGATATCGGCCAGTGGAACTCGATGCACTCGCTCGCTTTCCCCGCTGCAGCGAGGCGGAACGCCGCCGGGAAGCGTGGCACAAACGACGCAGACCACAGACCGCTCCCGCCCTTGCTGCCGATGTACCCGCTGAACCCCTCGGGGTACGCGAGCGGTGTGACTGTTACGCAGCCGCCGAATGTCGGCGACACGTAGCCTGCATGCACACCTGCCGCACAGATCCACGAGTCGGCACTGGAGAGAGAGTCAGCCAGCCGAATCGAGCCGTTAGAAAGCACTCAGAATACCCACCGGTACGTGCCCGCCGCGTCCCCGCCGCCAATGATGAGCGGCACCTTGTCGACCGTCTCGTTCCCGATCCAGCGGGGGTTGCCGAGCGACGTGGTGTGGCAGCCGCCAGGACACCGATACGTCCCTGGTTCGAGGTACGCGGCGCACGCCGAGCCGTTGACGCCGCAGTTGTCCGGCGGCCAGTCCACAAAGAACGTGGACGTGCAGTCGAGAATGTCCGGCGAGTTGGGGAGGTAGTATGCTGCGCGGATCAGGAGCACGAGGCCCATGGCCCACAGGAGCAGGTACGGGAACCACAGCTGCTGCAGGTGCCACCGGCGCGCGAGGCGGGTGGTGGCTGTGTCGAGTGCGACGGTGCCCGATTTCCGGCTGCACGTCGCTGAGAGAGAGAGACGGGCGCTGGGCGGCGGGGGCAGCTGCCGATGTGCTGGGCCGAGAATAACATTCACGACGCGCAGCACGGCGTCGACGCCCGGGACCCGCCGCACGATCTTGGCGGCGCGTCCGGCGGGCGTGCGCGGGCGCTCGGGCTCGAGGAGCGACGGCGAGAGGAGGCCCGCCTCGACGTCGCCCCCGTGCGTGCCATGAAGTCCGTGGACGGGGCGCGGCATGTCGGACTCGATGTCTACTACGGAGGTAAACGGCAAGGTCGATCTCGAAGGCGACGGCGAGACCAGGGCTGAGCCGGCAACTGTAACTGTTGCCGAGCCGGACTGGCCAGAAAACGACAGCGAGGGGACCGAGGGCCCAGAGATGGGCAGCGTGCTATTTCCAGTGCCCGTTCCAGCTCCAGTTCCAGCTGCAGGTTCACTGTACTTGAAGTCCGTGTCCGTACTGGACATCGCAGTGCAAGCCTCTGAAACTGTCCGCTGTCGCAGTGTTTGTTGATGGTCGCGGGCGTAGGTAAGTGACGTTCGTTACACAAGACGCCGAGAGCCGATCATTGAAATGGACGAAGGGTGGAGGTGATGGGCGCAAAGATAGTGATACGAGATACAAGATGGACAGTTAGATGTACGCCCTCTCGCTCTCGTTGATAATATTTGTTCGAGTGCTGCAAGTGATCAAATGCAAGTGTTCAAGTGCAGGTGTTCCAAGTGTTGTGGTATTCGACGATCGACGAGTGACTGCGAAAGAATCTCATGCACCATGTGGAGGGGTGGACTGCAGTGACGACAATTGCCGTTGCCGCAGTATGAGAGCTGCGGGTGGAGGGGCTTTTTTGTTGGCGCAGCTTGTCCCGCAGTGTGTCAGATTCAACTATACAGTCTGGGTATTGACGGCTAAGAAGGACATGAAGGCATGAAGAATATGAATGCATGCATGTGGATGTCGCGTGTCCCCTTTATTTATGGGATGCGTACAAGTTCACTTTGGATCGTTGGAGCTCTATTAGTACATTTCTGAAGCAACCCAAAAGCAACGACTGGGAAATCGGACCTGATGGAAGAGAGGCAGCCAGCCTTTAGTGCGGCCACTTCGGCTCCATCCTCTGCAAAAGGCACCGTACGATGATCGTACGCGGCGATGGAAGGGCGCCATCCATTAGATCCATTAAAGCGCCATATTTCATTTTGGCCCAGTCCAGATCTAAAGGCGGCCAGATCAGCGCCAATCGTTGTACAGGACACGTGTAAATCACGTGTAGTGTTACGTAAGTATATCTTTCTTTCTGTGTTTTACGTGTTTTACTATGAGCGTGCGTGGGGGGTGCATGCAAGGCCTCCACCTGCTCATCCACGCAGCTCTTGTCGCCCCGCGCGCGCTTCCGACTTTCCGTAGTCAGGAACGGATCAGCCGAAACGATTCCCTCGGAACGACCCTCCGCTTGCAGCTGTCTGTCCAGCTTGCCTCTCTCATGGTCCATTGCCATTGCTCCCCCGCCCCCCCCAGCCCCCCCGCCCCCCCCCAATAAATCGATACAAGGTGCAACGCAAAATCAGGGTAAATCCAGCACTCTGTTGAGTCGCGTCCTAGACAATCTCGAGCCATCTTTAAAAAGATCGTGCAACTACTTCAAAGACTTCAGTTCTCGTCGTCTTATCTCCTTTTCGTTACTTTCACTGTCTGTAATCTCTTCTTGTCCTTTATATCTTCTTCCCTCTTCGACCTTCGCCACAAAATGCCCTCTCAGGCCGCTGTCGGAGTCGCGATTGCGCTCGTCCTTATCGCCATTTACTTTTTGACCCAGGGTGAGTACGGCTTTGGAGGGGGTGTGCGGGGTGCGTGGGCTTCAACGACGACAGCGACAACGACAGACAAATGTGCATGGAATATGGTCATTCCTCTGCAGCTGTCATTCCTGCCGCGTTTGGAATGCCGAGGAACGCGGCGGGGATACTTGATCCACTCTCCGCGGCCTACGTTACACCACCCCGCATTTGGCTAGAACAAGTGTATCGCTGACGTGCAAGGCAAGAAGGAGAAGCAGGTGCCCGTCCTCGACGCCGTCGAGTGGCGCCCCTTCAAGCTCTACGGCAAGGTCCAGCTCTCGAAGAACACTGCTCGGTGAGTCTTTAGCCTGCATGGTTCGATGATGTCGGTGCGCACGCAATGTTATCCCCAAATACCCCAGGTGGCGCCAGAGCATTGTTATTGTTCTGGCGTGGTCCCTGGTTGTAGGGGCGGACTGGTGGGGACGGTGCTGCATACTTGTCTCCCATGTCGCCACGTCGCCACTGCTTGCTTGCTGCTGCGTGCTGCATGCTGGGCGCTATCGCCGGTCGTCTGGAGCAAATCAAAAGCGCCAGGAGCGTGCGGCGTGGACGCATCCGAAAGATGCCGTACTGTAGTGTAGCTGTTTGGTCCCGCCGACCACTTTGGCTGCTCGGTTGACCGGAAATATCATGTCCACGCAGCCCAGCCCAACCACCCAACCGCCCACCAGGCACCGTCGTCCGCGGAGCGCGGCGGGGTCGGACAGGACGGACGTCTGGACCTCGATATGCATAGGCGGCACTCACGATACATCGCATGCTTGCGCTTGTGCCCAAAGCTGACGCCCCAGCTACCGCTTCTCGCTCCCCAAGGACACGGACTCGCTCGGCCTCCCTATCGGCCAGCACATTTCCATCCAGGCGAACATTGACGGCAAGAACGTCCAGCGCTCGTACACCCCCACTACGCTCGATGATGACAAGGGATACTTTGAGCTTGTTGTCAAGGTGAGTGGGCGCTGGGCGGGAATAGAAGTGCATCGTGGACAGGAGCAGGGGACGGCTGTGGACAGCCGACAATGGAGGCCGATGAGGGCTAAGGTCATCCACGCGGATAAACCGTACCGGCGTCTAGGTCGGCGTCTACATTCTGTTCATCCGACGATCGCCGCGATTGCCGGTCGGCGCGTCAGTCACGTCGCGCCCCCGCGGCAGCCAGATCAATTGTTGAGAAGTATCTGGGACCTACACAGTTGGCGCTTCCCCTGGCGGTTCGCCCGCTGGCAGACAAGACCCTACACTGAAACACGACTAACGCACAGACCTACGAGAAGGGCAACATCTCGCGTCACCTCGACCAGCTCAAGATTGGCGACACGGTCCAGGTCCGCGGCCCCAAGGGCAAGTTTATGTACTCGGAGGACCTCTCCCCGCACCTCCTCATGATCGCCGGCGGTACCGGTATCACCCCCATGTTCCAGATTATCAAGAGCTCGCTCAAGAACGCGACCGACAAGACCCGTCTGGCGCTCATTTACGCCAACGTCGAGGAGGGTGACATTCGTGAGTGTCAAGCGTGGAAGAGTGGGGTGCTGGGGATGATGCTGGATGGCTGGGAGTTGTCAATCGAGCAGGGAATGTGGTTGGCGGGGCTGCAGGAGCCGGCCTCGCGGTTGCCTGACGTGGGTGCTAGGTGACCCCATGGCCGCTTTTCACTCCATCTGGATGAAGCGACCGGGAAACAGGGCCCATGGGCATACGGCCACCAAAGAGTCATGCGACCTTGACATTGGTGGAAATATCCTCCAAATGTGAGCGCTCTCGCGGCGTCGCAGCGCAACCTAACAATATCACCTTTCCCTCTGGCGTTCTGCCACAGGTATCTCCGTGGTTCTCAACTGCTATTGTCCTCGTCGTCTAGGTGTCCTAAAGGCATCCAGTGACGACTCCCAGGCGCAGACGGGATAATGCGAAGGCATTCTGCGAAGGTTGAATTTGCCAAGCTCAAAGTTTTGTGACCAATTCGATTCCCGTCTGCTCGTGGCTTCCACCATCACCAGTCTCCGCTTCCGCGTCATTCTTCCAAGCTCGCACCGCTAACCCCAGTCCTCCGTGAGGAGCTCGAGACCATGGCCGCCAACTCGAACGGCCGCTTCACGATCTACTACGTCCTCAACAACGCCCCGGCCGGCTGGACCGGCGGTGTCGGCTTCGTCACGCGCGAAATGATCGAGGCCCACATGCCCCCCGGCGGCCACGCGTCCGGCGGCAAGGTCCTCCTCTGCGGCCCCCCGCCCATGATCACCGCCATGAAGGGCCACCTCGCGGGCATCGGATACCCCGCCCCCCGCGCGGTGTCCAAGCTCGAGGACCAGGTCTTCCTCTTCTAGACAACTCTATAAAGCAAAACATCGGGGGGCTTGCGGGAGATCTGGTGCGCGGTGGAGAGCGGAGGCGGAGGCGGAGGTGTAGGGGCATGGCGATGGAGGGATAGAAGACTATGGACAAGAGGAAATGCAATAATGCAGCAACTTTCGGGATGGGGAGGTGGTTCTCGTCGTGACGATGGACGGTTCTGCAAGAGGATGTTTCAGCCCCCAGCGTCTAGAACAAGAAGAACAGGAACATGGACATGAAGAAGTAAAGAAGTATGGGAAGGAGGAATCATGCCAATTCTGCCGAACAGGCTGGCATTCCATTGTCTGCCGTAATGCACGTCCATTGACAGGCGGTTGTATCGCATTATTGGGCCCCCCATCCAGCGAACATTCTTGGGCGTGTGGTTCCCAGCAGGGTGCTGCCAGCCGCGATGCGTAGGACGTGGTCCCGGTGGGGGCCCCCTGAGCTCATGGTCGTGATCAATGAGCATGCTGAGTTGGGACTTGTCCAGTTGCCGAATGGACATTGTAGTGTAGACTAGACAGGCACGATGCACCGCCTCCGCTGTCTAGCCTGTCGTCACCTCATGCACCTCACCTCGTTCCGTCTTCATTTTCGCCGCTACCCAGAGCGGGACCCGGGACCTGGTCGCCTATGACCGGGTCTTCGCCGCGCGTGTGATTTCCCAGATCATCAATATGGTACGGGATCTCGATGTCGCCGAGCTGCCGAGTGCCCATCGGTTTACGGGTGCGGGTCGTGGGTATACCGATGTTACCATAAAGGACTGAGAACCCCTTTCAGCCGCGATCTCGCTGAGAGCGCGAACATAGACACGTGCCAGACTCCAAGATCTCTCGGTAACCTCACTACGCGGGCTCTCATGTCGAGTACTCTGGTGTGCAAAGACCGGCGTGCGCTGTTCTTAGGGCGTAGCGCCTGTAGGGTGCTTTGCTGAACCCCTGCCGCCTGCACAAGCAAAACACAGGAGCACCAATGCTTGGAAGCTGGAAGGGGGCAGGCTGCAGTAGACCATGGCCCGCTCTAATCTATGTACTGTCTGCCACATTTGCTTTCAGGATCTTAAGAGTCATTGAGCACAGCCAGCAGGACACTAGATGCAGAATAAGTTACACGCTACAAGAATTGCATGCAGGCGATAAGGGCCCGAGGGAGGGCCGCGGTATGCGAGCTGCAGCGCCCAGTCGGTGAACACCTTCGTTGGCGTTAGCGGTGCACAGCATATGGCAGGAA
Source organism: Apiotrichum mycotoxinovorans (assembly GCA_013177335.1). NCBI lineage: Eukaryota > Fungi > Basidiomycota > Tremellomycetes > Trichosporonales > Trichosporonaceae > Apiotrichum > Apiotrichum mycotoxinovorans. The sequence continues at coordinate 5,325,549 of CP053620.1, read as the reverse complement.
CAGGAGCGAGCGACAGACGCCGTCCGGCCCGTTTCTCGCCTGCGTGCTTGGCTTTGCACTGTACAGTATATTGAGCGCATGCCAAGCCAAGACCATGGTAGCGAGGTGTCCAGGGAGGCAGGTACCCGATGCGACAGGTCAGACTGTAATTCAGTAATTCAGTAATTGTCGCCGTGCCGCAAGGTGCTTGTTTGGCCCGTTTATTCGGCCTGTTTGGTCTTTCGGCGACTGGGAGGCGGCATTCCCCCTTCTTATCGTCCATTACGTTAAACAATGTCAACAAAACAGAAAAAGGTACGAGTGGACATTTGGGAGAGCGGGAGGGTGAGGAGGGTGGCAAGGGGGGGGGATGACGACGAACTCTATCCAAACTGGGATACGTTAGAAGCGAAGAGAACTCGTCCCAGTTTTCTTATTATGGAAAGGTCGAGAATTAGAATATAAAGAACAAAAGCTACAGTATATACAGTATCAGCCACTTAGGTACTAGACGTTCTACATACATTCGGCGATTAACTACGGCACGCGTACAATACACGAAAGGGGGCATGCATGCATACGTTGGCCGAGAAGATAGCAATAGCAATGCCTGAAGTAGGATGCGCAGGCGGTGTTACTTCCGTTCAGTTACCCGGCGTTGGTTTCAGGAGCTTGGGGCAAGTCGACTGGCTGCGCTCGGCGTCGACGGCCTAGAGCTGCTGCCATGCTGCGTGCTGCTCGTACTGCCTGCTGCGGCACGGCACGTTCGCAGTCCAGTTCCAAATGTCGTCAGATCCCAATTGTCTCGCCCTGTTTGTTCACCCTCTATCCGGCCCTGTGGCTCTGCAGAAGCGCAGAAGCGCAGAAGCGCAGGAGTAACATGTGTTGTCCGCTTTGGAAACTTTGTTCCTTTGAGTCTCGTGCCAGCTGAGCGTTGTCCTCTTCTTGGACGGAGAGCTGCATCTGCAAGCTGCATGCACGTCACTGTACCGGGATCATGGGAATCCATTCGAGCGGCGACATCTACCAGCTACAGCACACGGAGATTGCACAGCAGTTCACAAACACTCGACATTTCTCAACTCTCTCGCAACGTCTCTCAAACTCGCTATCGAAACTTGTGCAGCCTCGTCATAAACTTCCCTTAAACTCATTTCCTGTGATTTTATTTCTCGACTGCGCTCCTTGTTCCACTTGGATTTCATCCACACCTTCTTTTCGTTTCCGGGTCGCTTCGCCGACTGCATCGCCTCCAGCTCCACTACCCTCGGTGCAGAGCACAAGGTGCAACCACCCTCGAACGACTAGGTGCTTGTTTGACCCCCCGCCTCTGGCCTCCGTCTTTCTGTCTGTTCTGCTCGACTGTCACTGTCGGTGCTGGGCTGAGCTAGGTGGCTAGTCGAATTCCTAATTCCAGTGGCCACGTCGCGTCTTCCGCCCCTACCTTGGCGCTTGGACTCTTCGTTTCCTCTTTCTCTCACTCTAAGTGTTCCAACTACTGTGTCGACCACTGCTGGCTAGTCGAACAGGCTGTGACCGGACCCTACCACGCCATATAGCGCTTCAACAACACAGTGTAGGTTGGCCGACAGGTGCACCCGCTGAGACGTTTCGGTGCTTGGGCTATCAACAGACCGCATCGAGACTAGAGACACAACTACACACGCCGACACGATTCGTACACAAACACACCGCCCACACCCCTAGACCAAATCAACCTACTCCCACCCTTACCCCCACCATCGCCTGTCTCACCACCCCTCCCCCCACCCCGGTACATCACTTCTCACAGTGTCGCTCTACTACAGCATGGGCAAAGGGTCGCCCGCACCGACTCCACTTTCGATTCCCAACCACTACTCTTCGTCTTCATCACCACACAACTCACGCGGGCGGGATTCCAACTCGCCAGGGCCGTCCATTTCGTTATCGCGCCGCATGCCTCGAGGACAGAGCTACAGCCCGACACTGCTGTCGCGGCGGCCGCGGAGCCTGGCGCGCCTCGCCGCGCTCGCGGTGCTGCTGTTTGTCGGCGTGACATTCTGGGCGGGGGGGATGTCGTCGGTGGAGAACGGGCGCTGGGACACGAGCACGGCCGCAGAGCGGGCCCGCCGCGCGGGTAACGGGCAGCCGTTCTGGCAGTCGTTCATGGGGTGGGTCAACCCCCGGGACAGGCTGAGCTGGAGCGACCATGCGCGCGACGCGTCGCCCGTAGTTGTGCCCGTTAGCAAAAAGCCGGGCGTCGCGCCGCGCCCTAACCTCTCGCGTCTCGGCAAGGTCGCGAACCGCACCTACAACCACCCGGGCGTCTCGCGCGTACAGGTCCGACAGGGCGAGTACGCGACGTCGCGCCTGCCGACGCTCGACGAGGCGTGGGCGCACCTCTACCCCCGTCTCAACGAGATCAAGGACAATGTCCCCGCCGTCCCGCGCGAGCACATTCTCAACGCACCGCTGTTCCCGCCCTTCCTGACCCCGGACCTCCACGAGCGGTACGGCCACCTCCAGCAGGAGGTCGACGAGGTGACGGGCGAGTGGCTCGAGGGCACAGAGAAGCGCTACCTCTTTGTCACGGTCTGTCGCCAGGTCGCCGGCATGCTCGCGGACTGGTACGCTACGTGGACTGTTATTGTCGATTTCCTCGGCCCCGAGAGCTGTATCTTCTCGCTGCACGAGGGCAGCTCCGAGGACGGAAGGTGAGTGCGGCGAGGGCGAGGGCGGCGCGTGAGGGCGTGAGGGGGTGAGGGCGCGTGGGGGTGTGTGATCGCCAGATCACGCGTGGCCCCCGTGCCACCTCACTCCGCAGCCGCACACGCACGCAGCCGCAGTCGACTGTCCTTTTGATTCACAGCTGACAAACAGCGGCGAGCTGCTCGACGCGATGCGCGACCATCTCCTGTACCTCGGCGTGCCCCCCGAGAACATTTTCGTCAAGACACACCTGCCCCCTGTAAACTGGGAGAACTCGCACCGCATCGAGCTGCTCGCGGACATGCGCAACGCGGCCATGGAGCCGATATTTGCGTCCAAGACGCCCCACCTGTCTCCCGACGGCAAGCCGTGGACCGCCATCATCTTTTACAACGACGTCTACCTCTCGGCGACGCATATGCTGGAGCTCATGCACCAGCAGTTCTTCCAGGACGCGGACATGACGTGTGGCTGGGACCACGCGGGCAAGTGGTTCTACGACGGCTGGGTCGGCCGCGATATGAGCGGTGACCTGTACACGCCGTTCCCGGTTCCGGAGGAGGAGCAGGATAAGCCGCAGAAGGTGGGTCTCGCGGCAATTGCATAACGTGTGTGATGGACTCCTCTGACTTTGCACAGCTCTTTATCAACTCGCCAAGCACGCTGGAACGACACAAGCGCAACCTGCCCTACCAGGTGTTTGCCGGGTGGAACGGCATGGTCGTCATGTCGCCCACGCCCTTCCTGCCGCCGTACAATGTGCGTTTCCGGCGCGGCACGCCGCGCGGTCCGAACCAGCGCCCCGGGGAGGAGGAGTGCCAGGCGTCCGAGTCGTCGTTTATTTCGTGGGATTTCTGGAAGTACGGCTTTGGGCGCATCCAGACGGTGCCAGGCGTGCACCTCACGTACGGCAAGGACGACGCGCGCGTGCGTGGCTGGGTCGACTTCCCGCGCCCGGACGACTACCACAAGGAGAAGATTGAGTGGCGCGACGATCCGCCCGCCAAGGTGCGCTGCCACGACTGGCCGGACAAGCTCGGCAAGGGATACTGGGCGTGGGACAATGTGCGCTGGGTCGACGCGCCCAAGCTCGAGATTCCCCCCGGGGCGGGTCTGGCATGAACGCCCGCGAACAAAACGCAATAGGCGGTTTGGGATTAACCGTTACCTTCGTCCTTTTTGTATGGACTCTGGAAGATCATAGCTTTGCATGAGTTGGCTGTCGGGAGTCGAGACTGGGCGCATGGATCGTTGCATACATTTCCGGTGTGTCGGCAGAGCACCACGCAGATGTATTTGGAAAAACCGCTGCATGCTATATCTACAGTGCCAATGAAATCCTTCTATAGGGGTGCGCGCACGCATCTACAGCGCCTGGGCGTGGAGGTCGCGGCGCGTGTTGTCGAGACTCTCCGTGATGATGCGGCGGAGGGCGCGGGGTGCGCCCTCGTTGTCGTCAAGCCACGCCTGCGCCGCGGTTTCGACGGCGTTGCTGCCCGCGGGGCCCTGCTCGATGGACGTGGACGGGAAGAGGCCCCAGACAAGGCGCTGCGCCATCGTCATGGACTTTGCCTCCCACCAGCCGAGCAGGCCGGCAAAGTAGGGGTCCGCAAACTCGGCGCGCGCCGCGGGGTCACCGGCATTGAAACCCGCCAGCAGCGCGGCCTGCCTGTCGTTTGTGAGATCGGTCCCCTCGGTGACCTGCTTCCAGACGCGGTGCTTGGTTTCCGAGCCCGGCAGCGAGGCCTGCGCGCGCGCGAGGGCCGTCGCGCCCGTCATGGTCTTGTCGCGCGCGTACTCTGCGTCGAGGTCCTTGGTGTCCGCGGCGCCGAGAGTCGCGAGCGCAACAACAAGATTCCAGCGGCGCGTGGGCGTCAGTTCGAGCCCGGCAATCTCGCCGCCGAGCACGGCACGCAGCGGGGCCGCGGCGGTGCCCGCCGTCGTGAGTGCGCCGGTGGCCGCGAGCGCGTTGGCCCACGAGCGCTGCAGGTCGGTGCCCGGCTCGGCAGCACGGAGGCCCGCTTCGATGGTCGCGAAGAGGCGGTCGGCGGCGGCGGCGCGCTTCGTGGGCGCGAGATACGATGAGATGGCCGCGTTGGCCTGGGAGAGGAGCAAGGCGAGGAGGCCCGAGTCGGTCTCGGCGGGCGTATTGGCGACAATGGCGTCGAGGTAGACTGCGGCCGGGAGCTCGGCGTCGCGCACCATGTTCCACAGGCCCGACCACGCGACCGTGCGCGTCAGCGTCGGCTGCACGCTCGAAATGTGGTCCTTGAGCACCGCGACCGAGGCGGCGTCAAAGCGCAGGAGACCGTACGTCAGGTCCTCGTCGTTGGCGATTACGAGGTCAAAGGCCGTGCCGGCCGGCAGGGGCACGGCGACGCGGGGAGCGTCGAGAAGGACCGAGACAGTCGCGGTGCTCTCGACGCCGTTGGGAGTCTGCGCAAACGTCGAGACGGACACGCGGTGGCTGCGCGGGACGGCCTTCTTGGTGATAATGTCGACCGACTCGGTCTCGATAAACAGCCTGTCGCCGTCCCGCGCCGTAGTGATAATCGACGGACCCGTCGTCTCGAGCCACGTGGGCACCCACTGCGACAGGTCGGCCTCGGACGCGTCGCGGAGACACGCAATGAGGTCATCGAGCGTCGTGGCGCCAAACGCGTGTTTCTGGAAATACGCCTGCGAGGCCTTGAAGAACGGCTCGCGGCCTGCAAACGCCATGAGCTGGCGGAGGACGGACGCGCCCTTGGAGTAGGTGATCGAGTCAAAGTTCTGGCGCGCCGACTCGAGGTCGGGGACGTCGGCCACGACGGGGTGCGTCGTGGGGCGCAGGTCGAGCGCGTACGCGCGCTGCTTTCCCGAGAGCCCAAACGAGACCCACGGGCTGTCGCCGAATCCCGCGGCCTCCCCCGCAGCCAGGTGGCCCATGAGGTCGGCAAACGACTCTTTGAGCCACGTGCCGTCCCACCAGCGCGGCGTCGCCAGGTCGCCAAACCACATGTGCGTCATTTCGTGCAGAATCACCTCGGCGCGGCTCTGCCGCTGCGACTGGCTCGGTGTCCCGCGGAAAATGTACGCATTCTCGTTAAACGTCACGAGGCCCGGGTGCTCCATTGCGCCAATGTTGTACTCTGGCAGAAAGATCGAGTCGTACTTGCCCCACGGGTAGGGGTACTTGAATGCGTCGTCGAAAAAGTCGAGTCCCTGCTTTGTCACGCGGAAAATGTCTTCGGCCTCGAGGTGCTGCACCATCGACTGGCGGCAGATGGCGCCCAGCGCGACCTCCTGCTCGCCGCGGCGCCACACGTCCGTTTCGACGTGGTAGGGCCCCACGGCAAGGGCGGAGAGGTACGTCGAGAGCGGGAGGGTCGGGTGGAACGTGACGACATGCAAGTCTCCCGCGGCGTTGGGCGCGCGCTCGTCGCTCGCAATCGACTGGTTGCTGAACACGAGCGAGTCGGCCGGCGCAGTGATCTTGAACGTGATGCGGCCCTTGAGGTCTGGCTGCTCAAAGCACGCATACACCCTGCGCGCGTCCGTGGGCTCAAAGTGCGTGTACGCGTATGTCCTCCCGTCGACAGAGTCCGTGAAGCGGTGCAGGCCCTCGCCGGTCCGGCTGTACGTGCAGCTCGCGTCGACGACCACCTCGTTCTTGGCGCCCGCGCCCGTGTCGAGGCCGGAGAGCGCAACGCGCGCGCCGTCGTACTCGACCGCGTGGTTCTTGCCGTTCACTGTCACAGAGTGCACCTTGTCGGCCACGAGGTCGACCCATGTCTTTGGCGTCTTGCTCGTGAAGCTGATCGTGGTCACCGAGCTGTAGGTCGTCACCTCGGGCTTGTTGATGTCCCGCAGGTCGAGGCTGATGTGGTACGTGTCCACGGCGATCGCGTCGCTTCGGGAGGCGCACTCAGCGCGAGTGAGATTGAGAATGGAGGTCATGGTGTGCGGGCTCGTCGACGCGAGAGTGAAAGAGGGAAAGGGAGAGGAGCAATGGCAAAAAAAGACGGGATGAATTTATGGGCTCGATACATGTCGATCTGGGAGAGATGGTGCACGGTGACGCACTTGTCCGATCGCGTCCATGTGGTGCATTGTTGGGAATTCAAGGGGCCCCGTCGCTTCGGACCTTGCTGAGTGGGATCACGTGACCCAGCGACGTCCGTGGTTTCGGTTGGCGCCGCACTCCGACGAGGACTGCATGTTGGTTGATCGCGACAGAACACACCATGTGTGCTCTTGGGACAGAATGCTGTTCAGGCGAAGACCAGGGGCTGTCCAGTCTTCCATTAGGTGGCTGATCATCTGGGCGTGCTTTACTCCATGTCTTGTGGCCATTATACTTGACGAGCTGACATTGGTGCCGTCTGGGTCCGACAACGCGACATCCAGGACTGACTTCCCGGTCTCCATCTGCAACAGGATACACTTACAGTCTGTACGTCGCTTCCGCTGGTAGGTTGGCCTCGACAGGGGGCCATAGTATCGTCATAACATCGCACACTCAATCAACTACAAAGGGACCGACGGGACACGGGGCCGCGGTCGCAGACATATTGAATTTACTTAAAAGACGCAAAGAGATAAAAGACGGCAATAGCGCGGTATTTACACTAGGAAGGTGAGGGTGGTAAAGCCAGGTAGTGGGTAACGATAGAAAACAACGAGCGGAAGAAGCATCCAAGGGAATGAGACGAAAGGAATCACACAGAAACTGGGGAATATGGCAGGCTTGGTCTAGAACGTCGAGAGGCCCGAGGTCCGATGTCGATGCCCAGCAGGAATGGCAGGTAAAGTCAAAGCTAGGTAGGGTTCAGACTTGATGATGCTTGACTTGCCTTGAGTGTTCCAGGCACTAAACGTCGGTGTCCTTGGCCGCAGTCGATCCTGATCCCTTACCCCCGGTCACCAGTCGTGCAATGAATCCGCCTATTCCCGGCGTCAACTACAACCGCTCATACAACGTTACAGATCTCATGCGTGCTTTTTTTAGAAGCCGAGCTTGGAGCGGACTGCCGACAGAGCGACAGCCAGACGACCGTTCCTGCTCGAAACGCCGATCAACGCACCGATAGCGATAATAAGGACTCCAATGTACAGGTGGCGGCGCGCGCGGCGGCGCTCAAGAAGTTGGCGTTCCTTTTCGACCGACTCGGGGCGGTCAAACCCAACGCGGACGGAGAGAACTGCACGGAGCATCTTCTGTGCGCGCGCGTTGAGGTTGGGAGCGTAGCGCGACTTCTGGGCAAACTCCATCCAGAGAGGAACCTCGAGGACAGCTTTTGCTTCAGCAGATGTTTTATGGTAGTGGGGACTTACCCTTGCGGTGGGAGAAAGTCAGGAATCCGTCGTAGCCGTGGTAGGCGCCCCATCCACTCTCACCGACACCACCGAAGGGCAGGGTGCGGGCTGGTGTTAGCGGTGATACGTGTCCCAGTACTTACCAACAGGGGCCATGGCAAAGTCGTTCCAGATGGCCGAGCCACTGAGGGTCTGGCTGATGACTGAGAGTCAGTGGGACACTTTTGGCGTTGGGACGTACCCTTGTCAAAGACGGCGCGGCTCGACGAGCAGACGTAAAGCGCCAGGGGCGTAGGGCGGGCATTGATGTAGCGGACAGCGGCATCGACATCGTCGACCGGAATGACGGGAAGGACAGGGCCAAAGATCTCCTCCTTGGCGAGAATGCCGTCCTCGCCCTCGGCACCGCGGTTGAGCTTGACAACACTAATACCCATGCGACGCCTGGGCTTGTCCGCCTCACCGCGGTACACGAGCTTGCCCGAGCTGGCGGCGGACTCGACAGCAGCCTCAATACGCTCATAGTCGCGGTCGTTGCGGAGCGCGCAGGCCTGGGGGTGGTCGCCGATGAGCGAGCGCTCCGAGCCGGGAGGGTAGAATTCATCGAGGCTGAGAAGTTAGAATGCGCCTTCAGATCTGATCTTACTCACGTCTTGATGAGCACATCGATGAACTTGTCGACGAGGTCCTTGGGGCAGAGGACATAGTCGGGCGAGACACACATCTGGAGATCAGAAAGGTCCAGTTCATACTACCCACCTGTCCGAGACCGAGCGGCTTGATACTCATCATGCGGCGGGCGGTGATCGTGAGATCGGCATCAGGTGCGATAATGACGGGGCTCTTGCCACCAAGCTGAAAGGTTAGCATGCCCGTATTGTCATACCCACCTCAAGGGTCGTAGGAGTGAGCGTCTTGGCAGCAGCCTCGGCGACAATGGTGCCGACGGTGCCATTTCCAGTGTACACAACTGCGTGTAAGTTTCGGACGAAGATCAAACTTACTGTGGCCCCAGCGCTTGCGGAGAAGGTGGGTGGCCTGCTCGACAGCGCCGTTGACGACGACGTATCCGTCAGGGTCGAGGTAGCGGGGAAGGAGCTCGGCGAGGAGGGCTGCCGATGCTGGAGCGTGCTCCGAGGTCTAGTGGGTCAGCGTCGTGGTGAAGGGAAACCCACCTTGATGATCGCAGGGCATCCGGCGGCGATGGCGCCGACGAGAGGCGAGAGAGTCAGCTGCCAGGGGTAGTTCCAGGCTCCGATGATCTGGCAGCGTTAGCGCGCCTTTCTAAGCAGCACGGGGAAGCGACGGGAGGGAAGGCGCATATCGTGGGGTGGACAGGAAACGTGGAGCTAATATGAGATCCTCCAGAACGCCCCTCCTTCCCGGTCCTGCTCATCAGGCATACTCACGAGCGACACGCCCTTGGGCTGCTTGACGACGCGGGGACCTGTCCGTCAGCTCAACGGTGCACAATGGAAAGCACAGTCAAGCAAAACGTACGCGAAAGCTTAAACATGGCCGTCGCGTCACGAGTAGCCTTGTCGTCCTGCATCCACTCGGGGAGACGCTTAACCGCATGGTCAATCTCTCCCATCACGGGCCAGATCTGGGCGTCAGTACTTTGTCATGCTGCGGGGATCCTTACGTCGCCGACGAGAACGTCAAAGCCGGCCTTTCCAAGATCGGCCTTGATAGACGCCTGGATCTTGGCCTCATTGTCCGTCAGGAGGAAGGCGAGCTGCTTGAGGTTGTACAGACGGTACTCGAGCGCCTGGGTGCGGTGGCTTGCGAAGGTCTTGCTGAGGCGGTTGTAGGCCTGGAAAGTGTGTTAGTGTGTATGCAGCGGTGGTGTAGGTGGCGATGAAAGGGTGTGTGGTGGCGTAGAATGCGCGCCGTGTGGTGGGTGTAGGTGGGAAGATAGCTTCCTTCTAAGGCTATGGGGGAATGGTGCACTATAGCACGATCCACGCCACCACGCAGGTTCCCCACCCTTTCCAGACCAGACCAGTTACTCACCTCGTCGAGCGCGGAAATCTCCGTCTCAATGTACTTTGGAAGGAGCTCGCTCATTGCTTTCGACGTCGAATGCAGAGATGTAAAGTAAAGGGAATGTGTCCGTCTGTTTTGACCAAAAGAAGAGAGACTGTTTATAGTCGTTGTTGAGATGATGATGATGGTGAACAAATGATGGAAGAAAAGCAAGCAAAATGATATATAATTAACAAGGTCAGGAGGAATGTGTTGTTGTAACAAAATCCGAAAACAAGGTCGGGACTGCACTGTACTGTATGGCGGTATGAAGGAGAAGGACAAAATAAAAGTAAATGACATCAATTCAAACTTTAATGATAAAAACTAGGGCTCTGCAGATGTTCCCGCGACAGTACCGTCTTCGGTTCGGCTTCCATTTCAACCGGACGCCAGAGAGTGCACGGTGTCACCAGCCCGACACGGCCATACGACGCCGAGGCACGCTCTTGCTAGCTCTTGTCCGCTCGTCGAGCCTGCCCCCCCGTGTTCCTCGCCGTCGGCCTCTTCATCGTCATCATCCCCACAGTTGGCGTCCGTATCTTATCGGGTCCCCATGTCCCGTGCCTGCATCGCCGTCGCCGTCCCCACCGCGGTGTCCGGACAACCTTGTTCGTGGTCTTCGCACCGCTTGCGTATGCCCGCTCTACCACTGTGGGTGAAAGGGGTGCCTTCCTTGTATGGGCTCCTCCGGTTACGCGACCGGCCGACGAGTGTGGTAACTAGGAGTGGTCGGGAACTGGCTGACTGCCATGCATGGGTTTTAGTAACCAGTCTGGTCGTTCATTTCAATCTAGTACACATCCAAGAGCCGGTCAAGAGTCGAGTTAGTGGGCGTAAGTGATTCAGTGGTAGCGCAGATTGATCCAACGCTAAGAGATCTCTAAATGGAGACCAAGGTTGTCTTTCGGTATTCGGACATTCCACTGGTACAGTTTTGCAACGCCTTCGACCGATTCTCTCCACCCTTTACTAAGCTTGGTCACTCAATGCAGGCTCACACAGGCGCATTTCAACACTTCTTTAATAGAACTGTTCCAAGTCAAACTGTTACAGATCATCATTGTATTCTCAGGAATCAGATTCAGTTACGCGGCCTCCAGCACTCGAACTCGGGCATTCACAATCTTGCTTGTCCTTCACTGAACCACCGTCTCTGGCGGATCTGCTTCCAGTGTTGACGGCAGCCCAGGTGTGGGGACACGCTACAGTTCCCAGCAGTGGTGTTCTGCAGGGAACCCCTTTACCGGTCGTAGGGGAGGGCGAGTGACTGGGCCACCACTTATGTTGTCAACAAGGGGAGGGATAGATGGCACCTGGCGCGACCATGCCTCAATTCCTCAACTGACCATTACATCTAACGGGTTTACCACAAAGCTTCATACTTCCTAGCAGCTGCAGCAAAGGATTTACAGCACTGCTTCCCGGTGATATCTATATCTGGCTCAATAAGCTGAAGGCAGAAGGACTTCTCGACATCACTCGCCACCTTGTCCCGGCTCGAGGCGGCGCCGAGGCACGGGAACAAGTCGAAGCTTAGATCTCGGCTCTGAGATTGAGTAGCTTTATGCGTGTCGTGTCGGTCGGGAAGCGGAGCGGGACTTCTGGCGAGCGCGATATGTTGATTTGCCTAATGGGCAGATGGACGGGTCTGAAGGGTGCGTGTTGTCAGATACGTTAGTTGCTCTGGATCCAGATATCAGATTAGTAGCCCAGCCGGCTTGAGCCGAACATGCTTGTACTGTACAGAACGCGTGTTTGGTATCAACTCATTGCCTTCACTGTAGTGCCCTTTGCTTTGCCACGTTTGCCTAGACGGGCAGCTATTGAGGGGGCCAAGGCCCTCAAACCCACAGAGAAAGAAGATGGAGAAGGCAGTGACATGATAGAGACGCCAAAAGAAATGGAGCTTTCTGTGATGTTGTCCTGTCGATTGTCTCAGTCGTCCTCGTTTACCACTCAACGTCGGGAATACTCTGCGGAGAGGTCACAATGGCGACGACCATCATGGAGTGTTCTCATGAATGAGCCATGTGAGTGTTTTCTTCATTTGCGCCATTTATTATTTGTGTCGCCGGCGACGATCTCTGTACGGTGTCCGGCACACACTCTGTATCCGATGACGTCGAGACATGATTTCGTTCTCCATGTCCATGTCCTTCAGCCGCATTGTCCGCTGCCCAAAGTCGTCGTCCTGACTCCCAAGCCACCACGCCCCCGCTCTTCCATTGTTTTTACACCTGACTGTACATTGGAACACGCCACAGGGTACGGTGGCGCCACGGCACGAGAGTCGCACCGACTTGCTGGGCCGATTGAGCCAGAGCCGGAGCCTGGCTTTGAGCATACGCGCTTATTACCGGTGTGCCCCGTGGCTTTTCATGTGCACACCATGGGAAAGACAGGGCGCAGAACAAACTGCCGAGCTCGGGTTGCATTCGCACCGTTGTTCATGAATGCGAAAGGGGCCGACCATGGCCACTTGGGGAACTCTGGCAATGCTGGATCTGTTGCGTTGGGAATCAAAACGCCCGCGCAAAGCGCAAAGTCCTTGGGGCAATTGGGGTCCTGGTCTAGGCGTCATTGTCCCCCTACTGTCCTCTCTTGGCCGACTGGGCCATGGCTTGCCTTGCAGTTCTTTTGTCCCCCCCCCCTCCCCTTTCAAGCCTGGTCGCCACCGACTGCGCCACTGAGCTCATGCTGGGCGTGGGAGTGGGACTGGCGCCCTCGACGCCAAGGACAAGGACATGGACTGATCGAGCTCCGGGGGAATAGGAATCCAATGCGACAGACAGAAGAAAAAATTCTGGTCATTTTAACTATGCTGACCAGTTACTTTCCTTACACTACTATCCATTATACGAAACAGTGAGTATTGATGTTCGTGGTGTGGAGATGAGTGTGACGCAGGGTGGTAGGTCGGGGAGATTGGAGGTCCGATGAAGAAATCTCAGAGATTAGTCGTTCAAGGTGCTCATTCCGCTTAAGATGATCATTCGCGACGACGCGGCCACTAGCGGCTCGACGACGAGCTACACCTCAACCTTCGACTCCTCTCTCTCCGCCGTTCCGACGGCGACCGCGACCCGGATCCCGGGCATCCCGAACCCGGACAAGACACGCCCCGGTGTCATCGTCGGGGCGACGGTCGGCTCGGTTCTCGGCGCTCTCCTCATTGCCCTCGCGCTCATCTGGTGGAAGGGCAAGTGGTGCATTGACAGGCGGAGGCCACCGCAGCCGTCCCCCGAGGACCCGGCTGTCGAGGCAGGCAATGCGGATACAGCTGCGCAAGTGTACGCGGGGCCGTACCCGGCCGCCTCGCGCGCGTCGTTTGCTACGGCCCGTACGACCCACAGCGGCTTCGCCTCGGGGACTCGGACGCCGCGCGACATGTCCGAGAAGCCCGGCACCGCGTCCCCCGTGCCTGGGCTCGACCCCCCCGACGTCCCGGGGCGCTCGGCCAGCCGCGCAAGCCACACATCCCACGGCTCCAGGGTGTCCCTCTCCAAACTTGGTTCGCTGAGCAGGACGTCCCTGGGCCTCAGCACCTCGCGGACCTCCAATTCGGACGCCAATGCCGCAAAGAAGCCGGGGGCCGGCGGGCACTACACAACGACGACGGAGCGACTGCGCGATCGGCCGTTTACGACGATTTACGACGCGGACTCGGTCGCGTGGGACAAGGACGTGGCGAATATGGGCGACCTGGCGGACCTGGAGGCGCCTGCTTCGCCGGGACACAGGCGGCAAAGCTCTGCGGGGTCGGGGTCGGAGGCTGGAGGGCACGGATACAACGCTTTTGGGCGGGACGAGGACGACAACCCTATGAGTGTCTGGCACAACCAGCAGAATCGACCCCAGCGGCCGGCGGATCTGGCCATTGATGTGGTACACGATCCCGAGCTCCGGGACGAGGACAGCAGCAGCGGGCCACCGAGCCCGACCAACACGCTCGGTGTGCGGAGTGACCCATCGCGGGAGCGGCGGCTGTCGGCTAGAGAACGTATGCTGGGTCTGTACTCTGCCTCGCACACAAACCTGCGGACGAGTGAGGAGCGGGCCCGGTATACGCTTGCTCATGAGCGGGAGTGAGGAGGGGAGAGCAGGAGACTGTAAATACATATAACACTCGAGATGGCACCATGGAACAACGCGGGAGAGGATAACAACAGTACCCATACATTATCAGACAGCAAAATAGCAGCACTGCAAGAACATGAGCGCCAAAAGGAGCCATCACTGGAGGATGTATTTGCCTATCTATCTACTGTCCATGGTGCAGCTGGAGGAGGTATACTCTGCACACCTTGAACTGGGCAGGTACATACGTGCGCGACCGTTACCTGTCATAGAACGTACTTGAGTCCGAGGAGTCCGAGTCCCCATCCACAACCATGTGCCACGATATTCTACAATATCGTGGCACGTCGACTTGGAAACAGCACTTCACCCGCTGGACGCGCGGAGGAGCTGAAGCCTAAAGCCATGCCTTTGCGCATGCTTCGAGCAAGGCAAGATAGTGACCGATGCAGTGACTCACTCTGATATGGGACAGAGATGCGGTGGCGGGAAATCACGGGACCTCGGAAGTCCCGGGTTGATGTCTAATTCGCTGGGTTTGCAGCGTCTGCTTTGAGCTTCACCTGGCAAAAGGCAGCGCTACTGGCGCCTCCGTGGTGCTCAAGGAGCCGCCAGGGGCACAGTCTACAGCCTCGCCCCGTTGAGCCTCCTCGACCTCTGCGGCCCCAGTTTCCTCGTCCCCACGCTTCGGCGCTATGGCAGTCCGGCAGTCTCCGAAACGAGGACAGGAGTATGTCTGCGGAGTACGCGCACGCCGCGTGGTCGCCGCAGGCCGCACTCCAAGGCCTAATAGTCACTGTGAAGTGGCGGGGAAAGCGCCACAACCCACGTCCGCCCATCAACAAAAGTGATCGAAATTGATCCGCTCCTTGTGATCGCCAATGACGTTGTCAAGGGCTCCACATGGCCTCGTCGCTCAGCAGCTCAACAGCTCAGCAGGCGCGATAGCAAAGCTTGGTCATTTCGCCACTCGACGAGCTCCGACGCGGCTGTCTCCGGCTCTGCGGTCGTCGCGCATGCGCGTACTCTGCCCACACACTTTCTCATCTACGCTAGTAATGCATATAGGGCGGAAGGGGTATAGTACAGATACAACTGCGGGTAGGCGGACGTGCATGACAAGTTCGGTCGTGGAGGGTCTTGTGTCTCGCCTTTGGGACGGAGGGAGGGAGATTAAATGAGGGATCTCAAGTTTGGGGGAGGTAGACATGTCATGGCCAGTTAAGCGGTGACACCGGCGGGGGGCGCCGGGACAAGCGGCTGGACGACGGGGCCAGGCTTGGACGCCATGCTGCTCGGAAGGGTGAGGCGGCCAGCACTGGCGCCAGACCCCGAGGGGCGGGGGCGCGCCGCGAGCGCCTTGGTGAGCAGGTCTCCCATTGAGAACTGCTCGTAGGTTGTCGTGCGCCATATGGACGGGAACGCGGGGCCGGTGGTGATTGGCGCGGCGGCGGCAGTGGCAGGGCGGGGCGCAGCTGCAGCAGCTGGGGGAAGCGATGGGGCCGCAAAGGCCGATCCCATGGCATACGAGGCGGACCGGACACGCTCGCCGGCGAGGCGTGTCGCGCGAATAAGCTCTTCCATCTCGCGGTGGCCGTCCTCGTCGAAGCGGAGGCCGTCCTCGTCGCCGAGCAGCGCGGCGCGGCGCTTCTTGGCGGCGGCGGCCTTGCGCTCGGCCGCAGACGCCGCACCGGCAGCAGCAGCCGCGGCCGCCTTTGCCTCCTTGTCCTTTTTCGGAACGGGTTCCTTGAAGTTTGGGTTGTGTGCACGCTGCCACTCGATGAAGAGCTCGTCGTACGGGCGCGTGCGGCCCTGCACGGCACGCTTGGCACCGACCGTATGGGTCTTGCACGTAAGCGAGCGCGAACACGGGAGGCCCTTGTCGTTGATAACGCCGCACTGACGGTCGTAGTCGAGCGGATTGAGGGCTGGAGGGGCGTTAGTAAAATGTACATACGTGTGGAGTGGAGGGGTGTGGAAAAAAAGTGGAGGTCGACGATCGAGGATCCCAAAAAATGAATGAAGAGGCGTCGAGGGATCTGCGCCGCCGGATCGCCATCCACTGTATTCCTGTACTCGTACTCACCACGGCGACGTTTGCGCTCGGCGATAGCGGCCTTCTCGGCCTCTTTGGCGGCGCGCTTCTTGAGGCGCTCGCGCTCCTTCATGAGCTTCTTGAGCTCAGCCTTCTTGAGACCCTTGTAGTTTGATAGGTCGAGCTCCTCGTCCGAGCCAATGTCCTCGGGGCGCAGGACACGCGCACGCTTCTTGGATGGCGAGCCATCGGGGGACTCTGTGGTAAAGGCGTCAGCTGCTGAGGATGCAGGAGGAGAACATGGGATGAGACACCGGATGCCATAGAGCAAAACAAGAACAAGACAGTTTGTGTACTTGTTTCGTAGTGTCACGTTCTTGCCGTCCAGCATCCTGATGTTACATCCCAGAGGCAGCCAGGCGGCCAGACTCACCTTCAGAGGCACTCCGCTTTTTGCCGTCCTCGGTGCCGGTGCGCACACGCTTGTCTCCTCCCTTGACCGCCGTCTTCTTGACATTGAGCGGAGCTCCGTCAAGTACGTGCGAGCAGATACCTAGACGTGGTTAGATACGGGTTAGGAGAGGGAGGGTGTGTGTTTGGGTTTCTTTGGGTGTTCTGTTGTTGTTTGATATTGTTTTGTATTGTTTTGGTGTTCATGCAGTGATGACAAGTGGTTGTGGCGAGAAATGATCATGAACACCACCACCAAGGACAAGTTGCCACTCACGCCGATGGTCAGCCGCGGCCCACTCGGAAACAGCCCTAGCACAACGCGTGCACCGGACAATGGCGCGTCCAGGCTCGTACGAGAGACCCTCCAGCGGCTGCGCGCCGTACATGTGCATATCGCGCTCGGGGAGAAAGTCGCCGGGCGGGCGCGGATGATGCGCGGCGGGAGCATCGTCGTCCTCTGGTGGCGGCGAGGTCGAAAAGCTGAATGGCGGCCGCGGAGGCGACCCCCGCGCACGGAGCGTGAGCGTCATTGCTGCGGGCGACAAGTAGGCGAGCCGTAGGGCCGTGGATGCGGTGTGTGGACGTGCGGGGGTTGGTTAAACCAACACCTTGTTGAACTACAAGTGTTGATGGCCGAAGGAGGACACACCGAATGGCGAAATGAGAATGACGGATGGAAGGGTGTGATGATGCCTCGAACGGGGTTTACGGTTAACGGTGGCTTGCGTGCTGGGCTGGGCTGGCGAAATACCTTGTTTGCTCCACCCAGCCAAGCCCCGCTGCGGTCTACAACGGCCCAATTGTGTGACCCTGGCCCACTATTATCAGTCGGACAAATGCGATCCCAAATGCTTAATACAAACGCTATATTGGTATTCTTGTTAATCGGTCACCTGCCAAGTCCCAGATTGGACAGAGCCTAAATGCATAGGTCTGTCGCGGTCGTCGTTGCCGAGATCGTCGCCAGTACCTCGCCAGGAAAACGGAGACTGGGGGGTTGAGGACCACACCGGTTACGTTGGGGGACTGCAATGCGTTGAAAAAATCAATGATCAGCAGTAATCTCCACAGCTCAGAGCGGCGATAGCATAAGACAGCTCCCTCGCCAGCTGCACTGCGGTGGCGGTTGTCTGCGTCGCCGTCGGCGTAGCTCGGGATGCTCGGGACGCACGGTCGGCGGCCCCGCGACCGCCGTCACCGCGCAAATGAAAGACAACAGTACTATAACACGTCATTATTTGGTCTGGTTTTCTTGGCACCGTTTTATCACTCAAAACAAATCCGCCAGGCCCGCCAGGGACGGCGGGGCTGGCGGGAAGAATGAAACATGGTCCTTGGCCCACGGTACCATGGTAGACCTTCGGTTCGTGATGTCAGTTCGTGATATCTAGGGTCTTAGTTATCTCACCTTCTGATAGTGTAGACGAGTCTCAATCGGGCATAGATGGGTGACGAAGGCGGACGTCCACATACATATACCCATGGGATGACCCAAGAGTATGTGTGGCTCTTCCCAGGCTGGAAGCTGCCTCGTACGGTCATCCTGAACCTGTTCAGGCATCCGCAGCGGACCTAGATCCGTGAACCAGCTCGAGGGCATGTGAGCCTTGCACATTGATGCGCTTCAAGGTTGGGATTGCCTGCGGCTCTGGTCGATGGACGGCACAGCTAAACGAACGATCACTACTGGTTCATTCAATAGCTCCCCCGCTGCTTCTCTCTCACCCCCTGTTCCAAACATATTAAGCAGTCTATCGCTGGGGAGGTGTTGCTTTTGCTCCGAGTTACCTCTTTTCGATCCCACTGACGTCCATGCGCCTCGAGCTTCAACTTAGAGGTACGCGCTCAACAGAGGGAGAAGGTTCAAAGGGACGAGACAGAACGACGTCACGGCCAAGTGTTTACGTTTTGCAGTGCGAGGATGAGAGTTTATGTGGTGTCTTGTAGATGTTCACAGTGCTAGGACTGCTCGAGGCCCCAGATGTCTTTGACCGCCTTAACCAGGTCGGGGAAAATAACAGTGCTAATATAGCAGCCGTATGCGAGTGCTGCCTCGCAGACAGTGTACTGGTGTTCTGCTGGGCAACGACACCATCGTAGCTGACAGGGAGTTCTGCAGTAAATGCTTATGAACGTCCAGAACAGGGGGTCGAGGTCCCCTTCACGATCAAAGTCAAAGTCTCTTGAATGACGATGGAAGTACGCGTGTTGAGGTAATTATTCTCAGTCCCAGTGCCTGCCACAGCTCATCAGATCTGTAGATCTGTGACAGCCAAGTTGGCCCGCTATAGACCATAGTGCCACAGATCTACAGAATATGATACAGTTAGTACAGTACGTACGCACGTACAGTGTACAGCAGTACAGCGCACACCATGTACAGTCGTCACGTGTGCGCAGTGTGTGCCAACCGCGTATCGCCCATGTCAGTGATAGTCACCCGTCCGTAACAGACTGAGTGTAATGGCCAGTACTCCAGTGATACGCGATTCAGTGATCTGATGGACGAATGATCTAATGATTTCGTCAAGTGCTCTGATACATAATTTGACAAATGGAGGCGACTGGCTTGCATGAGCGCATGAGTATCATTTTAGTGAGAATGAATTGAGGGTGCGCAAGGCGTTGCTGGTCGCTGGTTGCTCGTTGCTCGTTGCTCGTTGCTCGTTGCTCGTTGCTCGTTGCTCGTTGCTCGTTGCTCGTTGCTGAGATGCTATCCCGCATTATGAAGACCTGATCTGCAATGTGCGGGTAGACGTATATATGGATGGGTACCTGAGTACAAGTGAGAACAATGCGACTAGTAAATGTCAAGCCCCTGCTGTATAACGCCTATTGAGGTAATCATGTCAACTCGAAGAGACAGAGACAGTCATCCAGAGATTCAGAGCGTAGACACTCGCGCACTTGCGCACTCGGAGAGTAACAAACCATGCTGGCGACACGCAGAAGGAGTCAAAGGGGTCAAAGAGGTGTCGCCTACTACTGTACTTAGGCTCGTAAAGCGCCACCACGCCCCCATACACCATACACGATACAATTTCACTTTCGATACGCGCCATACAAGGACCCAAATACAGGGTCACTTCAAACCCGCGTCAACTTGCCCCTGAATCGGTTTCGCATGTCGTATGCCTCTTTCTGCATCTCTGCACTTCTGTCGTGCTCGAATTCTCTAACAAGGGGACCTGGTAGCTGGGAAAGTAACAGTGGGAATGCAGCGATGCCGTGGTCAGTCGTGGGGCCGGTGGGCACGATCAGCCTGGCTCGGCTGTCCAGACCGGTCCCTTGCGGCCATCCCTCTCGGCCTGCCTGCTCCTTTAGCTGGTAATTGCTCGAACTCTCTCTCGCAATTTAACAGTACGTTACACAGGTGCTTGGTTCAGCCCGCTTTTGATTTCACTTTGGCCAGCCTCCTATCCCTCTCCCCGTGCTTTTTTTCCGCCTTCCTGGCTTGGCCCCTTTGCCTCGTTGCCTCCCCCTCTTCCCTCTCCTACTCGTCTTTAATAACACATTCACTTTCCCCCCCCCCCTACCTTCCTTCCTCATCCTCATCTCTTGTTCTCATCCATTTTCTTCTTCTCTTCTTCATCTCGCATCGTATCTCAATCTACTCCTTCCGTCAACTCTTCACACTCGCTTTATCACCGCCATGTACGCCACCTCGCTCCTTGCTGCCGGCCTCCTCGCCGTTGGTGCTAACGGTGGGTGTCTATCGCGCCATGGTCGCCTGGTGCGCCCGCAGCGACGAGCCGACCGTTTCGTGTTGCAGCTGCGCGCTTGACATTTCTGGTTGCCCCACAAGCTAACCCATCCGCAGCCGCCATCGTCATCACCAACCCCGTCACTGGCCAGACTTGGTACAAGAACGACACTGTCGCGCTCAACTGGACTGCCAGCGCCGAGGACCCCCAGCAGTTCCGTATCATCATCTCGAACCCCAACACTGCTCTCCTTCCCACCAACCCTCAGGAGCTTGCCAACCAGGGTGAGTTGTCAACTGCGAGGAAGAAAGATTTGCGGCTTCCTTTTTGGCACATTCGATCCTTCCCTTAAAAGTCCTCCCTTCTGACACACAGTCCCCACTGCCAACGACTGGGTCGGCATCACCATCGGCTACGTCCAGCCTGGAGAGGACTTCACCGTTCAGTTCGTGAACACCACCAACACCTCGCAGGTCTTTGCCGAGGTTAAGGAGATCAAGGTCGAGGACGGCACTCGTAAGTTCTTTCGTTCGGAGCAGTCCCTTTTTTTGCTTTCCCACGGCCTAGGAGCCGACGTGTGCCATGGCCGCAGGGATGTCACGAAGTGTTCTGCCGCACGCGTCGCGGTGGCGCTCAAAGCGCCTTTGGCAGCCCTTCTTTTCAGCGATACTCCCTTCATTGAAAAGCCGCACTGACACACCAATTGTAGCTTCCACCAGTACCAGCGCTCTTCCTTCCTCCACCTCCTCGGGCGCGGCCACCTCGACTTCCGCGAACGTTATCCCCAACGCCCCCACTAGCGTGGCGGCCTCGACCACCAGCAGCGCGAACCCCTTCGCCTCCACCACCGGTAGCGGCGCTCTTTCGAACGCCCCTGCTGTTGCTGCCGCCGGCGTCTTTGCCGTCGTTGCTGCCGCTCTCGCCCTCTAAGGGCTGGCGATGAGGTTAGACGCGTTTCTGTTTCGCGTCATCCCCTGATCCACCCAGTTTTACATGGACGATATTGTTTCTTTTTTCTAGCCTGGTCGACTAATGTTTACCCATAGTTGTGTTTTATGCATGTATGACTATGGGCAATGAATTGTGCTGTAAACAGCTTCAGCAATAGGGGGCTGGTGTTTCCAGGGCAGGAAGGCGGGTCGCCGGGTTGGGCCGGGCACGCATTATCGTGAAGCGCGTGATCACGGATCACGCGATTCCCTGCATTGGATGGCAGGCACGTAGGAGCTTGGCGTCGACTGTGCACTGTTGGTGCCTAGTGTGGATTGGTGCAACAACCTCATTTTTGAGTTCATTGCAAGCGCCAGCGTAGACGTGTTAAACAGTGTAAATACTTTGTATGTTTGAACCGAAGTCAAACACGATCAAGCTTGACTGACTCAGGAAGAGTCCTCGATTGAAGGTGTTTGTTTACGTGCTTGGGGCTCTGACCTAGGTATTCAAACCTACACTGGCTGTACCCTGTCACTGGGACAGTGGAACACGGAACACGCTCCGTATGCACGTGTCAGACTCGCACGCCAGCATCCCGCAAGAGGACTCCGGTGCAGCGATCGGGGGACGAACTGAGCAAGGGGCGGAGGAAAGCGGGGGAGCGTACTGTATGTAGCGTCGCGTCGCGACCGTTCGTGCAGCGCAACGGGTACTACGCACCCGTGCACCTGTCACGTTATGGAATTATGGATCTCTATTGCGTTTCGGACCCACATCTCGTCTACTGTGTGTCGTCTTGTCTCTTGTGTGTCGTCTCATCTAGTCTCTTGTGTGCTGTCCCGTCTCTGTGTATTGTCTCGTCTCCTTGTCGCTCAATCTCTGAGATACCGACCAGCCCGATCCAGCTGTCGAACCGGTGGGTCGTGCGTGGTGTACCCGTAGCAGTGATCACACGGGCTGGCATCTCGTCCGCTGCACACTCGTCTCCGCATGCAGATCAGCGGGGAGGAGAGCAACATGAACCGAAACATGGGGACCCGCTAGAACGAGATCTCTCGTTGTAAACTCGACCTGGATTTGAAACTGGCTCATACTGCTCACATGTCCGTGGCACGCCCCAGTCATTTGGGAGGCTGCCACTGGCGTTCGGTTGTCAGGTGTGTGGGTGATGTGTTGCCCAGTGCAGGAGATATAAGGACAGCCCAGAGGTCGGGAGCCATGGGTGTTGGACAAGACAACGAGGAGATGGGGCGTAGCGGACATCTGAAGGAGGGCGAGGCATCATGCGGGTGACCTTCCCTGCGACCTGGTGGTTATGGCGTTGTGTGCACCGACATACTTGCAGCAAAGGACACTCTGTGATGAGCATTCGATTGTGTCCTGTCCGGAAGGCTCTGCTGGATACACAATCAGGCAATGTGGAACTATGAAGTCGTGCGTGATGCCGCCCAGGAGTGTAGAGAGCTCCGGACAGTGCGCAGTGCGCCTAGTAAGTAGATAGCTAAATGCGAGCTGGCATCAAGTCAGTCTGTAAGCAGACAGCGTGGCTTCCCCTCACCGATAAGCAGCCCTGGGGTCCCGCCAACCGCTCCATCTTTGACGACAGCACGGACACACCCCGTCCTGCACAGGAAATCAGTGATTTGTACGTTCCATTCCTCTAGAGCAGGGGGTATGAAGCATGAATCCATCCATCTCGTACAAGCAATCCCCAAGCCCCACGCTTAGGCGGCGTGCTTCTGCTTGCGGGTCTGGAGCTTCTTGAGGTAGAAGTCGAGCTCCTTGCCCTCAAGGATGTAGCCGTCAGCGCGGCCCGACTGGCCGGGGCGCGAAGTGATCATGGCGAGGAGACGACCAGCGCGGAACTGCTGGGCGAGGTGGGTGTCGACCTTGGCGTCCTTCTTGCGCTCGGCAAGGATGCGCTGGACGTGGTTCGACTTCTTGACCTCCTCGGTCTCGGCGGGGGCGGCCGAGGCCTTGGTGCCGACAATGGGCTGGGCGTAGTGGGCCTCGTACCACTGGCGGAAGGGGGTGGCGTCAACCTCAACGACGCACGACTTGACGAGGGTCTGGGTACGGAGAAGCTCGTTGTTGGTCGAGTTGTAGCGCTGCGGGGTTAGTTCAGGTCATGGAGATCATTTGCGAAGTTCCTCCACGGCGGAGGGACTCTGGGGATGCCAGAAGCTTGGCTTCCAGTGCATTCCTGCCTCGGCACTCTTCATCCAGCGACAGCTCTGCACTCGCGTGCAGCCTTTCCAGCCAAGCCCTCCTCCTCCTTCGGATCGTCCCTTTCGCGGCCATCGATACTCACGACAGCGAGAAGACGGGTCTTGCGGGTAACGTGCTCGGAGCCCCAGGCGAAGTTGCCGGTGTCGAGGCGGAGGGCACGGTACTTGGTGTTACCACCACGGGTGCGGACGGTGCGGATGCGCTTCGACGAGTCGAGCTTGGTCATGGCGGGCTGACGACCGAGCTCGAACTGGCGCTTCTTGCGGTACTTTGGAAGCTGTCAGCACACACTCAACGGAGGGGCATAGGTCCGCCCGCCCAAACGTCTTTTCTCCCAGTCCCAGTTGGTCCCAGATTTGTCCCAGTCCAATTTTCCCCCGTCCAAGAATCCATCTCCCCGTCTCCGTCTCCATCACAGCCGCACACCACCCAGCACACAACAGACACGTCCTCTGCTCCTCGCGCGCGCATGCAAACGTTTCTCTCGACTCGACGATGGATCTCGGTTGGGGGGGACACTCGGGTGGACTTTTTGGTCGCGGACAGAAAAGACAATGGGCGGGCTCCTAGAAGCTCACCTGAGCGCGGCGGGCGCCGGAAGCGGAGCGCTTGTGCCTCGAGTCACGAGTGATACCCATTCTGCGGATCGTTAGTCTTGTCGGCGAGGCCTCGGCGTCGGCGTCGGAGTCGAGATCGTCGTCGTCCGCGGCTCGTGGGGGTACCTACTTGAGACGTTTTTGAAGGATGAAGAATTGGTACTGCCAGGCTCAACAAGTTCAAACGACACCTGCCTCCCTGCGCTCGCCCGCCAGCGTGCAGGGGCGGGCTGGGTGTGTGCAGAGGCAGGCAGCCAGTGCACACCACAGCCAGTGGGTACCATCCCCCACCGTCCTGCCAGCCAGCCAGCTTGCTTCACAAAATTGGGCGAAATTTGATTCCGTCTTTGGGTCAGTTTTTCGCTGGTTAAATTCTCAGAACTCCGATCATAACGCCGCAAATTGGCCCTTGTGGCACTTTCAACGGGCACTCGGTCTTTCGGATCGTTTTGAAAAAGGTCTGTGGCACTTTTCCATGTGCCAACCACGTGTACACATAAACTCGACAACCTCACAACCAGAAGCAGCTTTTGTGGCGGCGACAGTGCAGTTGGACGGTGTCGTTGAATGGTATCCTTTCGTGCATGAACACTGACTGTGTGCCGAGCGCAATGAGACGACATGAAGAACAGCATAGCATAAGAGTAGAGGAGCAGATATGGACGCATTCGGCTGACGGAACAGCTCTTGGGCCGTGTGGGTATACCATATAATCTTATTTTGCCTGTGATACGCACTGTTGACCATTACGGTGAACCATGGGACAGACTGGTAACGCCAACACCGCTGAAGCTCTGTGGACCTTCTTAGAGACAATACCCAGCTCCTTTATGTTCAACTTCACCCGGATCTCCTTCTTTTGTAATTCCAGCAGGTTTTTCAGCGACATCCTTACTTTAATCGGGTACGACATGTAGAATTCAAACCCTCATGGGTATAACCCCTCCTATTAATCATGTGTAATCGTGTCGATTTCGGTCCCCTCGCAATCGCATGTCAGTGCAGTGTCAGACCGATGATCCGGTTGCGTTATATTTTTATTCTCTATTGTGACCGTTAGAATAAGGAGCTCAATGACTTACCGCACAAAGTTACCGTTACCATCCTCAACTTTGAACTGTCGTCGTGAGGTTATTTGCCGCGGAATAGCTACCGCGAGCAGGTCATCTTGGTGCAGTGAGTCAATAATCGGGGAGAAGGGAATACCGTCCGCCATTTTGTGGCATCTTCTCCCTCTCTCCTTGAAGTAGATTCGTACGGTGAAGGCATCTCAATCCTCCGCTGACGAAAGAAACCGGGGCCATCGATATTGAGCCTTCCAGCCCGAAGGGAAGCCACTTTGATGGAAGATCAGCTTCGAGTAGGAAGATGAGATACACGGGTTTTTGGAGTTGGGACAAGCGGATTCTCGCTAATCGTTTATCCCCCACCGAAGTGGTCCGGTTTCAGGTGGGGACAATTTTGGTTTGTATCAACTTGTCCGGGGGTGGCTGTGGAATTATGCCATTAGAAGTTTACTAAAGCATTGTGCTGTCGCCGTAGTAGCCCGTGGACGTTGAGTATGTTGTTTCTCACTGAGGTTTGGTGCTGTGATGGAGCACTCTGCTGTGGGCGTCCTGGGTTACCGTCGTGCTGTTGTGACTGCGAGTACGCAATTAGGTCATTATCACCAACCGGATTGCATCAAGATTTTTGTTGCTGCAGTCATGCCCCGTGACTTCTAGGACAACATGAGATGACCAGAAGAGACGACAAGACGATACGGCAAACTAAACGACCACCAGCTGACAGGAAAACAAGTAAAATACGAGGCGTTATTCCAAGTCTGAATCACAAGGCTGTAAGGTCGGAATACCACACGATTAACAGATCTGGAATAAGCACGACAGGTTCATGCTAATAACGATAAGGAAAAGAACGATGCAGCAGCAACAGCAGCAACGACAGACAAACAAACACAAAAAAAAATGTCCTCGGAGCCGACCATTGTCCCTGCAGGCGCTAGCGCTAACGGCGCCACCACCCCGGCGCTGCCAGTCCTCTGGGAGTCGGCGCTTCGCGCCCGACTTCCAACGTAAAAACGCCAAAAGTACAGCTGCTGTAGTGAGTGTGGCATTCGACCCAGGGGGTGATATGTCCACTCGTCGTTCGACCGAGTGCATTCGGTACCCTAATGCCTTCCTTGGTTATGAATTTTTCAAAGGTATAAAGGAAACTGCAACTGGCAGCCAGTACCGCGACATCTCGAGCCTCGAAAATGCATCCCTCTAGATTTCTGGGGTGTTTTTTTTTTTTTTTCCCTTTTTTTGCAACGGTCTGGCATGTCTTTCCAAGACCTACTTCAATAGCAACGTAGCCACTGCCAAATATGGGTCAAGAGAACCCACAGAAGCGCTGCACAGAGGGGTATAGAAGGGCCAGTTCCATAGAAACTGCTGCCCGCTGTATTATCTCGCGGCTAGAGACAATGCAGTGGAATCAAGCCGACTGTTCGTGCCACACTGCCACATTCGTCGCCAGCGACAGTCTCTGCGCAAGCGAGTGAGCTTCCCCTCTGCAAAATTCCATGCCAAGAGCATTTGCTGTAAAGCAAAAATTCTGTAAGACCTCGAGGGAGGACCTTATCAACAATGTGAATTCAGGGACCGCCTTTATCAGCGATTCTGAGTGGTCGTTGCTTCCCAACGACGTCAGAGGCTGGCTGCCAGGGTCTTTCTCTTGTCGATCCTGGGGTACGAGAGCTTCCTGAGTGTGGGTCTACACGTCTGTGGTGCAAGTAGAATACTGGCGTGTCAATAATGCCAGCAAGGTCGCAGCATGCGTCGGCAGTCATCGGCTTCTTGGAGGTGCACAAAAGTGAGTGTAGCTAGTAGAAGCTAAAAAAAAAAAAAAAAAACATAAAATGCAATAAAAAAACGACTGCAAGAAAAAAGTAGAACTCGCTTACGCTCGCTCCTTCTCCGCCAGGGAGTCGAACCCTGCTCTATCGCGATCTCCCTTATTGGAAGGCTCTCTCTTGAGAGGCAATTATACTAACCGATATACTAGCGAAGACAATGGAAAAGATTATGTCAGCCACGTGGCGTGCGGATCGCGCAAGATCACCAACACGTAAGCCAACACGCAAGCCGGACAGCCTACACAGGCTTCTAGGAGCACCAGCAGCAGCACTAGATACCATTAATTCATCTAATATACTCTCATAGTGAATAGTCTCAATGTTGGTCCCGCGGGACCATTTTCAGTACACATACACAAAACTGAAAAAAATGGTCAGTGCCACACTCGTGCCACACTCGATCCACACCCGCTCTCCTCGACTTTCAGGCCACTCACTTGGGGTTCTCCTTGTCCGTCATGTTAGAAAACGCCGTCTGCTGCGCGTCCATCTGCACAGCACCGCTCTCGCGCAGCCGCTGCTTTTTGCGGTTCTCGTAGATGAAAACAAAGCGGAAAACGACGAAAAGACACAGCTCGAGGATGTTTGCGACCAAAAGACTGCCAATTCCGAGCCCGTACTTCGGCGCCTGGTTCGTTTTATAAAAGAATGGCCCTGCAATGTTGCCAACGCACGCTCCGAACCAGATCATTCCGGAGACAATCATCTTCTTCGACTGGCCACCGGTGTTGGAGGTGATGAGCGAGAGGGAGAGGACGAACGACGACTGGTACGATCCCGTGAGGTAGAAGCAGATCAGGCGGCCTACGTACGCCTTTTCGGGGGCCAGAAGGAAGCCCAGGGCGCCCGCAATCGTCGGGAGCATGAACAGACCGCAGACGATCGTGCGCGAGTTCTTGGGAAGACGGTCGTTGAGAAGTGCGCCGGCGGAAATCCAGATGACAACAAGTGCGCCTTGCGGGATGCCGAGCAGGGCTGTCTGGAGCTTGTTCTGCGTGTAAGCGGGGGAATACAGTGCTGGTAGTGTTGCGGATGCAGGGACAGAGGTGTGGGGGACGGGGAAGATGAGAAAAAAAAATACCCACAAAGCCGAGGCCCTGGATGACAAGAGTGGAAAAGTTGCTGAGGCCGCCGTTCGGGATGTTTGCAATAAATCCAAGCAGGAAGAAGAGCCACGTCTTGTAGTCGAGGTCTGTACAGTCAGCCCAGCTCGCGCACGGCACTCCATCGCGGAAAAGGAAGACGTAAGCCACGCCACCGCCGATCCGCCACATTCGGCCCGCCATATACAATCCGCCACACTCGGTCCGCCACATTCGACCACCACCTTCCTTCCTCTCCGTCCTCCGTCGTCCGCGTTTATCGCCCCATACTCACATGCTTCCTTCACTTGGCCCCAGTTGATCTTGCGCTGCTCAATTCCCGTCTGGTTCTTGGCCATGCGTGCAATCATAACAAGCTTCTCCTCGTGCGTAAATCCCCGGAATGTGGCGGGCGAGTTTGGCAGAATCAACGCCAACGCAATCGCCCACGCCGAACAGAACGCTCCAACGATGATAAACTCGTATCTCCAGCTCGCTAGCTGGCCTTTTATATGGCCAATAGCGTATCCGATTAATCCGCCTCCGGCGACGCCGATGCCGTTCCAAAGATACCACGCCGAAATCCGAGATGGTTGCTCCGCGCGGGTGTAAAACATCGAAGTACTAAAAGTTATTTTTTTTTTCCACCCTTCCCTTTTCACGCTTTCTGTACTCACATAAGCATGAAAGCTGAGATTATGTTAGCGGCTAATCTACTGCATAGGGTATACTGCATAGGCGTATACAGTTTCTACTCACCGGGATCAGCAATGGCTTCAAAGGCTCCGCCAAGTACCCGAAGGGCGGCCAGGGCACCAAAGTTTTGAACTGCAGCCTGGCACATGAGGAGAATACCCCACATCATAATGTTGAAAGCGAGGTAGTAGGCTGGAGGCGAACGCTGCATGAGCAGGTTGGAAGGAATGGCCCACGCGAGCCAGCCGAAGTAGAAGATGGACGAAAGCCACGAGTAGTCTGTGCCCACCAACTTCAGGTCGTCCTTAACTGAGGTCCACGTCAGCTTTATTCTAAGAGCAGATGCACCGCGGTTTGTGCAAACGTACTGCCAAAGATCGCTGCATAGGACAGAGTGGTCTTGTCGACGTACTGCATGTTAGCACTACACAGACTTTACTGGAAGACGAGGTCGCTGTATATTAAAAGACACAAGCAGCCGTGGGTGGCTGACCACAGGCGCGAGCACCAGCAGCCACCCGACCTCGCATGAACACTCACGTAGAAGAAGTAGCAGACACCCAGAGCAGGAATGATACGGAGGTCGAGCTTGCGCTTGAGACGCTTCTCAATCACGGGGTCGATATCTCCGTCAATGCCGTACTTCTCGAGTGCCTCGGCGTACAGCTCAGCATGCTGCTGGGCAATCTTCTCCCGCCCCGTGAGATGGTGAGGGTGTCCATCTTCAATCTCATCGATTGCGGGATCAGGTTTGTCGAGACTGGTGCGCTTGACGTCTTCTGACATGATGTTTCTTTGTTACGCACAAAGGTGGGCCATGCCTTTCCGCTAATCATCCGCTGTCTTTTTATAGAGACGTCTCTGCCGACAATCCCACGCCGCTCTCATGTCTGTCCGTCTACTCCCGTTGCCACGACGGCTCAAGGCGGCATGGACCGGGGTAAAATTGGGCCTAAACAGGGCCCCACGGCACGAGTGGGGTGGAACAAAGCATGCATGACTCCTTTCTTAGTCATGTCGCCTCTCTGCCTCTCAGCTTCTCAAGTGAGCCCACTCTTACCATATCGGCCAATTCCAATCTGGATAGAGTTTGGACTGGTTGAGCAAGCGCCGGGCCACCGGCCCGGCCAGTCCCTGAGTCAATCAACCACAGAGCTCAACCACAGAGCTCATCCGTAGCTGGCTGCCTTGCTCCGCAACCCCACATCCGGCCGTACATCCGCGAGGTGCCGTTGGGCAGGAGTTCGGCAACCATCCTTACCGCTAAACAAAATCAGTTTCGGATCATGATCGAGTTGTCGGGGAACACAACGAACGTCGCAGGGACTCACAAAGATCTCGCCAGCTCGGTCCGAGTTGTTAGAGCCCTGGTGCACGCCCGACTGGCTGTCGGTGATTCCGCTATCCTGGATCGGAGTTCGGAGGCTCGTAAGTATGTCGGCCCCGAAGTGAGTACAATCTGAGTGGGAACTTAGGCAACGGTGGCCTCTGGCCCAAGTCACCGAAGCTATGGGTCCGATTTTCTAAGCTGCCAAACCTAGAAATCTCTTGTGGTTGACAGCCTCTGGACCACTATTGAGAGCGACACTGCAAGCGCCAGCCTTGCGACCTTCCATCCATGGCGAGGACACGATGCTCCACGCAAACCTCGCCGTGCTGGTTGAGTCCGCGCCGCTTTCTGCCCAGTGAGTGGCAGCTACCCCGTTCTTGATCACACTGGGCACACTGGTCCCCCGATACCGACTCTGAGAGCCGTCCCTGATCCCTGAAGGCCTAAAATCATGTCTAGTGTATTGAAAAAATTGCGGTTGCGTTCTTTTATCAACACTGCCGGCTCGTTCTTTTGTCAAAACATTGTGGGCTCGTTCTTTTATCCAAACATTGTGGGCTCGTTCTTTTATCCAAACATTGTGGGCTCGTTCTTTTATATCCCAGTAACAGAAGTCGAGTCCAATGGCGGCATCAATGCGCTGAATTTGTGACTCGTGACCTCTTTCTCTCATTGTTTCTGAATTTCTGAGCTGCTCATCTACCTATCAGATGATTCAACAGCAGATCGATACAGGAACCCGTGCCCATACCGTGTACTGCATTCTGCTCTCAATCTGTCACGCCCACGCAGCACGGAGCGTGCAAGCATACATCACGCGCAACACGCAATACAAGGAGCAGGCCCCCAAAACAACACAGGCTGTCTCTCAACCGCGCGTGGATTGTGGTCCGATTTGGAAACCCCGGCCACACGGGAATGGTATTTGAGACTGCACCTTCTCACGGATCACTGATGCTCGTATGAGAAAGGAAGCTTTGACCCAAGCTGATTAGAATTATCTGCTGTTGATGCTCGAGGGACTCGTTCCCCTTGAGGCTGATGCTCCTCACGTTGATGCGCTCTGCCCGACAACCAACAAGACGACGAGGTGATGATCGACTGATGCATTGACCATTTCCAGGCATCGCAACGAGGTGGGGATGGTCACATTCTGAGAAAATAAGACAGCATGTCTGCCGTAAAGGTCAGCATTGTGAGTCTACCCTCACAAGTGACCATGGAACAGAATGAGGGGTGTGCCGGTGAATCGGTTTCATATCATTCCAGTGAGGACACCGCTGCTAATACGTTACTACTACTGCTGATGCGACAACTATCCCACGAGACTCTATGGAAACTCGCTATTGCTGTTAGCTATTGACGACCTAGAAGAGTGCTCACTCGGTAGCGGCACGCTTGGCGGCGTCTGTAAAAGACGATTCGAGGGGGCATACTAGGGGGCGCGTCGATGCTGGGGTCTGATGGTTGCTGGTGCTGATTGAAGTGGGGGTACTACGGGTACTGGTGCTGATAGGTTCCTGCTGGGGGTGCGGAGGCTGGGCCTGGGCCTGCTGAGGGTGCGGCCCGGGGGAAACCTGGCCTGACGAGAGGCCAAGGTTTAACTGAGGAAAGTTTAGGGAGGGGTGCGGACCCTGCTGTTGATAGGGGGCGAACCACTGCTGCTGGTAATATTGAGGGTAGTTGGGCGGCTGGTGAGGCGGCTGCGGAGGAGGCCGCTGTTGAATTTGGAGTGAGAGTGGCGGCCCCATGCGTGGGGAGTCGACCGAGAGTGACGGGGCCGGGGTGGCCGCAACGGAGGAGCGGGATGCACCCACGGCGGAGACAGACGAGGCCCGCGACGCAAAGCGGGTGCTATCGATGCGTGATGAGAACCCCACGTTCGGGGCCGCAAGCACCTGAGGGCGAGGCACGGCGGATGCCTCGCGGCTGCTACCTGGAGCAGCTGCTCCCCTTGGTCGCCTTTGGGCCCGACGGGGGGCCGAGGTGGCCACGTCCTCGTCGAGCGCTGCCCTGCGAACTCTGATCGCCATCAGGCGATCAAGTTCGGGGCAGGGTGGCAGGGGGCTTCTGGCTCACCGGGAGGTTGTCTGTGCGGCCGCGAGCGATCTGGTTGGCCTCGTACTGCAGCTGGACGAGGAGGGGAATTTGAAGAGCGAGGACCTGGAGGTAGGTCTGTTGGAGGTACGCCATAGCTCCATAGGCGGCAGCTCGGGCCAAACGACACTCTGGGGATTGAGGACGCTGGATCCACGAAGCACCTGAGGGGGCGCAGCGACGGGTCCACCCTCGACAAAGTCCTCCCCCTTGAACGAGAGTTTAATGCGAGTGAACGGCGGGCAGACGGGAGGAGCGCGGGAACCATCGTGTTGCTGTGCTGGTGCGGCTGGTGCTGCTGGTGCTGCTGGTGCTGCTGGTGCTGCTGGTGCTGCTGGTGCTGCTGGTGCTGCTGGTGCTGCTGGTATGGCTGGTGTGGGTGGTTAGGAGCGGCGCCTTCCTCAACAGAGTCGTGCTCCTTGACCGAGAGTCAGCTCATGACCGAAGGAGTATAGGACCTGGGACCTGTAGACTCACAGTCAAGCCCATGGTGCCCTTTTCGTCAACAGATTCCGCGGTGGGAAACGTCGAGGGTGCCATGTTCGCTCGTGGGGATGACGACTTGCGAAGAATAAGAGAGAGAGAGAGACGAGGGGGGTTTTAGAGACTGAGTG
Organism: Apiotrichum mycotoxinovorans; assembly: GCA_013177335.1. Classification (NCBI taxonomy): domain Eukaryota; kingdom Fungi; phylum Basidiomycota; class Tremellomycetes; order Trichosporonales; family Trichosporonaceae; genus Apiotrichum; species Apiotrichum mycotoxinovorans. Next base: position 5,292,805 of record CP053620.1, on the reverse strand, counting down.
GGGATGGGGATGGAAGGGAGGAGAAAGAGATAAAGAGAACGATGACCAAACTCATCAAACTGACCTTCATATATGTGTGTGGGTGCCAATGTTTGTACCGGGCGGGTGTGTAGCATGTTGTAGGCTGTGGTGCAGGCTGTGAGGTGGACGGGTGGCACCTGTGCTGTATGTGTGGGTGTATGTGGACGTGTTCACTATTGTGACCTAGCAGCAGACTGCCGTGACCGAGAAGAATCTCGTTCTCACAGATCTCACACACCCCAAAACGATCTCTCACATCGACAGCTGCTGCTCAAACGGTTAGCGTCTGTGACTGATTGGGCGACTGTTCGATAACAATTCTGGGCTCCCCGCTCTCCTTTTCAGGACGATTGCTGTAGCACTAGGTGTGTAGATGATTGCACCTTTCTTTCTAGTATCTGCGATCTGCCACATTTAGTACCGTATCATCCGAAGATTCGATACAGATACAACGATTGGTCGGAAACGGAACGAACCAACGACATTGCGAAAAGGCCATGCAATGACCCACACCACCAGCGCGTCAACCGTGACATGGAGTCATGCAGTCGTTGCTTGATCGGGTGCGAGCGTGGACGGGGAGCATTTGGAATGACTCTGGACGAATCGGTGACAAATGTATGCGACGCCAGCTCTCAACGAGTCCCTCCATGGGCTATTAATGGAGGGAAGGGGAGCGGGTATGGTGAGGGCTCTCGGCGGAGATCTCTTCGATGCCGTCGTTGTTCGAGTAGGACGACAGGGAGCTAGCCCCAGCGGCGGACTGCATTGTCGAGAGACGGGGGTGTGAGCTTGTCATTGTGCTGATATAGTTTCCGAGGCCGAGCACCGATTGGGATCGCGTCTCTGCGTGTAGTCTCAGTCATGAATCCCTAAACGGAGTCCTGATTAAACTTACGCAGTGCCAAGGGGAGGGGGATGTAGGGCGATACGGACTCGGCCTCCTCTTCGACTTTCATTGCTGTACGTTTGGCAGAGCTTGGGTCAGAACTGTGAACGACTGGGAATAAGACTCACGCGCGACGATATGTGAAGAATAAGAGGGTCAAGACAATGATCAGCCCGACACCGCCACCCACAGAGCCACCGATGATTGCCCTCTTGTTGTACGAGTTGACAGGGGCGGCGGACGTCACGTCGTTCTCTACAGTTGCCAGCTGGGAGTCTGTTTTGGCTGGTGACGGGGTGCTGGTTGCAGAAGCGCTGAAGTGAATGACGCTAGACTCGGCGACGGATGCGGTGCCAACGAAGGAACCTGCGAGAGCCGCACCGTTGCCTGTTAAAGGGATTGTGTCTTTGGTCGTCCACGGGGACTCGGCCTCGTACTCCCTATCGGCGTTTACCCAGTTGAAAGGCACAAGAGAGGGTGAAGAAGAGCTCCTGGTGGATATGATGCGCTGTGTTGTTCCTGTAGAGGTCGAAGTTTGCGTCCACGCTGGAGCTGCCGTGCCCGCGTTCTCAGATATGGTCGGCCGTGTGAGTGCCGATAACACAGCGACGGCCACAAGCAACGTCCGACACTGCCGCATGATACAAGCGTGCTATTGGTGGTAGTTAGGAAGGAGTGTGACGAGTACATTAGCATTGAGATTCGGATTGTCGAACATGTGCCATGGCCATGGTGTCCACATTTGAGCGGGCGAACGACAATGGTGAGCACCAAGAAGTGCAAGGGGCCTGAGCGTCACTACGGGCTCTCGTGCTTTTGTAATGCAACCCTCCGTTCTCAGTCGAGCGTGTCCGAGCGCGATCCTTGGAACCAATCTCAAGTCGGAGCAAGAGAAAGAAAGAAAGGGATGAGGCGAGCGTGAATACTATTGCTGACACGATCACGGACACCCATGGAGGCTCATGCATAAATGTGGCGTGAGGCGCTACTGTTGCAGTTCCAGCCCCAAATGAATGTTTAGTGTAGAAACACTAGCCTCAGCCAGTCTCCGACAGTACAGTGTGAGGTGGTTTGCTTTTCTGTGCGAGCGATCAAGGTCAGATGAAGTGAGTGGAGCACAGTGTCCTGTAGCCAAAGGCATCTTCGCCTTCGCCGATGGGCTCTGGTGACAGATCCTGCCAGTTCGAAGACTCACCACTCTGTGTACTGCTCAGGCCTCTCCACGACCAGTAAGAGCAAACCTACGGCAGGTCACAGTCGTCTTCTTCGATTGCTATTGTGTCCTGTGACTCTGAGAATTGAGACACAGTTTGAGCACGCGCTAGAGTTTCCCAGTCTGGCAGTCAGGGCGAAGCTGGATTCAGGGACATTCTGGGTCAGTTCTTGCTGGAACGACATGTGTCGGAGACAACAGCTCAACGGATCAACAGTGTTGTATCGAACAACATTCCGTCTAGCCGGTCTGGTAGATGTCGGAGATTGTAATCTACAGTAAGCAGTATAAGATATCTGAATTGCTAGTCGTTGTCTGTCATGGCCTGCTATAAGCGGCTCCGTCTTTGCTACTTCCCTACCTTCCACCTTCAAGTGAGCGTTGGGGCAAGCCACCACCCTAAGCGATGCTCGCTTCGCCCCGCACGGCAGAGCGGGTATCAGTAGAGATCTGCATCCGACACGGCTCAGGCCTGGATGCTGCGTGTGCCTCTTTCACCGTACTCGTCAGGCTGCCCTGTAATCTGTGCAGCAAAAGTGGCCGTTCGGCTTATGTCTGGGTATCAGATTATCCTCCACCGAGTCGGTGATTACCGTTTGGCCCGCTGACAAAACTCAGCGGGGAAAGTGGAGAAAACAGGGACCCGCTGACCGTTTTCCTCGGCCAGAGAAATCTCGGGAGCAGCTGGCACGCGCGTGACCTGGACAGGGATCATCCTGGGTTGTGTTCATCCCTGCGCTGCCAGGTCAGTTTTTGCCAGCACTGGCTGTGGAATACAAGCCAAAGCCCCGGCCGTGGATGAAGAACAACAAACCATTGGGGGTTTCCAAGATCTCTCACACGAGGGAGGACTTCCTGGAATTTATCTTGATGACGTTGCCGGGTAATGCCCACATCCCACATCCGATGTAGCCATATTTCAATGTCAGCATACAGCGCCCGTATAACATTGTCGATGCTCGACGTTCGTTCTTGTTCCCTTACGACCCAATCTCACACACTCCCAACAAAAAGCTGTCAACATGCCCCTGCCCACCACTAACAAGCGCATCATCCTCGCCAAGCGTCCCGGCCGTGGACCCGTCACCGACGAGACCTTCAAGCTCGATGTTGAGCCCCTCCGCGCTCCCAAGGACGGCGAGGTCGTCGTCAAAGTCGAGTACACCTCCACCGTGAGTATTAGCGTCGATCCTTGCAAGCGTGGACCTGGATAGGGCTGCGCCGATCATCGAGAGCGGCGAAGGTCTGGGGCGCTCATTCGGGCCCGCACCGAGGACGAAATGAGCATGCAGCTAATGGTCAGGACCCCGCGATGAGGATGTGGTTGGTCGACACGCCTTCCTACATCCCCCCCGTTCAGATCGGAGCTACGATGCGCGCGGGCGGACTCGGCCGCGTTGTCGAGTCTCGCTCGCCCGACTTCAAGGTCGGCGACCTCGTGGCTGGTACTCTTGGCTGGACCGAGTACTGGGTTGGCCCTGCGAAGCACCTCGAGAAGAAGGAGTGAGTAATTTTTGCGTCGTCATGCGCGTTGCAAGGCAGGGTACCAAGAACGGGGCGGGCCCCGATCGAGGATGCATGACGTCGATGACGCCCGATGATCGCTATCTAATATCTAACACGCAGGACGCCTGCCAACGGCAAGGACGTCGACCATCTCGGCTTCCTTGGTGTGTCTGGCATGACCGCCTACTTCGGCATGTTCGACGTTGGGCGCATCAAGGATGGCGAGACCGTCTGTGTCTCGGGCGCTGCCGGCAGTGTTGGTCTGGTACGTTGAAAACGACATTGAACAGTAGCAACAACAACTGACCGTTCAGATTGCGACCCAGATCGCTCTGGCACACAAGAAGTGCAAGGTGATCGCGATCGCCGGAACCGAGGAGAAGTGTGCCCAGCTCCGCGACCTTGGATGCCACATCGTCCTCAACTACAAGGACAAGGACTATGCCAAGAAGCTCCGGGCTGCCGGCGGCATCGACGTCTACTTTGACAATGGTGAGACTGAACTAGAACACGAACGGTGGGATACTAACTGGCAGTCGGTGGTGAGACTCTGGAGATTGTCCTCTCCCGCATCAAGCCCCACGGCCGTATCGCCCTCTGTGGAGCCATTAGCCAGTACAGCTCCACCAAGGTGAGTGAGCAACACGGAATTACGCTCACACTCAGCCATACGGCATCACCCTCACTCCTCAGCTCATCTCGATGAAGGCCACCATGCAGGGCGTGAGTTTGCTGACAGCTACATATAACTAACGGGCCAGTTCATCGCGTTCGACTACGAGGACCGCTACCCTGAGGCTCGCGCTTACCTTTCGGACCTCGCCAACCGCGGCCTTCTCAAGTACGACTACTACGTCAAGGAGGGCGGTCTTAGCGGATGCGTCCCCTCCTTCCAGGACATGTTCGCTGGCAAGAACTACGGCAAGACTATCGTCAGCTACGTTGACGGCAACCGCAACGCCAAGCTTTAAGCATGATATCTATGGCCGAGAAGGAGAGTATCTTTAGCAGATTTGGAGTTATGCGTTGCATATATGAAAATCGTGAGAAGTCTCTTGAGTGCTACAGCTAAACATGGTCATTCTTGATTGAGTCGTTACATGCTGCTGCTGATGCTGTAATAAGTGGTGACCGTCGTTGAACTTGAGTACGTGCTGAAAACATCTACAATGCTCTTCTGACTCTTCTACACTATCTACAAGACTGCTAATTCCGGCGGGCTCAAGGCACGGTGATGAGCTCATACCAGGCGCGCTGGTGCGGAGAGCGAGCGAGACTGGCGGTCCACTGGGGCAAGCTCTTGAAATACTTGGACCGCGAAAAGTCGAGGCCAAAGTCGACTCCGAGGCCAACGTTGCCGGCAAATCCCGCATGAGGATGGTGAAGATGACCAAAGTTGAGCTCAAAGTCGCAGTACTCGTTCATGATGCTCGCAAAGCGGGCGAAGAGCGTCGACTCAGGGTCGGCCCAGTACCTCAGGTTCTCGCAGCCAACAATGGTGAAGTCTGGGTTAGGGAAGGTGGATAGCTGGTTGTCGAGGAACGGAACCAGGGCGGGGGACTCGGGAGGCGACCGGGGAGGAGACGATGGCGCAGACGAAGCCGCCGACGAAGCAGCGGACCGTGCTCCTCGGGCGGTGCGGATGCCCGTGCAGACGGCGTTCTTGGTGGCGTCCCTATCATTCCCCTGGTCGGTAGGCTTGGGATGCTCACGGACCGCGTGCTTGTCCTCGTGACGCCGGGCGTGATGATGAGTGGTGTCCTTTTCGACGATAGGCTGAAAGATGTAAATGACGTTGCTGAGAACACTGCGATGGGCTAGATTCAGGGCTGCGAGCTGTGATCGCGTGAGGTTTGTGCATCCCGCAGTTGGCGAACAGGCAATGTTGCAGACAATCTCGGTAACAATGTCTGGGAATGGCGAAACTGGGTCCGCGCTGTTGCCGGAGATGCACAAGGTTGCGGAAGGAGTGTGGGTTGTGGAGCTGGTGGTGGTGGAGCTGGTGCAGGCTGTGGTGGAGGCGGTGGAGGTGAGAGTGGAGGTGAGAGTGGAATTGGATGGCAGCTGCAAGCTCGAGTTTGAGTTGCCCAGCAAGGCGAAGTCATCCATATTGTCCAGTCCATCGGCTTCCATACTGCCAAGGCTCTCATTATCGTAGTCGAGGTCGCCACCATCCCGGTAATCGTCGTCTCCGCCGTCGGCATGATCCGCGTCCATGAACAAAACGTACTTGGGCGCCTGGAAGGGAATCTTCCCTGTGGCCCCCTCAAAGTCGACGATACGGACGACCTCGAGATTCGCCTTGGCCTCGTCGAGAATCCGTGCTGCGGGGTAGGTGGCGGTCAAGTTGCCATTCACAATGGCCCCTTGCAGCGTTACGATTCTTACACGGGATGCGATAAAGGTCGGAGCGGGGCACGGGCCGTCGCGGGTGGGGAAGGTCGCGACCAGACAGTCGGACGAGCTGGACAACGCATAGCCGGATGCGCTCCGGGTGGTCGTGTCGTTGTCGACATCGAGGTGAAGATGCAGGCCGTCAGCGCCATCGAGAAGGCTCTCCAGGACGCGCGCCTCAGTGATGCGCTTGCGGTACTCGGTGCAAGTGTTGCGGAACGCGATGAGGACTGAAGGAGAGGCGTAGTCGATGATGGCGTCTATGATATGGGGGAATGACGAGGCTGGGATGGCAGCGAAGTCTGTATCGATGTCCATGAAGGGCAGCTGGAAAGAATAGAGAGCGGATGTGATTGAGGTGGGTGGGTAAAGGGGTGAACTGTCAAGGTAGGTGGTGGCAAGCGCAAGATGCCCGACAGTGGCTCAACTTTTATATTATCAGTTTTGCGGCTCATGTCTACTCGGTCATGAGGTCAGCCTACTCTCTGGCGCGGCATTGTCGGCCGTGCTTGCCTTGGAATGTGATGCCCATGCAACTGCCGTGCGACTCCAGTGGCGACTCGGCTTGCCAGCTGTCAGCCGACCACCAGCGTTGAGCAGCGTGGGAACTGGGCACGTGCACGAGGATCAAAGTCTCTGATGCAGAACTATGGTAGACATGAACGTTGGAATGTGTTGCAGACAGCGGCACCGCACACCACAAACGACACATCGTTCACCGTAAGGAGATATTACTAACACAAGCAGTGCCGTCAGCCTGGTCTTAAGTTACCATCACGTCAAGCGTCGTGAGGAGCAAAAAAGTAGGGAGTAAACGTATCCTAGTTCCACGGTGCGCTCATTGCGTTGTCAGGTCAAGTTGACATCATCGGATCGAGCCACGACGTCAGGCGCCGTCCAGGCACTCGGCCTAGACCACGATAAAGCTTGAGATAAAAGACAAGACTGGTAATGATTGCTATTCCAAGCTCTCCAAGAAGATGGAAATTTCACTAGGAAGCCTGTGGCCTGTGGGCGTTCCCACGATTTGATCAATTGATCGAGGCCCTAGAAAGTAGCAGACGGTGCAGCAGACAGCAGTGGACTGAACAAGGTTTCGACAGACACGCCAAGTCCATAAGAGCAGTGTGTTGTCGACTGTGGTTATGGAAGACGATAGGACGGACACCAAAAGCGATCCCGCGACGGTAATCCGCAAGCGTCCTGGCACTCGGTGCTGCTGTGTTATCACCAACAGCGTATTCCCATACATCGCAGCATGATGGTCGTCCATTTGCTTATGATCGAGGCCTGCACAACGGCACTCCTCACTCTCTTTACCCTCGGTTCATTGTGACGTTTCACTCATCACACAATTACTTGTTTCTGACCCTGTTCAGGCCTCTCGTTGGCTAATCAAGACATCAAGACTAGACATCCAGGTCGGTTGCGGGCTTCCGTTAGCCTGGCTATCAGTGAGGACACGACGTAGCAGTGGGAGGGTACTCTCTGGTCAATCTATGGAACCCTCTTTCTGGCCAGTCTACGGAACCATGCAGCGTTCCATAAGGTTTCCATCCTTTCTCCATTTAAACCTCCACGCCTCCACCTGTATCCCGACACGCGATGCTGACAATTTTAGTTTATCTTTTCATTGTTAAGATAATCAAGAAGTAAGACACACGGATCGACGGATCGACGGATCAGCCACCGAAGCACGGAATATCTGGATGGCGTGTGGCGCTCGCAACATGCAACACGAAGCGACACCTTTCCTCCCCCGTTTCTTCCGTTGACTCTGCGTGTTTCGTCTCCGCCCAAACAGGAACTATAATGACTAGAGGAAGCCTCGTCGGCACAGAGGCAGGGAAGAGAGCGACGAGACGTAGGTAACGGACGCGATTCCCTATTGTGTCATTATTTCACAAGATTGTTGCATTCTCAACTAGTTGTGGCGTCGTGCGTGCTCCCAATAGCCTTCTCCTCATCTGCAGGCTGCCCTTCTGCTCCAGGCTCCACGCTATCGCCGTTTGGAGTTTCGTCGACTCGGGCCACTGCTTGGCCCTGGCTCCTCTCCAGCTCGAGCTGCTGCTTCTCCTTTTCTATTTCGTCTCGTGCCCACCACCGCAGTATTGGGACAATAATCTGTGAGAGCGCGACATGCTCTCCATTGTAGATCAGCAGCGCGAGGGCGAGCTTTGCCTGGGTCTCGATTGCCACGTCCGTGTACAAAATCGTCACGAGAGGTGCGCCAACGGCAACACCTGAAAATGTGTTAGCGTCGGCTTTGGAACCACCTTGCTTTCGTTGTCATCCCCACTCACCCTTGGCGGGAACACAGAAACAGATCGCGATCGTATCGCGCTTCTTGAAACGCCACCACTTTGCCCATCGGGTCTGGAGACCGGGAAGGCGGCAGACTGTGAAAGCCGACATGGTGAGGATGAGGTAGGCGGCACAGTCCATGAATGCGATGAAGATGACCGAAGCACTAGAGGTGGAGTTGAATGCGCCAGAGTAGAATGCCTTGCAAAAGTTGTGCCAGACACACAAGGTTGTGAGGAAACTCGCAACCTTGTTAAGTTTAAAGACAGAGAGGGCTCGGGCCACGGGACCCGGGAACCGCATCTGGAGGGCCAGACCCACGATCTGGTGTCAGTTCCAATGGTGGTGAAAGAACTTACCAAGGGGGCAAACAAAGTTGCACTGAGCTGCTTCGCCATACGAACATAAATGGCGGTAACTGAGCCGTGCGCGCCCGGCGCAGTATCCTTCCATTGTGGAGACGACAGAAACAGTTCCGTGAGAAGCGGTGTAATAAATGTCCCAATCACGTTGCCAAGGACGACTTCGATGCTGGCGAGCTCGGCACTCCCCTTGGCATTGAGGGTGCACGATACATTGGCAGCGATTCCTGTTGGTGTGGCTCCCGTAACGACCAGGCCTGCCATTACGAAGACATCCAGACGCGCCGCCTTTCCTCCTGATGCGAACGCAAACATGACAGCAGGTGCAAGGAGAAAGCACAGGACGTTGCACGCGATGTGGGCGCGATAGTGTGGGATGCCCTTTAGAAGGGCACGAGGGGAGATACTCAACCCTGCAATGACGAAGATTAGGGCCACAGCACCCCACGATATAGTATATTCGGCTCGAATGGCGCCGCCGGTTGTGCCCACGTACGGAAACAGATGGGCGAGGAGGATCATCAGGGCCATGACGAACAGGTTCCATTGCTCAATGACAAAGGATGCAATTCGCTTTATGCGTCGTCGTCGAAGAGATTGGCTTGAGGTATGCGACGTGTGAGAGTTGGGACGAGCCACCATCTGAGAGTTCGGGAGGGTACCGTCCTTGAGGCTGCGCGGAGCAACTTGATGAGGCTCCGCCTTCTCGACTGGCCGGTCGTCGCTGACAATTGGGGTGGAATGGTGGCTTATGGAGCGGCGCGGCCCACTCCAGCCAGTCGCGGTTGGGGGTTGTGATATCGACGACGACTCCATGGTTGGATACCGTGTGTCGCAGTGTGTAGAAAGACGGTGCTAGAAGTATGAGTGGGACATTGCGATTGACACATTGTGTATAAGTAAGTGTTAAGCGATGTTGAACCGCGAACATTGTGCGGTTTACTCCGCGCTTCGAGTTGTTTGATCTCGTGATCTAAGGAGGACGGAGCCGCCGGACCGAGGACACGTGGGGGTGGGGCCCTCCAATTCTCCAAATGCTATTCATTTTGCCGAGATAAAGTACTAAGCAAAGTTCTTTTTTTCCCAATCTCGAGTGTCAAAATAGGCAGACTTTACCAAGAGAGGGTACTAACCTTTCGAGACAATTGGTGAATATGCATCTTTGAAATGGCATCTTCACCAATTACCCTCCATCTTCACCAATTATACTCCATCTTCACCAATTAACCCCCATGTTCACCGATTGTCTCCAAAGCAGCCGTAAGGGACCCTCCATGATCAGGCACTCACTGTCCATGAGGGCGAGCGCTCCAAGCTCTATTGCAGCGTGATGGTTTCACGGATCGGTACGGTTTCCACGAATCGGTACGGTTTCCTCCGACACCTCGTAACGATGACAGGTGATCATCATTCATCGTGCGGATCAAAGATGTGTCCCAGTTGGCATTCCTCGGTGCTATTTCAGATCGGAGCACCTCGGAGGCACAGCTCCCCGTGCTCCTGGCGGGGACTCACCGCTCCTAGGCGTCGGTTGCGGTGGATAGAGACGTCATTGTGATCCGGTGTCGAGCAACAGATAGTCGAGTCCTGACCCGAGTCGCATCCTCGCCTCGTTCCTGAAATGAACGGAGTATGGACGCATTGGCTGGTGGAAGACAGTCAGTTCACAATTTCAATAAGGCCACTTAGCTCAGTTGGTTAGAGCGTATGCTTAACATTCGATGAATCTTACGCATAAGGTCGGCGGTTCGACCCCGCCAGAGGTCACGTTCTTTTTGGTCGTCGGCAGGCAGCTTTTCAAGAAAGACAGAAAAGAACAACCCGTCTTGCATGCTCGAAAGCTCGTCCACTGTCAAATTTGTGGCAGTGGATCATTTTTGGCCTGGTCTGTGGTCTGTGAAGATGGCCGGCCGATCTGTGATCAGTGTGAGAGTTGCGCGACCTGACTGACGTGAGGAGGACGTGATCGACGCGGAATATCGCCAACCCTCATAGTCGGCATTGAACTTCCTGCAAGTACCCTCCAACAAAGCTACAGAAGTTCCCAGTGAGTGGAGTCTGTGTGGCAAACTAAAGCTCCCCCATTAACTACGTACTCCACAACACAAGTTGCTGCGATCACGGTCAATGGGATATCGACATGCAAGCCCACAATCTGGTTTATCCATCCGAATTCCGGCATTGTATTCGTGTATTCAGTATTGCTTGTCGAGATGGCCAGACAAACCAATGCCAAGACCCAAGACCAAGAAAGCTTGGTATGCCTTTGTAAATACCGGATTCCGTGCCATGCCACAGAGCGTTGTGACATTCAGACTGTGGAGGGGCCAGTCCCACCACAGTATCGTCCTTTGATAACTAACAAGCTCTAATCTCGGTGTTGGATGCCGGAATCGCCTCGGTATTCTAGACCCAAACTGGGACCCTTGAGGGCAGTCAGGCCAAGGTGATCTCTATGGATCGTCGTCGCAATCACCTGGGGTGTGGTAAGGAACTGTACGAATACCGGTCCGCCTACAAAAGAGCCTCGAACAATGCCAAGAGAGAAAACTCAATTTCGTGGTCTCCGTTCTTCCATTGCAATCGAGCCGTTGGTCCCCGCAAGAGTTCGTGCCTCTCGTGAACCACGATCCTCCTTGGCAAGGCAAACAAAGCTGGGCGGCACATCATGCATTCGTTGAACTGGAGGTGTATAGCTGAGGATGAAAAGCAGCAGGTGATTTTCGGCAAGACAATTGGAGATTGTGGAGGCCAAGCGAATGTGACGTTAGTCGTTTTCTTGGCCATTGTAAAATCACGCCTAGCCCACATTTATCATGTGGCGGGTTGACGAGTGTTGTATGTGGCAACTGGGGAACTGTTGAGTATCGGCTCCGCATTATTAAATGGACACAGCCTTCTACTCAAAAATACCAGCTGGCCTCCCAACACCTGACACTAGACACAATGGCGACCCTTGAGAAAGAGAAGGAACAGCACGTCTCTCATGTTGAGGATGCGGGGTTCGATACCCGGCAGGACTCAGCTTCGGACATAGAAAAGCAGAAGGAGAGTCCCACCTCGGAGACCAAGCTCTGGGAGGACATTGACGAAGGCTTCGACCCGGCTGAAGTCAAGGCCACAATGCGAAAGGTCGACTGGAACATCATTCCCATTCTGTCCGCAATGTACTGCATCTCACTTATCGACCGCACCAACCTTTCGATTGCACGGGCGAGCAACGAAAAGGCCATGAACAGGGACCTCGGACTCGACCAGGGAAACAGGTACTCTCTCGCCACTATGATCTTCTTCATCCCCTATGTGAGTCACTGCCAAAGGGAAATATGCTGACGTACAGATCTTGTTCGAACTGCCTGTGAGGACAGCACCGTATTGTGGTCGTACACTAACCCAGTAGTCTCAAATTGGTCTGCGCAAGTTTGGTGTTCGATTCTGGCTTGCCACAGCCACCTTGCTCTGGGGCGTCGTCATGATGTGTGCCGGTTGGATCCAGACCTGGCAGCAGCTTGTGGCTATTCGTGCGCTGCTCGGTATATTTGAATCTGTCTTGTTCCCAGGTTAGTAAACTCCAAGGAGATATCCAAAATCCCTCTTACACATTAGGCGCCGCGTACCTTATTGCTTGCTGGTACCCCCGGAAGAGCATGGCGACGCGAAACACCATCTTCTACTACGGGGCTTCTGCCGTTGGTGGTCTCTCCTCCATCTTGGGCTGGGGATTGGGTCAGATGCACGGAATCAGGGGCTACAGTGGCTGGTGAGTGATGGGCCCACAAGTGAAAGGAAGGCTGATGCCAGGCGGTGGATCTTCATTATCGAGGGCATCATGACTTGTTTGATCGGCCTATCAGGTTACATCTTCCTCCAAGAGTTCCCGGACCGCGCTACCTTCCTGACAGACAACCAAAAGTACATTGTGACGACGCGTATCCAGCGCGACCGCGGTGACTCGGTACACGACCCGCTCACAGTGTCCAAGAGCTTGAAGTATGCTCTGGACCTCAAGATCTGGATGTTCTCCATCATCTTCTTTTCCGCCACCCTTGCCGCGTATGCGCTGGCGTACTTCCTCCCCAACATCCTCCAGAGTATGGGATTCAACAATATGGAGTCCCAGCTCCTGTTCGCCCCGCCCAAGGCGTGGGGCGTCATTCCCGGTCTCACCGTGGCGTGGCTGTGCGACAAGTACAAGCAGCGCGCCATGGGTGTAGCCTTCAATGCCGTCCTTCTCGTTGTCGGTATCGTGATGTTCACCGAGCTCCAGCAAAAGGCGGTCCGCTACGTCGGTGTCTTCCTCGCGTTCGGCGGCGCCACCGCCAATGTACCGCTTACCGTCGCGTGGGCGCAGACTTCCATCCGATCCCAGTCAAAGCGCGCTTTCACGTCGGCACTTCTCATCGCATGGGGCGGTATCGGCGGCATCTGTTCTGGTCTCCTCTTCATTGAGAAAGAAGGTTTGTATCTCGCACTTCGGGTCCACCAGGGAGCCTGCTGACACACTCAGCCAAGAAAGGATACCCTACAGGTATCTACACCACCATGAGCCTCAACGCCGCCTCGGTCGTCCTGGCATTCGGTCTTAAGGCTTGGTTCACGTATCAGAACCGCCGCGCGGAACGAGGAGAGGTCGTACTGGAGGGTCACTCCAACTTCCGCTATCAAGGTTAGCTAGGAGGAGTTTGGAAGAAGCCACAGCTGTTTTGGGCAGCGCGCGCAACCTGGGCTGGAGGTTAATTCAGGGGCCGATGGTAGGGTCAGTTTAGGGTTGATATAGTGAGAGGGAGTCAGCAACAACAAGAGATGGAGCTGTAGGCATTGGAGACAATGTACTGTAAGCTAAGCCCTAGGACACGGGATGACGTGAGATAGGAGGAGGTAGGGTCACAGTTCATCTTTCGCCAAAAGACGGCTGCGGATTGGTCGTTGTTCGTGTTTCCGGGTTCTGCATCAAGTGAAACTGTGACCCGACTGCTGCTACTTGCCCACAACTCAACGGATTCCACAGATCCCTGCTAGATGCCCCACTTCTCCGCCCAGCGCATTAGTTACCCTCCTTCCTCGCCATGTCCTCGAGGCTACGCTTTGCGTGATCGAGGAGGTATCGGGTGTAAAAGTGGTGGAACGCGAGCCCGATCGTGCCGTCCAGTGGTGGTCCGTACGGGGGTTCCCATTCAGCGCCGCCAAACGAGATCGCGAGCTCGCCAGTAACGTCGTCGATGCGGGCAGTAAACACCTGGATGCCGCCCGGCGGTGGGTTGATCATACTTGGCTTTCCCGCGGCCCAGGCGACCATGAGGGTGCTGTCCTTGTCGTCGCGGTACACGCCCTGGAATAGGCCGTTGGCAAAGCTTTCCGGTGTGCGCGGGACGTGGGGCGGCGGGATGCAGACCAGATTGAGCCTGCCCGCCAGCCAGCCTTCGAGTCGCAATGTCCAACAATCGTAGAACACCGCGAGATACGTCTCGAGTGGTTGGGCGCGTGCAGCGATTGGAGGGGTGCGCACGACCGCGGAGACGTGCCCCGGGTGCGCCAGGCCCTCGGGGAGCCTGCCGTTCGTATCCGGCGAGAGGCCCTGTTTCCACGGATACTTCTTCTGGAGCGTGTAGGCTTCGTACCCCACCGCTGCGCCCACCACACCGCCCGTCGCCGCGCCGTGTTTGAGGAGTTTCCGGAACATGTAGTTAACGCTTATTAATGGTGCAAGGGTACCCCATCGATGGCCTGGCGGTAATCGAGCGACGGATCATGGCCGATGGTCAGATGTCAAGTCTTGGCGCTGACCGTCGTCGGAGGTGGCCCGCTCCCAAGGTTCCGGACAGGCCATGCCGGCCAGACAATCACATGCCAAGAGGTCGACGGTGGCAATTCACGTGATATGACATCACCACCTTGGTGGAGTGCCATAAAGCTGACTGATTCACAGTTTCAGATCCCTCCACACTTCGCGTCAACAAGAACATAACAGATCTTTTAACGAATATCCTCTCGCGACTGGAGAGAGTACTCTATATATGGCACCAGTGCATTCTGCTTGAGAGGGGCCTTCAATCCGAAATGACTGTAAATGTCGACTACCGCCACGGAAACGTCGACTGCCGCCGCAAAGCGCCTGCCAGAGGTGGATTCCAAATACGATGTGGAGCTGTCGACGCTGCCCAATCAGAACCAGACCGTCATCGACCCGACTTCCGCGACTCCGGAGGATGCAAGGACACCTGTGACGGTAGGGGTCGTCCATCGAGTCAATAATGGAGACATCGCGGCAGTTTGATGCGCTGGCACCAGATGGCGGCTGGCATTCATGGCTGATGGTTGTGTACGCTTCATGGATTGCCTTCTGGTATGTAGGCACGACGTACTCCTGGGGAGTGTTGCAGGAGCCATTGGTCAATAGCAAATTGGCCCCGGCATCGACATTAGCCTTTGTTGGATCTATTGCGGTTTCTCTCCTTTCTGCCTTGGCGATTATCAACTCGCGTCTCCTGGGCACTATTGGCGCACGCCGGATGGGTGTCATGGGTGTCGTACTCATGAGCCTTGGGCAGATCCTCGCAGGGTTTACAACCCGGAACGTGGCAGGCATGTTCGTCACTGCCGGTGTTATGATGGGCATTGGAGTGAGCTTTTGCTTCATGGTCGTGTCCATCGCCCCTGCGCAATACATTTCCACTAAGCGTGGGACAGCAGTCGGACTCGTGTATGCTGGAGGTGGACTCGGGGGTGCAGTGATCTCCCTCGCCATGGAGGCTGCCGTTCGCAGGTTCGGTCCCGAATGGGCGTTTCGTGGCATTGGCATTATCATGCTCGTTACTTGCCTTCCCGCCGCATGGTACCTGCAAGAGCGCACGTCGCTTCGTCGTAATGTATTCGTTGAGTGGTGAGTGTGCTACGGAGACAGCCCATTTGGTTGCGCTGACACACATACAGGAGCATCTTCCGATCATGGTACTTCATCCTCCTGTTTATCGCTGGGGCATTCGCAACATTCCCTCTCTTCGTTCCTCCATTCTTCCTGCCAATGTACGCCCACTCCCTGCATATGAGCTCGTCGATGGGTGCAATCCTGGTTGGCATCTTCAATTTCGCCTCCGCGATTGGACGTATCATTACCGTCATGCTCTCTGACCGGCTCCTGGGCCCGATGAACACGCTCTGTCTGACGCTCATCATCACGGCAGTCACACTACTCGTCATGTGGCCCACTTCGACGTCCTTTGCACCCTTGGTCGTCTTCGTCATCCTCAACGGCGCGTCCAACGGCGGGTTCTTCTCAATCATGCCCACAGTTGTCGGAAACGTCCTTGGAAGCCCGCTAGCGCATCTCGGTCGCATTCGGCATGATCGTCTCGGGATGGCTGGGAGGTTACCTCATGGGTGCGCCTGCGGCCGGATATATGCTTCAAACATACGGCGGCACCGATCGGGGGGCTGCCGCCTTCCGCCCCGCACTTTTCTGGGCTGGAAGCATGGCGGCCGGTGCGGCTGGACTTGCAGTTCTGCTGCGATTGTTGAAGAGCCGGAATATCCTTGTTAAAATGTGAGGTTTGTGTGGGTTTACGAAGCTTCTTCTCAATGCAACCTCGCTTTGAGACTAAAACAGTTCTGGCATCTTGTGTTTGGCAGAACTCTACTTATAACCTCCACCGATCGTATTTTTCTTCTCGCGCTTGACAGACGGGCGACTTGACGCTCCATACGATAATGTCACATCAGGTGGCTGCAGATAGTGGCCAACGACCCAGGTTGAGGCAGGGGATTAGCGGCGACCCTCGACGGTGCGCTCGTAGTTCTCGACCATGCGCTGGTGGGCCTCCAGCTGGCGCTGGTGCTCAAGGAGACCGCGCTCGTAGTGCGAAATCTTGTGCTCGTCGCGGCGCTCACGCGAGCCAGAGCGCGAGCGCGAACCGTGGCGCTTGCGGTCACGCGAGTGGGAGCGGGAGCGAGAACGGTCACGGCCACGGCGGTGATGGTCATGTTGGTCGTCACGGCGGTCGTCATGGTCGTCGCGCCTGTCATCGCGGCGCCATCCGCCACCACCGTACTGGCCCTGCTCGTGGGCACGGCGCTCCTCCTCAGCACGGCGGCGCGCCTCCTCCTCCTCCTCCTTCGCCTCCTCCTCGCGCTCCTTCTTCTTGTGGTGAGCAATTCCGACACCGACGGCGGCCGCAACACCAGCACCGGCGAGGGCACCGAGGGCAAGCTGGTCCTTGTTCCAGCCCTGCTCCTGGGGCTGCTGCGGTTGCTGGGACGGGGGACCCAAAGGAGGGGTGTTGGGGCGGCCCTGGTTCTCCTCGGCGTCGTGCTTCTGCTTGTATGCGTAGATTCCACCACCGATAGCGGCGGCAGCAAGGGCGGCACCGGCGCCCACGGCAATCTTCTGGCCGGTCGACCAGCCCTCCTCCTCAGCTGAAGGGTCAGCAGGGTGGCGGGGAAAGGGCATTAACACTCACGAGGAGCAGGGGCGTTGTGCTGATGCTGCTCGTACTGCTTGCGCTTCTCCTCCTCCTCCTCCTCTTCCTTGTGCTCCTTGTACTTGTGGATACCGTAGCCAGCGAGAGCGGCGGCGCCGAGACCGACGGCGATCTTCTTGCCGGTGCCCCATCCCTCGTCCTCCTTGGCTGTAGAGTGAGTTGTTAGGGTGTCGCCAGGAGATGGGGACAGACACGTCCGACTCACGAGGGAGGCCCTGCTGCTTGCGGCGCTCCTCCTCCTCCTTCTCCTCCTGGTGCTCCTTGTACTTGTGAATGCCGTAGCCGAGGACAGCGGCACCGCCGACGCCGGCGGCAATCTTCTTGCCGGTGCCCCAGTCGGAGAAGCCGCGGTCGGTGTCCCCCTCGCGCTGCTCCTGAGCCTGCTGGCTCTGGGGTTGAATGGCGAGCTGGTTGAACGACTGGTCGAGATCGCCAGCGTTGTCGTTGTAGTAGTCGTTGGCGTAACCCATCTTGTGTGCGTGGATTGAGAGAGTAAAGATTGAGTGAGAGAGCTTGGAAGGGGGAGAGGCTGTTCGTGGGTTTATAATATGTGCGTGGGAACAATGCCTGACAAGTATTGTGAACTCTCAAGAGACCCCTGCCCTCCTTTCTCTCAGAGACCTCAGAAGCAAGACCAGCGAACACACGGTTCCCATCCCTAACGCTGACCAACACCGTTAGACACGGATAATGGGGGTGCGAAGGCGAAGGCTGTGACGACACTAGGTGTGTGCGTGCGGTGGCTTGAGCGTTGCTGCGGCTTGTGTTGGTGCGAGTGCTTCTCCTTCAGCGCAGCTCAGTGCACCAACGTACAAGTGAGCCTGAGGGCTGCCATATTACGACCAATGGCCAGCGAGCAAGTATGTGTTGACGGACTCTACCAATTTCCGAAGAGAAGTCATCTTTCCGTTGCGAGCGCTCAACCTCGGTCTTCTATGGCGCCATGGTGAACAACGGACAAAGGAAGTGGATCGACGTTTCTGTCGATGCAAGGGAAGAATGCTTCTTTCTGCGCCACTCTCGATCGATGATCTGTGCAAGCTGTGTCAGTTAGATTCCTGGCGCAGCTCGTCCCATGATTCACAGGACGGTGGACAATGCTCAACGTCTATTGTGATATCGCCATCTGTGTTACCTACAACGATCAGTGTGTAATAAGCGCTGGTCAGTGCAATGCGTTGGTACTTCGTTCCTCATCTTTCCCAACCGGGAGCTGCTTGCTCGAGGCAGGAGCGCAGCAGTAGGAGTGCAACAGCCAACGACGCTTGTTCCCACTCACTTTGTTAACACTCTGGTTCTGTGTGACGGCCACGAGTGTACGTTGGCCCAGGCCAGTAACATGAATTTGGACTACGCGCATGAACGCTCTCAGTGGGCGACACAGTCGGAAGCATACCGATGAAGGCCGGTCATGTCCTTCCCATTGCTCTCCGACCAATACCCGAGTGCCTTATCAGAGGGAATCAAAGAATCGTAGCCTGACACAAAAGCAAGCAGTGAACAGCATGTTTGACTCTGGGCATGGGGACTCGGGGCTGAGGAGCTTGGTTCGGCCCTCCAACCGCCAGCAGTCGAACCAAGCTCAAAGCGCGAGAGCTCATTCCCAAGTCTCACAGTTCAATGTGCAGCATCTTGTACCAAGATCAAGGAGCGGGCCGTGTGGGGGATAGCGCGCAAACGGAGGCAGCGTGCAAGCAGGCCAAGGCGACAGTGAAAGGTGTGTCCATATAACGTGGCCAGCTCCACCACATGGCCGATCGCCAGCCGAATCTGGATGCACATGCTCAAAGTAACACCACACGAAGCATTTTTTACTCTGTGCCTTCTTGTACCTCGTCAGGAGGATGTTCGATCATCGAGCTCCCGAGTAACTCGGGACCACAGTTTTGTGCATGGCTTCATCGTACCTGCGGTCGACACTGCACTGTCCGGGAGCACAGGACCACGCATAACATCGGAGACCGAGCCTGGGTTGATGGTAGCTCGGACTGGTTCATGTAACGTACCACCGCTCAGAAGAGGATCTAAGACCCAGAAAGAGTCGTCGGGACCGCTGACGCACAAGAAGCTTGGGTCAAAGTTTACCTCCCAGGCACACAAGGAACCGGGCTCAACGAACGAACGAACGAACTCTGCAAAGTTCGGGGGTGCGTTACATGTGCTCTTTCATTCACTGACTTGCGGCCAATGTGGTGGAGCTGTGCAAGTGCGCAGAGACACCGTCTCCCTCCATACACGACATGTTCTGGAAGGTTATCGGGCACCGCGGTAGTTTGTTATCCTAATGTTTGCGCTTTTCTGTCCTGATTAGCAGTTCTTGACTTTTGTCTGCAACTCGTCAAGCCAACGTGGGTACGTGGGGAAGGGACTCGCATGGGGACGAGTTCTAGTCCTTCGGTTGTCAGACTGGCTACCACTGGCATCCATAACCACCAGCCACGCCGCCGCGAGAAACAAAAAGCGTTTTCTAGGAGCTCGTACCAACGTTGCTGACCTTATCACAAGAACCGAAGGGAGAGCGACCTGGTTCCCGCAAACCGCATGACAACAAGTGGACTGCCCCGCTGCCTCAACATTGCGAGCCAACGAGAGTGCTGAAGGCTCCTTTGGTTTGAAACGTCGGACAATGTCCACATGGGGTAAGGGACTGAGGGCGCGAGGGGCAGGTAATTTATGTCAGCGATCTCCAAAAGTGCAGTGAAGAGCGAAGAGCGGGAGCCGGGTTCAACCACCGCATGTAACGCTATGCTGGAATGGGATGAGCTTTACGTGAAGCTTACGATATGCTGCGACGCCGCGCGGCCCAGAGTTGTTGTGCTCCCTTTTTACTTTTTTTTTTTTTTTTTTTTTTTTTTGTTCTTTTATTTAAATGGAAAAAGAACGCAGAAGCAAAAACACCAAAAGCAAAGAGATTGGCTCTCCTCCACGCGATACTGTAGGGTGTGGCGTCGACTTCAAACAACTTACAGTACAATGTAAGGGATCGTCATGTCATGTTCTGTTTCATCTGGGCCTTCTCTCGCACCACCGCGATGTGCATATGACGACGATCTTGTCGAGCAACACCCTAAACCCTTTCGGGCCATGCTGGTCAACCAGGACAAGCACTACAGTGAACGTGGAACACGGAACGTAAAGCATGCGTGCATAGTAAACGTCGCAGAGAGGGAAGAAAAGTAAAGACAACACATTGGCAATAAGGGGTAGGACCAAAGTCTGGGAGGACATGTAGAGACCAAAAACAGGCAAAACGAAACAGTCGTGGTTTACATATGTAGCATAATGCTCACATGTGGGCAACGGGGCAGCGGCCGGCGGCGGTGGCCTCGGCCGGGGTCGAGTCATTCTCCTCGAAGAGGACCTCGGCGCCGTTCTTGGTGACCTCGTGGAAGAGCGACATGGGGTCGTACCAGACGTCGATGGACTGAATCTGGAGAGCATCGTTGACCTT
This sequence comes from Apiotrichum mycotoxinovorans, assembly GCA_013177335.1. Taxonomy (NCBI): domain Eukaryota; kingdom Fungi; phylum Basidiomycota; class Tremellomycetes; order Trichosporonales; family Trichosporonaceae; genus Apiotrichum; species Apiotrichum mycotoxinovorans. The sequence continues at coordinate 5,272,191 of CP053620.1, read as the reverse complement.
GGCGACAAGCGTGCCCTCAATCTCGATCAGACCCCTGTGGGCCTTGACGCGGCACTTCTTGCCCTCGCTGAAAGAAATGTCAGCACATATGCGTCGAGAGTAGTTAACTTTTGACTCGTGTGTGCGTGCTTGGTGCGTGACGCACGGCCAAGGCACCACCAGACACGACCCCAAAGCCGAAAAACTTGAAAAACTTACTTGTTGACGCCGACATAGTCGAGCTTCATCTCACCCCAGTGGCGCCAGCGGAAGGCGACGGTGGGGGGACCAGAGTAGACCTCGAGAACCTCCCAAGCGAAGGTAGGCATCATGCGCTTGAAGGTGCGGTGCGAGTCGTTGTAGCTGTTCTTCTCGGGGTCGTAGAACTGCGACTTGGAGAGGAGGGCGTTGTAGGTACCGACACGGACCATCTCGGGACCGGGGATGTTGGGTCCACCGTTCATGGAGAAGGTGTACTTCTCCTGGTCGACGGTTCGCCAGTCCTTGTAGTCGGTCTTGAACGAGGCCTCAATCTCCCAGTTCTTGACGAGGTTGGAGACAATGTCCTCGAGCGAACCGGGAGCCCACGTCTTTTTCTTTGCTGACGAGGGTGGTCAGTGACTGACCGGGGGGGTGACGTGGTGGGTTGGCGGCTGATGGACACAACTAGGACAGGGTACTCACTCTGGTTGTAGTACTCGCGAGTACGCTTGTAGCTGGGGGGGAGGTTGTGGCGCCAAGCGCAGTTGACGTCGCTGAGGACAGCGTCGGGGTTGCTGGCAATGTCGGGGAGAGTCATTTTGGACGGGTATGGAGTAGATGGGTTGTAGATGTGCAGAAGTCTACGAAGACGGGGGGTTAATAAAGCGTCCAGGTTGGAGAGTGTTCACCTAACTGAACACAAGCGGGGAACTAAGGTTATGGGGTGAGATGCGGGTGAAGACGATGGGATATCAGGAGCAAGAGAGTGCGAGAAGCAGAGGCTGAAAGGGCTCCGAAAGATGGCGTTCTAGGATCGTCGCATCTTTAGTTTCCTTTAAATATCCATCAAGGCAAGTGGGCGTACCAAGAAGACGCACCCTTGCTGTGCGATAGGAAGAGGGCGAGGGGTGGAAGGAAAACCACCTGTGTCGCTGTCAGAGAGAGACGAAAAACAGAAGAGGACGATAAGAACGGGGCAGCAGCGAAGGATGACCTGCACGTTTGGCAGGATACCTGCAGGATGCCACACGAGGATGGCAGGCCACCCGGACCTGGGGGCGCCTTCATCGCACAAGACGAGACAGCTCTGGAACGTCACCTCAAGTTTCTTCCTGAGCCAACTGCCTTTCGAGTGATACAGTACTGACGGTGCCCACGCAATCACGAAACGCTTATTGACAGAAAAAAACATAAAATAAAAATGGTGAGCAGTTCAGGCACAGGCATGGTCAGGACCTCGCTTTCGGTTTGCACACGGTTTGGCGACTTTCACCTTTAGGACTACTTGGGACCTGATTATGCGTGCTGCGGCTGTGTTTGACCTAGCGTCACCTTTCCAGGCACGGGATATGCTCAGCTGCTGACCCATGATGCTGAGTCCCGTGGCGGCGCCAGAGCGTCGGTCCGCCTGTTACATTTTTGGTCGTGTACCTTCCAAAATACCTTCCAAAATGAAGGAGAAGAAGAGAGTCCTGCTGACAGCTGACAGAGTGACTCCACGGCAGATGGTTAGCCGAAAGGTGCTGTGATGGATACACGTTTGACACCTTGCTCCAGTAACAGATTCGCTTTGTAGTCAACCTAACTCCTTACCTGGTACCTGTTATCCCGACAGGCTGGAAGGACCAATCTAGAACACACCGAGCACTGCATAGATTACATCGGGCGCGGATGCAGAGCCTGTATGAGTAGATTGGTCGGGGGACGGACTCTGACAAACCGAACCACAAACTTACCCGTGTTTCCAGGCATGCAACGGCGCAACCACAGCGTTCGGAAAAAGGGAGCCAGTGCCATATCGTCCAAAAGTCACCGACAGTTGTTGGCCCGTCGGTTGGCTTAGGAGCAGTGCCCACAAGGGGTATCGCTTCTGGAACAATACAGACACATTGCCGGGGCAGGGTGTGGTGTTGGCACCGTAAGAAAGGCACAGGCGAGTGGCTCACAAGGGGCCATTGATTTGCCCAATCAAAAGAAGAAGCATTCACGCGTACAAGTGGTGTCAACATGCGGCACGCGTGTCGCTGTGTGGGGTCTTTGCCTGGGGGCTCCTACAAACTGTCCGTCCACAAGGTAGAGAGGGACGGATTGTGGCGTGGCAGGATCCGCTCGTCCTTTCGAGGATCCGTACGCTAAGTTTGCTCCTCCACGCCACGGCACAGCGCCACGGCACGACGCCACGGCACAAGCACAACAAATACCTCACAGCACGCGAGCGGTACAACCCCTCGCTCGTTGTTGCGACGGTCTCGATGTCGACCACTTTGGGGAATGTAGTCGCAAAAGCTGGGCAAGTGTGGACACGAAGATCCCAACAGACGAGTTGGCGTCGGTTGTAAATCTACAATAATCTGCCGGTAACATTGCTTTGCTAAAGACTACGAGAACAAGGGAAGGCTCAACGAGAGCGCGTTCCTGACCGTGTGGTTTCCCTTCATCAACGATGGAGATCTCCCGCGGGCCGCGAAACCTGGCTAAACAGGGTGGACACTCGTAAGCAAACCGGCTTTGTTCTATCTCTTGTGGCTTATCCCTGAGCACCCAAGGCTCCTCCCATCAAGCATCAGGTCATCATACTGATGCGCTACCACCTCCATGCCTCCAATCCGGAGGCTGACATTTTCTCTTCACCGCAGTCAGCAGTCAGCGCGCAGCGAAACCCCAGAGACGTGGACCGCGACGTCGTACTTGTGTATAGCCTCAACCCCCCCGGTTGGCATCCGCCCTCCGAAACGTGTGCACATTTACAGCATGCAGAATGCAACATGCAACATGCCCCCTTATGCCTATCGCAAGGCCCTCGGAAACTCTGTCCGCTTTCCCATACTATGATTGCCCCTTCCTCCCCCGCTTCTGCGGTTTAGTCGCTCTTCTCACGACGCACTGCTGAGTCCGCGAAGTAGAAAGCAATAATGATTTCCGTCTGTGTATCGAGTTACAGTATGCCCGGCTATAGCTACGAACTCGCCATCAGGCCCTCATAGATCAACGACTCTGACAATAAACCAACATGAGCTACCCAGAATGCAAACAGAGGTAGCGCGGTAACTAACCGTCATCACATGGATGATGTGCAGAGACCTTACGTTGCATGTCGTTATGGACCGCGTCGAAGAGATCAGTAGTCGTACCTGGCCGCGGGACAATGACTACAGCATCTCGTGAGTTGGTCCCCATATGCAAACTGCAGGTTTTCGTTTACGAAACCACGACCCCACGGAGAGTATCCACGGCCCAAAAGAAGGAGTTACGTGATTGTTAGCCAGCGACTGCGCGTATGACAGCACGGGTCCAAACGTGCTTTTGAGGTAGCGCCGTGTTGATCGCAAACGGTCGCCGGAGAGAATCCTGCCGCACAGCCTGCTGCTTAGCCAGTCATTTTGATACGACCATGGTGATTTTCTTGCGACAGTTGTCAAACAGGTGTTGTAAGTCATTTTCATTGTCATAGCAGATGATATGAAGTTCGATCCAAAACAGTGCTGTAAACAATCTAAATGCCTCCGAGGGGGCGGTGTAACACGTCTAACACTACAGGGCCCAGGGAGTTTGTGACAAGTGAGGCAGTAGGAACAAATCGCCTGTGCCAAACGCAGACTAAGCGCAAATGTTGGTGTGGGCGGCAGTGTCAAGCTCTTGCCCAATGTCCCTTCAAACATCAATCAGTCCACTCCTATAGGTCGAAGTCGTTGGAAGCGATGCCATAATGCTGATGTGATGCTGACTTGGCATCTAATTGGGTGGGGCTATCACTCAATGTAGCCTGCAGTCCTCTTGCTGCTGTGTTGACTACTGCACTTCCAGTAATTCCACCCAATGGGTCTTTGCGCTGCCGTTGTACAAACAAAACAGTGCTAGCTGATCCAGCTTGCGCCACATGACGTTCAGCTACCTGAGCTAACAGAGCTTGTTTGAATGACTGACAAGCTCGACTTGAATGTGACCTCAACCGCGCGAAGAAGCAGATGTGTCTTGATGCATCCCTGAAGTTCTAATGTCGTCGGTTGACGTGTGGTCAAGACACGGTGAATAGCACACCGCGTGACAGTCTCTTCGCTGATGATAAAAGGAAGCAGCGGAAGAGCGATGGCTGAACACACCAGTGAGATGGGCCGTACCATTGCCGAGGCACTGTATATCGCTCTAGCCCATATCTCGGAAGTTGCTTAGCGGTTGCTTGGACGGCAGAGGAGACTTGAAACATGGAAGTAGAGATTGTCGTAGCGTGGTGGAATCTGTGTCTTCCAATGGCACATCGGCCTGACAAACGGTTAGCGCTGTAGTCGTTTGTAGCATAAACATAGACCGCTTTGCGATACGCGATTCTCACCCATTACTTGCTCCGCTCGCTAGCGACACAGTTCCGACTGCGCGGCCCGTTTTGTTACGAGGGCCGCGACTACCTCGACAGTCCATACCATGTGCTCTAGGCCGCCACAGCAAGCCGCTTAATAAAGCTAGTACAGTTCCAGCACAACGCCACTTTTGGAAACTGCAATCGTACAGTATTCCGGCCTTTGCCGCAATATCCATCCCCAACGCATCTCTATCCTCCAACCCTCGGGAAGGTATTGCGAGATGTTATGATAAAGAACCCACGCCCACCCGTTCCTGTCGATGTCGAGGAGTCGTCGCCTAACGTTAGTTTTTTCCACTCTCCATCGTCCTGGAACATGCATGGGTCGGGCCTGTTCCTGACCCAAAGGTCAGCCGCGGATCAATGCTGCTAGTGCAAGATCTATCAGACGACGACCGGCGAAATGACATGTTGAGCGATTCGTACGCACTTGCTATCGTAATCTGTCGTGTCTGGTGCGGAGGCCTTGAGCATAAACGCACTTGTTTGTTCCGCATTCCTCACCACTGGTCTGACGATCAACTGTACTCGGACGAGCCTCGCCTTCAGTTTCAAACTGATATAGTCGTAACGGCGGCCGCCGCTCAGAGAGTGCACGCAGGGCTTTAACTCAACTCTCGTATAAGGTGCCGAACAGCCTCAAAGTATGCACAGTATGTGCATTCCCCCGTTGCTTTCCTGTTCTTCATAGTCTACTGTTCAAGTCGTCTGCAGACGAGTTGCAGTATAGATATACCCGCGGAAACTCCGCACACAAAGTTTTAGCTTTGTCGGAAACCCACGCGTTGATCAGGAGAGTTACTCGGGTGAAGGAACCGCGCACCCGCGACGAGGCACAGGTGAACGGAATGAGGGTGGGTGACGGTTCGGGTTGCCCCCGCGTTTCCCGTTTCCACTCCGCTCTCACAGACTTGAACTGCGTCTGGCATGCTGCTGGATACTGGTGGTCCGCGACCAAACGTTATCTCGTCGCTGTTGCTATGGGCTTTGCCAAAGCGAAGCGACGGGGGCAGGTGGAACGCGAGGGGGCATACACGTACCATGCGGGTATCATTGCGTCGTCATCATAAGGTTGTGGTTTTGTGCCTTGTCCATCTCCTCCATCCGTCTCGGGCTGGCTCGGGCTGATTTGTTGAGGTACATGATCAGCGAAATAGTTCAATCGAGATCCCAAATCCCACAAAACCCGAGTTGTGGCGGACGTTACTCGTTATTTCTGTGTTGATAAGCCTTCTGGTACTCGCACGTTCGCAGGTCGGGCCGTGGTCGCTGTGGTAGTGTACATCAGATGCTGTTGTGAAACTGTCTGGTATAGCATAACCCCTTTGTTGTAGCTGGACACTGTTTGCTCCTTACGATTGGTCGATTCGGCGACCTAGCCTGGCGACAAAAGAAGACCTCAATGGCTCATCCATTCCACAGATCCACAGAGACGAGGGCTCGGTCTATCGTGTCTATTCTGCGGTACCGCCGATCCATCGGTCCGTGCCTAGGTATCGTCCAAGTGTGCCAAACGCAAAAGGCTGGCGGCAATCAATGCCCGCATCAAATGATCACATGCGGATGCGCGACGGGCTCACACTTGTCCATTTCCGCTGGTTCGCGGGGACGTGGAAACGTTGGGCGCACAAACGCTGGAACGGCTCATGCATACAGGTTCTGGCCAGACAGAAGTCTGCACATAGGATACTTGGACTCTGCACTCTGATTCTGACTTTACATACCACGCCTTATTTTCTGTTCTGCAACAACCCGATCAACTCGTTTCGACGCCTCGAACAACTGACACCGACTCGCGACTGCTCCAGCGTATGACTGGATTGCCCTGAAACATCAGGGTACAGGCTGTAGAACTTCGGAGGCAGCAGGCCGTTTGTTTGATCAGCGCCGATCGCTCCGCGGCAGATTTGCCTTCGGAGCCAGTTGTGATTACTGATCGCTGCGTGAGTGGAGCGAATACGGGAAGTCCAGAGAAACATCTTGCCTCCGAAGCGGACGTCGATTCCAGAACTGCTTACATCACTGAAATTCATTTTGAAACGATCGAATTGAATCGTGTCGAATGCCGGAACGAACACGACGTGGTGAGCCATTGAGCCCGGAATCGCGATCCGGAGGCAGAATGTTGGATGCCATGGCATGGCGTGACTCTCGGAATCCAGCACCCTTTCGGCTAACACTGCTCTCCCTGCCCAGAGATCCAGAGATCTCATGGCGTGGCGGTAGGTATGTGTCCCGTCCCGAAACATCCTGGTCCGAAGCGCGTGCCCGAACAGGCAAGGATCTCGGATGATCTGTGCGGCACATCTATTATTGCGTTCGGAGGCCCGTTCGCTGGAACCCGCCGGATGGTTTCATCAGACCTTGTAACGGCTGGTCTTGGGTCACGTCACCCTACCGCCGAACCCGACAGGCCGACAACTAGCACCCTGACGAGCTGGTCACCGGAACCCACCTGACTCAGTTAACCACAGCAGGGGACAGGCTGGATGCTCCAACATCCGGGGTCCGCAACCCGACCCCTAGACCGAACAATGGGACCGCCGGGACTACTCGCCGTCAGCCCTAGGGTACGGAACGCAAAGCGGCGGTCGTCCAACTTACGCACCGGCAACCGCACGGATTCTGGAGGACCGAGCACAAGGGATGAACTACCAAGGGATCATTCATACTTCGGAAGACAACTCACAGCACTTAGGTATACATCACTGACACCGTTGGCAGGGGCTGCTCTTCTGTAGCCTGCACGGCCGCTTTCTGCCAAGCACTCGTGCAACGACCCCAAATTGACCAGACTGTCACGCCGGGCCGTCGCTCATCTAACGTACAAACCGCCTCTGTTTTGCGAACCCGAAAGGCGCTCACGTGATGGGAGGAACTGGTCACGGCATCACATAGCCCGTGGCCTAACAACATTGACGCGATAAGAAAGCGACGTTTCCCTTTCCCCTTGTGTAGCAGAGACATCGAACGAACACATACATTGTAAGGATGTCAAACCCCTGCCGGGTCTGGAAACGGCGCATAATACCTGCTTCGTGAAGCTACATTAAGCGGACTTCCAAAGGTACGAGGGAGGGGAGCATGAAGCCCGGGGTGGTGAGCGCCCTCAGAGGCGACTTTTAGGGCCCTGTGCGCCAGCAGACACGTCGGTACCTTTGATGTCCTCTGCCCCGCCACACGGGTGCGTCTTGCTTTGAAGTTTGAAGTGCTTGACACAAACGACTCGGGAGTCGGCTTTTTCGGTGCGTGCTGCGTATTGAGAATCCCCGGCGCGGGGAACTTGGAAGAGCTTCCCTTTCTCTGAAAAGCGCCTCTCTCGCGAAAGACAGGACGGATACCCTCTCCAAAAAGGAAACGTCGACCAGGCATAGTCGACCAATGGAGCCAGGGTGGATTGAACACCCGACCTAGCGATATTTGAAACTGAACTTCAGTCGCTCGCTCTCCCAGCTGAGCTATGTCTCCACCATGAAGGCACTCTCTCACTCGTGGCGTGGAGGCCACAGCTGGGACGCAGCAGTGACTATGACAGTGGGCCGCGGGAGCTCAAGATCCATTCCGTCAAATGATATCATATACCGGTTCAACGTTTGGGTAGCGTATGGAAGGTTGATGTGACGTCGTGGTTAAACTTCAAACTGGTAGATAAAAGTGCGCAGTCAGGGTGAGGCGAAGGTGTGCGTTAGCTGCTGTGTGGACGTTCTTGGCATTCACAAGCTATCCAACCTTAATGGCTGACGCCTCCAAACGTGGCTGCGCCTCTTGGAGCAGACTTCCCCCTGGTGTTCCAGTCATTGGTCCCTTTGTCGTTTGCTTACTTGAGTGCTGGTTCTTTAGAGCCCTTTGTGCCGCCACGGTAACGATCAGGGCCGTACTGCAACCTCCAAAAGCAGAGGACACTTGTGTGGGTGTGAGTGGGTGAGTGGGTTGGAAGGATGTTGGAAAGTGTGAAGCAGCGCGAGGTCAGAGACGTTGTAAGGGAGCTCGAGTGCTTGCGCAGGGGTACCCCTGGTCACTTCCGCTGGTGGAGATACGACGAATCCTACAGGGAGGACACTCCACCTGCGTCCGGACAACACGGGGCATGCAGCTTGGGAGCTTCATGCCGATTCAAACCGCCGTCACTCCCACAACCACATGCGATAGGGGGGCAGAGGCAGCAATCACTTTCCCGTGGACATTCGTGAAACACTTCTGCAAGTGCTGCGGGCACTACCAAGATACTCAGGCCCCACTCATATTCACTGTTACTTCGAAACCAGGAATCACAAAGTGAAATCCTCAGTCGTAGACTACTTCTAGCGGGCATACAAGGGCTGCAAGACGAGGCAGAGAAAAGCAGCTGAAGCGGCAGAGTCCTCGCGGACGCCGTGGAATGCACAGCGTCCAGCCGCGAACCACGGCGGGGCCAGGGGCACCCAGGCGGCCGCCGGACTGGCGCGCGTTCATGCAGATGTGTGGCGATAGGACGATAGCGGGTACCCTGCCTGTGGGTACATTGGTTTTCTTGGGCTCGAGGCCGGGGATAAGGATACCGCCGAGGATGCCGAGAGGGAGAAAGGAGTTTGATGAGGCGCGTGCGTGTCGAATGCGTCTGTCGGGATACCTCCAGCCGCGCCCTTGAGAGTCTCTGAGCTCAAGTCCACAGCATGCAAATGGCCCGCCATTCCCGCGTTTCGCGGACTTTGGCCCCGGAGGCACAGTCTGGGATACAACGTGTCCTACAGGGAGGACGCACCACCGTGCGGCCGCCGTACGCCTTGGCGTGTAGCGCCGCCCGGTAGGACTCAGCACCGTGCGGCAGCCGGACGCCTTGGCGTGTAGCGCCGTCCGCGGGAACAACGTTCCGCCCTGGGATTGGCGTCCGCCGTCAGTGGTCCATGCGCTAGGGACTGTTCGGCCCGTGGAAGATGCCTCCTGTTGAAGTATGGTGCTCTCGTTCATTATCTATCTCACTATGTTGACTACCCCCAAGGCGATATCTCCACTTGCCTGCCACCCCCTGATCTGGCGCTGGCCTAGTCGCTTACGGTCTCCTCCGGTGGACATCGGTCCCGATTGTCTATTGATAAGATTGTTACCCAGACGACAGGTCAGCAAGTAAGCAGGTGTGCAAGTCAGTAAGTTAGCGAGCATGCATGCCAGTCTCATATGACGACCAGTAACAGTGTCATGAATCGACTAGCCGCACAAAGTCCATCATATTCCTTCAGCATGTTTCGGGGACTCTGTCCTCTGTATTAACTACTGTACCAGTCGCTGCTTGACTCTTAACTGTAGTACCAATCGCTAGGTGACTCTATCCCGCACCGCGTTTGCGACAAACGTCTCCGTCACCACCTCTCCGTTTCCCGCCCATAAGTCTACCGCCTACGACCTCAGATACTGGCACGCCTTGGGACCCCACCGCACGGCCGCCTTGTAGCGCCACATGCCCGGCGCATTGCCCTTGGTCAGCCCCTCGATCGCGTCCGCCATCTCAGGCCCGCGGCCCTCGGCCTTGACGTCGGCGAGGGCGTACAGGTACGTCTTGAATGAGAAGACGAGGGCGCGTGTCTCTGGGAGGCGAGTGAGGGTTTGGAACTCGACGCGGAGGTGGGTCTGGGGTTAGCGGGGGTGGGGGAAGGAACGGGGGGACGAGAGGGAGCGACAGGGCGGGGGAGTGGGAGAAAATGTGCGACGATCGATGCTTGACGCTAGTCGTTGCGTCAGTCGCCGACGCCTTTAGGCTCACCTTTGACACGTCGATATCGGTATCGAACTCGACCTCGTCGTCCTCGTCCCCCTTGATATGGTTGCTCCCGGTGTTGTGCAGGTCTCCGTGAGTCTGTACCGCCCACTTCGATGGTCAGCCGCCACAGCCACGGGGTCGTCACTCACGTTAAGGCGGCACACAGGCTTCCCCGCCTCCATTTTGCCAAAGAAGCGTTCCATGCTCGGCCCAATCTTCTCGTAGCTCGGCACGGGCTCATGGATGGCCGCGAGTCCTAGACCGAGCTTCTGCGCCGGGTCAAACCCGGAGGGGAAGCAGCACACAAACGCGACGCAGCGGTGGCCCTGGGGCTCCTGGACGAGGAAGAACAGGTCCTCCTCGACCGTCTCGCCGAGCACGCGCAGCGCAGCCTTGGCGCCCTCGTCGCTCGAGTCCGTAACAGTGGTCGGCACAGTCTTTCCCGTGATGCCGTTCGTGACCGTGTCCCCCGCTACGGTGAAGACGCTCGGGTACCGTTCCGGAAGGTTGCGCGTCATGAGGTAGCGGTACATTTCGCGCACGGCCGCGGCGCCCCCCGAGTCCGGGACGACGCCGTGTACTGCTGGACCCTTGGATGCGATGAGGGAGCGGCGGAGGGCGATGCGGTCGAGGTAGTCGGCGTCGATTGTGATCAGGTCGCTTGGTGTTGTGTTGCGGAGCGCTAGGGTTAGTGGACACACTGATGGCTTGGCGGCATGAGTGGCGCTGCTCCGGCTCGGCTAGAAGTCCACAGTTTAGGAAGCAAGATGTCTGTCTTTCCCGCTCAATACGAACCTGGCCCTGGACTCCACTCGCCCACCGCAAGCACAAACCCGACTCACCCATCGTGATATGGTAGACCGGCTTGAACGGGCGGTACTTCTTCTTCTGCACCGACTTCCAGTCAAAGTCGGCAACGGGTGTGATGGGCCGCGCGAACGCCTCCTCGGGGGTCTCCTTTGGTGTCTCTTTCGTGCCGGGCGATCCGGAGCGGCTGTGGTCGGCATCGCCGTTCGCGCTGCCGTTTTCCTTCGTGTTCCCGGTCCCGTTCGCCGCGATTTGCGTGGCCGCGTACCCGTTCCTCAAGGCCTCCTTCTCGCTCATAACGATCTGCCGGTTAAACACGGTGGGTCCCAGCTTGGGGTTCATGACTTTGGCATAGGTGGCGGCGGCGAGCGCCAGGAAGGCCAGGAGGACGAAGGCGTCCGCCCAGTCGAGGCCGGACATGATGTGGGTGGAGCTGGAGTGCGGGTAAAGCTGTGGAGTCGGTGCAGTATTGGCGTCGTTATCGGTATCCTATCGTTGTATTGTATCTGGGCTTGAGAACAAGAGACGCGAATAAAGAAACGGCGGCGTTGGACTTCACGGTTGCGGTAGATATATATCCACGAATGCACGGAATGCCAATGCAAATGGAGACTCACGCATCCCGCTCGACTTGACGCACACGAGCATGCACTTGCATACTGTGCTGCTGCTGCTGCTATCTGCCCGGTTTGCATTCCGGCAGCGCGCAGCGGGCGGGGCACACGGGGTCCAGACCGGCGTTGGAGCGAGGGATGGAGAACGCGCTACCTTGCCCACTTTGGGCAATCGGTCAGTGGCCCTGGGTGAATGGCTAAATGTTTACACTTTTGTGGATTCGAGTTCGCTTGCAGATCCCGCCACGGCAAAGTGTGCTTCGAATTTTTCCACAGTGGCAAAAAGGACGAAGAAACAGTGACGTCGTGTCCGTTTGTCGGCCGTTCGGGTCGGTGTAAGAACGCTGAGCTGGAGTTACCCAACAATTCAACAAACTGGTGGCCATGGGGCGTGGGCCGCGGTCAACACGAGGATTGAGACACTTTTGGAACCAGTCGTCGGTTCCCTTCGGCATCTTGGGTAATTGCTTATCATGTGAACACTGAGATTGAAACACTTTTGGAACCATCTCGTTCGTCCGTCGTCGGTTCCCTTCGGTATCTTCTGTAATTGCTTATCATGTGGTCATATCATTGATTCCCGCTCACGGTCGTCTGTTCATTGCTATTTGATATGTCAAGTCCGCGCGGGGCTGGCCTGTATATCAGACCGCCGTTCTCATTCTCCGCTGTTTTATCAAGCTGGGAGATATGCGGAATTGCGGAGAAGATTGGCTCGGCTTGTCCTGCAAAGCTGCTGTGGTTCGTACAAGGTGAACGAAGATCGGGTGGATCTTGCTGCGAACCCCTTCGTCTTCGTCTGGCGCGGAACGAGGCAGGAGCGCAAGAACAGGTTCTGATCAGCCGGACTTGAGCGTTGCAGTGGACAAGTACAGAAGTCGCAAGTCAGTCCGCAGCATCAGACATCTAGGACCGCTGGGTCATCTCCACACACAGACCAATAACAGTATAGAGTGCGACATAAACATGCATAGCGTACAAACTCCGGGCCCGTCCTCGGGATCGTACTGTCCATTCAATCCACATTATTCGTGTGTACTACATTTAGGTAGGGTGTAAGGTATAGTAGTTTAGGCGCCAGACGCACAGACCTGGAGATTGTCAGTAATGCTCAAGATATGTTTTGAGGAGCGCGTTGGGGTCGTTGTCGTAGAAACAATGCTCGCATGCTCGCTCTCCACTTCAGCTCGCTGTTGGGGCAGCGTATCGCCGGTCCGGAAACCGATCCGACGGATGTGTGACAAAAGGCACAGCAGCCAGATTTGACCAAAAATGTTTCCACATCTGACCTTTTGGCCGCCAGATCTGACCTTTCCGATCAAGATTTGACCATAGGCTGCGGGAGCATTTGACCAAATCTGATGGATTTGACCATCGGATAGCGGGCAAAAGTCACTGAAGCATGGGAACCATGGGTTCGGTGCTCTGCCCCCAGGTCACAGCTCAAACACGCATATCCCCAGGCGTGCGTCACCCATTGCTTGAAACGGATCCCCCCCCCCGTCACCTGTCCTCAAATACCTCATCTGGTTTTGTACTCACCATCGGGAACTTGCCGAGTTTGCCGTTCTGAGCCGCCGGTCCGCCGCTGACGACGGTTCCAGTGGCCCATCCATCGTCAAAGGTCTCCTGGACGTGGATCTTCATTCCGGGCTCGAGGGTGAGCTCGTCGTCGAGGGCCGCAGTGTACGGGTGGATAGCCACTGCTGTGGCTCCAGGGACGATCTTGGCGGGAGCGGCGGCCAGAATAGGTGCAGGAGGCGACGCGAAGGGGTCGGACGCAGACGACTCGGCGGAAGCAGGAGTCCTTGACGACATGGACTTGGCAGCACCAACACCAGCCATACCGGCTGCAGCACCCGCCGCAGCCACACCAGCGGTGTGGACGGCAGAGTGTCCAGCGGAACTGGAGGGACCAGCCCTTGACCAGGGGTCCGGAGTCGAAGTTGCGTTCAAGTTGGTCCTCTTGGGGGAGGCGGGTGTCGCGGAGGAGCCACCGAAGGGAATAGGTGTAGGCACATTGCCCTCCGGTACGTTGTTGTAGTTCTGAGCGTTGCTGCTCTTCGCAGTGGCACCTGCCGCGGCACCCGCGGCAGCAGCAGCGGCCGCCGGTCCGACAGCCGAAGATTCGACATTGCGGGGAGGAGAAGGGGCAAACACATCATTTTCAACATCGGGAACGGCGGAGGGGGACGGGCTTCCGTGCATCTTCTCCGAGGGGGTGTTGAGAAGGTGGGTCTCGCCGCTCTTGTTCTGCGAGCGGCGGCGGCGCATGAGGAACAAGACAAGGAGCGCAAGAATGACAAGACCAGCAATGACACCGATGACGATACCGGCAATGGCGCCGCCCGAGATACCCTTCGAGTTTGAGCCAGAGCTCGAGTTGCCCATGGTCGTTCCGGTGCTTGAGGCGGAAGTTGCGGAGGCCGAGCTCGAGCCAGTGCTGGTTGAGCTGGTCGTGGACGAGCAGGCAATCGACGAGCAGCAGCTTGCGGACGAACCCGCCGAGGTCGCACAGTAGGCACAAGCTGCGGAGGTAGAACCGAAACCGCAGGTTCCCGGCTCATTCTCCTCGCCAGAAATACACTGTGTGTCCGAGCTGCTCGAGACATCGTAGCACGCGCTCTGCTGCTGTGAGATGAGCGAGGTACGGCTGGAGCTCGAGGGGCAGTAGGTCGTGTTCCTTCCAAGGGTTGTCAGAGACGTCGCGTACGCTGCACAAGTCGAGCCGCAGATTCGAGGGATGCTCGAGACAGCAGAAGAGCCCTCTTTTCAAGTGTCAGCCACGAACACGAAAGCAAGGAGTAGCTCAGGACTGAAAAATGAAATGTGCTTTCAACTCACGGAGGTAGGAAACGCAGGTTTGACTCGACGCGGCATAAGCCCATGTCGAGCACAGGACGGTCCTCTCCCACTGCACGACCACCGAGTCGGTTGCCTTCGTACAGCCAAGCGTGTCCTTGAGGACGTTCGTAATATAGTCCGTCGAAAAGTAGTTTTCAGCGGCCGTGTCAAAGCTCGCGACGTCGGTCACATCGCTAAAGAACGGATAGTCGCTTTCGAGGCCAGTGGTGCCGATGTAGGTTGTGACTGCGGGACGATGTCAGTGAACGTCGGGAACGAATTACGGGGGTTGACCAGCTGGCGGAACGGGAACTGGACCGCCCGCACCGCCACCCAGACACAAGACGAGCGAACAAGATGCCAGTCCAAATACGTACACTGTGGGCATACCGAGCTTCCAGAGAGGTAGAGACAGTTGTTTCCACTGCTATCCTCCTGCATCTGGGCGAGGGCGGGGAGGGATAGGGCCAGCGAGAAAAGTGCGATGGTTTGTGGTCGACTCATGGCAGTAGTTGCAAAAAGTGCAAGAATAAAGCGGGGTTAGGGGGTTGTAAAACGAGTGTGGATGATGTACGTGGGTGCGAGCGCGCAGCACGCGTCTTCTGAATTAGAATTCCCGAGCCTGGTGCGTGGTATCGCGGAGTCGTCGGGGCTGGGCGACGGGCAAGTGATGTTAAGACACAAGTAATATGTGGTGGTGAGGACAAAGTAAACGTCGGCGATGAAGGCGACGACGACGGAGAGACACTGATAGAAAGAAAGAGAACTAGCGAGAGCGAGAGCGAGGCGAATGAATGGATGAATGCACTGAACCTGAATTCTGAGATGAGAGTGAGGGAGGGGGCTGGGGAGGCTGGCAGCTGGCAGCTGGCAGCAAGAGACGGAGAGAGGGATGCGGTGGCTGGGCGATCAGTTGGGATTTGTCGATTTATGGGTTGGCTGGAAAGAGTATTATTAGTAATTTAAAAAGGGGGAAGGCAGCCGAGGAAGACAAGACAGGAGGGCCAAGGAAAGGTCCCTCTCTACCCTGTCCTCCTTTGTTCCCTTTGGTATTACGTTTGCCCTTCTTGTGGCCCTGGGGGCGTGCACACTCTATAATGCCAAGTAAAACACGTTACCCGTACCCCGTCACCATTCACCCCCTTTCTTCGTTTGGACCGTCCCAGGTCCACACACACACACAATCTCGAGGCGGGTCACTGTCCAATGCGTAGTACTGGCCATTGCAAACAGTCATCCTCTACAGTGTGGGCGGTGGGATCGGTTGATAGATGCATGCCTATGGTAGTCCGTGAAGAATGGTGAGCGGAGGTCGGACGATCACCACACAGCAAACCCTTTTTACATATAGTAACAGTAAAAATGTCACAAAGAGGAAAATAGAGATGAGACTATAATACTTATAATGCACACTTCAAACGAGTGCCAGGGCACAGGGGCACTTATTTTTGCACAGCCATCCCATCATTAATCCAGGCAGACAGACAGACACAGACAAGACAGAGGGGAGGGAAGAGGGGGGGGAACTGCGCAGCCAAGCAAAGTCTCAATTCCTTCTGTCTAGGTCTTTTGTCCTTCCCTCTCCCTCTCCCTCTCTCCCCCTTTGTCATTTTCAATCAGAGTGCAATCCTGGCGTTCACCTTCTGGTTCCTTTGTCCTGCATCTTACATCTTACAATCTTGCACATGACCACACCACAATTGCCACAATCTCTCGACATGCTCGACAGGTTCATAGGCCTCATACTCATAGTAGCTGCCATCGCCGGATCTGACCGACCGTCTGAATACTAATCAAACAACTCCCGTACTCCATGCCCACCTGGAACCCATGTACCATACAAGCACTGCTTAGGACTGACACTGCATTCACCAGGCTCTGAGTCTTACCACCCGCCTTTATAAATCTTTCTTTCGTACTGGGCCTCCGTCAATCCTCTTGCCACCCCCGCCCTTATTCCAAGGCACTTACAGTACATACAGTTTCCTTGTGCGGCTCACCGAGCTTGTGTCCTCACTCCTGGCTCGTTCATTCCACTCCAGGGCGTTGACGGTGTGACCCAATTAGCTGGTCGGATCTTTCCCGCCGTGCCCGCTGACACGTTTGACTGGCTGCCTGCTGGACCATACGAAGTCCCCGTCGCGTCTGAAACCCCGCCGCGTCGCCGGCCTCCACATACACCACCTCCACCTCCACCTCCACTTCCACCTCCCCCGTCCACACCTCTAGGAAAGGAGCGCTTTCCATATCATGGTCGAGCACGAACTCACTGAGCCCGTCGCGCTCGCCAACGCCGACGGTACGTTCAACCCCGCCGCGCACGGGTGGTGCCGGCAGCCAGTGGTCGACACGAGCACGATCGGATCTCCGTCCGTGGCAGGGTACTTTGGGCGCAACAAGCGGTGGGAGTACTGGTGCATCTTTACGCCGTCGCACATTCTCGCTCTGACCATTGCGTCACTGGATCTGTTTACCGCGCACGAGGTGTGGGTCTTCCACAGGCGGACAAAGACGGAGATTGCGCACGGGGCGATCGGGTTCGGGGAGGACGGGGCGGCAAACTGCACGCTACCGCCCCATGTGGATGGGAACGCGCATGCACGCGGGGACGACCTCGAGATTGATATCGAAAACTCGCCGCGCGGCACGAGGATACGCGCGTCCATCCCCGGTGCGCGGTTTGACGTCCTCGCAACCATGCCGCCGGGGCACGAGCGCCTGGGCGTCGTCGTGCCGTGGTCGACGGATCTGTTCCAGTATACCGTCAAAGACGTGTGCCGCCCCGCGGTGGGCACGCTGACGGTTGGCGACGAGGTCGTGGACATTGCGCCGGGCGAGTCGTGGGCGGTGCTGGACCACGGGCGGGGGCGGTGGCCTGCGGAGATTGCGTGGAACTGGGGCGCCGGGTGCGGGCAGACGGCGGGCGGGCGCGTCATTGGTCTCCAGGTCGGCGGGCGCTGGACGGACGGGACGGGGAGTACCGAGAATGCGGTGCTGGTGGGCACGACGCTGCACAAGATCAGTGTGCCCCTGACGTGGGAATACGACACAAAGGACTTCATGAAGACGTGGCGCATGCATGGCGGCGGGCTCGATGCGTATCTCGTGCCGTTTTACGACAAGCACTCGGAGGTCGATGCGGAGATCACGGCCAGCCGCACGGACCAGTGTTTTGGATACTGGCACGGCACGTTCGATACCGGTGCAGAAGTCATCAAGTTTAGAGGCCTCATTGGGTTCGCAGAGGACGTGGAGCGCAGGTGGTAGAACTAGTTCCAGCGGTGGGTCATCGTTTCAAAGTCAAGTAGGGATAAGAGGCATTCTTGGGCTCTGGCTGTTGCGTCTGGTATGCCGGGACTGCGTTCGCACTTACTTGTATTCACAGACCTTGAGCTCACAATCGGCACCCAGTCCAGGATCTACACTAAGACCTTATCTAACATCATTTTACCTCTGAGCACACCATTCCCAACTGTTTATTCATTCCCGAATGGGTCGTCAGCTCTTCGTTTACATCCTACTCCCAACACAAACTTCAACATCTGCGTGCCTCTCGTACTGACTTTTCTGGCTGGTTGAGGAGGAGGGGCGCTGTTGCCCTTTGCCACCACAGGTGCCTACGCATGTCGACAGCCCAGCCGGGCCTCGTTACTGTACCAACCATCCAACCTCCAGCCTACGAGATACACAGGCGGATATTGTTCACTATCTCGCCTCGAGATATTGCTAGATGGGTGTGACGCTTATGCCAGCTCAGCCAATGTCCTTCATGGCATCAACCGCGCAGTAGCCTGCATCCACAATTTGCAGCCAAGATTATGCACGTCTCAAGATTATCCCTATCTGTATATACTTTTTTCCCCCGTCTGACCAGTTCCGCATACTTTTCACTCTCCCTCTCTCTAGCTTCTAACGGGTCTCTGTGACTTAGAGAACATACCGGATCCGCTTCTCGCCGCCCTGCGCCTCCTCCCTGTCCATCTTTGCGTTCTCCCACTTGAGGCACTGGCGGAGGACGACGGAAAGGAGGATCGCCATGCCGGTAAACACCGCATTGACAGTGAATGCCATCTGGGGGCCGTGTCAGCTCCGAGCCTCGCGGCTCTGAAATGAAATTTCCCAAAAACTTACAGTGTAGCCCGGGCCAGAGCCGGCGGGGTACAGGTACGGGCTCCAGATCTGCGCCACTGGAAAGCAAACGTATCAGCCTCCATCCACTGTTTCGTTTGTTTTGGTGGACATACAGTTTCCGAGCGCGTTGACGGTCCCAAACGCAAACGCGCGCTTTGTCCGCGGGCGCGCAAACGTCGATCCAACCCAGGCGAGGAGGACCGTGAAGCTCGAGCTCATGCCGAACGTCATGCAGAAGATGGAAAAGTAGCGCGGGGCAGTGGTGCGCGTCGTTGCGGCGATGATGAAGCCGGCGATACCCACGAGCATGGGGACCGTGTAGTGGAAGCAGCGCTCGGGCCGGCGGTCCGACGAGAACGAGACCATGAGCTCGGTGAATGCGGGCACGAGGTACGGCGGGGCCGTGAGGAGCAGTCTGCCGTCAGAGAATGAACGAGCTCTTGCTTACGTCTTGACGCGGCCGAGCCCGAACGTGTTGACGACCGTCGGCACGAAGGAGGTGTATCCGCCTGCGGTGGTCATGAACGCGTAGATGAGGCCCATCATCCAGAGCTTGTAGTCGCCCGCACCGGCCTTGACCGACTGCCAGAGCGTCGTCGTCTCCTCGTCCACGACGCCCGTGTCGCGCTGCAGGCGGGCGACAGCGACGAGCTTTTCCTTTTCGCTCAGCCAGCGGGTGCTTTGTACGCGTCAGCTTGCCAATAATAACCGCTGCGGTTGTGTTCTTACGTGCTGGGATAGTCTGGGAGGATGCAGGCCGCGACGAGCGCGAAGAACACTGTGATGACGCCCTCAATGAGGAAGAGCCAGCGCCACGACTCGAGGCCACGCTTGCCGTCCAGGCTGTTCTGGATGCCTGCCGCAATGAGGCCCGCGAACGCGCCAGAGAGGTGCGCGCCAGTGTAGAGCTGCAGAGTCAGCGAGGTGGTACCGAGGAGGCGGCTTGAGTACCGATCTGCAGCCGAACCGCACTCACAATCGACACCCGGAGCGCGAGCTCCTTCTTGGTATACCACGAACTCAAAAAGAAAAGAATTCCAGGGAAGAATGGTGCCTCCGTTACTCCGAGGAAGAACCGGATCGCGACGAGGTGCGGGTACGTGTCTGCTGCGGCAGTGCATGCGCTGACGGCGCCCCAGAGGGACGCAAACGCGGGAATGTACAGCGAGGGCCGGACGCGCGTGAGGACGAGGTTGGAGGGTACCTGCCCGAGAATGTAGCCGACAAAAAGGACCGAGATGGCCGTGTTGAAGTTCTGGCCCTTCATGCCCAGATCGGCCTCGATGCCTTGAACGCGCGCAAGCCTGCCGGTCAGTAATCGCGTCCATGCTTCTGTGCTTCTAGAGTGCCGATACGATAAATCCGCAGCAGCAGCAGTGTACTCACGCTAGGCCGTTGCGGTCCAGGTAATTCGTGACGAGGAGAATGAAGAGCATGGGGAGGATACGTGCGTCCATCTGGAGATAGAGTGTCAGCGAGCTGCTGTACTCCACTCGCACGCGCGGTCGTGTGAGATATTGGTGACTAGCCGTACACCACCGCAGCTAGTCATCGTCAGCATACCTTGCGCCGCAACTTGCGCTGCAGGACCTCAAACTCCTCCTCGGTCGGTGCATCCGGCCACACGAGGCCGTTCACGTCCTTCTCGGACGCAGCGAGCGCGAGCGCCTTGAAGTTGTCGGCGGCGTGCTCCGGCTCCATCTCGTACGCGGCCACAATGCCGCCCGCCGCGCGCGTGCCCGGTGTAGGTGATGTCGCCATGGGGTTACTGGCCTTGCGAGCGGACGCTTCGATGTTGTTGACGGGTAAAAGTTTGGTTAAGAGTCAAACTGTCAAAAATGTCAAGATGTCCAAGATATCACTCCTCGGTTGAGCGGACGGCAAAGGGTCGCCGGTATCAAAGGGACCTGGCCTGATCTCGTTCAAGGTTCGCTGACATCCGAGATGAGGGGGCCGGCTCTCGGAGAGAGGAGGCATGAAGGGAGGTAGGGTATGGCGAGCCTGGCGGGGCTTGGCACTGCGCGTTATCGGGGCTCCGAAATCCCTGTTTGCGACTTTTTTTTTCGTGGAGTTTCCATGATCCGTAATCTATATCTGGAAAAGGTGGCCAATTCACGGCGGCTTGTTTTGCCGAGCTGGCCGAGACGACATCCATCGTGATCAGCCTCTTCCCAACTTGGTCGTTTCCACCCACAATCTACTCATGCCTAGATCACATTCTTCATGTTCAGTTACAGCTTTGTGCTCTGGGACACTGGTGTAGGGAGATATCGCAGCCCTTGGCCATTTCTCGCGAGACCTTCCCCGGAGCTCCGGCAGGCCTGGATCGGTGGAAAACCCCAATAAAGACGCCGGCATCCTGATCCTTGGCTGCCCCTAGTTTGCCCAGCCAGCCAGTTATCGGGCCCGAAAGTGAGCCTGCCAGTTCCCCAAATACTGTTATATGCCCTATCACTAGATTGACCATCACGTTTTCGCGACTCGATTTCGGCGACCCTGCGTGCTCTCGTGCGGTGCTGTCTTGGGACTTGGAAGCGATCGCAAGCGTGCAAGCTCACACGCTCGCTAGCTCGCTACCTCGGTAGGTAGTCACCGATGCGACCGCGTGCCTGCTACTTGACGGCTCCGACCATGAGTGGACCAATGAGGGCGAAAGGTGAGAGAGGATTGGAGCTGCGGATACGGCTCGGATCTGGACTCGTGGGTCGCAGCTCGTGGCTCGTGACTGGGTGACGTGCGGTCCTCGGCGGCAGTCGTGATGAGATGCTCCCCACACTTGTGGATCAGATCAACGGAATGACCTTCTAGAACCCCATGCATTGTCCTCCCAGTCCCCCATGCTTCCGAGTACACACACTACACATCTTATCTTTGATCTTTGAATTCAATGACCACGCTACCCCGCCACGCTCTAATCAGATAATCTACGCCGCCGGCCCCGTGCCAGCCGGCCCCGTGGCAATTTCGGCCCGCGCCTCTGTGCCCTTTGCCTCGTCGTCCGCGTCCGCGCTCGCCTCGTCGGCCTTGACCTTGACCTTGGCTTTGGCGGCCGCCTCTGCCTCCGCTTTGGCCTTCGCTTGCGCCTTGGCCTTCTGCGCCTGCACCTTGCGCTTGGTCGGGACGAGCGCCCACAAAATCACATAGCCGGCGATCATGGCAACGGCCACGGGCTGGATCGTCCAGATGCCAAACTGTCATTATCAGCGCCGAAAACATGAGGTACATATATCCAGGAAGAAGTAACTTACGCGATCGGCAATGGCGCCAGTCATGCTGCCGAGTCAGCACCCAAGCCCACTACTAAATAATCTACTCACAAGGGAACAGCCGCGGCGCCCGCGCCGCCAATACTCCCCATGAGGCCCATGATGCCGCCGCGCAGGTCGTCGTCGAGCACGTCGGCAATCACCATCAGCGCAATGGGGTACACTGGCCCGAGGAAGAATCCGACAAATGCATAGCAGATGCCGTTCCCGACGAGCGAGTGCGTGAACCAGATGACGAGCTCGAGCGCGAGCGCGATTGCCGAGCTTGGCAGTGTGAGCTCCTCGCATACGGGCCTGTGACGCACTAGAGATAGATGGAGACCTGGAAGCCGAGCCGGTTCGTCACGGGGATGAGGACCACGCGGGAGACGGTCATGCCGCCCCAGAAACCCGTGGTGACGTACCCTGCGGCCGCGGAGCCGCCGCGCTCGCGCCGCAGGAAGGTGACGGACCAGCCGGACAGGGCGACCTCGACGCCGATCTGAGTGCGCGTTAGTATGCGGGTAGACTACGGTGTGGCTGCGCCAGTGTCGAGAGGGAGAGAGAGGTGCCGGTGGTGCAATATCTCTTCTGGGACCATGGATTGCTCGACTCTGCGCGCGACGACTCACATAAATGAAGCTGAATGCCATCAAGGCGTACACTGCGGGGGTCGCAAATATGCGCTTCATCTTGGCACCACTGCTCTGCGGCAGTTTGCGCTCCGGCTGTGCCTCTGGCTCTTGTTCGGTCTCTGTCTCTGTGTTGGCACCCCCTCCTTGCTCGTCCACGCCCTCGGTCTCGGCCCCCTCCTTCTCCTGTTCCTTCTCCTGCTCTGCCTTTTCCTTCTCCTTCTCCTTTTCCTTCTGCCTTTCCCGCTCGGCATCGCGCCACGTCTCGATCTGCTCCTCCGTCCGCCCATCAAAACAGAGAAAGAGCGCCGCGAGTCCGAGAAGCGTGACGCCCATCGCGACGAAAAAGTAGTAGGACGATTTCTCCTCGACGTGCTGCGCGAACGCGGTGGCTGCCAGCGGCGCCAGCGTGCCGCCGAGCCCAAAACATGCCTGCACGACCATCATCTTGTTGCTTGCGTTCGGGAGGCGCGAGCAGAGGTTGTTCACTTGCGCGTCCTGTTGTCAGTGCGGAGAAGAAATGTAGCGAGGCAGTGGGGCGTTGCATTTGTTCGGGGAGACAGAACGTACCTGCAGCGCGAGGCCAAAGCCCGCAAACGCGAATGCGATAAGGAATAGGGCATAGTGCGCGCCCGTGCCCATGAGGAGGTATCCGACCGCGCTGCTGAGTGCGCCGAGGGGCACGGTCTGGGGTCAGCTTGCGGGAAGTGTGTATTGGGGCGCCGTCGAGGCAACAAAGCAAGATATTATGGATCTATCATGGTTGTAGCCAGCTCATAACCACTTGCCGTCCGGGCCTGGCCTTGCAGACTGAGCACGGCACTTACCAGGCCAAACCCGATCCGATCAGTAATCCACACGTTCATGAGACCCGCAAACATGCTGCCCGCAAAGCTCGTGGAGTAGACGAGAGAAACTGGGATCATGGGATCAGCACCGGGTGTTCAACCCCACTTTCAAGACGTACTGAGGAGGTAGTTAATCTAGCAGTCGTCAGCCATTCAATATATTGTATTCCTTCTACCCACGTTATAGTGCTTCTGCAGCGAGGGCACGAGCGGTCCCACACTGCCCTCGGTCCATCCACAGAGGACCATGGACGTCATGAGGCCCGCGAGGATGGCGCGCAAGCGGCCTTTGGACGGTGGTGGCATACGGCGCCGCAGGCGCGGGAAGATGTAGACGTGGTGGTGTTCATGCTCATCAGCAAGTGGTTGGTGCGCTTCCTCCACCGCGCTGGGGGGAAGGACGTGCACTGCGCCTTGGGCGTCCATTGCGACAAGACAAGGTGCTGTTCGTGGGTGGTGTGGGTATGAAAGTGATCCAAGCGCTCGTATCTATGGCGTTGATATACCTCTAATGTCTCTAAGCGGTGCGGAGTATCGTTGCGGGAGGCGCCGACCGTTCAGCGGCTCTAGTCGCTGCTCACGAGGTTGGCCGTGGTCGTGGTCGTGGTGGAGTGGCGAGAAAGTAGAGAAGAGAAAGGAGAAAGGAGAAAGGCGCGATGGCCATCCAGATAGGGCTTAAGACCGCCCGGGACGGCACACAGTTGACAGACGACAAAAAGTGCAGACGAGCAAGACCGAGATCAAACAGTTTGTACAGTATGTAGGTGACACCCGGGTAAAGGGATAATCCGAACATGTGCCGAAGACCGCTGGCATCCAGATCTCGGCGCCTCGCCGAGCCTCCGAGGTTGTGTGTAGTTGTTGACCGTTGCGATCCAACTAAACGATAGGAAATCACGCGGACTCGCCTGGGCCCCGCTCAAACACCACGTATACTCGGGCGCGTGTACAGTGGGTTCAGTGTGCGTTTGGGTTCTGGAGTGGAGTGCATCGAGTCGAGGGTGGAGTTTGTGGTGGAGCTCGGTGTTGGCTCCGTCCATTTCCATTCCGCCAGGCTGACACAACTGACCGTCTGGCGCAGCAGCTGGCGAGATAGAAAACGTGGTCTGTCCCGCGAGAGATCTGAAGACGCGGGCTGTCTGACATGTATGCGACACAAAGCAAGCACATCATGACCGAGACGAGTCCATCTGACTGGCCGCAGCAGACGTCCTCGGCTGGCAGCCATCATGGTAAATGCAGGGTGGTTGGAGTGAAGACCGGCCGGGGCCACGATCTCGGTGTTGCCTCGGACCGAAATACCCGGGAAATCATAAACACCGATGTCGCGTGTCAGAACTAGTGGCACAGCACGGTGAGTATAAGTAGCCGTGTTTCAACGTATCCACGGCGCATTATTTCACGATGCGCGGCTGCTTGAACGGTACGGTCGGGAACGACGAAGCGGGTATCGGTGTTGCTATGCTGCAAAGCAGCGGAATGAAATGGAATGGGAATGGAATGGAATGGGCCGATCTGCACCATTGTACTATCTCAGCATGGGAAGTGCACGGCTTTTCCGTCTAGCTCTAACACCAAGCCACGTCTGTATGACTACGGTCTTTCTTGATGCTGCATACAGATATATGCCGTACGGTTCCATCTGATGGGGGTTGTTCGTTGCCGGTCACTACAGGCTCCGCATCGGACAACTTCGATCTCTTGCTACGGGAGGACCACAGCTCGAGGCCCTCACCAGCGGCTGCTGCTGAAACAAGCTGCACCGGTACAAAGGCACACACTACTTGTCCAGTACCCCTTTCTCTAGCCGGTACAACAATGCTGTGGAGCCCAATTCGCTCAATCAAACAACTCGGAGGAGAAAAGAGGGAAACCACAAATAAGAGTTGATACCGACGGCATTTACCAATCTTCTCACAGACCTTACAGCCCCCATCGTCTAGATAGGAAGTTGTGAAGCCTCCAGGCGGATTGGAACCATCGCCACGTCCTGGTCGGTTGTACTGTATCCGATTCAACAGTATGGTCTGGACGAAGCAAGGACCCACACGAACACCGTCTGGAGACGATCCTCCTCAATCAGTTTGTCAATTGTCGAAGGTCAACGGGCTGCTAAGCCCCTAAAAGGGGGCTGGAGGCGATGAAGGAACAGAAATCAGAGGGAAATTCGTAGCTTGCCAAAATGGACTGTTCGACACAATCTCGACTTTATCGCCAGCAGGTTTCGATCCTGCGATCTCCAGGTTTCAATATGAGCCTGGCGCCGTTCCACTAGGCCATAGCGATGTGAAGATCGAGGGCGTCGGGGTGGATGCCGGAGGTGAGGGGGCCTGTGTTCTTATTGTCGGGTGAGCGAAGGTTTATGCAGTGACACAGTTGGGACTTGTGTGGTGTCAACGTCCGACGTCCTTCTTTCCCTTTCCGAGATCTTCTGTTGATGCTTAGACAAGATGGAGAACAGCAGATCTATTTGATGGTCTACAGTAGCGCTGCTACTACCTTGGACAATATTGCATGCCTGCAGACTTCTCGAAGAGGAGCTATTTGGCTGACTGACTGACGTGCGCAGACTTGTCGTGGTGGTGGATTCTGAAAGTACTGCGACCACGATGCTGTGGCCACTTGCCGTCGGTGTCCGTACTGTAATCATACTAAATCAGCTTTCCAAGCCGAGACGTTCAAACTCCTGAGCTCTAATGTACGAGCTCAGCACAGCATGAACATTAGTTCATGGGTCGGGAAGAACGCCGTGAGACTGCCGCACAAGGCGATGGAGGCAAAGCTGAGACGCAGGGGATTTGCTGGGGACGGGGCGGGGCGCCGGTCACTCTCCGAGTTGTACGGGACGTGTGGGCCGCACATGCCAGCAGCACACAATGTAATGGTTACTTTTGGTGCTGTGTAAGCCACTGAAGTATGCTACCACAGTCTTTGACCAAGAATAA
Organism: Apiotrichum mycotoxinovorans; assembly: GCA_013177335.1. Taxonomy (NCBI): domain Eukaryota; kingdom Fungi; phylum Basidiomycota; class Tremellomycetes; order Trichosporonales; family Trichosporonaceae; genus Apiotrichum; species Apiotrichum mycotoxinovorans. Next base: position 5,245,854 of record CP053620.1, on the reverse strand, counting down.
CCAGGACAAGGAGCGCAGGTAGGACCTGGGCCCAGAAGCGACACTTGAGCCATGACCTCGTCGCCCTCGTTCCTCATTTGTTTTGATCGTGCGCTTGCTCGTCATCCTGCTCAGCCCTGATTAACTCCGGATGCACTGCCCCACCCCCAACCGCCACCGTCCGAACAGTAAAGGCACACACAGGCAGCCTGGCGGACCGGAGCTCGCGCGCATCCCCATTGTTCACGGAACGGAAGCATGCGTCGCTGCACATCGAGGCGTGATTCGAGTTTAGGGTGGAGGCTGCAGCTTGAGTAAGCGGAGCCGAGAGCCCATGGGATGCAGGACGGTAAGACAGGGGATGTGGCGATGATTCACGATGAAAATGACGGGAGGCGGGGGCCAAACATCCCTAATCCCAGGCGAGGAGTGATCGCGAGGACCACACCACGATCGCGAGAATCCCGGCGAGCAGGGGTAACGCCGTCTGCTGTCTCGGCCTCGCGGTCGGACCCAGAATGTGGTATGACGAGCCCGTGGGCATGATGATTTGACCTCAGCCGTGGACAGCCCACAGCGGTGCCATTTGGGTCATGGGTGCCACATATGAAGTCGACCCGACCCAGTCTGGCCTCCACTTTCACCCCAGCCCCGGTCCCCGAGCCGGCATTCTGCCCGGCACCCTCGGTACAGTCCAGTCTAAATCCGGACGATAGCGAGACACACTGATTTCAATATAGGCTGAAGCGAGACATGTCGGTTGTATCCTGCGGGGCGGTGCATGCGCGTGTGTAGCGAGGGGGGGGTCGAGGAAAGCATAGCACCGCACACAGGAAGCTGGAAGTTGGCAGCTCGACGCTCGAAGCTCGACCCGCGAAGGTTCCAAGATTCACAAAATTCCGTCCGTCCATCAGTGATCGCGATCGTGCGTGTGGCGGTGACCCAGGAACTTTACACGCTTGTTGTCCAGGATCCACGACAGCAAGTGTCAGTGTGCCACTCCCGAGGCTTAGTGAGTAGAGAGTAAGCGTAGAGTATGAGCGTTTTCCTGGCCCGTCTTAGCCCGTCTTGCCCAGACTTGCTTGGGAGTATACAGGCATTGAATGTGGCGAGCGCCTCCCGTCGGAGGGGTGGAGTAGTGTAAACTGTATCGCCAGATCCAACGATCCTGCCTACCTTTTCCCCGGTGATGCTATGTCATGTCTTCCATAAGCCTTCGTAACCACAGGGTGACGCCGAAGCGAACCTAGCGAGCACAACGGAAATCTTGCCTCGTGCGGAGTCACTGGCAAGTGACGAGTGAGAAGTGAGGGCTGACGAGTGACGCAAAGACACGAGGTAGCAAGCGGCAAAGCGCTCCGATGGAAGTGCATCGCGCAAGGACGGCCCGTCTCTCAAGCTCTGGGGGGGTTGATTGTGGCGTTACAATCTATTCTGAACCCTCACCGTATCCAGATGCACCATGCACGAAGAATACAGCCGCCCCAGACTGCGGATCAAGAACGGACATTACCCACCCCACACACTATATCCCATCCGAGATCGTCGTCGTAAGTCCTTCAACATACATACATCAGGTGACTGAGTGACCGAGTGACACAATGGCAACACTTTTTGCCCGTGCCACCGCCGTGCACTGTACTTGCTGTACGCTGCGCTCGGCCGCGGCGGACAGTTTTTGGCTTCTGGACCCTGTTCACCGCATAGCATTACGGGCATCGAGTGGTGATGTGTGATGCCGATTGCTGTCGTTGTCGTCGTCGGGCATCTGCGTGCTTCCTTTCTTTGGGCTGCGTCTGCCTTTCCCCCTTGTTGCCCGCCCGTCGGCTTAGTAACAAGTGAGTACCTTTCGGGCTCAAGCGCTTGTCAGGCAGTCGGGCATGAAGCAACCTCACTACAATGGAAGCGAGAGAAGCGATGGAAGCTCCGGAGGTTTGGCGGGCAGCGCGGCCCGGAGAATGACGTCTGCTCAAGCTCAGGACCGCTCCGACCTCGACCTCGACCTCGCGAACGAACGAATACTCTTCGCTCGGACCCGAGCCAAACATGGATTACAACAGGTACAGTCCAGAAGGTACAGTACAATAAGAGCATGTGGGGTCATGTGGACGGGAGTCTCGGATTCCTTGGCAGAGCGGTGCTCCTGGGGGGTTTTTTTTTTTTTTTTCTTTTCTTTTTTTTTTTTTTTGCTAGCACCGGAGTAGCCCGGCTCATCTGTCGGCAATTCGGGACGCGGTAAATAGCCCACACAGGCCACGGACACACGCCAAAAACACCCGCCCTTGGCTTCGGGTTTCTCGAACAGCGTGAGTAGGAGGCACGCATCCACGCATGCACACATGCACGCATGCACGCAGGGGTACAGGGATGCAGCGACGTCAACGAGGTAGTGAGGCAGTGAGGCAGTGACGGATTGCATTCGATTCACGGCATGCAGGGTCGCAGGGTCAAAGCGCAACAGGAACCAGGATCACGAGCGACGCTGACATTGTATTATACCTCTAGAGCTGTACTGTAGTTCTCCAAGGGATTACAGAAGTGACACTGGAATGAGACAGAGTAAAGACAAGGATCGCGAGGTCGGCGAGGCATGCTTTGTACAGCAGGTAGCTGCAGAGACCCGGGATCCCGGGAATGAGAAACACTTACACAACACATCAGCTTTGCGCCTCAAAGCGGTGCGGTGGCTCATTATGATTTCCTTTAGAGGACCTCGTTCCGTGTGTGGGTGCGCTCTATACTCTGTGGGTAATAAGCGTGTAAGCTTGTAAGCTATGCTCCCTAGCATCTTGTGTTTGTCTGCAGTACTGTGGCGTACGGCGTCATTGTCTCCTTTGCGTCGATTCTGTGTGATGGGTTTAGTCTTCCCTATGCAACAAGGAAGGGCAGGGAAGACAACTCAGAGGGGGGAAGGCACAGGAAGGAAGACAAAAGAATAGGGGAATATTAGGCAAGTCCAATTACAACCAAACCCAAAAATAGAATTACTTATAATTTACCTGACCCGCTTTGTGGTTTTCTATTAAGGTTATTAGGTCTTTTTTTTTTTGTATTTCATTTTCCCATTGTGTTGTACGAGGTATGACTAATAGAGCAATGGATATGAGGGCAGAAGAGGAGAGGAAGGGAGAATATCAATTTTAAAGATTCTGAATTAGACGCAAGAACACAGGAACAACGCATGCCATTTCCCTTTTCCCTCCTCCAGCCACTCTCTCTCTCTTCCGCTGCAACATCTTTGTCTTTGAGCAGCGGCGCGGAAGCTGGGGGGGAAGGACAAGGACAGGGAATCAGTCTGTTTGGTGCCCGGTGCCCTTTGGGATTGGAGACCTTGTGGAGTAGCAGTGCCTGGGGCCCTGGGGGAGAGGCGTACCAAAAAGACTAACAACAACACGGAGAGAGCATAGCTGAGGGGCCTGAGGGGGAGTGTGTACTGTACTGTATGATGCGGACCCAAAGGACGTCGAGCGTCAGCAGCCACGGTTTGATGGGTGTCGGCATCACTTACTGTGCACTTCTACCCCGACGCTCGTGACCCCCCCACCCCACCCCCCACCCCACCCCCGCCCCTACCTTACGCTCAGACCCACTTCCACTCATCACTCACCTCACGCCCCAGGGTCCACACACCCACACCTTCCCGTCATTGAGCCCTGCGCTACTCTTTCGAGTCCCTTGGTGTTGCCTCTGTCCCGCCTGGCCCCACACCTCATACTCCCTTACACACTGTACTGTACAGAGAGTAAGGCAGCAGTCTGTATAAATAAGTGGGGCCATTCTTGTCCTTTGTCTTCCTTCTCCACCCCACATCCCGCGTCTTCTCTTTCGTCTCTGCAACTCTCATTCGCCTGCATCTTCATTTTCCTTTTACGAACCTCATCTCTGCATCACACAGCTTCCTTCTAGTACTTCTCACATTAGCACTCTTATCATAATGCTCTTCAACATTCTCGCCCAGCTCGCCGTCCTCGCCATTGGCGTCTCGGCTGCCGTCAACCCTTGCGAGCCCTCGAGCTCGAGCAAGCCCCCCACTTCGTCGACCTCGTCGGCGCCCCCCACCGGCCCCACTGGCGGAACCACCACCCTCAAGAACCGCGGAAAGTGCATGGACCTCAACGGCGCCAACTACGCCGACGGCACCAAGGTTCAGATGTGAGTAGTTTTTATGTTTTTTTTTTTTTTTTTTGTAGTCGATGGAGGGTGGAAGGAGAGAGGGAAGACCACGCACAGTAATTCTATACGCGTTTCCTCGTCTTCCTTCCTTCCAAGATGGGGAACCCGAGCTGACTTCCGCAACAGCTACGACTGCAACGGCACTGGCGCCCAGAACTGGCAGCTCGCGCGCGGTGACGGCAAGGTCAAGATTACCGGCAACGGCAAGACCTTCTGCCTCGACGCCGGCGAGAGTAAGTCCAAAACAACGCTCCTCCCAAAAGTCCATGTAGACTGACCATTTTCTCAGACCCCACCTCCGGCTCGCTCGTCAAGGTCTGGACCTGCTACGACGGCCTCAAGCAGCAGCAGTGGTACTACACCAACGACAACCGTCTCGCTCTTACCGGCCAGGGTCTCTGCCTCGACCTTCCTTCTGGCAACACTGCCAACTTCCAGCAGCTCCAGGTCTGGGCCTGCGGCAATGGCAACGCCAACCAGGAGTGGACTTCGACCCTCAAGACTGTGCGCCGCCGCCGCTACGCTCGCGCCCAGATTGCCGACCAGCTCGAGTAAGCGCCGCAACTGGCGACAATCAACTAGCGCGGCAAAAACGACCCCCCAGCAACAGTGGCAGAAGATGGGCGCGCTCGGACCCGTCGTTTCTCGTGTTCGGTCGCCACCCACGTTCTCGCCCTGTTGTTGCGTCCAGATGCTCGCTATGGAACGGACTCTGAATCAGACAAGTAACGTATTTTTCGTGACCTCAAATGGTCACATGGACAATTTCACTACGACCAAATGGACTTTTACTTCCCCTCCTTTCTCTCTCTCTGAAGTTGAATCAACTGGTAGTACTCGGCTCGACCGAGCAGTACTGTGATTATAGTATTACTCTCCTCCCTTCCGCCCAAATGTTAGGACAGTGGAATGGAATCGCACAGGTCTCGGATCGCAGAGGCAGGGACCAGTGGAGCAGAGACTGCCGCGGAATGGAAAAAGGGACGTTGGATTGACATTGGGCTTGTGCGCCTACTGTATGGAGAGAGCTGCTGAGGATTGCTTAGGATTGCTGAGAACTGGTGCTCGTTCCTTGGCGATCGGCCGTTGGATTGATTCTCTCGTTCTCGCTTTCTCTAGTCTCTGCTTCGGTGCCATCCGCAGTAGTCGACGAGTGAAGCCCCTGGTCTGGGGACTGGTGGGGGAAACTGGGGCTAGTGAGGTGCCGTGATTAGAATATGGAATTGGCACCGTCATCATACAGGGCCTGTACAGTAGTTGTACTGTACCCGCTCGCAGGTGACAAAGTTTAAAAGCATCATGACAAGGGGCCCACAAGCTCACAAACCAGCCCCGCACACCCACCCACTCGCTCTCCAGACGAAAGAACAAGGACAACTAGGGTGGTCTGAGCGTATTAGCATGTATTCGTGTCCTGTCCGCTCCAGGAGCTCAGCAGCTTGCCATGCCTTGGGCTGCAGCCACGTTCAGTCACCCCGCGCGCGTTTCTCGGGTCTTCGCGCGCCGACCTTAGACGCGACCACGACTGCGTCGCCTCTCCACACCCCCACGAATCGAGACGACAACAGGGTGGGACGAGACATCTACAGTGTTCTGCAGTACAATACAGTGCAGGAGACACTTCCACTTCATTGCCCTCTTGGCGGTTACCGCGCCGTTATGAGCGAGCAGAAACACAAAACGGGGCAGATCCGCGCTGCCACCTCGCTACTCTCGCTCTCGACAGGGTGTTGGGCGCCAATATGCCAATATGCTAATCTGCCAAGGCCCAAGCTCCAAAGTGGTGGCCGGGGTGGGGTAGGGTGGCGTATGATATACAGTACTTGCATTTCGACCCTTTTGCAGGCAGCAAGTGAATTCATTCAACCCAGACGAGTCGACGGGGAGTCCAAAGAAGGCGCCTGATTCCGAAGTTGATGCTCCGATTTGCATGCAACCAAGTCTTGCAAATGCTGTAATTTACAGCCTGAATGACCCTAGCTGGGATGTGAGACGCGCACGGGCCGGGTTGCCCCGCGCGGAACCGGCTAGTCGCAGGGACACGTATGACAGAGGTGGAGCGTTTAACAATACAAACCCGAGTGTCAAAGAGGATGTATAATAGATTTACTGTACTGGCTGTATTTATGTAACCTCTGCACCTCTGCACAAAAACGAGCTCGACGAGACGACGAGAAAGGAATACAAAGGGGCGGAACACGAGCGTGTAACTGGACAACTGGATCAGCTGGTGTTCATTGGCCCTTGGTTTGGCTGAACAGAGTTAGATCAGGACATCTGAGGACGGACAGCCAGCAGCCGTACGTAACGCTCGACAACGACAAAAGGACCAGGACCGGGAGAATGCCCGTGATCGAGATGTAATTGATGCATGCATATAGCGGAACAAGCTACCCAGAGATCCACAGTTGCCCACAGAACCCACAGAAGCGGCCATAGAAGAACAACGATGTCATACCGCCCTTTGAGCTTGTCTATTCCGCGGCGTCGTGCGACGACGATGGCGGAGGCGGTGTAACAGAGTTGCGCTTGGGGTGGCGCTTGCCTACTGTAAGAGCTTTGGGGGTTGGGCGTCGTTGGCTCTCGGCGGCTTGCGACAAGGGCAACCAGAAGTCAGTAGGCATTACCATTCCGTCGGATCTCAGCACAACCACAAGACAATGGGAGGGGGAGCAGGACTCGAGCTTCTTGGGCATTCTGCTCATCATTCTGCTCATCATTCTGCTCTTTGTGCTCTCGAAGGAGGTGGAGTGTGGGGGAGCAAGGTACACAAGACGAGGCACAACCTTCCGTACCTTCTGACTTTTTCATGGTGCCTTTCCGCTATTCTTTTTGGTCACCAGGAACCATGTCCGACATTTTTCGGTCGCCGTTCTCCCGTTATCTTTGGTTCATGGTGCTGTTACCATCCCCTGGCGGTCTGGCGGCCCGTTGTCGTAAGACTGCACGACTGTGTTTACGATCTACGACAGCACGCTGCACGATTGTGCCGTCATGGTCGCGTGCACACCATGTGCCTTCAACCGAAAGGATAGCAGATCTGACTGAGTCTCAAGCTGCTGCCACAACAACCATCGGTGATCCAAAAGGCCATGAATCATATACCATAGCGTGCAGAGTGCCAGTCACCCATGCTTATCGGCACATCTTTAACGAACATGCCCCCAAGCCATGACCCTCGCAGGTGCTGACTGACTGCTCATTCTGCTCGACACAAGGCGAATGACAATTCACGATGACTGCTTCATGACGGAGGACTAACTGACTAACTGAGGCGCTCACTCAGTCACACACTCATTCTATCTCAACTGTCCAGTGCATGCATATTTTTGGCGGCGCGTACTCATTCCCGTTCGCAGGTTGACGGGCAGTAGGAGGACGTGAAGAGGACGGAAAATGCGAATCGCAGAAGCGGGCTCGAGCCAGCTCTCCGTCCCTCGTTCGCTTCACGCCCATCGGACATCCCGTCGCTGGTCATGATGTGCCAGTGGTCAAGACGGTCAATGAGCATGCGTGTACTCCGTGGAGCACAGTTTCTTGAACACCGCTCATACTGTATCGGCGCTCCTGTCCCGGCCAACTGTTGGCTCCTCACGTGTTTTCACGATTCCACCCCTCCTCACTCTGTGTCGACGTGTCGCAGTGCCACCCCGCTGTGCTGCGCGCTGCGCGGCCTGGCACCACAGGAATAACGTGCCTCAGGCAGCTCTCAGCCGGATTGTCGATTGTCCACGCTCTTTAATATCTCGCTCGCTCTCGCAAGGGTGTTTACTACGCCTGCAGATCCTCCAGGCTTTGTGAAGGATCCATATCTTCACACCCTCCGCGTGCTACGAGTGGCTACAGATGCCAATCCCCCAACCAAATTCCTGGGCTCCAAACATCCAAACAAGTCTGGCTCACACACCAATTCTCGATGCATGCTCTCCAAGCGTCCGTCCCATCATGCATGCATCCAAGTGTCCAATAGCTCCTATCTCCCCGCCCAAACTGCAAAAAGCAGTGATCTGCCACACTCTCTCCCAACCCTGATTCGAACAGGGGACCTGCGGATACACGGATAACCATTACAGTCCGACGCTCTACCAACTGAGCTATTGAGAGATTGCTGACTTTTGGATTGGCTGATTGACACGTGGAGCCCCGGGGTCGTGTGGATAGCCGCTTTGGCGCTGGTGTTGATGGCACGTAGCCGTTGGTTGTTCGGTGTGAAGGAGAACTGGTGGCAATCTAGCACAAAGCGGAAGGATGAGAATCTCACCTAGAAGTGGTGGTAAACTGAAGAAAGAATATAGTGAGCCTGGCCTCGCTGCATGCAGTTGCTCGAAGTATCAAGCGTTCACAGCGGGTGCAGGCAGCGCGTGTTGGTCAATCCTTTGTCGCGTGTTGATCGATTCGGAACGCCATGGACTGCAAAATACAGCCAACGATATCACGGGGCCACCTTGACTTCATACTCGAGGAACTCCTCTTGACGTCCGCACCTAGCATTGTCACAGACACCTGAAATCATTGACTGGCATTGAGCTACATACAGGTTGGCAGCCCTCTTGAAACAGCCCTCATTGGCCCTGCTTTGCTATTGCCCCTTGAGTTCCTGGGCCCCCGGGTACGCCTCCTCCCACTCCTCCCGATGCACGACAAAGAGTTCAAGCGACGGCGCTGGAAGACTGCCCGGAGGGAAGAGCCCTGTGAGTGTGAGCTAACTTCCATGGCTGCCACGTTTGTGCCCGCGGCTCGGAGGATTGTGCCAGCTGGCAGAGATAAGCGACCGCGTAGTTGGAAGAGTGCAAGGACAACAGGAGCAATACAATTCTGCAGTTGCCCCCCTCTTCCTCAACCTGGAAGATTATGAGAGCAGCTTCCCCCACGCAACGAGGGATGTGGTACAGTAGAGTGGCAGCGAAGCGGCAAACGTCTGCGCTCCTGTACACTTCACCTTCCAACTGTTCGTTCAGCAAAGCACGCACCCTCTCCTCTGATCTTCAATACAGCGTCACGACACTACCTTCCCGCCAAACGGGGGCACTATCCAACCAGCCTTGTGGCTCATTCACCCTCTTTAACTGCCACTACCACCACAAAAAATAAAAAATAATAATAACAAACAGAAACATACCTCCATGCACAAACGCCAAGGCATCATTTGAGTCGCCCGTATCGTACAACGACCTGGACATGAGCCACCATACACTGTCTGGTGTAGTATATGTCTACTTACGAGCCGCACTCGGGACAAAAGTAGCGGCGGGCAGGGAGCCCCGTTGTATCGCTTGTCTTGACCCATTCTCGGGGCCGGCCAGTTACAATTAGGTCGGTTTGTTTCACAATGAAAAGGTATGCGCCGCTTTCACGTCAGTACTGTAATCACGCCTATTCCCCCTCCCCTCACTCACATTGCTCCGGTGAACTTTCTGCAGTCGATACAGTCTTGCCATTAGTCTGGTCAGGCCTAAGATGAGGAAACGAGGCGTACGCACGGCAGATCTGTAGCTGGTCGGATCGGACAGCGAGCGTGATTGCCCCGCAGTTGCAGCTTCCTGTACGCATTGTAGAGTTTGTGGTGTGGTAGGCTGCAGGCGGTCAGTAGTGAGTTGGTGCTGTTGAAGAATGCACCAGGTTATTCATAAGTTGCAAGTACAAACGGTATGAATGTTCAGTCAACCTAGAGTACGGTGCTGCGGCTGACCTGGCAACTACGATAACATGAAACACGTGATTGCCCACATCAAGCGAGATAAAGAACCGATCTCAATATCTCGTTAATGAACAAGATGACAAAGCAGTCCCACGGAGAAGACCGCGACATCCAGTACTCTTCTCGTTTGATCGCTTTCGCGCTTGCTTTATTTGCATCGTCCAATGCAGCCTGGCCCTGAAGCACAGCATCCAAAAGAAGTACATTTCAATAGTTTCTTGGGATTCGCTTTCACTCCATCCCCCACCAGTCACAGCCCGCGCCTCAGATAATCATAGCTGCAGACCTGACAATGCAAAACTCGTCGACGCCGTACCCGATGCCGCCCTCCTTGCCGATACCGCTCTCCTTGATGCCTCCGAAGGGCAACTCGGCATAGCTCGCCGCACCCGTGTTGATCGCGACGGTGCCGCTCTCGAGGCGCTCGTAGGCGCGCCACGCGCGCGCGAGGTTCTCGGTCCAGACATAGTTTGTGAGGCCCATGTCCGTGTCGTTGGCGAGCGCAATCACCTCGTCCTCGGTGTCGAACGCGTACAGCGACACAATGGGCGCAAACATCTCCTCCTTGTACACGCGCGCGGAGCGGGGCGCGTGCGTAATGAGCGTCGGCTCCATGAGGTTGCCGGTGCCGAAGCGCTTGCCGCCCGTGACGAGCTTTCCGCCCTGCGACACAGCGTCGGCCACGAGCTCGACGGCACGCGCGGCGCCGCGCTCGGTCGTGATCGCGCCGTTGGTCACGCCCTCGTCGAGGCCGTGGCCAAACTTGAGCTTGGCGATGCGCTCCGACATGAGCTGCGAGAACTTGTCGTACACGCCCCGCTGGACAAACACGCGGTTGGCGCAGATGCACACCTGGCCGGCGTGGCGGAGCTTGTTGCCGATGAGGCCTGTGTGTCAGAACAAAGCGTAAAAGCAAAGACAGTGGCACTCACCATCGGCAGCCTTGAGCAGGTCGGCATCGTCAAACACGATCCAGGCACCGTTGCCGCCGAGCTCGAGGGTCATCTTCTTGAGGCTACCGGCGCACTGGGCCATGAGGAGCTTGCCGACGGCGGTGGAGCCGGTGAACGAGACCTTCTTGATGCGCTTGTCCTCGCACAGCTTCTTGCCGATGGCCGGGGTAGTCTCGTTCGAAGCGGGCACAACGTTGACGACGCCCGGAGGGATACCAGCGCGCTGGCAGAGAACGGCAAGGGCAAGGGCGGTGGTAGGGGTCTCGGGGGACGGCTTGAGGACCATGGTGCAGCCCGCCGCCAGGGCGGTGGTGATCTTGCGGAGCGTGATGACCACAGGGAAGTTCCACCTGGGTGGTTAGTTAATTGAATATTTCATTGCATGTGAAGAGACGTTGACGCGTTCTGGCCCTCGTGGTCATCTCCTCTGGCCACAGTGAAGACACTATTGCCGTTCAGGTTGCCAAGCATGGGTTTCTCCAGGCTGAGGCCAACGCCGTATGGATCAAGTCTCGGTGACTGAGGGGGGAGAACAAAGCAGGATGAGAAGCTGGGATACACCTGCGAGGCGAATCATGCAATGGCTTGCACCTGCGTGCCCACTCATCCTCACTTCTTCCAGCAGCCCCTACTACCTCCACTCCATTGCCACCGCCGCCCACAATGCACCAATGCACCGGTCTTCTCCGCAGTAGCACTCACGGGCAGAGAAGGGCCACGGGTCCGATGGGGACCTTGGTGGTGAACAAGCGCACGTTGGGGTTGTCATTCGCCCTGAGCGTCTCGCCGTGGATGCGCTCCGCCTCGCTGGCCATGAGCCACGAGTAGGTCGCTGGTGGATGTCAGCTGAGATTCGTTGGAGACAGCGGCGCCGGGAAAGTGGAGGGGCAGGTGGAGGTGAGAGTGGAGGTCGGGCTTGGTTTAGGTGGAGGTGTGGAGGTCCCAGACGTCCCACACACAACACAGCTTGCCCACCTCCAGGCCTCCGTTACGGTCCACTCAAGTCCGCCGCCCACCTTGCACGGCTCGGGTACCCACCAGCATAGTCGATCTCGGCGCGGGACTCGACGAGCGACTTGCCGCTCTCCATGGTGTCGAGGATCGCGAGGTCCTCCTTGTTCTCGCGCACGAGGCGGTCGAGCTCGAGGATCATGCGCGCGCGCTGGCGCGCCGGGATGGCCGAGAAGGACGGGAAGGCGGCAGTCGCAGCGGCGATGGCGGCGTCCGTGTCGGCGTCGTCCATGGCCTCCATCGTGGTCCATGCCTCGCCAGTTGCGGGGTCAACGACCTCGAAGGGTGCGCGCCCGCTCACGGCCTTAACCTCCTTGTCGTTGATCCAGCCCGTGGTGCGCAGGAGCGACGGGTCGGCGAGCTTGAAGTTTGCGTGCACCATTGCTGGGAGTGTGCTTGAGAATTGTCTGTGAAAAAGAGTAGTGGATGAAGATGGAAAAGTGGATCGTACAGTCGGGAACAGGGGTGTGCGACGGACGAGATGTGTGAGCATTGACAAGAGGCCGGGCCTGACAGAGGCGAAGGTGGGAGGGCATATAAACCGGAATGAGACTGCTGTTGGTTGCCGTCACCTGCCGGCGGCGGAAGTATCACGGCCATGCACCTACATACCGAGAGTATGTGATTAGCTCACCACCTCATTACATTCACCACCTTACATGAGCTACCCGACGCATCGCTCAGCGGTTTGGCTTCCGCAGGCACTGCAGCCCTCGGTGCTTCTTGCACGAACGACGGACGACCCGATGCATGAACGAGTTCAGCGGGCGAGATACTGAGCTTGTCCGCATCGCTGCGCTATTATATCACCTGACCAGGGACATTCTACCGGAATTCGGGGTCTGGGAATTGCGCAAAACTGCAAACAACAACACTATGTCACTTTGTTACTGTGTTGACAACTAGACAACTACTGACTAAGAACGTGCAATGTCTGACGAACTGCATCGATATCACACTTACACACCCATCTGCTGGAGGTCGACATGAGCATTGCATAAGATAGCCGCCTACTGCTATTAGCATTAGTGCTGTCGCTTGAGAAAACGGCAGTGGCGACGCTTGCGTTACGTTCCGCTCAAGTTCCGAGAGCAAGTCCAGTGTCCGCCAGTCCCCAGTTTTCCGGTTAGCCGTCGCTTCATCCTGGACGAGCTCCGTGTCGATCAACGGACCAATCGTCAGTGCATGGCCCGTTGTGAGTGAGCCAACTGGTATCTGATATCCTCAGAGGTGCATGGACCGGGGTGCGTGCCGTGGTGCTAAGTCTCCTTGGGATCTTTTCATGAAGCCCCACCCCCAGCTATGTTGAGCCAGTCGGCTTCGGCAAGCATTTGGTAACATGTAATGTACCAGTCACGTATGCATACATTTGCTACGCCTAAAAGTACAACGATATAGACGATGGTCGTTCCGGTCTTGATGTTTTGTTACTTCTGAACGTATTCTGAAAGCAGAAGTCTTTTTGCTGCCTGCTCCCCACACGCAACGGCTCCCGCCTCATCGACAGGAACTACAGTATCTCAGAACGGCAGTAAGCTGGTCTCCGTGAACGCGAAGGGGTCCTCGGTACTGATTGGCGCGGCACTAAGGATATCAAGCAGGGTCTGGTGGTCCCAGAGGTCACCGTCTGCAAACCACTGCATGTCCTGCTGTGCCTGCACGGCGTGGGAGGCGGCGGTAGCGTGCGCTGCGTCCTCGTCGCCGCCCGCTGTAAGGGCTTCCGGCTGCGGGGTGTTGCGGCCTGTGTCGGTGTCGCGGGGGTACGCCGGCTCCTTTGGCAGGCGGAACTGGCCGCGAGTCGCACGATCGAGCTGGGCGCGAATGTTGGCGATACCGCGCCGGATTCCTGGTCCCTGTGTGGAGGCCTGCTCCAGAATATCCAGCGACAGGTGGACGCGCTGGAACGCCTCGTCACGCACGAACGGGTTGCCCGTGCGAATCAATAAAATGTCCACTCCCGCAGAAATGAAGCAGCCGTACACGAAGAGGTAGTGGTGGTTGAAGTGGCCGAATGTCTGGCCCCAGAGAGAAAGAATGGCGGCCGCCTCAGTGGACGCATTGCGGCAGTGCGTGAGCGCGCTCGAGGCGAGCGCAGATTGACTGTTCGCCGTCAGGAGCGGGCGGTAGATGAGGATGCGGATGGTGTGGTAGAGAAGGCTGTCATCAGTTACAGCAATGCTGGATGCTACTCACTTGAGAATCACAATGTTAGCAGGCGGGCTGATTGCCGGCAAGCTGTGGGCCTCAATCTTGAGCTCGGGCGGAAGCTGCTTCCGCCATGCGTCAAGGCGGTCGACTGCAGAGCGGATGAACGAGAGGGAGCGCGCATTCGGCCGGGACGGCGAGTACATGTTGGTCAGGATTGACTCGAGAATGAGGTTGAGGCGCGACGAGTGACGGAGCGTGAAGGTCTTCAGCAGCTTGCGCTTGGGGTATGGTCTACAACTGTCAGCCCTGTGCACTCTGAAGCCTAGAGTTATAGACTCACCCTTCAAGTGGGAGGGTACCCTCCGGGAGGGACGGAGACCAGTCCGTGTCGTCGTCGGGGTCCTCTGGCAAAGAGTCTGGAAGGAAGCCAGGGCGCGCGATCAGGCCGGGCTCGCGGCCCAGCGTCAGACTCATGGTCTTGTCCCAGCAGTATGCCGCCCAGAAGAGGCGAGTCCGCATGTCCCTGTCCTCGGGCGAGAACTTGTGTGCCGATGCGTTTTGGTCCACGGGCAGGTGGATGCCCATCTGGAGGCTGTCAGTGGCCTCGCCTAGCGTCCTGCACTCACGTCCTGCATCATGCGGATCGCCATGCCCGTCAGCATCCAGGCCTGATTGGTCTTTCCAACCGCGCTTTGGCGACCTGCAAGTCCAAGGAGGGCCTCTGTGATCGTTAGAAATGACCGAGATACGACCAGCAGGGTGGATCAGGCACCTGCTGACTTGCAGAGTCCAGGCGCTTAACCCCAGCAACTGCTGTTCACTCACGGATTGTCGGGATGCGGGGTTCGCCCATGGCCTCATCGGCAAGCATGCTCATAGCGAGGCTGACGTACTGCTCTCCGCGAGCCGCACGTTCTCGTTCATTGAGACCTGCCGAGAAGCGAATGCCGGAGATGTACATGACGATGAGGAGGAACTCGGAAAAGTACGGGCCATCGAGCGCCATGTCGCCTAGGGATCGTCAGCAACACTGAATGCACGTTTATGCGGCTTACGGATGAACACGGGACGATGGACAACGGCGTACACTGGACTGGCCCAGGAGAAGTACGAGTCGAGCCATTGCTCGGCCTCGTCGGCGGTGGCGTAGCGGTGCCGGAGGCGGGCGGCGGCGCGGAGACGCTCCTCGGTCCAGTTGGTGGGCGATGTCGAGTCGAATCGGGGTGACGCCGGCGCTGTGGGGCGCGTCCCCGAGTCGTCAAACATACTGAGCTCACCGTGATACTCGGGACGGGCCGCTGATCCGAGATCATACCTTGGCCGCCCAAGCGTATCATCCACCTGCTTGTCGTCCGCTTCGGGTTCCTGCGATGGACCCTGGATGTGCACGTCCGGGATCTCCTCGGCGGGGGCACGTGTGCCGATCGTGACGGTCCCCGTACTACCGCGGCGGGGATCGCTAGCGTTGTTCCTGCCAGATGTAGACGCCGGTGTCTCTCCAAGGCCGTCTCCGTTCCCGTTGAGAACCTCGCGCTTGGCCGTCACGGGACTCGAGATGGGATCAAACGAGGGACCGGGCAGACCGGGGCCGTCAGCGAGCGCCTCGAGACGCCGGATGCGTTTATCGAAATCAGCCAGAACGGCTTCAGTGTCCTTGTTCTGGCGGGGGACTCGGACGCGTTCAACTGGTTCGCAGACTGTGTTCGTCTCCCGGCAACCGCGGCATGGGGGAGTCTCCACTTCTTCGCATTTTATCTTGCGTTCACGACAGGCCTGTAACAGTTAGCGTTTTTGGTATGGCAGCGGTCAAGTGATCAGCGCGGCGGTGCCGATCCGAGATGAACTGAAAGGACAATCCGGTGATCCGGTGACTCAATGGCTCATTTGCGGGGTTGGGGAGGCAGTCATTCATGCAGACCTGACAAAGCCAAAGCCACGGAGGCGTGTTGTGACAACCCGTAGAATGAAAACATCAACACCATGGGTACTGCCCACAAGGCTGTACATGAAACACAAGAGGAAAGTCACGCAATGATAGAAAACCAGCTGATGTGGACCATCATCTCCTGAACGTTTTCCCATTGCGGAGGGACAATGTCTTCTGAAGTGACACTCACGAGACATGAATGGCCATATGGCCGTTTCTTGTAGCGCTGAGGGGGTTCATCTCCAGCAGCAGTAGCAGCACGTTTGCGCCCGTTGGTCATCGTAGGTGCAGAGGGTGGTGCAGCGGGAGTAGAGGCGGATGCTTGAACTGAAGGTTGGATAGAAGGCGGCGGGGCCTCGGCTCGTCTCGCCGGGGAGTCGGAATCGGTGACCGCGTGCTGTGTTTCTTGCTGCGCAGAGCCCACGGATTGTTGTCCTGCAAAGCTATCGATGACCAGCTGTAGTGCAGGGCGGGATGTAGGTACAGGTGACAGTGGAAAGTCACTGATGGGAATGAGAGATGTGGATGTGTGCGGACTACGGGGTGCGGGGTTCGGATTGGTAGATGAGGATGATGGTAAAGGCAAAGAGCTGAGGGATGGTGGAGTCGGTTTTGGTGTATAAGGGACAGTGACCAAGGGCCGAATTGAGCTGGTTACGGTGTGCGCCAAAACCGACCTTCGAACCGGCCGTTGGTGTGACAACGAATACGAACGCGGACGCGATTGCGATTGCAACAACAATGTTGCATCGTCATGATTGTCGTTCTTGTCGGTGCTTGTACCTGTGCTGCCGTCGTCTCCGTCCTCGTCGTCGTTGTCGTCGAAGGAGGCCGTTGGAGCAGGGGTCATGAGGTACATACTCATCGGCCAGCTCCGGGCCCCGGATATCCCACATGCCGAACTCCCGGTCGCATCTATGCCGGCGTGGAGGTAGTAGTCGCCCATTTCCTTGCAATCGCTCCCTTGTGCGTTGTGATTGATGTTCAGTAGCGATGAATTGATATCCTTGTCTATTCTCTGTGTGTGTAGATGAATGCTCGTTCGTTGTTTTTACATTGATGTTTTGTCTGCGTCTTTCATGTGTTTCTCGCGGCTCCTGTCTGCTTTTGTGCTACTTCTTCCACGGACAGGACGGACAGGACGGACAGGCTACGTATCATTTTTGGGGCACAAAACGATCACGTGTAAGGCATCTAAAGAAGCGAGCAGGCAAGGATGAGGCGAACTCGCAGCCAAAACAGACCAACAACCGAGCTACAGGTCCGAGATGGTAAGCCGAGGCCGGTCAGTGTGATTGAAAAGAGACGCCTCGCGGCATAAAACATCCGCGCTTGAACAACGTAGTCGAACACATCTATGGACAAAGCTGGTGCGTGCTTGCTTCACCGTCCACTAGTGATGCCAGCTCATCCGATGGGGCCCAGCCGTTTATCAACACAACCGGCGGCTGCCCCACCACCCAGTCTGGGGCATTTCCGGGGCCCGAGGATGGACACGGGGAGGGGCACCAAACAGCCACGGACAAGAACGGGCAGCCGGAATGGTGGCGGCGCGCGCTCCGTCCACTTCTGTTCGCGGCTCTGCGGACCTGGTTGCCCACATCCATCTCATGACAGGAACAGGTAAAGCCGCCTGCCGGTGGGACAAGTTGCCGTCTCCATGCCTGCCAAGACATTGCACGGCCGCCGGCCTTCTTGTCTTTGTGCCACACGACCCACTCTATATCTTTGTGTGGGTCAAAACAGCTAGAATTAGCTCCCCGGGGGTGTAATCCGGATGTGCGATAGTGCTAATCGCGTCTGTGCGCCGGGGTAATGTTATTTCGGTCATCTGGAACAGTTTGTCATGTGATGGATGCTGTTATTCCAAGAAGGTCGACAGCAGTGGTCGACCACGTAGGCCAGTTCTGTAATTCTGCAAAATGCCGCTTGGCGGACACTTGGACGATGGTCAGCAGTCATGATGCTCGGGGCAACCAAGCGGACAGAGCGTGCGACAGAGCACTCGTCTCTGCGTATTTGCCGTTGAAAGCCGGAGGCTAATAAAAGGCCGCCTCACACACAGGGCACATGCCGCGGATGTGTTCTCCTTTCCTGCCTTCCCAAAGTCTGGGGTTGCGGGGTTTGTGGACGATACAGGGTGTCTCGGTATTCAAGGTTTCGGCTCGGCATTCGTAACAATCGTAACACCGCGACGCCCGATCCATACAATCAAGTGAGAACCCTTATGCCAGGGTCAGGCCATAAACAACAGACCCAGAACAGCGCGAATGGCGCGAAGGGCGCGATGGGCGCGATGGGCGCACAACGTTAGCCACATACGTCTCATTGTCATTCCTCCAGACAAAAATCGCGCCGCCATGCACAGTGCAAGTGTGTGTCACATTCTTGGCACCGCAGTCCTGACTGCACAGGTGCCCCGCGGTCATCACAGGTGGCTCCGTCATCATAGTACAAACTGACCAGTCTCTGCCTGCGCATGCTGCCCGGGGCCAACAAATCTGGAAGCTGCACGGCTGCAGTGTCGCGGAGGACACGGACACGCCTCGTCTGTCTATTGATTTTGGTGGCGACAACTGACTTGCAGGGGGAGCCACAATGATGGATTCTGTGGGTTTTGGTGTTGCGCCATGGATTGTCTGTTGCATCACATGCTGTACTGCTTATACCACACTAGTTATGCCACGCTACCCTTACATTGATGTCGTTCGTTCTGCACACTACGTTTACCGTCCAACTGTTTACCTGCTACTGCTGTACTACGCACACTCCCTGCCTTGATCACCAAACTAACTACACTCCCGCGTGGCGATAAAAAAAACAAAGAAAAAAAGGATGAGATGGCCAAAGATAGTCCAACCGATGTAGAGTGATGGCAGCGCGTCGCTTAAGCCATGGTCTTCTGCTCGAGGTGCGCGGCCTCAGTCTTGGGAGTGATGCTGCGGCCAAGAGCGCCCGAGAGAGCGCGACCGAGACCGCCGTCACCGTTGGACTTGGAGGTGAGGATACGGTTGAGGTGGGCCTCCTTCTCCGCAGTCTGGGCGTGGTGGATGGCCATGGCACCCGAGGTGGGGGGACGAACGGTGTCGGCGAGAACGAGGGTCTGGAAGGCGGCGCCGACAACGGTACCGGCAATGTTGGTCAGGCACGCCAGGGCAGTGTACCTCGCGGGGAAGGCCTCCCTACCCCAGAAGCAGGCGACGGCGAAACGGGCACCAAGGTCACGAGAAGTGTTGAGGGCGACGCCAACGGGAGCAAAGCAGATAATAGCGACGAAGTAGATAAGACCGATAACGATGGGAGCCGAAGCGGGCGAGATGAAAATGTTGGACGGGTCGAGAACGGAGAAGACAGCGATGCCAATGATAACGGTGCAGATGAACTCTGTGGCGAAGACGTTGCTCAGCGACGAACCCGGGGGCAGGAAGAGAGCAATGGTGCCTGCGGGGCCCGAGGGAGTGAAGATGGCCGAGTGCTCCCCGGCGGCCTCCATGGCGGCCGTGATCTTGATGAGAGAAGGAGCATAGCACGCGTAGACGAGGCAGCCGGCAACGAAAGCGCCGAGAATCTGAGAAATAATGTACTGAGGAACCTTGCGCCAAGGGAAGCCCTTGAAGATGGCAAACGAGATCGTCATGCACGGGTTGAGGTGACCACCCGAAGTCGGACCGGTAAGTGTGATAGCGAGAACAATTCTGTGTTCGTGTCAGCCAATGTGAAAGTGGCAGTGGAGGGTTGAAAACGAAAGTTGGCAAGGAACCTCGGGCACATCCGACGGCAAGAAACGGCTAGAGACCAGGCACAGGTGGATAAACCATCGCGATCGGCATTGTGCTGAGGCACTAAGACCACGGCGAGCATACACGATTCACCCCGCGGTACCTGCAATTGATGACGATGATGAGACCACTCGCTTGGGTTTGCGTGGTTCTAAAAGCAGCGGTCCCGGATCGAAAACCACTTCGGAATGCTCCACCGAGCGATCGCCATCACGAGACACCACAAATTGAGTGGTGGTTGTATGTACTCACGCGAATGTGTAGCAGAGCGCAATGTTAAGCAGCGAGCCAAAGCCTTCCTCCTTGGCTGCCGAAGTGACAAAGAAGGCAGTAGTCGCTCCCATACCACCCCAACAGTAGAGCAGGACACCAAAGAACTCGGCGATGCACTCCATGAGCCACTTAGGACGGTGGGTCTCCCAGGCGGTGAGCCATCCCGGGACCTCCGGACGCGGGGCCGTGTGGGGTACCTCGTGAGGAAGGAAGACATCGGTGATACCGACTGTGCGCGGTGGTGAGCGCTGTCCTATCGCTGGAGGGCTTCTGGCTTTGATAGTCGAGAAAACCATGAGAGACCAATGTGCCAAAGATTGTCACCAGGGCGGCCGATGACGGCGCAACACCGAATCTCATATAGGTCCCCACTGACCGTTGAGCCAGAAGCGCGACACACTCACTCTCCATGTCTCCCGGCTGGCGGTGCGGACGCTGGTGCGACATTGTGACAACGAATAGATGCTGCGAAGGAAAAAGAAGGGTTCAAGGAGAGTGGGGGCCGGTTGGGTAAGGAAGAAGTAGTAAGATAAGTGCCAGTCGGTGTTGAGCTCCAGGGGAAGAGAGTTGGGGGACCCGCGGGGGAGTCAATATATAGAATCAATGATGTGGGAGGAGCTGTTGTTCTTCTTTGTTTGACCTTGCAGAGTCTGGAGAGACAGGGTTGTTCAACGGCCAACGAGCCAGGGTAGGGCAACTTGTCGGTCTTGCAACAGCGATATGTAACGGCAGAGATTAAGATGAATCGCCAGGAAGCCGGGCCAGCCGAGCAGCCGCCGCCAATGATGGGCGGTTGCGCCTTGGTTGGGCGCAATGCCAGCCAGAGGGCTTTTACGACGCACAAGTACTACTCCGCATTTATCGAGCCACAATGCCCCGGGACACAGCTTACCCGGCCATCGACGCCTCCCCCCCATGTGGATAGGACCAAATGAAAATGACGGAACGCCCCCCGCTGCTGAGGAAATGTTGGTCTCCACCCCCCACAAAAGAAAGTCGTCAGCGTGTTGGCCGGTCTTGCCTTTGGATTGGAACAGTCTGCCATATTGACCGACTGCGAAAACGTCGCCGGATGAACCCTATGGCGGTCGATTACCCACCCTGGGGTTTTCCTCGCGGAGAATGCTTTAGGTAGATGTCACCTGAAGGGACAGGACCTGACACAACGTTAAACAATGAGTCGGTTTTCCCCTTGTCGTGGCAAATAGCGGCCAAGAGGCGCGCTTTTTTCCGGATTTCACGACTATGAGAGGTGGGGAGGACATGGCTTGCAGAGGACGCATTCGCTTGACAGACGACGCCACTGCCCGTTGTTCCTGAGAAGTAACTCATTCCTGAGCAGTTGCTGACAGATTTGTGGAGCCCAGCCAAAGTGCCCCATGGGCCACGCGGGTTCTATCCCTGGCACACATGGAGTCGCCGAGTGAATGCCGAGCCGGCATCGTGTTATGCCCCTTCGAGCCACAAAATTTCCTACAGCCGCTGGCTGTGAGCCACACCATCGCGAGTGGTCAGTAAATAGACCATCGTGAACAAAAGATAATGAGGTGGGCACGGCTCCAATCTCGAGTTGGTCGATGTGTTTACTCGAACTGCCGCCGCTTTGCGGGCTGGAATTGTAACAATCCGGACACCCTTGGGGCCATTCGAGGCCCATTGGTCCGCATGCTACCCCACGTGAACCCTGGCCTGACGTGAGCCTTATTATTCTATGGATCTAACGAATTCCTGCAGAGTGCCCGCATCCCATACAACTCTCATCAGGTTGATGACAGAAAAGGACACAGCTTACCTGCGGCCAAACCCTAGGGTCCGTCGCTTCGTCTTGGCCAGAGCTGGGAATAGCCTGGGCCATTAACGAGGCCATCCTTAATCCCTATGCCCTGTTTATACTCGTTCTCCTAGAAGAACCATCGTGCCTCGCTGATGTGTCCTTTTGGCTCCTGCGCAAGCCGATCTCAGGCGCGGGTAGTCAAAGACAGGTCAGCCTGCGGGCCGCAAGCCGCCAACGCGGTTACAGCAGGCACAGACACCGCGGCCTCTAGGAAAGAAAGTTGTGTGGTTCCCTTTGTGAGCATCTGTGGTTCGATGCCCTCGCTGTAAACTTGCCCGCGCTGTATACTTGCGCTGCTTGCGTCGGAATCAAGACATCCACAATGCCGGACAGTATATCCAGATGAGAGGCACAGTTAAACCTTTTTTCTTGTCAGTCCTGTAAACGAGCAGATTGGGCCAAGAATAAACACCACATCCACTTATGCCAAGACGGGACCCGCCGCTGCACATTCGCAGAAGCAACACCATCCTGCATGTCCTGCCTGGAGTGTGCCTCTTGCTGAACTCTTCAACAAGCCTGGCTTTCCCAAAAGGAACACAGGAACGCCATGGCTTGTTTCTGTCCCTGCAGCTCGGCGCATGTCTTCTTCCTGACGTCCGGGTATGAGCGCAAACGCGAGACATCGCGGAAAGACCGGCTCAACTCAGGACGCCGATGAGAAGACCTTCGGCCACAGTCAGCATTCAGCGAATGAGAGCACCGAATTCCGCACGTCTGGAGCACCGTTGTGGCCTCCGCGAGGGGGACCCTGATGGCCGAAGGGGGGGAAGGAACTACTGGCCAACGGGGCATGTCTAGAACATGTGGGGTATGAGGGGTAGTCTACACCCTAGGTACCGGACCGGACTCAAGTTCGTGGCAGTCGTCACCGTCCTCCACTCCACACTCGCCTCCACATTGACCTCCACACTCACCTCCGCAGCAGTCACCTTCTCCGCACTCGACTCCACAAACTTCTCAGCATGTCCGACAGTGATCTCAAGGCCCCGCTGTGCCCCGGCTTCCCCAAAGTTTTCTGTGCGGCGCGCCCCGCACTCCGCTCTTACCGGAGGGTCTACCACCATTAGCAAATCAGTTGAGAGCATAGGACAGCAGGATGCGTGGCATGTCATTCCGCAAGCTACTAGAAATGTGACGAATGGATGCGCACCCTGTTCATTGACGATCACCTAACGTTTATTACTCGAGGGCTAGGTGCGGACTTCAACCACCCTGAACGGACAGTTAGCCTCGGAGTGTTCGGTGTTCAGACAACGCTACCGCCACCATGTGCACCACTCAAGGTGAGACCAGCACATGCCTCTGGTCACGATGGAGCCCGTTCACCTCAATGTTATCTGCCAATTGCAGTTGCCACTCGACGGCGCAGCCCACCTTTCTACCACGCCCCAGCGGCACTTACCGACCTAGATTGGAACTAATTATGGAACACGCTTAACCCAGCCTCACCAGCTCTCCTCTTCGTCACTCGGACTTGGCGGAATCTGGTGGACAGGTCGAGATCAGGATGGCATAGCCAGTGGATGTTTGGGCTCAATGTGGTCATAGTGTACACATGATTGGACACGAAGGCCCACCTATCCCTGATGAGCTTGGCGTGGCCTCATTTCCTTCCCCGCAGTAACCCTGAGCTGGATGTCTGCCCATTCGCGCGCGTCCACTTTCAATGGACCACTCATCGTGACACTGTTTGATCATGACTTCCTGCTTTTCTCTTGTCTTCTCTTCTTTTCGGTTCTTTTGCGTTCATTCTGCTCTCACCGGGCCCTACCAACAAGTCTGACCTTTCAACGACCAGACCTGTCTTGATTTGTGTCGCGATTCCACTTCACCCATGTGTAGCAGGTCGAAATCTGCGACTATCAGCTCGAACGAAGTCAATACTCACACACTCAGAAGGGGGGGGGAGCGTCCCACAAAATTGAGTGTGTATGCTCTGTAGACGTTCCTTGCCGTCTAGGTCATTTTATCTATCCCCAACAAACGATAGCCCAGAAACAACTGATAACCCAACAACGGTAAGGCGCCGTGCGCCCCTCGGGAAATGCCATACACCGCGCCCCTCGGGAGATGCTACATGTCAGTGTCACCGTCAAGCCCAAACGGACACACAGTTCGACAGCTACTCACCAAGGCGCTCCCCAGCATGCCGAAACCGATATGACTGGAGGTGATGAACGGGTAGTATGACCGTGATCGACTGTGGTGAGAGTCTCCGATCACAAACTGATGAGAGTTCACAGGATTGCCCCGCATTGTATGAGGAGGGGGCTTCAGTGCTTCCAGCCTCATTTTTACCCACTCTTTTCTTGCTTGCTAACCGCAAATTTTACAGCAAGGACTGCCAAGGGACTCGAAAGCGGCGTGGGAGTAAGCCACCTTGAGAAGAAGGTCATCCATAGTAAGCAAGCCACTATAATGTTTTGCTCCCCACGTCATCACTTGGGCATCCATGATGTGGCACCACCAACAAACTCCCATCTCCGCACATTCGACAGCCTCCACTGAATCCACACGCAATATGACCGATTCAGCTCCTCCACAAGAAACCGTTTACTTTAACGCCTGCCCTTCACTGGCCCTTTGAACCGGCACACATGTGTCACGGCGGTTGCCGCTTACGTTGAACGGACATGAGCTGAGTTTGATTGTCGGACAGATCCGTGTCTTGGCGGTCATCTCGACCATGACCCCTCCGGTACTTCATTCATTGGTGTTGAAAGTCTCAGTGGGGAAACCAACTGAATCGTATTGATGCCAGAAACGACGGCAATGACGACAGCCTAATCTATTGTCGATGTTGTCGATCAGCAAACCAAAAGAAGGTTCCATATAGATGATACGGCTACACTCTTCCCCGCAAGACCTTTGTCAGCAACACCACTATCCTCATGATTTTGGAGTCTGCAAGCAGTCCTCGCATGATAGTCTCTTCGCCTCCTCCGCTCGCCTCCTTTGATGGTAAGGTGTAACCCTAGCCCTCGAGCTCGACGGACTTTGTCTTATGGAATACTTGTGTGGATTGTTGTATCTCTATGTATCTCCGGCCGTCCCAGCTTGTCTTTGCAGCTTAGACCGGCACAGACAATAGGCTTGAACATTATGTAACAACGGTAACAACGGGTGCCGCGAGGGGGAGCCGCCTTGGCAACGGGTGTAATGCTGGTGCGGCACTGTCCTCCACGCCGCGGGGTTTCCTGTGCACTTAAAGATGCGGTGGCATCTAGTGATTGTTGAAGCCGTCTCGACAACACCAGAAAGCTTGATGCCTATTCTGCAATCTGCCACGAAGGGGTGATGCGATGAGCTGGTTCTACCCCACAGTCCAGAACTGTGGGCCTTAAAATTGATGTGAAGCAATACCTCAACGTTCTGTGGATCTGTGGCAGTCTTGCTACGATGCCGCGCCACAGCGATCCCAAGCTTTCAAACATGCGAGATCTGCATGACAGAGGCATAAGATAGATAAGAGTGGCATCCGCAGGCATGCAGGCATTCACCAAAGGCCATACACCACCTCAAAGGTCATGCTGGTCATGAAAAGTCACATCGGTCATCGTAGTTGACCTCGTGGCATTGATGGAGCCCCGCAATTGAGCGCGTCGGTGTCCTCCGAGGGCCGAGAAAGCGTCAAATGAAAACCGAAGGCCGGCAATGGGCTCGGGCCTCCAGCCGACCACACGCGGCTAAGCATGTAGTTTGTGGGGAGCCTACGGTTACAAACCGCCGGCCATGCCTCCACCCTGGCCATCTCTCACTGCCCACAACTTTGGTCGTCGACTACATATTTACGTCAAACAGAGAAGTCCATAAGTTAGCATCTCCGTCTCGTCGTCGCCCATCTACTCTACTTCAAAGTTGTCCTCACCAGCGCACAGCACATCAGCAAATATGAACGTTCTCCCGAAGCTCAAGGAGGTCCTCGCCACTCTCCACCGCAACGGTATCCTCGAGCTCCGTCTCAACACCCCCAAGAACCTCAACGCCTTTGGACCGGAGAAGTGTTAGTGTGCAGCTTGCAGCATTCCCACGGTAAGGGGGTATGCTCAGCTTCTGCGTGTCGCCGACGCTGACGCTGGGGTTATTTTGAACGCTTCTCCTGGCTCTCAACTATACTCATCTTTGCAGACTGGGTGTGTAGATAGTGGTCAAATCGAGGCCCGAGCCACAACTGACATTGACAGGAGCTCATCGATGGCATGAACTATGCCAGGGACAACCAGGGCGTCAAGGCCGTTGTTGTGTATGTCGCAGAAATGTCTGGCAGAGACGCGCTAACTCGCAAGCTCGGCGAACGGCCGCTACTTTTCCGCGGGAGCCGCGCTGAGCAAGGACCGCATGAACGGCGGAGGTGGAAAGAACAATGCCGCTCTGTACGTCTAACAGCTATCCAGTGAACTGACAGAAGCGCGTACATTGACGCCCTTATTGACTTCCCGAAGCTCATCGTTTGTGCCCTCCAGGGTGAGTCGCGATATCGAACACCATCAACATGTGCATCAAACCTAACCTCCCCAGGTCCCGCCTACGGTATCACCGTGACTACTCTTCCCCTCTTCGACCTTGTCTACGCCGCCCCGGAGACAACACTCACGACCCCCTTCTCACGCATCGGCATTTCGCTCGAGGGCGTTTCGTCCGTCACTTTCCCTCCCATCTTCGGTCCCTCCATGACTACCCGTCTTCTCTACCTCGCCGAGACTGTTCCCGTCCAGGAGCTCATGTACTCGGGTCTCTTTGCGGGCGTTCTCCCCGCCGAAGGCATGCCCGAGGCGGTCATTTCCAAGGTTGAGAAGTACCTGGAGGACCTCGCACCTGGATCCATTGGTGAGTTTCGGAGGACACGGGTGGATACTTCCCAGTTTGGCGTATACTGACTTTCTCAGTTACGTCC
Organism: Apiotrichum mycotoxinovorans; assembly: GCA_013177335.1. Classification (NCBI taxonomy): domain Eukaryota; kingdom Fungi; phylum Basidiomycota; class Tremellomycetes; order Trichosporonales; family Trichosporonaceae; genus Apiotrichum; species Apiotrichum mycotoxinovorans. The sequence goes on along the minus strand of CP053620.1, from coordinate 5,219,182 downwards.
AAGTCGCACGTCCGTTCTCCCGCCATCCGTGCCGAGCTCCACAGAATCAACAACGCGGAGATGGACTCGGTCGCTGAGCGCATCTCCTCCCAGGAGCACCGTGACGCTGTCAAGAACTTCCAGGAGAAGAAGGCCGCGCGCAAGGCCGCTGCCTCTGCCAGGCTCTAAACAGTCTCCAGACATAAGGTGACAGACGGACGAGGCGATCATCGGGATTCTCGACAAGAGTGCAACGGCGGTGTCTTTTTCAGAAGGTGTAGGATATTGTCAGCGATGCTATGACAAGTGCTACCACGGCTACTATTGCCGCTGCGCAGATCCTCAAGGTGAGGGTGGTTGGCCAGCTTCAAGAACGCTACAGTCAGGGGAGTGGAACTTTGACGAAATATCTAAGCCTGTTCTTCATATACTTGGCCACTGCGTGGAGCCAAGTCTGTTCATCTTCTTTCTCATCAGAATACCCCTCTCCACCTCGCCAGTCTCACGCAACTTTTCCACTCTGGATCATGAAGAAGAAATAAAAGACTAACATCCCCTTGCAAGAAAATTGTCCCTATCGCATCCTCCAACTAGCCCTTTTTACCGTTGCTGCTTTTGCGCCTTTTGTTGTTGATTCTAACAAGTTAATGATACCATTACTTGCTCGTGTTCTTGACGATGTAGACGTAGTCTCCGATCGAGCCGTCCTTGCCGTGAACAAACTCCCAGAGGCAAGTGGTCGAGTTGAAGACGGTAAGCTTGTTGAAGCCGTAGTTGACAGTGTCGAGAACGGCGGTGATGGGAAGCTGCGACTCGCCCTCCGCGAGGATGGAGTGCGACTCGAGGTTGCCTGCAGCACCGTTGGTGATGTGCGTCATCGAGCCCGTCTGGGAAATAAAGGTGTTGTTGTTGACAATGGCGCTCTCGTCGATGGTTCCGTTCTTGCCGAGAGGGAAGAGACGCTCGTACCAGTGGATGTGGCCCGAGAAATAGGCGTCGACGTTGTACTCCAGGAACAGGTCCTCAAAGGCGGCGCGAATGTTGGCCTGGTACGTGGACACCTCAGACGAGTACATGGGACGGTGGGACATGGCAAAGACCCAGGGAGTCTTCTTGCGGTCAATGCTCTTGAGGTCGTTGACGAGCCACTGGTACTGCTCGTACGCCTTGCTGTTCTTGTAGTCGTCGCCGTCAATGTTTCCGAAAGGTCCCGCATCGGTGAGCCAGGTGCGGTTCTTGGCAGGGTGGGTCTCGTTGCCCTGGAGCTCGGCAATGAAGGGAGTCTCGGGAGACTGGTAGTAGTCGGTCTCGCCGTCAATGGTGATAAAGTGGGCCTGTCCGTAGTCGAACGAGTACCAGAAGTTGGAACGGCCACCGGAAACGTCACCAGGCATGTTGAAACGGTGCTGGTAAGCGGTGAAGTTGCGCTGGGTAGGCGGGCACGAGTAGTAGTTGAGGGTCGAGTTGGCCTTGTGGCTGCCGACCGGCTGGTCGTCGTCCAGAATGGCCGACATCTCGTGGTTGGGACCATCAAACTCGGCACATGCAGCCTCGTGGTTTCCGACCGAGACAAGGTAGGGAACGTGCTTGGTCACAGTGTTCATCCACTGCTGCCACAGGTCCCAGTTGACTTCGTACATGGTCGAAATGTCGCCGCCGTTGGGAGTACCCTCCGAGGGAATCTCATTCTCAGGAACAGGCTGGTAGTACTCGACGTTGTCGATGACACCGCCGGGCAAAGTCGAGTCCGTGCCGTTGTAGCAGACGTCCCAGGCGTTGGGGCCCTCGAGGACACAAGGCAGAATGCCTCCGTACCACTGGTCGGCGTACGCTGTGGTGTTAAGTGTGGCACCGGAGGATTTTTCAACTCACCAATGTCACCACCGTGCCAGATGAACTTGGCGCCGTCCTGAACAGCGTCCACAAGCCTCTGCTGAGTGCCCTTGGCGTTGTTGTAGCCCATGTCGGCGAGCACAGCAACCGAGAACTTGGAGGTGTCACCCTTCTTGAGCGCCGTGGTGACCGAGAGGACGTCCGAGGGGGTGGTGCCGTTTCCACCAGGGATCTGGTAGTAGTACGTCGTGCCCTCCTTGAGGTTCTCGAGACGGACTTCGTGGAAGAACTGGGAGCACTGAGTGGGGTCCGCGAGAGAACAGGGAGGAGTGCGGTCGTAGCTAGCATTAGTTCACGGCCTGTCCTTGATAGTCTTACGTGTGGGTGTAACCTGTGGCCGTCTTCTTGAGCTTCTGGGGGTCCTCGCCATAGAGAACAACGGGGTCACCACCGATACCGAAGGGGGTCTGGAAGTGAATGTTGACACCGCCAGGGAAGAAAGCAGTGTTGATGACGTTGATGTTGTTCGTCACAGTGATGCCCGGAGTGGGGGACACAGCCGGAGGCATGCGGAGACGCTTGTATCCCTTGCCGTTACCCTGGACCGTCTGGTCACCGAGGTCAGCAATGGGGATCTCCGGCCCATTGTAGGGGTACTGGGTGTCGACCACCACAGACGAGCCCTTGGTGAGGGGAGTCGGGGCAGCGGCCACGAGGGACAGTACAGCAAAGAGGGCGGCCCAGGTCATTGCGGAGCAATGCGTGATGATCGTTAGTGTGCAGTACTTGAGAAGAAAATGCCGCCATTCAGAGGCCTGAATAAGTACTCTTTCGCGAGATCTCTTTCTTGACCGACTCCCACCTCGCCAACCAACCATTGCCTCGCGGTTACAGAACACATGTGTGTTACTAAATCGCCGGTACGGCGGGACAACAGCGACCATGCCGACTACGTCTCCCACAGCAAGTGGACACCAACCCGATCCTCGGCCGTGTCGTTTGCAGCGAGACCGCAAAGCCGAAAAGAAGCAGAAGAAAAGGAACAGACCCCCCAGTCAGTTTCTCATCCGCATTCCACACTAGAAGAGTGGACGGGCTTGAACGTGAATGAGCATGAAGGTTTTTAGCCATCAGTTATTACCTCATGTAGACCTCAATACCCTCAGTGGCGATCATGAAACGTGCGCCCGTCGGTTTACTCTCAAATGGTCGCCAACCTTGTAGTCAGCCACTAGCCACGTTCTTAACTTAGCTTCGCCGAAAATAATGTTCCCGCGTGGTTGCCAAGCCGCTCTGTTCGTCGTTGGTATCAGCAGCTTGCTGATTGGGCCACGGAAGAAATATCTCGATGCCTGAAGACAGGTAGTGGTGAACTAACGATATTACCTCCGAAATAGAGGGTGTTGTTATGTTCCGTGAAGTGAGGAACGAAATTGTGACAAGGTAAGCAAGTAACGCGAGAACATGCCGCGCGTGTTCCATGATGATGATGTGTGCCTCACACGTTCGCACTGATGAAGGCACAAGGGGCACCACAACATGCACGGTGCCTACATTTCCTATCAAGCCGCGAAACACCGCCAAGTTTCGGCCCATTAATCCGACTGCCTGTTCATTGTATGATTCCGGTGGGGTATCAGCGAGTTAAGGATGTTAGTCGTCGATAAACTCCACTCATGCATGGGGGTTTGAGCGATAGACATAGACATATAAATATGTGTGTTGGATGAGTATATCGCGACGCCCCAGTTACAGCTCTTCAGGTCGGATTGCTTCTCTTAAAACCAATGTCTCAGTGCCTCGGAGAAAGCCGTTCCTATCTCGATCCAATCCAATCCATAGATCTCCTTGCAGACCAGCAGTCCACTGTGCCATGCCGGCGGGAAAGCTTCCGGTGATTTCATCGCTTGTGATCTAACCTTCCACTCATCAGTCGTGAACCACATGACGTTTAAAAAGCCAGCAATGTCGAATGGGAACGGACAGGCACCGCTCTTGTCTATCATCAATGTCGATGGAGAGCAGATTCATATCCAGAGGCATCGGAGGACAGACCGTTGACGATGATCAGGCTAATTAACCGATTTTGCGTGATGATTGCCAATGACGTAGAATTGTGCCCACCGTTCCCGAACCTCGCGCATCTTCAAGACTTGGGCTCGGGCTGACAAAGCTTGCTGCCTTGGTGTGTCGGAGGCTAGGACCCAGAATGCTCGCACTCTCATTTTATATATTCGGCTGCCGTCGTCGCGATCGGAAAGTTAGCTGTCCCATTTCATCTCTTCTCGCGTTGATCACAATGTCTGAGGCCAAGTCTTTCCGTCAGCTCGCCGGCGTTCCTCCCTCGACTGCGACGACAAAGGACTCAGTCCTTGTCATCATCGACGCCCAGAACGAGTATGCCAAGGGCGCGCTTGCCGTCACCAACACCGCCACCTCTCGGCCTGCGATCGAGGGCCTCCTGAAGAGGTACCGTGCGGCCAACGGCCACATTGTCCACATTGTGCACGAAGTGAATAACGAAGACAAGCTGTTGCTCTGGCCATTTCCGGCAGCGTGCTGGTAGGCAAATACTGACAATTCAGGTCCCCGCTGGCACTCCAGTCTTCACCCCCGGAACCGAGCTCTCAGAAGAGTTCCCGGAACTACAACCCACTGCCGACTCTGGCCCCAACGAGGTTGTTGTTGGCAAGAAGTTCCCCGGTTCGTTTGCTGGCACCCCGCTCGACGACATCATCAAGAAGACTGGCCTCAACAAGCTCGTTCTCGTTGGATACATGGCCCACGTCTGCGTTAGCACCACCGCTCGTCAGGCTGCCCAGCGTGGCTACGATGTCCTCATTCCCAGTGATGCCATTGGAGACCGCGACATCCCTGGTGCCACTGGTGAGGAAGTCCGCAAGGTAAGCTGCCGACTGGGATGTGATTCTACCTGTTTGTATCGAGCTGACAGACTCTCCAGATGGTTCTTTCCGAACTTGGTGACGCGTTCGGAACCATTATCGAGAGCAAGGATGTGCAGTAAAGCGTAGCAACGAGTGGGATACGCCGGTATGAGGAAAGACGGGCCAGGCCAAAGCAGAGCCTATGTGAAAATAAGAGTATGTATGGTATGAAGTTCGTTCTTGCCTTACGAGTTCGATGAGAGTATGGAGCACTGAAGAGCACCCTGTGGGCAAGTGCAGACTTCCCAGTCCGACTCCGAGGAGACACACGTTTCTAATGGAGCTCTGAGATTATCAACTGCCATCGGAGTGGACGGAAACTCACAGGTGCACGGACATGTGGTGAAAGCGTGGCATTAAACATACGACAACCACGCAATCGCGCCTCTGCAACAAAAAACGGCAGAATATGGCGTGACGCCATTGGCGGCCACTCCAACCTCCATGATCAGGGTTTGTGTTCCAAAAAGAACGAGATCACCTTAACGAAGACGAAACTTGTACTGTATTGTGTGTATTTGCGCGTACATCCTCGGACGCGAGACGTAGAAGACCCCAACCCTGGATCTGCCCTCGGCATCCCGCCGGACTCCGCGGCGCAGACGCTTGCAACAAGTAGCCGAAGCGCCAATCCGCGCCAATCACCATGTGAGACATGGGGACCAGTGGATCGTGCTAGTCGGGAGTTCGCTAGCAAGTGATTTTGATAAACCCATGATAGTCTGTTATCAGGTACTAGATCATGTAGATCTACAGCTGGCGATTTCACCACCAGCTGTTTGGTGCCACGAACATCACATGCTCCACAGTGATTAATTCACGTGCAGAACACGAGCGGCCATTAACTGTGGAGTCAATACGTGGTCACAGTGGGTAAAGCAAGCTGCCTGGTTAGTTTTGCCTCAACTAATCCGGATATCCGTCGTCGTCGAGTGCCCACCCGTTGCAAGAGGGGTTAAACAAACAGCGCTATGAGTTGCTCCAGTGGTGCGGAGCAGGCTGATATTAGGATTTAAGCCCCACCTGAAGCGTTAGGCCTTGCTCACAAACTTCATGGTCATGGTTCATTAATGATCGGTTCATTCCCCCGCACCTCAGCCGCACCGGATCTTGCCACGGACGACCTGATTGGCGGATAGCATAAGGGATGCAACCAGGAGAGACACATGGCGACGACTGCAGTAGAACTTTGGGCCGTACAACCTCCACATGCTCCACACCTCCACCTCGGCACGAGAGATTTCACGTTTGGATAAGGGATGGTGCCTGCCGCGTGGAGGCTGAAGACTTGAATACAAACTTGAGGCTCGAGGCTCAACTGCGTACTGTGAGGGGGTAACATGTAATGACTACTTTGTAAACACAGTGCCTCCCTAGGTCACTTGGCAGGTCCCATATCGTGATCGGTCCGACCCGTTCCGCGCTACATCCCCCTGCGAAAATCAGTGCAAGCAGGTTTTTGCGGCAGTTGAGGCGGGAGCAGAGACCCCAGTTTATTTGCAGGATACCGCTTTGACATATTGCCGGGGTTGGTCGCTGCCCCCGAACTGTTAGTAGCCGAAGCCGAGGTGGCCCCACATTGATGCCCCACAGAACCCTCATCGCTGGCCACTTCCTAAATATTCTAAACCACCACCGCTTCCGATTCCTCTTCTTTGTCACAATCGTCACTTCTTACCATTGTCTCATCTCTCCTTACATCTCGTTTTCACCTCCAGTCCTCGTCTACGCACATCTGAACAATGTCGGCAAAGCAGATCATCTACACCTCGGCGCACCGCACCCCGCCACTGCCAAAATGCTCGCTCTTCCAGTACCACTTCCCCTCTACGCCCTCGGAGTCCCCGATTCCCATGTACGATCCTGGATTGCCGGCGTACATTGACGGCTACACTGGGGCGACCCTCACCCGCGGACAGCTCAAGGACAGTGCTCTCCGCCTGGTCACTGGCTTCCGTCAGCTTGGACTGAAGCGTGGAGACGTCGGATGCATCTGGGGCTTGAACGGTTTCGGCTGGCTCACCTCGTGGTTCGGTCTCATGGCGGCCGGTATGGTTATGACTCCTGCCAACTGGGCCTAGTGAGTGGTAGTTTCTTATCTCGCGCTGACAGACATCCAGCGAGCCTGCGGAGATTGCCCACCAGCTCAACGACTCTACAGCCAGCGTCATCATGCTGGACAATGCCAACCTTCAGAAGTTTGAGCAGGCCCGACCCCTCCTCAAGCGTCCTATTCCTCCCGAGCGCGTTCTTCTGCTCTGTACACCCCCCGAGAAGCCCGAGGGCACGCCTTACAAGTCGGTCTTTGAGCTCTTGGGCGGTCAGCCGGGCGTCGCGGAGCGCTTCGAGGGCGACCAGGTCCACGAGCCCGTTTTCCTCTGCTACTCGTCTGGAACGACCGGTCTTCCTAAGGGTGTCATGTCTACCCACTATAACATGACGTCCCAGCTCCAGGCCTTTAATGCTGGTGGCGAGAAGCTTGTCTGTGGACGTGACAAGGTCCTTGGTGTTCTCCCCAACTCGCACATCTACGGCGTCCTCATCATCAACCAGCGCCCCCTCACCAACGCTGTTCCCATCGTTTTCCTCCCTCGCTACGAGGAGGTTGCAATGCTGCGCGCGATTGCCACCCAGCGCATTACCCAGATTCTGATTGTACCTCCCATCATGATCACGATGGTCCAGAGCAAGAACACGGATCTCTTTGACCTTTCGTGCATGCGCACTGTTCTCTCGGCTGCCGCGCCCCTTGGCGACGACCTCGCTCAGGCCTTTGTCAACAAGTTCCCCCAGGTCCGCATCACTCAGGGTTACGGTGAGTCACACTGTGCATGTGCCATGTACTGACGACAGGCCTCACTGAGACTTCTCCCATCATCACCACCTTCACTCGCGACGAGGACGGCAGGGGCGGTAGCGTTGGCAAGCTCATTCCCACGTGGGAAGCCCGTCTCGTCCAGGAGGATGGCTTGGATGCACCCGAGGGTGAGCCTGGAGAGCTCTGGGTGCGGGGTCCCTGCGTCATGAAGGGCTACCTCAACAACCCTGAGGCCACCGAGAAGACTATGGCTCCCGACCCTAAGGGACGCTGGTTCAAGACTGGTGACGTCCTTGTTCGCGACAACCAGGGCTGGTTCAAGGTTGTCGACCGCTTCAAAGAGCTTATCAAGTACAAGGGCTTCCAGGGTGAGTCTAGATCTACATGTTATAGATGCTTACTGGCAGTGCCCCCCGCTGAGCTCGAGGACATGCTTCTTCAGCACCCCCACATTGCCGACGTCTGTGTCATTGGGGTGTACGACAGGGCTCAAGCGACTGAGCTCCCCCGTGCCTATGTCGTCCTTGCGGGATCGCACGACGACCACGCCGCGATGGAGAAGGAGATCATCGCCTGGCTCGCGGCCCGAGTGGCCCGCCACAAGCGTCTTGGAGGCGGCGTCCGATTCCTCGACGCCATTCCCAAGACTGCATCCGGCAAGATCCTCCGCAGGAACATCCGTGACGCTGCGCAAAAGGAGATGGATGAGCAGGCTGCCGTCGGAAAAGGAGCCGAGGCCAAGCTCTAAAAAGTAGTGAAACGTGCCGTCTGAAGATCTTCTCCTCCTTGCTTTACGTTGTACCAGCTTGTGACGCAAAAATATACGCAGAAAATTACGCAGTATTGTTTGAGAGGAAGGAGACTGAAGGTGCTGAAGCGGGTGGACATTGCGTCAGTAGAGACGGCACTGTTATAAGGGAAGGCATCAACTGGGCACTCGAAGACGTTGATGGCGTGCAGCCAGGAGACTTAAGAGGCAATCGGGATGGGATCGACAACTGTCGCCTTCTCCAGCCGGGGAAGAAAGTGAGGGAGCGGCGAGACTTGTTGCGATCATAGGGCAGGAATGAAGAGCTGACACAATGGGAAAGCGCGAAAGGAAAGAACAGAGATGCGGAGATAGTGAGCCGCGGAAGCTTATGAGCTGGCGTGGGAGGGATTTGTTGAGGGGTGTCCGCCTTGCCTTTACCAAAGAGTCTGTCCCACCACAGATGTGTCATCGTGCATTGCAGTGGAGTATCCCCACATCCCCATGACAGTTGCTCTGAATCAGAGGTCATTGCAAACTGGAGCTGTGTCTGTCGGAAACCAGTGGTGTGGGGCACACAGCGCCGCAATCTGTTGCTGGCTCTATATGGATTGTTGCGAACGTCGACGTTCTGCAAAAGACGTGGGGCTCCACATTTAACCCTCACTCACCTCATCTCGGTCTCTCAGGCACGTCGCCGAAAGCCATCCCACCTTCCACAGTGACGGCTGCGCAGCCGCATTCATTTACAAGTCTGCTGGCCGCGCGGGCCGTCACTGACACCATGTTTGGGAGCATGAGACATCGACAAGCACGCAGAGGAATGCAAGATAATCAGCGGCCGCCGCTGTTGATGTGCAGACGGTGTGGGGACCCCGGTTGGAATGATACCCGAGGACGGCCAGGGGAATACATAAGTTAATACCATATCTCAATCGTTCCTCTTCCTACCACTACCACATTCACCACGGACACGGCCATCCACACTCGGTGAGTTGACCTTGTGTCTGGGTTTCATCTAACCGCAGCTAGAACCATCATGTCCGCCCCTATTGACCAGCTCCTCAACGTCAACGTCGCTCGCTCGCTGGCTATCTGGCACGAGATGGTTGAGAAGGGGGATCTGTCGGCCCTCGAATCCATCACCCACCCCGACGCCGTTTTCCGCTCCCCGATGTCGGTGCACCCATATGTCTCGCGCCCGGCCCTCATTCTGGCCCTCTCGACTGTCATCCAGGTCTTCGAGAACTTCACCTACCATCGCCAGCTGGCTACGCCCGACGGTCTCAATGTCATTCTCGAGTTTAGTGCGACCGTCCACGGCAAGAAGCTCAAGGGTATCGACCTCATTCGCTTCGACGATGAGGGCATGATTCGCGAGTTCGAGGTAATGGTTCGTCCCCTTAGCGGTCTTCAGGCGCTCGGTGGTGAGATGGGAAGGCGCCTGGGCGACAAGCTGCCTGCGTTCAAGAACAAGGCCAAGCTCTAAGAGGAAGATGACAATGCATTGCAAAGCGCAATTTTAGGCAATATCGCTGGGCTAACCCTTGTGTCTAGCAATCAAAAATGATCTATTGACCTTAAGGCGGAACATGAGTATGAGCTGCGGTGCGGATGCCATTCAGCGACGGCGCCATGGGATGAAGATGCAGTTGGGCAGTCTCACCGTCGCCCAACCTCCCAGTCAACTGTTCTGAGAGGAATCAGAGACTGCACACTGTCAAGAGGCTTTACTCAGCGCTGAGGATCATATATGACCTACTTTTGTGATCGTGGTCGGAACTGACCATCATGTCACATACCTCGGGTGGGTGAAGCGGGCATTGGACGTCTTGACCATCTGCACAGCCGCGATTAACCTTCACCTAAACCAGTATCCGTTACCCAAGCCTAGATCCTCAATCCCGTTCACTCCTGGTTGTTGACATCAATACTGGCCACCAAGTTATTTTAGGTTCGGACCCACAGAGTGCACTTGTGCTCAACTCCGGACTCCACGGCCCATCCTGTCAGTCAGAAGTCATCACGGTGCTCACTAGCACACGTCCTGACGGAGTCCTTCCATGAGCCTCGGCTGTTGGGCATAGCTATCTGAAACGTGGATGGGTTTTGGAACCCAAAGTTGGCCGTTGGCCATCGGATTGAACGCAAACCCACGACCGCGGCCATCAGGTTCCAACGGAGATCCGGTGTTTGATATATTATACGCGTCGAACTGTAAACGATCGACCCCACGGTGACGGAAACGCGTGGGATGCAGTGGCGCAACGCGCACCGTTTCTACGTTTCAAAACTTTGTTTCCGGCGGACAGGCAGGTACCAATTTGGATCATTCGATCCAGATTCCTTGGGCTTTGCGTTCGACCAAACCCAGAGTACCTGGAATCTGACGCGGTTTCGAGCGGAAGGAATGTGATGGTACCCTAAATGTTCTCTCAGAGTATGCTTTGGACTGGTGATTGCGTCAGGTTTCCAGGAATCTACAACACCTAGAATCTTATCGTCAGCATCTTTTCCGTAGGAGACATCGAACACGGCTAATAATAATGATTATGGTTCATCTATTGGCTGGAACGGTCTAGCTTTCGGTCATGTGGGCGTTGCGGTCGCCATCTCCTCTCCTCCATAGGAAGAGGTCAAACGAAGAGATAAGGGGTCTCGACAGTCCAGACCGTGCGGACACGGGGGACGCGGTGATCGACCAAAACTCGGTCCTTGGCACATGGTCGCCATAGAGATGACCTACTCCGCTGCCATCACATACAATTGACGTGACACGCATCAGGAACCCATGTTGGCAACAAAGTTAGTGTAGGGACCACAAATACTAGCGCTATTCTTCAACTTATAAACCGTGTGCTCTCAACGTGAAATGAAACAATGAAAGCATGTGCGTTCTTGAAACATGTGGGGCAAGAAATAATATATAAGGGATTTCTTTGGCGACTTTGCGAGACACACCAACCATCAACATGAGACTCTCTCTGACTTTCTTCATCCCCCTTCTAGCAACCGCCTTTGCCCTACCTGCGGCAAACTCAGGCTCCGGCTTTGAGGTCCGCGATGGCACAGAGCTGGGCGAGCGCTGGGACCACACCAACGTCTATGACCGCCACACATTTGAAGCCAACCTAGAGAAGCGCGAGGTTAGTCCCTCCAACTGGACACTGATAACTCACTTGACCAGGTCTATGCCAACCTTGTCGGGCCCGAGGACACCCACTCACTCGAACGGCGGGGCCCTCTCGGCAACAACGCCAAGGTTACAGCCAGCTCCAACGCCAACACAATTCGCTCCCTCCAGTGGCTGCTCACCGCCCGCGGACATGCCGTCTCTGCCGACGGTGTTCTGGGCCCGAAGCCCAAGGCTGCAACCGTTGCGTTCCAGACACAAATCAAGGTCACTGCCGACGGTATCGCCGGACCCGTTACCCTAGGTGCTCTCGTTTCGACGGTCAAATCTGGCACGACTGGAAACTTCGCCAAAGCTGCTCAGGCAGCTCTCAACGCTTTTGGAAAGGGACTCAACGTCGATGGGCAGTTCGGTGCCGCATCTAAGGCCGCCACCGTGTCATTCCAGAAGACCAAGGGCCTTTCCGCCGACGGTATCATCGGCCCCGCGACGTGGACCGCGCTATTTGGAGGTAGTGGTGGCGGTGGTGGCGGCGGTGGTGGTGGAGGTGGCGGCGGCAACCCCACTCCGGGCAACTGTGACAGTGTCAAGGGCCCCGCTCCCCAGTCTGATACTGTTGTTGCCTCTGGGTTCCGTGTTCACAAGTGCATTGCGTCCCGCCTGAACGAGATGGTCGCTGCCGCCAAGAAGTCTGGAATCTCGCTGACCGGCTGGGGCTGGCGCGACCACAATGAGCAGATCAACCTCCGCAAGCAGCACTGCGGCACCACGTACTACGACATCTACCAGAAGCCTTCAAGCCAGTGCAACCCGCCGACCGCCACACCTGGCAAGTCGCTCCACGAGTTTGGTCTCGCCGTCGACTTCGCCAGCATGACACGCAGCTCGCCTGGCTTCAAATGGCTCCAGAACAATGCCGCCAAGTACCACTTCTACAATCTCCCCTCGGAGCCTTGGCACTGGAGCTGGAACGGCCATTGATTGCGCTATCCGCCCAACAATACGGCTCCTAAGTAGATGAGGCTGACTTGCAAGCTTGCCTAGGAGAAGGATAACCATTCAAGTACATCTAAGCGGCGGGCAGCCAATCAGAAATTCATCAGAGCAGTATCTAACTTGACCAATGTATATTTGCCCGCACATTTTCCGCCCAGCACGCGTAACTCACAATCCATTGTTGGCTCTGCCTTGAAGGTGACGAAGAGGAAAGTGCAGGTCGGCCTTTCCGCCCATTGTGTCTATAATCCGTCACAGTTTCCGCATCCTTGTGGCATATTGGGCTCGTACTTTCAAGTCGCTTTATCCCTAACTCGATAAACGGCGTAGGCAGAACCGGAATCATCAAGTACGTGTAAGAAATAGTGGACGCAGTGCAACAAATACAGGCCTCAAAATGGAACGGGACATGTTGTACTCCACAGCTCCACAATGGCTGGGTGCCTTGAGGAACATGAAACACGCCGGACGGCATACTGGTGGCATGACGGGGTTCAGGCCTCGTCTGCATTATTTGGTCTGTCGTTCTCTACTGTATTTATCTTTCTCTTTTTGTGTTATTCCCTATCTCTGTATCTTTCCCTCACCCTCATCTGCACTTCGCTCCGTCTCGCTGGAAAACGTTCTTTCTTTCCCCGCAATGCGTAGTCTTAGCGATCTTCCCTTAGAGGTAGGTTTCTATGATTAGGGACAGCTCACACCGAAGCTACGAGCACACATTTTTTGCTCAACTCGAGGATGTCAATCCCGTCTGGCTGGCCGACTTCGCTCTCACATTCAATCTTCTGTTGTGAATGATGAGCGTTTCCCTTTCAGCGCAAGTGTTCTGATCTTGAAGTCCGATGAAGCGTTGTGGCGCGCGATCCATTGTCCCAAATACGATAATCCGCTCAACGCTTGCGCCTCTCTCAAACCGCGCAAGCGTATTCACTGGAGCACTGGAGACAGCGAGTTCTTGACAGATCCTTTACTCTGCGGTTAATTAAAGAGCAAAACCAGCGTTTGAACAAGATCCGGCCCGAGTATGTGATGTGGGAAGACCTGACAAGCGATATGCTTCCCCAAGACGATTGGGACGAGAACGACCGCATGTTCTCCCACACCCCTCGCGTTCTCTTTACTGTCCTTGACCTGTTTCTGGATCTACCATCCAAAGCGACAATAGAAGATGTCCCGAATGATCCGTCAGTGGAGGATTTGTCGAAGAACGCCAAGATTTTTCAAGGTATAGCGGGCACCATTGCGTTTCTGTACATTCTACGGAAAGGGCCGGAGCACCTGTATCCGAACAGGGAGGATATACCTCTTCAAAAGGTGCTCGGTCTTATTAGGAAACGGCAGATAACTTGGAGTCCATCTTCCAGAATCTGATAAATTTCTCAGCATTCATCCTGCAGTTCTACGATCGCATCCCCCCTTGTGGACGTCCGAATCGTCATCGGCTGTAGAACATGCCCCTCCCTCTTGCCGCTGGCATACTGGCGCTTGCATATCTTGGGGGCAGAGGCATAAGAGCGCCGTTGCTATGCTCTCCGACTTCGCGTACACTTTTTTCCATGACACGCTTCTTGTTCGTTTTCCTGGTGTCCTCGGGTTACAGGGTCCTTTTAACAACGGAGGTATGGGACTGTGCCGTCGTCGGCGGAGCCTGGGGCGCGTACTCGGCTGACCACAATTATGAACGCCTTTTTCGGGGCGAGGAGGCGAGATGGCCTGTTCGCCTTAATGGCAGGTTCAGTCTAATCTCCTTGGCCAAAAACAGGGACGTCCAGGATATGTTTGATACACAGTACGGCAGCCAAGAAAAGGTGGACTTGTGGAGTCAATGTTCGCCGGGACAGTGTCGTCACAAACATAATACCCCCAATCCACTTTTACAGTGTCAGCCATGCGCCACTCGAGATTGATGAACGTGAAAGCAGACCCCTGCCGTTGCCCTCCTCCCCAAATCCCAACTTGTTCCTGTATGGAGTCGTCCATCTGACTGTCGATTCGCCACCTGATGTCATGTGGACCCAGGTCATCGGCCGGCGTGATCTATCAATAATCACGCGTGGGCTACAGCCAGGATGTAGGAAGGCAGAACTTGGGGTCTTCGGAGTAAGTGGACCTGAAAACAGAGAAAGTTGTCGTGGAGAGAGCAAAACTGACGGATGAATAGTCGTGGGCGGCGAAGAATGAGTTTAAGCAGGCTGTCGAGGCGGAGGATAGGCCCGATGAGCTATGCTGAGCACACGTGGGTCAACGTGGCTTTACAGAATGGATGCCGGGCATCCACCTGTGCAGTCCTTATACGCCTAGTCTTGCATCTACAAGGGTGTGTCAAAAGTTTCGTCGACCAAAATCCTCTCTGTACAGTGGGATTTTTGTCACACACATTTACAAGTAGTAACAGTTCATTCAGAAAAAATGCTAGTCCCATGCTCTTTGGATTGTAGAAAGATGGTGCTGTTGGCCATGTATGCTAGCTTGCTGCATGTTTTTATGTATTTTCTAATGCATTCAGTACTGCAACGAAGACAGTGTGTTTTGACAGAAATGTACAGAATACCCTGAATTTGGCAAAAAGCAGTGGTAAAGATCTTGACAAAGCGCCTTCATTGCATGAAGATATATGCTTCAAATCAACAAGAAAGCATCTTCATGGGTCAAGGCAGATATTATGAGAGTTTGGTAGTTGTGCTTGCCATTTCTGCAGAGAAAATTGAAGGTAAACACCAGTGACCTAAAAGTGCCACTGTAGAAGCTGAAATTCCGTCGACGAGACTTTTGACAGCCCCCTGTATGTAGCCTGTGCAGGTCCTATGCACCTATGGAGATTTCCTCAAGTGTTGTTCTTGACCACTGTTACACTGCCCGAAGGAAGGAAGTACGAACGTGACCCCGACCCCCTCTGTTGGCTCTGGCAAACCATGGGACGAGCGTGAGGCCAGTGTCCACCTTTTCCCATGTGCGCACAGTAGTGGCAGTGTCGACGGGTCGGTATAGCATATGGGAAGAGTATTGGCTAAGGCTTGCCACATTCTCAGTCACCAGCTCGAGCAGGGGAACGCCATTGATCTCAATGCTCCTTTCCGTGAATGTCGCCGTCGGGTACAGGCCCACGCCCTCAAAGTGGGGAAAGCGGTCATTAAGAGCCTCGTTTCCGACGCTCTCGGCAACGAAGACAATCGGGCCTCGGGTGACGGTTAATGTGTCGTAGCCTGTCGCAGGGTGGGATGCGAGGATGCGCACCGGCAGGTCGAAGGACAGGGAAAGGTTCGCGACGGCGTCAACTGTCGTGGACATGTAGCCTGGGACAGTCGAAGACAACTCGCCGCCAGTGAGGACCGCGTTCAGAGCATAGTTCGGGTTTGGAAGGTCAATCTCCCACGTCCATCCCTCCGGAGCCGACAATGCAAGTGAGGTGCGTCCAACCCAGGGCATCTCGGTGCTGAGCACTGCCGTGGCTGTCGCGCCGTCTCCGAGATCGATGGTCCGAGTGGCTGAGACGAAGAGATACAGCGTTAGGCGGATACACTTGCTGTCACCATCAACAGCAGAGGCCCAAGTGTAGCCTCCCAGAATGCCAAGGGTGCGCGAGAGATTGGGAGGGCAGCAGCACACCTCGAACCACTCCTTGCGGGTGCTTACTTCGTCGCAGCATGTCGCTAGTTTATTGTCGTAGGCAAAGCTCTTGCCGTCGAGACTGCCTCCGCCAAGAACGGCATTTAGGAACGCCAGTTCCACAATGTCACGCACGTCACCGTTGAGGTCGTGCTGCAGGAGACGTTCGCCACACATCATGGCGGCGATACTGGCACAGGTCTCGGTGTAGCATCCGCCTTCAGCCGAACTCTGGGGGAGGCGGTACGCATACTTTGAGAAGGACTCGTTTGCGGGCTCGGATCCGAAGCCCCCGGTCACGTACATCTTGCGCTCGGTGGCATTGGACCATACGTGCTTGGCAGCGTCCAGGAACTGGCCGCCGGCGTCCGCAGCTGCTGTCCAGAGATAGAATGCGCGCACGCTATGTCCGCCAATCTCGGTGGCTTCCGTAACTGGCAGGGCCGAATAGTACCAGTCGCTAGCCAGCGGGGACCAGGGGTCGTCCCTCTCGTCGGCCTCAAACTCGAAGAACGTGCGATTTCCCAGCCTCTTCCGTCTCTGTCCGCGCTCGGAGAGAAGGTAGTGGACAAAGTCGAGGTGTCGCGGGTCGCACGTGACATCGTATAGACGCATCATGGCAAGCTCTATTTCAGGGTGCCCGCAGTATCCAGGAATTTGGTCCACACCAGGACCGAACGTTTTCATCAAGAGGTCGACGTTCTGATACGTAAGTAAGCACAATTTGTATAAGGTCCTCCACTGAGCTTGTGCCTCCTCTCCTCACCTTGATCATGACATCAAGAAAGCGACGGTCTCCCGAGTAGTGGAACCACGCGAGCGCCGCCTCGATGAGGTGGCCGGCGTTGTACATTTCGTGCATGTCCCGGAGATTCTTGAAGCGCCCCTCAGGATCAACAACTGTGAAGTAGATGTTGAGGTATCCGTCCGGCTGCTGGGCGGAAGCGATCATCTCTATGAGCTCCTCCACACAGGCGCGGAACTCGGCGGCATGCTTGCTCTCGTTGCCTTTGCTGTGAAGAAAGTAGGCGACCGACTCTATCCTGAGCTGGTCAGCTTTTCAGAGCACAGGAGACACTTACCACTTGGCAACGTCCGACTCCCAGAAAAGACTCGGAGGGATACGCCAGTCAGTGCGAGCCTTTGCGCCTTTGAGACGACGGATATCGTACGCAGGGTGCCACTTCAATTTGAATGCATCGTAGGACCCCTGTTTGCGCAGCTGCTCGAGTTGAGTCTTGAGGACAACGTCAGAGTAGAGGGTACGGAGGCGACCGTAGAAGCTATCTTGCGCGATTTCTGCCCTGTCAACTCAATCCGAAGCGCCAGGGGCAACTCCAAGGTTGCGAGGCGCGGTGTGTACTGACCAGTCTCCGCGAATTTTACCTGGGGGTACCGCTTGCTCCTGTTGCTCGTGGTTCTGTCAAGCGTCTCAGAAGACATTTCCAATGTTGATATCTCTTGAACGTGGGCTCCAAGGCTCTTCGGTCACCAGCTTTATGAAGTTTATTAATAATGGTCCGAGGTGGTATTCGGGCCGATAGTAGGATCAGTCAACAGCCTGTCCACCGGATATGCGTCCTTCAACTGAAATAGGCGTCCCCAAGCGAAGGATTTCCTCACAATTCCGCATAACCGTTTCATGTGGATCGTGCGACAGTAGACCAAACCATCAGTTGATAAGAATCGTCGTGTATGGCACTCGTCTTCCCAATTGGTCCCGTTCCGGTGTTTAAAGACCGAACCTGGCCTTCTTTGTTCCCCGGCCGCGACTGCAAATAGACAATGTTCGGGCTGAATGACACCTCCCTGCTTCTGAATCAATATATACATACACCCCCCACATTTGTGGCATTGAGGTTTCAACAGCGAACCGTTGGGTTAGAAGTTCTCCCCAGTAAGCTTGTTGGTGAGGTCCCAGAGACGGCGGGCTGACGCCTTGTCAACAGCATACGGCGCAAGGGCCTGAACACCAATCGACTCCATGGAGCCGTCCGACTCCTGGAAAGGTGGTACCTGGCAATCGGAGAGGTACGAGCCGTTGATCGACTCCATGCGCGGGTCAAAAGCGGCGGTTAGCGTTGTCGACGCGCCTTCAGGGATGGTCTTGAAGTAGACCTTGGGGGTGCCGTCTTCGTTGAAGAAAGCGCTCAGCATGTCCATGTCCTCGGGACCGAGGTGACGACTGAGGTTGGTGTTAATGGCACCGGGCTGTTTCGGGTCAGCTTTCAAGCCGCTTTGTCGAGACTGCATCACTTACGTGGAGCGAAATGGCGGTGAGTTTGGAGCCGTACTTCTGAGCGAGCTCAACAGCGTTGAGGATCGCCGCAGTCTTGGACTGGCCGTAGGCTTGAATCTTGTTGTACGCCTTGCCGTTGGAGAAGCCAATGTCGTCCCAACGAATGTCGCTTGCGCGGTGGCCGATAGACGAGACAAAGACGACACGGGGGTGGGCCGTCTTGAGCAAGGAAGGAATGAGGAGGTTGGTGAGCAGCCACGGCCCAACATAGTTGGTGCCGAACTGGGACTCGAGGCCGTCCGCGGTCGTGCCGTATGGGTTCATCATGACAGCCGCATTGTTGATCAAGACGTCGACGTCCCCCAGGGCGGCAATTTCACTGGCAGCCTTGCGGACCGAGGCGAGAGAGTTGAGATCGAGAATGACAGTCTTGAGGTTGGCGGCAGGCGTCTCCTTGAGAATGTCCTCACGGGCCTGGTCAAGCCTTTTGTCAGCGCTGAACTGGCCGCTCTCCAACTCACTTCTTCTGGTCACGACCGGCGAGGACAAGGAGCTTGGGCTCCTTGGTTGCAATGGCCCGAGCAGTCTCGTAGCCAATACCTCCAGTGCTGGGGCCAGTGACGACAACTGAACATTGTTAGTGCCGCCATCCATAGAGCCCGTGCTGGAACTCACTGAATCGCCCCTTGATGTTCTGAGGGAACGCATCCACAACCTCCTGGGCAGTGGTGTGCATGTTGAACGAGTCGGCAACAGACATGGTGGGCGAGGTTTTTGCGGGTGGGAGATGGGCTGAGCTGTAGCGGTCAAAAAGCTGTTGTGGTTGAGAGATGTGGGAATTGGTCGCGGCTTGCTCAGTCATTTATACCTTGCCGGAGAGCTTTGCTCATCACATACAACATCAATCAACTTACTGCCCGCTGACCGCAGGCCATGATGAAACGATCAGAATGCAGCTAAAGCAGCCCGTTGGCGAGAAGGAACCCCAAAAATGTTTGTGGTTGGAAGTACAATAGATTACCTCCACTCCTCCACTCCACTGCTCCACTCCACTCCTCCAATGCAGTCCTCCACCAACATTCCGCATGGATCGCCTTGCTTAAGTTGTTTGCACAGGGTCGCTCCACTATACCAACTGGCCATATCGCCTTTGCAAAACTCAAAAAGGCTAGATAGCTTTCTTGCCTGCATGCTTGCATGCTTGATCCTTGATCCTTGACCGGTCCTCTCACGTGGCAATTACGGCCGGGGGCCGGGGGCCGCAGGTCTGGCAGGTGGGCCATGGGCCATTGGGCACTGTAGTGCGGCTCCGTGGCCGCCGGCCGCTGGCGAGTGACGCAATGACTATCGCTTAGCCTACCAGGCCACCTCCCAGATCGGCCACACATGGAGTGCGACGGATCCGACCTCGGATCCGTAGCACGATAACCGAGGCTCTTCCTTCATGTATGTAGTACCTTTCTTCATGTCCCGTGCCAGCGCGGCTCGCGAACTTGACCTTCAGGGTGGTAATCCGCCGGCCCCTTTCACCGTCACACAAGGGCGGAGCAGTTCGCAACGGCTTCAAGAAAACAGCCCGGCGGACAGCGGCGGTGCTGGCCTGGCGTGGCACAAAGATGCTGAATCTGAAGCGAACTTCATGCATGTCGACATACAACTACAGGGCCACTACCTCGCTCAGCCTCCCAAAACAGTGCTGCGTGCATTCAGAAACGAAGTGAAACCAAATGTATCTTTATAGTGCTGTTGAGCCGTTTAAGCGATCCAGACGTTTGCAGTGCGTGCAAGGTCGTCGCCCCGCCGCCGGTCCAGGGTCACGTGGCAATGGCCAGCGGCGTCCACCTCACAGGTGTCCTTCGAGCGTCCTCGCACGCGCCTCAACGCGGCGGAGCCACCTCATACACTCTCTCTGCCATCCGCATGCATCCATCCACTCGGTGACTTGATCGACGTCGTACACATCTCGCGGAAGACGGTTGCCGTTACTGAAATTTCCTCGACGAGGCGCGCACTCTCACTCCGCGCCCTTGCCTTGTCGGTGATCTCACCTTCCGAATCGGAAGAGTTTGTAGCCAACGAATCATAAGACGGCTCACGATAATGGCGGGAGGCTGCCGCCGTCGCTTGTTTCTTCTTTGCTCGGAGGAGACTGTGATACCGACGGCGGACCCACAGGTACAAGGTGTGCTCCCAGTGGGTCAACTCGTGGAAGTCTCGAGCGCGCTGAAGACACACGTTCCCTGTCGTTAGCAGTGAGTTGTGGAAAGAAGCGGAGGGGCTGGATTTGTGCCTGTGCCGCAGGACTAGAGCCTTGGACACATCAGGAGAGAACAACGAGGTTCCATAGTCAAGCGCTCGTCCCATTTATGCCGTCCATAGCGAGCACTTGAATATGCAGGCTAGTGTTAGGATAAAACCCACCCATATCACCTAGGTCGCGAGCGTCGTCGTCACTTCCATTGTCGCTCACATCGCTCTCGTCGCTTCGTCCTCGTCTTCATGGGTTTGCTTGTCGTACGGGCTGCCGCGCAACTATGCGTACTTGAAGCACCGCTGATTGCGACGGTTGCATGCGTCGCAGAACGTCTCCATGTCGTCTAATTTCGCTTCCTTCCAGATTGGGTAGGTCTCAAGTGATTCTCGGAACTCTGGTCGCCAGAGGGTACCTGCCATCGAATCCCTCAGGCCACGCATGAGCTTGCGAACGTCGCGCAGTTGACGGCCAAAGTAGGCCTCGTCTTCGCCCTTGAGCGGAAGAATACGAGCTCCTTTAACGACCAGCATGACGAGGTACTGAAAGACAACCTTGAACTTGTACTCGGGCGACTCGCGCTTCAGTGAAAACTCCTCGGGGAGAGCGATGTCACCAGAGAGATCATCATCAGATACGATGAAATTGTCTGAACCCGCCTTGCCGCCGTCGCTGCTCTCGTCGTCTTCATCATCGTCACCGTCTTCATCGTCCTCATCCTCGCTCTCACCCTCCCCATCGTCGCTAGACGCATCGTCAGGGCGCCAGCGCTGGGCCACACGCTTGCTGTTGAGTTTTTTGAGCCCTGCGAGGAACTTTGACTGCTTCGGCGCTCGAAGTCGGGTATCCGTCTTGAAGCGATCGGGCTCGTCCAGCTTGATCTCAGCGGCGACGTCCTCGTCATCGGTTTCCGCCTTCGGATTGTCCTCGTCGTCAGGATCCGTGCGCCGCGATTTCTTCTTCGCACGTTTACGGCTGTGGACATTCCAGCCATCGTCACTGTCACTATCACTATCGCTGTCCTTCCTCTTCCTTCTAGTCTTCTTCTCTCGTGGGCGGTCGGCATCCCGATGACGCCTCCGTTCGGTGTCATGTTTACCTCGAGCCGCCGACCTCTTCTTCTTCGACAAGGAACGCCGATCACGCGCGTCGTCGCTGTCGCTGTCGCTGTCGCTGTCTCTGTCGCTGTCGCCCTCACTCTGGCGCTGTTCCTGCCTTCTTTCTGGTATTCTACCACGAGAGCTACTCGCTTGGGACACAGTTTGGTCCATGGACACAAGAGGTTGAGGGGTATGAGCAGCCGCCGGTGGGTGGGAGCTGCGTTGGCTGGTGGGTTGAGACAAGTGGACATCTGAATGTCAGAGTTACTCAGCACCACCGCTTACCAAGTGTCCCTTTATCCATTAGCGACGGGGTATGAGTATGAGGGCGCGACGCCCCCGTGTACTCGACGTCAGAATCCGCGTCTGGAAGTTCCACATGATCCATGTACGAATGAGGAGCGGAAGCATTGCGCTGACTTGTCTCCCCCATCTCGCTGCTCTCTGGAGGCGGCTTCGTTCGAGATCGGAACTTGAAGGGGTATGGTGGAATCTCAACGTAGACACGGGATGGTGGGAGCTTGGGGAGGTTGTCCTCCTTCGGGGCGTTTTTTGGAGGGCGACCACGGCCGCGACGTACAGCCTGGCTGGTTGCAGGCGTGATGGATTGCGGCCTCGATGATGCTTTAGCCCGAGTTGACCTTCGCAAAGTCGGGCCAGGTGCAGTGTCTGGATTGGGTGCTGCAGTGTCTGGAGTGGGTGCTGCTGGCGGTGCTGCTGGCGGTGATGGCACTGGCGACTGCAGCACTGGCGGCGGTGAAGCTGGTGGTGGTGCTGATTCTTCGTCAGGAACAACAGCCACCTCCGCTCCTTCATCCCTGCCTTTCTCCTCGTCCAGTCTGCTTCCTCCTCCCTCTCCTGCTCATTTTCCTCTTCCTCCTCCTCCTCCTCCTCCTCCTCATCGTTATTGGCCTGCGTGACCAAGCGGCGTTGCGAGCTTATACGCTGGGTTCCAAACCGCTGAGTCGAACCGCGGTTCTGCGATGCACCCGGTGGTGCGAGGTGGATAGCCGCCATGTCGTCGGATTCGTTGCCGGAACCGGACCCGGCCCTGGACGCTCTCGTAGGACTTCCATCCCGTGACATTGTTGCTGAGGGCGTTTGAGAGGCGGGACGCGCGTGTTGCCAGTTATCGGCTGTCAATTGAGTCTGCCGCGCGCCTAGTTGCCGCCTTGATGATGCAACCGAGCTTTGAGAGGATGATGCAGGACGCGCTAGCCGCCAGCTGTCGGATGTGAGCTGTGACTGTCGAGCGCGGCCCTGTGACATTGACGTGCTGAATGAGCGACTGTTGTACGTGGCCCAAGCAGATGGATGGCGATGTGAATGTGAATGTTGTTGTTGCAGACTGTTGCAAACAACTGAATCAAATGACGGTGTGCCCACAGTACAATCACGCCCTATGCCAAGTGGAGGCCCGGAATCAATTTGAGCTGATGTTTTCCCTTGGAAGGGATAAACTGCGGATAAACTAACCATTTGACCTTAATGCGCGCACTGCATCGTTTGGGTGGCACATCGCTGGCACGCTGGCAGTAGAGCATAGCACATTGCACAGCGGCTAATATAGCTGCAGCTAGTGATCTGATGAGCACACTGTACAAGGAACAGCTTAGAGCAACTAGAGAATTGTGCTGTTCCCTTGGGAGCTGAATCTGTCATGGCAATGCATGAAATAAAAGTCTACAACACCGCAGGTCTAGCCTGATAAAGAGGTAACAGCTATGTCACGACTCGCGTGATAGAAAGACGAGCGAACATTACCACCAGTGACAATGATCGACTCTCTGAGACACTCAGTGTCTTAGAGGTTGCGCCTCGACTTCGAGCGCGAGCGCCTCTGGCACTGGACGGGCTCGTCGTCCTCCGCGAAAGACTCCTCGGCAGAGGCCACGTTCTGACCCTCCAACTCGGGGGCAATGCTCACGCTGGCGCTGGGGGCCGCGGTCGACGCCTGGACGGCGGTAGACGACTGAGCGGTGGTGGAGGGCTGAGCGGCGGTCGAGGGTTGAGCGGTGGTCGAGGGGCTCTCGGCGGCAGCCGACTGGGCCTGAGGAGCGGACGAACCCGAAGAACCACAGTTGCCAACAGGAGGGGAAGTTCCCTTGTTGCCAGCGGTCTCAACGACCGAGCCAGCGTCAGGGAAAGCAACGTCAAGGCCCTCGACGGTGGAGCAGCCGTTGCCGATGTTAGCCTCGAACATGGCCGGGCGGGTGGCGCGCTTGGCGGGGCTGCGCTTGGCGTTGCCAGCTGTGATCTCGACAGGGGCGCAGTTCATGTACATCTCGCGGTTGCCGGTGTTGTTGAACCAAGTCCAGGCAAACAGAGCCTTGCCGGTCTTGACGTCGGCGGGCATCTCAAAGTTGAGAGACGCCTCGAGACCGCTGGGGCAGTTGCCGATGAACGACTTGATGACCTCCCAGGTGGCGCCGTTGTCGTACGAGAGCGAGAGCTGGCACGAACCACCGTTGTGGTTGGCACCGCCAACGAGCTGAACGGTGTACGAGCCACCAGCAGCGTAGGTGGCAGTAGCGTCGCCACCGTCCGTGTGGTAGCCCTTGCAGGGGAAGTTGGCTCCAGTGTCAAGGAGCGGCGAAGTCATGCTGTAGTCGATGTTGCCGTCGGTGTTCTTGGGGTTGTACTTGGAGCGGAAAGGAAGGGGCTCCTTCATCTCCATGTGGGCCGCAGCGGGCGAGGCAAGGAGGGCAACAAAGGCCGCAATGACAAGGGCAGAGAAAGAGCGCATTTTGATGTTTGTGTTGTTTTTGAAAGGCGAGATGCTTAAAGAGCGTCGTCGAGACGAAGAAAGTGAGTGAATGTGGCTGTACAAAGAAAGTGACTGTTCGTTGGTCCGGCCAAGAACTAGACGAGAAGACAAGAGGTGTTGTAGGGTTGTGGGGGTTAATGGAAAAGGCAAGGTCGTCGTGGGGTGCAGCTCTTATATAGACAAAAAAGTGCCTCATCCAACGACCTGCACAATGTGCCTCGTAGCCGTGACTTGGCAAGGCGCGTGGTGCACTGGTAATGTAAAACTTGTCCATGCGGTGAAAAGGGGGTTCCCCGCATGGGTACGCGCCGAACTGTATGGGTCGGGTACCTCCTCTGGCCCAGTGCCTCGCCGACGCTTGAAATCAGTGTCTTCAATGAACCCCCCGGAAAAAATTACGAGAGAATCCAAACTCTCCTCTCCTCTTCTGGTGTGTCAGACCAGTGTCAGCAAAACATCCGAGCTTTGCCCTTGAGCTAGTCCGACTTCCTGGTGGTGTCCCTAGTGTTTCCCTAGTGTTTCTTCCATGACCGCCCCGGCCGCCCCCGTCCATCCTCGACACCCAGAGCTGGTCGGTCCGGAGGGTTGACATTCTCCCGACATGACCAGGCCAAGACGCTACGTTTTTCATCTGCCCCCAGTCGTGCATATCAGCACAGGTATGTCTCTGTCAATGTATTGCACCTGTCTTGTCCAACGTACACCACCGCACTGCTTGTAAGATCTAAGACACAGTGCGCATTGCAGTTCGCAGACTGTTTCAGCCAAGACTTATCCCACAGGGTATTGAAAAAAAAAAATCATTGAGAGCGGAGGAGTCACGTCGGCGGAATACCCGAGAAAGTTGAAGCCGGGTGGCGGATCGGCAGTAGAGTGGAACCCTCGGAGAGGCACCACCACCGAGTTAATCTTTCCTGTATTACAACGTAATCAAGTCTCTTGGCCGGCCCAGACTCACGGAGCCACCTGCCCTCAAAAGCTTGAGCAACAGCTGCTTCAGCGTTCAGAAGGCCACCACGTAAACACGTTCAACCCTTCATTAATGTTCAGGGCCGCGCGCCCACAGACATGGGTCCTCGGCCCTGACCCTACCCTCGATTATCCGACAGTCCGATATGGTTTAGTTACGCGCTGCACGGAGTAAAGTTGATGCCAATGAGACTTTAAGGGATGTCGAAACTGAGGTCGGACCTCAAATTCCTCAGAAGACCACGCCGAAGAACTCCATGTGGAGTAACTGAGCGCAGTAGAAGCATGCTTCCCCTCGAGCAGCACATGTCCTTCAATGTTCCCGTCGCTTCCGCAGGCGGTAACATTTCCGTGTACCGGGCAACCCACAAGCCATATGTACATTAATGTCTGTTCGATCCGTTCTTCTAGATCGCCATACTCTTACGGAACTTTGACTCATACTCATGCGCGTCTTTATGCACTATGCTCATGTCTGCCAAAGTTTACTCCTGAGTCTTCTCATCACCTATCCAATCGCCTCAACCCATCATGTAGGCCCTAATAGAATCGGAGGTATCGACTATTATCGCAAGTCCGCTCTCAGGGCTCGTCAAGCGCTCATCTGCTTGACGACAAGCAGCAGACTCGTCTACTAGACTTGACGGTTACACGCATGCGCGTGGCTACATTGAACAGGTTTGACCTGCACTGTCTCCCAAGGACGTATCTCATCGGAGGCAAAACATTACCGTGTCATACAGATATGAGTGACTTTGACGTGGCGCACAGTCAACTCCTCGGCTGCCGGACTTTTCAGTCGTTCAGTGGAAGGGTCCTGTACGATAGCAATACCCCAATCAATAGCGCAATCTGACTGTCTCCGATCTCCGAAACCTGTGAATTCGAAAAGTGGCGACAGTGTCGAATGTTATGGAAATGCTTACTGTGCCTCCTTTGGCCATCGCACATGTTACGGATCCAAACCTGGCCATTACCTTCCTCTTTGCACGTTTGCCCCTCCGGCATGCGACGTGAGCAGCGCTTTGGTATTCGCATGGAAATGACTGTGATGAATGAATAGAGATACGGCGGCAAAAAGGGTCCTCTGGTTTATGTGCAGTCACCCCCCTTCACATGGGTCGTGCTTTCTAGAGTACGCCAGTCCAGACAGTGCAATATGGGGAACATGTCTTGCCGCTTGCAGGTCAACATCGCTGCGCACAAGAAGGTCCAGTCAAACGCAAATGTTGGACTGAATCGAACACAAACACAGCCTCAGGCGGGTATGATAGACCAAAGAGCTCTCACGGGTACGACATCTGGACATACATACACCAATATCGCAGGATGTATTTCCAGAGTCCTAGTTCAACGAAGAGATCTTGGTACCTATCCGCACACGTTCTTGACTCATTGTCAGTCCTATCCCAGAAATCCGCCTACAGGTATGTACTGTACTGTATGTCTTGATGCATAGCGCAGCAGTATAGGAGCATCGCAAACGATCGGGCCCAACCTGCAAACGACAATGAAGTCACCAACAGCACCAACTCACCTGACGCCAAAGTCTTACCTTGTTGACTGTGTTGACCATAGAGCCATGTGACTACTGTAATATTAACACCACATTCGGTTTATGGACATACGACAGTTATCTCGTTATGATCCAGATCAGTTGGGTTGTTCGTACCTAGTCCAAAACACTGGACAATGGCACATCGACAGAGCAAGCCCCTATCTGAAACGTGAACGGGAACGAAGTAACATCATAGCGGCTACAGTCTTAGTGCCATCTTGCGGATTTTGGGAGATGGATTCCTCACCAGGTTCACCAAGGATCGGGAGTCGTCGCACGGCATTACGGCTTGATTCCTGGTCGTCAAGATATCATTTCCTTTTCTGTACAGTATTCGTGTCCGACAACTGCTAGACACCGAAGTTAAAAGATTCCACAGGATCCCGAAGACGGACCAACGTCCCGTTGTTGCGTCCAGAACACTGGAAACCGAACCTTTTCCGTTGGGCTCTCTCCATGGCGCTGACTGATCTACGGAGCAGGAAGGTCGACAAGTGATGAAGAGTGTGGCAGGTGACCGCAAACAGGTTCCCCGTCTGCACATCTAGACTTGGCAGCAAAGAACGGCTTGCGCAAGCCATGCGTTTCACGGGGCATCTGTTAGAGCACCTGTTAGCATCTGTCGTGCCAAAACGACAAGATAAACAACGTAGTTCCTCGAGCCGAACTTGCTGATGGTCGTGACATCAATCAGCTTGCAATATCAGTCGTCTCGATGCCCGATGCTGCTCCTCTCTCCTCATACTGTAGGCCACTTTCAGAGCTATGTAGGTGGAGGTCCCTCGGAACAAATCATAACATCTGCGGGACCGCGATTGCAAAGCACCAAGCAATCATGATATCATGGTTGACCCGATTCTTGATGTTCAGCCGTCGTTATTGTTTACGGCAGTCGGAAGTCTTTAAGTGAAAGACCTTCATGTTCGAGCGGGATCGATGCTGCGGATCATGTATCAATGAGTATTTCACCACAATGTCGGATCCGCTAATCGTGTACGGGAAGCGTGCGACGGTCATGTGTTCTGACAATCTCCGCATCCGGGTCCGTAACGGGCAACCATCCCCAAGATGGTCACCGGACAATGACATTGAAATGGACCCCGAAGCTGTAAACAGATGTACGTATGGTACGTTGCTGTCACCGACTCCCTGTGCGGATGCGCAGGCCATGGCGAGGAGAGCGGCCCTGTACACCTTCCGTTCCGCTAACTGCATCTGCTTGTCTGCCTCCCCGGTGCTCACTCCGTACTCCATGACGTCGACTTCCGCTTCGGTTCTCACAGTTAGTGGCACTTGGCAGTCACTGTTTAGCAACACGGGTGGACCACATGCTCGTTGTACGTCAATAAAAACCCTTTGGGGTTACCTGGCCTCAACGTTGAGCTCCACAACAGAGTTAGTGGCACTCGTGAATGGCACGGAAAGAGCATCATCCTCGTCCCGTCCTCGAAACGGGGAGAGTCGACCGCTGGAGCTGTGCTGAAATAATGGATGTGGCCGCTGTTGGCCTAACAGGTGGGCATCGGGAGGTAGCAGAGAAGAAGAGGGCATTCGTCTGAATGAGTGGGATAGAGTGATCCCTCGGAAATGGGATAAGAAGAGACCAATTCGTGCGTGTTGTGAACCATGTTCTCCCCTGTTTCTCGTCCTCGTACCCGCGAAAGCACCCAGACCATAGTATAGGCCACATGAAGCTTTCCATTGTTACCTTCGTAGCCGCCCTGACTGTAGTCAGGGCCGGCAACATCTACCCACGCGACAGCGACTCCCTGGTTCTCTCCAACACCGGAGAGACCTGCACCCTTGGCAGCGATGGCCTTCTCGAATGCTCCGAGGGCACTACTGGTGGCGTAGACACCTTCTCCGTAAGTACAAAGCTGCATGAGGATACAAAGCTAACAGTGGCCAGACGTCGTCCGTCAGCGTCTCATCCGTTGACGAGGGCGAGAAGAAGACCCCGCCTCCCGGCGCGCTCACACCTGAGGACGCCGCTGCGGCTTCGGCTGACAACGGCAGCTCCCCTGCTGCCCGGTCCCTTAACATGGGCATGTCACCCGCCACGCAGGCGCTTGACAAGCGCTGGTTCCTATTCGGATGCGGCCAGTACGCGTGCAACAAGTGTGCCGCCAAGTGCGCGTACAAGGGGTACTGCAAGTCGACCTGCTCCTGGTGGGGCCTGTCGTGCTCGTGCTCATGCAAGGCCTGGTGCTTCCCCTACCCTTGGAGGAAGCCGACTTGCTGGGCCAACTCGTGCAGGCCCAGGTATCCCGACGGATGGTGCCACAACGGTGGCTGCGGTGGCGGCCACGGCGGTGGTTGGGACGACGGATGGAAGAAGAAGGCCTAAGTTTGGTGCCACGCCACTCCACCACAAAGTTTTCAAATCTACTCCAGTTCAAACGTCCAAGTAGTTCGTTCAGATTGTTCAGAAGTCAACATGCAGTTCGTGTCAACGTGTTTACGTCTTTAGTTCAAGGCACATGCTCAGCATTCTCATGCAACTCGCCGTGCTGCTGGTACTCAATCTAAAGCTTTCAACTTTCTGCGCTGTTATCAGACAAGATCGTTGTCTCTCCAGCCCTGAACGATCTCACACATATTAAATCTTCTCCTTACAGTTGCTCTCCGAAATCCTGGGACAGTCAGATGCTTAACACACTCCTGGATCCATCCGGTAGGACCTACCACACTCCTGCGTAGGGACCAAGATGATCCGTCACTGCGAGATACTTGATAAAGTTTCTGATGTAGCCAACGATGCCCAGGCCATCCTGACAGTCCTTGGCGTTAGTCGGGAATAGGGGCTGGGGGATACTATGCCCCAACGCCAAGCGCATCAATTGCCTCAATTATTGACTCACCTTGTTCTCCTGCCCTGCGCAAGCACGGTACTCTTTTCCGTGATCGTCGGCGATCCAAATCTCGTTGCTGGACTGCTCGTATCCGAAATGCCGAGGTGGGAGTTGTGGTACTATGTCAATAAAGTTGATCAAGTGCTGGGCGTTGGCTCCCAGCGTGGCGTCCGTATAATTCGCCCATGCGGAGTTCCCTAGACGAGGCATGCCGAAAGCTCGGCAAGTGACTGCGCTCCTTGGATTGCGTTTCTGGAGGTATACGGCCGTCAGGGTGGCGAGGGCACCGCCAAGAGAATGTTCGATCACGACGATGTTCCGGAAACCTTTGGCTACCTGGCTGACCACGGCCGTCTCAATTGGCTCCACCATGGCTTCGAATGCGCGGTAGAATCCGTGGTGGACCATTACTCCTGTCGAGTCGGGAAAGTAGGCTGCGCTGACGTCCACGAGATGGAAGTCAAAGTCATCGGCTACCGAGAGAATAGACCACGGATTTGTCCCTGCTATCGCGACAATAACATGTGTGCCATTGTTCGCGACAAAGTCTACAGCGTCAGTTCAAGTTCCGCGGAGGGTTATAACGAGCTCACAGTTCGGAACAGCGGCATTGTTGCCGCCTGCATCGATAATCTCAGGCTCTTTGAGCGGAGAGCACGAATACCCGCAGGTCCAGTTTTTGATGGTTGCCGCGGAACAATAGGCCGCACCTGCGTAGAAGGCCGGGTCCATCCAAGTACAGATCACATCGTGGGTCAAGTCGTACATGGGTGGTGGTGATAATTGCATGGCAGCTGGGGTAACGGCCGCAAACCACGCCATAACCCGTGTCGGCAACATTCTGAGATCTGAAGAGCATGTGAGTTGTATCGAGCGCCAGACTCAGTCGTCAGTTCCCAAGCGCGTCTTAATAATGTTCCTCTCGCTGCAGTTTCAACGACGTGGTTCGCCAGACTGACCACTCTCGTAAAAGGTTTGTTTACATGCTACCTTTGTTTACCTGTTCCTGTCAACAGTGGAGGATTGCGTACGGCGGTCGTGGTCAACAGGCACGATATGCCCCACCTTCCTGCATTCGTTCAGCGAAAAGATATGCAGTACAGTACTCCATCCTAGTCCGTCTAATAGCTCTTAGCCAACAGCCAAGTACCCACTCTATCTAGTGAAGGGCCCAGTTGTACATACTGTACTGTTACCTCCGAGGGCGTCAGACTATCTCAAGTGCCAGTGCCCAAGCTCAATGATTACACAGTGCGAGCATTACTGTCATCCTCGTCGGCATCCGAAATGCGTCAGACTGCCGCAACTGCACCCACAATTCGAAACTGCAAACACAATTGCCGCTACGACTCCACCAACGGATAATCTCAGCTCACAATGCAGTGCGCACTGTTCGATGTCGTCTTCAGATCGCGATGTCATCAGAACTTCACAAAGAAGCACGGAGAGCACAAAAATGATCACGTACGTGTTCATTTTCTTCTTGCCCCCTCTCAGAATCGAACTGAGGGCTGAGGATTATGAGACCTTCGTTTTACCATTAAACTAAGGGGGCAACTCAACGGTTCAAATTGCGGTTGTCGCAGGCCACAGGATCACGTGACACAACTCGGTCACACATGATGGGCCGACAAGAGGTTGCTGTAGCATCCTCTGATGGACACCTACATACATTGAGCGACAATACAATACGATTGTTGAGCGCAGAGGAGCAGAAACCTCGTTTAGTCTTCACTCGCCAGTCGCGGTGCAGAGGGTAAAGGTCACCTTTTATGCCTGACCCCCAATCTTGACATCGTTCTCGACTAGTCGCTTGATCGTTCCCAAGAGGTTGTCAATGCGGTACGGCTTGACGACCACGTCGTCGAAATCCAGCATGAGTGGGCCGATGGTCGCCTGCCGTGCGTTTCCCGCTAAGGTGTGAGTTCATGAAGCAAAGCACATACTGTAACCCCCAAGAGAACTCACTCAGTGCGATAATGTTCGACCTGGCAAGAAGGCCGACCTCTTCGTCCTCCCGTACATGTCGGGCGGCGGTATACCCGTCCATCACGGGCATTTCAATGTCCATCAACACGCAGTCGTAGCGCGCTTGGCTTTTGTCGTCGCGCTTCATGGCTATTCTGATCTTGGTTATTGCCTCGAGACCATCGTTGGCGGCTAATGTCAGTCACAATGCCGGAGTATGTTCCTTTGCTCACAATCAGTGGCCATTCCAGCTTTGGTGAGTTGCCGGAGGATAACCGTTCTATTAATGTGATTGTCCTCGACGACGAGAACACGTAGATTCGTTTCTCGGTGTCTCTCTACTTGGAGGGAGGCGGTGGACACGTTTGATGTTGATGTTGTCTTGTCTGTAACCACTGCTGCCTTGGCGGCCCGCTTGACCTGAATAAAGACACGGAATTCAGACCCATGGCCGTAGTCGCTGACGACACTAATGCGGCCCTGCATGCGCTCAGCGATCTTGCGACAAACAAACAAGCCGAGACCTGACCCGCCGAAGACTGTGTGTGTCTCTGGTGAGGCTTGCGAGAAACGCTGAAAGAGGACAGCCAGCTCGGCAGGTGTTAGACCTGGACCAGTATCTGAGACTGAGACAAGGAGGAAGATTGCGTCAGGATCTGTGGGTTGGGTTTCACAGTTCAGTGATGGGGACCGCCCCGTTTGAGGCGCTGGTGAACACCTAGAAGCATTAGTACTTTTCTTTGCATGTCTCTGCATGTGCGACTTACGCCTGATCCTCAATGTGCGGACGCGTCAAGGTGACATCAAAGCGTAGCTTAATACGTCGAATGGCTGTACCCATCAGTGTTCTGATGTTTGTAGACCCGTAGCACTAACGTCGATTGGACGTGAACCGGATGGCGTTCGACAACAAGTTCGTGACACTGTTCATCAGCAACTGGGCCATTCAAGAACAATAACGTACATCTGGGACAGGCGCACGGGGTCCGTCATTATAGTCGACAATCCCAACTGCTCAAAAGCAGGCGAAAGTTCGAGTGTTAGTCGGATGCGGTTCAATTTCGCTTCGTATTGGAAGATGCTCGTGAGTTTGTTGGCAAACGATGGAACGTGAGTTTCCACGTCAAACATTTCTGGGATGAGCTGACTGGGTTTCTGGTTTTCGGGACATACGAAGCATGTCGAGCTGGATCTTGCTCAGACTCAACACATCATTACTAATTCGCTCCTGCGTCAGGCCGCACTGATATATCGAGTCGAGAGCTTCGAGATCCTCAGCAATGTTCTGAAGAACATCCTTGGTAGGTCGGAACACGCCCAATCCGCCTTCTAAAGCCGCCTTCATTGTTTCCTGTAATGCCAAGAGATTGGCCTTGACCATTGACGAGCAGTGCACGGATGTCAGCGTCGAGTGGTAAGATACCCATTGCTGTACTCATCTGCATTAAACTGCTGATCGGGTTGCGAATTTCATGCCTGTAACGTGTTAGACTGGAGGCTTTTGAGATGGCCCCTCACGATGTAATGTCTATCAGCAACTCTTGCTGCCGCTTGGCTTCCTCTGCGTCGGCACGGCGCTGTTCGGCCTCCGCAACACGTTGGCGTTGCAACTCTTCGTTGAGTTTGCGCTCGGTGATGTCTACAGCGCACCCAATAAAACCAATCTTGATGGGCATGAGTATTATGGGGACCATTCATGTACGCACCCTGCTGCCAGGTTGTAAGCCGTCAGGTCGGATCATTGTCACCATTGCTGATGTGTCAGCGCAAAATATGCCAAAGACATTAACGCTGTTCTCACCCCATCTTCCGTTCGTCCATTGCCATTCGGTTGTAAGACTGGGACTCTGTGTGTCGGCCACGAACATCTCCCACAGCTGCTTGACGCGGGCCCGATCTTCTTCCGCAATATACTCCCCCCAGTTTGAAATTTCTTGGTCTTGGGGATATCCCGAGAGTTCATACCTGTAGTCGTCAGCATTCACTGCAGCAGCCAGGACAAAAGACGAGTATGGACTAACCAGGCCGCATTAGCGTACGAAATGTATCCTTCTCGTGTGCATCTGAAAGTCGACACTGGAGAGTCTGACCAGTCAGTACGGTACAGTGGAAGAGCACCTACGTTCAGTCAGAACGCGCAGCTCTGCCGTTCTCTCATCAAACAGTGTTTCAAGAGCCTGCCGCTTTTTCCCAAGCTGCAGCCTTGGACGTCAGTATCAAGATCATGAGCCAATGTGAAAGCCCTCACTGGAGATGTGCGCGGGTGAGAAGCTCTCGCGCATTGAAGGGTTTGGAGAGATAGTCGTCCGCAACGAGTGCACCGCCTGGACGTGCGTTGTCCGTGGACGTGAGCATGATAAACGGAACCATGCGCTGTTCCCTCGTTCCAGATCGCAGGGCCGATAGCAGGCGAGTTCCGTCCATCTGTACCAGGTGAGTGGAGGTCTCATTGGTGGCCCGTAGCTTACCCTTGGCATCATCATATCCGCAATGACCAAGTCGGGACGGTGGCGATGGTACAATTCCAATGCTTCCTTTCCATCCCGTGCCTCTACAACCTTGCAGAAGGGTTCGAAAATGGAGCGCATATACCGCCGCGTATCCCGGAGATCTACGGTGAGAAAATGGACACGGCGTGGTGCTCACCATCAACGAGCATGACAACATCATCGCGCGTGAAGTAGAGTGCTGGCTGATCTATCGCCTTTGTGCGTTGCGCATAGCTGGGGGCCGTAGTCATGGCTTCAGATGACCTGGATGAGTTTGTGTCATCGGTTTCGTGCATCACCTCCCAATCATCATGCCACTGCCGCACTTCGCCAGAGAGCACTTTTGCTGACTCTGCGGCGTGTACGGCGCAATCTGGGAGGTGGTAACGACCAAGAGGGAGCCGAATGGTAAATGTCGAACCGTCTAAGCTCTGTCAACACCTGAAGACGTATATACTGTACTTACGATCATTTGCGAACTCCTCCTCCCTCTTGGTCTCTATTTCGAGAACGCCATGAAGTAGTTGGATCATTTTCTGGCTCGTTAGAGACTGATTGGCCCCAAGCAAGCTCCCACCTTTGTGAAGAACAAGTTTATACTGGCCCCTTCGTGCTGCAACGCAATCTCCTTGGAGGTGGCCTCTGTAGAATGGTGTTCTCTGATAAAGTTGAGCTGAGGAAGGGGCATCCCGACGCCTGTGTCTTGAATGGTAAATATTGCGTCCTGTTCCGTGTACACCAAGGAGATGCAAATAGATCTGTTTGGGTGAACACATGACAATCAAGGACAGACTTACCCCTCGCGCGTGTACCGTATGGCGTTCCCTGGGAAGGTATAAGACTCCAGCGTGCAAGTGTGAACTGGTACTCACCAATGAGTGTGAACAGAATCTTCTCCCACATGTCACGGTCAACGTAAACATGCCGAGCGGAGAGGTCACAGTCCACGATATACTGTAAGCCTGCCTTGTGGGCTGATTTTGCGAACAGGGCCTGTGGGATGTTAGCTAGTTCATCTGTGCTGACAAGCGCCAGTCTCGATAGGACTCACCGCTACATCCCGAGAAGAAACGCCAAGGTTGACTTGTTGGAATGACCCTTTCAGACGGCCAGCTTCAAGGCTGCTAATGTCCATGAGCATGGAGACGAGCCTCGATAATCGCCGCCTGTGTGGCTGTTAACCCTTTGATGACATTTTATCACCTACGCATTACCGCGGGCAAGAATAAGAGAGTTGCGTTGAGGGCCACTCTCCATTTCAGAAATAACGTCGTCGAGTGGACCGGAGATCAGGGTGAGAGGTGAATATAGCTCGTGGGAGACGTTGGAGAACAGAACCGACTTTGCGCGATCCAGTGAGTTGAGATCATCGATACGCTGCAGGTCATCTTGGTACGCTCGGGCAGCAGCCAAGTTGGACGCCATCTGCAGACGTAGTACATGCTTTTTGGCGAATCAGTCGTGGACTGTTGTGACGTGACTCGGTCAACCCACCAGGAATGCTTCGTAGTCCTCATCGAAATCGATACGGCAGCTGAGTCCCAGAACAAGAAGGGCTGTTGGTTCATCCTCAGAGTTTCTGGTAATGGGGATCAGGACAGCGCGATCAGGTAGTGCGTCCCATATCCGGACAGGATAGCCCGCGATGAGTGATCCAATGTCCTCGACTAATACCGGTTGCCTGGTCTTCAAGACTTCCCTGAATGGCCATTGAGACCCCTTTACTGATTGTGGGCCCGACCCGGACCCCGACCAAGAAGCCACTATCAGGTCTCCTAACAGCCGTTGAAGTGGTTTGCGTGAAATGTTTGCTGATGTGTCCGACGTTGCTGATAACGTGCTCACTGCAGGTGAGCCTGGGGTTGTTTGCGGGGTTGTCTGCGAAGGGAACGCATCGGCCAGCATTGCACCAATGTCCGAGGCCGAAGAGGGACAGGTGAGGGTTAACGTATCTGGAGCTGAAGGGTGGTCCGCAGGAACACCGACACCCCCAGAGAAGCGGAGGCGCACCAAGGTAGGGTTGCCTTCCCGCTTGGTCTGGGTATTGCTTGACGGAGAGGATAACTGCTCAACGTGAAACAGAAGCGCGAAAGGAGCGTCCTTAGGATGAGCATGGAGTGTATCCAAAAGCCCTCGATCAAAGTCTGCGACAGATCGTCCGGTAGCTTTCCGTCCATCAGCTGGTGAATTATAAACGAATAACAAGACAGGAACTCACAGGTTCGTTCACCGATTTCGCGAATGAGTGCTGTCCTGCGGTCTGCAAGCAGACCCTTTGTTTGATCGCGAGTACCGTACATGAGTCCACCCATGGTTCCATCTTCCTTCTTGAGAGGGATCCAGATCTGCGACAGGTACTTCTCGTTCTTGATAACAGGTTGGGAAAGCTCATGTGAGCTCACATGTTTCCATGTCACGAAGCCTGGGAAGACAGATGAGCGTTGCGGACACTAAGAAAGCACCCTTTATGAATCTTACCATCTTCTTTAAAGACCGGGGTGCCACTGAGAATCGCTTCAGTCAAAGGACCAAGACTGCCCCACACTTCTGCCCAGGATGCTGGGCCGCCTTGTCCCCAGATATACGGATGTGCACTAATAGACTGAGGGCGAGAGTGAGCAATACATATTCAAGTTCCAAGAAGCAGTGTGACCTACGTTTGCGTATGACTGGTTGTACATCAACGTCAAGTCTTCGCCCCACCAGATGCACCCTTTGAGTGGGTACGCCATAAGGTAATCCACTGGATCGTGTTAGCTGGACATGTCCCTGTCTCCCTGTGCTGGGTAACTCACCAAATCCGTTCAAACTACCTGGCCAACTTTCTCTCGGTCCCAGACTGGTCTTGCTCCAATCTGTCGTTTCCAAAAGCGTGTGCACATCCAAACTTCGCCCATCCGCTGTTGTCGCACTGCTCCCACCAGGTTGGTACGACACGGTGCCGTCGCGATGGAAGATGAGAGGACGGCCGGGTTGGAGATCCAAACCTCTAAACTGTTCAAATGCATCCACATCCTCCGAATTGGGCGCACCAGGAAGGAGAAGGTCCGATTCCATTGCCCCTGCACCGGATGCTCCGAGGAAGATGATACGCTCCGCCGTGTCATCCAGGACTGTCGCCTTGAGTTCTCCTCCTGCAGCTGTTCCCGCAGGAGTCCGGGTGCTGTCGCTATTGGGGCCTTCTTTCATCACAGGACATGTGGTCGACTGGTTTCGCTGAGAGACACTGTCGTCCAACCACAGAATCTCCCCTCGAGGTAAGGTCGTAATGACTGCGTAAGTGTGCGTCCCCAGGATAGAGTCGTGCTGATGGGCAGTCATTGATGTTCGTACCAGATCGAGAGTCGCAGTAGCTCTAGGGAAATTGAAGCGGAGGGTAAGAGGCCGAAAGGTGCGATCCCAACCCTCATTCGACGACGCCGGCTCTGGTTCTAGATGGCTGTGTTCTTTATGATCGTTTTGCGGCCACTCAGCAAGAGGTGTCTGGAGCTCGGATTCGTCGGCTTCCCATCCGTTCAACTGAGATGGTAAGTCCTTCAATTCGATCGTTGCACCCGCATCCATAGGCAACAGTTTCTCAACGTCCCTGATCTCTGCCCCGCCAGTACCCCTCCCGTTCTCCATCGCTTTTAATCGAGCCATGTTGGGAGAATAATTCGATCCTGTCAACCAGATTCCCAACTCGCGCATATCGGCGAGATCCAATAAGTCCAACAGGCTCAATCCTCCCGCGAGAGACTCCCATCTCCGATTGCACCACACTGGCGTGAATGGGTGTGTGCCGACAAACTGCGGGGCAGAGGCCCATGGGAGGTCAAAAGGAAACTGTGCGCCGGACGGATCCGTCGGCGTTGGCGGGATGGGGATCAGTAGAGCAAAAGCCGGATACGGGTAGTTCTGACATTAGTAACAGGAAGGGCAAGCCGTTTCGGGCCAAAACATATGGCATATCTCGACCGATCGGCACTCACTTGGAGGTATTCCATGGGAAGCGTCGAGAGGTTGACATTCCCAAACCCTCGTTCCTCCAGTGAGTTCACGGGGACGGTGCCCCGGCGATAGTTTAACGAACCATCAAACGCATAGACGCCGCCGTACCCGGAAGATTCGTCGTTGCCGCCTGATGTTGTTTTGAGCGACGGGATGTTGGGTCTGGTACCACCCGCCGCTTCCTCTGTCATTGTCGAGATCAAGATAAGACAGAGGGTTAAGAGTTGCTGTAGATTATTGTAGATTGTAGATTGTAAACTGTGAAATGTCGAAGTGCAGACACAGAGACACTGCGTCAATACATGCTGTGCCATTACAGTCACTAGTCACTGCTGTCCGTCGTCTTGCGGTCGTCAACAGGAAACGACTATGAGACAGTAGACATATGGCTGAATTGAGAAGGGTCCCGATCTTGGAATGTTGGGAGCATTCATTCACAACATTGACATGACAAGCGCAACTGGTGCATGTACGACTCCTGGTCTGTGATCGACAGCACGCTGTCTTACTAACGACGACCCATTACGTATCAATCATTCCAGTCCCGCTCTTGGGCTCTCACTTCCATCAGTGGCGATGGGCGGGGAAGTCAGTCCTAGGTGGCGTAAGTGGCGTGGAGTAATCAACAATTCCCGGTCCCAGATGGCCCTGACAATCCTCGGTTGCATTTCACACGGTTAACCTTGGTCTAAACCCAAGCCCCGAATGATCATGAATGGTCGCTCAGTCGATCAGTGCAAAGCTATGATCATGAATAGCCCTAGCTAGACATGCTAGGCAGCGCCTGCATGACCATGCTGGCCATGCTAACGTCTACTGAGGTTACCACAAGAACTTGGAGTGGCGTTGGCGCTTCCTCTGGGTTTGCGCTCTCAACATGATTGTGGCTGAATGGAGTCCTCCACACCTTTATGGTAACATCAGTACGCACGTGACGGGACTAGGCTAATAGCTAACAGCTGGCTATGTACCTAGCGGGCACGTGAATTACCAACCATTCAACGATATGACTTTTGTAACAGTGGGGGATGGGTTGTCATACGGTCGTGGCTAGCTTGTGGTACCAGTCTGCTGGAGCTGTTCTTTTGCTTGTTTCCGAATGACAAGGTCGCGGCGGCCATCCGTCGTCCTCGGGTAAGCTGTTGCGCTTCCGGAAGGCGATGGGACCGGTCTTCTTCGCCAGCTCCTGCGGGTGGTCGGCCAACCGGGACAGGGGGGTTAGTATCGGCATCTTGGACAGCGCCTGAAGACGGAACCACAGACGAGAACTACGACCCGAGGAATTTAAGCGTTGCTGCCGCTTGTCCGATCGGTGCTACCGTCACCTATGGACGGGAGTCAAAATTGAATACCGATGTTGGCCGTGATAGCCTTCGGAACGTGTGAACCACGATTTTGGATTCTGGAGAAGCTGGCAGCTACCGCGGAGTAACACTCTAGACTCGGTTCCGAGAAAAACCCTCTCGGAATATTCAGCCACCTCTACCTCTCCGTGCCAAGCGGAAGTAAGTTCATGTAATCCTGCGAAAGTTTTACAGTGTTACATAAAATGACCCTCACATTGAACGAAGGAGTCAGAACCCCCTTTACGGTGTGCGAGCTCTCAGGCTGAGCGAGGCTCAGGCTTGGTTGGTATCAACTGCCTGAATAAACTCGTCCATCTCGGAAAGGATGATAACGGGGTCAAATCCCCAGTTGGCGAACATGTCCGCTGGACCGAGAGATGCGCCAGAGATATCAGGGACCGGAACTGGCGCGGCTGGCGCTTGTTCTCGGGTGTCGGATGCAGGAGCCGTCGAGTCCATCGCAGCATCGAGATGGACCTGGGCAGGCACTGCGGGGAACGCCGGGAACACCCTGCCCAGAAGGCTTGCAATTTCCGCTGCGATGTGCTCGTCGTCGACCGCTGCTTCTTGGAAACAGTCGATGATGCGATGCTGAAGGTCTAGAATCTCCGGTTCCTTTTCAGACACTGCACCGACGGACATTGCCTTCATGAGAAAGACGGATGCAAACATCTTGTGTATGTCAGCCGAGTGCAGCCTTCGGTGACGGCTGTGGTGTGTGCTCACAATTCGCTGGAATGTTCGTCCGGGGCAGAAACGTAGGTCGCCTTTCCGATGAATCTCTATCCCGTGACGTAGAAGAGCAATGGCAGATCCAACAGCTTCCAGAACCTGGACGCCCTCCACGGCTACCATTACTGTATGATCCATCATTCGCTCCGAGATTGAAGACAGGCGGTGGTTGCGGCTCCGCTGTCGCGCCTCAGGGTTTCGTGCCAGGTTGTATCTCAGAATGCGAGCCACAGCGGCGCGCATGGCGATTGCATTCGCGTACAGACTAGGATTGTCAGCTGAAGAACAGAATGTGGGGCTGTTCACGACACCTACCGCACATAATCGTGGTCGACACGCCACATTAATTCTTGCAGCTCTGGATCGAGACCATTCTGCTGCATTTCCTCTGCCACGCCATCGTTGAAGTCGCCCACGAACCATGCCCACAGATAGTCGAGTTCAGGTTTGAGTCTTGTGAGGATGCTCTGGTAGCGGCCCGTTTTAATGAGGTCGGCAGTGACGGTGGGGTTGGAATACAGCATCTCATGGCAGATGCCGATTACCTGAATTCATAAGCATTCCATACAAAACGGGGTGGTGGCTTACATGAGCGTGTTCAGCAGAAACACGGCTGTGACGCCATGCGTTGCGCGACTTTGGAAACGGAAAGCTCTGGTCGTCTGAGGCTTCGAAACTCATGAGGAAGAAAATCTCCCACCAGCCCGTGGTCATTGTTGCTGTAATTGTTAGAAGGGCAGGACAATGGGCGAGAGTATGACCAACTTGGTGTCAGAGACGTCCTTCCTAGACGGCCAGATACACTGAATGTTAGCTCGGCCAGACGCAGTCCAAGGAATGCTGTCAGGGACACTCACTGCCGATCAGCAGAGAGACAGTCTGTGCGTCAGTATGATACCATATTCGAGGAGGAGACTTACTGATCCAAGTATTCAGCCTGCGAACAAGTGACCAGCTGGACCAGTCTGCCGCTGTGTACGTGTTCTCGTCGTGGAGACCCAGCCCTTGCGCCATCCGCACTGCCTCCAAGGGTCAGCAAGCAGACTCCACAGCCGGAAACATACCAGCCCCACAAGGTGCCAAGCCACATCGTCTTGGTGCTTGCACGTGCTGGCACTACTCTTTGCGCCCTGTTCAGCAGGCGCAAGAAACTCGGTGTCTTCTATAAGAATCGCCCGCGGAGGCCACTCGCTGAGAATGAGCAACGCCTCAACCGTTCCGATCGTGCGCAATGCAGCACTGGACCAAAGTCAGTACAACATGTGCATCTGGGTGTCAGTCACTTACGATCCCATCGTGACGTGGCTGATTCTCTTCAGAATCCATTCTGTGAGACGAGCTTGCACAACGCGCGCTCGACTCGGTTCGCGTGGGTCAAAGGACTGGCCCAGGTCGGCATATCGGGCTGCAACGCACGCGACAGTCGCCGCCAACAGCTGTTCCTGTAAAAGCAGATGAAGATTGGCGGGCTCAAACAGCTGCATAGGAACCAGTGGAAGACAGGGGTTCACAGCACGCGCGTATCTTGCGGTGGGTTAGCGCTCAGCCGGTGAGTGATGCGAGACGCGAGTAGGCTAGAAGAACGCACAGATTGACCAGAGCTGCAGCTTCAGTCGACGTGAGAAGACCCTCACGCACAGGTGCCAGGCGGATCCACAGGTCTCCTCCCGAAGGTGGTGCTGGTGGGAGTGTGGACTTCTCGTGTTCCCCACGTTCCGCTGTGCGGTTTTCATCGGCAACAGAACATAGAAGACGAAGAGCGTCCGCCGGAGTCTCGAGATTGCGCCCGTACACAAAGTCAAGTCGGGGAGGTGCATCATTGCGCGGCATACCCTCAGTCGGTGTCCGATGGGTCGCTGTAGTGGGAGAGGAGATTAGAGGAGGGTTGGATGGCCCACTACTTGTTCGTCAGAGACATCCGTCATGTGTAGCATTGCGCATTCATCAACAACAAACCTGATCTGCGACAGCGTTTCGCGAGGTTCGTAGACATCCCTCGTTGTAGTAGCGCCTGCGGTCCGTCCAGTTGCGGCAGTGGCGCCAGTTGCGCCAGTTGCTCCAGCTCCTCGCTGGTATGATTCTGCGAACTGACATTTCCGCCCAGTGCGCCGACATCGTCTGCATGGGGGATCGCTCGGAGCATCTACACTGCCGAGATCGCAGCGCAGTTTGGCCGATCTACATGCCAAACAAGCTCGGTATGTGCGTCGATGGCGGGGTCCGCTGCTGCTGCCGACACCATCTTCCGTCTCGGATGTGGACGCTCTTGGCATTGGAATGTGGGAGCGTGACGTTAATTGATTGTGTGGACAATAGAACTCCTTTGGTGATGAGAGGAGTGGACAGGTCGTATTCACCAAACAGTGGAATTCAAATGCGGGTGTCATCGGATCCTGTCGGTGGTGGGCAGTGGGTCTCCGCAGCCCTGAAACTTAGAGGCTGCAGCCGTCACAAGCAACCTAGCCCAGCTCACTGACTTCCATTTTTCCATACCTCCGGCCGCTCCGCAGTCCTCTTCAGGCCTCCCCAAGAAGGTTACTCGAAGATCAAGTCGCTAGTCTCATGGATGCTACATCGCCGCGGCACCATGTCATCATACGCCTGCACGCCTGCGAGTGACAGCATGATCTTCAGTTGGAACGCCGGTCAGAAATGGTGGCATGTGCACAGCCATGTTCTATACTACAGTGACATTGTCACATAAGATACTGTACGCCCCAGATGCACCACAAGTATAACCGCTCAACTTCCATTTCCCAGACCCACCTCGCTATTGTCTCGCTATTGGGGTATCCTTTCTTGGGGCATCCTTTTGCCAACAGGGGCGGACCGCTCTGCCAGAAAATGGCCCTAACATCACAGACCCAATGCACGGTCTGGTTTAAGCTGTGGCGTTCGGACAGTCCCCGATAAGCAGCTGTCCGCAATGAGGACAACTGAATACGCCATGTGGCGAGCGATATCGCTGGTGTGATATTTGATATGTGCTTCATGACTTTACGTTTAACTCAACCAAATGATCAAGGTGGGGATGGAGTACTGGGTATCATAAGCCTCCTTCGGTGTGTTCAAGTCGGCGATCAAGGTTCGATCGACAGATGGAAGGAGTGGTTCTGTATTCTATGTCATGTACCTGTTGCATACATGTAGATACGTGTATGTGTGTTCGTACGCGAGGCACGTGCACGCGATGCGGTAGATCGGTAGACATCTACGCCTTTTGCAGCCAGCCGTGCTCTTGATGCTAATTCATGAAACATGCTATTACTATCTGATATGCCCCCTCTTCCTAAAGCATGGCCGGCAATGTCGATGGCCCGAGGTCTTTCTGGCTGGTAAGGTGGTCGAGAACGAGGGGCTGGCGGCGCATGCCATGCCTGTCGTCGTCGTACTCTGGGAGCGGTCGCTGGATACGCCACTTCTGGGTGAGATGGGGAGGCAGGCGATTCTCAAGCCGGGCGTGGATGCACTCTCCCAGGACAGTGAGGAACTTGA
This sequence comes from Apiotrichum mycotoxinovorans, assembly GCA_013177335.1. Classification (NCBI taxonomy): domain Eukaryota; kingdom Fungi; phylum Basidiomycota; class Tremellomycetes; order Trichosporonales; family Trichosporonaceae; genus Apiotrichum; species Apiotrichum mycotoxinovorans. Next base: position 5,175,368 of record CP053620.1, on the reverse strand, counting down.
AACCGTGGCCAGCACCGCCACTGGCAATCAACACTGACTTGTACTGAGGAGTAAAGTCGATGACAAAGTTGGAGTCCGGAGTGTCAGAGTACCAGCACATGCGGGTGTAGGCCATTGGCTCTGGTAAAGTGTCAGTGGGCTGAACTTGTTGATCACTCACTCTTGGCAAGCTCGGGGTAAATCTCCCCAAACTTCTGACGCATGATGTCAAACGACTGCTTGGGGATCCATCCGACCTTGTGCGTGTCATTGTAGGTGACCGCGTTCTTGTCCAGAGCAGTACGGGGAATGGCGTTGTCGACGGTGTATCCGTGGGAGTGAAGGGCAAACTTGACGAGTCCGTCGGGGTTGGGCTATGTGCAAGTCAGTAGAGAAACGGAATGGTATGCTTCTTGTACACACAGGGAAGCTGTAGTATCCAGTATCGTCGAGGTTGGAGATGGTCGGAGTGTCCTTGTATCGCTCGTATTCCTCCTTCGTGAGCTGGACGGCGGCGACGGTTTGACCAGTGGGGACGAGGAGACCAGGCGGGAAGACACCCTTAAGTGCGGGGTGGCCACCAGTCCAGGATCCGAGGGCCATGACAAACTTGTCTGCGTAGAACTCGCGGCCGTCCGCGCACTTCACACCTCGGACGTCGCTTCCGTCCTCGGTGAGGATGAGAGACTGCATCTCCGCGTTGGGAACGAGCTTGGCGCCGCGAGCCTTGATCTCCTCGTAGAGCTTGCCAACCGCACCGGAGGCGTGCACCCATCCTCCCGAGGGGTTGAAGTACGAAGTCGTGTTCAGCGCAACGTCGCCAATGACCGCACGTCCCGAAGGCGTGAGCTTGGACCGGACCTTCTCCGGAGTAGTGAGGAGCTCAATGCTGGGCTCAAGCGCCTTTGCGTTCTCGTACGTCTTCTGTGCGTTGGGGTGGGTTAGAGCACGGACGAGGTATCCAGACCTAAGAGAGGTTAGTCGGTTGTAGACAGAACTGTTTTCGCAAGCGTACTCACTCGACGTAGATGCCCTTCCACTTAGGCTGCCTCCAGCGGTTGACAGCCTCGCGAGCTAGGACGGCATAGTCCGGATCAGTGTAGTCGAAGCGGACCACCTTGTTGATGTCCGTGGATGCGGCATCCAGAGCTGGAATCTCAGGAGCACGGTCAATGATGGTGACCGTCGAATAGTTTTGGGAACGTAGGAGCTCAACTGCCGTGGCGGCGCCGAACTCGCCAGCGCCGACAATGAGGACAGACGGTTTCTCGAAGCAGGAGGTCATCTGCGAGAATTGAGAGTGGGGATTATGAGAGAAGCGGAGGAGAACGATAGAGAGCAATGACAACCACCTTTGTTCTGAAGTGTGGTTTTATAGTCCCCACCAACTTAGGCACTGCCGTATGAGATTCATCTCGAAATCGAGCAACAGCCAGCATAGGTCGTCAACACGACTCGAGAGGGTGGAACTTGGTCGGGGTTCGCCGAAAGTACCCTACGGGAACCGTCGGATCCCATCGGAAAGCCCACCGAGCTTCTCTGTGCCGGGTCGCATCGGCCCATGGGCATCGGTACCCATCGGCAGGATATCAGAAACCAAATTCTCGGAGCTGGTACAGGAACTGATGCTGGAGCATGGAACAAAACGAGAGCAGGCAACAACGCCCAGGAAGTACACTGTTGTGTGTTGTCTGTCGTACCCCCACCTCTCAAACGCACCTCGGCGCCACCACCGCAGCGGAACCGCTGCTCCTCATGTCCCGGCATTCGGGTTATTCAGTTCATGGACAGAATTGACAAGATTACCGGACGACGAGCGCTCCTGTGGAACTATCGCAGACGCACAACAGCCTCCATGTGGCATCTCGCAGCTCATATTTCGCATACGGCACCTATCGGTCATTCTCCCAGGCTGTCATGTTTCACCTTGAGGTTCCCTCCGTCATGAGATCAGGCGATAATCTGCACAGTGCTTTTGCGACGGCGGGTAACATTGGTATCAGAGATAAAGATGGTATACAGCCTTTCAGGGAGGGGCTGTTTTTGTGGAGATATGGTGTGGAAGGTCATGAGTCTGTTCCTATATTTAAAGCCCCGACCAGCACGGGCGAGCGTCAGTCTTACCATCCGATTCTCTTCCATTAGCGGAAGCCGCTCGACGCATCGATTTAGATACTCAATCATGAGTAACTACGCTGTCAAAGAGGTCCCTCTAGACCACAAAGACAAGGAGGCAGATACCCGCATACAAATTCTAGATGCCGAAGCCGCAGAGCGCGAGCTTGTTCCTGGTGAGCGCCAAACCCAATCCGGGCCGAACTTCCCCTCTTTACCTTGGTTCTGATCCGTTCACACAGGTCATGAGCATCGGCAGCTCAGGCGCACATTGTCCTCCCGACACATCTCATTCATTGGGTTTGGTGGAGGTATTGGCGTCGGTAAGTCCGTGTGGCTTGGCTTGCGAGCAAGCCGCAGCTAACCGTGCAGGACTGTTCGTCGGTATCGGTCAGTCTCTGGCCGAGACGGGGCCCCTAGGCATTATCCTCTCATATGCTATCACTGGTCTGAATGTTTGGTGTGTGGTGAGTCACCATGTGGCAGAAAATGTCGTCCTTGGCTCCTTGGACCACACTGCATTGCCCACCAGTCAATAGTCACACTAACTCCACCTTCTAGATTCAATCCATCGGCGAAATCGTCACTCAGGTATGGGCGCACGGACATGGGAAAGCCATGCGCCACGAACACAAAACTGACACAGACCAGTACCCTGTCGATGCTTCGTTCCCCGGATACGCGACGAGGTTCATTGACCCCGCCGTTGGCTTCACTGTTGGATGGACGTGTGAGTGCCATTCTCAGGGTGACGCGGGAGTATGTGATCATCCTTTCAGCACACTATGGGAGGTAATGACTCACGATATGGTCACTCTAGAATGAGGTCGCAGTCAACGTTCTTGGAAAATTCTAATCAACAGACTGGTACAACATGGCCATCTCCGTTGCTGTCGAGGTCGTCGCTATGGGACTGCTTATCGAGTATTGGACAGAGTCTGTCAATGTGGCGGCATGGATTGCGATCGGTCTTGCTGCAATCTACGTGTTCAACTTCCTCCCGGTTCGTTTCTACGGTGAGGCCGAAGTTGCAACTGCGTCTCTGAAGGTGATTTGTCTTGTTGGGTAAGTAGGGCCTACATCACTGGAAATGATAGGCCACTAATCTCTCCAGTCTATTCATCTGCAGCCTTGTCATCACGTTGGGTGGTGCACCAGACAGGCACCGCCGTGGATTCGAATACTGGAAGAACCCCGGTGCGATGAACACATACCCTGGTATCGGAGGATCTCTTGGCCGTTTCCTGGCCTTCTTCAAGTGAGCCATACCTGACATCCTCGACTCGTGCTAACCCACAAAGCACCTTGACGAACTCGGCGTTTGCCTATGGAGGAACCGAGGTCATCGTCCTGACCGGTGCCGAGGCTATCAACCCCACTAGGCAGATTCCCAAGAACGTCAAGCTCTTCATCTGGCGCCAGCTCTTTTTCTGTAAGTCGAGACTTGTACCTGCGTTGGCTTACAACCCAGACATCGGTGGGGCCCTCATGGTCGGCATGATGTAAGTGACCAACCTAATCTAATTGGCACAACTCCGACTAACAGCTAGTGTACCTTACAACGAGCCCGGCTTGGTTAGTGGCAGTGGCAACGCCAACTCGTCTCCCTGGGTCATCGCAATCAAGTCGACAGGCATCAAAGTCCTTCCCTCAATTGTCAATGCGTGTATTATCACCAGTGCCTTCTCGGCTGGCAATACCTACTTGTACATTGCATCGCGTACCGTTCGTGGTCTGGCTCTCAGTGGCCAGGCACCGAAGATCCTCGCCAAGACGACAAAGCGCGGTGTGCCCATCTATTCCGTATTGTGTTCTGCGCCGATCGGACTTCTTGCCTTCCTCAGTGAGTGATCGTTTTGGTGTGTAGCTGACAGTCAGGTGTTGGATCCGGCGGTGCTGGACAGGCGTTCGACTGGCTTCAAGACCTCATTGCGCTCAACACGCTGCTCAACTGGGGTGAGTTCCGGACCCATTGACTCTATCTCCAACTGCTAACGTGTACCTCAGGCCTGTTGTGTGTCACGTATATCCGTTTCCGGGCAGCTATGAAGAAGCAGGGGCGCGACTTGAAGGAAATGCACTGGAGGGGTGTCCTTCAGCCTGTAGCTGCCTGGTTTGCGGTCATCTTCTGTTCAATCGTCTGCATTTTCAAGGGGTTCCCAGTATTCCTCAAAGGACAATGGGACACTTCGGACTTCATCGCCTCATATATCAGCTTCCCAGTCTTCCTGCTTCCCTATGTTTGCTTCAAGCTTTTCAAACGCTCCAAGGTAAAACCCTTCATGTCCCATATCCCAGTCTGGAGGGCCTGCGCTAACGTTTTTAGTTGGTTCCACTGGCTGAGGTTGACCTCGACTCCGGCCAGATGCCCACTGAGGATATCGTCGAGGAGAAGAGGCTTTCCAGCAAGTTCGTGGACATTTTCCGCCGCAACAAATGATCCGCTGGGTCCGGTCCGATCTACAGCCTTGACGAGTAGTCTCGATCACGATACCAATCACGTCAAGTGGAACCCTGATAAAGCGTCCCTAAAGCTCTTAGAAAACAAGAAAACACATCAAAGGAAAGAAGGTAGTGATGGGTGAGGCGAAAACGTTGGTGATGGGACAGATGGGCTTGACATTGTGAAAGTTGTAACTAGTTGTAGGGATGTATGCCAATGGTTTGACGGGTTATACATAGAGGATAGTGAGGAAGTCGAACACTGTTTCTCCAAGACAATGCTCCACAAGGGACACATGCCCAGCTGCCTTGCAGGCGGCGTTACAAGTAGTGCTCGAGCACCCAGCTGATACAGTAAGATGCAAGCTTGCGGCTTTCTTTGTCAGGTAGATACGAAGTATCTGGTGTGTTATGCTGTTAACATCCCCTTTAGCGTCCGGCCTCTCCAAAGCCGAATCTCAAGAAACATGCCGCCCACAACACCCCTCGCTGGTGCCCATGATGACGCCCGGAAACGTCTGTTGTGTTTTTTGCAACTTAGCGGTTGCTTTTGCCCTCAACGGTCTCCGTCCTCCGTGACAAGTTATATTAAGCAAGACGTATTCCCACGATTCGGATTGTATACTATAATCTCTGTCTGTCCAGCGCCTAATCAATAGTCCATGATAGTCACGACCACGGAATGGGACTGGGAGTGTACACTGGAATCATGGAAAAGGGGTCGTTCAATCCATCCAACGTATCCAGCAAACAGACTACACGCGGCTCGGAGTTCAACGACGGTTCGGTTGAGCTCCAGTCCGACGGATACGGAGTCACGTCAGTGTTGCTCTTGCACGGGATCCGTCCAGGCGTTCAGAGAACGTTCCAAACGATGAAGACCGTGACAACCATGCACTGCCAAACATCAGTGGAGCGAACAGTCCTCGACTCGTTCCGTGAGGCCGACACTGGCGACAACCTTTGTCTGAGTGTGAAGCAAAGCGAGAACTCATTCTCGGCAATATCCTGAGATAGGCGGCTGACCTGATAGCGGTACCGCACTACTTCCGATACTTTGTGCAAGACCCACGATCGCAGTAACGGAGATGCTCACGACAAGCTTGGTTCATGCCTCGAACTTGAGTTGGGAACATTTTTGGGAATCGCCCTTTGCGACACCGGAAAGGCGCCCCATACCGGCCATATCGGCGCCACATTTCAGTCAATATTAAGTGTAAAGATGAAACATGGTTCTGGGCGGATCGAACGGAGGCCGAAGCCGTTGCTTGGAGACAACAAGGTGTAAGGAACCGGGAGCGGGCCGGCAAATATCCTGAATCAGAGGTGCACGCGTCGTGGTACAGTATGTTAGTCGAGGCCCATCGTATGGAGGAAGAACACCAACTGCAACTGCAACTGCAACGCGATTTGAGCTTGTGGTAATACAGTAAGTCAGCCATGAACAGTGAGGGAGCAACTCCAGCGTTCCATACAGTACCGTAATCGCTGATCCCGATGCGTTTTGGGTTTGATCTCCTTTTCTTGGCACGGGTACGGACCTTGAAGCACCGCATGGCAAGCGACGGTGCGGCATTCGGACGCCGACGCGGCTTAGGGGGCTGGAAGGAGGTACTCATTCTTTGACAGGTAGGCCAAGCTCCCTCCGAATGCACCGAACAGTGGGGACGGTGAAGGGGAGCAAAGGACCGCGAGGCACCTCGTTTGGACGGGACTGTCAAGGGTAAGTGCTGTGGACAAGTTGTTGGGCTCGAGTTGAACGGGCCCCATTCTCCCTGTGTGTAAAATACACCAACCTCCCCCTCCCCCTCCCCCTCCCCCTCCCCCTCCGCCCCCCGCCCCCCCTCTCCCCCTCCGGCCCTCGTTGAAGAAGGAGCCAGTTAGTCTGTTCCGGAAGTGAGGTAAACAAACCGAACGAAGACGTAAGCACATGTCACGAATGGCATGACCTGCACACAGGGGTGCTTTGAGGAGTAATGGAGACAGCGAGGAGGGGGGGATACGGAGGCAGTGATTGGTTTAGGGATTCCAAACCCTCCGCGGAGAACGTAAAATGCTCGGGGCGGCAACGGAGGTTTACGTACGAAGTTTGGGCTGTGGCGCGGGGTGTGGCACAATGGAACGCGAAGGCCGCGCCAGATGGATCTTGAGTTGTTTTATGTGTTGGCGGACGCACAATTACACGCAGCGTGCCGTTACGAGGCACTCAATGCTTGTGTCCTTCTTACCTCTTCTTCCGTATCCAAAGTCGAGTGCATCATACGTTCTCGGTTATCGTCCTCGGCCTCTGGGAGCGTTACAACCCTCTCATCACCAGGAGACTTTGTGGATCCTGAGGTTTGGGTGATCTCGTAAGTACGGACGGTGTTCTCATGTCCGCCGTCTTGGCGTATGAATGCTGGGTGCTGCGTCTTGGTCCGTCCGTCTTTGTTCCTCTAGATGGGAATCGGTCTTCCAGACAGATGTTTCGTGACTGGTCGAGTGGGGGAGGCCGCAAAAGGTAGATAAACCTCTGTCTGCAAGTTCCTTTCCCCAACCATCAAGTTAGTTGTCAGCAACCCTCCTTCTTTCCCAACTCTGACCCCGACACTCTTTTTACCATAATGAAGTACTCGGGCCTGCTTGTCGGTGCCCTCGCCCTCGTTGCTCCTGTGGCCGATGCCTACCCCTGGCTCGCCCCCCGTGCCAGCGACGCCGATACCTACCAGTCCATTACCTCCTTCCTGAAGGGCTTCACTGTCGACAATGCGGCGATCGCCAATCTCACCTCGCAGATCAAGGCTGCCCAGGCCCAGGTTGGTGACACCGGCGCGCCCACCGGCTCCCGCATCAAGCTCCCTTGGAACAAGATCGACCAGGCCGCCATCTACAAGGCCTTTGGCGTTAAGCGCGAGCCCACTGCCGAGGACCGCAAGACCAAGCGTGGACTTGTTGACGTCTGGGGTGTTGCTGAGGACGCGGACCACCCTTGGATCCCCTACGACCCCAAGAACCCGGAGCACGCTACGTGGCAGCGTGGCCCCTGTCCTGGTCTCAACACCGCCGCCAACCACGGCTACATTCCCCGCGACGGTATCGTTTCCCCCGCCGACCTTTTCATTGGCATGTACAAAGCCCTCTCGCTGGCTCCCGACCTCTGCGCTCTTCTCGCCTTTGCTGGGTTTGTCTGGAAGGGCGACCTCCTCAAGATGAAGATGTCGATCGGCGGCAACAAGGACATTCACGGCAATGTTATCATTGGAGGCCCTGGTATCTCCGAGCATGGTGTCCTTGAGGGCGACGCCTCCATCACTCGCCAGGACGCTGCTCTCGGTGACCAGGTCCGTGTCGACGTCGGCCGCTACGAGCGTTTCCGTGGCTACTGCGCCGCCCAGTCCACTTTCGACGTTACCATCAAGTCTCTCTCCCAGGCGCGCAAGCAGGCGTACGACGACTGCCGCAACAACAACCCCAAGTGCGACATGAACATTCTCCGTCTTATCGTCGCCTACGCCGAGTCCGGTTTCGGCCACGAGGCTCTTCGCGGCTCCTCGCAGGTCTTCACCGAGGAGATGCTTCATTCGTGGTTCATCGAGGAGCGCTTCCCCAAAGGCTGGAGTCGCCGCTTCACCCCCATCACTGCCGCTGAGATGGGTGCTTGGGGCGCTGCTGTCTGGGCCGCTGCTCCCGTCTCCCCCGGTATCTCCCTCGGTGGCTTCTTCGTTCCTACCCCCACCATCTCCAACCTTCTTCGTGTCGTCGACCTGTTCGGCAAGGGCAGTGGCTTCTCTCTCGTGCAGGGAGCTGTCTGCTCCATTGGTGGCTCCGTCATGGGCTTTATCCCCAGCAACATCCTTGGCGGTTTCGGTTCCCTCGGTGTGCCCGGATTCAAGTCGATCATCTGCTAAAGGGCAAAAGAGAGTGGTGCAAGTTTCGGTTTCTACTTTCCAGTCTGCAGTACCATTGTAGAGACCACAGCTTCATAAGTTCCCTTTTGGTTACTTTAATTCTTTCTTCTTGATCAACTTCAACAGCACCCAGCGTAGTGGTCTGTTACCTGGACATTAGTATAACCTGAGATGAACAAGTAATTCATAACCAAATAGACCCTCGGGCTGGATAGACTGACGACATAACAGAAACAAAAGCGACGCGTGAACTAGGGCGGTTGGCCCGCTGTACAGTAGATATTATACAGTTCCAGATTGATAGCGAGTAAGGTCGGCAAGCGGGTGATTTCAGCGGTTTTACAATTTAGGGACACGAGGACCTGACAATGGCCGTTGCCCCAATCTGGCTCACTTCTGTGCCTGTGTGCATAGCCTAACACATCCGCAGGCGCCAGGGGGGGAGCCTGTCACGTCAACTAAAAAAATTACGTTGAGAGATTGTAAGGCCAATTGGAGAGGGGGTGGAGCTGGACCTTCAGCACGGCTAAAGGGACTCAGATGACCCAGATGAGTGGGCACTGCTTCTGGTGAGCTGGTGAAGTGGAAAAATAGTTCCACAGCCTATCCTTCCACCGATACCTCTCGTTGTCCCTCGTTGACCAGAGGAGCTCAGACCACACATTGTCACTCCAATAGTGTCCATACCAAAGATTGGAAGCAGATTGATTACGAAGCACTGTGAAACGTCCTGACGAGAACCAGCCTCGTTCAGGCACGGCAACAAGCGGATCATACCTTTCACGAAAACCTATGAGTCCAAGTTTGTACGCGCGTACTGTACACTTGGGTGTCCCTCTTGTTGACGGGACGATAACAAGAATGGGATGGGCACGAGCTACCCAACGACGGCCTGTTGTTCGTCGCAGTCTCAGCATCACGGAGTTCTGGCAGGGCGAATCTCCCGCCCACGATGGGTCATAGCTGGGGGGAACGGTGATGGGTCCAGCATCGCGCTTCTGGATTCCAAACTCGGAACTGAACTGAGATGCGCGGGCCGCGGCGGGTTTCTGCTGTACCGCATTGTGCGATACCAAGGCTGGATCCTGGGCGTTGGTTTGGAGACCATCTGTCTCGTCTGGGTTTGTGACTCCAAGTCCTGGGAAGGAGGCTGTGCGCCGACGAGCCGCAGGCGGCGGCGGCGGCGGCGGCGGTGGCGGAGTAGGGTCTGTAAGTGGCGTTGTGGACGTCTGTGACGCGAGAGATATACCTGCGCTCAGCTGCTCGGATCGTATTGAATACCCACGCTGAGGCATCACGAACGGAGCCGAGGTCAAGTTCTCGTCAACGATAAACATGTGGTCACGCGGTACAGGGCTACAGTTAGTCTTTTGATAATCTTGGGTTGATTTACGAGCTACTTTTCTTGTTCTGGAGCTTAAGGAAGGCACAGCCACTCACAATAAAGGCGACAAGTTCAGAAACCGCACCGATTCCACCGACGACCGCGCCAACGATGAGGCCAATGTTGGTCGACTATGACGGTGTGGAACTGGTGGTACCACTTGTCGATGTGGTTGGGGTTGTTGTGCCATCATTTGTCGTGGTCTGTACGTCATCCGTGGAGTTGGACCTTGGGGGTCAGTGTAACACCAGGAAAGAAGACATGTGCACACCAGATGGATGAAAAGGTCGTTACACTATGCACCCCAATGACGCCTGTTTGGACGCCAGCGATGGTCATTGTATAGTTTTCTGTTGGGTCGAGAGGTGTCATGAAAAGGTTGACGCCATTGCAGAAACTCTGCTGGACGTTGAAAGGGGTGGACTTTGCAGTTAAGTACGGCGGGATGGGATTGATCGAGACCGTATAATAGGCAGCATCCGGTTGCGAACTGCCGTTGATGTACATGTAATTGCTGTTCGCCGGGACGGAGTATGTGAAGGAGCTTTCGGGGTGTCCATTCAGCGCGGTATACTGTACCGAGGCTGTGGAGTCTGCGAAGCAGGATCAGCTAGGTTGTTTGTCTCGATCACCCACTGTCGCCACCGATCGCAGTCACAATGTCCCATGTCTCGGTAAAGCTGAAGGGCGAACTCGCCTTGCTGGATGACGCGTTGAAAGTCAGTGCTTCTGTGCGCTGTGAGACGCCAAACGACGGTCCGGCTGTTAGCAAACTACCTGGACGCAGCCGCACATGCAGAGCAACAGCTTGTAGGGATCGGCCGAAGCCTGCTTCCAAGACAAGGAAACATGATACGTACGCCTCGGTCAAAACTCTGGTTTCGACGCTACAATTGTGCAAGGAGACGCTGCCGCCAAGAAGGGACAGCACAGCTGTATGAGACCCGTAAGTGAGCTGGTTGGTGGGAGCGTTGGCGTACACAAGGAGTGGTGCCTTGAGCTTCGAAGAATCAAATGGGAGGTTGGACCCATCGACAGTGAACACAGCGAGGCGTCCGGATGTTGGCCCATGCAGTAGATACCTGTACCAACGAAGCTAATAGTCACAAACGCGCCGGCAAAAGAAGTGGAATGAGCTGATGTGCCTTGGCCCACTACGCTTGGATCAGACAGCGGTGTCTCGCTGCCGCTGAACGTGTTGCTCCAGGTCGACTTTGGAGATCCGGTCGACGACGGGGTGTACAGAAACAGCGGGTCCATGTCTGTGATGGTCCAGTTGAATGTAATGTTTTGGAGGGCTGAGACATCGCGGTTCACGAGCTCGAGGGCAAGTCCGCGAACAGGGTGGCCGAGATATTTGTGTTGGACCAGGCTGGAGGAAGTCGAGGTAGGTCCTTCGTCGGGGCAGTCCTCGTGACCGTGGGGACACTGCAGTTCGTGGTGAAAGCGAGGCATGTGGGATTGCAAAACCGAGGGCGAGGGCAAGTGGTTCAATTTGTCAGAGTCATTGTGAGCGGAGACAACAGCGGCGAGCACGCCCGTCCTGCGAGGGGGTTAATTTGAAACGAGCGGACAGAGTAGAAGAATAGGCAGACGGAGATGGAGCAGCATATGTGAATCCCCGAGGGTACGATGAACGGAAATGATAGAAATCGGAACAGCACTGTTTGGAGTGAGTGTGTTGGGTTATTTTGTCAAAAAGTCAGAGACAGAGTGAGAAAGGGAGTCATATTCAAGATGTGGACGCTCGCTGAATCTCTCTCCACACCGTTCCATCTTCTGCGCTGTCTCTCAGATCTCAGTGTAATCTGGCTTCGGGAAAGTATGTACTTGCTGCACGGTCATCCAACTCGGGTGCCCTCGCGCTGGGCACACTGAGCACCGTGCACCCGACCTCTTGGCGATGGCCAGACGTTGAAGTTGGGCAGTTCAGGAGCAGGTTATGAATGAAGGTTTGTGCTCTGGAGTTCGAACCAGCGCCAGCATGGACTCTGTTGTGTCAGTAGCAGATGTGGGAAAACAATGTGAACAGAGCGGATGAAAAGATGTCAAGAGGTGTTCGGGGACAGACACTGTGGTGCGCCAATTTGTCAGAGTCCGCTACGGGGCAAGATTAGATCATCTGGTCATGCGGGATCATGCGGTCATGACAGCGGGTCTCATGTTCGAAGTGTGTAAAGCTGTGGCTGGCGATTTTGCAAGAAGCTGCACTTCCCGGTCGCCCCCCTAGTTTAATGGTAAAACGAAGGTCTCATAATCCTCAGCCCTCAGGTCGATTCCGAGAGGGCGCAGCCAGCAAGTCAAAGGCGTCGAAAGGCAAGTCGTGTTCAAGACGAGCAGCATCTCCGACGGACGTTGATGTAACCACACTCTGATACCATGCCGCATACCGTGATCGGTTCAGATTCCCATCCGAGGATCCCAGGATCGCTCGGCACTTTTGGAAACTGTGGCAACACTTGAAGGTCTCGGTCCATTCGGCGCCTGCAGTGACAAGAGGATGCCAAAACTCGAGTCGTGGTTGGATTGTGTGGGTCCACTCCAAACCGGTGACCCAGAAGGTGCACAGTGTCGATTGTCTCACTTCCCATCCTTTGTGTGAACGACGACACGGAGACCGAAAAGGCCATGACGGAATGGTTCTGGAAGCCAACGGCCAAAAAGGCACGGATCCACGTGCGTTTGGATTTCGGCACGGCCGGCTCGCAGCTCAATTGCCGCTTGCCACTCCGACCTGGCCGTACGGACCAAATATTGACATAAAAGCAAGCCCTGTCTATACTCGACCTGTTGTTCTCCGAGTTTGAACAATAACAATCAACCCATCACTCCAACGACTCGCTTTGAATTATGACCACGCCCGCGACATCCCACACTGTGCTTGTCCACCACCTCAACAACTCTCGCTCCGAGCGCATTATCTGGCTGCTGGAGGTGCGTGGCCCTCGTTGACGTCATCCGCTGACTGGCAGGAGCTCGGCGTACCGTACACTGTCAAGGTGCACTACCGCACTGCGCAGTACCTGGCGCCGGACTCACTGCGGGAGGTCTCGCCGCTGGGCAAGGCCCCGATGGTTGAGCTGGACGGCAAGCTCCTCCAGGAATCGGGTGCCATTATCCACGAGCTCCTCCAAGTCTTCCCTGCTCCCGCCGACATCGAGGCGCGCGCTGGCTACGACTCGACTTACTGGTCCCACGCATGCGAGGGCTCGCTCATGCTCTTCCTCGTCCCCTCTCTGGCCCTTGGCAAAGCGACTTCGTACTTCCCCTTCTTCATGTTTGGCGCCGCACAGCTCAACAAGTGGTTCCAGGGCTGGACGGGTAAGAATGCCCAGAACTCCCTCGATGAAGCCGAGCGCTTCCTTGAGAAGCACGCAAACTTTTCTGGCTCCGACAAGCTCGGCGAAGGTGATGTGAGTTTTGGCTTACGAAGAGCTCTGGATTGACTTGAGCAGTTTATGATGGAGTTCCCCATCAACAGTATCTGTGTACGGTGGCCGGCAGAACGCTTTTACACTGGGTCCAAAGACCAAGGCTTGGATCGATGCCATTCGCGCTCGCCCCGCGTTTGAGCGCGCTATGGAGCGCATCAAGGAAGAGGAGGAGAAACAGAAGAAGCAGGAATAGTGTATATAGGCTGTGAGTGTACCTAAATTTAGTCCACGATTTGAGATGGGATGATGGATGCAGGCTGCACATGGTGAACGAAAAGCACAGAGGATGTGATCTATGACAGCCTGTGCCTCGCGCTCCTGAACTGAACTCTACGGCTTGGATGCAGTTAATGCAGGGCTATGCTGTCAGACAAAGGTGGCAAGGAGTAACTGTGCATTGTGGCGTCCAGGCAATACTGCGGAAGAATCCATGACCATGGATGGTAACTGATCTGGGCGCTTCGGCGTCAGGAGGTAGTGTCGCCTATCTTTCGGCATGCGTGTGTTATCGCTGGGCATGGACATTGGGTGTATGGGTGCGTTCCCAGCGCCTACTTCAATATACTTTATGGTCTCCGTTCGAAGCGACGCGTACATGTCACATCCGAAGCGCGCGCCTCCCATTGTCCACAATCTCCATCGTTCAAGTCCGAATCAATACAGGATGCTGATAGCATGTGACATGCAGTCTTTCGTCTTGGTGTGGGCAATGTTGTTGTCGTATCATGGCTGCGGGTATTGCGCATTCCAAGACTGATACGTGAACATCCGTACATCCTGGTACCGAGACGGCGTTCACCACTTCGTCTGCCCACTTGATTAACGTCACCGTGTGGGTCCTCGGCTTCCCATCAGTCAAGCGTATAGAGGTGGTGGGCTTGGTCAATTGAGCTTGATCTGCCCAAACCGTGTCCCTCCGAGGGGCCCACCATATATATACTCATCACAGCAGCCGTCTCGCTCACGAGTTCACAAGCCCCATTTGTATTACTCACAATGACCGTAACTACTACACAGAACTGGCAGGACGTGTCGGAAGCCAAGAAGGCGCAGCGCGACGCGGCCATCCCGGCCGAGTGGCACATCAAGGTCGATCCGAGCGTCAAAGACGTGATGGATGTTCCTGCCACCTGCGGCGTCCTCACTGCCAAGGAGATTGAGATCACCGAGACGCCCGCTACCGCGCTCGTTGAGCGAATGATCGCGAAGAAGCTCACCTCCGAGGAGGTGACGGTTGCGTTTTGCAAGCGTGCCGCTATTGCTCAGCAGCTTGTGAGTAGAGAACACTGGGGGTGCTGGTTTGGAAGTGCGCTGCCACGTTTGGTCCATCATATGAAACGCAAAGCTCATTGCAGACCAACTGCCTGACCGAGATCTTCTTCGACGAGGGTATCGAGCGCGCCAAGAAGCTTGACGCCGAGTACGCAGCGACTGGCAAGCCAGCTGGTCCGCTGCATGGTCTGCCCTTTTCGCTAAAGGACTGCTTCAACGTGAAGGGCAAAGATAGCACCATCGGATTCATCGCCTACTGCAACCAGCCGTCTGAGACCGAGTCGGTCATCGCGCGCACTCTGTACGACCTTGGCGCCGTTTTCTACTGCAAGACCAACATCCCAACGTCCATGATGATGCCCGAGTCGTACAATAACGTCTTTGGGTACTGCACGAACCCGTGGAACAGGCTCACCAGCTCGGGAGGCAGTTCCGGCGGTGAGGGTGCGCTGGTGGCTATGAAGGGTGGGTAGTTGCATCTTTGACCAGCGAGCATCAGCCGCCGCTAACTCGCATCCTCAGGCTCCCCACTCGGTCTCGGGACCGACATTGGCGGCTCTATCCGCATCCCGTCTGCTCTGTGCGGCATCTACGGCCTCAAGCCGTCCTTTGGCCGTTTCCCAACCTATGGCGGCAAGTCTTCGCTTCCCGGCCAGGAGGCTGTTCGGGCGACCAACGGACCCATGGCCACCTCGATTGACGCATGCGAGCTGTTCGCCAAGGCCGTGATGGACACTGAGCCGTGGGATGCCGACCCCCAGATTCTCCCTATTCCGTGGCGCACTGTCGAGCTTCCCGAGAAGCTCTGCTTTGGAATCGTTGTCGACGACACGCTTTGCAAGCCTACGCCGCCTGTCCTGCGCGGTCTGGCGGAGACCAAGGCCGCGCTCGAGGCTGCTGGCCACCGTGTCGTCGAGTGGGTGCCGTACGACGTTGAGCGGAACAAGAACCTGCTTTTCCGCCTCTTCGAAGGCGACGGAGGCGCCAAGATTGCGTCCGTGATTGAGGAGGGCGGGGAGCCGTGGCCCGCCGGCTTGCACCCGTTCCAGCAGGCATGGGAAAGCAGCAAAGACAAGGCCCGCACAGTTTCGGACCTGTGGACCGCCCAAGCTGAGCGTACCACCTACTGCAAGGAAGCGCTCGAGTACTGGATTGCGACCAAGGAGATCTCGGGTACAGGCCGTCCATTTGATGGCGTCATCTCCCCCGTCTCGCCGTATGCTGCGCCCAAGCACTACGAGTACGCCCACCTGATGTACACTGGTGTCTGGAACCTTACGGACCAAAGCTCGTTCGTCTTCCCCGTCACTCGTGCGACCAAGGACGATGTCAAGGATGCCAGCAACACCCCCAACCCCTTCCGTAATGAGACGGAGGAGAAGACCTGGAACCAGTACCACCCGGAAGAGATTGAAGGCGCCCCAGTCGCCCTGCAGGTCATTACTCGTCGGCTCGAGGAAGAGAAGGCCGTCGCCCTTGGTCGCGTCATTGCCGCTGCGCTCGAAAAAAACCGCAAGTAGTTGTATCGGAAGAGTCGCTTGTTAGAACGAATCAGTATGCTACAGTTGTCTATCCTACAGTGATCGTGGCGCTCCTGTCTTTAGCTGAATAATGTACTGACATTACATGGATACACTGTACACACGGGAATATACAGACAGATAATAGTGGCAAATCGGACAGTTGAGAGTGTACCAAGGACGGACTGTGGTCTTTTCGCGGGCGATCTCCGCCTAGTCGTCATCATTCACCTCGGCGGCCCTATCGTCATCCAACTCGTACACCTCAATGTCCTCCCAAGTGACCGAGGGAATACGGTATGGGACTTTTTGTCCGGTCCACGGCGAGGGAACGAGGGTATGGTGGGCGATCTGCAGAGCATGGTGGACGAGGCCGTGCACGTGTGTGAAACCAGGGTACATTCTGGCGAGGGCCGAGCTGTTTCCCCCCTTGAGGTCGACTGTCTCCAGGCCGTACACTGTGACGGTGGGCCACGGGCGGTGGTTGGTGCAAACGATGTTTTGAAGTAGGGGAACGATATCGTCAATGACGATGCGCCCGCGGCGATAGGACGATGCGAGGTCGCGGTCGGGAACCGTCACCTCGTACTGCTCCCAGAAGACAACCTTGATGTTCGGCACTAAACGGAAGTTGCCTACAACGCTTTGAGTGAGGTGTGTGAGTGCATCACCCTAAACAAGTCAGTAGCCGATTCAGTGACGGGCGGGTGCAGAGAACGCATGACACTGCACTCACCTCTGCCTCGTAGTACTGGTTTGCAAAGACAGGCAGGAATATCACGACTGTCTGGACAGAAGCAGGGAGGGACCAGCGGAGATCGAGGGGAGACATGTTGCGCCCATTACAGTCCCGAATGACGACCTTGGTTGGTTCCAGCACTTTGAGAAACTCGCACTGCGAATGGGAGCAGAGCCGGGGACACCCAGTGTCGCTGATGGGCAACACGATGCGGAGGGTTTCCAACCCTGTCAGGTAAGCAGCGCCCGGAATGTTGACTGTGCACTGGCTTCCTTCGTGCGGTCCCAGCGTCAGCACACGGGTGGATGCCAGCAGCTCCGCTTTGCTCTTCCGCTTATTGCTGTTGTGCTCTGGAACTGCGCCCCCAGTCGACGCTGTGCAGCCGTAGAAGAACGAAGGGATAGAAGCACCGTCGAGCCGCACGACATCGTATAGCATTGGCGCAATGACGCTATACAGCTGCCTGTTGACGCCCATGAGCGCTGCAAGCGTGCCGCGCGAGCATGAACTAATGATCGACGTGACAATGTGGTCGCAGTTCAGTAGCAGGCCATGTCGCTCGTCCCGACAGTCGCCATAGTCGGTCGATACGACGCTCAGGTCGGTGAGTTCGCTGTCACTGTCGCTCGGCGTTCTAGATGCTCTGCTAGGGTCGGCGGCCTCGTCGCCATGAGGCCCGGCCATGATGATGACAAACGTGGGTGGAGGGGTGGGTGGCAACGGCGAAAGAGAAGGTCCGTGAGTACGCTGTATGAGGTGGTCTTGCTAGTCCCGGCACTGCAGCTGCCGTCGAGGTCAGACGGCGCTGAAGATGCAAAGCAAAGAGTATAGAGTGGCCTGGATGGATGGAGAGATTATAATGCAGAGAGGTGAAGAGAGAGACTATGATAGCGACAGAGAGACAAGCGAAATGCTGATTTGCGCAAGGGGCAAGTGATCATCGTAGTGATTCAAACGTAATCAAAAATCCAGACTACCGATTCAGTGAGACATTTTTAGTGCGAGCCGCCCTCCCTGGTCTGTCCATGCTGTATCAGTATCAATGTCTCCTCTTTCATGACCATAACGTCAACAACCTCTCGTATTAATATCGTGCACCTCCTCTCTCCCTCCATCCACTTGCAGCTAACGGAGCGGGATAGGTCCTAGATCCAGAACGAGCGTACCCGTCCCACCAGCCATACTTGGGACGAAATCACCCGTCGCCAAATGGTAACAAAAACGCTCGATTTGTTAGGCCTCGCCCGTTAGCATCATAGTCTCCCGCACGCACATCATGAACGTCACAGGGGCGATACAGAACTTACCGCAAGCCGCGTACCTTGGCACGGAGACCTCCTGACCATTCTTGGAACTCGCTGCATATGATTACTCGGCATACTGCTGGCGCGCTCAAGTTTGCCTAGTACTGATGGTTGGAGTTTGCATAACGGTATGCTGCAGACTGCGCGTGACATGGGGCAAGAGTCACTCTGGGTGCCGTGGAAGTCACTCAACCATCCACCCGGGCCACTCATGACTCCAAGTCACGAGCTGCCCTTACTCTGTTGTTCCTGGAACCTCTAGGCCTCTAGCTGGCCTCTAGTTCATGAGCTCACGAGCTCACGTGGGCCTGGATCCATATTACGGAATGTCACCAAGACGACCAGTGGCGCCTAACGCATAAAAGTGTACGCGGCATAACACCGAGATTCCAACCCAAGCACCACGTATCCCGACGCGTAAAAGGAAGCTTGCTTTTAACTGCGAGTCCTCAACATGCAAGGTGTTGAGTTTGTTTGTTTCCCCGGTTGTTCAAGTCCACGCTCACCTTGACTGACTACACACCATTGTCGGTGGTAGTGGCGAATCATGAGGTTCAGAGAGTGAGTGAGCCCAGACGAGTAGCGAGGACGGAGGATTGGGCACACCTATTCTCCACATAGAACTTATACTTACCCCATAAAGCTACCTCGACCAGAACTCAACTCCGGAATGGAAGAGAGCCTACCTCGACTATCGCGCCTGTGCGCGCCAGATCCGCGCCATCTCTGCACGATTGAATGGCAAGGCTATTCCCGATGACGAGGACGATACCTCGGACGGCAACTATGATGTTGGACCAACGCGACCGCGCAAGCAGCCGATTCAACCCCGGCAAAGCGCGTCCGACAGGGGGCTGAGGAGGAGAACGGTTGTCGGTTCGGTGCCGCGTCTTTCCCTTCCTGCCTCTGTGATCTCGTTTGTATGTTTACACCATAACAGAGCCATTGACTAACAATCGCAGACCACTTGGCTGGGCCCATGTACGTACTGTTCATCAGCAAGTTCACTCATTGAAAGCATCCAGTGCCGACAAGTTACCCGATGAAAACTCCACGAGACCAGCAACGAGGGATGCTGGGCGGCGCAGTGTGACAAGCGTCGGTGGAGTCACGGAGGCCTCGCCCTTACCGGCGAAGGTACGCGTCGAGGACACGCGACGCCGCAGTTACCTGAGCACAGTGAGCGGAAGCGGCACTGAGAGCGGTATCGAGGAGATCCGCGACGAAGAGCATACCAAGGATACCGACAAGGACAGCTTCATGGGAACTGGCAGCGTTCGCAACCGGGACGGTCAGGTAAAGCTACCGAGGGACAGCACGCCGCAGGACGTGGATGATCTGTTTTCGCCCTCCTCGTCGGCACGCAGCTTGCCTCCGCCTGCCACGACGCCGCCGCATCTCGCCTGCGTTCTCCCGCCCCCACCTGAAGCGCGAATCAAGTCGGACACAAACGGGGACAGCACGAGCAAGTGGCCGCTGAGTCCCACAGTGCGGAGGGTCAGCACCCAACTTTCCCACTTGTCGCCACTACGAAAGGATCGGTCAGTCCCTTCGACGCCTACTCCCATGACGGGCAACGTGTTGCCTATCAACACGCCGAGTGAGAAGAGCAAGACGTTCCCCGATACCAAAGACACAGTTGGTGCGCACATACACAGTGTGAGATAAATAACTGACTATCAGCCACGGTGGAAACAATATGGTCCCCAAAGACTCTCGACGAACTGTACGACGGCCTCGAGCCTGACGAGTATGCCTTTTTCAAGCTCCTCGACAAAGAGCTTAAGAAGGTCGCAGGATTCTTTGCACAGCGCGAGGCGGACTGCAAGCTCAAGTTTACCCAACTCGACGACCAGCTCAAGAAGCTGCTAAAACATCGCGAGAAGGTTGAGAAGAGGGAGGCGCAGTGGGAGAACAGGATGAACACATTCGTGGAGGCTACAACGCGTATGCTGGGGATAGACTACACACCTGAGGAACCCCCGAAGGTTTCTATCGGCAAACATGGCGAGAAGCTTCCGCCTCGTCTTTCGAACAACACGGACGAGAAACACAATGACGACGTGGACCCTCAGCAGGTTCAACCCCAACAGGGTTTACTCGAGCAGCCAAACAACGAAGAGTTCGATCTCTTTCATACTGACAAGTATGTTGAGAATAAGCGGGAGATGCGCAAGGCCCTAAACGAGTACTACTATCACCTCGAGCTGCTGAAGAACTACCGGGTGCGTACAGACAAAAGTCTCCCTCCTGACGCCAGATTGTAAACCTTACAGGGTTCCACAAGACTCTGAGAATGTTTGAGAAGGCCACAAATGTTTGTCACCTAAACACCTTCACTCTACTGACAAAACAGATCGCGTGCCTAAAGCTGTACGTGGACGAACGGATCGCGCCGTGCCGTCTCTCGCACGGCGAAGGGGTGGATAAACTTCTCAAGCAGACTGAGGAGCTGTACGCACAGCACTTTTCCGAGGGCGATATACAGGCTGCGCGGCGATGCCTACGCGCTGGCGAGCGACCCGATACGTACTATGATAACGTGTACCGTGCCGCATTCATGGTTGGTCTTGGACTCCCGGCGGCCGTCCTAGGCGTAGTCAAATGTGTGTCTAGTGTTCATTCCTGCTGCAGATGACCTGACAAGTGATCAGTCTTTGACGATGACCTGCGCAAAAACGTTCCCGCCTACGAAGCTTTAATGGTCGTTTACTCTGCGTTCTATCTCCCCGTCATCTTTGTGCTTTTATTCCAGCTCAATCTCGACGCCTGGGTCAAGATGCGCATAAACTACGAGGCAAGTTTTGACAGCTACATCAGTGCGTACTGTAACTAACCGCCAGTTTGTGATGGAGCTTTCGCGTCCATGCCTTGATCACCGGTGCTTCCATGAGATCCCTGCATTTCTCTTCATGACGCTCAGCTATTGCTTCTTCTTCTCGTTTTATCGAGTTGCACCCAATAGCGTGAATCCCACGACATGGCCGGTCGCGTGGCTTGTGTTTGTGTGCATTTTCTTCCTCAACCCCTTGCCTGTGTGTCACAGCAAGTCACGCTGGTGGTTCCTGCGCACGATGGGACATGTGCTTACCCCCGGTGTCTCCAGCGTAAGGGTGGGTTCAATGTATTGTGGCAGCCTGCTGACCGATAGTTTGTGGCCTTCTTCATTGCCGATATCCTGAATTCGCACACGTACACTATTCAGAACATTTACCTGCTGGGATGTGCCTGTAAGTGTAAACACGCGATGGCTCTCCTCCCAACTTGGGATATCTAACTGGTCCAGCTGCAAACAACTGGCCGAGCAATTCGTTTGAAGTCTGCAAATCGTCCGACTGGACATTTGCACTTCTGGGCAGTCTGGCGCCGCTCGCCCGCCTCCTCCAGTGTCTGAAGCGACTATGGGACACGCGGCTGCCTATTCATTTTGTCAATGCCACCAAGTACTCTGTGGCTATTATCACAACCTGCCTCCAGGTCTGGAACCGGTCGCGGGGGTTTCTGCTCGACACGCGCTCGTTTGTTCCCTGGGTCGTCTTTGCGACTATCAACTCGATTTTTACTTGTTCATGGGTAGGTCCTCAGCGCATGCTCAGTTTATCTCACACACAGGACTTTGTCGTCGACTGGTCTCTCCTTCGTCCCGGTTACAAGTGCCTTCGCCCGGATCTCGGATACCCTTCCAAGTGGATGTACTACGTCGCGATGGCCTTCAATGTGCTCGTCCGGTTTGTCTGGGTGTGGAGCCTGCCGATGTTTGACAAGCTGCCCCGTCTCCGCGGATGGATCCATGCCTTGATGGAGATCATCCGGCGGTGGGTGTGGAACTTTTTCCGCGTGGAAACAGAGCACCTCGGCAACGCAGACTCGTACCGCATTTACAAGGATGTGCCGGTGCCGCAACGCAAGCTCATGGCCCAAGAGGAAGGACAGCAACGCAACGCCCAGCCTGGCGCTGTGCGCAGGCGGCTCGATGAGCTCGGTGATAAGCTCGTGGGATCAGAAGCAGGCCGTGGTCCTGACGCACTCAACGTCGGCGCGCGTGGCCGTGCGGGCCAGAGAGAGTACGAGGCCCAAAGACCTGGTGACGACCCCGGTGATTTCGACGACATGGATGGCGAGGTGTAACGAAGTGTAGTGGTAACTGTGTTTGGAATGTTTGTCTATAATATGTAGGGATCAAGTTTTTGTAGTCAAGTCGAAGCATTGACCGAGAATAATGCAGCATTGGGGCGTACCTTCACAAGGGGCTAGGTAGGGGGAGGTGTGTGTTCATGGTGTAGAAGCTACAGTGGCTGATGGCATTGCTTGCGGTATACGTAAATCAAAAGATCCCGAAGCTTAAGATCACAAGATCGCCAGCTCGGGAATTGACGTCCCACGCCTTTCCTCCGATATTTATTCCTCCTCTTCTTTCTAAAACTCCGAGGTGCGACTTGTCCAAACAGAGCCGTCCGTTCGCCGAACTGCTCGCCCACTCTCCCAACCCTGATTCAAACAGGGGACCTGCGGATATACTGTTAACCATTGCAGTCCGACGCTCTACCAATTGAGAGCGCGGTTGGACGTGGTTCAGAATACGATTTGGCATGTGGGAATCGGCAAGGTTATTGACAGTGTAGCACAGGTGATAGTGACCATACGTTTTCCTACAGATGCAGACGCGTCAGGAACTCTCAAATACACTAGGAAACGTCCCGCCGAGGGCGGCAATCACTGACGCCAAGGTGGAGGTTGAAAAACATGCCCCTGGCGGTGGAGGGTACGGAAATTCTTGGTCATCGCAAACCTACAGTACGTTCTGACTTCTACTCAGTCACTCATCAAGACTATCACGGCATGCCAGTCACCGCCGCATCACAACAGCAGCGAGCGCTGCAGATCGGCCTCAGCGCCACAGCGGCGGCGCTCCTGGCCTTTGGTGTGTCTCCTTGATCTCGTCGCTTAGTTCACTCTCTAACAAGAACATCCAGCGATCCCGGCCGTCAATCAGTTTATCACGCACGAAAACTGCGTCGCGACATTTTCGACGCCAGCATACGACTTTCTCCCCGATGCGGTGAACGAGGCGTTGTGCGCGTTCAATGTTGTCTTCAGCGCCGCATACTCCACACGAGCGGGTACGGTGTTGCTGGGCGAGTTTGGCGCGTTCTTCGCGTCCGCGGCGCTGATCCTGGTCTACGACTATGGCGTGTCAGGCATCCTGACTATGCTCGTTGGCCAGGTCGTGCCTATCTGTATTATCTACCCAGCCTTCGCGGCCATTGGCAAGAGTAAACGCACACCGACGCCTCACCAGGCGTGGACGTCCCTCCTCGCCACTTCCATCACGTACATACTCACTGGTGCAATCGCGCTGCACACCAATCTCGGACACGGCCCTCTCTCAATCTGGCAGATCTACCCGGTACTCATCCTGGCACTCCTTCCTGTGATCTCCCTCGTCCTCGCCATTCTTCCACTCAATCGTCTCGGCTCAAGGGCGGCCATCGTCGCTACTGCCGCGGTGGGCATCGCAACATCCGGCGCTGGGCACATTCCCCTCCTCCGCGCACTCATCGCGGGCGATATCACACTCAAGGAGGTCTTCTACCCCACGAGCAAAGACTTTGCGGCAGCTGCGTTATGGGTTTTCATTGTTGATTTTGTTATTGTCGCCGTTTCAGCGACATTGGTCGCAGTCGGTGATGTCAAGCGCTCGGGAATATCTGCCCAGCTTGTTGCCGTGTTCGTTCTACAGTCAATAGCGATTGGCCCCGGAGCTGCTGTCATATTCGTGTGGGCGTCCGCGCGTCTAGGAAAGTGACGGGGCCGAGGGCCTGTTATTGTAAAAATGCTATGGACAATCGAGAAGGCTTCGGGACCACACACCTCCACTTTGCAGTGTTGTTGACACATGTGATACGCCGCAGTTGCTCTGTAACAACGCGGGATGGTCGGTACATAACTGACAATGACGCAATTGGCGCGCTAATAGACTGCCCCGCATGTGGGGTTCCGCTCATGTCGCGTGCTGTGCTGAACAGCACTGCACTGTATGCACCAAACATGCAGTCCAACACTGTCTCTCTTGGAACTCAAAACACTCTAATCTACTTTATCATTAAGCGCTTATGCGATGGACGACCTAGCGGAACTCGTCTCCGCCGCCGGACACGGGGACGACTTCAACGTCGGTCGATTACTCGCCAAGCACAGCGCCGACCGGCGCGCATTCGTAAACCAGCTCAACTCTGCGGGGTGCAATGCGCTAGAACAAACAATCCTACAGGGACAGTGCAGTCCGGACTTGCTAGCGACAGCGCGGCTTTTGGTGGCTGCCGGCGCCGACGTGGAAGCGCCCGTCGGGAGGATGGGGCTGACGCCAAGCGAGCTTGCGGCCGAGGCCAAAGTGGTGGACATTATGGTACTCGTCAACCGCGTGCGTGATGCCGCCCCGCCAAGCGATCCAGACGCAGCTCTGCATGCAGCTGCATCTTCCGGTGATGCGAACAAAGCGGTCATGGCCATTCGGGCCGGAGCCAACATCCACCACCGCGCGGAAAACCACCAACAAGCGCTCCTCACGGCCGTCTATGCCGACCATGTCGATATTGCGCGCCTCTTACTCGCGCTGGGCGCGGACCCGAATGCAGAGGGAAGCTGCAAGGACACGCCGTGGCTCGTCACTGGAGTCACGGGCTCGGTAGCCATGGCCCTCTGCATCCTGCCCTACGGTCCCGACCTTACGAAACGGAACCGATACGGCGGCGTCTCAATCATTCCAGCGAGCGAGCGTGGGCACGTCGAGTACGTGCGGTTTGCTGCCGAGGCTGGCGTTGATGTCAACCACGTCAATAACCTGCAGTGGACGGCACTCCTAGAGGCTGTCATCCTCGGTGATGGGTCGCCTCCGTACGTTGAAATCGTTCGTATCCTGCTCGAACATGGCGCAAACCCCAGTATCGCGGACAAGAACGGCGTGACGGCTCTCGAGCATGCGAGAAAGAAGGGGCAGACGGAGGTGGTCAAGGTCTTGGAGGGTGTGAAGCCATAGCACAGCGAGTAATGACGTTGGGCAGCATGCAATGCGGCAGTTGGTCTCTGAGTGCAGTGCCTCCCAGTCCCTTTCCATGCGCTGAAGTTTAGGTCCAACTGCGGTCCAATCCGCCACCATGCTGTGGAGCTTGCTCGGCAAACGATGACGGGGTTTGACCAGTGTTCCCCGGCGGGCCAATGTTTGCCTCGGTTATGAGCATTGGAATGGCATAAAGACGACTGACTCGATTGCTGCCTCCTTTGTTTTGTCCATGATGGCGCAGGCGAGGTTGGAGAACATATTTAACCCTTGGATTGTTTCATTTCTGGGTCTCATTTTCACCTGTGCCTGTCGATCAAGTACAGCATCATCGAGGCATTACCTCTTCCCAGTAGCGCGGACAGTTATGATGAGGTGCGGAGGTCATAACTCTTTGGTGCGACTTCGCCTGTTTGCTTGGGATGGAAGAGGCTACATTGAGATCTCAGTCTAGGACAAGAGGTGATGTTATTTCAAGCACGCACCTGGCACCTCCTGAGAAATTTACACACACGTCTTGAGTTCACGCCCACCTTCCCAGGAGACTCATGAAGAAGCAACCCATGATCATCATGGCACTTGCAAGAAAAACACGCGAGGGGGGTGCGTCCCGGAGGGGACCATCGATAAAGTCATTGTTCAAGAGCTGGAAGGCGGTATAGAGCTGACAAAAGTGTCAGAGTCTGCACAAATCTCTGTTCTAAGGAACGCTCACAAGGATACCCGCACTGAGTGAGTCGAGAATGCCAACAGTCAAGAGAGCGGTGCGGCCATTCTGGGAGCATGAGGAGCGTATACAAATTCCGAGGGCCATGGCGACCCGAGTAACAATCTGGTTCATGTCAGAAAGTCACCACAGGGCAAGAGAGTTTAATCCGACTCACAGTAAAGGCAAAGCCGTACATGAAGGCACGAGTGGGATTAAGCTAGTGAAGCACGGCTAAACGTGCACCCAAAGTGGCACCCTCAAACACCTGGTGGAAGACAGTTCGGCCCGAGTATGAACAGTTATCTGATATGCAAGAACGGGGGTCAATAGTGCGAGGAAGAGTCTTGGCATGGCCCGTGGACCTGAGAAAGGCGGCAAGCAAAGCGCGAGGCGATGCAGTTATTGCCTATTGCTGGCGAGCTTCGCTGATTCATGGACTGGCGAGACTCGGTCTGTTTCAACGACCCTGGCCAGGCTGTCCAATCTGCAAGCCATATGCTGCGGACCGAGCGTCGTATTCAAGGTCACTGAGTTCCACTCATAGCGCCACCGATTATTGTCCTGTGCCTCTCACTCCCCTTGTTCCGGGCCTTACGAATGTAAATCCAAACAGGCAACATGCTAATGGGATTGTCGTAGTTGGACACAAAGGGAGAATTGGACTCTGTCTGTCACTTTTTGCCTCTCGCCGCACCTGTCAAACTGTGAGGACGGTCATATGTGATTCGGGATGGAGGTCGAGGCAAATGAGGTTGACTGTGCCGCCTAATACATGTATAATACTTCTTTCCTAAGCCTAGCACTCCCGACTTAGTCTTTGGGGAATGAGGCCCGGTGCGTTGACTTAAGTGTGAATGCAAACAAGTGGCGCCGATCCAGAACGCGGCTTGTGAAATTGGTACCAAAGACAAACCTACTTATTCATCATTTTATACTTCTGAGTACGATAGTTCAATAGACAGCAAAAATACGAACAGGGAGGGAAACGGTGGAGTGGATGAGGGAGAGAGATGAAGTAGGCGTACTGAACAGGGGGAGCTGGTGGTTACTGGTCGGGTGCCCAGCGCTGAACGGTGCCCGACTGGTCGTA
Source organism: Apiotrichum mycotoxinovorans (assembly GCA_013177335.1). Lineage (NCBI taxonomy): Eukaryota > Fungi > Basidiomycota > Tremellomycetes > Trichosporonales > Trichosporonaceae > Apiotrichum > Apiotrichum mycotoxinovorans. The sequence continues at coordinate 5,148,436 of CP053620.1, read as the reverse complement.
GGTGACGACAGGGTAGAAGTTGCCCCCCTCCTCCCAGACCTGGTACGAGTCATCGTAGTCTTTCTCCTCCCAAACTTGGTACGTGTCGTCCGGAGGGGTGTAGCAGCCGCCATAGGTGACGTTGCGTCCGTCGGGGAGCCAGAGGCAGTGTCCGTCTGGCCAATAGTTACCCTTGGGGAAGACATTGCAGCCGACAGGACCGAATACGACGCCGCCAACGCCACCGTTGCCGAGACCGAAGCAAGGCTCAACGACACCCGCGATGATACCGAAGGAAAGCTTGACGAGACCGAGTGCGAGGCCGACAGTGGCGGCGACAAGCCCGACGGCAACCTTGGCAATACCGGCAACAATGCCGATTAACAGACCAAAGAAGAAGCGCTCCTCGTGCGGAGCGGCGGCGTCCGTCTTGGGCTCCGGCGCAGTCTCACGTTCGACGAGGTCGGCGTCCTCACGAACGCGAATGCGGGGTCGCCTATTCCTGAACTGGGTGGGGTACCTCTTCTTGAAGTACGGGACCTGGATGCCGCTGACACGGTTGCAGAGCGAACCCGTGTTAAGTCTGCTCTGGTCGATGCTGAGGGGCTGGCCAATGCCAAAATAGAGCTGCTTGCCGTTGACGGAGATGGAGCGAGGCGAGCCTCCTTGGCTGTCCAGAAGCAGGGGCAGCTGGTTGAAGGAGGCAAACGAGTTGAAGCCATCGGGGACCTGATACATAGCACCGTTGAATGGGGCGCCATCAATCGTCGTACCCTGGCCGCTGAACACGGCTGGGCCCAAGTTCAAGTTGGAGCCAGAGCTGGTGTCGGTGCTACTGTCGGTGTTGGTGTCCGCATCGGTGTTGGTGTCGGTGTCATCGGGGGCTGCCAGGGGGGCAGGAGCCGCCAGCGCCAGTGCTGGAAGAATTATGAGGAGTGTGGAGAGCAACTTCATGGTGGAAAGGAGTCGTTAGTTAGTGGGTGTTTGCGAGGACTATGGGCGAACATGGTGCCTTGTGTCCTTCCTTTTATGCCATTCCGAAGACGTATGTCCTGTACGAGGACAAGTGTTCAACAGAGACAATAACAGTAACAGTCATGAGGAGCGCGCCTTCCCGTGTTGACATCTCTATGCTCTATGGTCGCTCACATGCAACAAGTATTGTCAAAGATGCGTCATCTGTGTTGATCAGATGAACGCGGCGGTACCACGCGTCAGTATGAAGTCAAAAGTGGTGTGGAGGCGCGGAGGCGCCATAACGAGAATAGCAATCGTCCTCCCCGTCAACATCGTCATCATATACGAAGTTCACAGTTGCGACACGTACTTCACTGTCTCACGGAAGAATGACGAGAACCAACAGTAAGAAGGATGAACGTGATGAAGGCCGCGATGGACATGCCAGAAGGTAAGCGCCACAAGCGTCTGGGGAAGTCCAGGAGGAGTTTCATGTAAATTTCTTCCGGAGAGTTCAAAGACGGGGGTCGTCAGGCACGACGATGAAACTCCCCGGCTGCCACTTCTGGTGGTAGGATGATGCCACTCCAACCATTTCCTAGAGTGGGTACCTTCTAATGATGGGAACCGAGCTTGTTTATTGTTGTCAAGTTGGGAAGGAACGGAATCAGCTGCCATAGAACAAACAACAAAGACACTGACAATTCCAGCAGGAAGTGACGGACCATCGGTGCAATATGTAGAACACCTTGGCCGGTGTGGTGTTTACGGATGCCTGTCCTTGCTTGTGTTGGTATCAAGGTCTACTTTTCTATAATTTGTGTTGCGAAAGGGGAATAGAAGGATTCGACTCAATCTAGAGATCCCAAGGCCATTGCTATGCTAGTCTTATCTATGCAATGTGACATCGATGCAAACCCAGCTCGGCGCATTTTCTCGGAGGTTAAGACAGTAACCGGTCGGCGTGCCCATTCCTAGGCGGTATGCTAGAGACAGCAATGCAGTCAATCCCATCGTCGACACTAAAAACGTCATCAGCCACGAAAGGAGCATCTGGCCCGTTTCTTCTGTTATTGTTGTTGTTGTTTTTCGGCCTTGGCGAATGGAAAACAATATCGTAACAGGTTTCCCGCTCCGCTCGCAGTTGCGTACTGATTTGTTGACAAACATGGCCTCGTGATTATCGAGTGGGAAAACTTTATCAGATCTGCACGAATGGAATGTTCGTCCTACACGTTCTGAGTCTCAAAGTCCAATTACGGTGAGCACCCCGTCTTACCTCACTGTTTTCGTTCTCTCTGACGAGATTACGATCCCACTGGTCCCGACAGACTTGCACTAAACCTATCCCAGAGGTCTTTTGTCGAAGCATGGAGCTGGGAGAGAATAACGTGATGACTAAGATAACCGACATTGCTTACAACATGGTCCAGAAGGAGCGCGGGACAGCATAGTTTGGACAGCGTGCGGGACTCACGACCACGATATTCTTTCCCTTTAATGTCCAACGCCGCATTCGGAAAACATCTTCACGCTGCCCTAAGACTATCGGTCGCGGGGCAGCTTATAACCCACCAGTCCACACACAATGATGACGTCTCTGACAGTCAAAACAAACCGAACACTGACTGCTAACGTCATGGTATCGCTAAACCTGGTGGCCCGGCAAGTAACGTGACCCACACCACATCGCGACCATGGTCTGCGGGAATCGATAATAAATGCGTCTGTTCCTGACTTCACAACCACCACTGCCATAAAGGATTTTGCATTCCCCGGCAGCTTCCAGAGGTCATGAGGCACCTTGCGCGAGGGTTGTCCACGCAGACACTTGCAGAAGAACTGTACTGATCGATACAAAACCTTCCGGCGTCTGTGTGTTGAGCCCCAAAGCGTAGGCGTGTACTGGCTCCCTGCGTCTGCGTGGGCGATTAGGAGGTGTACAAGGTACAAGGAACGGCGAGGCCCGCTTCTTGCAACCCAGCATCTGGACCCCACCTCAGTATTGAAACATCTGTGACACTGCTGGGCCTGGGTCATTTGCGGCGTTCGATGTTCCTGTAGTGGTCTTCGTTGTTTACGGTTATCCAGCACAAGAGCTCCGGCGCAAACTGTTCTGCATGTTCTGTCTCTTGGTCCCACACCTGGTGGCGTCGTGGACAGTAGCCTGGCTCCCGTCTCTGTATCCATCATGCAACTGACCGATGGTGGGAAGTGGGAACTCCAGAATCCCGAGGCCGATTTGAGCTTATTGGACACGGGAAGCAGGATCGACTTGTATTTGTACCGTCGAAAGATGCGTACGAGACCGAGTTGGTGTTGGTTCGACGTAGTGGGGGAGAGTCTCTGTCTGTCACTGGTTGAGAAAAGATGTGACGGGTAGTTACTGGGCGCAGAGCACACACACCCAGGTTAGAAACAGTAAGCCTTTCCTGCTATTCAGTCGATAGTCATCCCTAGTGATTTAAGGCTTCAGTTTGCCCATACAGGCAGGGAGGGCAAGAGAGTCAGCATATAGCGACTGTAGCAAACTGAGAATGCAATGGATATACAACGGCGACCACTATCGCTTCCTCATTAAAGCTTCGCCTTTGGTGTGTCAGGCGCGTAGGATGCGCGGATTTCCTCCGGACCAGAGCCCCACTTCCCAGCACTGATCGTCTGGAGGAACCTCCACGCCGAGTCCGCGACTGAGCGGGGCGTCTCCTGAATGATGAGGTGCCCACCGACGCCAGCTTGCTCATTCCGGCTCAGCGGGGCGCGCCAAACAAGCTCGCGCGTGAGGTCCGCACCCATTGTGCGCTCGGGATCGTGGGCCATGAGGTATCCTATAGGCACCCAGAGGTCAGGCAGGAGGTCCCACCCGCGCGCCGACTCGTACGGTTCGCTGAACACAATGGCCTCGGACCACGGCGCAGTGGCGAGCTGGACCGGCCCGTCGGGGTTCGCATAGTCGACGGGAATGAGGCCATGGGAAATGTACAGGTCGAACATTTGCGGGTCCCACCGCTGGAAGAACTCGGTCTGGCCCATGGCTTCGCGTGCTGCCTGCCGCGATGGCCACGTATCGCGTCGCTTCATGGCGTCGCGAACCCGGAGGAACGGGCTCATGCCGTGATCGCGGTACATCTCCCAGGTGAAAATACGTGGTGCGACCATGCCATCGACGAGGAAGATGCCTTGAAAGGCGTCGGGACGATAGCGTGCGGCAATGGCCTGTGCTGCGCCCCCAAAGGATGCGCCGAATCCAAAGATCTTGACGGGCGGAGCAGCACCCTCTGGCGCCCACTCGAGCTGCCAAGAGAGCTCTTCACCGACGGCCGTTTTCGCCTTCGCCTTTGGGAGAACATGAATAGCAAAGTTGGCGATATCACGCGCAAGGTCGGTCCAGATCTCGGCGTTTCCCAGCTTACCAGCGTTGAGATCAGCAGAGACCGAGTGGTTTACCTCGTCAAACATCCAAACGTCGTCAACGGTCACGGTGGATGGCGGGAGTAGCTGGGTGGTTCCAAACTGGTATCCTTGGGACGTGGGATCGCGAGCGAGAAGGTCGTGCAACACTGGGTGCCAGTGCTTGGAGAGTCAGCATCCAGAGCGGATAATCCTTGTTTCCCGTTGCTCAGCTTAGGCTCACCTCTTTGACTGTTCCGTTGGCGTGCGTGCAGACCACAGTGGCCCCACCAGTCGGCACAACTCTCCTCCAGCGCTCGACGGCGATGAACTGGCCTGGCGGGGCGGCCTTCCGCGCATCGTCGAGTCTCCACTCTGTGGAGTGGTAGCGCGTCTCAATGAGCCGGTCCGCCTCGGCAGTCTGTCGCTCCTTGCGCTGCGCCTTGGTCTCGTTGGCCGGCGGCTCCCCCTTGCGGAACGGATGCGATTCGCGGCTCCAGGGCCCGTGCGACTCCTTGAGTTGTCGCGGGTACGCGGCGGGCACGGCGTGGAAGGATCGCATCCATCCGCTCGGCACGGGCGCAAGTTCGGGGCGGGGTGGGCACGGCGGGGCGCGGTTACCTGGGTGAGGGAGGAAGTCGAGGAACCGCGCGGGGACGAGCGGGCCTGGAGGCACCTGCGACGCGGCAATGTATGGCTCGTAGCACTGTGCCCTCGGCTGCGGCGGCGGCGACATGATGGACTAGGAAGGGTGGAGCGATAGTGCAAGATGCATAACGCTCTCAAAGACCCTCGTCGAGATATATGGAATGGAGCAGGTGTACGTCGCGCTGTCGAGCATGTTAAGAGCAACGGAAAGAGCTCGGTTTTCGGTTACAGCCGGTGTCGGCTACTTCCGATCAGTGGGGCCCGGATTTGAACGGCGACGTGACGAGAGAGCTGGTGGGTAAAGTGGTGGGGTTGTCGCTTGCATGGACGGGCTAGGGGCTGCGCCTTCGGCGCTGATCTGCGCACCACCGAGGTATCTCAGAGGTCCTTGATAGAACCGGGACGCGAACAGACGGCAAGCACAGCACTTTTGTGGTCGTTAACTGTCAGAGCGGGAGAGCAAGACCCAAACGGCGGGTGGGGGCTAATGTTACATATCGCCTTCCACAATGCACCAAATCTGGGGGGTCTCTGGGGCTTCATGGATGTGCGGATGTGCGGATGTGCGGATGTGGACGGCCGTAACTGCAGCATGCAACCGCAGATCTGCTAGATCTGACATGCGGACTACACATGACTTTCACATGCGGACTACACATGACTCTCACGTGCACGCGACACTTACTTGTAGTGACACTCGGCATTGATGACTTCATCAGTCCTCAATTTTGGCAACCACGGCGGCGGCGTTCGGCATGGCGAGGGGGTGGCATACTCTGTCTGATGTCTAGTCTACAATCTACAATCTAGCATCTAACATCTAGCATCTAGTTGTGCTCTTGGTGCGAAATTCTACAAGAGATCAAGCAAAAACTCGATCGGCATCTATGCGCTCTTTGACGGCCCACTACGGTTGAGATCCAGGGCCTCCTCCTCGAAATCGTTATCGCCGTCCTCGGTGTCAGTCGAGAGCGCAAACTCGTCAACGTCGCTCGTGTAGTTGACGTAGCAGCGGAAGGCATTGGCGAGGCCGCCCTTGTGACGAGGGCGGAACTTTGCGATGCGCGCAGAGAGGTCGCGCTGGATGTATTTGCGCACCGTCCATCCTGCAATGTCAGTCTTGGATTCCTGGCCATCTTCTTGAAAATGAGGCTCTTGTAGCTGCCGCCTGTGAGCTCTGTACTCACCAGTGCTGACAAGGACGCGGGCGTCCTTTCCACAGAGGGCACGGACGGTCTCGGACGACTTGGAGACACAGTCCTCGTTGAGGAACGGGGGGTCGAGGACGACAGCGGCGGCGGCACCGCGAAGGATACCTCCCTCCTCGAGACCGTCCACATCGAGCGGCTTGGTGTAGTCGTACAAGCGGAACTCGGGGAAGACGGCGAACCGTGGGTCGATCTCGAGGAGGATCAGGGGGTTGGGGAGGTTGAGGTTCTGCAGAAACGGCGGTCAGGAGAGACGTTCCGACAACTCTTGAGTTGGTACTTACCTTGAGGTAAAGGAAGCATGTAGGCGCACTGACGCACACAATCATGCCGCCGTTAGCCTGACGGACCATCTCGTCGCCCATAGTCTTGGCCGTGGCGTCGTCGTACCAGAACTGGCTGAGCTGCCAGTCCTCCTTGAACGACGCCATCGAGAGCTTGTGGGTGATTTCCTCGACTTCAGATCCGTCCTCGTCCTCGTCCTCGCTACCGTCCTCGTCGTCATCACTGTCGCCATCGGTGCTGTCGCTTGTGGAGTCATCGCTGACTGCGGACGGAGTCGACGAGGCGGGCGTGCTGGTGCCGCTGGCGAGTGGGGCCGTCCGTGTTTTGCTCTTCTTCTGCCTGCGGTTCAGCTGGGACGCCTTCATTGCGCTAAAGGCATCCTCGGCATCGCGCTGCTCAGACAAGAACTCGTGCAGCGCCGAGAGCGCATGCGACGAGAGGGTGAGCGCGGGGTCGTGCAGGTCGTCAAAGTCATAGAGATCAGTGGACATGGTGTGCAAAACAATGAAGGTGGTGAGGAGAAACTGCTGACTGATTTTTACCCCTCCTCGGAAACTCCATCCCTCGGCCTTTATAACTTCCCTCTCGAGGTGCCTACGGACTCCTTGTGGACGTCTTGTTGACAAATTTTGTGCCGCAGCCAAGGGTGGCTTCGGGGTCCGTTGCGCGACAACTGGAACTTTATTATAGATCGCAGGGCTGAGGATTGCGCGCAAACTTGGGAGGAAGACGGGGGAGGGGACGGGGTCTTGTTTCAGGGTCCGCCAGATGGCGAAGAGAACGTCCTGCCTCACTACTGCGCCGTCCTTCACGATCAGTGTCAACAAGCTGACAGTAGTGTCAGTCATCGCACCCCAGGTCAGCGCATCTCCACGGGCAGCTGAGAATATGGTCAGACGACCTACCATGAATTTCCTTCCATCTCCGTGCATTCTGTAGACATGCATGGCTGTTGACTAGACCGAAATTGGCGGATGCCCAGCGAACTATTGGGGCAGTAATCACAAAAATAAAAGACAAAAAAAGTGATTGCTTTCAAACAATGACGTCGTGGTGGTGGTTGTTCAGGGTCCAATCCTTGGCCTCAGGGTCTCCGTCCCCCTCGGCCGTTTGACGCCGACACATGCGCCGCACGGCGTAGACGACAACGAAGAGGAGGATGGAGAGTAGACTATGGCATGCGACGGCTTGCCAGAACCGCATTCCAAGCGAGATGGGTATTATATGCTGAAAGGGTCTGCCACCAGTCCTGATGCTCGTCCCTGCAAGATTGCCGACCGATAGATATGGCTGAGATTATCAGCAATGTGTACCGCCTATCCCAGCACGGCTAACGCACTGCAGATACAGCTAGCTGACCTGACGATAGGCCTTCAAGGATTGCTGCTGGGCATGAGGGCCGGTGGGGATGGGGCCCGGGCAGGCCACTCCGCGAGGGAACGGTAGAAGAGGACGCCCTCAGTCGTGCGCTCCGAGCTGAACAGCGTCAACTTGTCCACATGCCACCGGAACTTGGGACAGCGGGGTAAGCGCTGCTCGGTCCCTGGCGCTTCGCGCGCAATGGTGAGGTGCGGGGAGTACCGCCGCCGCTCGGTCGGGAGTCCGAGGGTCCGTACGCCGTCGTTCAGCGCCTGCTGGAACTCGACGAGCGGCGCCGGCAGGCGGCTCGGCGCGAGGTGGAGGATACCGTTTCTCCAAAGCCGGATGCGGTCCAGCGTGAGATCAAACGCCGGGAATGGCGTCGATGCCGCCATGTCGCAGATCGAGTCGATGCGGTCCACGTTCACTTGGCCCAGGAACACGAGCGTAATGTGCATGTTTGCCGCGAGCTCTGCTCGGCCAGGCAGATGGCGCGCCTGCCGCCATTGGTCTATGTTCGCGCGGAGCGCTGGTGGGAGATCGATGGCGAGGAATAGTCGCAGCGAAGGGACCGAGGGCATTAGACAGGCATCGGAGAGGTGTTCATGGTTGAGCGGTTTTAAGTGGAACAATGGCGCGTGCTCGATGGACGCAACAGTGAACAGCAGGATATTCGGCATCTGGAAGTCATGGTCACCGATCAGCGAAAAAAGCTTCCGTGTCTGCTAGGGGAATGGGGGCACACAGCAAGTATGCCTCTGCTCTGTTTCGATTGTTTTTTCTTTTGTTCATTTTTGTTTGAAAGATACATGCGTACAAGTTGGGAAAACAATTGGGGCGGGCCAGTCTGTCTACTGTAGTAACAAGTTTGTGCAAGAAGGAATAATGTGTAACAAAAAGATCGGTCTGCGCGCGGTAGTGGTGGCACATCGGTTGTATGTTTCGGAGGACGGTATTCGCCGAGTGGAAGTGCCGAGCGGAGGTGGCGGGTGGAGCGGGATGTCTCAGTCGCGGGGCTCATCGGGGTCGGTGTGCTGATACAGTATGCTCGTCACAGGGCATCGCGCCGCTCACGGTTCATTGCCGGGTCTTGGCCTCCAGAGGACCTTCTTCGCCGAGACTCGTCTTCCCGTGCGGGCGGCATGCCCCCGGAACGAACGCTGACCTTGTCCGCTGAATCGTCCTGCCAGGACTGCTCACGTTCGTAGGCGGAGCGCTTGACATCCGCAAGGTTGTACTCGTCCAGGACACGCGCGTAAATGTCATTTCTGGGCGCGTGGCGTCTCCCGCCAGACCGCGCATTGACGCCGACGCTCTTGGAGGCCGTGGCGGCCCGCTCGTGGACTGCTCGGGAGGCATCGTGGGCGTGCTGAGCCGGGGCGGCGGCCACGAGGCTGGCCATCCCTACGAGAGCGACAAGGAGGTGTCCTGGGCGTAATGGGACCATCTGGAATGGGAGATAGTTGGAGAGGAGTGTACAGAGCATACAATGTCTTTTGAGGTCTTTGAGGTCCGCGACCAGATGGCTCCTGTGAAGAAATATATAGATCAAGGGCTTGTCCCTCAGTTTTTTCTTCCATAACGAGTACTGCCCAGAGAGCGCCCTCCCGGGGGCAATGCGACACCCCACCCCACCTTCAGCGGAGTTAAAGATGAGGTCTCATCTCTGTCGCTCTCTGAGGAATCGGAGAGATTGCTGATCCAGGAGATCTGGTAGCGCACTCGTACCTCCCCGAGGCACGAGTGTGCAGCTGTCAAGTACATAGACTGAAGGAGCACGACAATATTGCATCGACAGGCGACAACATAAGGTTTGCGACTCCAACGGCTGGGTACCGTACACCTGTGGCTGCATGAAACATCGGGATCGGGTCCAGACAGGAACCCACTCCCTCTTGCGCAAACGTACCCCCATATTGTATTCAACATCGCCAAAGTTTCCCCCTATGCTCGTGCGACATGCACTGTAGCCGGCGTTAAATTGGCTTCCACGCTCGGATGAATTCACAGTGACCATTGACTATTGGCCTCTCAATGCCGTTATTCCTCTTTGGTCAATCATTAACGGCCGATTTGCGACACAGACACCGACCGTTCCAAGATAAAACGCGGGGCTGCGCGCACACCGGAATTTTAGTGCACCGCCGACCCTGCCGCCACGGCTTCAGAGGCTGGTCATCCACTGGTACAGCTTGCACCGCACCTGAGCATAAACTGTGCACCCTGATCTGCAGCATAGTTTGCACTTACCGTTGCTGTGGTTGTGCTTCATTCCGCCACGGTACCCAGTTTCACCTGTACCCACCTCGTACCGGGCTGTCCATGTCTGAAACTCGTGTCTTGTGTAACTAACTGCAAGCAGGTGTGCGTTCTCAGACTTGGCAGGCATGGCCGGTACTCCCGGAGGTGGGCGTTATTGGTAGACTGTAACATGTGGAATCTCCCTTGGGGATAGCGTACATGTGCTCGGTGGCTGATCAAGGCTGATCCCCGTTGAGGCACTTGAATGGGGAGACATTTCGATCCCTGGCCGACATGAAACAACAGGTGGTAGTTATCGATAACCAGCCAGCATAGCGTTCACCCTGGTGAAACTCTTTAAGGAAGTACCTGCTGAGGGGGCGACGTTGATGGTACAGACTCGCGTGACATACACCTGCAGCCAAGCATCACAGGGAATACTTCTCTAGACCATCATACAATGTCCGCTCAAACTCGTTGTATGTCTCAAAGTACGGGTCTGGATTCGGGCACCGTAGCTGCGTGAAGCAGATTCCCTGTCACTCGTCAGCCACAACACAACACCGTACTCCCTCCGGGACGTGTCTCACCGCAAGATCAGACTTGGGATCGATCCAGAACAGAGTCTGGCCCGCGCCGCCCCACGCGCCGCTCCCGGCCTTGCGGCCGTTTGGCGAGTCGACCGTGGTCACTGGGAACCCGACCGAGTGCTCCATGCGCCCGAGGTCGACGCTCGCCGGGTCGTTGGACACCTGCTCCCCCGCCGCAATGTAGATGTCCTCGGTGCACGTGTTGCCATTCTCTCCGGGGGGCGGGAGGCAGTTTTTGAACAGCACTGCATAGCTTGTCGGGCTGAGCACGCCGGAGCCGTCGCCACGCGCGCTGGCTAACACGCCCTGCAGGAAGCGGAGGTAGGCCGGCGCCGTGCCGAATAGCCCTCCTCCGCCGGACAGCTGGCCGATTTCCGCGGGCGTGCGGTTAGGATTCACGATCGGCGGCGAGTGCACGATCTCTCCCGCCTCGTTCCGCTTGCACACTGTCTGCAGGCGGGGAACGGTGTTGGGGTTGGGATAAAAGCTCAGCTCGGTGCTAGAGATCCCCAGCGGCTCGAAAATGTCCTTTTGAAAAATGTCTTCCAGGGACCGTTTGGTGACGCGCTCCAGGACGATGCCCGCCCAGTCGACGCCGAGGCCGTACTCCCACCGCGTGCCCGGCTCAAACAGCGTGGGCTTGTTGAACGCGTCGACGGTGCCTGTCCAAAAAATCGGATGACCAGTCACGTCCTGCCACTGCCCGAGCATAGGGTTGAGTCGCGGATAGCTCATGCCAGACGTATGCGCCAGGAGGTTGTTGAGCGTAAACGACCCCTTGCGTGGAGTCATAATCGGCTGCCCCTGCGCGTCGAATCCAGACAGAATTCCATGCTTGTTCAACTCAGGGCATGCGCGGTGCACGACCTCGGTGTCGTCCAAGTCCACCTCCCCGCGCTCCACGGCCTGTAGCACAGCAACAGACGTGACGAGCTTGGTCGCAGAGTAGAACTGGAAGGCTGGCCGTTAGCCGTTGCACTTGTTAGACACTTATTCTCACTCGTGTCACGGTCCACCTGCCCCTTGTCCGGCTCTCCAAACACCCGATCTCCGGCACAGTTCAGATATATCGTGCCCGCCGACGTGGTCGCGCCAAAGTGGAGCGCGGGGAGAGTTCGCGACGCGACACGTTGCTGGAGGAGCGAGTCGAGCGCGCGCCGGCCGGCAGATGTGAGCTTGGGCGGAAGCTTGGGCGGCATGGAGGGTGATGGATCAGCTGCCGTGAGCACAGTCATGACCGAGTGAGAGCGCAGGCTGGTTGAGAGACAAATGGGACAACGAGTGAAACTGTCAGCCTGACCCCAGAACGGCGTTCGGCTGATAGTTGCAATCGCTGCCGAGTGGGCTGGCCAACGTACACATCCGAACCATTTTGCCGAGGATATTCCGTGAGGTCATCGAAGCGAGCGGTTAGGATATTGAAGCGAACGGTTAGATTATTATCATCCAGATGACATGTTTGCAACACCTACAGTACTTGTAGCTGCCAACTTCGGCACTGCTTTTACTCCTGAGCACTACCATCTGCCTCAAGGACAAGACCCCCGGGGCAAGGCTATGGACGACCACAGGAAGCGATCGGTCTGAAGTGCCTTGAGTTAACATTGTGAAGAACGTTTAGCATGTTCGGTTCTCTCGGCGTACGCACCAGGTGCATGGACGTTACCTCTGTTAGTGCAGGAGAATATTAATCAGTTGATGTGGGAGGAGAAGAGTAGTGAAGTGTGGCAGGAAGGAATGGTGGCATGCAGGATTCCATGGAAATGCAGGTCTATCCCAGGCTGCTGTCAAATGCACCCACATTTCATCAGCTGAAGTCCCCCAACGCTTGAGTTGTCCAGCTTCTTTCCAACCGAGTAGATACTTGGAACTGGTTAATATCATAACGGGCGACCAAACGTTCGGTCCACTTGTTTACGCGCCACACCATTGTCAACCTAGTTCATGATGTTGTGCCGCCCATCTCCTCCGTCACGATCAATCAGATCTCGGCCTCATTTTTCGGTTTCCGGCGTTCGACACCTGACAAGAAGAGAAGGGCGTCAACCATACGGGATGTGCTTCACCTGAACATGTACAATATATATTACCACACAATCCCCAAAGCGACGATCGGACGTCCATGTCCGCGTACGGTAGGTGTTTATTAAGTAGACTGCGCCATATTAGGTAGGCTGCGGCATCGCCGTTCCCGACAGCAGGACGCGGAAGAGCCTCCGCCCCGATGGTGTACTGTGTGGTTAATTATGAGTTCCCGCACGCGTCCACGCCATCCCGCGTTATTATCTCGGAATTCGGTGATCTTGCGCAGGTCGATGGTCATGTGAGGCATGGCGACTGCGCTCGGTCGGCCACTTTTCGCGTTTCTAGGTCATGTGCGCATCATGTTCCCTGTCTGGGGCTCCGGGAGCACGCGATTGAGTGGCCCCAGATCCCAGATGGTTGATGGAGTATTGGAATAGAGTTAACTGCTGGTGGTATATAAGCTGCAGACAATGAGCACGACGGCGCCCCTCTGCAACGTGTTAACGATCCCCACATCCGTTAACGCACGCTCCATTCTCCGCACTGAACAGTCGCCAGTTCGTGTCTATCACATCTGAGCTCGTACACTCCATCGACATGACTGGCCCACACTCGCACTACGACGCGCTCGTGATCGGCGCGGGGTTCGGTGGCATCTACGCGCTGCACAAGCTGCGCGACGAGGTCAAGCTTTCCACCCACCTGCTTGAGCGCGGGTCGGGGCTGGGCGGCACGTGGTTCTGGAACCGGTACCCGGGCGCGATGAGCGACACCGAGTCCCCCTTCTACCGGTTCAGCTTTGACCACAGCCTGCTGGCCAAGGACGTCTGGAGGCGCAAGTATATCGACCAGCCGGACATTCTCGCGTACATGGAGCGCGTGGCGGACGAGCTCGATCTGCGGCGCGACATGACGTTTGGCACCGAGGTCAAGGGCATGACCTGGGACGAGGGCCGGCAGTTGTGGACCGTGCGTGCCGTCACAACCGATGGAGAGGACAAGACGTACACGGCCCGATTTGTCGTCACTGCGCTCGGCCTGCTTGCCGCCATCAACGTGCCCAACATCCCTGGTATTGAGACGTTTGCCGGAAAGCTCGTGCACACTGGCGAGTGGCCGCCCGACTTTGACATCAAGGGGCGCAACGTCGGTGTCATCGGGACTGGGTCGACGGGCACGCAGGTTATCGTCGCGGCCGCTCGCACTGCTGGACACCTGACCGTGTTCCAGCGCTCGCCGCAGTACTCCGTCCCGAGTGGGAACGGAGACGTAGAGGCCGGTGAGGTGGAGCAGTACAGGGACAAGTGGACCGACGTGTTCAAGCAAGTTCGATCGAGCCAGGTCGGGTTTGGATTCGAAGAGTCGAACATCTCCGCGCTGTCTGTTAGCGAGGAGGAGCGGAACCGAATCTACGAGCACGCCTGGAACCGCGGGAACGGGTTCTATTTCATGTTTGGCACGTTTAACGACATCGCGACGAATCCCGAGGCCAACGAAACCGCTGCGGCCTTTATCCGCAAGAAGATTGCAGAGATTGTTAAGGATCCCACCACAGCGAAGCGCCTCACCCCGCATGAACTGTACGCCAAGCGCCCGCTGTGCAACCACAAGTACTTTGAGGTATACAACCAGCCCAACGTCACGCTCGTGTCCCTCAAGGAAACACCCATTGAGCGGATCGTCCCCGAGGGTATCCTCACGACCGACGGTACACTCCACAAGCTCGACACTCTTGTCCTCGCAACGGGATTCGACGCCGTCGATGGAAACTACCGCAAGCTGGATCTGCGCGGCCGCGGCGGCATCACGATCGATCAACACTGGAAACCCAACCCCACCAGCTACCTCGGCGTCGCGACTACAGGCTTCCCGAACATGTTCATGGTCATGGGCCCCAACGGACCTTTCACAAACATCATTCCTGCCATCGAAGTCCAGGTAGAATTCATCGCAAAGCTCGTCGCGCACGCTGTCGAGACCAATGGTCCCCCACTTGAGGTTTCAGCCGAGGCTGAGGACGGGTGGACCGAAACGTGTAAGAATATCGCCGACATGACACTGTTCCCCAAGATTGAATCCTGGATCTTTGGCGCCAACATCCCCGGCAAGCAGCACAGCGTGCTGTTCTACCTCGGCGGCCTGGCGAATTATCTCGGTTGTCTCAAGAGCGTCGAGGAGCAGGGATTTAAGGCGTTCGCAAGCGATGCCGTTGCGACGAAGGCTCCCGCAGGGACGGTCACGCACACCACCGAGGTCGAAATCAAGTAGCTGGCAGCACCGAAAGATTTGAATACGGTTAGTACATGTAGTAAGCAATGCAAAGAATGTAGAAGTCAGTACCCTCCCTTCGCGACCCTCAGAACAAGCATATTTGTGGCGGAGGCTGCGTATGAGAACCACAGCTGCAACACGGCCTGGCTGCGGAGGTCCACTGGCGCGACGCCCTGGTAGTCAGTTCATTCGCCCTGCGCTTGTCAGATTAAGACTTCAGTCTCCTTGGAAACTGAAACGCAGACTGACATGTTAAGGTCAGATCACGTGCTAATCGACGTCATACTTGACCAGGACCCTTGTTCGCTGCTACTTACCAGAGCGTGGTTGCGGTAAATACAAAACACTGTGTGCATTTATCATCGACTCGTTACTGAACATCACTACTGCTCGTGGGTCTCGTTAAGCTCTAAGCATATCTTGCTTAGAAGTTTCCGTTCTCGTCGGGGTACTGGTCTGGTCAGTTGTGGAACGACGAGGTACGCATAAAGCAACCACTCACGTCACCGTTCTGGTTGGGGTAGTAGCCATTGTCGTCAGGGTAGCGGCCATTGTTGTCGGGGTAGCGACCGTTGTCGTCGCAGTAGTTGCCCCTGGCGTCGGGGTAGCGGCCTGAAGGGGTTAGCGAGATTCAAACTCAACAGAACAGAGAACACCCACCGTTGTCGTCGGGGTAGCGGCCGTTACGGTCAGGGTAGTTTCCGTTGTCATCGGGGTAGCGGCCGGCCTCGTCAGGGGGTCCGTCCTTCTGAGCCGAGCGAGTGGGGCCCGGGATGTCGGCCTTGAAGTCGCGCGAGGCCTTGTTGCCACCACCAGATTTGTTGTTGTTGTTCTGGTTGTTGTTGTTGTTGTCGTTGTTCTGGTTGTTGAACTGCTGCTGCTGGTTGTTGTTGTTGTCGTTGTTGTTGTTGTTGTCGTTGTTGTTGTTGTTGTTCTGGTTGTTCTTCTCTTCGTCCTCGTGCTCGTTGTGCTTCTTGACGCCGTAAGCAATACCGCCGGCGGCAGCGGCAGCGGCACCGATACCAGCAGCACCGGCAGCGAGCTTCTGGCCAGTCGACCAGCCCTCTGAGGCATATCAATATGGCGTGGAGGGAAGACACAGTAGGGAGCAAGTAGCGACGTACCCTTCTTCTCCTCGTCCTGGTTCTGGTACTGGTTGTTCTGGTTGTTGTTCTCCTCCTCCTTGTGCTCGTTGTGCTTCTTGACACCGTAAGCGATGCCGCCAGCGACAGCAGCGGTAGCGGCGGCGGCTCCGACACCGACGGCGATCTTCTTGCCGGTCGACCAGCCCTCGCCCTCCTGGTTATCGTTATCCTTCTCCTGCTGCGGCTGGTTGTCTGTGTGAGTCAGTACGCCGGTCGGAACACTGAGGGAAGGGACCCTCGGCCAGTATGGTGAGCTAATGTGGAAGGTGGGAAGGGAATGTGTGGTAGAGGGAAGGCAGTGGCATGAACTGGTGCGCAGGTCACGTGGGGGGAAGACAGAGTTCCGACTTGTGGGATCGACACACGGTGCGCAGACAGTGACCGATGGCGAGCGGTTCGTCGAGAAGAATATACAGTAACTAGTGACTAGTGACTTGCGAGCACTCACCGTGGTTCTCGGCCTTGTTCTCCTCGTGCTTCTTGTACGCGTAAGCGCCACCGCCAATGGCAGCAGCACCGAGAGCGGCGGCACCAAGACCGGCGGCGACCTTGGCGCCAGTGGACCAGCCCTCCTTCTGCTCGCCCTCGTCGTTGACGTTGAGACGCTGAGTGTTCTCGACGAGGGTGTTCTCGTCCTTGTTGTCGTGGTGGAAGAGACCCATGGTTACTAAGTGCTGATGTGTGTGTGGGGTTGTGGGTAGAGAGATGAGAGATGAGCAGAGGAGAAAAGAGATGGAGTGAGGAAAAAAGAAAGAATCGAAGAGTGGAAGAGAGATTGAGGGTATATATATCCTTTCCTCTTGGGAAAGACTATGAGAGGAAGAGGGGAAAGGCCGGCTGGGAAGGGAGGAAGGAAAGGAGGAAGGAAGGGAGGAAGGAAGGGAACGGTGGAGGGAGGGAAGACAGAATGCGGTGTGTGTGAGGTGCAAGCTGTACTAGCTGTATGATACTGTGTTGACTGTATGACGGGGGAGTGCTTCAGACACCAAATATAGACGTAGAATGGCTTTGGACTTGTAGTGACGTGGAGGGGAATAACTACTGTAGAGTGCCAGAGACATCGAAGCAGAGGGCAGAGCGAGAATAGCACAGACAGAGAGGAATGAAACACACAGTCCCAGTGACCATACAGAGCTACAGAGCTACAGAGCTACAGAGCTACAGAACTACAGAGAGTGAGTGAGCATGAAAGCTTGAGAGAGTGACAGTCATCCCAGACAAATCGCACTCAGATCCTCAGACATGCCAGAACTGACGGTGCAAGCCGCAAGCCAAGTGATTTGCAGCCTTTGACCAGGGTTCCTCTCCCCACCTCCCCTTCTCCCTCAAAGTAGTCCAAACCGCACCAGCCACAGTATGCAGCTATACAGTATTCATGACATCCCAAAGATCAAAAGCGTCAGAGGCGGCTACTATTAGCGATCCGTGCTCAAGGCTCTAGTATGTAGCTATAGTAGCTAGTAGCTAGTAGCTAGTAGGTTGATAGGTCTGGTCTGCAATGTCCAAAAGTCGGTCACTTGTTCTCGTGTGTCCTGCCTGCCCGTGTGGCCATGGTGCATGCCCACTGCCCCCATGTCTCGCCTTTACAGGTCCCAGGATCCTAGTGGATCCGACAACGCCACCGGTAATTTGGTGTTTCCCTCCTAGTTTGGGCGTTTCACTCAAGCCCGGAAGCGCAACTCGCACCAATTCCAATCGACGGGGAAATAGGGAGGCAGACGTAAGTACAGGTTGAATGGCCAGCTGGTCGTCCCACCACCACTCGCCTTGTCCTTTGTCCCCTTCCATCTGTCTTCTTCCCCTTTGGAGGCCCGACTTGTTATTCCCACACGTTCACGTCGTAGTCCTCATCCCTTGTCAATATGGGATGCTCATGGCCAATATGGAACTAATATGGGCACCCACAAAGCGATCAAACGGGTCGACAGGGCAAGGTCTAGACACTTTCAAGAAACGTAAGGAGCCTAACTGACGCGTCCGACGTGTCAGGTTCCACACCCGCCCATGATACAGATACAGAGAGACTTGACAATATGTCCTGAGACCGGAGCCGATTTTGGGTTCAGCGAGCTTGCAGTCTGGTCCTTGCTCGCTTCCTTGCGTCCCTTGCCACCACTGCCGAACGCTAGAGGGGGAACATCATGGTTCACCGTCTCTTGGTTCATGAAGCCTTGCATGCCGCAGCAATCGGGCCTCGAGGCACTGTAGATCATGGACACGAAACGATTTCCCCAGGGCCGGGACAAGAAAGGATAATGGCCCGAGGCCAGGCCTCGGTTGGGACAGAAGGGTTGAGAGACAGTCGCCGGTATGCTTTCCCGGACGTACCGCGCTGCGCTGTGCACACGCTCACCATCCTAGCTTGTTGCTCGTCTGAGGCGACGGCCAGCTTCGCTCAGCACGGTTGCATGGTGCAGAAAGAAGCGTTCGAATCTTCCCTGGAACAAAACAAGAGTGGCTTACCCGTTCCTCGGCCCGTCCATTGAGTCGAAGATCAAGGCTCTCGAGAAGTTTCGGGCTGTTCAACGCCCAACGCGCCCAATTTGAAGAAGCATGTGCTGGCCCAGTATCATGCAAGAATGCTGTATTAATACGCCAAAGCGTCAAAATGCACCGAAAATCCAGCGTGTCCAGATAATGAGCATGATGAAAAGTGCGCCATGGATCAATGCAATGTGATATGTGACGCGCTCGTCTCTCTATCACTTGTGCTGGAAGGGACAGAAAACAGATCACAAAGCATAAAGAACGGCAAGAAAGAAAAAAAAAAAAAAAAAAAATCAGGCTCCCCGATTGGCACGTAAGCATGTTACACGCATTTCCCTAAAAACCCTTTTCAACGTTTTAACCCCTTCTTCTGTTCCTTTCTACTTCTGGCCCTCGTCGCCTTTCGCCCTCGTCGCCTCCGCCCCTCTCCCCGCGATCGACAGGCGAGAAGGAACGAGAGAACCAACAAAAACGTCGGTGCCTGCCAAGCACCGTGCGCAGCGTCCTCTGCCTAAAGAAATCTGGAATGGCATAACTGCTATCCGGGCATGGACATGGCTTTGTCTGCGGAGGACACGGTATATCAATAATACCTGAAGCACTCAAACCTGAGAAACAGAAAGCGGCTTTTTCCCGTGATCATGCGATTAAGCTACTAGATAGACTGCCGCTTGGAAGAACAACGGGAGATGATCGAGGGGCGAGGATCGAGGAGTCGTGTCACAAGGAGAGAGGACGGGTGGGTTCTCTTGAGTTGAGAACCGAGAGCCGAGACAGGGCGAAAAGGGTATGAGGTGTGGGCAGGAACAAAAGTCACAGGATCACAGGAACCCACCCAGGACGGCCAGGACACGTTATATCACTGTCACGCTCCTCACCATCGATCCTTCGTGATCACGGCCGACGGGCGCGATGGGATCGATGGGAACGAGCCGCAAAGCAGTGGCGCAATGGTGTGTATTCTCCCACTCACGCCATTGAGCCAGGAGGCGAGTTAATCGTTAATCGCGTCACAATGATCCTGAGCCAACCGAAAGGCGATTGACCAGGCGACGTTCTCCACATCCGGCTGTCAAATTCCGTTTTCCGAACAGAAGTACATACAAAAGCACAAAAGAAAAACCAATCGCGTGCTCACATTGTCCTTTTGGATGTGTGACATGCAACACAGCTAAGAGCGATCGATCGCGGGAGTGACATGGTGACATTATTCTTCCCACGGGCAACCACCGTCTACCTGGCTTCCATCTCAATCCAGTATGCGTCAGCAGCTGCCCCGATCGATCCCACCAATGGAATTTCGAAACACCAGACGAACCGACCTAACATCATTGAAGAATATAATACTGCGTCGTTCTGTCGGTCCAGGACGACATGTTCACCAAGGAGCACAAATGGACCACCGTCCGAGCGTTGACTGCTGATCCGTTTACCTGACAACCTACATAGCCACATCACAGACTCACGCACTTGCACACTGCGGATGCACACTGCTGCGCTGCTACAAGCTTCGTGGGATGCGCGCACGTCGCAACGCGGAAGGACAGCCAGGACAACGCTCGTGTGGCGTTATCACAGCCCCTGCAGGAAATAGCAGAAAAGGATCACCATGACACCATCCAGTGGACACACACGACCACCGTGCGAATAATGACTTGCTCACAAGAACGACGTCTTTGGAGATCAGTGCAATGCAGTGCACTGGCCTCTGTTTTTCCTCATCGTAACGACCACGACGACGACGACGGTGGCGCATCGGGGCGCAGCTGGACTCATGGTAACCATGCTAGCAGTCACTCCATGCCTCGCACCGCTCACATGTCGACGCATAAGCGAGTAGATTGACGATGATTTGACGATATCACATTCAGCACAACCGCAGTGACACTCTCTGACTGTTGCATTTCATTCTGACATGGCATTCATATCCTGACTCAGCCCACGTCTGACCACCTTGTCTTACTGACCATGTCTCAAAGGAGATGCTTCGCGTCCGTACAGTATTCAGCCCTTGGTACCTTTACGCCTCTGAGTAATGCTCACACAACAGCCGTTGACGTCAGTAGCAGCGCAAGGTCATACCGGCACCTCGGCTCGGTTCGGCGACTACCTATGTATACTTAATTGTGCCTCAACGAGGATGAGTACAAGAAGGTAACGTGGCAAAGTAGTTTAGAGTGATATCAATCTTCCAAGGAGCGAGCTGGAACCAGCCACAGCTCGACTCGTGGAAAGGAACCCAGTTCAGAGTCATTCTACAACCTACTCCTCGTTAACCATGCGCTTCTTGCCAGCCGTGAAGAGGTCGGTCTGGGGGCCGTCGGTGAAGCCGTACTCCATTGTGTAGGTCCGGTACTTCATACCGCGGTGCGTCTCCACGTTGTTGCCAGTCTTCTGGTACGCGTATATGGGCTGTTTGGGACCCTTGACGCAGTCGTTGGGGTTGGACTCGCACTCCTTGGGCGGCTGGCCGGCGCCCACAGGGAGCTTGTTGTTGCTCGTGACGCCAGTGACATTGCACCGGTACACATTGTTGTACTGGGTGAGTCAGCAAACTACAGCACACCTTTCCCCGCTCTCTGTTCTCGGTACTTGCAATCTCTGAGCTGTAACCCTCTCCGTTCTCGCCCCTGTGTAGCCAGTTCCAAGAGCACAGGCAGCCCCCCTGAGGGCACGGGGGCAGGTCGGAGGGCACCTTGTACTCTGTCTCGCGGTACCACGGCGAGGTAAGGTTGACCGAGAAGACGGTCAGATCCGAGGGCTTGAGGGCGTCAATGTCCGATGTGTATGCGATGGCGAGCGCGGTGCCGCCAAAGTACTTGAGTTCAATGGGGTTCTCCTTGCGCTGGACATTGTGAACGGAGCGGTAGCCGTGGTACTGGGATTGCATGTCCCGCTCGCACACCCAATGGCCCGCCTTATTGCGTTCAAGGTCCTTGGGAAACCCCATGGTGGTCCTCGCGCGGTCGCAGCTAAGTTCTCCTGCAAGAGGGGGTCAGGTACGGCAGTATAAAAGTTTTAATACTTACCGATGAAGGACCCGCCGGCCGGCAGTTCCATGAACACGCCCTCTGGGGGAGGGAACGCCTTACGGCCATGCGCAAACCATTGCTCCTCCGTGAGATAATCGTTGCCGCGCAGAGGGGTGAGCGGGGCATTGTTCTGGAAGTCGTCTCCCGCGGGCGGGTCGCGGTACGGCTTGTCGCCGAGCAGGCCAAACATTGATGGGTGGAAGAGAGCGATGCTGGTGGGAATCAGCAATAGGACAACGGCAGTAACAGAGGCAGGTGTTTTGCTAGTGGATTCTCACTGGGCCTGCGCACCAACAGCAAGGGAGAGGAGGATGGTGGTGGAGAAAATCATTATTGGGGTGTATGTGGTTGGTAGGGAGAGCTGCAGGAGTGGAGGTGGATCAAGATCGAGTGTGGCGTTAGTAAACGAGTGTGGCAAATGAGTGTCGTGAGTTGGTGTCGTGAGTGGGCGTCCTCTGGGAGTGGGAGAGCGACGATGAGAGTAGTGTGGCTGGTGAGGCATTTTTCACCGCTGGACATCAGACTTTATATGCCCTCTCCAAATGTCAAAATCTAAGATCATGAATGAAGAGCACACCAAGGCTCGCATTTTTCACACGTAGGTAACTTAACCCTATCACTTTCACAGTACAGTCCAATGCTGCTTCTTCCACATGCTGGGCGTCCTTCCCCCTTGTGTTAAAGGTACATCTCCGAGACTCCAATCTCGTCCACATGCCGGAAAGCATACCACACTCACTACACGAAGCAACAAACACACCAGAAATGCCACAACGCATGTGCCCTCCTGCTTCATTCAGGTCAGCAGACGTTTCCGTACCTCAATATTGGCTCTTGTTCAGACCACCATTCTGCCACCCATTGGAGGACCTCGGATGTTTGAGGGAAATCTTGCTGGGACGCCACTCCGAAAGATTCCTCGTATTCTCACTTGGTTTCTTTCCCCTCCGTCTCCTCCGTTCCGCTTTCTAACACTGGTCCGCCCCCTTTCGGCACCGTTTCGGACTCTCATTCCTCTATTGCTGTAAACCCCGACAAGGGGTCCAAGTTGAAAAGAGTGGAAACTAGGAGGAGAGCAACATGTCGGACGATCCAGTGGGTGGTCCAAGCGCTTGGGTCGGGCCTCTGTCAGTGATGTCAGATAGGATCCGGACTCCAGAGTCGTAATGTTGTTACAGTAAGAGAGACAGGACACAACAGGGGACCCAGACTTTGAAACCCCCCACAACAGTGGGCACATGCCATGATACCAGCTGTACTGATATATCCCTAGAGCCTGTACTCTGGTCCGGGGCGTCGGTGTCGGACCAACACAGCAGAACAAGGGGATCGGGTGTTTGTGGACATCGATGCCCCCTTCATGCCCCTCTTTTATGTGCGGCCGTTTTGCGAAGCACTGGATCCCTCTTATCGGATGTACCTATCAGCCTGCATATCGAGCCATGCCCATTTGAACCATGTCTCGAGTGTGAAATGTGGCGGTGATGTTAGCCCTCCCTGGGCGATCGGACGCATTCCTCGGAGTTGATCCCCCCGCCCCTCAAATAGCCCCGAAGACGTTTTACCCTCGTCTGGACCAACGATAGGTAAGGAAAGGTATGACACTGGGCATCGCACCCCACAACTCATGCAGCTGCCCTAGCAGCCGGCGTGTCTGCCATATGGCCATCGTGACATATTCGTCTCTGGTGAGGCGTTTCCTACGACTATGACATGAGCTCACTTCATACCGGTGGTCAGGGCTGGTCTGTGGCACCTACTCCCGCGTGACCATTGTCATGGAATATACAGAGCAGGTGGTAATGTGGATCCATTCTGGCCACTCCCATCGTTCGAGGTTCATACTGCACGTTCTGTGTGCGTTAAGCGACGTTGCAGGCACTGTATGCTTCGTGTGCCTGTGTGTGCTTACACCATACGCGCGGCCTTACGCGCCTTACCACGCGCCCGGCTTTTATGTCACGTGCTCCTCGCGTGAGCTGACCAATTGGGCTATAGGGCTGTGGGCTATAAGGCGATAGGCTATGGACCTGAGGAGATAGCGCCAATGTCCGTTGTCCGTTGTTGCCACTGGCGTCACTGTGACCCTGTATCCTTGTCCGCACATCCCTATGTGCCAAGCCGCACATCACGGGTAGACCTTGTTTGTCCGGTGTCCATTGCTTGGCATAAACTCTCGTACTGTATCTCAACAACTAACACTCTCATTCATCCACTTCCATTTTCAATCATCACCACCACTACACAATCAGTCAAAAATGGGCGGCAGCATCCACGATCGGTTCAAGGACGTGCGCGAGGACAAGACGTCCGCCAAGGACTTTTTCAAGGCGCTCACGAGCGGCGCAAAGGCCAGCGGCATGGGGTACAGGGTGTACAACCGCGCGGACGAGGGCAGCGCCGCGCGCATGCAAGAGGCACACATTGAGCAGAGGGAGAACTGGCGCGGGCAGCTGGGCGAGAGGCCGCAGGTGAGTAGACAAAACGGACTTATGGGAGGTGGAATCATGCATGCGTCTACTTTCTGATCTGTTGCTGATAGCTGGCAGTACGACGCCAAGCCTGCCCCGCCGCAGCTCCCCACGATCTCCAACTCGTCCGACGTCGAGCGTGCCCTCGGCCCGCAGCAGCAGTTCGACCCCGGCTACGCTGTCGCTGTCCTCCAGGCATTCGTGATTGGCCAGATGGAGCTCGGTCGCTCGGAAGCGGACATTGTGCCCGACCTCGACGAGCTGCAACGTCGTGTGAGTATCAGTGTGAAGGCGGCGGGGGGGTTCGCGGATTGGTGCAGATGGACAACCGTAGTGAGGGATATCATATTGTGGCGTTACAACGCTCCTCGCGTTCCCGAACGCCCCTGCACCCGGCCGTGCGGCCACGCGGTCACCCCTGTGTAGTGTGTCGAGGACCTCTCCATCCTGTCGCGACATGTCATACTCCGAGCTCACACTCAGCTGCCTCACTACAACGACGCGTTCCGCCATGTCCGCGATATGTACCGCATGGACAAGAACGTGCCCCCAGCATACTAACTTCGTCCTTCCTCACTGAGGATCTGTACTCGAGGTCGTATAATGGTTGTACACGCTGTGACCAGTCCTAGGCAGTCATTTTCTGGAGCGAATAGTTTGTTTACAAGTATGAGAGGGATTTTCGTACTGACTTCACTGATTTTGATGATCACAGCGTACTCGGTTTGTGTCGCCTCCTGCAACCACAAAAGGGCATCTTGCCTTTTGACTACTTTCCTAATTGTCAACATGGGAGGGGTGCCGGGGCGTCAAACTTTGAAATCAAGTAGGACGAATGCTGAGCACTGCACACCTTCTGGACCGCCGTACGATTTCACATCACTTCCGTTTACTTAAAAGAGGGTAGACAAAACTGGAGCTGGACCAGCCAGAGCCCAAGGGGCTCTGCTACTGTTACTGTCCGTTTGGCTGGGTTGCAGTTGACTTGAAAATGTTTCAAACTTAGTCGTTGAAGCAGAACCATCCGACCTTCTTGTGCGAACAGTGGCAGACACCGTCACGGCAGCCACCGTTGCACCAGCCGCGGGCGTAGCAGTCGGGCTTGCACCAGAGGTTGTTGCACCAGCGCTTCTCGTGGTCGTTGTCGTGCTCGTTGAGCAGCGAGTTGAGCTACAAGGTGTGTTAGCACCGTCGAGCCGCAAGCAAAAGGTACATATGTATACAACACTCACAGTAGGGGCGTTGTCGATGTGGCCCTTGACGCAGTTGAGAGGCTCGTCGCCCTCGCTAGAGCAGGTCATGTCAGTGTTCTGGTCGTAGAAGGAGCGCTTCATCTCCTCGGTCGGGGCGGCCGAGACGACGGTCGCGAGCACGATGACGGCTGTGGCGAGAGTGTACTTCATTGTGCTTGTGGTTGTTGTTGGCGGGTGTTTGAGCTGTTCAATCGGCTAAGGTGCTTGGGGTGAAGTAGAGCAGATGAGTTGGGAAGTGAAGAACGGCTGTTGATGGAGTCGAAAGGTCGCAGAGGCCTCTCTTATATATCATTTTGGACACCTCGTCGCCACTTGCGGCTCGCTGAGAACAAGCTCGTCTGACAGTGAGTAGAGGAGCTCACCGCCACAGACACACGAGGTGGCATTGTCGACTGCTACTCACCCACCGCCACAGACGCACAACAACTCGTGTGTCCAACTTGACGGTGCTCACAGCGTCTACATCCTCACAGATCGCCCTGATCCCAATTCCGATGGAGTCTGAGTCGAAGCAACAACACGCATCGCGATCGCCACACTCCACGCATCGCCTTGACTTCATGACGTCTGGAGCGGTGTCCTTGGTATCAACAACAAAACATATTGGGTCCCCGCCATTTTGGTGACGCTCCGTTGAGGGTTATCGGACCACGTCCCGTTGGGACGGCGCTTTCGAGACATCGGAGCAGTCTGTCGTCACTGTAACAACGGCGACGGCCTTGCTTCTCCGCGTTGCATAGCATAGGCGATGTCCTCTCGAAAACGTGTCATGCATGACATGACTATCGCTGAGAACGGAGGAGCGGCGTGGCGGGTTTCATGCCGCCACATCCGGATCCGACTTTTTGTAAGGCGAACTGCCACTGTTTATATTAGTGGGTCGAATGATGGCTGTGGATGCACATGTTCCGAGCAAGAGTGGGCCCCTGTGTGACTTGCGTCTGCCACGCATGCCGGTATGACTCAAGTAATGAAGCATGCTGCAGTGTTGAGTTTTCGTCACTGCTGGAGCTTGCGGTATGCCAAGAGAATGGCCACGCCCCTTATCATGTGCTTGCAGAGATCTAACAGATTCTTGTGAGTTATAATTAATTTTCGTATCCGACATTTCGGTGTAAGTAACTCCGACCGCGGTCGACAGTAGTGCACAGCTGTGGAACAGGTGCTGCGCCTCGCGACGTCACTGACACGTGCCGCACCGACTTCGGAGCATTTGGGGGGTCTGGCGGTGAATTATGGGGGGTTGAAGCACCACTCTCGCTCAGTTTGCTTGCGATTGTTCAGATGCAGTCTGGTGCGACCTCCGCGGGAAGTTTTTGTCGACGGCTACATGTGATCCCTACTGCCTCTGCATGTCCACACTCTTAGCGGACGCAGTCAATGGCGTTCACAGTGGTGCAAACGTGCCACAGCGTCCTAGTCCTCCGCTCTCCACCTCCTCCTTGGACTGAAGCTCTCTGCAAGAGATCGCGTAAAATGTCGCATGTGGACCACAGGGGTCGTCGGTGAATCGGTCAGAGACCCCGTCGTCGCCGTTGTCCCTACGGCTGGCATCGTTCTTCTACCCACCCACATATCTCATCCAAAGAAGCTTTTGGAATCACAGCATCGGTGCACTGGAGTACCGCGTAGGCAATCCTCAGAGGTCCATTACTCAAGATCGGTGATCTTTCCTTTGAGATGGATGCCTACAACTACAGAATTAACGTGCCCGCTAGGCGGTATTTAATCGACACGGGGAGCACAGCCACTCGACAGGAAACAAGGCAGAGAAGGAAGCATTAGAAGGAATGGCTGCGGCCTCTCGAGTCAGCCTTCCATGCTATCTTGCCCATGTGTGAACAAAGGTGCCAGTGAGAAGGGGCAACACCGGCAGAACCAAGAGAGGCTGAATGGGACGGATCGCGGAATGCGAGTCGTCGTTTTCCATGTGCTTGCTCTGGGAGCAACGTCGCCGTCGACCTCATTAGGACCATCCACCCGGAGTGGTTGAACCGTCTGAACCCACAATGGAATAGGCTATCGGCTGCGACCATTCGAGCAGAGCTCTCCCCATACAGGAGAGGATCACATACCATGGGCGGTAAGGTGCGACTCTCCACGTTGAACCTTTCATTAATGTTTCCAATTCTCTGCGACAACAACAAGTCGAGTGGGATTCACTTCTCGAATGTGTTTCTTACCTGGTTATAGAAATCGTGGGAGGTCAAAGCTCAAATGATACTGATACCTGTCCCACGATGCTCAATGGCAGCCGAAGAGTGCACCATGATCTCCGCCCCATCCATCCATACGTCCGGGAACACGGCCGAGTTGTTATCGCGGCGAGTGCCACGTGCTAAACACCGAGACTACAGTCGTGCTGAATGTGTGCTGGTCGTTTCCGAATACCGTGGGCTAGCTTCGGTCTCCACCGACAACATCCGTCCACACTTGCCGTACTGCTACCACATGTTCATTTCCCAGGCCTCCCAAATGAAGGTACACATCCGTTGTTGCACTAGGCCAGCTAGCTGGCCTAGCCCCGGCAAGTTGACGGCGATCGGTAGTCGGCATGTTGATGGTGGGCAGGTGTCGTGAGACTAGTCAGTCGGTCATATACCTCGTCGCAGTGTTGAGGAACTCGAACTTCATACTGTCTCCCAACACTTTACACCTATCTCTGTCGGTTGACAGCCCTATCCATCCTCATCATGCGTCTCAGCACCATCCGCCCCGTGCTCAACAGCGCTCGCGCCTCGGCCTCTGGCAGCACCCGCACCATGGCGGCGGGCGCCAAGTTTGCAAAGTACGACTGGCAGGACCCGCTCATGATGCAGGGCCTCCTGACCGACGAGGAGCTCGCTATCCAGGAGACGGCGCGCCAGTACGCTCAGGAGAAGCTTACTCCGCGCACCCTCGAGGGATGGCGTACGGTGAGTGAAAACAATAACGGAGTTGGGGCTCTGGGTGCACTGTGTTCGTGCCGCTGACGAGTGCCCAGGAGGTTCTCGACATCAACATCCTCAAGGAGATGGGTGCCCTTGGTCTCCTCGGTCCTACCATCAAGGGCTACGGCTGCGCTGGCACAAACTATGTCTCTTACGGACTCATCATGCGCGAGATTGAGCGGTAAGTGGGCATGCTCTCATACGCTCTGGACAGATATGTATTCTGACTCGCTTCAGTGTCGACTCTGGCTTCCGCTCGGCCATGAGTGTCCAGTCGTCGCTGGTCATGACGGCCATCAACGAGTTTGGCTCTGAGGCCCAGAAGGAGAAGTATCTCCCTGGTCTCGCTACTGCGGACATTCTGGGCTGCTTTGGACTTACTGAGCCCAACCACGGCTCGGATCCCGCCAACATGGAGACGACAGCCACCAAGACCGCCTCGGGCTGGACGATCAGCGGCGCCAAAACGTGGATCACCAACGCGCCGTATGGCGACTTCTTCATCATCTGGGCCACCACCGTCGAGAATGGCATCCGCGGCAAGGTCCGCGGCTTCATTGTTCCCCGTGATGCGGACGGCACGATCGAGACCCCCAAGATCACCAACAAGCTCGCGCTCCGTGGATCCGTGACCGGCAGCGTGTTCCTTGACAATGTCAAGATCCCCGCCGACAACGTCCTTCCCAAGTCGAACGGCCTCTCCGCGCCCTTCAGCTGTCTCAACCACGCCCGCTACGGTATCTCGTGGGGTGTCATGGGCGCGCTCGAGGACTGCATTGACCGCGCACGCACGTATGCCCTTGAGCGGTAAGTCCACATGACCCACGAGAGGAGAGGGGAAAACCTCTAAGCCTATGCTCCTGCTCACTTTTCACACAGCCACCAGTTCAACCGCCCCCTCGCGTCGTTTCAGCTCGTGCAGAAGAAGCTGGTCGACGCCAGCACAGCAGCGACTCTGGGTCTCCTCGGCGCCCTCCAGCTCGGCCACCAGAAGGACAAGGGCGAGTGGAACCCCGACATGATCTCCATGATGAAGCGCAACAACTGCGGTCAGGCGCTCGCCCACTCGCGCGTCCTCCTGGATATCTTTGGCGGAAACGCCTGTGCCGACGAGTTTGGCGTCGGACGGCACGAGGCCAACCTCCAGATCTGCAACACCTACGAAGGCACCTACGTGAGTCAACATTGTGTGGGCGATGGGGCGTTAGTTCCGGAGCGGGAATGGGCATTCCCCGCGGCCGGAACCTCTGTCCGGCTGCCCACACATCCCGCCCACGATGCCTGCTCAGTGACGTGGACAACAAGCTGACACCCACCACAGGACGTTCACACCCTCATCCTCGGAAAGGCAATGACGGGCATCAGCGCGTTCGCAAACTAGACTGCTTACAGGGTTGGGGACACATGAGTGCTGTGCATGTACATCCATGACATGAAAAGATACAGTTCAAGTCGGCGGGTGGTCGGGAGGAGGCGTTGAAAGTGGCTAACGGCGAGAACGCCGAGAGCAGTGAGGAGAGGGGAGGGGAGGGAAGCCCTCAAGAATGAGCGGGGAGTACCATGCGTCTCAATGGCAATTAAGATCACGGCGATGCACAGGGCGACAGCGTTGTGAATGGCGGGGATCAGTATGACGTAGTGTGAGGCAACGTCCAGTCCTCGTGAACGGAATTTCTAGGAAGGTGGCTCGGACTGTATGTATGGTCACTGTTACCTCGCCATCTCGCTACCGTGGAGAACAACGATGCCTCAATACATGCAACACAGCCTGAAGGGCCATCTCAGCGATTTAGACGGGTTTCCCGAGTTTTGGCTGTGCAACGAAGCCTCATTGATCATTGAGAATTAACGAGGTAATAGCGAAGGTCAGGGCCTGTGAAGTATGGTGCACGCCGACCGTCGGACTTGCTTGCCGAAGCAATTGCCGGTGCCCGTCACTTTAAGAACCTTCTTTGGGTTGTGGTCCCTGTCATCGCCCCCGCTCACTCCACACGGTGTCCTCCGGACATATGACAGCGTGATCCGGGGACGGGCAAACTACGTTAGTGCTGACGCAGTGGGTTGAACAACAATGTACATAAAGTGCAGGAAACAAAGTACTCCGACCCGACTATTGACCAAACCGTCCGCTTCCAACTGGCCAACAGCCTATAACACCATCATGATGTCCATGGCCGCTACTCTTTCGCTTGCGCTCGCGCTTGTCGCCAACGCCGCCCCGGCTCCCGAGATGCGCTCCCCCACCATGCCGTTCAGCCCTTCAAACGTCACTGTGCACCCATCCGACACCTCAAAGTGCCTGCACGCGACGCAGGGTACGGACGGCACGTTGGTCGACATTGCGCCTTGCGACGGCTCGGACAGCCAGCAGTGGACGGTTGCGCCGGGCATCACGTACATCCGTCTTGCTGGCACTGACCTCTGCGTGACTGACGGCATCAGTGAGTGATACTGCTGCTAACGCCCCGTTGCACTGTTGTTTCTGAACTTGCTTACGCTCACGGTAGACCCGTACACGGGATGGTTCCCCGCACAGGGTCTGCCTCCCGTCCTTCGCCCTTGTCCGCGTATCCTTCCTGACCCCTCGGCGCCGGGCGATGGGTACGCGTGGACCTACGACGAGGCGCGCCGGTTTGTCTACGTCGGCACGGAGGACAAGATTGGTGTTGGTAAGTTTTGTGACTCGAACTGTTCTGCACGACACTGGACACGACTAATGCCCAGACCTCTGTCTTGACAACAAGGACGGTGCGGCTACGGGCGCCCAGACCTGGGAGTGCTTCTGCAAGAACCAGAATCAGGTCTGGACTACCACTCCTCGGCTCAACTGGCCTTAGGAGAACTCTCACTGGCGTGGGCACACTCAAAACTAGGAGAACGGACACTTACACAATTGGACAACGGATTAGGACAATGAGCTTTATGGAGGGTATTTTTTATGATGGCTTAGATTGATGCTCTTTATTTACCTCAACGATGTCCTCCTTTGAAAGTTGACCCCTACAGGGTACTGTTTGCATCGTTCGAACAACACTCGGGCACAGCATATTGTCATGGATATGTCTACATTTCTGTTTCTAATGCTTTTACTTCATCTCCAGGTCCCCTCGCTATAGCTCAGTGTGGAAGTACCCGGACTCGTGCTCAGTGTCGTCAGCGTCATCATCCTGGTCATCGTCGTCGTAATCGTCCTCAAAGTGCGTTCTCTCCAGAACATCCTCGTCGTCTGCCTCCACCTCAGTTCCATCCTCGTCGAGGAGATCCTCCTCAGCATCCTCGTAGACAGAGTTCGAAATCTCATCCTCGTCAATGGCGGCGTCCTCGTCCGAAGAGGTCGTGTCCTCGGTATCGTCAACAGACTCTTCGTTCTCCTCACTGGCAGTTTCGGTTACATTTTCAGGGTCGACGGTAGCATCCATGTTATCGGTGGTGGCTTTTGTCGAGTCATTGGTAGCTTTGGTGTCGGCAGTCTTGCCCGTCGGCCGGGTGTTCTTGCGCGTTGCCGTGGCAGTGCTCTTGAGCAAGGCAGTGCTGCTCGCCATCGCGGCACTGCGAGATGACTTCAGGTCCTCCTCGGTTCCCCATTCGCTACACTCGCGGCAGTCGTCGGTTCTCGAGGGTATGATGAGAGGGTTGTTACACACGCCATAGTACTCGCGATTGTCGTCCGTGACACGGGGATCCAAACAGAGCTCTGGCTGGGTTCTCTCGTTCCAGCGAGAGTAGCAACCGGTGTCGCAGTCATAGTTTCCGCCTTGGCTGCTGAGAGGCGCATCTGTGTGGACGACTTTGACCTCGACACTGCGGCGACGCGCTCGCTTGTATCGGCGACCAGAACCGTTACGAATGTCGAACGGGCGCATGAGGAGACCACGCTGCCAACCCATGTACGTGCGGCCCAGGAACATGTGGCAGTAGCCATAGTCCCACGTGCACTTGGTGGACCTCTCGCGCTGGTAGCGTTGACGCCAGGTCGATGAAAAGGACATGGAGGCACTGAAAATCGACGCCTGGACACCAACAGAGACTTCGAGGCTGTAAGTCGTTTCGGTCTCAACTGTCTCGGACAGCGTCGCCTCTACGTTGTGGCCAATAAAGACCTGCTTGTCGACCGGCTCGGTAGTCCAGGTTCCCGACGACGTGAGGACATAGTGCTCAGCGCCGTCCTTGACGTCCTTTGTGTGAATCCAGGTGCACTCGTTCTGGAACATGTCCGTGTTGACGTCCGCACGACGGGCGAGGGCTCGGTGAGCCTCCACGTGAGTGTCCTTCGCCACAGTTCGCCGGCGGTGGGAAGACCGTTGGCCGACCGCGGAAAGAGGCTGTTGGCGAAGTTGTTGGCAAAAACTTCATGTTCGACGTTGTTGCCTTTCCAGTCAGTCGTGCTGGCGTTGCGCGACGTCTGAAGCGGGACAGAGTCGCGCTTCCTGAGGTTTCCGTCACGTCGCTGAACAAAGCGGAAGAAGTCCATGGTGTCACGCTTTCGGCTATCTACGTGTGGTTAATACTGGGCCATATTTCAGTGTTCATCTTGGTACTCACTCTTGTTGAACATGTCGCCTTCAATGTCAAGGTCCCACACGGTGCCGTTGATGCGGTACGGTCCACTGGGAAGGTGCCAGTCTTGGGCGTTCTGCTTTTGCAGCATCTCGAACGGGAAGTTGGGGATGTTCTCGTCGTCGTCATCGTCGGCGTCGTCGACCATCTCGGCGTGAACTTGACCAGGCTTGTGGCCGACCTGCTCCTCTCCCCCGCGTACCAAACCCTCGACGTAGTCCTTTACGCTGGAATCCCTCTTGCGCTTGCGCTCGCTGGCCTTCTTCAGGGCAGCGTCCGCCTCCTGCTGGCTTTGGTCCTTGTCGTAGGTTGTCTGGATCTTCTTTCCCCAGTCTCCCGGCACATAGAGTCCGTACCTCTGACCCTTGGTATGTCCGGCGCCCTTCTCAACCACCTTCTCGGAGAGCGAGATGGAGCCGCTCTGATAGTTGTTGTGGATACACTGGCTGATGATGAGGTTGATGGCGTCCGTGCAGTCGGCGTAGCTGCCCTCCGTGTCCGCGGCGTACATGAACCACTCCGTTCTGAGTTTGGGGTCGTTTGGGTTATCGGCTGTGAATGTGAGCTATGGGCAAGGAGGAAGGACACGCGAACACGGGCGGGAATGGGAAGACCGAGAAGCAGAACAGATCCGCAGGAACAGGGCAGTAACAACATGTACCTTGGTTAATATAGTAGCCTGTAGTCACCGCCTGGCTGGGGTTCTTCTGGTCGAGCTTCTTGGCCGACTCATCGTTCTTGAACGGCTTTACCGGGGCTGAATTGCGGTTGTTGCAGAGGTTGTCGCGCCACGTGTTGAGAGTGTCGAAGTTGGGACTGTAGTCACCATCAATCTTGCAGCAGCAGATGGGATGGTGGCCCTTGAGCTCGCCTGACGCCTCGTCGCTGCGAGACACGAGGGTCTGGTTGGTATATGTGGCAGAACCCAGAGCACCCTGTACGCTGCCGAGCACGATGACTGTGTGAAGCAGAGCCAGCGCCATTGTTGGTCGTGGTGTTCGTGGCGGTTCGTCAAGTGTGGTTGGATTCTAGTTGGCGGAGATTTCGGAGAGTGAGGGAGATTAATTTTTTGGATCTCATCGCATCTGATGTATTTATGTCCGACTCTGTGAGGTGTTTTGCGGTCCTGTTATCGATATTACGATCTCCGCACAGACAATGAAAGTCCTTCCTACTCCGGTGGTCAGTGCCGACGTTGATCGTGGCCCCGTACGCACCGTATGTTCCCCAGTTGGGCAGACCGCTGTGCGTCCCGCCGTTCAGCACTGCTACCGTTCCATACATTTGGCACATCTGTGCCTTTCAACACCGAAGTTACCCCTGTGATCAGTTCTCGTACGGAGATTATTCCACCGCCTCCCCTGCAGTCATCACCAACCATTAACATTCTCCAGTGGTGTTTCAGACTACTCAAGGGTTGCTTCGAACCCTATTTTGAAGCTTGATATCGCGTTAGACAAACACTCCGGCAGGACCCAGACATGCTGCCACCACTCATGTGGCGATGATATACGCAGGGTAGAATGAGATCCTTCAATGCCAAGCCTCCTCCGTCTGCTATGGGTGTTTTGAATGCCTCCTGCCCCCTTTAGGGCTGTGGGGAGTGTACACTGCCTGACCACATCAACACTGGATTTTTTTTTTTTTTTTTTTGCGCACATGAGGGAGGCCTTACGTACTTGCAGCAACACCCCCACTTGTCACTGATGCTCACGCCCGCATGTCCAGAACCACGCTTTCACAAGCCGACAAGGGGATTGTGTGCCTCAAGTTCAACCGTACTACAGTATATGCTTGATACACAGATATGCGCTCAACTGTGGCACAGCCGTCAACCTGCGCATCGTGTCGAACACCGATGGCCAGGGCAAGAAAGCAGAATATGCCACCTGCTCAGCTGGAACTTGCTCACCTGAAACTTTGTCACCTTTACATATAGTGTACAATTAGAACGCTGATGTTGATACAAGAGTGTGATGATCCGTCTGAACGTCACTGTGTTGGAGGGGAGAGCGGTGTTATTGCTGTGGTTGTTGCCTCGATAGGGCACGAAGACGAGACATTATCTCCTTGAGACAAAAGCGGCGCAACCATGAGCCTCCACGCGTTATTTGCCCTCACGCGCCCACCTCTCGAGACGCGACTTAGCCCGATCGACGAGGAAGAGGGTATACGTTCGGTGGAACCAGTACATGAGGCCGGTAAACGTCGGTCCCCAGGGGCTCGGAAGCTCGCGTCCACCAAACGACACCTCGAGGTGGTTTTCGTCATTCAGCTTTGCGTGCTGGATCTGGATACCTGCAAACGCGGGTTCGTCGCTCGCTTGGAGAGACCAGAACACCGCCACATGTTCGTCATCAGCGTAGATGCCCTTGAAGAGACCGGAGCAGAATTCGTAGTTCTCACTCCCCGGTTGGCGGGGCAGGTAGGGCGGAATTCGGGATGAGTAGCCCGTCAACCGAGCCGCGAGGCCTTCGAGGCGCAGTGTCCATGTAGCGTAAAAGGCAGAAAGGTACGTTCCCAGCGGATCCGTGAGGGCCATGCGGGGCGCAGTGGTAATGACGGTGGAGACGCGGCCGGCCCCGGACCACCCCGGAGGGAACACGCTCGCAATGTCACCGGTGTAGGGACGGGTGTCGTAGGTGTATGTCTGCGTCAGGCGGCGGTACTCCAAAACTCCGTACGCTGCTGTGCCCGCGAGGCTGACGCCGAGGAGACGGAGGGGAGTAATTGCGGTCATAGTAAAGAGAAAAGTAGCAGTAAGGAGGTTGTTGTTATTGCTGTGGATGTTGCGTTGAGGGGAGAAGTTGGCTGCTGAGTGGGAGACTGGGTTGTGAACTTGTGCTTGTTTACACGTCAAGTCGGGGTGAGTAACCTGTTGTTTATGTATTGCTGTTCCAAGCAGTTTGAGATTGATCTAGGCGAGTGAGTTGCACGTCTTGAGAAAACAAAAAATGCCGCACTGTAGGGTAGTGTGATCGCTACATGGAGATAAACGAAGCATAAGGAGTATCCGAGAAGTCGTTGTCGGAATAGTCCGGGCACCAGGAATCGCTCCACTGAAGGATGTTGTAGAGCCAAAAATGTTGAGCAGATTACTGGCTCGTGTATTATCGGAGCGATTGTCATCTCGGGCGCTCAGTCTGTAATCTCGGCAAGGTGCATCTGTAAAGCCTGCTTCTGATACCAAAAGACAAGCAGCCAGTGCGACAGGGGCGGAGCGGATCATGCAGCATTGATCACCGTTTTTGTACCGCCGATTGGAAGCAACACGACATCGCCTTCAGGCACATTATGCGTATCTGCGGAATGTCAAATGCAGCCAGCGGGTTGGATGAGCGTGGCATGAACTTGCATTCGGCCTCCGGCATCGGTCATCGGCGTCTTGATTGAAACAGTCAGTCAAGCAGGAATTTGGTTATCTCGTCTCCGACCAGCTCCGTGAATCACCAATTATCAATGCGTCTCCTTCCGACAAACGTGATGTATCCACTGGGCCATTGGTGATCACCAACATGCATCACACTCACGCAACCCACGACACTGATGAGCGGCTAGCATATTCCGCTCGTTGACGATCGTTGAATTATAGTACTAACTAGCGCCTTATGGCAAAAACATAGGTACAACCTAGATGTGGTCTACCATTTGGGATTGAACCACACGAGAATCTCATGAACGCCCTTGGCTACGCTGCCACCGAGGCTCGTGAGTATGTCGAAGATCTTGCGGGGAATGTAGGTGACAATAAAGACGATAATGAAGCTGAGTATGTAGATGACGCCCACGATGACCTTTAGGGTGGTGTTAAGGAGGCCGAACAGACTTTCGAACAGCTTGCAGATTGCCTGCAGGAGCGTAACTGGCAACTTTGCAATGGCGCTAAAGACGGCCTTCAGAGCAGCGCCCACGTCGGCGAACGTCACGTTCTTAATGCGGCAGATGTAGGACCACACAGCCATGAGTGCAGTGACGACTGCGGAGAGCGCCGAACCCAGCACAGAGGCGATTGCTTTGGCTACCCGTTTTGCAGTGTCGGCACCCAAGTGGAGCAGTGCTCTGACAACGTTGACCATTCGGACCCCAAGCCGCTTCAAGGCAGCTGGAGCAGCAAGAATGCCGCGCTTGATGGCGTTCGTGCTTGCGACAACAGCTCGCTTGATGGCTCCCGGAGCCTTGACGACGGCATTCTTGCTTGCGACAGCAACTCGCTTGATGCCTTGGCCCATAGTTGTTGCCGTGCGTTTGCACCAGGGCAAAAACTTTTTGCGGTTATCGTAGACGAACCTCACGCCATTGGCGGTTTCCTCGGCCACCCAGATCGGAAAGTCGTACACTAAGGCCTTGGGAAGGTACCAGGCAAAGAACGTGACAAACGACTTCAGCGACGAGAGAGCACTCTTGATGTTTCGTAGGGCACGAGCGTGGTGTGTCTTCCAGCGGAGCATGGCGCCGCCACGGCGAGCGGGGAGGAAGTCGACAGTGTCCTTGTGATGATTGTCGGCAGCGAGCCGCAGCGCCAGCTGACCGTCCGACGCCATAAACGCGTCGTCGGCGCCAAGCGACATGAGCCACTTGACCATTACGAGGTGGCCCGCCTCCGCCGCAAGGAGGAGCGGCGTCCGCGTGACCCGTTGATCCTCGCGCCACGACAGGCGGTACATGAACACCTTGTCGGGCTCGGCGCCGAAATCGACAAGGGCCTTGGCTAGGCGCAAGTGTCCCAACTGCGCAGCATGAGCAAGCACAGGGACGCCCTCGCGGTCGGTTAGATTAGCTGTGACGAGCCCCACTTCGAGCATGACCACGACCTTCGCGACATTGTCCGCCCTCACGGCCTCGCAAAACTGGTTGACAATTCGCAACCGTTCGGAACACCACGAACTGCCCACGTCAGGCCAGCGCTCGAGAGGGAGGCCAAGCCTAAGGCGAACTTCGGCCGTCAGGCCCGTCACGCCCGTCTCGATATACGGTGGGACATCGTATTCGGGGGCAGGCAACGGCTGTGTAGTAACACTGTTGGAGCCACCCGTCGTGGTTGCCACTGCGGCGAGGACCGTCGCATCCTCTGGGCCAGGCGCAGGCGCAGTCGTAGCTGGCCGTGGTTCAAAAGGCTTGAACCGCTGGTCCTGGGTCGTGTACTTGGGCGGCTGAGGGAGTGTTTCGGCGTCGATCGTGGCTGTCATTGTAGGGACAGGCTGTTTATCATGGCTTGCCGCTGTTTATTGTGACTTGCCGCCGTTTGTCGTGACTTACCGCTGTTTATTGTGACTTGCCGCCGTTTGTCGTGACTTACCGCTGTTTATTGTGACTTGCCGCCGTTTGTCGTGACTTACCGCTGTTTATCGTGACTTGCCTGTCGGACAACAAGGGTCTGGAGAATGAGAACAGTGGAATCCTGGAAATGTCCGTGGTTGAAATGAACTGTGGGGTTCGATTATGGGGATGGAGCTGCTGTTTTGATGTTGGTGGAAAGGGTCCTATGACGCGTTGGTTGGGTTAAGCATACGTGTAACCTGGGGCCGCATATGCTACTAGGTGGGTGAGAGTTGAGCTGTTCAGGCTTGGTTTATAAGTTGCTTCTGGCCTTCTGGAAGCTGGTTACTCGACACGTAGAAAGTTATGCTGTGCTTGATCGAAAGAGTGGAGCGAGTGTGTGGATTGACAATGGCAAATGGATGAGCACGCTGGCCCGTTGGAAGAGTCGAAACTAAAAACAACAATCCAAACGCGCCAATGCCAAGGGGAGTAGCGGAATGTGGCTGCCGAGGCAGTGCCAAAAATTGGAAGTCATCACAGCCCCAGGCGCGGATGTCTAACCCTTGTCTCCCCAGCATTCTCAACCGCATATCATGCATATCCGGATATGTCTCATCACTGGGGCTGTCGTCTTCATTTGGGGAGGTATCATACGCGCTGACGCGTCGAGATGACGAGATTGGAGCGAAGTGACATTGTTGTCTTGAAAGAGCATAGCATGTTTCCGCCCCAACATTCCGCAGGTCTATACCATGTCACAGATCACAAGACTGAGTGCATCAATTCCAGAACCCAACTGCTACCGAAATGTATCTTCTGCAAACCTCATGATCCTTCCATCATGAGTCTCGTCCTCAGCACTAGGTGCCGCGGTTCCCTCATTCTCCTCAGCCCACGCAGGATCATACTGCGGAGGCACGAGCTCGACTCTGTCGACTACCTCCTCCTTGTAGATCCTTGCCCCTGCGGTGGGGTTGGGGCTTGGGGCGGCATGGACCGCCGTGTGTGGAGTACCTTGGTCTTAGCAATGAGAACGTTCAGCGGTGTCGGTGTCGGAGCCGCCGATGACGTGGGGGGGAATCCTGGACCTGGAACCATGGGCGGATGGGGGAGTCGCCGGACTGGTCGCCTTGTGGGCGCGTGTTCGACCATGTCCGTTGACGGGAAGTGCGGAACGAACGGGGTAGTGGGGCTCACAGAGTGGTCCTCCTCAAACGCCACGTTGTCGTCCTCGATTGCCTTTTGGCGTCTGCGACGCACGCACTGCACGACGCACGCACTGCACGACGAGGTAAAACGTCGCGCCAGCGATCAGGGGCGCTCCGGCGACGCCACCGACCACTCCGCCCGCGATTACGCCCTTGCCCGTTGACGATCCACCTGCCGCGGCGGTGGCGGTGGCGGATTGTGTTTCAGCATCGGTTTCAATGCCAGGACTCGCGATCGTCGATGGTTCCGTGGAGGTTTCATTACTGAGGAGAAAGTTAGAGATTGCCTACCACAGCATTCTCTGCTGAGGACTCACGACAGCCCTGACAAGAAAGTGACGCTGCTGAGACCGAAATATCCCAATCCTCTGATCGTCATGTTGTACACCGCCGCCGGGTCCAGAGGTGCCGTAAACATGAGTACGCCGCCAAGGATCCACGTGTTGGTGGGGTAGCAGCCGTACGGGCCCACGGATTGGAAGATAGGCGGAGGAGGAGTGAAGCTGACTGTCAAGCTGTCATAATTGGGTCCCATTGTTCCGTTGAGCATGAGAAAAGAGGTGTTGGCGGGCACGGGGACAATGACGCTGGAGGATGACGCGCCGATGACTGAGCCGTAGGGCCGCGGTTTGGGATCACCTGGCCCATGAGTGGGAGGCCAGAACAACCGTTGACCAGCAACCAATACCACCACACCGCCAGGGGCGTTATCCCACCGCCACACGTTCCATCAACAGTAACAGCACAGACACAAGCACGTACACGCCACTGGCAGCCTCCTCTCACTCCAAGTTGTCTCCTGATGCAATAGCCGGCACCGTTATTGGAGTCCTTATTGGCGTGGCACTCATCACCACGATCTCCGCCTGGGCTGCGATTCGTCGTCTCCGTCGGTCGACGTATGAGGACACCGTAAGTACACGTGCCAACAGAAACCTTATCCCATCTTGCCATGATTGCTAACTCTCATAGGACCAAAGCCAGCCGCGAAGGATTTGTCATTGACGAAACGCAAGGCAGCGAGTCTCGCCTCGTTGAGCGCCCGCTGCCCCCCCCCCTTCCCGAGAAACTAGGCTTCTTGTCCGAGCAGGAAATGTACCCCGGTGGCGGGATCTCGTGCGTATACTCCTTAAAGCTTGGAGCTAACACCAGTCCCTTGAGTGAATCAAGTGGCGACTCGCCGATCAGTCCCAAAGTATCGGACGATAGCGCTCCATCGCCCTCCACGCCGCCTCTGGCCCCTCCACTCGCCGTCATGACCACATTCGACAACCCCCTGTCCCCCATGTCCCCGCAGTCGCAAATGCGGTCGCCGCGCCCGCTGCCGACTCCTGTGCAGGCGACATTGACCACCACGTGGCCCCCGCTTGAGCGGGTACGCGTGCAGCAAGAACGTGATGGAGGCCGATTGAGGGATCTGGGACCGTTGCCAGGATACCCTGGTTCTGGTGGTCGGGCCTTAGTTTACGGGTTTCGCCCCCTGCTATTGTCGCTAGTTAATGCCTGTATCAAAGGTGAGATGAACGTGAGATGAATGGTATTGCCCAATGCACAAGTGGCGATTTGAACGAGACTTTGTGCAGAGTCAAAGTTGCCAACCCAGGGGCAATTCTGCTATATAGGTGTTGACGTACTGTATGTATCACTTCTCGACCGTTAGTCAGTCTCCTGTCTTGCGAGACGATTCTCTACTCGCCACTGACCACCTGACGCCTTATCGGGGCCTTGGGAGCAGATTACGCCGGATGGCGACCGGCGGCGAGCGAGCAAGAAACGTCACAGCCGGCGCGATTCCGAATCTGCATCAATGGCGACTAGAAGACACTTGTATCACTCTCCACTTTTTGCATTCTCTCTCTCTCGATTTGATATGGAGATTCGATACGATAGAAGCATGACGCCAATGTGAGCGTTCAACATTGTTTCGTTCCGGGAAGGTCCGGGGTCTGCTCCGTGCGCTTGCAAGGTGGACATTCCACAACTAAGTAAGAAAAGTGACGTCCTGTTTCGGTGTCTGCGTGCCCGGTCACGGAATGACCGCGGAAACACTGTTCATGAAGATGGGAGGGGGGTCTTGATAAGGAGTTTTGCATCCGGCTTGCCCGGGGAGGGACAAACCAAAAATATCGAGATTACCGAACAGAGCACTGTAGAACCTACGTGGAACACTCATGGAATGATGTTGCAATGGCGATGAGGATGGAACGACATAACGACACTCGCCAGGTGGATTGCTGATGTGTCAGCGGTCAACTTTTGGGAAGTTACACGCGCAGCAGTCGGACGATGCTACAGCAGCTACAGTACTGTCACCGGGTTACAAGCAGTAGACTGCGCTCAGGACCTCAAGCCTCCCAGAAACCCAACTGGCCGAGGGAGCTCCAGAGGCGACACGCCAGCGTCCTGGGGTGTCGGCGTCCCGAGCACTACGAGAGAAGCACAAGGAAAGGGATAAAAGAAGACAGACCCCTGCGTTTCTCATCTGGTTCTTCAAGCTTAACCACCACAAGCTCTACACTAGTCACAAACACAAGCACAACCAGACAACTAGTACTCGCCACCCAACCGAAAGCAACCACATCACGATGCCGTCCTTCCACGTTCCCCCAACTCCGCCACCGACCCCGCGGCCAAGCGACCCAGCCGCTTCGTCACGGTCTTGACAGCAGCTAGCCACCTCGTCCCCGCCACGCACCCTATTGGGTGCGGCGTTACTGTGGCTGGGCGGAGAGGGATGAAAGCAAACAAAGAAGGGAAAGAGTACCACGAGTAGACGAATCAACAAACTCGAATGAACGGCGAGAGGCGAACACTACAATCGTTACGAAGCTGCTACACACCGCAATAATGACATCACCTTATATTGTCACCATCGCCATCACCGACACCATCAGTGTCAAACATGTCACATAACATACCATCGATGCATCTCCTAGGACCACAACACCACCACGCGCCGTCGTCACATTCGCATCTCAACACTCACACATCTGAGGCTGCATGTGGGCTTGTCCATGAACTTGAGCGGGCTTGTGCTCCTATTCGCCGCTCGCTACGTCCACTCCACTTCAGTCGTCCCCGCGTTCGACACGCACATCGGTGGCCTAGCCATCCCCGATCCCGACCCTATCATCCTGGTTTCGTGCCTCCAATCGTAACATAGCATTTCATGTCCCATAGGGATGTATTTGTTGCTGCGTTGTGAACCGTGACAGTGCTACCCACTTAACCAAGGACTGAGGGTTATGTCTGCTGAGTACTGATGACTGCCGGATTCCGGGTTTTCCTTGACGCTTTCGGCTGTGCTCTATTGGCCACTCGAAGGGGATCTCACGGCTTTCTAGAAGGGAGGGACGCGTCGCTATCCATCTCCTCCACCGTCCAGCACGTTTGAAGGTCGAGCGGAGGCAGGGTTCTGTCTGAGGATCGTTATGCGAATTTAGCTGACACATCACTCCGCTTTTCAGCGACAACGCGCCTGACCGACCTCGCCGGTCACCATCACACCTGGCACCGAGGACCGAGAACTCGGGTGGGGCGATCAATGCGCCTCGGGGTCTTGCATGATGTCAGTGGCGATCAAGACGATCACGATCGCGAATTGATCGCCGCACCGAGACCTTCCTTTGTGGCGTATGCGCACCGACATCACACGGCAAAGTACCGTTTAGTCGACCTAACTGTTGCTGGCCCCACAGATGACATCGCAACTACCGCACTACATGAAGTTCGGTTGTCATCGCCGAGCTCGACGTGCAGATGGATGTGTGGAGGTGGAGTAGAGTTGCACCGTAGCGAAGTTTTGGACAGTGGCGAATGACGTCATGGTCCAGCCAAGAAAGTGAAAAGCATCGGTACCGGCAATACGGCGCCACTGGACTCCAGCCAGTTGGGCGGAAATACGTTGGCCGTCGATTGTCATCGCTCCCCGAACCCCGGGCTCCATCTCGATTTTTTTGATTCATTGCTTGGCCTTTTTCAGTTACAATATATCTCCTTGCTGCTAGCAGCCACACTACACTTACCACCTTGCCTG
Organism: Apiotrichum mycotoxinovorans; assembly: GCA_013177335.1. NCBI lineage: Eukaryota > Fungi > Basidiomycota > Tremellomycetes > Trichosporonales > Trichosporonaceae > Apiotrichum > Apiotrichum mycotoxinovorans. Next base: position 5,105,105 of record CP053620.1, on the reverse strand, counting down.
CGTATCCAGGATGAGCGCCATTACGAGACGAGCGGCCCGCCTTGGCGAACTTGGCCCACTAGGAGTACTAGGTCCACCTAGGCTGGGCAGTATATCTTCGCAGACCCGATTGACCCTCGTCCCCCCCAACTGTCGACAACTGCAACTTCCAATGTCTCAATCACAATTTGCACGCAACATTCATACGAGTAACACGTCGAGCTTGGCGACGCCGGCGGACATGGCCCACTGCAATGCCTGGAATCAACGGAATAGGCGAAGCGGCTTTTGGAAGCGCAGGCGTGAGCGAGTGTGAGTGTCGATGGTCGTGTACGTTGCCTCGTGGGATGATAACGAGCGCTGTGATGGTCTCCGAAGAGATGACCACACCGAGGCTTTACCCGGGTCGGATGCTTCGCCCTCACCGTAACAGGCGCCAGCATGCCATGTACCTGGGTAGTCACTCTGTCGTATCCTCTATACCAGCCAGCTCGGTGACTGATAGAGGATCAACGATGACCAAGCGGTGTGGGTCATCTTCGTGATCCGTCGTTCCGAGCTGAAGTCCATCCCTTCATTCTGCTTTGCTCTGTTGCGACTGGGTTGGCGACCATGGATGACCGAGATATGCCAAGCCACCAAGTCTTGGCGCACGGACTGCTGCTCCGGTCCCCAGCGTTTGTCTCGCGCTTGCATGACCCGTGACCTCTGTCGGCCCTGTCCCTGATACATGGAAGCTAATTTTCCAGAGCGTCGCTTCCCTCCCCTATACCCATGGACCCGAACCACGAAACGCGCGTCGGCGCAGTCACAGGCTCGACTGGGCCCGCGTTCCCCGGCGCCAAGGTGGAGACACCTATTCCGGACTATCTGAAGCGCGTTCTCAACGAATGCAGCCACGACACGTCGGGTCACAACGCGGACTATATCCCTGAGCTGCGCGATGCCAACTCGAACTATTTGGGCGTGTGCCTCTCGACGTCGGACGGATTCGTGTACGCCGCCGGCGACGCGGACGTCGAGTTTTCGATCCAGTCCATCTCCAAGGCGTTTGTGTACGCTCTCGCGCTCGAGGAGTGGGGCCTTGACTATGTGCTTAGCCGCGTTGGAGTCGAGCCCTCGGGCGAAGCCTTCAACGAGTTGACGCTCGATAGCGATACTCACAATCCCCTCAACCCGATGATTAACGCCGGAGCCATCGCGACGCATACTCTTGTTGGCCCGCCCGAGCTCACCGCCGACGAGAGGTTTGAACGGATTCGCAAGGGCCTCAGCGCATTTGCTGGCAGGGAGCTGGGCGTGGACGAGGCTGTGTTCGAGTCGGAGAAGAGTACGGCATACCGTAACCTGGCTATTGCGTGCATGCTGCGCAACTACAACGTTATCGACGTCGAGCCTGAGGACACTGTGCGAGCCTACACGCGGCAGTGCGCTATCAGTGTCACATGTCGTGACCTGGCGCTCATGGCCGCGACCCTCTCTAACGGCGGTGTGCAGCCCGTGACTGGTGTCCGTGTCGTGCGTCGCGAGGTCGTCAGGCAGGTCCTGAGCGTCATGATGACTTGCGGAATGTACGATGGTGCCGGACAGTGGGTCTCTACTATTGGATTCCCAGCAAAGTCTGGCGTTGCGGGAGGTATTCTGGGCGTACTCCCCGGCCAAGCGGGTATCGCGACATTCTCGCCCAGGCTCGACTCGCACGGCAACTCTGTACGCGGTGTGCAGATCTGCAAGCGCCTGTCGGACGACATGGGTCTCCACATTATGAACGCCCCCGAGCCCGCGCGCAGTGTCATCCGGCGTGACTATATCCTCCGTGCGCCCCCGCACATGGTTAACGCCAATGGCGTTGTCCCTACCGTATCTGTCATTTCCATCCAGGGCACGATCAACTTTACGTCTGCGGAGCGCGTCATTCGCGTCATCAATGCGCGGACGTGCCAGGACAGCGTGTCCATTGACGGATTCGTTTTCGATGTCCGAAACGTCTATTCCGTCGACAAGGTCGCGCGCCGCATGTTCCGCGAGATTGCGCGCAGAATCGTCCAGGCCGGGATGAGGTTTACGCTCATCGACCCCGAGAATCTGCTTGGCATGGAGGCGGTCAACGGTACTACCGCAGGCCACATCGTCTCGGGTACCGGCTCCTCGATGGTGCCCACCGCCACCGCTCCCGCGTCGGCTATCAAGGACGCCGTCCCTGCTATGACCGTCAAGCCGTTGGACGCCTCAGTGGTGGGAGATGAGCGCTGCGTTGTCGACCAGGTCGTCCTCGATCTCGACAGCTTCAGTGGATGGGAGAAGGTCGCGATCCCGGACGCGATGCGCACTCTGGCCCTTCCCAAGGGCGTGAATGCCGACTTGCGTGAATGATTGCCCGGCCGTAGTTCACGGAGTCACCGCGATATGCGGAAAGCTAGAGGAGGGGTTGACATAACGCAAGTGGTTCTACGCGTCGGCTGCGACTTGTTTGAGTGCCATTCTTAATGTATCTACCTCTATGTCCCTGACCGACGCCGACACCGTCGCCGACCTTGACAACGAAAACAACATGTGTGCGACCTATCCCCTCCCCCCCTTCCCCTTTGTTTTTCTCCTCTCTGTTGACTCTGCGGATAAACCTTTGCGGTTAGATTTATCAACTGTCTGTGATTGAGCAATTGACCAATGGCTATCGCGTGGCTCGGCCTCGTAGGCACCGATGCACGTGTTCCCCTGAGTGGATCGGCCTCAAGAATAGACATTAGATTTATGCATGCAACACTGATCGTCATGAGTCGGTGGTCTCGCGAGCTATCTGTCACAGAGCACTGAGTCGATTCCCGCTGCGGGCGGACTTTGCGTCAACGCTAGCCGTGCACACCTTGGGGAATTGGGGTCCATCGAACAAGCTTGTGGATTTCGGGGGAAGCGTCCGAGGCAGTGCCAGAATACACCATGGTGTTATGTAACAATCCTTCGTCCAGCATACGCCCCAGTACCTCGTCCCTCGCGCTCTTCACTCTAGTCGCGTTCCTAATGGCGATGAATACCTCGCGAGTGGGAGAGTTATTCGTGCAATGCGAGCCTTCCGGGGAATGCTGGAAGAGAGCGATGATCCGGCCCTCGGACCCGATCGGCGATAGTGACAAACCGAGGGTTCCGAAGTTGTCCGTAGTAGGCAAGCGACCACACACAGACCTGCAGACCTTTGAGATTGTGCACTGTACACTGTTGCACGTGAGAGCATGTGAGCGCCACGAGCAAGTGGCGATGAGCACTGCAGCACTGCATGATGTGCTCCGAACACTAAACAGGTACCAAGCGTGATCTGCAGGGATGACCGGGCCGGTCGAGCATGCCACTGTAAATACCTCTTGTCCTCGACACTGGACTCGAGTCATTCATTCCTTGTGCCTTTGTTCTAGCATGTGAGGCATGAGGCAGTGGACCTGCGCGGAAGCAAAACGTCGGCACGTGCGGACCTGTGCTTGCCATGACTTGCCATGTTGCATCGCCTTCTGCGTGCAGCATTCTCAAACCGATGTGCTGATGGCGTCAGTCACCCATGACGTTCGCCAAGGCGTGGGAGATGGTTTGCCGACCGAAGCGAGATATCCGCAGCTCGACAATAGCGGATCCGAGATACTGGCGTCTAAAATTCCCTCGACGGAAAAACACATCCTACTAGCTACACGTTGTTGCGTTGTTCTGCATCGCCTGCTATTGCATGAGGTGTGCCATGCACTCATCTTATGTCGGACCTGCTAAGTGCTTGCCCCTCAGATAAGCAGAAACCCGACGGAATACAGTCGATGGTTCAGAATATCAGCCAGCATGTTGCGTGTTGCGGGCAGCGGCCTTCCAGGAACGGGCTTGACCTTTATGGGAGTCATTGAGGCTGGGAGAGCAGGAGCAGGAGACTTCTGCGGCGAGCGGTCAGGGACAACCTCAGCCTTGTTTCTTCTTCATTCCACTGCTTGGGGCACGAGTCGGCGAGTCGGTACACTCTTGCCCTTCTGGTGCAGTCTTAGCTTGCTTCGGTTGCTCCACTTGCTATCTGGCTGTGCCCCTGTATGTCTGTTGTTGTCGCACTATTTCGCTTCCTTGCCGACGTCTCCGCATACCGCGCGTGCTTGAGCCCTCGAGCACCCCTGTTGACGCTGAAGGGGACCAAAAAAGAATAGGAAAAACAAAATCTAGCGCGCTTCATGCTTGTTAGTTTGATTGTGCTTTGTGCGCGTCATCAGCACACTCGTAGCTGCAGGACCGTGGGTCGCCGATTGCGGGCGACGGTCAACCGTGAGCGGTGCAGTCACAATGTGAAGTACACTCACTAGCTCATCCACATACTATTTAATAACAGCTCGTTCACTACTGTCGGATCTGTTCCCATCACCTTGAACGATCCGTTCTTGTACACGAACCGCAGTGTGGCCTCAGCCTCATACTAGTCCACAGGTCTCGCTCACTCACCTCATCTTATCCTTATCTGCGCCCATTCACTTCTCGTCCCTATCCTCGCCCTCCACCAGCCCCCCTGCTCGCCTCTCCAGCATGTCCTCGTTCAGCAGGGACGCCGGTGCGGCGCTCGTCTTTCTGATCCTATACTTCATCATGTTCTGCTACATGACATTCATGTACGCTACCAAACGTTACCGCTTCAAGTCCCGCTTCACCATTTTGTATTTCCACGCACTTATTCGTGTGGCTTCGCAGGTACGTTTACGTTCGGTAGCGGACGGCGCCTGTTCTTGGGGCTGACTTGCAGGCGTGCGGAGTTGCGTTTGGAATCCTTGTCTGGAAGAACGTGAACGTGTTCGTTGCGTACCTCGTTCTCAGCGCCGAAGGCTACTTCTCCCTGGTAAGTCGAACCGAAAGGGCCAAGAGATGTTAAACGCGTTTGACACAACGACTAACTGCCTTTTTCGTTTTTCTAGACTATTGCGGCCTATCACTTCCTCAAGCACTATGAGATTGCACACCTCGGCAGCTCGAACCTCGGCCCCGCCGTTCCGCCCAAGGGCAACGGTCGCCGCCGTATTGTGGCTGCGTTCACCTTCTTCCCCATCTTCATGCCCTGGCTGTACTGGCACGACGAGGTTCTTTCCATTGTTGATTCGTGGCTGATTCCTGCAAAGTGAGTGTGAATCATGAGTGAGGATGGAGATGCCAAGGTCGCCAATCAAACATGAACCGACCGTTGCTTTGCAGAGGGACTTGGGATCTCTGACCGTCGGATCTACAAGTCTTGGCAGCACTCATTGGCCAAGCTGGGAGTGGTAATGCTGTCAATGTCAAGTGGCGGACGCGGTTGAAGCAGCTGATCCGCAAACAAGAGGCATCGATTCAAGGGCTAACCAATCCCCAGCGCCATCATCATTGCCGGTGGCTCCCTGATGGTCAATGCCAACTCGAACAACCTGTCTCCTGACCAGATTGCGTCCAAGATGAACACGTCAAAGGCCCTGCGCACAACCGGTCAAGCCATCTTCTTGGCCCTCACGGTCTTGTACGGTTTCTTTGTCCTGCGTCTTGCGCGTCGTCTGAGGAGCACCGTCCCGACCCCGCTCTACTCTGGCCGTGTCCTCTCCTTGTTTGGTATCGTCGCCTCGATGCTTCTTGCGCGTGGTATCTTTGGTGTCCTCCAGGCTGCAGACTACAGCGTAAGTCGACAAGATATCTCACTCGTTTCTCGCTGCTGACGTGCAAAGCTCTCCTACTACAACCCGGAAAACTACACCGGTACCGGGTTCACCAACCGCTTTATTGCTATCGAGTACTGCCTTACGGTCGTTACCGAATTTACGGCGTAAGTTGCATCGTCGTGGTTGCCTACAATCCATGATCTGACCTTCAGTGCGTGCACCTTGAACATGAGCTACTGGGGCTCCAGGCATCTCAACACTGAAGAGAGAAACGACGAGCATGAGCTCCACCAGCAGGCGAGCAAGGACAGCTCGTTTGCTAGGGAACGTCTCGCGGGAAATTCGAAAGCCTAGGGGCGATGGTGCCGTCTACAGCGGACAAGCGCACTCAGGTGGTGCCCTCTCCCCGCCTCACCCCAAACCGCTCTCACTGCTTTACAGAAACGATGCTTCTGACTCTCACGCTCCATGCAAGCTACACAGAAATGGTGGAAGAGACAACTAAAGTATAATGCCATAATGTGTACGATTGTGATAGAGGAGTAAGTGAAGATGTGTAGATACAAAGTGCCGTGTTACATGTAAACCGAATGTCGATACGAACAGCGGCGAGCCGGTGCAGTGTGCTGTCAAACTCAACCACGAAAGCTTGTCCTGCCCCCTCATGAAGTCCTTTCCTTGTCTCCCTTCTCGTGCCTAGGATCTCTGACCCACCCCCTTACCGTTCCTCCCCTTCGTCCCCTTCGCCCCCTGGATCCGTCTCCCGCCCTGCCTTGGAGCTATTGGCGTCCGGCTCCTCCTGCCCAGTCGTCGAGCTGCATCTTGATGCTTGTCAAGCGACCCGCGCCGTCAAACGTGACGTCCAGAGTCGAGAAGCCGTCCGTAATGTGCATCGTCGTCTTGACGTTTTCGTCCTGGGATGTGGAAATGGACGCTGAAGAAAGGTATGGGGACAGTGTATCATCCAGAAAGAAGTCTGCGGAGCCCAGTTGTTGCTGCACAACCATTGTGGTGGACTCTTCGCACGACCAGCCCATGCCACGAGCCAGGCCTCTGAATGCCTCACGCTGATCCTTGACTGGGGGCCCGTTACTGAGATGACGCCGGATAGATGGCGCGACTTCGGCAAGACTCTTCCGCGTCCGCAAAATCGAGGGCCCGAAATCGAGCAGGAAAACGGCGTAGTTTGGGCCTCGCGGGGCGACAAAGTACGGGGAGATCTGCGTGGGGTCGACGAAGGGCTGGTACCCGCTCGCCATGGACGCACTTGACGTCGGGGTGACAGGCATGCCTGGGCTCAGCGGCGAGATTGGTGTACCGGGGACCCCGGGGGAGCGCGGCAGCGTCGCATTCACTGAACTCGGTGTCTCTCGCCCTGATCGCCACTCAGAACCAGATGGACCGTCCGCCTCCGACGTATTGGACGAAATGTACGTCGAGTAAGTCGACGTCGTCATCGCACTGGTGTGCCGGGCCATTGTAGCCCCCTGCCCTGGACCCAGCCGGATCCCGACTGCCGCGACGCCGAGCTGGTGCGCGAGTACGGCCAGTGCGTCGTTCTTCGCTTTCCGGCCCTTTGGTGGCCACCCCGCAGGAAACTTGAGCTCGGGATCCTTGAGCTCGCGCACATGGTCTCTCCGCCCCAAGGATAAGAGGGCGCGCACGACAGGGTCCGCCGCCGAGTGCGGCTGGCTCCATCCCCAAGTGACACCGTTGGACGCCGAGATCGTGGCAACCATGTGCGGCGTCGCAAACATGCACTTGTCGGGGTTCTTGTCCGAGAATAATGTTAGGATTTTCGGGGTCGCGGCTAGGTTGGCGCTGTAGCTGTACTTGCCGAGGCGGTCGAGCACCGTCGCGAGGGACTCGTTTAAGACGGCGGCGAGAAGCGACCCCCGGTCCACGTACGGCTGCAGCGCGGGGAAGACGAGCTCGCCAGGCGCAACTGAGGAGCAGGAGGACGTCTCAGAATCGCACTCGTAGGTGTACGCTGCGCGAGGGGTGACTTCGAGTTCGCGCTTCGGCCGGGCGAAGCGCTTGAAGAGCGGCATGGTGAGCCGAGCAGTGGGAAAGGTGATGGCCAGGCGAGGGTTAGGAATATGTCGGCTAATGGGCGAACGACGAACAAAGTTGGCAGGTCAAGAATGGAAGAAGGTCGAATGAAGGTCAAGACGAGGCCAGAATACACGGGTCGAGTGTCGAGTTTTGAGAGTTGTGTTTGGAAGTAACCAGGCCAGAATTGAAGAACGAGCGTCGTGAGAAGCTCCGTCTGTTAAAATCGGGCCTGCCAGTGTATCCCTGTCGTTGATCAGGTAAGGCAGGACAGACGCAGATATAGAGACCAGACAGTCAAGGGCAAAGGCAGTGAACAGGACCCAGAAGTAAGACAGATCGAATGAACAAGGGAAGAAAGCAACAGGGAATGTACAGTATGATAGACCGATCTTTGCTTGCTTGATTCTTGACCCTCACAGTATCACTGTGCAGAGGAAACCGCTATTCTGGTTTAGAAGCCGCAAGAAGGGAGACGGCATGACGGCATGCGTCCAAACTCCCCAGTCGAGTCTTGAAGCAGCCATGTCTCGAAACTCTGGCGCAGTCGCTAAGCATAGAGATGCTTACCCTCATCCGATGCTGAGTGCGTTTCGTGTTCACAGCTCTGATGCCCCAACTTCCCTGCCTTGCGGCTGCACTTCTCAAATGCCCTTGGCGCTCCCTCGCCTGTCATTGATTACACTCTTTCTACCACTCGTCTGCACTTGCCGCAGACGGAATAGTCACTGCAATCAAACCCTCCGACGCTCGTGGAACCCAGAATCTTGGTTGCTCTCGCTTTACCCAACAACTTGGATGGTTAGGTTACTGTTTTCGATCTTGCAGGTCCCGCCATACACCATTAAAGCCCGAGGAAAGTAGTTTGTCGCCGTAGACATGAGGTGAGAAGATCCCGTACAAATGGACAGGGCCAAAAGCACAGGGCGACGGTACTCATTGTCTTAATGTAGGTCCCCAAGACCCAAAGGACGCATAAGCCACCAAGCAAGAATGGAGAGGCGAGAAGGACAGGGCAAGAGGGTAGACAGCGAAATGAATGAATGGGTGACTGAATTGGAAGCACTTTCCTGTCGACGACCCGGACACGGTGTGAAAACAGACCTTGGACGTGTGCTGATTATGGCAGGTGGCAGGGAGCTTCTCACGCCCCACACTTCTGTTCTGTTCCGACACGGTAGATACCGCCAATACTCTCATCAACAGGGGACACGTTCTATGCTAAGAGTCTCATGGTCTCACAGTATCGAAGCCTGTTTCACATCACAGGATACGGGAGCCTTATTGTCAATGTTCTTACGTCAGTCCTTCCATCAACCAGCTGCCACGACCTTCATTAGCCCGCCGGCAGCAGCTGCGGTTTTCGGGACGCGCGGAAGGAAATGTTATAGTGTTTCCGCCTAGTTCTGATGGTCTCAGTGTAGGTTGTGGCATCAACATGAAACGAACGCTGCCGCAGAGATGAAGCTGTCAAGGTGCAGGAGTGGTGCAGGAGGTAGGCAGATACAGGGGTTCAGAAGCCAGATGTGGAAAGAGGCAAGTTCTCGCAGGCGCAATGCCATATCCAAACATAGCCCAAGCAGATGCTCCACCCTCACCCGTGTCTAGCATATGCTTTAAGTCCGCTTCACAGTTACAGCCACACATTCCACATGTGGTGCAAACTGGCGACCTCTCACACCCATGAGCTGAGGCGCAGTATTCACTACGAACGAGGCGGGAGCCAACCCCGATCTCGTGCTCGTCCGCTGGCACTCATTCGAGGTTCATTACACCTCCGGCTGGTTTGGGAATCGTGAAGTAATGCTTAGATATCGAACCAGCCGAGCCAGCCCCCTGGAGGCGCCATCTGTCCACCTGTTGGGCGGTGCTGTCGCCACTACGATCAGTGAGATCAATAACGGCAAGGCAACCAAAATGGACCATCTCACTTACCCCGTCGGGAATGGGCTTTCATGGCGTCCCGGTATCATGGAGATGTTCCTGATACAGGGGGACATCTAGGAGAGCAAGCAGACAGTATAGGGCAGAGGCATCATGCTTATAAAGTGTATTTCCCCAACGAAATGGAACGCATGGCTCCAGTGGTTGCCGTCAAGGTTGGGACGCGGAACCCCTTCCCTTTCATCTCCGCTGTTCCTCGGCTGCCCTGATTGTCACCCCCACTGCCATTCCCGACGCAGTATTCGCGAACGTCCGACGTTTGGAAAGCATACGTACGTGCAAATGGGATCGGATCTGGTAACTCAGCCGTCCACGAGAAACATATCGAGAGATGGATTGAGATCGCGAGGCGGGAACAGGGTATGGAAACGTCGGGTTTAACCTAGGTAACCCATTCATGCCATTCATCCCTCGCTCGTTCGCATTCCCGCCGGAGAGTGTGACGGTTGAACAGTCTGAAGGCATGTAGCGTGCACTAGATGCAGGTATTTACGACAAGATAAGAACACTGTTAACTCGGCGGCAAGGATGAAACCAATTTGGAAGACTTTGAGTTCTGTGTACCTGCCTGTGATAGTCGGCCGCGAGTCCGAGCCGAACGCAGTCGGCGTTCGTCAGTAGCGTACGTCATTGGCGTCATAGGTTTCATTCTACAACGTGCACTGCCGCAGGCATGCGAGTTGGCAAGCTGACCATTGTTGTTCTCAATGTTCGGCTTGCACATCAAGTTGAACATTATACACGCACAACCAGACAATACACTATCGGCCTACTTTTTCTGCTCATTATCATTGTCACGCATCACGGCCCGGCAACAGGTTTAGGCATCAATCAATTAAATTCACCCCCTCGATTCCCGTTCAACGGTTATTAGTGCAGCCGACCAGCCCCCGGCATGTCCGAGCCTCCTGTGGACGGGCACATTTCGACGACTAGCGTACGGTCATCTCGGGATGGTGATCGAGAGACTCGGGCGGCAGATAGACCAGAGACGGAGTCCGGACTGTGTGCAGGAACGTCAAGGCCCAGGAAACGTAAAGCTGGAGAGCCTCCAGCCGACGAACCGTTTACTGCTGGGGAAACCCGTTCGCGTCATGGAGGGAATAACTACGAGCAGACGGATGGCGATAGGAAGTACCTCCACCCCACTGGCTCACGAGCACGATCACAAACACCTGGATCCTGCTCGCCTTTCGCGGGACCTGTATCACCTCGCCTTGTGATTGATGGTGAGGTCAGTCGGTGAGTACCAGTCCACTGCGCAATGGTGGAACAGGGGAGGGCCAGCAGATGAGGAGGGAAGTCCACTGTTTGGTTACGGCACTGTAAAGTGCACAGTTATCGTCCATGTTTTCCAAAGTTTGTAACTGACTTCCTAGTGACCACGGCTTGGACGTGTCGTCTCCAGCGTTCAAGCGTGCGTTGCGACGCGTCTCGTCCGCGCTGGGCACCCGATTCATCGTAAGCGGAGACGGGCTGCAGATCGTCGCACCCGCGGCTGACCTGATGGGCATCGCGGACCGCATCGATGCGATGCTTGGGAGCATACCTGGGTTCACTCTGCCGCCATCAAGGTCTCCACTGTCTCGATCTCGCTCTCAGTCTCCTCCGTCTCCCAAGTCCGGATGCCCTTGGTCTCCTCGGTCATCACATCATCTCCATTCTCCACCACCGCCCGTTCCACCACCGCCACCACCACCACCACCACCGCCGCCGCCGCCGCCGAGTGCAGCGATCTCATCCACCCGCCGTCGGTCGTCCATTGCTTCAGAGGCTGCCGAGACAGCACGCAGGCGCAATACGGTGCCGTTCACCGTCATCGACCAGAGGCACCAAGGTGCCAGTCCGACTACCGGCTCCGGCCCATTGTATGCGCTTGCTGAGGAAGTGGCGGAGCGAGCCAGACGGCACGGCGCATACCACATGGACATGGTGCCCGAGCATGCCACTGCAAATGGAGAGGAGGAAAGGGGGGATCCGTGGGCGTCGGCGAGGAAGAAGATGCGCCATGTCGAGGTTGAGAAAGAGAAAGAGGGGGTGTTCGGGGAGCGGGGCCTTGAGTAACCCGGAATTTGTGGCCATGAGTTCATGCTGAGTGTGTTCCTGTTGCTGCGATTGCCGTCAATGTTATGAGACTTTTAGCGGCCTTCAAGTGTTGTTAAGGATACCAGCCTCATCAGCATTGCAGCTTTTGTGTCCCAGTAATCTCCGATGCATCATGGGTTGTGAGCGCCTGAGAACAAAAGGTATCTAGCAAGAGACAGTGTCCGACAGTGGTGTCCAGCACTAAGTCAATCAATGGGTCCCGTCTACCACTCGGCGCCCTGGGGTACGCTAGGGAAGTCGCCGATGGCCTCGGCATACGGCTCCCTCTTGTGACCCGCCTCCTTCGCTGTCTCGTCGTCCTTCTTCATCTTGTCGATCTTCGCTGGCTTGCCCTTGTTCACCGTGGGCTGCTTCTTTTTGGGCGAGATCCCGTCGGCAGCAGCGTCCTCAGAGGCAGTGTCTTCGGTAGCGTGGCCCTTGACAGTCGTGTCCTTGGCAATATCCGCAAGGATGGGGTTAGCGCTGTGGTGAGCGTTTTCAGCAGGAGGGTCCGCGACAACGCCAGCCGGGTTCGCAGAGTTTGTGGCAACCTGGTTGTTTGCGCCGGGATCAGCAGCCACTGCAGTAGGATCAGCAGTCAGGTCGGCTGCCTGGTTCCCAGCGTTGGGGTTAGCGGTGGGGTCCTGGGTAGCGTCCTGAGCGACCAGTTCTTGGTCAGCACCATCGACGGCACTGGGATCGGCCGCACTGGGGTCCGCAGCGTTGGAGTCAGCGGAAAGGTCCTCTCCGTCAGCGGAAACGTCTTCAAGGTCAGCGGAGGGATCCTCAAGGTCAGCGGCAGGGTCTTCAAGGTCGACGGAAGCGTCTTCCTCCGCGTTAGGATCAGCTGAAAAATCGGCAGCGTTCGGGTCCTGCATGCCGTCCTGGGTCGCATCCGTGCCATTGGTGTAACCACTGTCGCTCAAGTCCGTGCCGTCAGCACCGAAATCGCCGTTCATGCTGGGGTCGTAGTCGGAAGGGGTATCGTAGTTGGAGGAGGTAGCATAGTCGGAAGAGTAGTCGTCTTGGGGATAGCCACCGTTGCCGCCGTTGACAAGGCCGCCAATTTGGTGAATACCGTCGACAATGTCCCCGATCCCAAACTTCTTGGGCCTGTAACTGGAGCCCTGGTTGTAGCCGTACTGGTCGGAATCCTTCAAGTCGTCGCCGGTGTCGTCCCACCCATCGCTGTCGGTAGGCCTGGGGCGCTCAGCCTGGCTGGATCTGTTCGACTTCCCGGCCCTCGAGGGCGGCGCGAGCACGTCCTCCGCCGCGTCGACACCGCCAGTCTTGTGGCCTTTACCGCCTTGCTGGTCTTCGAGGGGGCTGCCAGTTCATTCTCGGCACCGTTGACTGTGGGCTTGGGCTTGTGCTTCTTGCCGGTCTTCGAAGGCGCGAGCCCGTCCGCCGCCTCTGCGCCGGTGGGCTTCGGCTTGTGCTTCTTACCCGTCTTCGACGGTGCCAGCTGATCCTCAGCCTCAGCGCCGGTGGGCCTGGGCTTGCCGGACTTGGCAGAAGCGGTCTCGCCAGGCGAGTGGGGCTTCTTGGTGTGGGACTTGAGAGCCTTGGTGTGGGACTTGGGTGGCTTAGTCGTCTGCGGCTTGGGCGCCTTGGTTGTGTGGGTCTTGGGCGACTTGGTGGTCTTGGGCGGCTTGGTCTTGGTGGTCTTGCGCGGATGGGTCTTGGTGGGCTTGGGCGTTTTGACCTTGGTGGTCCTGGCCTTGGAAGGCTTGTGTTCAACGGGCTGGTGTGCGGCGGGCTTGCTGCCTCCTTTCTTCTTCTTGCCGAACAAACCGCGCTTGTGGTCGCGTTCGTGCACGGCCGCGGGGGTCGGGGTGAGGTGCACCGCGTTCGCGTTCGCAGCAGGGCCTACAGCGGTTACGCGGGCCTGGTTGATAGGTGTCGCGAAGGCGGGCGCGGCGCTGGCCATGAGGGCCAGAAGGGCGTAGCAGACGGTTATAGGGAGCATTATGAAAGCGACTGTGCACCCGAAAACGATAAACGAGGGTGAGTTGAGGGGATGAGCGTAGTAACCGAGAAACGAATGTGGGGGTCGTGAGTCGGTCGTGTTGAGCCAGATGTAAGGCGTGCGGATGAGTGGCGTACGTGAGTAGTTTTGTCAGTCGGAAAGGTGAAGGAAATAGAATGAGTGTGGTGGTGATGCGTATCGCTAGTACGCGTGTGTTAGAAACTGTTCAGTTCTGGGAATCAATCCGAGAAGAGAATAAAGAAAGAAGGAGAGTACAACAATCCTGGAATCAATCCAAGGCAGTAAAGAGAGATGTGGTGAAAGAATGGAAAAGTTGGAGACGATGGGGAACAAGTCGGGAATCAATCTTCATCTTATACAGACGAGTCGGACTAACCATGGTGGTCGACACCTCAGGAGTGTGTCAGCACGGAGAGTTATCTGCAAGGTACGTAGTTAGCGTTTGCGGACTCATCCTGGACAGTGAAAAAGTCAGTAGAATGGCGGCGCAGAGATGTGGTGGAGTGCAACACGGCAGATGTGAATGACGGCGGAAGGGCTAGGCCAAGGCAGGAATGGTGCGTCACACGCGCGCACGCTTTGTTTCAGAGACGGCCAAAGTGTGTCCCAAGGCGCCCAAGCCGTTCCTCTGTCTCACACTCTGCAGGCTACCTGAGGACACGTCTTGAGTGTCACATTCCAGCTCGCGACCCGACCTGTATAACCATATCACAACTATGCTTCCAAGGAATGCTTACAGGGTCGCGTGCATAGGAGTGAAGGTCAAGAGAGGTGAACTTCGTGCATTTGTGTGCTTGGCAGCTTGGCCGAGTCCAGCCTAGTTTAGTGCCTGTTTCACCTGTTCACGTCAGCATCGCCACGGCTGTGCCGACTCGACGCGACGATGCCTTTACCACCCCTCCTAGAACATGAACCACAAAACGGTGGAGATGCTGAGCCTACCCCTATATGCATAGTCCGATTGTGGACACAAGCGCGGAGGTGCAAGATTGCGGTCGTCATTTCTGCTCACGGAGGCCTTTTCCACGGTGTCACCCAGCAAGCGACACTGACAGACCACCGGACGAATTCTGAGGGTCGTCTGCAGTACAGCACCACGCTCCTCTTGGGAAAAACACTTCTCCAGATATTTCACTAGAACTCGACTGTGCGTCGACATTGGCAGACCAATGTTGAGCTACGGCACGCTATTCATGCGCACTGCGTGGATGGTTCTGCCCGTGTGAAAAATGTTGGCCACATTGGAAATCAAGTACCGCATTGACCGCAGGCTTGGCCCTCCCCTTCGCACTCTATTCCGTTTCGACCTTCAGCAAGTGATTCCAAACTCAGGTTCATGAACATGCAGGTATCTATAGGCGATTCCAGGCTCCTGTGGGTCACAAGCAAGGCTGATGGTCGGCAGAGGTGTTGGGCGGCAGAAGTGATGGTCGGCAGAGGTGATGACCGGCACATAGGCACACGTTTCATCTTCGTTCTGTCACATTACATACATGGTTTGTCACATCACTTCCTCGATTTTGTTGATCCAGGTTATAGCTCCTTCCCCTCGCTGTTTGCTGTGTAAGACCGCCATGGTTTGGCACGGCCTTTAGGTTCTCAATGGCGGGCCAGTGGGAAGAGGCATTCCGGTGTTGTGGCCCCTCAGCGAACAATTGGTAGGAGCTGTGAGAGTGACCCCAGCATGTGAGAGGAACGCATCGCGAGTGGCACCTCCCTGAACAGTCAAGTCGGCCAGGCTGTCAGCTACTCACAACAATGCACATGCAGTTGACGAATTCTGCGTCAAACAGCATCTGCAACAGCTAGGTCCACATTCACATATGTATGTACAACTCTGCCCACTTTTCGTCCGACCAGCCACATATCGTTCTCCGGCATTTAGCCCCTCCTCCTCAAAACGCTTTACTCTTCACAAGGTCGGCATGATGGATCGCCGCTACGTCGGGGTGCGCCCTCAGCCGGCTCTTGAGCAGATTGTGTCCGTACACCGCATGAATCTTATTGTTGGGGTCCTGTGTCACGCCACGAGCGCGTCGGGCCAGCTCCTCGGGCAGCGTAAGTGTCGGGAAATGAGCGTCCATGCTGGGGTTGAAGAACATGGGCACGCTGATCCGCTCGCGCGACTGAGACAGGACGCGGTGCACAGTCGCCTTGAGGTATCCGCCTGTGGCAAACTCGACCATTTCGCCGATATTGCACACAAATGCGCCCGGGAGGTCCAGAGGGGGCGCGTCGATCCACGGGCCGTCCTCCTCGGGCTGGATCTGCAGGCCACCCGTACCAGGCTGCACCCACAGGAGGGTGACGCAGCCACCGTCCTTGTGCGGCCCGACACCGACGACGGGTTCCCCCGAGCTGTTGGCGGGTTCGGCGGGATACCGCACGATCTTGAGTCTCGTCGACGGCTCTCGGAAGTGCTTGTCGAAAAAGTCCTCCTCCGCACCGAGGGACACGGCCCACGCGCGTAAGAGCTTGTGCGCGGCGGGCGTAATGGCCGCCTGCCACTCCTCGATCACGGGCCGCAGCGAGGGCAGGGCCTCGGGCCACAGATTGGGGCCCACAAGGCGCTTGTACGGCGGCGCGAACGCGAGCTCGGAAGCAGAAAGCGCCTCGTTCTCGGGCCAAATGTCCACTTGCTCGCGCCAGTCCACTTTGCCCTGAGTCCTCTCCCCACCGAGCCGCGTGTATCCGCGAAAGTGCGGGCTGCAGTGTCAGAACCCTGAAAGATCCGGAAGAACTGGAGAAAACGGCGGAGAGTATGGATCGCGATCTCGATCTGGAACAAGAGCTCAATCCGACTCCGATCTTTGATCCCGACCTGGCTTCGAACAATAGCCCGACATCAAAACGCACCTCTTCACATTCTCAATCTTGAGCTTTTCCTCCTCGGGCAAAGCGAAAAACTCGCGGACTTTGGTCAGGAGCCGGGTCTCGAGGTCGGCAGTCACGCCAGTGCCGACGAGGTAGAAGAATCCGACGTTGTGCGTCGCGAGACGCAGCTGCTCACGAAAGGCAGCGGCCGCCTCGGGTCCTGCGTCGAGATCGCGCAGGTCGAGAACTGGGAACGGAAATGTCGTGTTGTTCTTGTCGTTTAACGCGGCGGTCATGGTATCGTGAGGTGGTTGAGTGTTGTCAAGAGAGTCAAGCTGCTGTATGCCCACTCTCGACTGACTGGAGCAGGCTGGGTGGTCACACTGTACTGACTCACTCGGAAATAGCGTCACCATGACGTGAGGTCGTACTTGGCCTCGGATTTGACCGCCACCACCGCCTACTCACTGACTCTGGTACCTCCACCTCGGTGTCGGCGGTCAGCGCCAGAACCTCCTCCACCACACGCTGCGGAGTACCCCGTACACCCCGAACTAGGCGTGCAATAAGCGTGGATAAGCCGTGCGCATGACCCGATGACAGCAGCCTTATCACTCGTGACACTTGCGCGGAGCACCAGGGCATCCATTGCAGCACCACATTCGGCGTCCTTGCCGGGCGGCTAGCAGTGAGGCACAGTAGCCCCGATTAGATCGTGTGATGGTGGACGCGCTACGGGGCGGAGATAGCGACGTGCACGCTAGATCCGTGTGGTGCACATGGGCTCCGTGGGTGCTTATAAGCTCCTTGCCCCGGGACACAACATGACTCCCCACCACCCCGCCCATCATGCCATCCATTGCCGGGCTCGCAACAGAGATCCTGGCCGCCGCGGCCGGCCTCCTCGGGGACCAGACCGCACTTGATACCCCCGCACCGGCCTCGCCGTCGTTCAGCATCCAGGTCGGCGATCTCGGACCGTGGAAGACGCCGATCGACACGCCCGCGTTCTCGTTCATCGACAAGGACGGCGTGTACTGGTTCCAGCAGTCTGAGGCCGAGTACGAGATCGACGCGTCGCGCGTGTGGGAGTTCTACTCTGGCGAGGATATCGACACGGCGACACTGCACAATGTGACATTTGCGAGCGACCCCGACGAGCCGCGCGACTCGAACGGGAACACGACCTGGCGGTGCAACAACAGGAGCCCTACGGGCAGGGAGGCGACGTACCCGCCGTATCTGGATCCGAACAGGTACAACCAGGCCAACTACTGCGATCTCATGGGGCTTTGGGTCGACCCGGACACGGGCGACTGGTACGGATTGATCCATAACGAGTTTTCGCCTGCCCCATACGGCGACCGCTTGCATTTCGACGCTATCGACCTGGCGGTCTCGACCAACGGGGGCGCGACGTGGGATATCAAAGAGCACATCCTCACATCGCCGTATCCTACCATCCGCGGCGACGACAGTGTGTTCACGGAGCAGACATACTACTGGGGCGCGGGCGACCAGCGGCTCCATGTGGACATTGCCTCGGGCTTCTTCTACATCTGGTACGGGTCTCGCGTGATCGACAAGAACGGGACGTGGGTGCTGTTCTACACTCACGCCGCCCGCGCGCCGATCGCGGACAAGATGCGCGCTGGGTCGTGGAAGAAGTGGTACGATGGCCAGTGGCAGGAGGACGGCCTCGGCGGGCGCGAGAGCAGTCTGGTGCCCACCTCGTGGGAAGCGTCGGGCCACGTCCCCGCCGACAAGGAATACAAGCCCTCGACTCCGGGAAAAGCGGCAGAGCAGGCAGCAGCCGGCACCGCGCCGCGCACGACGCCCCTATTCTGGATGGATGTGAGCTACAACGCGTACCTCGGCCTCTATATCGGGCAACCCAACAATCTCGACCGCAGCGGAAACTCGCCGCAGGAGTACTACGCCACCGACGACCTCACCACGCAGAAGTGGATCCTGATTGGCACGACTGGGAACTACACCACGGCGTCAGAGTACCGCTGGCTCATTGACGGTGTCAGCCGTACCTCGCAGTCGATTCTCGGAAAAGACTTCCGTTCGTACTGCTCGTTCGGATGCTCGAACGGGAGCACTGGGGAATACGTAAACCTCGCCATCGAGTCGTCGTCGCCTGCGTCCCCTGTGGACACGAGCAAGTCGTACAGTATCGGGGTCGCCAGCCATCGCTTCCTCGACATCGCCAATGGCGTCGCCACGTCGACATCAAAAGCTGGCAGTGTGTGGCGCTTCGAGTCCACTGGCGACGGAGCATACACCATCACCAACAAGAACGGCCACCGCCTCGGTGTAGGGGATGCCCCGCACCATCGCGCATGGGGTACCGTCCCCTCGCTAACCGGTAGTGAGGGTTCACCCTCGACCGGCCAGCAGTGGTGGGTCATCCCCACGCGCTCGCCGATGGACAACCGTCCCACCGGAGCAGTCCGTATCGTTAACCGGTACTCTGGCCTCGCGCTCGCCCTCTCAGACGCTCAGAGCCGTCTTGCGGAGACCACCCCGGCTAGGTTCTGGGATGCTAGCGCTCACGGCACAGCCGCCGGCCGTAAGAGTGCCGAGCAGGAAATTATCCTGTCGGTTGTGTAAATGCAGAGAGAGATGCACAGGGAATGTGAATAGGAATTCTTGACTGCGATAGCTTAATGAGACCAATGGACTGCCAGGAATAGCAAACTACTGTGTCGTTGAAGTTTCAGCTGAAGTAGAAGCTTCGAAGTTGTGCTCAATGAAATCAGATTCACATGGACAGCAAAAATATACAATGCATTCAGCTGATCTGTCCTATGCTAACAGTTCAACTGCTCGCTACAGTGAGGGGGGGGGGAAGTACGTCCGCGGATTTTGGAATCGATTTCGATTCTAGCGTTGAGGGCAACGTCTGTCCCTCTCGCGCGCTCTAGTTTATGCCTACGAATCCTGCGCAACAGTGTTGAGGAGGACTTTGCGGTAGCGGCCTGCGAGTCCCCAGGAGATGGACTCGAGCCTGTCCGCCGCCGAGAGGAGGACAGCGCGCGGCGACAGACCTGGGACGCGCCCAAGGCCATCAATGCTGACTGTACCCTTCCCAGTCTCGATCCACGTGGCGAGTTCCGGTGTCCACGCCCAGCCGATCTTCAATGTGCGAATGCTGCTGCCGCTTCCTGACGACGACGCCGGTTTCACGTCGCCGAAGCGGAGATACGCCCAGATGACCCATGCGGCGTCGAACACCCATGGCACCTCTAGCGGTGTGCTTCTGGTCAGCGTCTGACGGAAATCATTAAACTCACTCGAATGGGAAGCGTCCAGTGAGGGCGAACAAGAGCGCTCCGTGAGCAAACACGTTGCGCGCCGCGACTGGTCTGTCCTTCATCCACTTTCGGACGACCTCTTGGGCTTGCGCGGTGTTGACAACCAGGCGTCCAGCGGCGACCTTGATGCGGTCGAGTATTCCAACTTCGGTGAACACCATTTGAGAGTGGTACGCCAGTGCTGCACACGATACGGTCAGGTGCGTTGGGACGGGCACGCGCAGCGTGTGGCGGGCCAGCTGGTCGAGTAGGATCTGCGGATGGATCTCGTACATTGACGGAAGCGTCTGTGCTGGGTTGGTGCCATACCGCTTGCGAGAATAGTGCAGACTCAGGGCAGTGCTGAGATTGATCCTAAATAGGTCAGCGAACACCTGATACCGAGGACGTACCGATAGAGAGCGTGAGCGATGCACGACAAGGCAATGTCGTCCAGTTGTTGTGTGAGGAACGTGCCCTTTTCCAAAAGGTTGGACATTGTCATGGCAAAGGGCACGGGATTGGGTGATGTGTCTGGGAGGACTGTCGGAAGGGGGGCGTCAATCTCGCCCAGACGCATCTGGCATGAAAGACCACAGTACGCTTCAACCTGCGAGTCATATAGCTGGAGCATGTTAGCATTCGTCTGGCAAACACTGTCAAAACTCACGAAGATAGCCCATCCGAGCCTGTTTCGTCTGTGATCCATCTTTACGGCGCGTTCCAACTCCTCTGCGGTCCCTCCTTGCCGCTTGACATGTTCGACGACGGACATGGCTCGGTCGAGAAGGCGCATTCGCCGACACGATGTCACTAGCGCTGCGCGGGTAACCTCGGCCTGCTGGAACAGTCGCGGTGATCCGCCAAACATCCCAAAGTACGCTTGCAGAACTGATGCTTGAACGACGCCGATTTCGTACATGAAACGCGGGTCGTGCTCGCACTGGGGTGTCAGCATCAATAATTGTGGATGCATGCGTAGCTTGTGGTTAGGGAAGCCACCAGCCACAAACGGCGAGCAGTGCATTCATTGTGACCTTTGGGGCAATATATCCCACGGCATTTATATCCAACCACGCCGATATCCGACCGAACACCACGGAGGCATCTTAAATAGCCACAGCCAAGGGGGATGCGTGACACAGGGTATCACGCTGCCCTGCACTCACAATGTAAGTGATTTCTCGCCGAACAAGTTCTGCCAAAGGAGTTCCGAGTCGCTCCAGTCCGTCTCTTGCGTACACTGATCCAATTGCAGCCATGGCCTTGAGAAGCAACGGAGCAGCTTTGTTGACGTCAAATGTCCCTCGCGGGCTGTCAATAATCGGGAGCCACTCAGCGAACCGGTTCAAGTAGAGGTTGACACACGCTGTGAGCGCTGATTCTGAAGGGAAGTTGCCTAGATTCGGCATGGGCCAGCATGCAGAATGTGCCTGCTTTGCCAATGACTCCATCATTCGCCGCGTGGATGCCGGCACGCCCCTACCGTCATCGGCTGCCGGATCTTCTCGTCGCTGACTCGGCTCAGGGAGGTCAACCACCCGCTCGGGAGTGTTGGGGCGGTACACACTGGGCCAAACGCTGTCATCTGCGTTGCGCCCTACCGGTCCTTCTGGGCGCTTGACGCCGTCCACTTCATCAGGGTATACTGCTTCCAGGAGGTTCTTGTGCTTGTCCCGTTCACGCTGCTCGGGACTCACTGGCCCCTTTATCGGATCGAACATGTCAGGCGACTCGGAATATCCCCAGCCGACATTGGTGGCTGGCACAAGGGATGAGATAAGATTGTTCGGGTTGGGATTCTCTCCAATGTCCTGGATCGTCGCGGAGAGAAGGAAGTCGGTCAGCCACTGGTCGCCTAGCGTGAGGGAGGACTGCATGTTGTCTTGCTGCCACGGGATAGTTGTCGGGAGAAGGCCAGTAGTGGTCACAGGCAGAACGTGCTGCATGGGTACGGGAAGCGCAGCGACAAGGGTATCGAGCGGATTGGCGAGATTTCCAAGTGGGCTAGTGCCTGAGAGAAGGTTGGCGTCGGGCCCCAGAATGTTTGAGAGTACACTGGACGGTGCCGAGTCGCTTGGCGAGAGCGAAGGCACAGACGTCGGTAGGTCTTCACGAGCTGGCGGCGGCGGCGGTGGTGATGCCTTCATAGCTGCCGCGGCTGCTGCTGTTGCCGTTGATGCAGACGTTGTCGACGTCGCTTCTGTTGCTGCAGCGCCTTTTGCTTTATCGTTGGCCTTTTCGATCTCCAAGTGTCGATAGCGACACGCGCGGGTCTGTTCTCGGCACCTCGAGCACACTCTCGGCGGAACACCGTCGCAAGCTACCCGATCATCGACACATGCCATGCTGGAACGCGTTAGAGCTTCAATCTGTGTTGCGCAGCTCACCATGCAGCGCGGCGAGGGCGACCGGCTGGGGCGCCCTTCTCGCCGTGGGTCTGTACCAGGTGCCGGTTGAGAACATCGCTATGATGAGTCAGCCATAGCTAAACAAGCGTCGGCAATGTCTCCTCAATATCGTCCCCAATAGCTCGAGGAGATCTGAAGAGTCATCATGTTAGATGCATACCTCCTCGAGTACTGCTTTTGACAGATATGGCATCGGTAGTTCAAGTCGCCAGAGTCTGTGATTCCAAACCAAAACAAGCATGATGTCAGCATGGGAAACCTTGCTAAGAGGAAGACCATCGCTGGTGCTGAGTTCATTCTCACGCGTCTTTTGGTGTCGCTCAAGATGGTCTAAGCGCTTGTACGACTTTGTGCAACCTGGCCAAGTGCACGGATGTAGCTGCTGTTCATCGTCATTGGACGCGTTGGCGCCGGTCATTGCGAGCAACGATAAAGAGTGAATGAATGAAAGAGACACAACAAAGGGAAAAAAAGGAAACGAATGGAAAGAGTGGGCGAATGGACGGTAGTCGCGTGGATATCGCGTCCTGCCCGGGCACACAACCGAACGACGATACAGGAAGATTGATTGCTTTGATTGCTGGGATGTCGAGACGAGTAAAAGAGACCGATGGAGTGTTGGACCGAGTGGGGGAAGAGGAATTAAAGAGATGAGAATGCGGAGTATACGTTCTGGACCAGTATGCTCTTCGACGTCCTTTGACGTTGTGTCTCGTGTACAGGCGGGGAAGACGGCGCGGGGGCCGGGGGCGGGGAGCGGGGGACAGCGGGGCTCGGCAGTCGGGGTCGCGGGGTGGATGGAGCCGACGAGTGATAGCAAAGACAACCAAACTCGTCATCCCGTTCGATGCCGCGATGCCATTACTCTCGCTCCTTTTTTTGGTCCCTTTTTTTTTTTTTCGTGATCCCTTTTTGGCTGGTTTGCGTCTCTCCTTGAGCTGAAAATTCCGTTGGGGCAAAACCAGCAGAGAGATCGAGAGCGAGCCACCTCGAGCCAGCTCGAGCCAGCTGCGAGCTAAGAGCGAGGCTACAGTAGCGCTGGCTGGCTTCACCTAATAAGATGTGGAGTTTATGGGTGGGCACATGGGCACGGAATGCAGTCAAATCTCCGTCTCTCGTCTTCATCGCTCGCTAATTCCTTTCAATTCCTGTTCGATTTCTCAATTTCTCGGTCACATCCGGAGGAAGTGGAGGCATGGCGAGATGCATCTTGTCGCTTGTCGATTGTCTTCCACCTTTCCGAAATGTTGTCTGCACTCAACTTGCTCGAGAGACTGCCAGATGCCAGATGCCAGATGCCAGAGGCGCGAAACCTCCATAGGTCCCCTCGGCCCTCGGACTCACCGTGCCCGAACGTACTACCCTCTGGCCATGCTGGGCACCAGTGCAGCATCGACCCCCTCTCGAGCACCTCCACCCTTTTTGTGTGTGCATGCTGACTTTGCTCATTTGTTGCCTACCAGCTTGGACCTGCATAAGACCGGGCCGATTTCCATACCCCCGCTAAAGGCTCAGCATCCTGAATCCGGCTGTGCCTCCCCTGGCCATGTCCCTTGGGAATCCGTGTTTAACCCCCAGGGCAAAACGAAATTGTAAGCGGGACACGGCCGCGGAGGCCCACACCCGCCAAGCCCAGACAAAAACCTTACCTAGGTACCCAGGAATCCTCAGCCACAAAGGGCAACAAAAGGGGCCCACCAGCCCGTCGGTCTGCGGGTCTCAACCTCTTGAGCTCTTGAACCTGTCTCTCCAGAATCTCGCTGTTGATATCTGCGACGGCTTGGTCCGGACGGAACCCACAACCTGCTGCGACATAGAACATCAATTCCCTCGTCCGAAATGTCGGTCAAACGCAACCTGACTTGCGATCCGTTCCGTTCGTCGTCAACATTGTGGGGCAGTTGTCGTGATGCACTGTGGCTGACTGTTATCCGTTTGTCACTTTGTCATATGAAACCTCACGTGCAGTACATGTTCAAGTACAGCAAGTCAGCATCTCAGGAGTGGATATCGCCGCCGGCTGTACGTGGCATATGAGCAGCCGGAGTGGATGAGGCCTCACATCAAGTGCGGGACTGGGCGCCAAGGATAACACAAGAACCTCTGGGAAAACTGGAGCACCACGATTCACATGTTTGCGTTCAAGTAGTGGGGGTGCATTATGCATAGGCTTACTAAACGGCCGGCGGAGGGCGAGGAGGAGGGTCCTGACAGACGATGGGGCACTTGAATTGATCAACGCCGTCGACTCCACTGGTAGTGGCTGCGGGGCCCGTTGGGGAGGCAACCGATAAAAATAATCATCGAAAAGAGAAAAGTAGAACGTACCACAGCCTGTCGCACACAGATGACAGTAACTATTGGCGAGATTCCGAGCAGGGGGACGCAGCGCTGAAAGGAAACGTAGGGCCTGCTGGTCCACTGGGGTAGGGAGAGGCGCATATGTGTGTCTCTAAAACCTGCGTCGAAGCCAAGACTGAGGCATGTAAGGCCAGTTCGTTTTCCTCCTCATCAGCCGCTATAGGTTGCTCCCTGTAGTACCACAGTTGGCGACAGTTGTTCATCTCCTGGTCTAACTGCTTCTTAGGACAGTCTCGCGTCATCTCTCGTGGGGGGGGGGGGATGTTTAGTTTTCATTTTTGTCATGCCTCCGTTACAGTCTCACAAATGAATGGACTTCAGCGATTGTTCAGCGATTGCACTGTGAGCTATGAGAGATACGACAGAGGCAGAACAGAGGCGGAATGAATGTTGCAAGTACGGTTGTGCACTGGTCTCAGCGTCATACCCTCTTGGAGAGCCCCACGAGCAGCTTACTGATAGCCCACCGCCACGCTCCTCTTATATCGCTAAAAATACACCACACGTTGAGGAGATACTGTATAGTATGCTCCAGGAGGGGCGTATGCCTGCCTCTGACCTTTTTGGCCGGCTTTTCTGTATTATGAATGTATTTGTTTATATTACAACTTTTTTCTTCTAAGAGGGGAGGTGGGCAGCGGTCGGTGCGGCGGAGTGGGATAGTGTCAAGAACCAGAGGGATTACTGTCAATGTACAATGCCCCAAACATGTTATTCTTATTATAACTACCCAGTGCTCGTGATGTGTTCTCTACCACTCATGCGCTACTTCCCATGCCTCAAATGCTAGCGGGGTGCTGGGCTACGGCCTGTGGCAGATACCTCGGGGTTTGCGGAAGCCGGGGACCCTGCTGTCAACTGAAGTCTTTCACCGCGTCCTAACCCTCCCCCCCACACACACACTCCCCTCCTTTAACCCCCCAATCCCCCGCCCTAGACCACACAGAACGAAGGGACAACGTCACCTCTGGCCCAGTTACAACCGTTGTCACTCGAAGACCTGTTCCAGAGCATCACCCTGGCTGCGTCGTCTCCGTTACCCATCGCGAGCACACCTCAAACTCAAACTCGAACGCTGACCCCACTGATGCGGCCTGCAGCCTATCCACAAGTGTATACGTGTGGTCTTCAAGAGTAGGAGCGTGGCGAGGATACACGTCCGCCGCAAAGCCGCGTTGGAATGCACCAAACAACCGTGTCTTATCTTCCCGTCAATGCTCAATGCTGAAGGCGGGCACCGTTGGCACACGAGCCTCAACCCAGCTTCAGCAAGGGGAGTGGCAGTGGGGAGACGGCCGAGTTTACAGTCCATCCCTCGCCTAAACCGACTCGGGGCATCATGAAGGGCCCTTTCCAAGCAAACACAGCGTTCTAACCAGACTGACTCCGTTCGGAATACAGCGGAAGCGCGCATCTTGGAATGGATTCAACGCACCTCACTTGAAGGTCGTCATGACTTCCAACCAGTCATCTCCAGGCCAAGAGGTTTCTCAACCATCGGCTCACTATTGTTGGACTCTGGACTGGACCGACAACCGGCGGCAAAGCACGGCTCTTCTCTCATCAAAGCCTCGTTATATCAGTCGGTAGATAGTTTGACTCTTACTACGTGCAAGACATCAAGATGTCATGGGTTCGAGCCCCATACGAGGCTTCAAGCGCGGTTTCCCATGCTCACTTTGGCTTTTTGGAATGTTCTGCACCTCTCGAAAAGCTAGCACGAGTATGTGTAAGCAGCTTAGTTCACAATAGGTCCAGCTTGTGGGGTAGATCACGGGGTAGACCACGGCGTAAATCACTCACGGACTAGACCAAGGCGTAGATCACTCACGGGGTAGACCAAGGCGTAGATCACAACGGGACTGTTGTAGAAAAATCAAGAACGTCAGCTAGGATCAGAAATGAAAGAATGCTGGACCGTGACCGTCTGACCTCTGACGGTCCTTCCCCTTTTCTGTTGCGGATGCTGTAGATTCCGTCTGCTGCGTGTTGTGCAGCTAGCTCCCGTACAGCGCGAGGCGGGCCCCAGCCCTATGGTCGAGCAGGCCTGTGCCGTCGTTTCCAGGCAAGTCAATTCCCAAGACATGAGACTCATGTCAATTACACTGGGAAGTTGAGTGATTTCCGGGAGTCAGTCCGTCTTTTCTGTCCGATGTGGTTGTTGTTCCTACCACATGTGTAGCTTATCAGACCTGCATAAATAACGCGACGAATCAAGGCCGAGATGTAACTCGTTTCCTGGTCTACGAAGCGCGAACACTGTCCATACCATCGACAGCGGCCGGCCGAGCCGCCAGGAATCTACATTCTTTAAAGCACAAGCAGGGTCGGTTTTTACTTCTCCTTGTGGATCTCGATACCGGCGGGAGCACCGAGGGCCTTCTTGATCCAGCCGTACATGATGAACTGGGACGAGACAAGACCGGCGGTCATGACTGGAGGGGCGAGGTTAGTGTGGAAACGAATGCGTACAAGTCAAGTCAGATACGTACCCATACGAGGACCAAGACCGGCGAAGAGGCCCTTGATGCCGGCTTGCTTGGCGAGGACGGTGAGACGGTGCATCATGCTCCCCTGGGGACCGTGGCCCTTGTTGATCTGCGAGAGGAGAGTGTCGGCGGGCTGGGGAGCGTTAGTGGAATGCCATGGAGGTAGCGATGCGGTCGAGGCTAGCTCGCAATGAAGCTAAGACTTCTCAATCCCACAGCGGCCATTTCCTTCTTGTCCAATCTGCGACTTACGTGACTCAAGATGGCAGCGGCGAAACCGGCAATGATACCACTGGTGAGCGTGATGCCAAACTGCTGCGTGCCCGTGAGGTTGGCCCTGGTCTGCGGCGACATGCTGCCATAGATGAACTCAATCGCGCGCTCGTTGACGGTGAACTGGCCAATAGCGTAGGGGACCTGCTTGAAGAGAATGGGGAGGAAGCCGGCATACAGCGATCCGACACCTTCCGTGCGCAGAATCTTCATGAAGCCGGAGACGAGGCCGCTGGCGTACTGTAGATAGTGTCAATGGGCGGTGTGTCTCGGAAGCATGGGGTCAGGGAGAGATACCGCAAGGTATCTTGGCATTGGGCACAAGCCTGAGCCACACTCGCGTGCGGGGCTCACTCCCGGCGGTTCAAGTCAGGGAATCCAGCCACATACCTTGGGGTTAGCGACGAGACGGATACGCGTTGCCTCGGCGGGGGTGAGCAGGATGTCGGCGAAGAACCTGAGATCCTGTCAGCATTCGTTCCCAGTTCAGAGTGTATGACATGCTGCACGCTGCATCCTGCATGCCATATGACCTACTCACTCGGCAATCGCGGCACCACCGAGGTAAATAGCAGTTCGGTTCTTCACGGCAGCCTCACGCGAGCCCGAGAGATCGACAAGGTACTTCTTCTGCGGCGGACGTCAGCAATAATCATTTTTGCCGATCATGATCTACGAGCCACCACGACTCACGCAAGCTTCGTAGCCGGCAAACTTGGCACCACCCTGCAAGAGGTAACCTGACTGTTAGTAACCCGTAGTCGTTCCACAATTTCTAGGATGGCACTCACCGACGGCAGTGGGTCCGAAGCCAGTGAGAAGGGCAGCAGGACCCTCAGACGCGACAATCGCGCGACCGGCTGAGACGAGACCCTTGCCCTTCATAGCGGGGTCGATCTGGATACGCGTCTTGACGACATCGATGGCTGCAGGGAGTGACTATCAGCATCTGCAATGTAATGATTTCCACGCCGTTTGTTACGGATGAGCTGGAGGATCGCACATCCGGCACGACAATAATTCGTGATCTACGTACGGGTCATAGCACCGTGCGAACTGCGGCTGTCAACATCCCATATCTCCAATGGTCGCAGCCATCCATCGCATCCACTTACATGGTGCAGCACAGCGCACCGGCACTGAAGAACTTCGCATAGTCGAGAGCGGTGAACGTCGGGGTGAGGGCTGCCGCCCCGGGAGCGGCCTTCTTAACGACCTCCTTGGACATTGCGGATGGATTGTGGTTGTGACGAAGAGCGAGGGTGGGTAGCGTAGATAATAGTCTGGTATCGACGATTGATGAATCAAGCACTCTCAATGTCTAGGATCGAGATCGAGATGGCACAATGATGGGGTAACAGTTGGGAGACAACAAAGAAAGAACAAAAAAGTTGAGAGATAGATAAAGATTGCAACAGCCGTTTACTCTTTTTGAGGATCCCACACGTTGCATCTACGGGAAACATTACTATAAAAACGACGGATTGAAACGGGGGCCAAGGAGGGGCGCGATTGTCATGACGACTACGGCGATCGCGGTCCTCTCGAGATACGGACTGCGTCACCGGGCCTCTTTTGGTGTGAATGGCAATAGAATGGGTTCATAATGGCGCTCATCGAAAAAGGGCGCGACCAACCGCGGGTCTAGGCTATCGCTCAGTCGCTCTGACGTCACACACATCCTTGTTCTTCAAAAGTGCTATTTACATCCCTGGGCATTCATAGCTGTCCTCGTCTGTCACACAATAAAAGTTTGTGGTAGGGTGAGCCAAAGTTTGCTTTTCCTGATAATTTGTTACTTCTGCGTTCCAGCCGCGTACGGGAACGTCGGCGCCAGTGAAGATTGCACAGTCTGGCTAGGTGCCTCACTGGGATGTCGTGTCTCATTCTGTCACGAAGTCACTATCCGATGTCAAAATGTCGATCCTCGTCCAACCAAAACGACCAGGTGGCATGGTGGTACAAGCAGTGTGTGCGAACAGCGACGCCATCATTAAAATTTTGTCGTTGTCGATGTGTCATGGATCATGGAGACGACATATTAAAGCTGCTTGTTGGATTCAACCTCTCGTTGTTTTGCTGTTTCGGTCACGAGTGCTCACTCGCCCCAACAAAGATGCACACGATGGAAGATATACTTTGAGCAGCACATAGTCGCAGTCGTGCCGCTCTCGTCAAACCCATGGTGAAAGCACTGCAAGCTATCCTAGCTGCCCACCGAGGTGCCTTTCCTCGCGGGGCGACGAAGCGAAGGGCCAGCCACGCTGCACATCCATGAGAGGAACCCGGTTATTCCGTTCTCTGTTGCAAGAGCATGTGAGTGTGCAGCACCGACCTCGTGATGGCAATATGCCGAGCCCTGCTGACGCGACAACTACAAGACCGAGCTCAAGACCGAACTTCCGTCGTCAAGTGGACATAACCCCCGACCACGTGAGCGCCTACCATGCTCTGGTCTCTGTTTCGGTGTTCTGTTTGGTGGCACCACCAGGCCGTACAAGAGTACGACGATTGTATAATATGGCAACGACAGGTTGATTGATATACAGCATCGATGCTGGTTCCAGGATCAGGTCTCGACAAACACTTTTATGCTTTTATATTTCACAGCCTGCAACGTTCGCAAATGTCTATCGCCCTGCACCTCCACCAATACCACCAATGCCCTGCCCAAGACGCGTCTATGTGGCTGCTGGTGTCCACGGCGGCCGGTCAACACGACTGGCCATCCGACACACACCCGGTCCCCTTGCAACAATGCAATATGAGGTCTCTGGATATCTTCGAAGCATGTGAAGCGCGGAGCACCGGGCACGCGCGGACATGCGGGCACCGTGCTTGGGCCACGTGTCCAGCGACCTGCTCGATAGCTTGATTCATGATTCATAGATATTTGATAGGCTGATGCAAGCTGGTCCACAATTTTTTTTTTCAAAAGGTTACGCACCACGTGACCGTCCCCGAGTCAGATATCGCCTTCACGCGGTGGTTGACGGCCGCCCTACCGCGGGCCCGGCTGGCACGTACGAGCTGCCGGAGAACAATAGAACAACGACGCATTCCGCATCGTCGGTGAGGTGCGGCGGCCGGGGCCCATGGACTTCGCGCGGCATCTCGCAGTCGATAGCATGAGATGGGGGATAGCCGGACACAAAAGGCGACAGTGATGTGGGGGCCCAGGATATCGCCATTTGGATAAACCATACATGTCGGGGAGCTTCCTATACCCGTATCCAGAGATCCACTTGCTGTTGATGCTCAGAAAATTCCACATCCAGGTGCAACAAAAAAAAAAAAAAAAAAAAAAGGAAAAAAAAGAAACAGAAAAAGTCGTCAAGCAGAAGCAACAACAATAAGAAAACATGAGACGCTCGACAGGAAATCTCCATCGGCTGCTGCCGCCCATAACCGGCAGGCCGGCAGCCGACCACGCCGTGTGGAGGTTCGTCTACGTTGCACCCCAAGAGTTTGCCGGAATATACCCCCTACATACACAGTACATAGTGCTGGCATGCTGGAAGGTCAGCCAGAGAGGCCAGCACAAGCCAGGGTTGCAATGTCTTGGGTGCACGAAAAGGTTAAAACAGGTGGGATGGTCTGTTCGAGTAGCCGGCCGTGAGGGTCCGTCATAGCCGTTGTAACCGAAATCGACGACCAATCGGCCGTCGGTGAATGCCGAAGAGAATAGCGGCTACAGCGAAAATGAAAAGAGCAACAGCATGCGCGGCTACAACTGCTACAGTTTTCGAATACTGTAATGCGTGCGTATGTACGGTAGAGTATGTACAAACTGTATTCAATATGTGCTGCATACAAACTGTATGTACGTACATCCCGTAATGTGATCATCCGCCCCGACGGCGGTGCCTTGTTGCTCTCACCTTGGGTACTGCAGTAGCGGGTGCGCGGGGGCTGACGCCAGATTCTCGGTCTCGGCTTGCCGGGCCTCTACCCAACTCCAGGCCTCCCCCCCCACTCTACCCCACAGGAATTGCGATCACAGGATCCCTACCGGCCAAGCGACCTAGCCAGCTAGCCAGCCCACCTTTCGCGCATGCGGGTTGCAGGGTGTCTGGGTCACCGGTGCACTGGATGTACGATACGATGCATGTCGATATATTACAGCCCACCACCTCCATTCTCATCTCCCTCATCTCCCCTCCTCCTCCTCTCCTTCACTACCACTCTCTTACCCCTCCGTTTGATCCACTACAATGCCGCTTCAGCCTCCTGCCTGGGTCCAGAAGCTCGCCCCGTCCGCCCCGAGCGGCGTCGACCTGCTCGCTGCCGAGCGTGCCGGTTCGAACGTTGAGGTTGCCAAGCTCACCGACTTGCTGCACACCCGTGCTGCCGTTGAGCGCAATGCTCGCCTCGAGGAGGTTATTGCCGCCCAGCCCGTCTTTGACAAGACTGAGCTTCTCTCCATGGGCCGTGTCGACCGCATTCAGCGCTCGCTCGCTCGCGGCAAGGAGCTCAAGCGTCTTGCTAAGCAGCACAACTGGTCCAAGGAGGAGTACAAGATTGCTGCCAACATTGCTGGCGAGCCTAACGTTTACGGTCTCCACGACTCGATGTTCCTCGTCACTCTCCGTGAGCAGGGAACCCCCGAGCAGCACAAGCTCTTCCTCGAGAAGGCCGAGGCCAACGAGATCATCGGATGCTACGCTCAGACTGAGCTCGGCCACGGTTCCAACGTCCGTGGTGTTGAGACCACCGCTACCTGGTCGCCCGAGGACAAGACTTTCATTATGAACTCGCCCACTCTTACTGCATCCAAGTGGTGGATCGGCTCGCTCGGCCGCACTGCCAACCACGCCGTCGTCATGGCTCAGCTCTACGTCGGCGGCAAGAACTACGGACCCCACCCCTTCGTCGTTCAGATCCGTGACCTCAAGACCCACGAGCCCCTCGAGAATGTTTACGTCGGTGACATTGGACCCAAGTTCGGTTACAAGTGAGTAGTTAGCGCCTTTCAATTTTGCCTTCGGCTATCTGCAAGCCAATGTGTCTGTGCACCGGAAATAGCTACTAACCCACGCTTCTCAGCTCCATGGACAACGGTTTCCTCCTCTTCAACTCGGTCAAGATCCCCCACGTCAACATGCTTGCCCGCTTCAACCTTGTTGACCCCGTTACCTCGCAGTACCGCCGCGTCGGCTCGCCCTCGCTCATCTACGGCACCCTCACCTGGGTCCGCTCCAACATTGTCCTCGAGTCGGGTTCGTCGCTCGCCCGCGGTGTCGCCATTGCTACCCGCTACTGCGCCGTCCGTCGCCAGTTCCAGGACCGCGACGCCGAGGCCGCCGGTGTCGGCGGCGAGACTGCGGTCCTCAACTACAAGATGGTCCAGATCCGTCTCCTCCCTCTCCTTGCCGCCACCTACGCTCTCCACTTCACTGGCCGTGGCATGATGGAGCTCTACGAGGCCAACCAGGCCGCCATGAAGCAGAACCTTGCTGGCGGTGCAGCCGCTTCCCGCAGCGCCGGGCCCGAGGAGCTCAACCCTGGAGCTGACCTCCTTGCCGACCTCCACGCCACCTCGTGTGGTCTCAAGGCTCTCGGCTCGACCATTGCCGTCGACGGCCTCGAGATGTGCCGTCGCGCTTGCGGTGGCCACGGCTACTCGTCCTACTCGGGTATCGGCACCTGGTACGCCGACTACCTTCCCACTGCCACCTGGGAGGGCGACAACTACATGCTCACCCAGCAAGTCGCTCGTTACCTCCTCAAGACCGCCCGTGCTGTTCTCGACGGCACCGCTCCCAACAACGAGACTGCCCGCATCCTCAAGCACTACCTCTCGCGCCAGGACACTGGTGCCGCCTACGATGTGCTCAACGACGACGCCGACATTGTCCAGGCTTACGCCTGGCGCACTGCCTACCTCACCTTCGAGGCTCTCCGCCTTCGTGACGAGAAGAAGCAGTCGTGGAACTCGCTCCTCGTCCACTTCTGGCGCCTCTCGACTGCCCACTCGCAGTACCTCGTCGTCCGCAACTTCTACGATGCCGTCGTTGCCGACCCCGCGCGCCTCAACGCTCAGGTTGGTGACAAGACTGCCGCCGTCCTCCGCGACCTCTTCCGTCTTTACGCCCTCCACACCATGGAGACTCACGCCTCCGAGTTCTTCACCGCCGGTGCCGTCACCACTGCCCAGATCACCCTTGCGCGCACCAAGGGTGTCTCGCAGCTTCTTGACAGCATCCGTCCCCACGCCATCCCCCTTGTTGACGCGTGGGCCTTCTCCGACTTCCAGCTCAACTCGTCTCTTGGTCGCGCCGACGGCCGTGTCTACGAGGACCTCTTCGCTAGGGCTCAGGCCAACCCCGTCAACGCCCTCACCTTCGACCCTTACCCCAACTCGCCGACCCTCATCAAGCGCGTCGCCAAGTTGTAAGCTGCAGGGGTTGAGGAGGACGGGAAGAAGAACAAGAAGCGGGGCGTCACGCGGCCACCGTTTCAGTAGTAGTACATTCTGTAGTGTAACGGGTAGCAATAGCAGCAGTGTCAGACGATGTCGTTGATCACAGCAAAACCCAATCTTAAAAGCACGCATTTTAGTTAGAAAGAGCAAATGGATCAGTGCCGTTCATACTGGTTACAGAGCGTGAACAGCTAGGCAAGACTTTACTGCAGACGGCCGCTCGTCGAGGGTCATATTCCACTTTGCATTCACCCTGCACCACGACAAGTTGTTAGGCGATACCCGGAATACCGTCCCCACTATCCGCTATCGCACCGCGGACTAGCAGTAACATGGGCTGTTGTTCAGGTGTTATCGCCGCCATACCCTCAGGCCAAGCTTCTCGGCCGCCGGAGTTCGCTCCTACGTTTACCGAAGTCCGCATGTGGTGCACAAGGTGCATCCCAGGGAGCACGCAGGGTTACAGCATCCCACAGGGTCAATGCCGAATCCCCACCACCGCCCCCCCACAATCTCCACCTCCATACTCGTCTCTAATCGTCCTCGTCGTTTGCACCCCCTGCACCGTCGTCTACACCCCCTTTCGTCTACAGAGCTGGCCAAAAAAAAAAAAAAAAAACACAGCAGACAACGCACAGCTGCACACGTGCTTGGCGAATTCACTTTGACGTTCAACGTACTGTCGTGTAGTCAGACTCAGCGTCCTACACCACCACAGCACCAAACCTTCGCTTGATTGATGCAGCAAACACCATAGCACGGTTTTCCAAGTCGGCCGCCAGACTAAAATCTCCTCCATACTAAGGTCGGACAGGTGAGTGGAGGAGTATATTTAGATATTCTTCGGTGCAGGGAAGTACACTGTGATGTTATTTCATGCCATCAAGTAGGATAACCAAGTGGTTTTTATGTTTTGTTGTTGGTCAGAGTAGTTGTTGTCGCAGCTACATGGCGTCTCATCTTTTCCACCGTTGGTTCCTGTTCGCTCTTGCAATCTTCCGTATTAGAAGGCTCCTTTTGAGAGACGAGTTTACAGACCGCGAAGACGATGACTCGCGTCAGCCTCCAGCCTGTGTGGGCACGCGATTGGTTGGGATCAACAACAGCGTGTTGATCGCGACGATCGTGTGCGTCATCGCGACGAGCATCTGATCTGTTGAGGCGCAGATTATCTGTTATCAGTGACTACCTTTGCAAACGTCATGATTCCCGGTCGGCAGCCGTGATAGATTATGGCGGGCGCTGTGTTCCATGCCACACTGCCACGGTCATGTGCTGATCAAGCATTGCCCACCATGTCGTCAGACTCACCTGCTCCTTCATTTACCGGCGGCTATGGGGTCCCCGGCCTCGACCTCCACCAGAACATCACCATATATAGCGTTCATTACTGTCCCATCTTCTGAGACTGCGCTGCTCACAAACAATGGCACACTTTGCAGACTTTAAGCACCACCTCGTCCCCGTTACCAGCTCCGTCTGCTCGAATGTGACGATCGCATGCCGTACGGCTGGCACGGGGCCCGGTCTTCTTCTCTTACACGGCTACCCCCAGACGAGCCAGTGGGTGTGACGAGTGGCAAGTGTCCTTACAATACAGCATTTGGCGACTTGTGGCCCCCCGCCTGGCTGAACACTTCACGGTCGTCGCGGCCGATCTCCGCGGTGCGCTATGAAGTCGTAGATCGTAGACAGCACTGACATGTGGAAGGGTACGGCGCCTCATCCAAGCCTCCCGGGAGCGACTCGCACGTTGAGTACTCCAAGCGCGAGATGGCCAACGACATGGTGCAGGTCATGTGCGTGTCCCTTGTTGGATTCTCCTTCTGACTGCTACTCAGGAAGCACTTTGGCTTCAACACGTTTGATATTGTCGCGCATGACCGTGGGGCGCGCGTCGCTCACCGCCTCGCACTCGACCATCCCGCCGCCGTGAAGCGCATGGCCTTGCTCGACATTGCGCCGACGCTGTACATGTACGAGCACACGGACATGAAGTTTGTTCGTAGCGTCGTCAAGCTCACTACTAACGCGACAGGCGACTGCGTACTGGCACTGGTTCTGGCTCATCCAGCCCAGCCCCTTCCCCGTGAGCATCAGCACTTGGGGAAACTGAATCTAATAATACAGGAGAATGTCATGCTCGCAGACCCCGACCGCTTCTGGGAGCTCGCGTTTGGGGCGCGTCCTGCCGCCTCTGGCCACCCGCTTGCTACCAACTGGTCCCAGGCTGACATTGACGAGTACCGCAGGCCCCTGTTCACCCCAGAGGGCGTGCACGCTGTGAGTCAACAACACCTTTACGCACCCGCACGAGGCGGGGTCTCCAGATCTTGTAAAGCACCCGGTTAATCCCCTCTCAGGCATGCGAGGATTACCGCGCGGCAGCGACAATCGACCTCGAACACGACCGCGCGTCCATTGCACGCGGCGAGAAACTTTCCGTCGAATCTCTGCTGCTGCTATGGGGCTCAAAGGGATTCATCAACACGTATGACGATCCCGTTGCCATCTGGCGCGGCTACTGCCACGACTCGGTGACCGTCAAGGGGCACACGACCGACAGCGGCCATTTCGTCCCTGAGGACGCGGCTGAGGAGGTCTTGAGGCACCTCCGTACTTTGTTTGCCCTGTGATGACGGGAATGTAACTGTTGTATTGTGGTCGCGGTGGGGGTGGGGACGTGCTGCTTACGGACGCCAATTCAGCTTGCGCCAGCCACTCTCACAATGTGGAGCTCCTCGAGAACTGAAATCAAACAGGCGTGATAGATGTCGCCGTGCGGCGGTAGAAGTTTGAATGTTTACATTGAAGGAGGCTCAGCCTCATGGAAGGCGGATCAGCGGTATGGAAGAGGGCCGGCCTCTAAATACTGAGAACATAACGGATTAGTGGTCCATCCGGGCTCGGGGTCGACCTTGGCGTGAACGTCGTACTTTGCCTTGATAGGAGCGAACACGGTGCGGTCCCCAATCTCAATGATCTTGGGCCCAGCCTCAACCGTCGCCGGGGTGAGACCAAGGAGATCGTAGTACGTGGAGCCCATTGCACCGTCGCGCGCGAACGTATGATTTAGGCTGACACCTATCGTGTCTTGCGTATAGTGCGCAATCTTGGAGGCAAAGTAGTCCTCGGGGTGGAGGTACAGGGCCGCGCGGGTGCCCCAGTCCATTGCCCAGGCCTCATTGATAGCTGACGCAACGTCGCCGTACTTTTCGCGGTCGTCGAGGCCTGCGGCTTTGATTTCGGCTTCGACGCCGGTACTGAGGTTCATGTGGTCGTACACCGCGTGAGCCATCTCGTGGCCCATAGTCGACTCGGCATAGGTCTCGATCATGTCAAACAGAAACTTGATCCCTTCGCTGCCGCCGTACGTACTCGCAGATCCTTCTGGCACACCTTGGATCGGTACCTTCCACTCCATGACGCTCTGCACCTCCTGGGCATGCATGACCGATGCCATGGTGAGGTTGAAGATTCCCTGGCGAATCACCGCATGGTACTTCGCGTCGCCGACGAGGGTTGGCTGACCGACAATTCCAAAGACGTCGTCTTCCGTCCAGTTTGCCAGCGCCGCGCGGCGCGCCTGGACCGACAGCGCGCTGTCGAAGAACGTGGAGGCCGCGTCCCCTGTGGGTGCTGCTGATGGAGTGATGCTTGTCGTTGCCGCCGCCGACGGTGGCGGGGCGACAGTTGTTGGAATCTCCGACTCCAAGGGACCGGTCGGGGCGGTAGCGTTGACTTCAGAGTTTGAGTCAGAGACTGAGGGGACAGCGGTTTCAGTGGGTGATGGTTCCGTAGAGCCCGTCGCGAGAACCACAGTTTCCATCGGACGGGACGAGGAGAGGGCGGGGATGCCAGTGGTCGAGAACATGGTTACCTCACCGGCGTCCGGTTCTGTTCCAGCACCAGCGGCCAAAGACTGTGTCGCAGCCACGCTAGTCAAAGTGCTGGCGTTCGATACCACCGCGGAGCCTTTGTGCCCACACCGCCCGCGGCCGTGGCTGGGTGGCAGACTGGATACGAGGGGTAAAAGGACAGTGAGCGCAACGAGACGCATGATTGTATTCCGTTGGGAATTGTTTACGTCGCACTTGGCTTGAACAGGCTATATAGCTTCCTCTGGACCTCAACATGGTTGGTAGTCGCTACTGACCTACATATTTCTACACGGTTTCAAGCGACAATGGCAGCTCCTCTCAACTCCAACTTGCACCTGTACGTCAACACACAAGTGCACCAGTGGTCCAGGCTTTGAAGCCCCAATGGATTGAACATTGGTTGTCTGCCCATTTACCCGGCTCTGCTGTAGATCTGTCGCAAGTTCCTAGAGGGTGCTGCTGTCACGCACAACTCCATTCGTTTCATGTGTTGGAACAGCTTCAAACGTCCACTGTCAGTAGTGCATTAACCCGAGAGAAATCGTGGGTTCTGGAGTCCTCTGTTATCGGTATCGGTCATATCACTCGACACCCACTGTTCAACTCCCGAGACACGATGACATCCTCGATCTCCTTCTGTATCACGGGCTGTATCGATAATTTGCCGTAGGCGGCTTTTGATTTCGACAACACCTCGTTGATCGGTCCAGCGACCGGAGCCAGCGGCAGCCCGAATCTTACCGCATATACCTTTAATCGTAATCGTAGCGCGTAGCACGCAGCTGTGCGGACATTGACCCACCCACTCACTTTAGGAGCCTAACAAAAGGTAGTTTACCCTGTTGGCCCGCCGGCCACGAAACAGTTGGGAGGCTTCCGTTCATGAAGCGTTTGAGGGCAAAGGGAGCCCCATGTCATGTGGAAGCTCTGGGCTGAGGTAATTCTTCTCGCAATTAACATGCCGTCGGCTTCAGTGGAAGGAATATAGAGATCCCCTGCGGCCATTGTACATACAGTACCGCCGGAGTAACGCCCATCGTGTTTATTTTTGGTCCCCGAGATTTCTGCCATGACTGCATCGCCGTTTTTGACACTTTGGTAGTCAATCGCGGTGTACCATGTGACATATCTGGGTACGTGGATCACAACGCCGTTCTTACACAACTCGTTTTGGAATGCCTCTGGAACGGGTGCATGTCTGAAACAAAACTGTCCAACGGAGCCCACTCGTGGCGCATTCCGGAGGAGATAAACTCGCGGCGCGTCTCTTTCAAGGTGAGGCGATGCAAACGTGTCTAGGGTGGTGATGAGCATTACGAGTAACAGGGTGACAGAAGGTGTGAAGCATTGAGGGTCCATAACAAGTGCTGCGCTGCGTGGTCTGGCGGAGGTTCACCTGTACACTAGTGCAATCGTACCCCGTACTTGTGGTCCATCCCGTTGCTGAGGAGGAAACGTGTCGGAGAGAAGGAGTCCAGGGGTATATAACCGAAGGGCGGAGTAACAACAACAGACTCCTTGAGCCCAAACGACATGCGCATTTCATACATCCATCTGCTTTCCATTCTTGCGCTTGTGGCGGCTCTCCCTGGTGGAAACCGCGACGACTCGGCTGTTGTCGCCCGTGGCGATGCCGAGGGTCCAGACCTCATTGCGCGCACTAGTGGCCACCTCCTCACTCGTGACTCGACAGCAGTGGTGGAGCTCAACTCTCGAGACGAGATTTCCCAAGTCATGGCCAAGCGCATTGTGAGTAGACCACAAGACTTATGGTTACGGCTCACACCATAGCTCGAAGCCAGGGGTGCTCTTGGCTCTGGCGCCCTCGTCACGCCGTCCTCAAACGCCAACACGATCAAGGCGCTGCAGTACTTGCTCATCAGCAAAGGCCAGTCCATTACGGCGGACGGCGTGTTTGGGCCCAAAACAAAGGCTGCGGTTGTTGCGTTCCAGAAGAAGACCGGCTTGACTGCCGATGGCCAGCCGGGACCCGCGACGCTGGGCGCGCTGGTTCCAACGGTCCGTGAGGGGTCTTCGGGTGACGGAGTCAAGGCGGCCCAGGCGGCTCTTAATGCTAAGGGCTCCAAGCTCGCTGTTGACGGAAAGTTTGGAGCTGGCACCAAAGCGGCCGTCGTCTCGTTCCAAAAGTCAAAGAAACTGACTGCGGACGGTATCGTGGGTCCCAAGACGTGGACGGCGCTCTTTGGCGGTAGCGGCGGCGGTAGTGGCGGCGGCGGCGGAGGCGGAGGAGGTACTGGTGATACCGGCGGCAGCTCGTCGTACTGCCGCGTGCCGGACACTTCCGGCCTCAACCTCCTCAAGGAATTCGAAGGCTTCCGCGCGAGCATCTACACCGACGCGACGGGCCACGCTACAGTCGGATACGGCCACATGTGCCAGAAGTCGAGATGCGCGGAGGTGAAATACCATATCCCGTTGACTGTCGCAACGGGAACATCGCTTCTCAAGGACGATATCCAGGTATACACTT
The DNA here is from genome assembly GCA_013177335.1 of Apiotrichum mycotoxinovorans. Classification (NCBI taxonomy): domain Eukaryota; kingdom Fungi; phylum Basidiomycota; class Tremellomycetes; order Trichosporonales; family Trichosporonaceae; genus Apiotrichum; species Apiotrichum mycotoxinovorans. The sequence continues at coordinate 5,064,982 of CP053620.1, read as the reverse complement.
CGTGCATGGCCTCCAAGCTCAAGAGGAGTGTCAAACTCAACGTCAACCAGTGGGCCGCCCTCACCAGCTTCACGTTCAATCTCGGCTGTGGAACGTTCGCAGACTCCAGCCTCCTGCGCCGCCTCAACGCTGGCGAGAACCCCAATGCGGTCGCTGCGAGCGAGATCCCCAAGTTCAACAAGGGGCGCGTCAACGGGAAGCTGGTGGAGATTTCGGGACTCACGCGTCGCCGCGCTGCCGAGGTCAAACTATTCAAGACTCCCACCTCGGCCCAGGGATTCCCCAAGTGCTCGTAGTTGGAGTACGAGTTGCTGTGTTAGTTGTGGTGATAGTCGGAGTGAAGAATACTGTCACAATAGTAGTTCCAAAGCAGTAGTAACGAAACGATGTCAACCAACTGAGTGCTGAAGCGAGGACCGATGCCACATTCTCGCTGCTCACGTTGGGCATAGTTGTGCTAACAATAGCACTAGGCATACAAAGGGATACGGAAGTGCGATCCTACGTATACAGAGGTGCACGACAGTACACATGTCACGCCATCTACAAATGACAATCATGGAGCAGACGGACGATTGAAGAATGGGAGAGACGCGGAGGAAATCGAAACATGTGAGTGGAGCGCGTGTTCTGTCAATCGAGGAATTTAGGCGATTAGGCAGTAACCTCCACACTGTGCTGCGTCGGCGAATTCAAACGCGTATCATACCTTTTTCGAGTCGATTGATCACGACTCGTCTGAACAATCCACGTTGACCACCTTCCTCTCATCGTTTTTATTCCACTCTCTGTTTTGCTTATAATCATCTGCGCTCTTTGTTGTCGACGCGATCTCTCTGCCCAGCTCCCAACAACCAAACCGAAAATGACCGACTCGACGATCGTTCTACCCTCAATCCCGCCCACGCGCACCGGCACACCGACTGGCTTTATCATCCGCGCGCGGCGACCAGAAGACATGCCGCTGCTCTCTGAGCTTATGGTCCGTCAGCAGCCTGCCTCCAACTACCCTATCAACTGGCCGCTGCCCATGCCCATTCCCGAGTTTATCGAGCGGGTTGGGGAGGTTGCCGCGTTCGTCGCTGAGAAGGTCGACACGAACCAAGTCATCGGACACGTATCGGTGTGTCGTCTCGTTGAAACGACTCACGAAAGCCTCAAGTGGGCGGAAGCGCACGGGTGCGATGAGGACCAGCTGCGCGCCATTGGCGTGCTGTTCACCGACCCCACGTTTGCCGGCAAAGGCGTGGGATCTGCCCTGATGGAAGCGGCTACCGAGGTCGCGTCCAGCGGTACCAACAAGGCAGTGCTCGACTGTCTCGACGCCAACACCAACGCGCTCAACTTTTACCTTCGCCGGGGATGGAAGGTTGTCGGACAGTGGAAGGAGGCGCCGTGGTTGCCTGTCGGTTCGAAATACACCGTGAATCTTTTGGTCCTGGACGATGCCAAAGCCAAGGCCAGGTCCAATGGCGTTGCGAACGGCACCGCGTAGAATGGGCGACAGTGAGATCGACAACGGATCGCGACCGATGCTTTCGTGTATCGGCGTGGCCCCCGCGACCCTGCTTCGTGCGCGTCGCTCATGGAGCTCTATATTGGGCATCGGCTGGGTCTCGTGATCGACCCCAGCTTGGCAGGCACGAACGTTCCCGTGACGATCAGGCCAGCTGGCCCGCGGACCATCGATCGACAAGTCACTCACCTTCGCTGTTCATATCCATGTTTTTCTTCGCATCACCTCAAAAGACCGTTCGGCTCCATCGTTCATCTGTAGTCTGCGGTCCATCCTCTTCTGTATTCAATCTGTTCCCAAGATTGCGGACTGTTTTTATATTCATTGCATTCACTTTTTTCTTTGTCGTCCTTCGCCGGTATGCGTGGCCTGAACATTCGGGACACCATTTGCTATTCTGCAAAAACTTTCCAAGATTGACTCGAAAGGGCGCCTCGACTGCGCGTCCAGACCAGGAAAAGTGGAAGCTAAGACATGCCGGGGATCAGGGTTCTCGGAAATGTCTTCCGAACTGAACATCGAGCATTGTTCCCATTCTGACTTTCCCCGAAACAACGCCGTGATCTCCTGATCTTCGCCGGGGCAACCAAGAACTGCGTCCAAGGCCATGAGGGCAGATGTCGACCAGGGTTACCGCCTAGGAAATCCCGAAGGACTCGGGAGCTCTTTCGGGGCCGGAATGGAACAGGATGACTGTCATGGCTGAGCTCATCATGTATACCTGTGGGACACCGCGCAGAAGTAGCCGTCCACAGCCTGGATAGTCATATCACATGCAGACCCGCAAAACACTGTGATGATAGGTTTCCCCTTTGAGGTCATACCCAGAGTGACATCGTTGTGTTCTGAAGCCAAGCGTGGGTCGCCTCAAAGACATACGCGGCAGGTGAGCTGCAGAGGGCTCCGAACAGCACTCAAGAGTCCTCGTCGTCGGATCCTAATTATGATTGTTTGCGATTGACGGCTCGTACGACCAATCTTAACTTCAAGCAGCGAGAAAGGCGCCTTGTCCATGACCAAGTCCGTTCTGTTCTCTTCAGGAACCGTACCCAAACATTTTGCGTATGTACCTCATGTCTTGGCTTTTTGTCTAGTTGTCTGCTCCTTGGATCCTTGGCTCTTCTAAAATGAAATGCTTGGCCATGGGGACCATTTCGCCCGAAACGGGGGATATGTGCAGGATGAACCAATGATAACATGTTCTTGTGCCAGTTGGTTGATATCCACGCGAGGAACTGACGACCTGTATCGGGTTCGAATTTTCGGACCCTTCCTGATACCCTTTATCTGATAGGCCGCCTCCGAGCAGGAAGCTTGTGGCTTTTTGTTCTGCCTGCCAAGGTTCTGGCCGCCTATTTTTCTTTTTCTCCGCCGCTCTCCTGTGATTTCTCGGGCGCTAGTACGACTAGGGCTGAGGTGGTCTACGTGAACGCTGCCCATGCTTGCATGGGTCCATATGGGCACGGCCAAGAAATAAGAAGACGGTAATCAGACAACAGGAGTGGGAGAGCGTACCTGTAACGTACGTCCAGCACATACGTTTCCGCGGTCTGCAAAGTACAGGGCAGCCTCAGGACAGGTAAAAGAGAAGGGAACGAACCGAAGAAAAAATTGATGAAGAGATGAGGTGGTGGTGGACACATAAAATGTTGAACATCATTTGCAGTTGAGGAGATCGCCCCATTCGCCAACTGACCCATCACGATGCGCTCAATTCTGTTGACGCTTCTTGCGGCCGCTGGACTGGCTGCTGCCTCCAACGAGGCCAAGCTGCGCCGTCTGATGGTCGACAGCCGGTTCCTGCAGATCATTTCGTACGTTTATTGAAACGTCAGGAGGACGCTCGGGGCCGGCGCATCCGCTAAGCTAACATTTTTAGGCCATGCAAGACCGGAGGCACCAACAGGAACAATGCGGCTGAATGGCTGCGCACTGCGTTCCATGACTCTATCAACCACGATGCTTCTTCTGGAACTGGTGGCATTGACGGGTCTCTGCAGTACGAGCTGGACTAGTGAGTTCAACAAGAATGAACAGCATGCTAAACCTTGGCAGCGCCGACAACGTAGGCGTCGCGTTCGGCTCGGTCATTACCCAGTACAAGTTTTACCAGCAAGAGGACGTATCGCTGGCGGACATTGTTGCCTTGGGTGCCATTGTCGCTGTCGGTTCGTGCGGTGGACCGATGGTTCCGTTCTACCATGGCCGCACCGATGCGTCCAGCGAGGGCGGCGACGGACTCCTTCCCAAGCCTGAGCAGACGACCGAGAAGCACATGGAGATCTTTGCCCGCATGGGTTTTTCCCAGTCGGAAGCAATCTCGCTCGTCGCCTGCGGCCACACTCTTGGTGGTGTCCACGCCAACATCAACGGAGCGCTCACCTCGGAAGCCCACGCGCCGTTTGATGACACCATGACTGAATTCGACAATCGTATTGCTATCCAGCACATGAACGACACGCGCCTCAGCCCTCTCGGCCAGGCATATGATCCCTCCAACCCCGGCACCTCGTCTGACTCGCGTCTCTTCGCCGCCGACGGCAACGCCACCATCAAGTCGTTTGCCGACTCTGCCAACACGTTCCAGAATGGGTGCAAGGCCGTCTTTTCCAAGATGCTCAACGAGGCCGTCCCTTCCTCTGTGTCCCTCTCTGGTCCCCTCGAACCCTTCCCCGTGTCCGCTACCTTCCGCCTGTCCCTTCGCAACGGTGTCCTTCGTATCTCCATCGGTTCAGCACGCGTGTACAACATGGTGGGCCAGTGGCAGTCCTTTGAGGTCTCGTACACCAACCGTGACGGCTCCACTCCCACTGACAACGCCCTCACCGTTCGTGACCTCACCACGTTGAGCATCGGCAAGCCCGTCGAAGTCCGCAACTTCATCTCTGTGAGTAGTCAAAGAAACGCCCTAAAGACTGACCAACTTAGACCACGGCCGGATTCCCGCCCGCAACGGGTATCGGATCCCTGGTGATCACTCTGACCATGAACGATGGCTCGGTCTACTCTTCCCCTGAGGGCGAGGAGGTCATCAAAATTGACGACTCCATCATGGTTGACGTCGCGCAAGCCTTCACCTGCAAGTACTCTGGCGAGGGCAACAACAACGCCAACGGCCTCAACGTCACCATGGCCGTCCTCGGACCGTACAACCCTGCGGACAAGGTCTCGGTCATCGTGCGCACCAACTCGGGAGGCAAGACGCTCCTGGCTGCTGACTACCGCGGCGCACGCGATGCCTACTACAACTACTACAACCTCTTCATCCCCGACATGGACGCCATTGACCTCGCGTCGTACGGGGCCCAGCTTGTGCGTGCCGACGGCTCCGTCTCAAAGGACACCCAGGATGGTGAGTAATCTTTGTACATGCATGCGCTGTGAGTGGAGCTAATGAGTAGACGTCTACTACAAGACGAGCACTCTCAGCAGCTGTCTCGCGGGCGCCGAGATTCCGACACCGGGTCCGGTCCCCTCGGCGGCCCTTGCCCGCCGCGCTGCTGCGGCTCGCAAGCTCAACATGCAGCCGTGTCCCTCGGGCTTCTCTTCGTGCAACAATCGCTGCGTCAACACCTGGTCGGATATCGAGCACTGCGGTGGATGCGTCGATGCCGGAGGTGTCGACTGCACCACACTCTACGACGGTGCGATCGCCTGCATTGCTGGTAAGTGTGTCATGCAGGACGACGGTCTGTACTAGACCAGTCGCAGAGCAATACATTAGAATGTTAGACATGGATAATTGGGCATAAACGGCGGGTCGCAACAATGATGGAGGCGTCAGTGCTTGGTCCACACGGTCAGTGGCAAGTGGATTACTGCCAGAGGAACTCAATGAGCCCATGGCACCATTTACAGAGGGAATACAGGCCGCGAGACCATGTTAGTCAACTGTCGGAACGATACGGGCTGCACACATGCCACGTCGGTACTGCTTGGCGCTAAGTCGTTGAAGAATCAGTAATATCGCCGTTATGGTTGTTATTCTTGGCCATTCACCCTTTACCCAGGCCAATACTGCAAGTGGTTACGAGGGGCACAGATCAGAGCGAAAACGGAGGTCGGCGGTACGACAGGGGCGAACAATAGGAATACACATGATACGTCTAATTTACGAAACCTGGGGCATAGGGAGCTCAGAAGTCCTGGGGTCAGCGATCCACAGAAACCTGCAAGGTGCTCACCGTAACACGTCCGCCAAACTGCCAGTCCGCATTACCAGCGATGAACGGATCGCGCTTGGGGCCACCAACCTCGCCGGTCTTGGGGTTCACGTCGCCCTCAAACTCGGGCGCGGCGCCGCGGCGGAGATCGCGGTGCTCGGTGCTCTGCGCGAGCTGCAGGAGCTCCTCGTCGGACATGTCGCCGACTGTCGGCGCCACTTCGGCCTTCTTCACGAGCTCCTCAAACTCGGCCTGCTCGGCGGCAGGGAGGGGAGGGGGACCAGGGCGGCTGAAGTCGCCCAAGCCACGGAGGAGAGACGTGGATGTGAGGAAGCGGGGGGAAGGAGCCGCGGTGAGGGACACGAAGGTGGGGGGCGAGATGCGGAGAACGTTCTTGAAGAGGTAGGCCATGATGAGGACTAATGTGGAGGACGTCGAGAGTTGAGTGTTGTGTGGAGAAGAGGCTTTGTGTGTCGGGGATGTCTCAAAGCCGGTGGAGGGAAATCCGAAGAGGACCGGATCGTATGTCTCTGTCTAATCACGTGACATTCGAAAAATCACGTGACATTCTGGCCTGCTTGCAGCTTGAGCTACTCGTGTTGCTCGCCATCGCTCGTCGGTTGTGTACGTGTGTACGTTGTGTTCGATGCCAGGACTCCGAACTCTTTGCGGTTCGATGGGGACGGTTGTCTCTGTGGACACACTGGGCCATGTGATGCTGTGACGAATTCCAATATAGCCTACCGGAGCATATCCCGAAGTCTCCAGCACCTGGCAATGATACGGCGAAGTCATCTGGACCACCCGTACTACATTCCGCATGTTCTTTGGAAGCTCAAGTTCTTTTGAGAATAGAGCAGCGTCAGGTCATCGTATGATGTGCGCGGCGCGTCGGCTTGGCAAGATTAACAGCGCGACAGCACACGCGCTCCAACGCAGCCTCGACATCATGAAATCATTGCAGACTGCAGTCTAAGATCGCGCAAAAGTCTTGGCATCGCCGTGCCTGCTGCGCATCTCGTGCCTTTAGCACCGCAAAGAGGCTCGTGTCTTACCACAATGTAACCTGGGAAGCATAAGCTGTATTATTCAACTGTTTCCGGACAGTTTCAAGTAAAACACAAACTGGAACAAGGAATAACGCGGGACGGAGCCGCATTCATAAGGGGATGGGGTACAAATCTAAACAGTGTCCGAGGAGTAGGATAGTGAAGGGAAACAGATTATCTGCCTTAGAAGGCAAAGGCGACGGCGGCAGCAAGAAGTGCACCGAGAGCGAGGGCGGGTGCAGCCTTGGTGGCTCCGCCGGTGGGGGTCACTGCGGTAGGGGCGGCGGAGGTGGCCGAGGCCTGGTTGCTCGCGCCAGAGGCAGAGGCACCGCCGGTGGCCGAGCCGGAGGCCGAGCCGGAGGCGCCGCCAGTGACAGATCCCGTGGCGGAGGCGGCGTCAGAGCCGGAAGCTGACGAGTTGGCCGAGTTGGTGGACTGGGGAGCCGAGAGAGTCGACGAGTCAACGGGCTGGGTGGCCGAAACGGTCACGGTTGCAACGCCGTTCTCGACGTTGAAGTAGTTGGCAGCAACGAGGGATCCGAGGCCGGCGGACGAGACGTAGCTGTTGAGCGAGAACGAGGGGACGTCCTCAATCTTGGCGTCGTAGCCGGTAGGAGCCTTGAAGTCCGACCCCTGGTCGTAGAGGACGAAGACGTAACGGTGCGAACCCGAGCCCTCAGCGGGTCCGGGACCGGCATAGTCGCGAATGCTGGTGGCTCCATCGAGCGAGACTTTGCCGTCGACGACCTTGGCACCGTTGGCAAGCCAGTGGAGGTTCTGGGGGTTGCCCTCCTGAGGAGTACCGACAATGTTGGTGTCGACGAGCATGACGGTGTAGGTCGACTGTTGTGTGGTCAATGGCAGTGCTACGTTACATGCTTTACTCACGTTCCAAGAGGTGCCGTCGAGAGCATCGACAGTGAGCTCAGGCTGGGCCGAAGTGTCGGCCTGGGGAACGAGGGCTCCGGGGTCCTTGAGGAAACCGCCAGTAAGAATAGCCTCAGGCTTGAAGTCGGTGAAGACAGTGCCCAGACCGGACTCTGGAACCCGTCAGTTGTGCGCAGATTAATCGCACAATGCTTGGTCATACTCACGGTTGAAGTGGGCCTCAAGACCGAGAATGTCGAGCTCCGTCGCGGCGTTGGCGACGCCAGCGAGGGCAGGAAGGAGGGCGAACAGGGCGAGCATAGCGAGTGTGCAAATGAGTGTGGTGGGTTGGAAAGAGTCGAACTGCGACAATAGGCGTCACGAGGATAAATGAAATGGAGAGTGAGAGACAAGAAAGAGGGTGAAGAGAGTAGAGAAGGAAAGAGACAATGAGAGACAAAGCGCCCCCGCTGCCAGCTGCGAGGCCTCCTGCCGCCAGGCCTGCCAGGCTTACCAGTATACCAGGATCACCAGGATCTCTCAATCCACGTTGTTGGAACGGCCTATGGGCCTATAACGCTATGTGTCCGTGCTATACCCCCTGACCCCTTGCCTCTCATCCGCAATCCCTCACCCCACCCCCCACCCCACTCTCCCCGACTGCCGCGCTCGGGTGCTCGGAGTGTTTATCCAACACTGCATTTCGGGGAGGCGGCCATGGACGGGATCCGAGCTGATGGCTTGGTGGACGCGTCGGCCTGACACCCCCCCTGAAACCGTGTCCTGATTTTTCGCGTCGAACTTTTATCCTGCTGCAGCTAGTTGGCACTAGATGTCCCAACGCAAACGTCAAGGCATGAACATGATGTTGACACTTCTCTGCACACAGTGTGGTCGTTTCGTTGTGCTCAACCCTCCTTGCGCTCTCTTTCATTTTTGATATTGTTATTTACAACTGTGGGACAGTACAACTGGACGCGCGATGACAGTGGGCGAGGGCCACGTCATCTTCGGACCTGAAAGCGGCAGGTACGAGGGTTCTGCCCACCCATAGAAAGGCCGACTGCTCTGCGATCTCCGGGAACGCAGTCATACATAGCTGGGTGAAAGTGAGCTCGTGAGGAGGGAGAACATGTGTATGAGACATGAGACAGTGGTGCGTGTTGCCGACTGCGCAAAGACGGATCGCTTGTCTTGGCACTGTTCCACTGAGCCACTTTTGGATTCCGTGTTTGTATCCAGCCACGGAAACACCAGTGACAATTGATGGTTGACAATATCACCCTTCAAGATGGCGTATGATTACTACACAATTGGGAGTTTCCTCCACCCCGTCCAATGACTTTGTCTCAACAGCCTGAGCCGTGGAGCGCGCCGCGGGCTGACTGATTGACTCTCTATAGCGGCCAGAGTGGCTTGGCAGAATGGTCCTAGTGGCTTCAGGGATACAGCTGGTCGAGACCATACACTCGCCTGAACCGTCCCGGGGTGGTGCGGAACCGCCCCCCCACATTATTTCACTATGCTGTCAACAAGGAATGGTGGTCCTGTTGCATGTAGGCCTGACGGGCAGTGTCTGTCTCCTGCAAAATCTTCACTGCCATAAGGCAATACTCATATCGCATTCAATCCCTGTGGCACGATAATGCAACCTCATCTCATGGAGGACGTCCTGAACCGCCTCCTGTTTCCACAAAGGACTCGATGCCCAGGAGGGAGTGAAGAGAGTAGTAGCCTGAAACTAGAAAGCTGCACGTAGGCACTGTCGCCGATTGGGGTGCCATTGATCAATTTACCAATCTCGCATGCTGTCAGCAGCCGTTACAAAACCTCTACTTACTGTATCGGCTTTGTGAGGTGCGTGCCACCACGCCGTGGTATGTCATGTGAGTGGATCAGTGGAATGTTTCATTGACCTCAGGAGTTCACATTGTTGAAGAGATCTCTGTGCTTGTCAACCACGTAAGGGGCTACGTTCCCAGCAAAGGACTATCGTAGAAATAGACATTACCAGACCTTACCATGCCTGCATGGCTCAAGGGGACAAGCGCATCTGGTCAGGGTGCGACTTTGACTTCACCCACCATGTCCTGATCAAACCGATGACGGGGTCAGTGCTTCGACTGCGAACTGCAGACAGACTTCAGAGTTCTAAACATGAACAGAAATTATCTCGTTACAAGCATGACGTTGTCCTGCGACAGCTGTGCGTGTATTGCCGCATCTCGAGGGTCTAGAACGTGAGCCTTATAGTCACAGCTGTGTACAGGCCACATTACTGTGCAGATGTGCATATTCATGGATCTCGAGGATTATTCTTACATGTTGTCGGTTTCGTCGTCGACTTTAAGAGTGTTCTGACACAGGCGGGGTCGAACCGTCTGGTTGTATCTGCTGAACTTCTGAACTGTTTTGTCCCAGTTTGTGGGATGCTGGACATGGAAACGACTCTCACCACCTATGTCCCAGGTTGCAATCCATGGGACTCTTAGAGTGACCTTCAAACTCACGCTCTTGCCTTGTGCGACTCCCATCGTGTCGCATACGACCACCTCAATCTTACTGTGACTTTCAAACTTACATCGATACCATTGGCGACGCACATTGTGTCGGACGCGACCACTTCAAGGGCCAAATGATATCCGTTGAAGGCTTTGGTTGCCATCGCACCTCAGTGACTTTCCTTCTCCCCATCCGTGGGCAGCGAGGCATGTGGTGGCCCGGGGAGATGACTTGCGTTCCCACTCCTTGTCACAGGTATGCACATTCCCGCACACCTTGGGCTGATCATAGACCTACCTCTCTATGAGGATGATCTCTGAGGACAGTCCCGACGAGTGGTCAACCACAGCCTGCTCAACCAGTTTCTTGCCCGCCTAATGGTGAAAAACTTAGAGACTGGCATCACGCTCACGAGGTCCACTGTTGGTGTCCTACTCAGATCCCAGGGGAAAAGAATCTTTGAGGAAGAGCACATAGAGGAGACCCCACCTGCTTTCACATTCTGAAGTACGACGAGCCGATGTGCAGCTCACAGTGGCACCATCGCTAACCATTGGGCATATTTGTATAGTGCTCGGCTTGTTCTGCTTAAACGGTACTGAGAGTAGGCTGACAGTCTCACCACGTTGAACCGATTCATGACAGTATAAAAGAGGACACCTTGGGTGGTTAAAAGACTCACCATCTCATCCTCTCAACTTCTCAATCATTCCTATTCTGTCTTCGGCTGGTCCGTGACTTACTCGCAACGGCATACATACGCCATCTTGTCTCATCTTCCTTGACCCTACAGTCTCTTACACCTACACTCTTTTACCCACACTTTTCAGCATGCTTGCCATCTTCCCTGCTCTTCTCTTCTCCGTGGCGCTGGTCGCCGCTGCGCCCACCGCGCCGTTGCACCGCCGCGAATACCAAGACGGCAAGGCGACTTACTACAACGTCGGGGACGCAAGCCAGAACGATGGCTACGCTGGCGCGGTCGCGTGCTCCAACGACCACTACACCGACTCGCAGGAATTTGTTGCGCTCGGTGGCAAGGACTTTGACGGTGCCTGCAACAAGCAGATCTGGATTAAGGACCACGCCACTGGCAACACCAAGAAGGCCACCGTTGTCGACTCTTGCACTAGTTGCGAGCCTGGCCACATCGACCTCAGCCCCGCCCTCTGGGATGCCCTCCACAACGGTAACAGGGGCGACGGCGTGATCAAGGTCAGCTGGGGCTTTGTCTAAATACAGATGTAGACAGCTGTTTGCATGTATGCATATGTACAGTCTCGATTCCCCACACTTGTACACACCGATGCATATCTTGTGGCCATACAGCACGTGTCGTTGGTGCCTAAAGGGAGAAACATTTACTGCCGAGGCTGATAGACCTATCCAGCATATAACTACAGAGATTTGTCACTCCTAGTGTCTTTGGCACAAACGAACACGATCGAAGGACAAGCCGGGGGGACCCCTGCCAAGTGAACATGTGAGCACCCTGCAGTACTTGTTTTTTGGGCACGGGTGGATAAAACGCGGGTACGCGGACCTGGCCGAAATTAGCAATCAAGCATATAGACATTAGTGCACTAGCAAAAGTTGTGGATGCTTGTGGAAATGTTCTTCGAGTCGACATTCACCAAGCTAGTAATTTAGCAAGGAAAGCGGGTGGAGCGCATGGAGCCTGCCGGTTTGCTGTTCACGACACCATATAACATACCATCTGGGAACCGTTAAAGGCGTCTCTGATTGAGGGGGGTCTAGAGAGTTTTCTGCATCTCAAAACACCCACGATGCTCGGTCTACGCCTGCCCTCAGCGCTCGCCAAGCACGGAGTTGGATCGTTGGCGCGCTCGCGGAGCGCTGCGCGGCGCCAATCCATTTCACTCAACACGCCGCCTCCAGAAGCCGAGTCCTCAGTAGACGAGACTCCGGCTGCTGATCACGACGAATTAAAACTGCCCGACCTCCCCAGTTTGATCATTGTCGTTGGGTCTAGCTTATTGTTGCAAGTGAGTTATGCGAGGGGGCTTGACAGCTGATTGCAGGTGACATACTACATCGTTGTGTCGTCCTCCAACGAATATGCGCAACATCTGGGTGGAACGGAGACGTTCTCAGGTCTCGTCATTGGTGTCACAGCTGCAGTTGCGGCACTTACCCTGCCACCAATCATGAGGCTGGACCAGGGTGAGCAAACGGATTTCAAACCTCCCACAAATGCAGTTCAGCTGACATGCCGGTGTGTAGGACTCTACTCTCGTCCCCTGCACTTCTGCTGCGCTTGTCAGGTCCTTGGTAACTCCCTGTATGGTCTGGCATACCGAGCAAACTGGCTCTATCTCATCCTTATCGGGCGTATGGTTATTGGCGCAGGCTTCACGTTTTTCATGTACGCGAAACGGTACTGCTCCGATCCGCGACTTGTGGGCATTCGTCGACGGACAACACTTGCGGGCTGGCAAGTCCTGGGTGCAGGGATAGGGTTCAGTCTTGGGCCGTTCGCCGGCGGTCTGCTGTGAGTAGTCCCTGTACAGCGAGCTGCTAATCTACCCTGAGAGCTTTACTAACAACAACCGCAGCACAAAAATAGGGTTCAACAACACCGTGTTCAATGGATTCACTGCTCCGGCGTGGATAATGGCCGCCACATGGCTGTTGTTCTGGGCGGCGGCTTCGGTGTGGTTCCAGGATGCGCCTTCGTTGTACATCCCGCCACCCGCTGTTCCTCTGCAGGAGCTGAACCCGGACGGCGAAGTTGCGGTAGTCGAACAGCTTCAGCTACCACAGAGCTCGTTCAAGATGTCCGCTGCCCAGTGGGGCGTCGTTGCGACAATGTGCTGGTTCGCCATGATGTGTTTCTTCATTCTGGCCGGCTGGGAATCGAACATTCCGGTGTTTACAGCATCGGACGCGCCGCAAAATCCCTTCCACTTCTCCCCCTTCCAATCGGGCAACCTGATCGCGTTGGGAGGCGCATGCACCATCCCCTTCCTCCTCCTCAACCTCGCCATCACGCGTCGCGTACAGGATCGCTACATCCTTGCGGTGGGGACAGGTATCGGCCTCGTCGGACTTCTCCTCTCTACCATCGTCCTCGCGGCTCGCAAAGTGAACTACGCCTCGTTGTTCATGTCTTGGTTTTTTATCGCCTTGGGATTCAACGTGGCCACCACCGTGACCCTGTCACTTCTCTCAAAACAGCTCCCCGGCGAATGGAATGGTCGCATATCGCTGTTCATCCAGTGGAGTAACTACACGGGGCGTGTTACCGGCTCTGTGTGGGGTGGTGCAGGTGTCCGTGTCGGTATGCCCAACTACATGGGCCTGCAGATTGTGCTCGCTGGCATCGGCGGCATCATGTTCTTGACGCTGTGGAAGAACTTGAAGGCCAAGACCGGTTAGTCTAGGCTGTGGACTATGCAGTTTCCTTTGTCCTTTTTTGAGCAATACAGCGAGGCAAGACGAGACTCTGAAGAGTGGGGTGTTTTGTTCTCTGGCAAAGCACGCCAAGGTGGAATCAATCGTGGGAATACTGCGCAGAGTTGTGTGTTTAGAACACTGTCCACAACAGCCGTTATCCCACTGCGCCACTGCTGCGGCCCCCCTTTTACACATCATAAGCCTATACAGGCGCAGCGACAAAGGACATGCATAACAGGAGGCAACGATGCTGCGGCGATATCTATGGGCCGCTCCCCTTTTGGAGTATCAAAATATGGCCTCCTTGGTTGGCGGCACAGAGGCCGCCGGCCCGGCTACCGCACGCGTACACCAATCAAAGCCGTTTGCGGTCCAGCCCCTTCATACAGTATTGCCTGTAAGCATGACTAGACAGTTAGACAGAGTGCAATGCCAGTGGCGCGCAGTTGTCCTATTCCAGCCTTGTGCGTATCCGGATATTCCTGTGCACATAGTCACATGGGCACGTTGACGTGCGCGCAGCAATCCAGACTTCTAAACGACTTGGCTGGTGGCCGATTTGGATTGGGCACGGCGGCCATATCATAATCGCCGCACGATAAGCGAGCGGGCAACTACGTTGCTTGTCCTTACTTTCAAGATGCCGAATCCGCCTACGATCATCGCTCTGCGCAGTGATATCTGCGCAGATCACGGCAAGAGGGCGGCAAGGGCGCAGTGATCTGGGGCTTGTACCTGAGCTCCATTATGACATCGGCTCGTGTGACCAGCCCGGTAGCAGGCGGATATTGCGATGGTCTGCGGATCCGTTTCGTTTGTCTTTGGCTGATCCAGGCTTGTTTAATTCTGTTTAAGCTTAGCGTTGAAGGGCACATGATGATGACAACCGCAGCCACAACGGCCGGCGCAGCTTTGGGCGTCCCATGATATTTTTTCTGTTGACGATGATTACTCTTTTGGTGAAAATCATTTCATTGCTTGGGCATCATCTCCTTACCGCTTACAACTTACTGCTCGAAGAACAATGTCTATTTAGCTCAAGGACAGACCCTTTCTTTCATCTTGAAGCGCTTGTCACTTTTTAGGCAGACAATATCATAAGGATGTTGCGTTTAATCGAAGCTGTTCATCACAACAGAAGAGGCAAAAGTGAGCTGCGTACCTTTGATAATTGGTATCACACTGGGCGCAGCTGGGCGCAGCAGCACTGCGCCGCAAGAAATCAAGACATAGCCCAACTCGGTCTCGGCCTACAACGACATGCATAGTTGAACGGCGGACTGTGCATCCGCATGCTTCGATGTGCCATGTTACAGCATGTGCGCAGAATGGGCAGTATGGTGGAGTCGATGATGGAGACGCCCCCCCGCGTCAGTGGTAGATCGTCTACGCAGTTCCGCAGCGGCGACTAAAAGACATAAATGCATTGAGCGAGATGCTCGCTGCCTCCCCAACCCCCTTCAACATCTCGCATCCCATGTCTTCAATCACACTCGTTGGGTTCAAGCCTGTGGCATGGGCAGGCCAGTCGGCCAACCTGACCCTCACCGGCATCTCGAGCGGCAGCGACATGTCCTTCTCGCTCGCAGGCAACCCTGTCAACCTCAGCAGCAGCCCGGTATGGAGCGATAGCAACACCGTCTCCGTTATGGTCCCCGTCGGACAGGTAACCAACGCGACCATTCTGCCTCTCACAATCGATCTTGGTAGCGGCGCCGAATACGCCGTCAACGTGACGGTGATACCCGAAGATCGAACCGTGCAATTTGTCGAGGACCCCGTCTGGCTTGAAATGTTTGAGACGTCGGCGACCGGGTGGAACGCAACGGGGTGGTCCTTTGACACCCTTGACAACATTATCGCATCCGAGGGTCTTAATGGCAAGCAAAGATTTTCGCGGGCCAACGGACAGATTGCCGCCGCTATCGGGGTCGGGACACATACTCTTACGTCGCCGGCGATAGTAGTTCCCGGGGCAGGGTACGAACTGCAGTTTGCATCCCACTATACCACAGAGGGTGGGTCACCGTCGCAGGTCGGAACCGTCTCCGTCTCGTATGACGGTGGGAGTAGCTCTACAGTTCTGGCCACGCTCGACTCAACAGACGAATCCAACCTTATCCGCGCAACCCTCTCGCCTCCAAGCAACAACACCCGTGCCGTTTTCACGTTCACGTTCCAGGACGGAGGCAAAACATCGTACTGGCTTATCGACGACGTTCAGGTGGTGCAGCCCCTTGGCGACGTGTCCAGCGACCTGATCGAGACAATAGACATTATCAGTGACATTCAGGGGGCACCAACATGGATGCAGGAAAGCCTCCTTCCGGGGCTGCGGAAGCTCAACATGGCGTCCACCCTTGTCATCAATGGCGACCTCGTGGAGCACGACTCAGACTCAACATGGAACGACTTCAGCTCGGCTCTGATAAAGTCGGGGTCGTGGGACTACTACTCGAACATTCTATCCACTGCAGGCAACCACGAAATGTTCACGGACAGCTACACGTCGGACGAACACATTGAGCGCTTTCTTAAGAACTCGATGATGAGCGCCAACTTTCCGGAGCAGGGCAATGGGCTTTGGGGAGAATACGTTACGGCCGCCGGCACACCGATGATCTGGCTCGGCTCACAATACTACGACGACAAGACCGGAGACGGGGACCCGCCTTACGTGACCATCGACGACAACCAGTTCTTGTTTCTTGCGGAGCGTCTGGCGTACTGGAAGAGCAACAAGCGCGCTGTTCTGCTGTTTGCCCACCACCCTCTGCCGTACTCTGTCTCTGGCACTTGGGACAGCTTTGACGCGGACTCGTATGGTAACGACGACACGCGCTTCCGGTACCTCCTCGCTGCCAACCCGCACGCGGTGGTTATCACATCCCACACACACTACCAGATTGAGGCTGCGGACCAGAATGTCAACCACCGCCCCGTAGTCGGCTACAACAGCACAGTGACGACGTTCAACACGGGGGCAGTGATTAACGCCTACGGAATTGGCGCCGACGACTACTCGACATATGTTATCGGCGACAGCAGCCCGACTGGTCTCCAGGCCGAGATTTATGCCGACCGCATCCGCATCAAGGCGTATCGCTTCGAGAACCTCTCCACGACCGGCTCGCTCATCCAAACGCGTGACGTCGGCTCCCCTATCGGGTCCACAATCCCGAGTTATAACGCCCTGGCCAAGCCGGTCATCAAACCGACGCTGTCGTCCTCAGCAAGTAGGACGTCTGTGAAAGGACTCTTCTTGCTTTGTGTTTCTCTTGGGTTACTGGGTTTCATGTAGTTTATTGCAGCATTCAATGTATGACACGATCACCACCTTTCCAATTCCGTGGGCTGGAATTCCCTCACGCTATTTTTGGTATCTGACTCTGCAGGGCCTTGGAGGATGGATGCTCGGCATGAGCCTCGCGTACTTGACGCCGGATGCAATTCACTGTCTGCTACTCAGCTACTGACTGTCAGACTGCTTGTGTAACTGTTCCTGCAAGTATGCCTTACGTAGTACGTCAGAGATACTATCCCTAAGTAACCACTTTCCGAGCTCCAGTATCGAGTACCACACCCGAGGCTTTGGATATCGCAGGCATTGATGTCACATCGGTACTCTTACACAAGCATCTGCTCAAAGTAGAGGAAAGATTCCAACCCCTAGTACTGTATGTCCTTACAAGAGATTCTGGACGTCGTCTTCGGTGTTAGTCTTGACGTATCGCAGACCGAACTCCGCCTATAGGTAGGAATCCCAAGTACATACTCTGGGAGCAGCTGCGTGCCTGCATACATCGAATTGAGGTGGGGCTGCGTTAAGAATCGATGGTCTGTGAGGTCCAGAACAGCCTTCAACCCCGCTATCTAGAGATCTAGAGATCATGAGGAGAACCAGCCATGTTGATCATAAAGATCGACGTGGGTGATTTCCGAGGCACCGAACACATGGCAGGGTGTTTCATGTGGGATCGGTCACGTGATCAACAATTGTCAGCTGCACTGGGGGACAGTTGGTGTCGTCACCGCAACCGCAGTTCCACCGATCGGTTGGATCGGTTGGACCTCTGTGCTCTTGGTTTTGCTCACTCAACCTCCACCGCGCTGTCTCCGCCATGCCTCCGAGCCATGCAGCTTCTCAGGTTGCAGCGTTAGCGACGACGCTGGCTAGATCCATCACGACATCGCTGTTCCACGGCGGGCCTCGACCAGCCTTACTACCGTGTCGCAGCAGTCGGCGGCTTATCTGTACGACTCGACAGGCATGGAACCTTTCCCGCCCTTCACAAGGACATGCAGACCGGCGGGAGTACGCGCCATCTTCACAGGGCCGAAGAGCCTCGCATGCGACCCCAGCGCCCCAGTCTCCGCTCCATTCAGCGCCAGTGCCTGAACATTACCGTCTCCTGTCTGGGTTGAACACTGGCGACGAGCCAGGAATCGATGTTCAATCAGAACACGATCAGCAGCTCTATGGCGATCTTACCGAGCCATCCACTGTGACGGTACGTGATCTGGTGACTCCCAGCGCTTACACTTTCAGATCGTAGACTACTCGTCCAATCCCAAAGGGAGAAACATCCGAATAGACATGGACGGGTCTCGGCTTCCAGAATGGCTAAAGCGCAACAGTAACCGGCCTGACGACGGTGGCCGCAGTGTACGGTGGAGTGAGTCGGTAGTGCAAACTATCTCTTCTGACATCCAGTACATGTCACGGGTCTCAATTGGGAGGTCGTCAAAACCCTTGGCACGCACTTTTCGTAAGTATGTCCGGCATGTGCTGTAGCCTGACTTGCAGGTTCCATCCGCTCGCAGTGGAAGACACACTTCACAGCTCGCGCTCGCCGCGGTCCAAGATCGACTTTTACAGCGATCAGCTGTACCTGCAGATTGTGGTGCAGTTGATGCGCGATTCGGACAGACAGGCACTGGAAAGCGCGGCGGACGACGAGGATGGGGATCTGGATTCACGGATGAGTATCATTCTGCGGGACCTGGATGGCCCATTTCAAAGGGACCGCGAGTGTACGACGGTGCGTTGTCCAGATCGTGCGCGCACTAACTGACCTCAGGGGGCCGCACAAGACCTCGCTGAGACGGCGGCAAACCGCCTTGTGATTGACCATTTGTCTGCGGCTTACGTCGTCCCCGTTCGCAAGGGTATCCTGAGTGTGTTCCTGCTTCCTGATAGTGAGTATCGTGTCTGATTATCGCATCTGACTTGCAGACACGGTTGTGTCGATTTGCGAGCACGAGCTGTCGCAGGTCGTTGACCCGATTCACCGGCGATTACAGGATGAGCGATCGCAGCTGCGGCGCTCCGGAGACCCAAGCTTGTTGATTCATGCTCTTCTTGATGTCTGTGAGTAGGCCATTCGTTCTATTCTCACAAATCTAGCCGTGGACCTTTGTGTCGAAATCAGCAATGCGTTCGAAGCCAAGATTCTCACGGCGGAAGCCAGCGTCCTCGTCCATCCCAAGGTGTGTACAAACTGACCAAGAGGCAGCTTAGTCTCACCACATACAGGTCGACCTCGTTCGTGGCTTGCATGTCATCTCGGCTCAGATCATTCGCTTCAAACGGCAAATTTTGTCTCTCCTTCATGTTGGACTCGTCATTCGCGACGAGGACGTGCGTCGCACGCAGGCGGTACTCGCTGCGAGGGCGGCTGCTGATGGCTGGAACCCAGAAATGGGGGCACCTCGACTGGGAGCTTGGCCTTCTCAAGCACCCGAACATCATTCGTTGTCTGAGCACCTGTCGCCCGAACAAATGTCGCGAGAGCATATGATGCTTGGCGCAGCCCCCTTCATGGGACACTTAACAACTCCGACGGGCGCCGGGGCCGCGCTGACAGGTTACTTCACTCCCTTGTCAAAGGTCTACATGAGCGATGTCATCGACCACCTAGAGGTAAGAGTACCGGTGGATGTCCCCTACTTACCGCAGACCATGCTCTCCCTGTCGGACCAATATGTCAGCATGTGTAATCATCTCACATCGCACGTCTTTGTAGGTGTCCTTACACGCTACTCTCTGATACCCCCAGAACGTTCTCTCATTCAACACCAACATGTCCATGGAGCGCCTCAGCATTGTGACGGTCGTGTTCCTTCGTGAGTATATTGGACCCGTCTACCGTGCTTACTAACGCCAGCCTTAACTTTTATCGTACGTCGCCTCTCACTGACTCACTGAAGCGCATACTAACTCGAAACAAGGCCTCTTATTTTGGCATGGTTGGTACTCTTCACTAAATATTTTCTGACGACCACAGAACTTCACAGAGTTCCCCGCCCTCAACAACGACGAGGGCCATTTTTGGATGATCGCCGCCCCGGCAACCGTGACGTTCTTCTTAATCTTTTCGTACGGATACATCCGTACCGCTGCGCAGACCCTGTTCCGGCGCGTCAGCCGTCGTCGGGCCTGGCAGCAGAAGGTATTGCTGCAGTGGCTACGTACTTCGCGGCGCAGACCGATAGGAAAGGATTGGTAGTGGATCTGCTTCAAAACCTTGGGGTTTGGAGAGTATCAATGATACAGGGCATGTGCCATCGTTTTCATTCAGTTGATGTGGATAGCAGATGTGCGAGATGAGGCGTGCATGCTTTTTTGACCGAGATATGCCCAATACTTTGTGGTACGGTGTGGCAGAGGTCAGAAACTAGAAACGGACGCAGGTCACATTGGCAAGGTACAGCTTGTCAACTGTGGAGTTTGGACAAGACATCCCGCGCCGTACGGATGTTACCCCTTTCCTCGACTATAGGTAGTTCACGGTTGATGCTGATGTGTTGTGTGATGGCCTACTATCGTCCTCGCCGTCCAGGTTGAGAGAAGAAATACGCGCTGTCCGCAGAGTCGCCAGGAAGTACATAAACCCCAAGAGCCCCTAAAGTGACAAACAGTATCAGTATGCCGCCCCACTGCAGCCATCCGCACTTGCCATTACACTGACTACATGCTCCATGCCCTGCTCCATGTGCAATTATGCACAGAACCATCAGGCCCGTGTTGCAAAGGGAACGTTTTCAGCAGTCAGTGGTTATCCGATCATTATAGAAATTTGGACAATCAGAAGAACTATGGGAGCTGGCAGATTGCTTGTTTCACGGGCAGAGAGACGCTCGAGACGAACTGTTGCAAGACACGTGCGGGTGCGCCGGCAACATGGTTTCCACCACGTAGCTCTCTACCACAATATTCGATTGATGACATTGCTGGAATCATCACTTCGCCTGCCACTCCTGCACGTACTTTGTGCCCTAACGCTGAGGAGGACGTCACAACTCAGCTTCTTTCGTCTTTAACGAGTCCCTCATGGTTGTAACAATGCTCGACTCGCCAGCGAGCTCTCGCTCAGGCCCGCCTTCCAAAGACAACAGACGTATCACACCCCAGGGGTCATTGTAAATGCTGGCGACTGGCGACTCCCCTTAAGACCCTCCACGACAAGCCGCCCAGGCTGACTACCCGCGCTTTCTCATCACCTTTGGCGGAATCCCAACCCTCTGCAGCCTCTGGTGTACACCTTGCTTGTACAACATGCAGAAGGCCGTCCTGAACATCCTCCGCCCCCGGTAATCTCACCCCTTCTGCGGCCCGTGCGCCCGAACAAACGTCCACACTCGGGCTGGACCTGACGTCGCGGCCCGAGTCGCCGATATGCGCCTCGGTGTCTCTATGCTGAAATCGATATCCGATCCAGGGGGCTCGAGTGACCGTCAGATCTACAAGTGTTCAAGCCGAGGACTGACCTTTCGAAGTAGTGGAGCTTTGCGTGGAAGAACTGAAACAACATTGTCTCCCTATTCTGTGAATCAACGCTGCCGTCTGGTTGTACACACATTCGCTGATTCCTTTTGTCCTGGTGGGACACATTGATGCAAACAGTTGAACATGTCAGACGCGTAAACGATAAAACATGTCTCGCGTGTTGCTTGGGAGAATCTGGTCGCAAAGCTCGGCTCCTGTGGCTCTTGTGGTGTAGTGGCTATCATACTCTCTTAGGGTGACCGAGCGTCTCTTAGGCTGGGAGTGGTCCTCGGTTCAAATCTGGGCAAGGGCCTTCTTTTTCTTGCGTTCAGGCTTGCAACGACCTCCATGGGCCCATGGAATGCAAATTGTACAAAAAGAGGATTGCGGGGAACAATAAGTGAATGCAAATCTGGGAGACTTTGCACCTGCGGTTGGTGGTTGGTGGTCTGTCACCCGTGACTTCGCAACGACGAAGTGCCACACAACGCGCTCGGCTGTGTTCGGACCAGTCATTCTTTCCCCCCGGCCCCCACTGCGTTGAGAAAAGCCTCCTCCCCCTCCCCTCTTCCTCTCCCTCCCCTCCGGACAAGAGAGGTTGGTACGCTAAGCAATCTACCTCTCTGGTTGTCCCCGCTTATGCCGTCGCTCGCCTGTGTGGCGCTGTGATTTTTTGGCGTCCGTGGCGATTTAGCTCAGTTGGTCAGAGCGTATGCTTAACAGATGTCCTCTGGTACGCATAAGGTCGGCGGTTCGACCCCGCCAAACGTCAGCAGCCTTGGGAGAGCATACAAGAATGTGCGGTTCCTTCTCTTTTTTGTTCGGTGCACAGGTGAAGAAAACGATACGAGTGGAGAGAGCCGTAGTGTGTGGTGGCGCTATGTAACCTGATCACTCATCGGCGAAGCCCGCCACTGCGCGAAGAAGCACGAAGGCGGGTAGTGTCAAGTGGAGGTTGGGTGGACACACGACGTGTCTCATCTGCCGCAGTCCTTCGCTCACGACGCGGTTGTGAGTCTTCGGAATGGTTCACCCCATAAGACAGACCAGGACAATAAACGACAGAAGTTCTGGCTACCCATACAATAAGGTCCGCGTCGTGCTTGGTTGGCAAGTGTCAAACAGCAACAGATCCTTCTGCGCAGCCATGGGTGTTTATCCGTCCAGTAGCTTCTTTTTGGTTTGAGCTTATTATTGTTTTTGGAGTTCCCTGCATCTTTTCGAAAAGAACATACGGTCTGTGTCAAAGAGTTCTTGAAACGTCTCGTTGGAGGACAGGCGGACATGGTTCAGATTGTCTGGGTGTCTGGAGTCGTGTCTTCTGACGCAGCGGCATCTTGAAGGTGTTTGCTTATGTGCGTCGTGGGGTTTGGGTTGGGGCACACTCACACCCTGAAGAGCGCCACATGTTCCTTCCAGGGTTTGTTTTGGTTTCTGTTTGGAACCACAGTGCTTGAGGTGTCCGGATTTTGTCAATATCTTATGCGCCTTGTACGCGTCGGTGGGGATGAGGTGCAGAGGTTCATACATTCTATTCAACACGTAGGACATCTTCAGCACACACACGAGGCGCAACCACCAATGGACTCTCTGACACCAGACGTCAAGCACCCACTTCGTGCTGCTCCGAGGCGCCGTCCTCCTCTGTCTCATTCCCAGCCGCCTTCCTCAGTCCTTCATTCTCTCGGCGTTGTCTCAAAGTCCCACTATCGCGCATCCCTTGGGGGTTGGTTCTCTCTGAAGCAGTTATTCATAGATACAACAAAGACGATTCTGCAACGAAACATAGATACACTCGTGAACTATCTTGACGCATCTCATTGCTTCGATGACGATGATGCTGGTTATTCCGGATTCTGAATCTCTCTTCTCTGCCTATATAAGCCAACACCTGTTCAGCAATTTCTTTCCATCCTTCTCTACTCACTCCATCTCTTCAGCCCTCGGCCAACTCTCCACGGCCTCGTTCCCCTTGAACGCTCCTCATAGTTTCTAGGGTTGCACCATCTGCAGCAGCCTTCTGCCGCATCCCCGCAAACTTCGCCACACACCTGCGCACTCTACCCAAAGCGCTCAAACACCAATAGGACCATGGCCAACATTGACCCTGGTCTCGATTACCTCGAGCAGTTCAGCACTGGGATGAACCTCATTCCCTACACACCGATGGCGGGTAACGTCACCGACCTTAACCTCAACGCCACTCCGAACAGCAACCTCAGTGCGAGCAACAACGCCCCTGCGAACAGCAGCAGCTTCATTGCGATCAACAACCCCACTGCGAGCAGCAACGCCACTGCGAGCAGCAACGCCACTGCGAACAACAACTCTGCTCCTGCCACCCCTCATAACATCATGTCTGGCATCGTTACGCAAGTCGCCAACCTCCCGCCTTACAGCCACGCTGCTGGGTTCCAGCTTGCTGCAAACTCTAATACGACCCCCTCCGGCGCACCTCATCAGCAACACTCCACTGTAAACAACAACTCGGCTGCCACCCCTCATAACATCATGCCCACGGGCATTGTTGGGACCGTTGCGACAGCCTTCAACCTCCCACCTAACAGTCACCCTGGCTCCCAACTTGCACCAAACCCGACTACGACACCCTCCGCAGCACTTCTTCAGCGTTTTCAGCGTGTTCAGTCTTTCTTTGCCGAACCTCTTCAGCGTCGCATTGCGGAACTGGAGGAAAAGTCGCACGAGCGTTCTGAAGAGGCGCTGGACAAGATTGAACTGGTTGAAGACCGGTGCTCGGAAATTGAAATGAACATCGAGGCCCTGTTCGAGCGCTTCAGCAACCCCGAAGGAACGGTTCTGTCCGCTCTCTCCACCGCCCAGACCGCCGAAGCTCACGCCAACAACCTCGCCGAGCGCGTTGCCGTGACCGAAACCCGCCTTACGTCTGCCGAGATTCACCACCAACAGTTCTTTCAATCGCATCAGCAATCTGTGGCGGTCTTAAACAGCCGACTCGGTGCCATTGAGAACCGGCTGGCTATTCTCGGTAACCTTGTCCTTGCACCTGGACAAACTCTTGCGGGAGTAATCCATGACCTCAGCCTTCGGTTTTTTGTTCTTGAACAAAAATACGAAGCATTCATGGCCAGTTCGGATGCATCCAATTCCGCCTCGGATGAGGGTGGCACTGTGGTGGAAAACTTCCAAGCTGAGAACCACCACCAGAGCGACACCATTCGCCAGCTATGGAGCCGTGTGCAACAACTAGAGTCCAGGCGACGCGCTCAGGGATTGCTCCCAGTAAGTCTAACATATGCAAACCAATGCTGATCCTGAAGCCCGCAATTCCTCCCGCCGACTCCAACAACAACAACGGAGGCAATGGACCGGCTGAGTCTCACGCCATCTCTGCGGAAACGCCTGACTCGTCAATCATGTCCGAGTCCAGCTCCAAGCCTGCCTCCAAGCGTCGCCGCGAAAACGAAGACGAGTAACTTGTCCCTATTTGACTCTGGTCAACAGTTTGTCATCTCTCCATGCGGTGACCTCCATCCTATCCCTTCTTTGGGACCATGTTTCGAGGTGGGATTCCAGTAGTTGACATGCAAAGCGTTTCCTAGAACTTGTGCCCCATTGAATCAACGTCAGCCACCTTACTTGGTGGATGTGAAGTCGACTTTGATGCTTCGTGGCCTCTTTGGCAAGGGGGTGCGAGCACCATACAGTGCACGTCTCCGCCACTGGATGGTCATCTCAATTTTTAACGTTGTCACAGTCATAACCTTAGCACAGCTTCCTTCAGTCTGCAATACCCAACAACTCTAACCCATCTCCAGAAGCCACCTTAAGGTCTACGGTTTCTTGTCCGGTGCAATGTGAGAGTTCAAGCTAGGCTGCACATCCAGAACTGGCCCTTCGGCTGGCAGCTCTACGCTTCTCATACGCAGCCACACCGCCCCACAGAACCATGCCACATGCCCTGTCATGAGACAAAGGGCACAGGCACGACAAAAAGGCGTAAAAGAAGCAATTTTCCCAGGGCGTGTGTCGTAGGTTTAGAAGTGAACAATACACTATTGAACAAAACGGATGAGAAGCACGCTGCCTCAGGGTGACCGTGGCTTTCTGTTTGCAGCTGTCTGTCGCAAACGACACACCCGACACGGCTCTGACACTTGTGGCGGCAGATCGGCAAGGTAGGAGGAAAAGCTGGCGCTCCAGGCAATGAAAGTGGTTGATCGTCGCAAGCGCAGTCTGGAGAGTTGCAGAGATCCTAGTAGTGTCTTTAGTCTAGAAGCTTCCCCAAACGTCTCAATCGTGGCAGAAGTGAGTGTGGTGGCGTTTACTCCAGATCCATATACACATACATTACCAGTCCTTGCCCACTTAACAGACAGGCTTCCCCTCGCGTTAAACTACATGATAACGCAGCTGCGGTTTCCTCCACCAGAGGAGCAACCCTCCTCCCGCACCTCGTCAAAGTATGACACGTAGATACTGCCATTACCCGCTTTGATGGCGCAGCGGTCAGGATACGCGTCTGGGTCGTTTTCCGACTCGCGCATCGTGGTGTCGTCGTCTGCGTCTGTGTGGCTTGAGGCGGAAATGCGGTATGTCGTTGTCTTCGAGTCACCCTCGCCCGGGATGATGACTGAACGCTCCTTGAGGGCTGGCGAGAGAGACGCGCTGCCGAGCGATGTGCGGAGGGACACATTGCCTGTGTAGTCGCGAGGGAGGCGGACGTGGATACGGCCTGTCTTTCAGCGTTGAATCTATCATGGCAAAGCCACTCGTGGACGGTCTGCCAACTCGACCGGTGTAGGACTCACCGTTGGTAGACTCGGCACGGACATCAATCACCTGCCCCTTCTCTCTAGCGACTTGGAGGACAACCTTGCCATTGGTGCTGCGGGCGACAACACCAGCCGCGCGCGGTACCTGCCCAACCAAGAATACGTCCACCAGAATGCTCCCGTTCGTACTGTGGAGATCTACGTCAGGGGCGCACTTGCACTCGGAGATCGTGACAGCATAGGCTCCCTTGATGGAGCTGTTCGTCTCGTGACGCGTGCTGTTGTTAGCTACCAAGCATTCTTGGGGATGACCATCCCACCTGCCGTGGTGGTCTACATCGTGTACCTACAATGGGGCAATAGCGCGTTGGGCATCGGGAGGAGGGCGAGAAAAATCGGTCCCAAGAGGAGCAGGCGGGACAGGGGACGACTCGAAATTCTCGGGGTCCTCGGGCACAGCCCGCGCCTTAGGCACATCGGGCACATCACGAATGTGCGGCACGGTCGTGTCTCCTTCGCCTCCGCTGACACTGGCGCTGGTCACTGAGGGCGATGCCGTAACGCGGATCGACGATGAGGTGCTGGGGTCCACACTGTCGTCGTACGACGGAGGGGGAGGGGCGTCGGGGTCCTTGTCTGTGTACATGGTGTTGGGTAAAGATGGAAAGTCAGATGGGAGTTGGAGCGATGTTATCGACTGGACAAGATCAACTTATACATTACATTGAGAGCTGATTCAAATCGTCCATCGAGCTGCACCCATTGCACGCTTGTGCCTAAGCACACAAGCCCGTGTGAACATTTGTGTGGAGGCGGTGCTGTCATGGCTGGGCATTGTGCTGCATGTGATGTATTTTGACCCCAATTGCCCCAAACGCTTGCGTCAGTGTTTCCAGCCGGATATAGCAGTATGCAGAAGAGCGTTTGCGTATACTCGGAAGTGCTGGTGCCTTAAGCCGGTATCAGCAGAGACCAAGGGTTCGGCGGTTCGGCCCAGTCCCTGCCATGCGCTTGACTTGCCATGGTCAACGACCGCTTGATCCGCAGTAGGGAGGACGATAAGCGTTTAGCCTGCATAATGAACGGGCAAGAGAAATTCAACATAGAACTATATTGCACTCGACTCCTCTATTGCCCCACTACGTCCGACATTTCAGAGTGGTCATACTTCTGCTACGTTGTTTGAGGGTAAGAGAGTCACTTGCTTGTTGACAAGGCTGGCAGTGTGACAGCTGAGGACGTTGGACCCTTGCGGTGCATGCCGAGAGTTCCAAGCGATTAGATAACGGAGGGCAATTGGACAGCCTACGACGCAGAGCGTCGAGACAGATATCGTCGGACACATCTCCAGATGAAGCCCAATTGCGCACTGCCTGAAGAGGCGTGAAGGCCATTAGACATCGAACTTGCCGCTGAGAGCGGGAGCAGTCAGTTGATAGAAGGCGAGAATGCCCAACACCGTAGCAGCTGGCTCACTCTCCAGCTTCAAGCTTCGGGACTAAGACAAGTGCTCGACGCGGGCTCCCCACTGGGTCCGCTGACATTCAAAAAGGTGGCTTTGGAGGAGCTTAATCCTCTTCTGACGAGAGTGGGATTCGAACCCACGTCCGAAGACTGCGGAGGAGGTGATCCTTAACACAGCGCCTTAGACCGCTCGGCCATCTCGCCGGTGTCAGGCCACTCCGTGGTGGCGTGCAGGCGTGTGGCGATAGCGAGCTCGCGGAGATTGAAATTTCTTTCTCGCTTCCCATCATCGGTTGCCCAGCCGCACAGTAGCAAAATTCTGACACTGTTTCCACTATGGCAGAAGTATCACACAGCAGTGCCTTCCGAAGGTGCGTCTTACTCGGCATTCCGATCAATGGCCAACGGCAAAAAAGGAATAGCACTCGAGAGAGCATCTGGGAGTTTCTCGTGCTCGCACGCTGAGTCGAACAGCGGTCAGCTCGGAGCTGGAGAAGGAGGCGCCTCCACAACGAACGGTGATAACCACCTACACTATACGAGCCCCTGTGGTGGCTTGCTCAATTGAAGAAGAAACGGCATTCAAAGGCCAGCTCAGTATGAACATGAGCTGCATTCTTGGAGTCCCAGAAACTGTCAATTTCAGCTCGCAGACCATTGTATGCACGCCGTCCTGGGGTTATGTACTCGCATTTCAACTACGCACTGGTTACGTTCGGCGTTGCCCAATCCGCACTGATAGTATATAGTATGAATATTTACACAAAGTCTGCCTTCACGGTAGTGCTTAACCCAATCGTATGTCAATGCCTTCTTCCATTCTGCCGTCTCTCTTACGCCCTTCATCCCGTGTTATTCTATTCCTGGTCGATACCGGAGGTCTTAGAGACGGATCTCAATAGTCGCCTGGCGACGGCGAGTGCAGCGCTTGGTGGGCGCCGAGTTGTCCGTGCCGTCCCTCTCGGGAGCCTTGCGACGGTACGGGTTAGGCTTGCCGTCAGGCGTAACGCTCCGCGAGCGGAGATTGTACGAGACAGAGGAAATGTCGGAGCAGACAGAAGTAGACCGCGAGTACGCGAGCTTGGCTGCGAGCTTGCGTTTGGCTTCCTTCTCGCGGAGGAAGTGGGCAAGAAGCTTCCGAGCCACGTTGCCGGGATTGTCGCCGAGGGTCGTAGTTGAGTCCTCGGACGACTCTCGCCTATACTGGTTGTACAGTTCCCTGCGGATAAAAGGCATGATGTCCTCTGCTTCTTCCGTAACTGCACGAAGAATCGACGTGGTGTTTGGGTTCGGGATAATGTTCATCGCCATGAGGGTCTTGCGGGTAAAGTACTTGCTCAGGTCAGAATGGCTCCTTGGAAAGGCGAACGGCTGGACACTTACATAGAAGATAATGCGGTATGGGGCGCTACCAGCGCTCTTTGTCCAGTCGACCAAGGTTGTCGGACTCGTGGGCCGCAGATTGTCACCACTACAGTTGTTAGAGAATAAAAGGTGCGCCGTCACCGGATACGTACCCAACATAGGAGGTAAGGCTATCCTGAAAATGAGCCAGCTGTCCTAAGACTAAATGTGAACCTACGGGCTTAATGCTCGCGTTTAGGGTGGACTTGGGAGGTGGAGACTCGAATGGCAAATCGATGTGACTGGCGCCGATCACACCCTTCTGGAGGTTGAGGGTGATTGTTCCCAGCTGCTCCTCAACTTCCTTGTCGACCATGAACCCATCGTTAACACGGTTCTGTTGGATCAGTACTTTGTCAAATGAGGGCACAATGCAGACTCACAAGAGGCTCAAAACGCAGGTTCTTGGTCCACAGTTTGCCGTTGATCGTTTCGTAAGAGTGTTCCTGCGCGAATGGCCTGGTGCGAGAGCACCGATGGGCGATTGACTGAAGGTGCCGTCCGTCCACTGTGTACGCCACTCGTGCTTCGTATGACAGAGCAGTGGCGTTGTAGGCATACAGCGCAAACTCCTGCAGCGCGAGAAGGATATGCAGCGAAACCAAATGTGAGTCCACAAGGGGCGAACGCGTGAGCTGTCAACTGGAGACAAGAGTTCCCAAGACAAGCCATCTTACCTGTCCGTCACTGTACTCCACAAAAACCTTGGAAGTGGCCGGCTCGGAACCCTTGGGAGCACAGTGGGTCACCCGGTGCTCCGCTGCCGTGAGTTAGACGCTCTGAGCAGCCAAAGAACCCACGAAGCCGGTTGCCGTCCTTAGTCTCAATATACACCTGGAGCCCGTCAGCTTCTTGTCTCACCAAAAACTTACTTCCCAACCCGTCCATTCTCCCCAAGTGATCTTCATGTTGGCGATATCAGGGCGAACAGCTTAGAATATATGGGGATAAAGACGAATGAAAGTGAAGAGATGTCACAAGTAAGAAGAAGAAAGAACAGTAAAAGTGTAACCGCACAATAAACTCTGGGAAGCGGGTAGGGGGGTTGAGTAGGGCACCGTACCACCGTGCTCATCGACGACGTGGCGTGAGAACGTTGCCGACTGCGTCTGTAGAGGGCGCAAGTGATGTGCTGATGTGTATACGGCGTTGGCCTCGTGACCTCGTCGATGGTGGGATGGGCAATGGGTCAAGGACTGACCGTCAAAAACAATCAGTGGAACCTGCAGGGCAAGACCAGAGGCATCGACAGCCTGTGCGTTTCCTTGAAGTGTTCTTAACCTGTGTCGCTAGGGCACAGGGGGCCTAGAACCTCTGCTGATATGAGAAGCAGTGTTCCAATTGGCATCTAGCCTCTCAGGTGTCACACTTAGACGTGTCAAGTTACTTTGTGGATTAGGGCGTTTGAGTCTATCAGCGCCCCACAACCCTCCATCTGCTGACAACATCATAGGGGGTCCTTCCACATAAGAACTCTTGTGACAAACCCAACCGCACCACTACTTGGCCATTACTCCTAGCTAGCTTGTCGTTGAACCGAGATGTGAGCGTCAGTATCTCCTAGTCTGATCCGACAATCAATCAAGCTGGACACTGAGACTCGTGTTCTCACTTTCGCATCCAATCGCCAATGATCAACAGTGAACACAGTTAGTACTCGTCTGCCACAACGCAAATGCATTCTAAACTGTATGACTGTGATGATATCAATGTGCCGGATGATGATGAATGACACAGCCTCGCCCCACACGTCCCACCCTCCAGAACACCTCAGACCACCGCCTTAACTCTTCCCTGTATCGTCATTCTAGCAGCCATGGTCAAGGCTGCGCCGCCCAGCACACATACCCCACTGAAGGCTCCGGCGTATCGGTATCCGTCTGCACCCGGATACCTCGAGATCAGCGCGCCGGTGACGGGCGCCCCGCAGAGCACACTGACACCCACAAAAGCATACAGGATGCCTACGCGGCTGCCGATCTCGTGCATTGGTGTGATCTGGGCAATGCACGGGGGCATGAGCGCGACGACTGCGCCCGCGAAGAAGCCGTACACGACCGCAAATCCAATGAGGGCACGCACCGTATCTAGCGGGATCCAGAAGGCAAGGAGAAGGACTCCACACATGGAAGTGCACACAGCCTGGACATTGTACCGCCCCAACTTGTCCGCCACGCTCGAAGCAAGGCGCCCGGTCGTCGTGCCGGCGTTGAGGCATGAGACGATATAGAAGCCCAGGCTCGCCGAGGCGCCCAGCCGGGTAGCATTTGTTGTGACGTAGAACATAGGCGTCCAGAGTCCCCATGTGGTCAGACCCATGCCGGCCACAAACAGCGCAAAGGGAACCTCACGCAGTGGACGAAAAAGATACTTCCACGGTGTGGGACGTTTCCGCGGCAGGCGGGTGCGGATTAGGGCGCAAGAGATTCCAAGCAGAGCGAGCGAGATAAACCCTGCAATGCGAATGGCCCATGGGAATCCTGGACTGTCAGCGGGGGCCACGCGGGCATGGTGGGAGATCGTTGCTTATTTCTGCTCCCCACTGCACGGGAGGATTGCCTCCCCTTAGGCCTTTTCGAAAGTAATCGAGAAAGCTGACCAAGGAATGGCATGGCCCAGCAGCGAATATGGTAGATGCCTCCTCAGTGAACAGAGAAAGGCCACGCTATCGTACTAGGCCAATCACATTGACGTCTGACAGGAGGCAGACTCTCAGGATCGGGATCGAACGTGAACAAAACACTTACCAACTTTGTCAATCAAGTTCCGCAGAATGATGGGCCACAGGGTACCTCCCAATCCAGATGCGCTGGTGGCTATGGCTGTCGCAAGGGCTCGACGGTGGTAGAACCACTGTGACGGTACTGAGACGACCGGGTTGTAGATGAGCATGCTGGCGAGGCCAAAAAGAATCCCTTGAGCGAGCATGAACTGATAGTACTGTGTGCAGACTGCAACGCGTGAGCGCCAGAAAGAATGAAAGTCAAGTATCACTCACGCGACGTAAGCATCAAGCTCAGCACAAAGCCAATAGACCCAGGAATGAGGAGCACATGTGCGCCATAGGCGTCGAACAGCGGACCTGTGATCACACCCTGTGAGGGCATGTCAATCACCGAAACCTGATAGCACCGTATCTTCTTGGAGTTGACGTACCCCAAAGAACAGAATAAAGTTCTGTATTGACCCAATCCAGCTGATGGCATCAGACGAGTGTCCCTTGAGCAGGGTGGACTGGTAATAGTCTTGGAACACTCCGAAAGCGTTGCCTGGACAGTAAGCACAAGGACACAGAGACATCTAACCACCTTTCACTGTCCGACACCCATGAACTTACAGAGCCCAAACTGTGCGAAAGCGCCAGCAAACGCTCCAGCTACTGTCAGCCAGGCCTGTAGGCCGCCATCAGGGGCATGCTGAAGCGCAGCGAGGCGTTGGGTCTCCACGTCCGCATCGGCACCGTCCGCATCGTCTCTTGCGGGAAGTTCTCCTTCATTCTTGTCAGAGCCAGACAAAGAGAGATCGTTGTTCGGGGTATCCTTTTCGTTGTTCTGGTCCATCTCCTCGTCCAGTTTGGACTGATATCCGGCGTCGAACGCCACGAGTGTTCTGTCGTCTTCAAATCCCGCCATGGCGGTTGACGGGGGAGAAAGTGGGAGACTTTACCTTGTGTGTAACATAGTTATACGGCCACCATGGTCCATATCTCGCGACGCGCTGCGGTGGGCCGCGGCGAAATATTACAGTTCAGGTTGAAGCGTAGAAGATTGCCACGGAGTTGCCGAACCTCGCCTGCAGCCACTTTGAAGCTTTGATCACGTGATTTGGCCTGTTTGTTGACAATGACTACGATCGGTTGGGCCGGGGCCAATCGGGTGCGGCTCTCACGTCGCCTGTACGGCATTCATGGACGAACCTTGTAGAGATCGTAGAGACGATGCCTCCTCTGCGTATCTTGATCCCCAGCCGACTCGTTAGCTCTCAGAATCCAACTGCGAGCCATGGGCCTCCGGCGGGCTCTCTAACGGCTTGAACTGGCTGCCATAAAAGGATATGAGTGGTAAGCGACGTAGAAAACAGGACATGGGGGACGCTTCGCTCACTGTGTGATCTCGGCCTATGGGGCACAGCTGGTCATGCCCACATGATAGAGCTTAAGACGGGATCATTCGTCCAACCTTCGAGGAAGTGTTTGAGTATTGGAACAATAAATACTATCACTAACTCGTGACTCACGAATCCAACCGTTAGACCGTTGCGTTTACTGTGCTTCACATGGGGCTCGGCTTCACACACTCTTCGTCTTCTGAGCTCCTCTCTCCCAAAAAGCAAATGGACGCTGTGAGCTCCACTTGAAACTGACCACTGACAGGATCGAACTGCCGACCTCCGCATGGACTGATACGCTTCTCTCGAACGAGTCGAGGTAGCTGCGTATTAGTACGATGCTCTAACCAGCTGAGCTAAGCGGCCCGTATGGTACGAGCGTCCGAGAGCCTTCGCTGCGGGTTTGAGGTCACAGAGGCGTGGAGGGTGACGCCAGGTTGAGTTTGCGCTAATCACTACGCGCATGACCACAACTGTGAGGTGATGACTCTGAGTCTCCTCTAATGTCTACTGTGCACTATTCGAACCAAAACCTACACTGAACCGTTTTGGATTGTGCTGTCGTCACCGTCAGACTTCTCTACCTCCTTCACCTGACGAAGTGGAAGGTGAGGAGACGGCATTGGTCGGATAGAGGCATCACCCAGGTCCCACTGGGAATCGAACCCAGATTACAAGAACGAAGATGGATGAACAGCTTCAGAATCTTATGTACTAACCGTTATACGATGGAACCGGTGCTCTTCGGCTCACACCCAACACTGCCGGGGGCGTTGGACCGCTGTTTAGGTCTCTTTGGCTGGTACCAAACGGCTCGATTGGGAGAAAGATACACTTGCAACAGAAGGTGCACGCCCTGGGACTTGGTTATGTCCCGTGAGACTGAGAAGTTGAGTGTTAAGGGCTAAATCACGACTTCAACGACAGGGCTTCCAATAGTGGAAACAGAGATCAGCGTTTGTGGCACTTGTTTCACCGGTGCGGACACCGATTCTCATTTGTGGCACAAGGATTAAAGCATTGGCTTTTCACGCAACTTGCAATAAAATCTATAATGCCACATATGGGCTGCGGGTATGTCTTGTCGAAGGAAGGTCCTCTTGTCTACACAAGGATTTCACTTCTGTTTGGTGGCGTCGAGGATGTGGCGCTTGAAATAAGCATTCATCTGGGCGTATGGCGCAGTGGTAGCGCGCCTGCTTTGCATCTTTACCTGATGTCTTGCTGGCGGTCTTGGGTTCAATCCCCAATGCGTCCATTTTTTAGATATGACGATGGTGAACAGTAGTATTGGGACGAAAACTGCAGTTTAGAGGTTCGGAATGGGTCAGGAGAACGAACGCTCTGCCGTCTGGAACATACGATATGGTCGTCATGAATGATTGTCGTGGGATGAGATTGTCCCCACATCGGCGTCTTGATCGACCTCAGTACTAGCAGTCACCACTCTCGAAGGCTTTGCAAGCGCGCTCGATTCCCTGCACAGCATTGTGTTTTGGCCCAACTCCCTGTCCGTATTCCCCATACCGTCGCTGGCTGGGATGATACAGCATCGTTGCAACGGTGATGCTTATGCGCCTGGGGAAGACAAGTGTCCGTCCAACCGGGGAAACACATACACACCCGATCGCTATGAGACGCCCTGGACAATATTTGTCATCTGAACTAGACCTTCCCATAATACACCTTTTCCACCAGCACTTGCCGTATTATATGTACTTGCTAATATTAACACACACTTCGGCTCTGGGAAGACTTTATACAATCGTGCTACTGCTATTGTTCTCTTCATCGGTCTCCACACTAATCAGGGGTTGGACCTGCGGAACACGTGCACCGAGAAGCAGCCTCGCACGATGGGTGATGTCTGCGAAATGCGAACGGTCAAGCAATGCGCCTGAGAAACCCCCATGCGCCCACTGGCTGCCGACTAGGACAAAGAGGACAATGCCCGCTACACCGTAGGGTCCGAGAAACTCCCACGGCGCAGTGGATCGGTTGTGTCCCGCCTGATACGGCACGGGAACTTTCATGAAAGTGGAAGAACCGCCAGCTTGGAAGTGTACCAGCCTGCCCCACGCGTCGATGTAGGCTGCGAAACTGGCTTGGGGGGTCGCCGAAGTAGAAGAACAGATAAACGCAGGTGTTCCATGGCTGATTGCTAGCATGCGGACTTGAAGAAGTGTAGCGTCGATGCCAATGTCGAGTGATGGGAAGGCAGCGGGTATAACCAAGAGCGAAGGGCGAATTGTTGACGACCGTGAGCGGAGAAGCGCGCCGTGAACGAGTCCAGACAGATGAGAGGCGAGACAGTGATGTTACGTGACTCCCAGTCGTGCTTCGGAACCCCGGATGGCCTTCCTTATCAGCATTGAAAGAAACATTTCCTTTCATTTCTCCGGAGTCGCAGCGCAGTCAACAGAGAACTCGTCACGATCGCTATGGCCTAGTGGAACGGCGCCAGGCTCATATTCTGACACCTGGAGATCACAGGATCGAAACCTGTTGGCGATAGTTGGACTAACTGAAATCTTTGGTTTTACCCTTTTGGCTGTCACTTTTCTTCTCCCTTCGGACCCATCTTGCAAGTGGTAAAGTCCACACCGGAACAGGCTGGCGGTTGTGGTCCAGGAAGTACGATTCCACGACTAAACAAGTGAGCTCAATGCCGAGAGCTTAACAACTGCTGGACTTACTCGGGACAAGGCGCTGTTTGGAGTACTCGCCCATCACGCCCTCAGGCCCAACCATCACAAGCTCATTGAGGTGCTTGTCGTCCGACTTGCTCTCCATACCCACTGCAACGAGGGTGCCGTACGTCTTGCCAAGATCGGCAGTCACCGCGTTGAGGACGTCATGGCGTGAGGTTCGTCCATTCATCTGGAGGGCTGATTCGGGCCACACGATAATCCGCGCGTGACCGCCAAGGGGACAACTGTCACGGATTAGGGTATCCACGCTGTGCTGGTGTGTCGGACCTAGAAGGCACCCAATTGATAACGGGGTTATGTCGCTTAGGGGGGACGCCAATGTCAGAGACTCAGGGAGCCAGGGGACTGTGAACACTGCCAAAAGCGCAAAGGCGATAATCTGGGAACGGAGACCAACGATGCACGAGCGAATGCTAATGGATGAACGGAGGACGCTGGATCCGCTGGGGGCGTCACGGGGCACCCTAATCGTTGTGGGTGGAGCGGTATCCTCATCCTCGGTGGCAAGTCCAATGAGAGGACGGAATTCTCCACTTGCAGTGATAGGTGGTTTCCTTCCGGAGACAGCTAATATCTTGTGCCCAGCTTGATAGCAAATGTATGAAGCTATTCCCAGTAAAGTATCGAGCCCTGTCGGACCCGCGCCTCGGACAACGTAGACCAGCAGAGGAGTGTCGGGTAGAGCGCTCGGAATTCCCTAATCTCAGCTCACACGCCTGGGCGGTCAAACTCACGTAGCGGCCAAGAGGCGAGACGCCTTCCCAAATAAGCCATGTTGTGGCCCACAGGAGGCCGAACCTTACTGCAGGCTGCCAGTGAAGCATGGTGGCTGTCTTCAATCTGACGAGCTTTGACAGCGAGACCGGCAGAACGACGAAGAATGCAATTGCCACTGAGAATATGGCTTGTACGGAAATTGCTTCGGTTGGTGAGCTGACGAGACCATATAGGATGGGGAGCGAACGCAGAGTAGAGGCCGCCGCTAAGGTTGGTACAGCGCGCTTGATGAAGGCACTAGTGGTTGAGTTGGCTGCAGAGTGGATCAAAAGTGGCACGGTGGTGAGATCGAACAGCATGTGGGTTTGAGGAAAGGGTCAGGAGCGCAGTTAGCGCAATAAATGTAATTGTCATCATTATGATAAAGAGCGTGAGAGTGAATGTACAAACACAGGAGCTGAGAAGCATGAGAAGACAGCATCGCCGTACTGTAGCTCGTGGAATGGCCAAAATGCGCACAATGAGTGCTGAGGCTAACGACATCATCATTAACACAAGGCGTGTTTCAACCAGGTACCATGACGGAATTAAAAAGTGGCGGGTATCTCCGAGATTGCAGCTTTGGTAGTTTGGGTTGAGGATTCCTCAGGGTCTCTGCTCACAGCGTGGCCGTCGGTCCTGCAAAGCCGACTGGTGACAAGATAGTTCAATTGGGAGACAACGAGAAAAGATTCTCAAAGCAGAGTATTTCAAGCCGGTCAAGTGTACAGAATGCAGACCATTGTCTCCTTCACTTCGTGTTTGAGTGTAGAAGCTGAGGATGGGTTTCAGTTGACAGTAGACCATAATCGAGCCCTGCTGATCGGCACAGACGCGACTGATTTCTATTGTCATTGACGCTGTGTACTTACGTAATAGGGGTGTGGCGTACCCCCTTCGCCTCCTCAGGCTGCTTCGATAAGATTGGTTGCAGAACAGCATCCTTCGTCCTCCACCCCATCATCGGTGAATGCTTGAATTGTACGCCATTTTCAATGCTATCAATACTCTCTACCTGACACACGCTGACCAGGAGTGATGAAAGCAAGCACGCGATTACTGCATCCAAGGGCTCTTGTACAAAACGCGTGCACGTCTCCATTTTCCGTCAATATCCCCGCGTATCCCCGGTTGTTTTGATTTCAGACCACGCCATCTCTTTCCCGACGTGGTTCGTTATGTTCGTCTTCTTCAACTTCTCTATTATTCATTATTGTCTTTCCGGTCTTTATTTATGATCTTCACTTCTGTTCATTCTTTCCCACCCTTTACATTCGCTCTCTCGACGCTTTCAGATCTGTCCCATCGCTTAGTACACATCTCCATCGCACACCTTCCAGCGCTCACGCTCTCCGCTCCCGGTCTAACGTCCGGGAATTGCGGCCTGTATCACCCTTCTAAAACAGGTTCTGAAGATCTACCTCATCTCACGCTCTCTTAACACTTTGTCAACGGTTGCCCTCCATCCCTTATCATCTTCGTACGTGAACGCCGGAGTCCCCTTATCCCACACTCAGTCCCCACGCAACGTCCCTGCGGCAGCTTGAAGCCGGTACCATGAAATGCCTCTGTATTGCCGGTGAACATACCTCTACCTCCACACGTTGCGAGCATCGAAGCGACAGTGCTGCACAGTTTATTCAAGATGTGGAAGGCATTCGCCAAGCTTGCCAGGTTAGTAATTATCGATACGCATATGCTGATTATGGTAGGCGTTGTTCTCCCAACTTCAAGATGAGTCTTATCAAAAGCTCGTGGCCGAGTCGGGATCACCTCTTAGTCGTTCGACATTCTGCCATATAGTTGAATGCGTGCAGGAAGTAGTCGCTTGGACCGTTGGTACGGACGCGTTTTGGGCTAAGACGGCCTCCTACAGCTCTGCGCGGGAGGTCGATGGCATGGTTCGACGTCTTGAGGAGGTCAACACCACATTGAGCACTTTCTCAGGATGGTTTAATGACTTTTCGCCAGAATGGAGAAGCCTGCATGACGTAAGTAGGTTAGCTGCCAGTACTCGTGCCCTTGCCAGGTGGGTGTCTGACAGCAGAAATCGCTCAATTTGGTTACCGATGCTGTATCGGCAACTAAGGCTCTAGCGCTGTCTCTTAATCAGCTCCGCTTCACCGCCGTGGTCAAGGAGACGTCCGGTTCATCAGTGGAATTGACCGACATCGAGACCGAGCAAGATCAAACTAGGATTGCTCGCTTGGAGCACACCAATACGCTGTTGATTGCGCTCCTCAATGAGGCTAACTCTCAAATGTATAATGCTCGACGGAGGCTCCGGCATGCGGAGGCGATAGTCACCACACAGCACTCCCAACTGGTCCACCTGCGCAAGGAGAACCGGCGCCTCCGCTTCGATGTACGCCGTCTCCGCAAGCGAATGCCGGTAGTCTACGTCCTTGACGAATGGGAGGATCTTCCTGAGTCCTCCCGTCTGTCACCGTGGGCTGGTCGTTATCGGAATTCTGCCTCACCCAGGACGCCAACACTATCGTCTGGAGTAAGCTGCCAAGACCTCCCTCCGACACCCCAATCGGCTATCGGCCCTGTCTCTGACACGGCTGTTCTTTCGATCTCGTCGACATCGACATCTATCTCCTCTTCTCATGGTCATCCTAAGTCCATCACCTCAGCACACATTCCGACATTACCCCCTTCTCGACGGCCAAATACTCCCATCCTGCGCCATTCCTCAACGACAACTATTCCTTCCCATGGGAGCGCACGTGATAGTGCTTGCGTCTCGAGCAGCCAGCCGCGTCAAGAACCCCTCGCTGCTCTCAAGCAGAGCAAGCAGATCACCCACCGTGTATCTGCGCCTGACTTCCGCCCCCAGCGAAGACCATTGACGGAAGCGGTCAGGACTTTTGAAAATATCGCCAGCAATCCGCATGTCTTGAAGAAGGCCAAATCCCCTGCCGCGCCCATCCCAAGGACTCGAAACGCGCAGTCGGTTTCAGACCTCCGTTCAGCGGCCACTTCTATCTTGTCCAACCCTCCTTCTGGAGCTCCGTCCTTGGCAATGAAGCGGCGCGCTGTCACTACGCCTGCTGGCACCAGCGATCGCTATCTCACGTCTTCCGGCCAGCGTGCCAATGGCGCACCCTCGGCAAGTCCCCCCGTTTCTGTGCCCCCGATTCGCATCACGCCCTCTGCACCCAACCGCCCGTCTGAGTTGAGCCAATTCTTGCAGCGCGCTCCCAGGGTTCGTTCTGGAACCACGCCGTCACTTCTGAATCTCCGTACTGCTGCCTCTACCAAAATCTCAGGCCCGGAGGGATCTCCTCGCTTCCAGCGATCAGGATCGAATGTCAATCCGCCCTCGCCTCCACACAGTGCTAAGAGGCTTGCCACATCTGTGGCTTCACGATCAAAGGGTTCAGTACCGGACTATGCTAGGATGACTACCTCTTCAGCCGCCCGGACAACCTTTCAGCCTGCAAAAATCACTCGTGCTCCTCGCTCATAGCCCCTGTGGGATAGAACGTTTTCATCGGCAACCACGGTATGGCCGGCAATCTTGAGCTGCTGACCCAGACCGGTTTGGGTGTGGTGAATAACTACTATCCACGTCTCTCCTTATCTGCCTTCCCTGATCTCGTCTTAGCACCGCTCTTGGACTGCATTGCATTTGTCGGCGTTGCAGGGCATGAAGTTCCTACGCCCGTGCGGTGGACATGCAGCACATCCCTTTACCTTGCACCACATGTGATGTATTTCTTGCTAGGGGCGAGTTTGCTGCGATGGTCGTCGACTGCAGAAGTGGTCTAGTCGCCAAAAGAGATCACTGGAGAAACTGCCGGCCTGTGGGGAGACTAGATGCATGAAGAGATTCTGAGAGGCCACACACCCACAGACAGCGGCTGTTGCTACCAGAACAAGGGTTCCCACTGTTCCCTTGACATGCTTTACAGAGTACACCTTTACATGCTTTTTATATTCTTATCATATTCATTATATATCATATCATGTGGAGAGCGAGGTATCTGCAATTTTACTCAAGAGTCAAAATGGCGATCGTGGCAAAGGGTGACCAGCATGCCAGCGCAGCCCAAGGAACTATGCGCATAGGTGTATTGGGGACACTGGGCGCACTGGGGGCACTGGGGAGTCACTATTGGCAGATCCTTCTTCGGCCTTTCGTTCCAGTCTTGGGAATGAGCACATCCTTTGTGCCAAATGCAGTCGTAGTATGTAGACGCCGCATGCGGTGACGGGGATGACAGAAGGTAAGACAAGAAAGGGGCGAGGTCGTCGGGGTGCATGGCCGCATAGGGTAAA
The DNA here is from genome assembly GCA_013177335.1 of Apiotrichum mycotoxinovorans. NCBI lineage: Eukaryota > Fungi > Basidiomycota > Tremellomycetes > Trichosporonales > Trichosporonaceae > Apiotrichum > Apiotrichum mycotoxinovorans. The sequence goes on along the minus strand of CP053620.1, from coordinate 5,024,217 downwards.
GGTGGTCGAGGATGTTTGACTAGTTGACTCATCTTACACAACATGTTGAACGCTTTTGTATACCACCACAAAAGTTGACTGGACCATGTCCAGCAGGTCCAGCAGGCCATGCAGGCCAGCAGGTCGCCTTTCACAGCACAGTATATAAATCCCCCCTTCCTTCTTCTTACTTCTTCTTCTCCATCCCTCCATCCCTCCATCCCTCCATCCCTCCATCCCTCGATACCTCCATCCCTCCTTCTCCCTTCTTATCTTTCATTCCTTACTCCTTCGTCACGTCGGTCTCTTCATCCTCACCGCTAGACTCTATCCTCTCCATTAGCCGCCCCATCTTTCCCTTGTCCTTTTTTCAATTCGCTTCCTTGTTTCCTTCACCTGCAATGTCCACTTCACCCACAAATCGACTACCACGACCACTTGACTGGAACGAGTTTCCCAGTATCCTCGACCATATTATAAGTCTAGCAGAGCGGGGCTCTCTCGTTTCCCTACGTTCAACATGCCGTGTTATGCGTGATCGGTGCGATGCCCGCCTTGCCCGACACGTCGTCATCAAGCTGTCGACGAGTTCAGCACGCCAGCCAGACAGTTCCAACGACCAGTACCTGGCGTTCAACACCCCATCCAACACTAGCATTCCTGGACTGGGTAACAGCACTTCATTGGCCACGCGCTACCCTGGGAGTGGGAAAATATGGTCACTCAATATCCCCATCACTTCTCTCGTCAACCCAGAAGACGTTCCGGTCTCTATTCGCCGCATGCTAGGGTTCATCCAGGTTGTTGACATCAAGGGTACCGAGAAGATGGCAGGTGCCATTGCAGCCCTTGCACCTTACATGACCTCTCTTCGTGTTCTGCGCATTGCTAGCAGCGAAGCCGGCATCCTCACTTGGCCTCGAACCCTTCCAGCCAAGGTGGTTGTCCTGTGGGCGTACTTGGATTATGACACCGATCGGCGGGTCGTTCTCCGACCATCCGTTTAACTCTCTGAGGGCACGGAAGTGCTGATGAGCAATGTCCGGGGCATGCCACGATACACTAGATACGATACTTCACCAGTTCCTGTTGCCTCGACAAAGCCCGCCTATCCAAAAACGTTGGGGCGTATCGATGTTTCCTTCGACAAAGACATTGACCGCCACCTATGGAAGACCACCATTCGACTCTTCTTCAAACCGCGCCACTTTTGCGACAACCTCGGTCAAGTCACATACACCTTCCGGGGATGGCAAAACATGGACAAAGACATAGCTGAAGACCTCGATACGAAAATAGCGGAGGAAGAACTGAAGAACTCCTTGCTGGGCGACTTGACACAAATTGTGATCGAGCAGGGCAACGTTTCGAACGACGTCGTCCACCAGGCCGTGAAGACTGCTGTTACCTTTTCCACTCGTTCCCGCCGCCATGCTCATGGTTGGCCAGCAAGCGACCTATATGGCGATTGGATATTTGACGATGGCCAGCTCCAGTACAATGGCTGGGTTCTAGTTCCCGATCCGCACTTTGAGCGCCAAGTGCAGACCCTGGAGACGGCTTTTCTCAAACAAGCGGCACCCGTCGCTTGCAATGGCGTCATCCCTCTCACCGATACTCTGGAGCGACTCGTGCTTTACTTCAAATCACCGGAGAGCCAAACTCCTTCGTTTGTACGGTGGGTTTTGAGCTCATTCCTTGAGTTCGAAAGATCCAGCTTTATGGTCTGCGCATTTAAGCTAACTATTTCTGCCTTCCTCTTGCTGAAGACGACTGCAAGGCCGTTTATAAAGCCGGTTCTCCGTCACCTTTTGGTTTTGGCACGGAACTGAAGTATGACGAAACATATCGCTCGGCCCATGAACTCAAGCCGCCCCACTTCGCGCTATCTGGAGACCCATTGCTGCAAGCCAACGTTCTCAAGTTTGTCCAGCGCTTCATGGAATCCACCGCACTCGTTGCCACTGTTTCCAAAGTGAACGTCTACCCCACTGGTGGTTTCTTCAAAGCGCACAGGGAGTAAGTTTTCCTGTCTTTAAAGAGGTTGCTAAGACATTTTTGCACCGCACGCGGTGACCGGCACATCGGAACTCTGACACTCTGTCTTCCTTCCGACTTCACAGGTGGACAGCTGGTTGTTCGCCATCGTGGAGAGTCGTTTACGTACGATTGGGCTAAAGAGGTTTTCGCCGGTGGCCAGGCCAGCATCCCTTGAGTTTTCCTGTACTCGGACTGCGAGCACGAGGTTCTCCCCGTCCTCTCCGGCACACGTGTCACTATCGCCTACGATATATTCACACAGCCCGACCATTCCATGGTCTCTGTACCTCAAGACACTGGGCCGCAAACCCTGCAGCGTTATCTCCGCTCTGCTTTTGACGATCCACTGTTCCTTCCGGAGGGAGGAGTTCTTGGTTTCGGTCTCCAACACTCCTATCCTCATGGCGCGGCTACTCCAAACTTCCTCGCGGAGCTCAAGGGTACTGATTCCATCTGGTTCCGGGCCCTTACAGAGATGGGAATTAGGACCCAGTTTGTTGCCATCTAGGATGATGTCGGCTACGACGAGCTCGACATCAGGGACCCAACTAGTCTGGAATACAAGATGGCAAAGGCTGCCTATAAGCAGCGCCTACTGTTTGCCTCGACAGACTTTTACATTTATGAAGACGCCTATATCGACTTCAACACACGAGACGTTGATCTGGGAAGAGACCTTGGCGAGAATGTGGTGTGGGTGACCACTCCAGGAGCGTACGGCCTTAAGAATCACTACATCTCGCACGGAAACGAAGTGAGATTCGGACTGTGCCTCTCAAGGGGTGCGATGCTGACAATTGCCACAGCCTGAGTCGGAAACGAAGTACGTAGCCGTCGGTGTTCTGGCCTATGTCGGTCCTCCGGGTTGTCGCAACGTTGGCTCCAAGCCAAATGAAGAGACCGACCATGAGACGGTCGTAACTATGGAGGATGATATGACTGACGAGGATGAATAAACTGAGTTGTATGTGGTATAGGTATTTGCACACGACAAAGGGCGAAATTGTGAACGAGGTCGTCGTTCTCGGAGCCCAAAAACGTAGCCCACACATCTTCAACTGCTATGCTATTGTAGGACCCCTGCATGTGAGAGAGTGGGGTTGGCATTGGATGACTATCCACTAAGTTTGTGTTTCCTCTACTCACGAATTCCTCATTTCCTCAACAGCTTCTTTGTCAGATTCCTGAGCTCACAACACATTTGCTCGCAAGGAAGCACTCGGGGATGCCTGCACATCTTTGTACCACAGGAGTTCACTAAGCTCACTTTGAAAATAGTGCCACAGACGCGGCCTAGCTCCGTTCCTGTGCATCGAAGAGCAGGTCCAAGCCGAGGTGCACATTCCGTTGGAAGGAACGACGCGGACGCCGACGGTTATTTCTGGGCAGCGATATTTATAGACTCCGGTCCGTCCACCCCGCTGCCGTCAAGTGTGACGATGAGCACAGGTGTTGCGTTGACTGACCGGGGTCATGGGAACAATGTCATCTTCAGCCAGTCGTTGTATCTGTTCTCTTGCCCTCCTCTGCTATCCATTCAACTACGGCGCGGCATTTATGGATTCCCTCGGGGTGCGCCGGGCACATGTACAACAAAGCGCAGGGACAGTTGGGGAACGGCAGACCGACATATATGTAAGAGCAACCATTCACCTTGTTAGGCCTCACTTGAGCCCCCCCCCGGGTTCATCTCTACAGTTTCCCAAGCCATCTGTCGTTTGCTACAACGGTCATGATGTTCAGTGCAGTGCTTGCTATCTCCCTGCTCGCAAGTCTAGCACAGGCAGATGAGAAGCGTGCACCACACCCGGTGTCCCACCGCAAGTGCACCACCCCTACCACACCATCGCTCGCATCCTCCAATTCCTGTATTTACACCGGACCACTCGACTCTTCGAGCGAAGCAGCCTGGTCAAAGTCCCATCCAGAGTGCGTTTCGGCGACCGATTTCCCGGCATCTGTCTCATCGCTCAACACCTGCGTGTACACTGGTCCAAAGGACTCGTCGAGTGAAGCCTCTTGGTCCAAATCCCATCCCCAGTGCTTCACGACAACCGTACCAGCATCGTTGCCTCCCGACTCATGCATCTATACCGGACCCCTCGACTCTTCCAGTGAGGCATCCTGGTCAAAGTCGCACCCTGAGTGCTTCACGACCACGGTGCCCCCCGCGGTCTCGACCCCTCCTCCCAACTCTTGCGTCTACACGGGCCCCAAAGACTCGTCGAGCGAGGCATCCTGGTTAAAATCCCACCCCGAGTGCGTCTCGGCCACTCGTGCGCCTTGAATGTGGAACGCAACCAGGCACCGAAAGGCAGTATCGTGCATTATGGTGGGGACGGATGGTGGAGTCTCAAAGAAGCACTCGTTGAACTCGCTTGGTCTGGGTTTGAGGATATTGTTTGTAGGACACTGTCTGTATGTATCTCTCTGCTGGCTGGACTTCACCTATAAACTCAGTGGTGGTCTGCATGCGAATAGGAGAGATGATCGCTTCGCATTCTCCTAGCTGTACACAGTGAAGTACATACATGTGCATTTCTTCCGATGTCGTTCTGCCGCCCGCCGCGGCGTCGGATAAACAATGAAGTGCCAGGATCTGAAAGGCCATCAGTCTCAAGTTCTTGGTTGGATCATGAACATTCAAGTGGTGCCAGGATCGTTTCTCCAAGACCGATATCATTGTGCGGGCTTGAAGCGGGCGGCGTGGCTGACATAGCATTTGAGGGGAATCCAGTGTTTAACTCAACCCGAAAGGTTCTTCGTTGACTGGCCGTCGTCTCGAGAAGAAATGCGCTTGTCGGAAAGGATACGCTTTTGTGGACGTGGCCACTATGGTGGTAAGGTTGCTGCCGAACTCGACGTTTATTATGTGTGGGGCGTTTATTCTTCATCTTGTGGGCTTGGCGACCGTTCACAAACTCTTCGGCTGCCCAGGACAAGCCCTGTGGTGGTCCTGATGGAAGGAAAGGTTTATCTGATAAATGACACATGAGGCACCCAGGCGTCTCGGCTTTAACCCGCCAATGGCACCAATCCAGGATCGCGCACATGGCATCCGCCGGCACCTCGTATCTGATAATGTGGAAGCCGTTTCGGCCGAGGTGCAACTGGCACAGTGTATAGACATACGGAGTCAGCGGCCGGTAACAGATCGTTCAAGGTTGCCAAGGTATTGTCTTGATGGGACAAGCACCTATTGCCTACGATCATGCATGCAGGCAAGAATCGATTCGGCAAGGTGTTGTTCTGTACCACCGGCCGAAGTCTCTGAGTCAGACTTGGCACTGGCCCCGTCATGAGGTTCGGAAGGCACTCGCTGCGCAATAAATTGCCTCACCCGGCTTCGTACTAGCTGAACCATATTCCCCAAGGTTCTACTGTACGCCCACCACCCAAGACGCTCGGCAACCCCCTCCTCGCCATGCTTGTCGCCCCCTTTGTCCCCCTTCTGCTCGGAGCTGCTCCCGCCGCAGCCAAGATCTTCACTGGCCGTCCTGCCAACTCTACTGTCGGCAGGGGCGGTGAGGTCTTCCGCATTAGCTGGATGGACGATGGCGAGGAGCCGACTCTAGCCACGATCGGCACGGTCCGCATCGACCTGTGCGTAGGCACTTTGCAGAACAACGTCGTCGTCCAGGAAGTCACGCCTGCTGTCGACCTGTCCGAGCAGAGCAGCTTCAACTTTACGGTCGATCCGAAGGCTGGCGAGAATGGCCAGTACTACTTCTTCAAGTACACGGCCGCCAACAGTATCAAGGGCGAGCCGTACTCTCAGCTCAGCGCCCGCTTCTTCATGGACAACATGACTGGCGACTGGAGCTCCGAGCAGGAGGCACTCGTCGCTTCTGTTAGCACCGCCGCGCTACCCAGTGCGACCGGCCAGGTGAGTCTATGAAGTAAATAAGGGACAAACAATAAATCGGGTTTTGCGCCTGCGCAGCTAATGCGTCTGGCCTTCTTCACCCTGTCCACCGCAATCCGCAGCACAGGGCCCATTGATTCTGCATATGCTTATCGGTTCCCCAAGTTCTCATCAGCCGTTGCCTCTCCCCTCTCGTCCCCTCTCTCTTTCGTTCACAGTCGCTGACTACACAGGCTGCCCACACAGCCCACGCCGATGACATCCCGACCGCCGCCTCGACCAGTCCCTCTGCGGCCAGTGCCACTCCCACCAGTGGCGCCCTTGCGGTTGTCGCCCCTGGCGTTGCTGCCGTCGCCGCGGGAGCTGCTGCGCTTCTCTTCTAAGCGGAGAGTCGGCAATCACCATAGCAGGAGTGCAGTGTTAGACTGCGACAAAAAGTAGCAGAATGCAATAAATTATATTGCCAAACTTGGTCGCCGAGGTAATTCGAGCCATGAATGAGACACGAGGGCCAACAGCGGCAGACGTGTCAATGTGTCCTAAACTGTGGACAACCAACTGGACGTTCTTTGTGCTCACGGTCTCTTACGCTTGACCCCCAATAAGATCAGCGCGTCCCTCCTCACGGTGGCATGTATCTCCCAGATCCGCAGCGATTGACAACCTCCACCTCCGTATCTCCAACCGCGCCTCACACCACCATCATTGCCCTCGGCACAACCATTCTTATCCCACCGGCCGAAGTACACAAAGAAAGACAAAAAAGTCTTGGCATGCATGCTCGCCTTCGCTCGCATCCGCCCGACCCCGGCCCGAATCGAACGGACAACCTTGAGGAGGAGGTATTCCAGTTGGAATCTCACGCGCTACCATTACGCCACGGGGTCAGCGCCTGCTGTTGTCGGAGAAAATGGCCCCGCGCCCGGTCACCGACTCTACAGGCTTGAGCTGTGCGTCTAGGTGCATAGTCTCTTCCTGTTGCAGTCCCACTAAAGGAAGACGTTGAGGAAGAGAGGTTGCAACGGCTGACTATCACTGAGAGCCGCCGGTCGGGTGCGCGTAACGCATTGAGACGAATTTCTACCACATATTTAGCCACTGCTAAAACTCGTGGCGACTTGCGTTCAATCAAAAGGCTACCCTACGAAAGGCTACCCTACGTTGCAACCAATGCAATGCCATAAACCTTTCATTATCTTCAATTTACAACAAAGCAACAATATGTAGCCCATCGAATATCTACAACATCAACGAGTCCACTTGGACCAGGGGGCGTTCTTCTTGCTGATCTTCTTCTCCTCAACCAACAGCGCCTGCGCACGAGCGAGTGTCTCCTGTCCGCAGGTTTCGGCTTCCTTAGCAAGGTTGACTGTAAAAATAAACATATGATTGGGAGCCAGAACACTCACTGTTGCGACTTAGGTGGCTGAGCGCCAGGCGTCGCCTTTCCTTTACTTCAAGCCATTCCTTTGAGGTCGGCAGGGTTTCGGGCGTTCCGTCCTTGATGCGGTCGAGGGCCGACAGGAATGCAAAGGTCGCGGCATGCACGGTATTAATGTAGTCCAGAACTGATTGTCAGCTCACTTAACGGTGTCAGACTGACGGTGTTGTTCTGATCGAGAGTGGGGGTACCGTACAGTGCGTCTGGCGGCTCCGGTCTTCCGGCGTTTCTGAGATGGAGGAGAGGGTACTGATGGAGATGGTGCAGGGCTAATTGCTGGTGCGGACACGAACGCGTCCACAGTTGTGGAGGCTGGGGCAATCTTCAGGACGCTCGTATCTTCTTGGGGAGGCTCAGGGGAAGAGGAACGCCAATCAATGGTTCCCTGTAGCGCGTTTGAGGAAGTAAGGAACACGGGCTCTGATGGGACTGGAACCCAGATTGGGGGGACATGTGGTAGGTGCACCGCATTGGGGCAAAGGGTAGCCATAGGCTGGGTGGCCATCGGGAGATGGCCCGGGAGCGGGAGTGGCTCCTGTGCCCATGTTGAGAGCGGGAGTAGATCTGGAGATGGCGGTGGGATCGAGTCCCAAGTGGTGTCGGAATCTGTGGACGAGGGTGACAGAGGGGGCGGTGAGGTTGACGAGCTTGAGTCTCCCGGATGATTGTTCTCGGCGTCGTTGGATTCGGATGGGGCGTAGTCTTGCTCAAGATCGAAATTGGTCTCTACAGTCATAGTTATGATCATAGTTGGCGATTGAAGTTCGATGAGGATGACGAAGAGACGTGTGGACGTGCGCCGATGTTTATATGTCTACTTGCTTATATGTATACTTGCATCGAAACTACATCAACAGCGTCTTTGCATCCTCGATATGTATTATGAACTCCATCGCCTCGCACCGTGCGCCACCGCCAGCACCGTTGCACTTATCGTGCTTCCTCCAGCATTTGAGCGGGAGTCGAGCGCCTCGTGTTTCATGGGCTTCCAGTCCTCAAGTCTCATGTTCGGTGGGCTACGCAGTGTACTCAAATGTGGTCCCCACCCGGCCTGTGCCCAGACATCTGCTGCCAGGAATGTCCGTACAACGTACTCTCATCGCGGCTGGACACAGGCGGACGCGACACCATGGATGAAATATGCAGCTTCCACAACAACGCACTGTGCACGGATCGTCGATGGCCCGAGCGTCCGTGGTGTCAATACGGCGGACAATTGGGGAGCAATACAGTTGGGAGGTTGTTTGGCGTGACATACCTCGAGTCTCTGGTAGCCAATTGTTCTCTTCGCTTAATGAATGAAACAGGAAACGGAGCGAGGACTGACGTCGCGGGAATGGGGCGATCGGTCCACGCGGTGAAGATAGGATGAATTTTTGGATCGTCCCGGCGGCCTCGGACGTGCCTGAAGATTCAGTGTTGGTTCTTATGTCTATGCGAGTGGCGAGACCATAATACATTCTCGCCACAAGTCATGTGTGACGCAGCTGTACTACATACCCTGCAAAGGCGAGTGTCACCAGTCCGTGCTGGAGCTGACGGCAGCATCATGCACATTCCGTTCGCGCTCTCGTCCGCCACGCCACGTTTGGTTCTCAACACTTCCCCGGAAGGAACCGGCTCCTTCGCACCCGTGTTATGCACTTCTAACGACTCTTTCCCTTCGCACACCCCCGCTCCAACTTCATTGAGGCGAGACGAGGGAGCCGTGTCATGCACCTCGGATATCCGGGTTCCTGAATATCCAGGAACACATGTTGGATGGAGCTGCAATGAACCAGTTTGGCGAAAGCCAGCCGAAGAAACAGAGGACAGAATGGCCTCATTGACGAGAGTTCTAGGATTCAGGAGCGGTCATTTCCGCCGTTTCACTTCAGACGTGAACGACCCCTTCCCCGATCATGAGATGAGGAAACCATCGGTAAGTAACGTCGAGATTAGGCTCACAATTATGCTGAGTTGTTACAGTACCGTTCATTTACAGGCTATGCACAATGGGTATGCGTCCTGGCGGTGTCTGACCCTATCTGGTTTTCACTGGCGACAAGACAGACAACAACATGACTCGAGGCATCGGCCTCAGGGAAATGCTAATCAAAATCAAGCACCCAAAATCAAAGTAAAACCAGGGTCTAGACGCGACGCGTCGCGAAGCTTGCTGCTTTTCCGTAGATCCTTAGCGTGCCTAAAATCAAAAAGTAAAAAAATAAAAATTCTGTGCGCCTATTTACAACCACGGAACCATTTTTAGAATGCCTATTCCATTTACTCGGCTACACTTTGATCCGAGCTTGTAGGGGAGATTCCAATTCCCAAAAGACCCAACGATCTCAAAAAAGCTCTACAACTCGTTGTACCTTGGTAGGACATTATCACGTGACTTACATGGGGACGGAAGAAGAGCGCAACCGCGGGGCACCGGTTGTCCTCGATCCTCGGGTTATTGCGCCATGGGAGTGATTCCTATTGGAGATTATTAGAGTGGCCAGCCTGCCAGAGGAACCAGAAAGGGGCAATTAGGGGATGGAAGGTAGCAACGGAAAGAGAATGGTCCCAGGATGCAACAAGGGTATGCAGGGCAGCGACTGCGTACGCGTACGGTTGACTCGAAAAAAAATCCAAGAAGGCAAAAAAAAAAAAAAAGAGCCCCTGTCTATGCTTGCAGGCTTGTCTCCGGTTCGTCGGAGAGTAGTTCACTGCGCTCACTGCGTCGTTTGAGGGTGAACGCCATGCTCGGTCGTTATCAACAACCAGTCCTGACAGCTCAACAAAGTCTACGTGCTCTGCGTCGCACACTACTTTATGCTCGACCAAGCACGTCTACGCCATCTGTTGTACAGTCTCCTGGTCCATTCGCTATCCCGATCGCCTTCCACACGGCCTCGTACCACACCACCTCACTAGTTCACGACCACCTTTTCCCACCGTCCTCCTCCTCCTCCACGGCCGCCACCATCACCACCTCCACCACCATGGCCTCCACACTCCCCCCCATCGCGTTCATTGGCGGCGGCAACATGGCCTCGGCCATCATTGGCGGCCTCCGTGCCTCCGGCCTTCCCGCCAGTCACTTTGAAATTGTCGAGCCCGACGCCAGCGCACGGGAACGCATCGCTGCTCAGTTCGACATCACGCCCTTGGCTGCTGCTTCTGCTGCTCTGAGCCGATGTGGCATCATCGTGTGGGCCGTCAAGCCCCAGGTGTTCTCCGAGGCTACCGTTCCCGTTCGCAGCGTCGCCGACCCCAACGCACTGCACCTCTCTGTCGCGGCGGGAATTTCGTCCGAGAGCATCGCCGCCTGGCTCGGCAACAATCGTATCGTGCGCGCCATGCCCAACACGCCCGCTCTGGTCGGCAAGGGTATGACTGGCCTCTATGGGCGTTCGACTGTCGACGACGCTAGCAAGGCCCAGATTGAGGCTCTGCTCGAGCGGACAGGGCAGATGCTCTGGGTCGACGAGGAGAGCCACCTCGATGCTGTTACGGCCGTCTCGGGCTCGGGACCAGCCTACGTGTTCTTCTTCATTGAGGCGATGACCCAGGCCGGTGTCGACATGGGCTTGACCCCTGAGCAGGCCGAGCGCCTCGCTGTCGGTACTTTTACCGGCGCCTCGGCACTCGCAGCAGCATCCGATGAACCCCCAAGCGTTCTCCGCCAGCGTGTCACCTCTAAGGGCGGAACCACATATGCCGCTATCACCTCGATGGAGGAGGCAGGGACCGCCGAGGGCATCAAGGTCGCCATGCGTGCCGCCCAGCGCCGAGCTGCCGAGCTTGCCGTCGAGTTTGGCAAGGCCCCGTCCGCGTCGCTCTAGTTACTGGCATTTGCATACTGGAAGGGAAGAGGGAGAGGATTTAGACGTCACGGTACCCGTTGATCTCAACAAAAAGTGCAGATTACATATTGCAGATGTACAGAGTATGACAATGCTGCCGTTATAGGCTGCGCTGTGGCCTTGCAGCAGCTCTTGTCAGAATGAGGGAGGACGCAGCACCGGGCGGCCTGCTGACCGAGTTCGCAGCCTGGGCCCACTTGCTGATAATCACAGCGCAGTGCGGCATGGGGAGTTACTTGCGAGTTGAACGTTCCCGCGCTGACCCGTTGGACGTTAGTGCGGAAGTACACTGCCGGCTTTTGCCGACCTTCGCCGATCCCATTGTACGAAAACCTCTTGATTGAAAGCGACAGACGCAGCTACGCAGTCGGACCCCAACATGGAGTCTAGCGAGTGTCTGTCCAAGCATCTCCATTCGGCGGCCGTGCACGGCAGTCGCAACGTAAGACCTGTCAGCATTTCTTTCGCGTTCAAACTCATAAGCAAACGTACATGAACGTAGGATCGACGAGGGGGACGACCACCGGGTTGCCGTCCTTGCCATCGTTGCCCGAGTGCACGAGTCGATTAGTAACCTCAATCGCTGGGCGGTCTTTGCACCTAAGTGCTGTCAGTGCCACACAACACGCTGACAACCCACTGCCGAAATATACGCTCAATAGGCCAGCAGGTAACCCTATCTGTAGCCATGCACTCAAACTGGGTGATCGCGAACAGTGTACACGGACTGGTATCGGGATTTGCCATTGTGCACGGAACGAAGTTGTCGTTGTGGGCCGCGAGATTGGGTATTCAGGAGACTCTCTGCTTGGGTATAAATGCTCGCACCTCTCGAAGTGTGGATGAATAATGAAGCAGTGTTGACAACAGGGAATCTCTTCTTGTGCGGTTTGACAATGATGAAGATTGAAGGGTTCGAACCATTGTTCACTGTTTCACAGTGTTCCCCCCCTTTAAAGTCTTGAGGCAGCCGAAGAGCGGGCACAAGCTCGAAGGGTGAGCTCTGTTGTGTATGAGTGCATTATCGATACATATACGCACAACACGTTCTTGCCTGTCCACGCAAGTTCTTGGCCAGGTGTGTCTTTTTGGGAGATGGAACGTACTTGTACTTCTGTCCTTGTGTGACCTTGACAAGCCAGACGTAATGGCGAGATTCAACATTGTGTGGCGCTGTGGGACACTGGACATTGTCTCACATACTCCGCGTATGCTGTTTCAGAGTTTCCACAAGCCGCCACAGACCCATGCCCATGACATGTATACAGCATTCTTCGTTTGAAATCAGTGTGACAACGATGGGGAGGGTATGAGGCGATGAAGATCAAAGATGAAAGATACAAGACAGCGGTGCGAAGAATAATTGGTTACGTGTTGCATCCACGACGTCGCAGGCTGTTGTTGCCGACCTCCATTGAATGCTGGAGGCTTCTCGTGTGGTATTTAATTTGTACTCTCACTGGCACTTTCACATTTCTTCGTTCTTCCAGACTTCTTTTTCATCTCATTCGTCGCCATTCGTCTCTGCCCTCCCCAGGCAGCCGTTCTAGTCGCCATCCTCTGTAGTTACCTTCACTCATTCTCTAAGCCCCTTCTCTCCTCTTCCCGATGCCCACACTTTCGCCCACCATGCCCCCCACAATCAACATTTTTGAGACCTATACTCCCGGTTCGGATGACGACAATTACATTGTTCATTCGCTCGAGGACTCCCGGCAGGAGAAAGCCTCTCTGAGCTTTCGTAGTTATCTCACACTTTGCGAGTATGTCTTTGAGATACCCACTGAAGATGACTTCTTCGAGCGTTATGATCCCAACAATCCTCTTGAGGGAGTTGATTTCCTCTGCCACTTCCTTGACGGTGACAAGGGAATCGAGCGTCTCGCCTGGGTCCTAGGTAGCCTCACCGTTCCATTTCTCAAAATCGAAGATACCCCATGGCGCTCGTTGTGCTACGCGTTCATTTTGGCGGTTAGTTCAGGCATGGAGCCCTCGGAGGAACTGGAGAATCGGCTTCGCACCTACCTTGGCTTCGGATGGGAGAAGGTGGACGAACCCGAGGCCGACAACCCGCTCCAGAACGCCAGTACCGAACGGATCTGCGTGACGTTCACTGTTCCTGCCTTCTTTTGGTCTGATGGCGCGGAATTCCTCGAAGTGGCATTCAACATGGCGCGTATACTCTTCAAGGACAAGGCTCCTCAAAGCGACGATATCGAGACCATTCACCAAGTTATCTGCCAGGAAACGCAGGGGCTTCGCACGAGGCTTTCTCAGGAAAACGTCTTTGTCGGCCATCTCCCCCTCGACTTCGGACCAGACTCCAAGCCTGCCCTTGTTGAAGGCCCGTCCCAGGCAGACTCGTCGGGTCCGTTTAGTCCCTTTGGACCAGCCCCGCTCGGTATCCCTCTCGGCCCGCTCCCGCCCTTTGGGCCACACAAACTCATCTTTGACCAGACTGTTACCTTCTGGGACGGTGCAGTGCACGACTCCAAGCTCTTTACGAACGTCGTTAAGAATGTAAGTAGCGGCAGTAACGCGCCGGTCGGACGCTTGCAAGTTGACTGTTATGCTCACTCATACTCAGCCCCGCGTCCACAAGAACCTTTATCCGTCAACCGAGTCCATTTGCTGGTGGCGTAATTTTCTCCCCGTACAGGATGAGTCAGCCCCTCGGTGGGCCGTTTCCGACATGGTGCGCCAAGTGGGTGACGGGCGTTTCAAGTCCCACTTCGTATCCTTCCACAATGTACCTCCCACTCAGCTTCCTCTTCGCCCAGTGGGCCGTCCTGATACCGAAGAACTCGGCAAGCTTTTCAAGGCGCTGTACCGCTATATTGCGTTCTTTGCGTAGGGACCGGAGGACTGAGTTCGATGAGACACTGTCAGTACCTGCTGGACGAGAGGGAGAATGTGTCTATATATGGTGAGAAGAGAAATGCATTTGTGACATGAACTACGTCCATGGAGTCAGAGACGGCCGAGTAACAAAAACCTGGGCCTCAGTGGAGGTGTCGGGAACTCTCAACATTGCATTAAACAATTCCTACGCAAATCTACCAACACTTCAATTTTGGATTAAGAAAACAGTATCGTGCTTCGTGTATCTACTTGTCATGTGACAGTGGCCTGTCGGACGTCGACTGACGGCGACTGTCGGGGTGGTGCCTTGCCCGCAATTCACAGATCCGTCTGGGGCCTTGGGCTCCGACGTTACACTGTCTACCTCTCAATTGGCCGAACAAGCAGGGGGAGCTGGGGTCCCGCTTCTTCTTGGCCAACGATAACGCAACGCTCGATGATCCTGCAAGTCAGCTATCGTCTCTGTGTATACATACATCCACGAGCGCTTAAACTCGGGCCTGTTTGGCAACTCCTCAAATTTGAAGTTGGAGATGAGCACGTAGAAGAGGATCTTGAGCTCGAGCACCGAGAGCCTGTGTCCGCTACGGTCAATGAGCAAGAAAAGGAGGAAGCTTTTCCATTGATGCCTCAATCAATGTCACTCACATGCAGTTCCTCGGGCCACCGATAAAAGTAAGAATGTTTCCCCAGACGCCGGGGACCTTGGCCTTCGGAATCTCGGCACGCTTGAAACGGTCCGGGTTAAACTCGCGCCCGTCCGCACCCCAGATCTTGGGCCACTGGTTGACGTAACCGGTTGCTGGAATTAGTTCTGGAGCTTCAAGGAGCCACTCACGCAGGTTGATCATCTGGCCCTTCTTGATGTGTACGCAGTCAATGGTGGTGCCGTCGCGGCCGATGACTGGGTGGCCAAGGGGGATCATTGTGTCACATGTCGCTTCGCGACTAAGGACTGGGGCCGGGTTCTCGAGACGGAGAATCTCGTGCACAACACTGTCGAGGTAGGGCAGGCGGTCCAGATAGGCGCTGCAAAGGTGAGTGCGTGATAATCAGGCACTGAACTCACTAGCTGGGCCGTTCTTGATCGAGGGACAGCAGCTCGGTGCGCAACTGGTCCTGCACACGCTGGTTCTTGGCAAGGTGGTACAGACCCCACATCATGGAGGTACCGGTCGTTTCGTGACCGGCAAACAGCTGACATTAGTAACTGACATTTTACTATAGCCTCAATACGACACATCGCTGTCACTCACAAGAGTGGAGATCTGCTCCACCACATCCTCGTCGGTTAGACGCTCGTCTGGACGAAGATTCGGCGCCATGTTTGCCTTGAGCATAAGCGACAGTACGTCCTTGTCGACTGGAGTATCCTTCCTGATAACGCCCCCATGCATAAGCTCGAGGTTCTTCTTCTTTTGCGCGACGAGTTCCTGCAAAGTGAGCCGATGGCATGATTAAGTTTGGAGATATTTACCATACCAATGCGCTGCGCAGTTGCACGGCACGCGTCGAGATCCTTCTTGCGCTGCGTGGGCTTTGAAGTTAGGCACTAACCTATGTGCTGGTGCCTATTCTTTACTTACAATGAAACCAGCGAACGGGAAAATAATCTGGAACATGGTGATCGGGTTGAGGTCGAATGCCGACTTGATAGCGCCAACGTAAGCCTCGCGCAGCTCGTTATAGCCCTCGGAGAGAGCGTTGAACTGATATCCAAAGCCTGCGAGGCCAATAATATCGAGGGTGACTTGCATGGCGAGCTTGGACATGTCGAGGATGCGGGTAGGGGGAGGGGGCTTCTTGCCGTTCTGGGTTGGCAGCTGGTTCTCCGCAAGCAGCTTGTTCAGCAGGTCGCGAAGCTCGAGGGCCTTGTCGTATACCATCGGTTCCATCTCGAGGACCTGGCGCCATCCAAAGGCGGGGTTGAGAACCTTGCGCTGGCGGCGGTGGTCAGGGCCCTGTACTGAGATGAGACCCTTGCCGAGAGCCTCTTTGAGGATTAGGCGGGCACCGTCGGGCTTGACGAACAGATCGGGGTGGCTGAGAATGTACATGGTTGCGGTGAGGTCGGCGGTGAGGACCGCCTGCTTACCACCCAGGAGGTTGAAGCGGAGTGTCGGGCCATACTGGTCGAGCCATCCGGTGCCGACAGCATGCGGAGTGGACGTGATCACCTCCTTGAGGTTGCCCCAGAACCAGTGCGTGGCGGCCGGTCCCGGGAGGTTACTGGTTGACATGTTCTGGCGCCACGAATAATAAAAAGCAATGGCGGGGAAATAAAGGATTGTGGCAATAACGAGGAAAATGTTGATGAAAGTACCGTGGGTCCGGAGTAAGTCCGGAACATCTTGCAGTGTGGCATATGGAGAAGGAATTACAATATGAACCGAGTTCATGGTGGCGATCAGCAACTGGGATGAGGTGGCTATTAGTGAACTGAAGTCGACACAGAACGGGTGATGGAGATGCGAGCCAGAAGGCTCGTCGCCTACCATTTAACTTGTTTGGAGGGTGGCTCCTAGGTGTCTGCGACCATGCCCGACACGCAGATGATCCCCCGACACTCCCCAGACAGCCTTCAAGGAGACCAACTGGGCAGCCTGCGCCTTCCCGAGCCGTGCATCATCTCTACTTTTTTTTTCTCTTTTGTTCGTCCGAGTTCTGCTCACTTCGCTTCGAGAGGGCCTGTCTGACCGCGCACCACCTCCTCTGGCACGGCGGCGTCCCCCACTTGGACAAGGAGGCAGGCCTGTGAACGCAGTCAGCCACGTCAGTGCTGCCCGTCTCCGTTTTGTGAACATGAGTGCCATAAGCAACAAAGGGCGCAGTAGCTTGTAACTGAAGCCTGCAAAGAGCAACGTCAGTCATTAAAGTGCCTGTGGCACCAACTTTGTGGACTGCGATTATGATTGCGACAGCAAAAGTGCGAGTGGAAGTGTGGCGCGAACTCCGAACGGAGACCGATGTTGATCGGGAGAAGCCAAGTGGGATATCACAGTATCGGCTTCAAAAACAGAACTCGGACCACTCGAAGGCGTCCTTTCACTTCCATCGGTTTCTGTTCGGAGTTTACGCCACAAACGTCTCGTACGATGGTCAGATTCCTATGACGAGTACACGAACGTGTGGAGCAATTAGAAACCACGAGGGACCGCTCGTCTTTCAATCGCCTGTTCTATTCTCGCTCTCTCCGATACGGAGGAGAGTAATGTATCCGACGCCGTCCTGTTTGCGACATTGGTGGGCCAAGTACTTGTTTGAGTAAACTCATGTCAGTTTCTTTCGCCACAACTCCTGAAGAGTGTCAAATGTTGTACGCCGCCACCATCAAC
This sequence comes from Apiotrichum mycotoxinovorans, assembly GCA_013177335.1. Classification (NCBI taxonomy): domain Eukaryota; kingdom Fungi; phylum Basidiomycota; class Tremellomycetes; order Trichosporonales; family Trichosporonaceae; genus Apiotrichum; species Apiotrichum mycotoxinovorans. The sequence goes on along the minus strand of CP053620.1, from coordinate 5,006,859 downwards.
GTCAATATTTCAAGGGTCGTTAAGGTGCCTTGTCTCGTCTGGTATATGCGAACTGGAATTCTCAGCCTGCCGTGAGTATCACCAGTGAGCACGCTATCACCTGCGTCATCATCTGGAAGCGGCCAGTGGAGCTCGTTATGCAAACTCGGTTGGAGCATAGAGAGTGGCATGTCTCGCCGGCTGGGTTCCCAGGGCAAACAAGCATCACGAGGAATGTGTGATTAATTGACTATCATCGGACATTTTTCTTTTGCATCCATGAAGTATCCCGGCCTTAAGGCTCCAATGGGTCACCACTATTGTCCTCCGAGGCGCTAGTTGACGGATGCTTTTCACCGAGTGCCACACCTAACTTCCCAATCCGCCAACTTCTGGATTTCTTGAAGAAGCAGCCATGCCCAGACGCCGGAATCAAGAGAGGCACCGACAGGTACCTGCACACGTCTCATGTGATCCCATGTCTCCCACCTTGCCTCCCAACCAAGCTTCGATCACTCGGTGGCTCCAACATGTGGCCTCTACATGACACAAACACTACGTTGAACGGGAATGTTTCAAACACCGAGTCCCCGGAACCTGTTGGTCCATTCTCGTTCTAGTTATTAAAGCACATGTAGGAACATTTTGGTTGTCGAATTAAGCTTTTCGCTTCTGCTATGTTCGGTCTCTTTTCCGAATGCGACAGAGGAGTGCGTACTCGGTCCTGATGTTGAGCGCTTGCGCGGTGCAGCGAGTGCAGAGGCTGCGAACAAGTTCTCACACTAGTGTAAAACAGAATGTTCAACGGTTCCAAGTGCTGTCGGGTCGTTGCAACTGATAAAACACTGGCTGCAAAAGATATAAGATAACCGCATCAATGTTTTAACCCGTGTGTGTTGTCAGGCGGCTACAAAGACGGGACTGCCATGAGACGCGGGATTATGGTGCCTGCCTCAAGAAACGAAGTCAGGAGTCAAGCACCCACCATCCACCATATGGGTATGGGGCCCACTCCAGATGTCGCGTTTGGCATTTTCGGCATGTTTGGTCTAGTTCGATTTGTTTGGTTCGTCGCGTCTCCTCCACCGGCGGGTGCCTAGGTTGCAAGTGTCCAGACGCGTCCCGCTTCCTCATCATCATTGCCAAGTCCGTTGACTAGTAAGCAGTGTTGAGCACCGGTGTCCCATCGGCCACTTAAAGGGATGATCGTGAAGGTTGACATTGATACGCTCCCTCGCTGCTTTGGTTCATTGGTACTAACCATGCTCGCATTCCACGGACTTTTACTGGCCGCTGCATCTCTGGCCAGCCTCGCCAACGCCAGCGCTCTCGTCTCAAGTGACAACCGCCACCTCGCAGCCCGTGGTACCCACGACCAGGATAAACGTCTTTTCAGGTTCACTCAGTCTTCTATGTAAGTTTGTTAACTGCTGTGGAGATGCGCATACACATTCCCCATCGACTATGCCTGTGCTCTTATCAATTGGAACCCCCTACCCTTCCACAGCGGTGCAGGTGTTTACAAATCTTCCATCTGACTCCAGCGTCGCAGCGTCGCTTGAAGGCCACGGATACGGCATTCAAGGTAGCCTCGGGTAAGTGACACTGGTGTTCTATTCAAAAGCTCGCTGACACGTTCAGTTTCCAGACCCTCCAGCTCGGCCTTCACTTCCTCGATGGCACACTGCTTGTGTCCTACAATGAGAGGCTGTCGTTCACGTACCGGCAAGGCCCCACGACACCGACGGGAAACGCGTCCCTGTCGACCGACACCTTCGGCCTCTTCTTGACGCTGTACAGCTGGCCGAACATGGATTTCCGTGCGCTTCTTCCTACGTCTTGAGCTGACAAAAGTGAACGTCGAGGCGGATAGCCAGTTCTTCCCCCGCTGGCATGGCAAGCCTCTCGTGACAGCCACACTGGGCTTTGGGTTCAACAACGAGCGCATGTTTGACGGCCTCTCCTTCGGGTCGTCTTGGTGGCGTCTGGCGTCACAGAGTTGGCCCGAGAACACAATCGGCCTCTACCTCCAGCCAATCTACAACGCGCTCAACGTTAGGCACGTCGACCAGGTCGCCACACAGCGCACCTGGCTCGACAACGGCAACATTCAGTGGGGGTGAGTGATGCCACCTATGGGGATAAAACTTGAGTATGGTGGCAGAAACTGAGATTGTTACAGAGGCGTTTCGTCATCGTATTACACGGGCAGCATCAACTACTTACCGGTCCTCCCTCCGTTTGTGGGCACCGAGCAGAACTGGGCGTTCCAAGGCTCAGGGATGAAGGTCAACGGTCAGCCCATCGATATGAGCGGTGCACCCCCGGGAGGACTGCTGTTTACGCCTTTCCTTGCTCCATGGGTTCAGCTTCCACTCGCGGTCGCGACTGCTCTTCACGCCAACATTCCGGGCGCGGTCGCCGTATCAGTCACCTCAGACCAGGGCGACATGACTCAGTGGAGAGTTCCGTGCGGATCACAACAGGAAATCAGCCTCACTTTTGGTGGCGTTGACTATCCCGTGCCTTACCAGCTCTGGGTCAAGCGCGACTTTGACGGCGGCTGCACCTCGGCCTTCCAAACCATTCCGACCGCGTTCGAAGGCCAGCCGTACCTGTGAGTCATCTCACTCTTAAACAAGCCTCTCGCTCGCGTCCGAGCCCTACTGATCCGCCAGCCCCCAGCTTGGCACCACGTTCCTGTCCACCGTCTACACCGTGCTCAAGTACGACCCTCAGAATGACCGACCAGTCTCCATCGGGTTTGCGCGCACAAAGTGCGGCAAGAGCGTGCGTGATGGTGCCACTGGGTTCACAAAGTTCACCAGATGCGGTGGGGGCGGTCTGCTCGGCTGGCTCTTCGACCTGTTCTAGGCCTCACAATCGTGTCCATAAATCTCTAGCTCATGTCCAACCCGACGGGACTTTCTACAGTTGGTTTATTAATTTTGAGTCTCTCCCCGATCTTTCGTCCCGCACCCTCAAACCGTCAGTGTAGTCTCCAGAATGTATTCGTATCACACGTGTACGGAACGTCGTGCGCTGTTCCTGAACATGTACAGTTGCAGAATCGGGGATGAGGTTTCAATGCCTTGGTCGGTTGGTATGGGGCGGAGCAGGCGGAGCATCCCGCGTTGCCTGTCTTGACGACTGTTCCGCCCTCGCGCGGACCTAAGTCTGCCGTATCTACCGTGCAGACCGAACCTGTCATGACCACAGACAGGCACCTCTGCCCGCATTCCCGCACTCACGCAACAGCGACATAATGCATAGATTGGCAGCCCCTGTTATTGTCTATGGCGTCTTGCGAAACAGCCCCACACATGTGACGTACAGCTGTAGCAAACGACTGATGGTAGAGAGACATACACCGAGCAGCGGACCGAGCCGCATGCAGAACGGGCTTAGCAAGAATAGTGACAGCGTCTTTAGTACTTGCTTTACATCCACCCCACGGAGTCTCGGCCTCCGAATCGGTCACGCGTTACAGTGGACCACTGCTGTCTGCAATCTCAAACCATGTAGTCCGTAGCTCCTGGGCCTCAAAGCGTCGTGGAACCCCTGGCCAGGCCTGGCATTAGAGGCGTCCTTTTGCCGAAACCTTGTTGAAAGCTGACCTTCGCATACCTGCAGTATGATGAATTATGGATAAGCTTGAGAATCATCCAGTTTGGGAGACTGTCCTTTCGGGAGTGTGAGTGCGGAATGGCCATGGTTGAAGTCTCAATCGCCGGTCGTGTTGACGACAATCCACTGTTCTCATACAAAGGCCTGCGCCTGACAACGCATCCGCTCGGCGGATACCAGCGAGTGGCTAATTAGCCCTCCGACGGCAACCAATGGCGTCTCCGACAGTTTACGTTGCGGTAAAGCACTGTTATGTGGAGCTGTTGAAGTGCCAGAAGGATGTTTGCGGGGTATGACCTGCGCGTGGCTGATGCAAGATGGTGGTATTGCAGAAATGTGAGTACTCCCAACCCAGATGGACCACTTTACCGCATAAAATAAGTACATCGCTATACATCGACTAAGGCAGACTTGTTGGTTACACAAACCGTAACATACCCTACATGTACTATTATCACAGCCTACTCATCATCCACAACACCTGGGAACAACGTCGTCAGCTCATCAAGCGAGACAAACCTCAGCCCTTCTAATTCCTTGCGGCCTGCAGAAGGCGGCACGACGCGCCGCCATTGCACAGCAAATCTCTCCTGTACGACGTCCATCACTTGGTGGTGATACTCTCCCGGGATACCCTGGCTGTCGTCCACCATGCCCACAAGGCTAGGATGGATTGGGTTGGCGTTGCCGATGCGAAAGGCAACGCCGCCTACAGGGTGGAGGAACCAGCTCGCCGCCAAGGTGTTGAGGAAGCGCTCAAACCACACGCGCCGAAGCTCGGCGGTCATTTGAAGAATGTGTGGTGGGCACCAGCTGCCAGTCTTGACTGCTGGGACAAAGATGATGGAGATGCTGCGCAGCTTTGGGTACGCGGCACTCGGAGCCGGGAAAAGAGTGGCACGCTCTGGAGGATTGCAGCGCCCTATGAATCCCTCGTCGAGCACGAAGATCAGATTCTCGACGCTGCTCGTCAAGGATAAAGGGAGGGCGGGTGGGCCTCGACTGTAGGCACTCAGTCCGTGTAAAACGAGTGTAGTGGCTGTGAGACCATCGAGGAGACGGCAGGTGGACGTGTGCCGGTTGGCGGCCATTGCTGCCGTGAGGGGATTACCGGGAGGAGGCTGGACCACTGACCGCTCTGATTTCAGGTGTCCGTCGAAGGGCTTGTCGGTATGGAATAGCGGGTCGCCATTGACTTCCACATGATCGAGACGGAGGAGCGCGTAATGCCGCTTGTCGATCGGCGCTGGGAATGTGCAAGTCGTGCTGGAGTGTGGAGAGATTACGATCTCGCGGACAGATCCCGAGTGAAATCGCACGCTTCTTTCAATCGGTAAGACCGAGGACTGGGCAACCGGGATGCCTGCAAGCTCGATGTTGGTGGCAGAATCACCATCAACGTGTTCTCCTTCGCCAGCACAGCCTGGCGAGGCTTCTTTGGCTGCACCTAAACCAAGTCGCTCAGGTCCACATGCACGCTCAACATAGCGCACCCGCCGCGAGAGCCTCGGACGAATGATGCAGTAGAACACCGAGTTGACTCGGCAGCAGCGCGCTAGGTCGTCGGAGTCGAGAGCCGAAAAGACGCCCTCGAGGATCTCTGGAGGCAAGAGAGATGCATTGGTCCGGCCGGTCTCGGAGCCTGACGGCCATGGTGATGGTGGGCTGGTGGAGGTTGATGGAGGAATGGAACCCACGGCGCCCGATGTTGACAGATACTGCCCCATTGGGCGGGAATATATTGGTGCTGGTTGTTTGGAACGATAGGAGTAGAAGAGAAACCCTGAATGGAGGTATAAGAAAGATGAATGCTCCGTAGCTTGCCAGCATGGGCTGCTTGGACAATGTCTCGGAGAACACAGGAGTCGATCACGCGTCGACGTGTCAATTCCGCAACGCCACGTCGGGTTTCTGTTTGCTATTGAATGTACATCCTGATATCCTGATCACGCGCCAAGCCGTTGACCCCTATCTCGGCTATTGACGACCATTTATCGGTCCACCAGACTCTGTGACGCCGACTGGAACATTATCCATTGTTCCACTCCAGATGAGCATTCACTGAAAGGTCTGACATGCGGCATGCCGCAGGTGCTGCAGCAGCGTGCCCTTAGCGTCGTCTCAAACCGTGGAGTTGGGCATTGCCATTTCACTAAGCTGACCTACTTGGGCGCAGTGTCCGACCGATTTCGCTGACTCGGTGCTCGCCAACTCCGTCGCGAGGAAGCTTTTCTGTATACCGACCCTCCCCTATGGAGCCACCAAGAGATCCCCCTGGCCTTTGTCAAACCCATTCTGGTTCTGTAGAGCAAAATTCCCTCGGTGAGACTCTACGGGAAGGCACTGTAGAGGAGATGCCTGGACAGGTCTAGTTCTCTTTGTCCTTATCGTAACCCAAATGAGACAGTTCCCTTGGAGCCCCCCTGTCCGCAGTACATCGGGATCTCGGTGCAACTGTTCCTCCGGTGACTTTCCTGGCCTGACAATCTCAGTGATGCGTTGCTAGGATAGGAGAGATCCTGGCGGGAATGAGCGAAACAACAAGTTGTGACAGATAAGAGTGCAAAATGAGTCGGGATGCTTACTGTACTACCAGTACGTGTGACTCTACCGCGTCAACATGCATACCAAAACATGAGGGCTCGCAACCAGGTTCCTGGGCGCGGGGCGACGACAGAGTTAAACAGCTTTTCACTCGTTTCACCTACCTATGCATAAGCAGAGGCGGGTTGTCGATTCGGTCAACACTCAACAGGGTTGCTTTTGTCAACTTTTGGTGGCGCCTGGGAAGTGTTGGCGGCAACACGGTGGGCAGTGCCTGCCCTCTGCGGCGACTACACCGCAGGGAGCACCGCTCATGTCTGAAGACAGTTCAGTTTCCAGTTTCCCGCGGTCAGACAACTCACGGTCATCGCCGAGAAAGCATGGGGCATACGGTGGAAATGGTGGGGTGGCGATGACACTATGACGATATGATTCGTCTTCTTTAGCCGTTGCTTGCCGATTATCAGTCCCTAACCTTTCAGAGCACCAATTTTGGAGTGGGGAAGTAGCACAAGCGCACAAGGCACCCACACTAGGCCGCACTAAATTTTAGTGCGTACGGGGTCGTTTGTATCCGTTTCTGCTCGGCGGTTCCTCAACGCTCAGGATGTTGTTACCACAAGGAAATGCACTGGGGAGCGTGGGGGGATGGCCCGCTTTACTCAGCCGTAACCACATGATGATATCCTATTGTGGGGTGCACATATATCCGGTGGTTAGCCGTCGCCTGTCCTCCACATGTCCTTTGTCGATGGTGTTTGACCCTTGATACAAAGGCCAGGCATCGAAGCAAAATCAGGGAAACAATAGACCTGGTAGGTCTGACACATGGGAAACGGAGTTCACCTCGGACCGGGTGGCGAGCATCATAGTGGGTTCACTGTTCTTGGAGTCTCCGCAGAGGTCAGACGCGGACCTGGGGGTCCGCAGGAAAAGTGTTGTGCAGCGACAATGTAACAGTGAGGAAGAGGTTCAAAAAGAGCGATCCCTGAACGCTCTCAACACAACCCCCAGCACAACTCATTCACCATGGAGCGCCCAGCATCAATGACGGGCTACAATTTAGTCCACAAGCTTCAGAAGAAGCAACTTTTAATGGCTATCAACTGCCTCGCTGGTCTTAGCATTGCCTTCTTCGGTTACGACCAAGGTGGGTGAAAAGTGAAGGCAGACAGGTCGCTGACGTTGTAGGAATGGTATGTTACGCCACACATCCAAAACGGTTACTAACTGTGGTAGATGGGAGGAGTTAATGTGGCTGAGGACTATATCAAGCGTATGGGCTTCGGGTACACGACGATGGTGGACGGTCACCCGACTCCAGTGGTGACCGACTCGCTTCTTCAAGGAGGAATCGTTAGCGTATACTATTTAGGAACCCTGGTAGGGTGCCTCGCGGGTGGTCTTGTTGGAGAGCGCCTCGGCCGTATTCGCGGTATCGCCGTCGGGGCAGGAGTCGGTATCATTGGTGCCTCGTTGCAGGCCTCTGCCATGAACCACAGCTGGATGATTTGTGCTCGTCTCATCAACGGCTGGGGTACCGGCATTCTGAATGCTATCATTCCCGTGTGGTCCACAGAGTGCGCCCACCACACATCACGTGGGCAATTCATCGCTATCGAGTTCACCTTGAACATTTGTGAGCCACAATTCCACATCAATTACTGATGTTCCCAGTTGGTGTCGTCGTGGCATACTGGATGGAGTACGGGCTGTCGTACATTGACGGAGGACGCTCCCCGATCCGCTGGCGCTTCCCAGTCGCGTTCCAGATTCTCCCTCTTCTCGTCCTTATCTCCGCGGTTTGGTTCTTCCCCGAGTCGCCTCGTTGGCTCATGAAGATGGGTCGCGAGGACGAGGCACGCTACGTTCTTGGCCGTCTTAGGGGCACAGAAGGGGCGGATGCAATTGAGGCGGAGGAAGAGTTCCAGGAAATCAAGGTGGTCGCAGAGGAACAACTCAACAACACCACCCCGACATCGTACTGGGCCCTCGTCACCGGCCGCGGTTCGGGAAAACTTCACCTCGGACGCCGTACCCAGCTCGTCATCTGGCTTCAGATCATCCAAGAGTGGGTGGGCATTGCAGGGGTAACTATCTGTGAGTATGATATATCGTTCATCGTCGACGTCAAGACGGGAGAAGGAGTTGGAGTTGGAAAAAAGGATGGAGGAACCGCCACATTTGTAACCGCCACAATGGTCCTCAGTTTTAAGAACCAGCCAACTGAAATCCAACAACCTGTTCGTTCTGCTGACCCATACCAGACGCTCCTACCATTTTCAGTCTTGCCGGATTCGATGCAAACAAGAGCCAGTGGATCAGTGGTCTGAATAACATCTTCTATATGGTTCGTATTTCAGGTTGTCACAAGGAAAGACCTCCTAACACTCTCAGTTTGCCACTCTCATCTGTGTCTTCACACTTGACCAAATTGGTCGTCGCTGGACCCTCTACTGGGGAGCAGTGATGCAGGGAATCTCCATGTTCCTTTGCGGCGGCTTCACTCGCCTGGGACAGATCGCATCAGACAATGGCGACACAGCCGCAGCCAGCCGATACGGAATTGCGGCTGCCAGCATGATTTTCATTTTCACGTCAACATTTGGTGCCACTTGGCTCACAGTTCCCTGGCTCTACCCGGCGGAAATCTTCCCTCTGGCCGTTCGTGCCAAGGGAAACGCCCTCGGTGTCGTGGGATGGAGTATCGGCAATGGCTGGCTGTCGCTGCTGCTCCCTGTCTGTTTTGAGCACATTCATGAGAAGACATACTACCTCTTTGTGAGTTGCCACTTTTACAGTTAACCGGTTCTGACTGTCAGGGTATTGCCAATGTTCTCGCCATTCCCATTGTCTGGGCGCT